>CM041520.1:8075000-9325000 GCA_023091065.1 Dianthus caryophyllus
TAGTGCAACATCAACAAATGCAACTAAGTCCCCCGAGATATAATTTCCGGAACTTGACAAAACGGGACGTCGGTGAGTCGTCATCCGCGCCGAAAAAGAAATCAAAGCTTCGTCGTGTGTTTAAATTCTGAATGTCGTCATTGTTAGACTTTTTAGACTTTCAACTATGGTAGTACTTCGTATGTTAGACTTTGGTTGTCGTTTGTTGTACGTGGACATGACTTTATTTAATGCATGTGCTATGGTGGTATGCTACAACGCTTGGCTTCGTTTGTGTTGGTTGTGTTTTTGGTTCAATATAACAGGGACAGGTAAAACGTTGTAGCTGAACGTTTTTGGTTCGAAGGTCCTGAAAATTTCAGCTGTTTTTTTGTTTCAATGCTAGTTGAAAACGCTATAGCCTATAGCGTTTTCCTTAAAATTGACAGAAAAGGTTGTAGGCTAGAACGTTTTTAACTAGCATTTAAAAAAAAACATCAGAAGTTTTGGTGGAAGATGAAAACGCTATAGGCTATAGCGTTTTTCTTAAAATTGACAGAAAACATTGTACGCTAGAACGTTTTCAACTAGCATTAAAACAAAAAAAACATCAGAAACTTTTTGATTTTTTATGTTTTGATGGAAGATGAAAACGCTATAGCCTATAGCGTTTCCCTTAAAATTGACAAAAAACGTTTTAGGCTACAACGTTTTCAACTGCCATTAAAACATAACCAACATGAGAAACTTTTTGATTTTTCTGTTTTGATGGAAGAAGAGAACGCTATAGCCTACAGCGTTTTATAAAAATTATTTACGAAAACCAAAAATTGCTGACGTGGACCCATTGGGGGTAATATGTTTGAGAAGAGCCGTATTTTGTTAATATTTTACCCAAAAAGCACAATTTTGTGAAAAAGTTCTTTAATTTACTCACAAAATAATGCAAGATAGATATTTCTACCTAATAATCTAATATCATAATATGTCACCGTATCTTATTGACTTGTCGCGCGCTCGTATATTTTAACGTTGCCTCAGTTGCTAAAAATTTTCCAAAGGTTATTGAAGATGTCCTAGCCTAACGGTTAGAGCGGATGTATCCTAAACGGTAAATCTCAGGTTTGAACTTTTTCTTCTCTAGTGTAATAATCTAGTGCCTCATCTCAGACTAGAAAAAAATAAAAATAAAAATCCAACGTTATGTTAGTGTATCAACTTCGTCAAATGTATGTCGTGCATGCTTATCAAATTCTCAAACGTTATTATAAAAGTAAAAGTACTCCGTAGTTGACATTTTCGGTGATTTATACCCCATGTTGTGACCGTCTTTCAACAGAGAACGTGATGACATATAAATTTCATAACTTATTCTTTTATTTAACGATTTTATATTTTGTTACTTTATGTACCGATTACATTTTATAAAATCTACTCTTTCGTTTTGGTAAATCTTTTACAGTTTTTATTTTAAAGTGTATGAATTATTTGTTTACTTTTCTATAAATAGTCATTGTAGATGCCATGCGGGAGTGAGCTAGCGAATTTTCTTTGTAGCAAATGAGTCATCTTTGTATTTATAATACGGAGTATTATTTAGGGGTAATATGATATTTCCTACCTTTTATAACCACAATTTTAAAAACTCTCACCTTTTATATTTTTCTTAAAATTTTCCATCTTTTATAAACAATTTTTAAAAAATTCCCACCTAAATGCAATTTTGTGAAAAGATATTTTTTAAATATTTTCATTACGAGTGTAATTTATCGTGCACCGAAACTCAAAATGTGAAAAAATAAAACGAGAATTTCATGTTTTCATAAGTGAAAATAGGCATTTAATATGGTAAAAAAGAAATTTTGGTGAAATTTTTTGAGAAAATGTCATAAAAGTGGAAGATTTAAGAAAAAAAATAGAAAAAGTAGAAAATTTTAAAATTGTGTGTAGAAAAGGTGAGAAATAACAACTAATCCTATTAGATATTCAACTTTTTCGTTATCCATCTCTCCATCTAGATAATTGTGGATAAAGTAAATGTAAGCAATTCAACGAAAAAGTTAGAGTTTAAAGATAGTTTCTTACATTGTGAACTTACATGAATGAAGAAATATGAGTAATACGAAGTACAAAGTAATTTGTACTCCAATAATGACTATTTCGTTTTTAATATTCTTTTTGTTTAAGGTTCGAATATTATGTACTCCATAAGTTGATCGGACACTTTGATTTTCTCACTAATTATATTCAGAGGTGAAGTTAGAAATTATTTTTAAAATAGCGAAATAATTTTTAGAGCGAGCATTACGATTGTCTGTGATTTGAAACTGTTAAAACATGACTTACATGAAATTAATGTGAGACCAAGGTACAAATTAAAGTTAAAAAAGTACAAAAATATGATGCAAATCTACTAAAATCCCTTACATGGGTATTAAAAAAAAATAGTAACAATTAATTATAATTATCACTTAAATGGTAATGTATCTATTTAATCGAGTACAAATGAGACGGACTTACAATAATTTATTGTACAACTTGACTCTCACGAGTATTTGCGTTACTTTATTCACACAACTTGTTTAATACTTGGATACACATCTCTTACCGTTAAGCCAAATGTAAATTCAAATAAAATAGGATTAATTGCCAAGAATAATCCGAACTGGTCCTCTTATTCCATAAATAATCCGAACTCGAATTAATCCACGAATAATCCCAACTATTGAAGTAACATTCCAATAATGTACTTTGGCCAATTTTAACATACTTTAATCAATAAAAAATGAAGTGAAAACGGTTTGAATTTTACTTAAAATAAGAGTGAGGCAAAGTTAGAGTCGATTTCACCATTTTTTTACGTGTTAGAGTCGATTGAAATTGGCCAAAGTACATTATTGGAATGTTACTTCAATAGTTGGGATTATTCATGATTAATTCAGCCGATTATTTATAATAAGAGTGATCAGCCTGATTATTCTGAATTAATCAAATAAATTAAAGTCATTAAAAAGTCGTCTAAATAACATCATTAACTAGTAACTACCCTAACTTACATCTCATTCATCACGAATGTCGCCAAAATTCTTAATTATATGGATTATTACAATATACATAATTATAGTTATAATTTTTTTAGTCATTCCTCCTTTTATATACTCCAAGATAAACCCTTTGGACCCAACCTTCACGGCGGAGGAATTGTCATTAGACATGTACAACCTTACAAAAGACGGTCACCTCACCGCCTTTTTTAAGGTTCAAATCAGGGCTCACAACCCTAACCACGTCCTTAAGCTCAATTACGAAGATTTACAAGTTTACGTCTCTAAGGCTGATCAATTGCTTGCAGACGATGCTATGATCGGGTTTAGCCAACGCAAGGGACGGTCCACTGCGTTGAGGGCTCAACCGGTGGCCCTAGACGTGGCTCTCGAGAAGGCGGCGACTTATGAATGGGTCATGGAAGAGGAAAAGGGTTTTGTGGGTGTTGAAGTTTTTATGAAGGGTTATGTCGATAACACGTATTTTAAAGTTAGTTGTGGTCGTTATTTGGTTGACGTGATTGGTAATAATAGATCTCGGAATCTTGGTACAAGGCCGTGTAGTGTGTATTTTTACCGTATGATTTCGTAAATGTTTGTACGGTTTTTCATTCTACGTGTGTTCGATTTTGGGATTATGTTTTTCATTTTAGGTGAGTAAAAACGTGCGACAATCTAGCAGCTAGAATTGTTTAACTCAATTTTGTGTGAGTTTGAAATTGAAGCAAAAGTGGTCCTCGAATCAAAGTCAAAGTGACGTGTGTAACCGAGTTGCTCTGCATGCAGTTCATGTGTACTGCGTGCAGTGCATAATTATACAGTTAGAAGTTGACTAAATAATCGAAACATGTAATTCAAATAGGACGACTTTAGTAATTTTGAAATACTACTGTTTTCTATTTTGAACGGAGTATATATAAGTCGTATTATTCAAGCCTTATAAGGCCATGGGCTAACTAGGCTTAAAAGTTTGATTAATCCGTCACATTTACCCGGACATTGCAACGCGACGACGTCTCAACAAAGTTGTTATCTTCATGGTACGACATATTTAACTTAGAAACTAGGGGTTCATTCTGTATCCTCCAATTTAAGGAGAGTGTTGGGAATAAGAAAACGAAGTCGTTGTCTTCATGGTACGACATAAATTAGGTTTTACTCACCCTATTTTAACTTATCTTATCAAATTTAACACGTTTGAAAATTTTAGATAATTTCAGAATATTTCAGCAATCCTATTATTTAAAATACACTTAACTTACAAGTTTTAGAGAGCTTCAACGAATCTTCAAAAACAATGATTCAAATTGAACACGTTATTAATACATGTTTGATAAGATACATGTGTTGTTATTAACACAATAACACCCCTCTAAATTTAGTAATACGGAGTACATGTTTTTATTTATTTTTCTAAAAAATGTCAGAAAGTTTATTTTCTTTGAGAATTCTTCAGCCTTCTTCTGCCACATGTGTTGGGCCCAATTCTTCCTCATTACCTTGTTGGCCCAATTCTTCAATAGAACAATATTGGGCTTTTCCTTGTTGGTTGGCCATCTCAAGTTGGATTAAACTCAAGTCTTGCCATCCACTTCTTCAACATTTCTATGACCCTCCGTCTCAATCATTTATTTAAATATAGAGAAATTTTATTGTGTATCCCTTTGTTTTTTTTGTTTTCTGCGATATAGCCTTGTAATTTATAAAATTCTATGATATATCCTTAAGTTTTATATTTTATCTCTAATCTGACTATTATTTATCTTTTTGTTGATTTATTTTGTTAAATAACTCATTAAACTTGATAATTTATCATTTTTCTTCTTTGATTTAATTTTCTTGATGTTTATGAAGGGAGCGATGGTACTTATATAGAAATTGATGATAGATGTTTTCAATAAATTATTAATATTAAGAATGGATAAATTTGATGAGAATAGTGTTGTTAACAAAAAAAATATCATGATATTATACAAATAATGGTTTAAAATGATAAACTGATGATTGAGAAAAGACATTAGAAGCACTAATTAGTACATTGATAGGTTTAATTAACGGTTCAAATTTATGGAGTATTGAAATTGGTAATATTAAAAATAAAATGAAAAAGTTAGGGTTATACTCGAGAAAAGGTAAGAAAGTCAAGGTTATATCGTAGAATTCTTAAAAAACGTGGGGGTATAACGTAGAAATCAGAAAATCTAAGGGGTACACGTAGAGGTGGCAATCGGGTCGGTCGGGTCAAGTCGGGTCGGGTCGTGTCAAGTTCGGGTCATATCGGATCAAAAAGCTCTTTCGAGTCGGGTCAAGTTCGAGTCGTTGTCGGGTCACGTCATTTCGGGTCAAATAGTGTATCGGGTCAAGTAGGGTTCGGTTCAGGTTGTTATCGGGTCGAGTTAGTTCGGGTTAAATAGTCTGTCGGGCCGGGTCGGGTTTGGGTCGGGTCATCATCGGGTCTGCGCGATTTTGTCGAATTACTCGAACTTTTAGCTGCTAAAACAAGTTTTTTTAACCATTATTTGATTTAATTATTTCGTCAAATGTATCAAACTAAATACTAATTTGCTTTCAATTTAATCAATGCTGAGCTTAATAATTACAGAGTCATAAAGTTATTCGGGTTAATATCAGGTCGGTTCGTCGTCGGGTTGGGTCCGGGTCGGGTTCGGGTCACTGATTATCGGGTTGTGTCGGGTTGCGGGTCATCGTCGGGTCAGGTCGGGTCGTTTTCGAGTCACTGATTATCGGGTCTTGTCAGGTTTCGGGTCATCGTCGGGTCGGGTCGGTTTCGGGTCACAATCACTAGCACAAAATTAAGCAAAAAAAAAACGCAAGAAACCCGTTTTATATAAAAAATACAACCGTTATTTCCATGGCCGCTGCTTATAATCAAAAACAACGCAAAAAAAATATACGAAACCGTTTTTTATATCAAAAATATCGTTTTATAAAAATTTGGCGGTTTTGATTAAATAAAACGGTTTTTTTTACAAAAAACCGTTTTTTAAAATCATTAAATAATTATTAAAAAACCGTTTTAAAAAATTATTAAAACATTAAATAATTATTAAAACATTAACAAAAAACCGTTTTTTAAAAACATTAAATAATTATTAAAAAACAGTTTTTTTAATAATTATTAAAAAAAAAAACGGTTATTTTAAAAAACCGTTATAAAAAATTCAATTTTTTTTAAAAAAAAAATAAAATTACGAAATTGCTATAATTACATATAAATTATCCCAATACAATTTATATAAATTATCCAAATACAATTTATATAAATTATCAAAATACAATTTATATAAATTATCAAAATACAATATAAATTATCAAAATACAATTTCTGCAAATTACAAAATACAATATAAATTATTAAATTACGAAATTTCTAGAAAATGAAAATTGAATCCACCTTGATTATTCCTGCAAAAAAATTCAATCCGTACTCATTCAACAATAATAATATATATTTTTATAATACTACGATTTCGTTTGCATAGGTTACGTAGTATTATAAAAACAACAACAAATCGTTTACGAAAGCTAAGATATTTGCCTCTTTATATAGCTAAATACAAATTTTCCCCGCATATCTCGTTCCTCGTCGATTTCTTGCGCCATATATGATGTTCCAGGTGGATTTTTAGCGATATACTACAGAAAGAAAAAAATATATAATTATCTTAGTACGTAATAATAAAATAGATACTTGAAAGTTTAATCTAACCATCGTAATTCAAGCCGTCGGAACCAACGCCATCGACGGACCCACCGCCCTTTGAACACCTAAGTAAGGTAGAGTGCAGCGGGATCTTTTTGTAGGTGAAAACGGATTTGTATTCCGACTGGCGGTGACCAAGGAATGGGCCGTCAAAGTTGGTAGGAGGTTATCGTTTGTCAAAACTTCAAACGGCCATAACTTCACGCCAGAGTGTCCGATTGGGGCAAATTTTTTTTTCAAACTGCTTAACTTTTCGAGATCTACGCGATAGGCATGCCCAAGAGGGCATTGACGTCCAAATAATTTTTCAAAAAAATGCCTCTAAAAGGGTGTTTTGGCCCTTTTAAAGTTTTACAATGCAAACAAACCTCCAATACTAAATATCGTTCATCAACAAATTGTATACTCCGTATTACTACTTCATATTACCAAACATACATATTTACATACATACATACATATTTACATACATACATATATATATACTTAATTTACATATTACCAAACATACATATTTACATACATACATATATATACTTAATTTACATATTACCAAACATACATATTTACATATTACCAAACATACATATTTACATATTACCAAACATACATACATATTTACAAACATATATATACTTTATATTACCAAACATACATATTTACATACATACATACATATATACGTACTACACATACACATACACATACACATACACATACGTATTTACATACATACATATATACTTTATTTACATACATACATACATATTTACAAACAACAACAACAACAACAACAACAAGCCCATTTTTAATTTACATACATACATATTTACGACGTATTCCTCGGCGACCACCATCACCCCATAACAACAACAATAACGTATTACTCCGATCTATATTACAACGTATTCCGCCGTAACATTGCAACGTATTACGTAACAACAACAATAACGTAACCCCTCGGCCCCAAACATCTACGTATTATTACTCCGTATTACTAAGTATTATAACAACATCTACAACTACAACTACAACGCAACAACAAATACAATGCAACTACAACTACAACGAACATACGTAACACCAACGACAACGGCCACATCCTCAATCTACCCCCCCCGTGCCCCACCCAAATTTCACCGTGTCTCCCACCAAATTTACCCTTGTCCCCACCGTGTCTATGCACCGTGCCCCACCCCTCACCCTAACCCTCAAACAACAACAACAACAACAACAACAACAACAACAACAACAACAACCACCACCTCAACAACATAACAACAACAACCACCTCAACAAACATAACAACAACAAGTGCTCAAGAAGAAGAAGAAGAAGAAGAAGAAGAAGAAGAAGAAGAACAACAACAACAACAACAACAACAACAACAACAACAACAACAACAACAACAACAACAACAACAACAACAACAACAACAACAACAACAACAACAACATACATACAATAAAATCAAACAAAAAAATGAAAGGCATAAAACGAATGCACAATACATAAAAAGAATGAAAAAACGAACCTCTTTAAGAAATATAAATTAGGGCTTAGGCAAACTTCGAACAAAGTATACTTTAAACATATATTAAACGAATCAACAATATTGAAACTTAATATAATTGAAAGATAGATTTCGAATGAATTGAAAATATTATATGAACAAAGGGAGAAATTGAAAAATAATGAAGTTTAAAGAAATAACAAGCGCCAAATTTAAAGAAATTGAAAAATAATGAAAAAAATAATGAAGTTTTAAGAAATAGCAGTATAAAAAAATTGAAAAAAATATACTCGTACAACGTTTAATCTTCCTAAAGCAGACTAAAAAATAACAAGCGCCAAATTTAAAAACCGTTTTAAATATAACGGTTATAAGCAATAACCGTTATAAATAATAATTATTAATAACGGTTTTTATTGAAAAAACCGTTATATATAATTGAAAACATTTTCTAAAAATTTCACCCAAAAATTTCAGATTTTAGGTTAAAAATAACGGTTTTTATTGAAAAAACCGTTATATATAATTGACTAAAAGAAACGGTTATTTACAATAAACCGTTTTTTTTTAATTTTTTCTCAAAAATAACGGTTTTTCACTAAGAAACCGTTATTTAAAGTTGTTTTTAATAAAAACCGTTTTTTATAATACCCTCGTTGTTTTTAATGATTTTTTTCGTTGTTTTTAGTAATAAGTTTGATTTGGCGCCTATAATTTTTACAACGGAAATTTTAATTGCGTTGTTTATAATATTATAAACAACAAACATAGCAATTTGTGTTGTTTTTGCTCCGTTGTTTTTGCTCAGATTTGTAGTAGTGAATATTTCCGGGTCTATCGGGTCGGGTTTCGCTCAAGTTCGGGAGGGGTCAGCCTTGCCAGCTCTAGGTACACGATATGATATCCCTTATATATTTTACGAATAATTATCAATAACAGCCGGTTAAAAACCCAAATTTTGAAATTACAGCCAAATAAAAGTTTTTAATATTTTACAGCCACAACCAGAGCTCTGTTTATAATTTGAAGCCAAAACGGAGCTCTAACACACTTAAATGAATTAAAAACTCATAAATTCAAAATTGAAGCCCAAATTTTATGTTAATAGCAGAAAATGCCCCTCCCTCTAATATTACATCAAACTAGTGGATATATTTGCTCATAAAGGTTAATTTTCAATCTCAAATTAAAATAGAGGGTTTCTCTTTCTTTCTAAAATGTTCGATTTCTCTTGAAATTGCAGCAACAATGTCAAACCATAGTTATGAGTGTGCTTACGAAGAGGTGAACAAATGCTACTGTGGTCAATCCATTGTTGTAAGTAAGTCAACAACTGTTGACAATCCCGGTAGAAGATTTGAAACTTGTAAATCGTATGATCCAATTTCAAGGGCTCGTGGTTCAAGTATTTGGCTTGGTATGATAAAACCCAAACTGATTGGCAAAGGTTAATTATCAACAATTGAACATGGAGAATCAGTTGCTTGTTCTTGAATTGGAGAAGATGAAAGCTACAGTAAAATCCGAGGAAGATGAGAAGAGAAGTGTTGCAATGAAGTTGGAAAAGTTGAAGAAGAAAGTGAAAATTTTGAAAAGTTGAAGAAAAAAGTGAGGTTTAAATTAAAGGGAGAAATTAAGAAGGAAGAGATGAAAGAGAAAGGTGAATAAAAAGATAACGAAGGAATGAAAACAGAGAGAATTCAAGTAATCAATGGAGACCACTTAAATAAAGGGCAAAACAGTCAGTTCGCCCTATTTTTCGCCGAAAAATGAAGTTGAATGCAATTAAAAAAATTAAAAAAAAAAGACTTTTGTGGCTGTAAAATATTAAAGTTTTTTAAATTGGCTGTAATTCATGAATTCGACTTTTTATGTGGCTGTAATTTATTTTAGTGTTTATCACTCAATTGTCCACCTTTCTATTTTAGTTGGCTTTTAGTACCCTAGTTGACAATCTAACTCATTTCCTTTTTCCACACATGTTAACAAATAAGATCTCATTGGGAGGTAGTATATCGATCGATTGGGCAAGGGTTAAAATGTCTTTTAGTAGGTTTTTTGGTCTTTGTGCCAAAACGAAAGGTAAACAAATGACCTGAACGGAGGGAGTATATTGTTTTTCTCTTCGAAGCTCCATTCCTTATTTTGATATCAACAAAGATAAACTCGAAAAAAAACAATAAAATAGTGATTCTTGTGTGAGACGGGCCTAACGATAACTTATGTGAGACAAAGATTAAAAAAAATAATAAAAAAAATAAAAAGTAACCACCATCTAAGAGACGTCTCACAATAATTTATCGTTAGGCCCGTCTCACACAGGAAATGACTACAAATTTGAATTAATAGATCCATTTACCCACCTAAATTTTCCCTTAGTATTTGAAGACATATGACTAGGTACTGCGATGGATTTGGTTCGGATGAATCAGATCAAATTTAGCAAGATCCAATATCGATTAGCTTTTTTGATGGATCGTTGATCCAAATTCATAACCAATCCAAAACCACAAATCTGAAATTCGAACCTGATCTATCATATACGATGTGTCATATCCAAATCCAAGTCAAATTCAAAATTCAACTCAAAATCTGATCCACATCAACCCAACCTAAATTCGTTCCAAATTCACTTTCCAACATCCTACCACATCTTTCTACCACGCATTCAATAACTACAACTAAAATTGAGAGCCAAGCCCAATCTATAACACGAGATTTGAATGAATCATTAATAAATATGGATCGGATTACTCTGAAGATGATTTGAATTTGAATTTTAAAGAAATAACTTTAAGATGAATATTATTGTTTGGGTTGATGCGGTTTTGGTGGCTCGGTTTTAGGCATAATTACCGTCCCAAAATATGACCATTATGACATCAATTGACATCGAGAACTAAAGAATAACCTATTAAACCAAGATGTCCCACAAACAAAACAATACTAAAAAGACCGGCAGTGTGGAGTCTCGGTCGTGACTTGCGAGAGACTAGCTAGCCACTTTGAAAGCATTACTTTGAATATATTTAACGTCAAGTCAAAAATGATGTACTTTTGTAGTTGTCTTGCATTGCTTTATAAACATGCCACATAAAAAGACTTTAATGATAACCCTCTAATTGATATTAAATCTATGTAGGTGTATAACTTAATGTTCTAATCATTACTTTATTGTCTAAGATTAACTTAAATTTTATGCCATGAGTAGAGTAACCCTAGTTTTATACTTCTACCTTTATCTTATTTTTGTATTTTTCTTAATGTTTTGGAGTTTAAATATAAAAAAAATATCAAAATGAAATGTTTTTGATAATAAGTGTGGAAAATGATGAGTTATTCCGTACAACTACATTATTGTAAGACTGTTGTATGCATACAATGGTCAATAAAATTATTCAATTTCTTAATATTGTTGCTAAAAGTAGACTGAGCTGACCACTTTAAGCGGACCGGTCCGGCCTTGCCCACTTGGTGGGCCATGATTTTGATGGCCCGACGTGCCAAAATTCGGCCGGCCCTTCCAAGCAACGGGTCGAGCTCGGGCCTTGATTTCAGTGACCTACCCGGCCAAGCCCGTCCTTTTAAGGAATTTTATAACCAACAAACCGGGTTTAGACCTTAATTTTCAAACTCAACCCAAGCCAACCCGCACCTCCGCAGGCCAGTTAAGGCCTTGAAAATGAAGTCCAACCCATAGAGGTACAGCCTTGGCCTAATCCAATCTTATCCGTGGCCACCTCTAGCTAAAAGTAATGGTGCTAAAGCTTTAAAAAAAAAAAAAATGCCACATTAAACTTATGATAATCCTCTAATTGATATTAAATCTATGTAGGTGCATTACTTAATGCCCTAATCATTATCTTTTGTCCAAGATCAACTAAATTCTATGTCTTAAGAAAAAGTTGTGCATGGCAAATTCGTGAAGATTTATGAAGACAATAACTTTTGAGAGGTTTAGGGAAAAATAATGTTTCATAGGCCATGTTTTGTCGGTAGTTGTGTAGTAAAGGAGATTTAGATAACTTCGGAAATGTTTTAATTTGTGTAAAAGGTGGTTGTGTAAACAATTTAATATACAAGATGTATGCATCTTATATTTTATTATAATTATTAACCCTTTCTAAAAGTTTGTAGGGTTGTTATTGGTGGTTTAATAAAAAGGACTAGATTCGGCTTAGTGTGATGGTTATACGGAGTAATACTTAGCCCCATGCATGAATAATTATGGTCATATGTTTTTACTTATGAGTTTGCTTGCATTAATTCTAAAGAAAAAAAATTGTTCATAGGTCACTTTTCTTTTATTTTAAAATTGAAAAGTAAGTAAATGATTTCATTTGATTATTATTAGAAAAGAAAATGTGAAAAATAATTGAAAGATCAAATCAACTAAGTACAATGTCTAAATCTTGGGCACCAAAGTGAATTAAGGCAAACCTTTAGCAATAAATTGAAAGTTTATATTGTATTGTAATTTATTAAATTGACTATGAAAGAAGAAATTATTAGAAAGTTTCTTGGAGTAGTAATTGCCACAAACAACATGGTATGGAGATAAGAAATCTATAATATTTAAAAACTAAATTATTGATCAAAGCTTTGACTATTGTTATGTGAGCTAAACAAAACTAACACACAAACAAAGCTCCCAAAACATGCCACATCAGCGAAAATTAGAAAAATCAATCATTTACCTGTAAATATTACTTAACCCTTCATGTTCTTTTGAATTAATTAATACACTCTTCAATCTGTAATCCATTCATCTTCGTATAATTTAATTACCCTCAATGGTCCCCAATTTTAAAACGTTGAAGATCAAGATTTTGGCCTCATCCATGGATTTCAGAGAATAAGATTTGTACATTATATTTATCAGCCAGTGTACATCGATCAATCTTTTCCTATATTTCTTATGTGTTTGAGTAAATTTTACGTACAACAATGTTATTTAATTTTTTCAGCCATGTTTTTAGTTAGCCCCCTAGGCCCACATTTTCCCTCTTGAAAAATCGACTATGAGCCTAATTGGTAAAAATGAGGGAGCATCAGTTATGAGTAAATTATAGATATATACATTAGGGAAAAGTATTGAATATATGAATGATTTTAGGAACAGACTTACGGAGCGCTTAGTTCGTATCGGGGTAACGAGTAACTGAATAGAATCGGGGAATGTCTTTTATAACACCACTTTCTACAATTAATGAAATACCTATGAAGTACAATAAAAAAAATTATTTATTAGATTATGTACTTGTTCTGTTATAAAATTAGACATTTATCAAATCACCGTCTTTTTTTTACACTTGTATTTGTATTTGTTATTATTTTCAGATTAATTTTTTGAATATATCCCATGCATAGTTAATACATTTTTTATGATTGACTTTATAATATAATGTAACTTAACTTTGTTGAATTTATTCTTGGACTATCTCCTAAATTCTTTCGTTGAGCACTTGGCTTTAGGCTCTGATTAACACTGGGATTGAGTGATTGCGATAGAGTAATTAGCATAAGATTGTTCTCTCACTTATTTGTTGTAATCCTTTACAATTTCACATAGTTGGAAGTAGTAGTTTTTTTATGCATGTTTCTATTTTCCAAAAGTGAAGATGAAATATGTAGCCAAAAGTAGATATGTTATTATCCATAGTACAGAGTAATAATAATTAATAATACAATAAAATACTTGTGATCGATTATTTTAATAAAGCAACATGGAGTAATATAATGCTTAATGTTTTAAATTTAAACAACAGTGATTCATAAGTGAATGAGTAAATTGTAATAACTATTTGATAAAATACATTTTTTTAAAATTACTACCTTTTAGAAAAATATTTAAAATTCTTACCTTTTAAAAGCATTTTAATTAAATTTAAGAAGTTCGTGCGTTTGCAAACTAAATGTTTGGTTGCAAAGCATCCAAAACATCGGCTTTATTATCATTAATTAAAAATAGATTTTGGAAGCAAATTTTAAGCAAAATGCTTTTAAAGGTAGTAATTTTAATTTTTGTTTGTAAGGTTAATTATAATTTAAATAAAAAAACATTAATTTACATAATAGTTATTTACAATTTACCCTAAATTAATATATAACATAACAATTTCAAACTAATAAAATTTGTACAATAAATTAAGAATAAATCATGAAAAGAATTACTTCGAACTTAAAAATTTGTTATATTGTGTTGCTTGATAAGATGCACCACGAAAAATAATGAAAATATTAAGATTAAGATTAATGAAAATTTTATTCCCCATAAATTAAATTCATCTATTAGCATTCGATATATCAACTAAAATTAAAAAAAGGCAAATAAACATAGTTAATTCAAACATGAATGCGAAGACAAAGAACAACAACACCACACCGACATGAATTGCCGCAACAACGATCGGGCAAGGATCGGAATTGACGACAACCAACATAGCCTATAAACCAAATTAAACAAACAACAAAAAAACAACTGAAACTAAAAAAAGACTGGCAGTGATATAGTGCAGGGTTGAAAGGGATGACAAAACCAATGAAAAAAATGGAAAGGAAGAAACACAGACAAACAAAGCAACAAGAAGAAGAGTCAACAGCTACTAAATGAACAAGAAGAAACTATAACACAACCAAAAAAACTCAATAGCACTATCTCTTATGATAGATTGATAGGCGCCAAAAACTACTAGAAGCTGGAGCTGATTTAATTTGCTAGACTGTCTTTACAATGAAATGAATGTAAAACTTATGTAACATGAAAAACTACAGCGAATTTTCAAGATGCCCCGTGAATATCACGGGCCGCATTACTAGTTCTCATAAAATATCATCTCAAGAATCGGTAAAAAATTAGACAAATAGTGTATAACTTATAACACAAATTAATTACTATACTTAATTCGTCAAACAAACTTAACAAAATATGAATTCTTGTCTGGTCTCTTCATCTTTCCAAAATGTTTGATAAGATAAGCGAAAATAAAATGAGAAGCATACCCTAAACGAGTTGACTGAAATAATTAATTATATCTATAAAGTACGCCACATAGTAAGTCAAATTTAATTTGTATTTCCTTCGGTTCAATTATTTATTTTCCTTTTTATTTTGGGAATCGTTATAACTTATAAGTGAACCTTTATCTTTATATAATATTAAAATTGTATTCTAGTTATATTTTAATTTTAGCTAAAGCCGATATGATATTCATCCAATTTAGTAAGGAGTAATATATTTTGATCAACTTATATTATAATATAAATAAAACTGTCAATTTAAGTGTCTTTTCAAAATAGAAAATCAAACAAATAATTAAGACGTAAAGAGTATATATGTGCACTCATTTATTTTATTATCGACTTAATGTTAGATTAAAAACATCGGCGAGAGGATGGGTCGTAGTCCCTTGCCATAATAGCGAAATGATGTTTCACATACACCGTACTTGCGTTCGCTGAGTCGCAGGACAACAAATATAAAACAACGTAAAAGCTAAGACAAAAGAGCTTCCAACAATGAACATGTATCATGTAAATATGTACTCCGTATGTCATTATTCTTGTGAGCATAAATCCAACGATTTATCTCTTTCTACATATAGCCAATTTGTGATAATCAACAACTAATAAGGCACCTCCAATATGGACATAAGCTTCACCGTTTCTATCTATCCTTTCTATACTATTTGATACACCCATGTGATTTTGCTTCTAATAAATTAAATTATGTCAACCCTGGTCGACTGACCGTATATGTAGTGGATTAGTGGCGTAGCTAGCGGTAGAATGAAGTCGGGTCAAAATATTAAAAACTGTAGGTACCAAGAATTGAACCTTTATTGTCATTTGTGTGAAAAACATTTAGGGTGTGTTTGGATAGCAAAATAGGAGGGAAAGGAAGGGGAGGGAAAATGAGGGAAGGGGAGGGGAGGGGAAATGGTGGTGTTTGGATACCATTTTCCCTCCAAATCTTGCCTATTTTGGAGGGATTCCAATTAGGCTTAGAGAAGGGAAAATGGATCCCTCCAACTCCCTTCCCCTCCATTTCCCTCCCCTCTTGATTGCTATCCAAACAAGGGATTATGAATCACTTACTTTCCCTTCCTTTCCTTTCCCTCCAAATCCCTCAATCCAAACACACCCTTATCCTATCACTAGGCAGCAACATGTACACATTAGTATAATTTGCATGAAAATAATAATTATCATTATATCTTTTGGGTCTTAAAGATGGCTTCGTCACTGCGTATATGATACCATGGTTGGGTCTAGGAATCAAAAGTACTTTGTGGTAAAAAATAATTGATAATTGCAATTTGTATAAAAGGAGTAGTAACTGTTGACTCCACGATTAGTTTTGATATTGTCAAGTTATTTATTTCTATCGTATGCTACTCGTTTGTGTGTTTGAGTTTATGGTGCGTAGGAATCTAAGCTCGAAAAGAAGTGAAACAAAGAAGAGGATTTGAAACGTCAAAGACAAGCTTCGTATCAAGTCAAGACTATAGGAACGAAACTTGTAAAGTGACCTAACGAAGCTATGCACTACAAATCTCAGCAGTGATGTTACCCTAACATGTTTTTATGTTACAGTAACATTAGTACTGTAGTAGTTTTTTTATAAAAACGTTTTATAAATATATTTTCTAATATTTTCTAAAGAATTATCTTTTTTACTAAAAGTTCTTTATATTTTTATTATGATATATGAAGAATATCTTTACTCATCTTAGGATTAGATTTAAGTATATTTTGCTTAGTAAAATATATGAAAATCTAATTGTAAAAGATGTGGAAAGTGTTTTAAATATATTATGATTCTACGAAATATCTTTTATGATAATTCTCCTCTTCTAAACTGATTTTATAAGATAATATAATTTGGAAAATCATTCTTACTACTATACCTTTTTGGCCGAAATTCATATCTAGTATATGACCATATTTTGGTCATGTATAATATATTTTCAAAAGATAGTTTTCTAAATATTATCTTATAATATCTTGTATCTCCTAGTTGAACTAGATGTCTAGATTCGTTCTTGGAGAACAAGTAACATAAACATCTTCCTAAATATATTTTGACAACTAGCTAAATATTTTTATAAGGAAGTTTTATCAAATAACAATACTATCTTAATATTATCTTCTTATTTGATAAGTAAAATAAAACAATATCTTTTACTTGTGACTTTGAGTCACGCGAGTACTATAAGTACTCTAATACCATTTTGATTAAAAATCACCAGAGACAACTAATACATCTAATACTTCCAATACATTTTTAATCAATCTAAGACTTTCAAAATACAATCTTATTTTACTTTTGCAAAACCTTTTTGTTCTTATTTGAACCGTGTTCTTCATTTGTTTTTGCAAAATATTTTCTTTAATTTTTGAAAGCATTTTAACTTTGTACTTTTGTTCTTAAATCTTATTTTCCAAAAGGTGCATAGTTACGATAAGTCTCTCTAAACAATTGAATTGTATTTTCATTTTATTGAGAGACTTGTAACAAGAGAAAAATCACTTTGTTAGAGATTAATTTCTCGAGTTGAAAAAGAAGAATAGCTTCACACTAAGTTCGTGGTAGTTCTTTAGTGTTATTAATTATTTGTTGTAAGCTAGGCCGTGGTAGGTGCTCTTAATAAATAATTAATAGAAGAAGGGTGGATGTAGGTTTTTCAATTGGGTCGAACCACGTTAAATCCTTGTGTTATTTACTTTACGCATTTACATTCACGCATTTAATATTTTCGTTGCAAAATTTTAAAGAGGTCCAATCCTCTATTCACCCCCCCCCCCCCTCTAGAGTATTGTTGGGCCCTTGGACTCTACAGTAACTCATCTTCAATCTTTGAAAGACGAAAAATGATAGTGAATATTGATGTTAGTTGATCGTCGCCAAATATTTACTCTACAACAACTAACTTTAGGTAGTCAGGTTGTTAGAGTGCAAACCCAAGTTCTAAATCGGTGGAAGAAACATTAAAGTTTATTTATATAAGTGTCCACTAAATATAATAGTATGAGGCCTTTTGGGAAGGAATTCAAAAGTAAATCCGTGAGGGCTTGGCCCAAAGCGGACAATATCGTACTATCATGGACTGTGGACACTAGTGCAGCAAAAGTATAACGTCTATCATCAGCGCTTACGTTAATGTATGTTCCTAATAGTATGGCTAATGTGTTAGTAGAGATTATCTTCTAGTTATTAGCATATGTTAATTAGTCGATTGTAAGCCTAATTAAGGCTTTAATTGTTTTGTTGTTAATTGAGCAGGTTGATCATAAAACTTCTCTCTTTTCTCTCTAAATATATTTTCCCCTTAAAAAAATTTCCATGGTATAAGAGCTCTTGAGGCGGTGTTGACAACATAAGTCTCCTCTGCTCAAGTAGTCAAGTTCAATTCCCGAAATGAGGCGATCATAAAAAAAAAAAAAAAGCGAGAGCAAAAAACAAAATACCACATGTTCTTTGTTGATCGAGTTACGAGGAGCCACGCAGCCGTTGTATTGATTTATTTCCGTTTTAATTAAAAACGTTGAGAGAGACAGAGAGAGAATTGAAGAAAAAAATGGTGAGAGATATAGAGATGTGCTCTATCGAGTGTAGAGGACAAAAAACTGCTTTACATAAGTTTTTGGTGAAAAGAAGTGCTTCACAAGTATGGTGAGATGTGCACCATAAATGAAATGGTGGAGAGAAGGGCTCCATTGAAAATTCGATTTTGGAGAGACATGCTCCAAATGCAAGTCGGTGATAATGTGCACTAATCTGAGAGTGACGAGAAGTGCAACACATGGTAAAGACAAGGGCATCACAAAGTTGATCAAACAATTTACGTTTTTATTGGAGTCCAAGCAAAGAGGCTCAGTTTAAGTCTCAAAAAGAGACTATGTCTAAAGTTGGGTGTAGAGCCTAACATGTGCGTGTGCGAGAAAGATTGCACACCGTTTGAAGGTAGATTGCACATCAATAGAGATAAGATAAAAAAAATTTTGCAAAGCAATAATGCAATGAATTGAGACCAAAGAAAAGTCTCGGTGATTATTGGTTACGGCAAAGGTCGTGACAATGAAGTGTGTTTTTCGGCATGGCAAAAGTCGAACAAAGATCCGAAAAATTTTGGATCAAGGGGATGTGTTGGACTTTTAATCCAAAATTTGGGTCAAAGTTAGTTTTGTATTCTTAATTAGTGGAGATTATGACTCCTAATAAATAGTGTAGTTTGTGTTTAAGGAGTAGTGTCATATGGAGTTGAGATTCTCTGTCTGTCCACTCTATGTTCAATTTTGTATCCTACTATATTCTTCTTTCGACATATCATCAATTGATCATGTATAAGTAATATTTTGATCATCAATGTTATTATGTGTCAAAAGATTAACTAAGTGAGACACAAGATGAAACATCAAAGTGGGACAGAGGATCCAAACTCTGTCATACGTGGTTTACATCCCACTAACTCCTAGTTATTAGCATATGTTGATTAGTAGATTGTAAGCCTATTTAAGGCTTTAACTATTTTGTTACTCCCTCTATTCCAGTGAATTAATTACATTTTGACTTTTTCGTTGGGTATTAGAGAGAAGTGTAAACAAAGACTAAGACCTAGGGAGTATTAATTGAGCAAGTTGATCATAAAACTTCTCATTTCTTGATCTCTAAATAAATTTTCCCCCTTAAAAATTTTACGTCAGAGCGCAAGGTTGACTTGGGCTAGGCACAAAAAGGAGAAGCATTTGGCCCAAGACTTGAAGGTGCCTGAAACTCCTAAGCTTGGGTTGGAGTCTTGAGCAAGTTTTGTCCATGGTGAAATGGACAAAGAAGGTGCCATAGGTCAAGCCAAAGACCGTATGTGTACTAGAACTGTTGATCAGGTGGACCCTTTATCAGATTGGGTGCCACAAGTCTAGTGGATCCTTTCTAGATTGGATGCAAGAGACCGTTATGTTCTTAGACTTTTGAAGTGGCGAACCCAATCTAAGGTATATTGGATGTAGAGGAGTTTGATATGTGCCCGTTAAGGGGAGGCTTTCAAGTCTTGGTCATGCTACGGGTGCCTAGTAGTAGGGGCCCTAAAGTGTGGGTAGTTCTCCAAATAGTTCAAGGTCCGAGTCATGATGATGGTCCTAGGTTTGAGGGGAGACTTGTTAGGGTGCAAACCTAAGTCCCACATCGATGGATGAAAGATGAAACCTAAGGAGCCCACGAGTAAATTCGTGAGGGCTTAGCCCAAAGCGGACAATATCTTACTATTATGAACCATGGACACCGGTGTAACGTCTGTCATCATCGCTTCCGTTATAACACAAGTTAACATAAAATCATTAGTATTTTTTGTATGATTGTTAATGTTAGAGTACAAACCCAAGTCCCACATCGGTGGAGAACAGGTGAAAGGTGATCTATATAAGGGGTTATCAAATATAATAGTAAGAGGCCTTTTGGGAAGGAGCCCAAGAGTAAATCCGTGAGGGCTAGTCCCAAAGCGGACAATATCATACTATTATGGACCGTGGACACCGATGCAAAGAGAGCTCAACGTCACGTCGGTTGTCGCCTGCTCCAACAAGCTTAAATATCAGATACTCCGTATTAAAATTATCAGTAGAAATATTGTAAAAAATTTCAGTTAATCTTTTAATTATACTCCGTAATTATTTATTGTTGATATCTTACGAAGTAATACGTGTATTTCTAACTTATGCGTATATACAAAAATTGAAGTTTTGTTTAAAAATGTACTCCATAGATCATTATTGTAGAGAAAATAGTGTCAAAGTGAATAATTTCACTATGGAGAACCGGGCGTAAAGATTGTACTCCATCAAAAGTTTAAAAGTAGAGAGCGGTATCTACAAGTAGTAAAGTTTTTTTTTTGGGTGCCAAAATTAAGTAGTAAAGATTAAGGAGGCATTTGGTTGAGAATATTATTTGAGTTTATGATCGGTAACTAGTTCTACTACTCGTAAATTTTACGGGTTTTATACTTTTCAACTTATATTTTATCTTCAAGTATTATACATAATGATATTTTGGGTAGAACCTTGATGTAATATATTTATATACCGTCTTGCAAAGATATTAATGCACTTTGTATTTGTTGGGCAGACATGATGTTAAATTCATACAAGTATTAGATTGTGTATATCATTTTACATGAATTGGATGGTCCCTTCGTAAGAGTCTTAACTCTTGGGTGGTGTATATAATCAATCAAATTTATGCCTTACAATTAATATTAAATATATTAGTATTGAGTAGTACATTAAAAAACTATGAACAAATATATATCGCACTTATATTTATATGTGAATTGAATGCAATTATTGTGAGGACTAAACGCCTTTACTAGAACTTCAATTTGGAAAATCATATTTTGCACTCATATGAACGGGGTTTGATTAGTTAGAATTCTTTACTGAAGAAATTTTAATAATGAGCAATAGTTTTCTTACCATGTTTTAAAACCGTGATTTTAAAATTTATCATCTTTCCAAAATATTTGATTTAAAAAACGTGTAATATTTTCTAATATTTTTAAACTCATAACTAAGCGTTTTTATCGGTTTAAACTTAAACCGGATTACACCTATAGAATCTGAAGATCAAATCGCCTCAAATTCCATATCCCTGAGAAAAAACAAGTTAGAAGTGGGAACCTAAATCAAACAGAATTCCAATATGTTCAAAACTGACATGATGTATTTGGATCAAATCATATTCTCCCAAAAGTTCGAGTCAATCTAATTTATCGAGACCGACCCCCGTTTGAAAACCCTACTCGTTAATACGGCGTACAATTTATAATTGTTCAAAATTATTTACATTAAAAAAAGGAATATATACACAAGGTAGATTTCTTCTACATACAAAAATGAAAGTAGAGATTTAAGGAGTATAAATGTTGGTGATGGATCCATTTTCAATATAAATTAAATTCGTCATGTCGGTTATATGAGATGAGAGTTAGTGCTTGTTTATAAAAATTTGAAATTTCTTTCCTCCTATTGCCAATTGGTTTTAGGATGGAACCTCTTAGACCTTATGATCGGACTCTCTTATACTCTCGGGTTTGGCCCAGGCCCGTGAAATTTAACAAGAAAGAATCGACCACACAATAACACATGAGATTGACGATTCCATACGCAAAACCATAGATACACTTGCTAATTAAAACTACCACTCATCATCCATCCACGAAAGATAAATACAAAAAGATAATTGTAAGAGTGTAAAGCCACGACGTACGACGTCGTCTTACGAAGTTTCTGTGGGCCCATACACGTGTGGACTTACCGTTAAGTTTAAGATTTCAACTATTGTAATGCTTGCTTTCTTTTGGTTGGACAAACCTTCATTTTCTCATTTTTAATTATTTATTTTAATTTTAATTTTAATTTTAAATTTGTATTTTTTTTATTATACACTTGTCAACTCCGTCTTCACATACAATCTAGCTATATCACCATCTTACTCTACCTACTCTTTATAAATGACTTTGCACCCTCATTTAATACAACAACGGACGTGTACGTACTTCATATGCTTCAAATCTCTGAAGATTACTCCCATAAATTAGCTGCTAATTATGAGTGTCTTTAGTTGTTAAAAACACAATAACTACTACTTCCTCCATTCCATTTGATTCTATACGTATTCCTTTTTCGAAAATTCCAATCAATTCTATACATTTCTATTTTAGTCCGTACTTTATTAAACTAAAAGATCAATATACCCTTCATTAATACCCCACCCAACCCACTTGCAATGTCCTTTTTTAAAGAATAAAGTAAGGGTAATTTGGTAATTCTATTGTCTACCCCACTTAATTTTCTTCTACCTTAATTTTCGTGTTTTGGTCAAATGTATAGAACCAAACGGAATGAAGTATACCACTTTTTATGGTCCTGTTTGACTTCAATTTCGACTAAATCGAAAGGTAAAAGAAAAGTATTGGAATAAAGTTAAGGTATATCACTGAAAATAATAACTTCTAATACAGTAATACTAATTTTTGTTAGTATTATACATATTTATTTTATACTATTAGGTTCTCTGACTCTCTCACATAAAACAAACTACGGAGTAGTAAATTTCATAAAAAATAAAAATGACATATCATATCATACCAAATCATATAAATATTGTTGATAAATGTAGTAATTATATTATAAAATGGTTGTATGCGGACTATATAATAAATAACTTGTGTCGAAAAAAGTAATGCACTGGTAGTACATCTGATAATTCTTAATTGGCTCAAACTTTAACTTTTATACCAGTCTACTGCATCAATCATTTAAACATTTGTTGTGCTCATTTTAATACTTATTGTGACAATTTTAAAATTTTCTTCAAGTACAAACAAACCACTATACACGTACAATCGTCTAATTTTATCATTAATCATCAATTCATAAGTACATTAATATATACTTTCTTAGATTATATAATTTTTACACATTTATTAGTTATATTTTTTTCACAAATTAATATTGAAAATATAATAATTAAAAAGTGAATACTTCAAGATATAATAATATACATATAAATTGTTACTTTATACAGAGTACTACTCTAAATTTTAAATGTGGATAACAATTGATTGAAATATAAAATGTAAAAGTATTATTTAAAAATATCAAAACATTACATATTTAAATGAACAATCTTCTAGAATTAAAAATGCTAAAATTCAAAAAAAAAAAAAAAAATAAATAAATAAATACGGAGTAAATTATAATCATAGACAAATCAACATTTGCACCATTGTACTAATAAATTATACTCATAGACAAATTATTATTTACGGAATACTTTTGTCTACGAAACTCGATTATCAAGTTGTAGAATATCTCTCACCACTTAAAGAAAACCATTTCAATTTGTCGCCGTTTTCCTTCTACGTCTTTTAGGTGTAAGTGCAACTTGTTGTTGTTAGGTAGTTCGAGGGTCTCACTTGTCTCTGAGAGTTTTTTCGTTATGTTAAGGAGTTGGAAGATAAGTTCATGCCCAATTTGGCGCACTCCGCCAACATATCTCTATTACCCGTAGCCATAGTTCTATTTATTGTATTTTTATGTTTGTAATTTTAATTGTAAATACGGATTAAAGTGCCGTATAACTTACATGTTAAAATTTTTATTTTCAGCCGAAAAAAAACAAACAAAAAACAAATCAATTATGATACTTCATATTACTAGGGATGGCAATGGACCGGGTTCGGGTGGAGCCTCACCCGACTCCACCCGAATCCATCATCCATCCGATAACCTATCACCCGAATCCAATCCAACCGTCATTCACGAGTGAATAGGGTGAATCGGGTGATCCATGGATGACAAAAAATAAAATAAAATAAAAATAAAAATGAATATAAACATGTCTTATTACCGATTTTCCCTAAAATTTTCGATAAGATAGTTAAAAGGTGATTAATTCCATAAACAATTACAACATGAGGTGTTTCAAATTTATTATTTTTTATAATATGTTGGTAATTATTAAAAAAAAGTAGTATATTTATTCGGGTGGATATGCCGGTCGAGTGATTAGCGGGCGACGGATTGGATGAAGGCTCACCCGAATCCAACCCGATCCATCATCCGCTTCATCCATCATCCATCTCTCATTCATTTAAGTCAGGTTACAATCCATTTATTTGGCAGTAGTTCTCCTGAAAGACGGGCCTAACGATAATTAACGTAAGACACAAGCAAGAAAAGAAAAAAAAAACTAACTCAGAATTACTCATGAGGAGAACTTACGATAAATTTATCGTTAGGCCCGTCTCACACAAGAAATTGTGTTTATTTGGATCGAGTAGATCGGATTTTTTCGGGTTCGGGCCAAATTAACATCCGTACGTATTACTTAAAAAAAACAAAAAACAAATTAAATTTCCCCCCACACTTTTCCTTCTCTCAAGTTTCAACCTTCATCATTCTCAAGTTTCTCACCTCCCCTTTTTAACTCATTAAATAAATTAAATCTCTCTCTTCATTTTATGTTACTTTCTCAATAAATTCAAACATTCAAATTATTTAAAATATTACTCGTATTAACTTTATTTAATTTATTTTCATGGTTGATAAACATCATTGGCATTGAAGCTAAATCTTTAAAAAGAACAAAAAAAAAGCCCTTCTTATCCTTTTTAGCACTACTTTGTTTGAATGTGAGTTTGAAATTTCTTTATATTCTCTCTTTGCTTCAAGCTTTGTGCAATGTATTACTCCTATTTTTAGATTTATTTTTATTTCATTCAGTTTTATTGTTATTATTATTGTTTATGATTTAGTTTTATTGTTATTATTATTATTATTATTATTATTATTATTATTATTGAATATGTACGAATAATAAATTAATTAAAAATTGTGGTTGTGCATTTTCTGTCTATTGTATCGCTTTCACTACCATTCTTTGTTGTTGATGTTCTTTATTTTAAAAGTCATTCTTCGGCTTATGTCCATATCTATTGTGGATTTTTTTTCCTTGAATTAATTTTTGATAAAGTTTGCTTTTTGAATTTTGGGTTTTGCCAAATTTTGCATATATTTTTCTGGGTATTTTTTGGTTTCTTTTGTTTGATGACCAAATTTGGGTACTTGGATATCTGAATTTTAGGTGGTTTCTTTTTTTTTTTGTTTTTTTTTTTTTTTGTTGAGATTTCTGGGTTTATTTTGTAAGTTAGGTTTAATTTATTTGAAGTGATTTGTTTTTGGTCAATTGATATGTTTATCTTGAGCTATGGATATGATTTTTGATGAATTGTTTCAATTAATGTTGTGCAGATCCAATGACCTGGTCATTTAAAACCCGAAACGATAGCGTGACCGAATTTTTAATTGAAGGTGTGCGCTGGTGAGGATTGTTTTTTGTTGGATTAGTTGGTTGTTGTGGTTGTGTAGATCAGTGAGGAGGTTGCAATGCTTAGTTGTTATTGATTTGGTTGTATTTTTGGGATTTAGGGTTTGTTGTTAGGTTGAATAAGAGATGGCATTAGCAGGTTTACACAATGTTCCTGCACTTGAGTCTTCCATGTTTAGGGAGTCTCAGTCGTCGTCATCATCGTCTAGGCAACGTGGAAATCGAGGGAGTATCAGCACCCGGGCATCCTCAATTCTACAGATGTGGAGAGAACTTGAGGATGAATGTGCGGTGAATCGAGCCCGTGAGCGAGCGAGGCCGAGGTCGAATCGAGAGGGCAATGATACCTCGGTGAGCCCTCGATTGGACCCAAATAGAGGTGGTTTAGTCGAATCTAGTGAAAGTGAAAATGGTTCTGTGGTCACTTCTGTAAGTCAAATGGGGCACGTCAATGAACAGGAAGATCGTCAAAGTATGACGTCAGAACAATCTCTAGATTTGGGTGCCATTGAGAGGGAGCGAGTTAGGAATATTTTCCGAGAGTGGATGAGCAGTGGTGGAAACGCTGAGAGTCCTCGTGACTCTCATATCAATAGAAGTCCAAGG
This sequence comes from Dianthus caryophyllus, assembly GCA_023091065.1. Taxonomy (NCBI): domain Eukaryota; kingdom Viridiplantae; phylum Streptophyta; class Magnoliopsida; order Caryophyllales; family Caryophyllaceae; genus Dianthus; species Dianthus caryophyllus. The sequence goes on from CM041520.1 coordinate 8,101,751, forward strand.
GGTCAATGTGATGGCGAGAATGAACTCGAAAGGGTTCGAGTTGTGAGAAATTGGGTTCAGGATGCTAGTCATCCTAGAGGAGCTCGTGTATGGAGTAGAGAAGACCAGGTCCCTGATAATGTGCCTCAGATTGAGCAAGTTCGTGGTGGACAAGTTTTGAATCATAGTGAAGGTCAACCAGGAACTAGTCGGAGGCAAATCCGTAAGTTATGTGGAAGACAGGCTCTTCTTGATTTACTGGCAAAGAGGGAACAAGAACGACGACAAGAGCTGGAGTCTTTGGAAGGAACTCGGCCTGTTAGTAGTTTTGCTCACCGTAACCGTATCCAGGTTAGGAAAGTTTTAATTATCTTCCGTTCTTGTTCGATTTTAATTTATAATTGCACCTTTTTCCATTGAAGTAGAAGTGGTTGATTTACTTCTGTATGCAATTTTATCATGGGTCATGTGTGATTAACAGATGTATTTCTTCATTATCAACGCATCGGGGAACGCTGCATACCTCGTGCCACGTGGGGGCACGGGGTTAAATTTGTTTTTTGAGTCAAGTGGGTGCTTCAAAACCGTGTAACTTATAAATATGGTTCAATGCCTCCATCCACACACCCACTGAAGAAAACTGACCATTGTTGTTGTACGATGTTATTTACAGCATTGATTTGTTGAGAATATATTCCCACGTGTTTTTTATGCTGTACATTTCTTTGTTGAGAATATATCCCCACGTGTTTATATGCTGTACATAGTTCAAATTTCATAAAACCGACACTTGAATCATGTTTTCGTGGGATTGGTTAAAGAGATGGCTTTACCTGGATTAACTTTAGTATGTTTTGAACATCATTTGCAGTCATTGCTTAGACTTAGATCTCTCCAAAATTCGGGGTCAACTGAGGTTAGGAGACCAACGTCACCTGCAGAAAGCGAATTAGGATTGCTCAGGCAACGGCAAACTGTGTCTGGTTTGAGGTATGTTCTCCCGTTTATCATTTTTGTCTGTTGATTTAGATTGTAGAGATTACAAACTCGTATCTCAATGAGGTCTTGGTTTTATGTGTGTATTCGACTGCATCAGTTTTATTTTATAGGTGATGAAATTTTGAGATTTTCTTCTCTTTACCAGTTTACCTGTACTCTCTGCATTTTGTGGAAGTGCGTTTTCAAATTGGTGTATTCAATTGGTGTTACAGTGAGCATGTCTGTTGTATTTCGATGTCTTCTGTCCTCTATAAATGACATGCGGGTCACTGTGTCTTTCCGTCGTGTTTTCTGCAGGGAAGGATTCTTATCCAGACTGGACAACAATACTAATATTCATGCAAGCGATGTGTCTGATCGTTCTTCTGAACATAATACTGATGCTTTTAGAGATGATCGTAGCCAAGCTAATTGTACAAATGAGGTCCTTGACAGTGTGCATGAGCTAAGTGGTCCGATTACTCCCTCAATTGAGATGTCTAATGTTGCTCTTGAAGGAAGTGATCCTCGGAATAATGTTGATGTTACTCCATCAAATAGAGATTCCGTTATCGTATTATCAGGTGATTCAGATCGTCTGACTGACTGCGGTGAAGGCGCTAGCTCTCAACGGCTGGACATCCATGCTGAAGACAGGCTAGAGCGTGACGCGAATAGTAGTATCGATTCTGATGGTTCTTCAAATGATGGAATCCAATGTATGAATCCCGAAGAAACATCGAGAAGGGAAAGTGGGCAGTTTGCAGTTCAGGACGAAAGACACGAAAGCAGCGACGGACACTACTCTGATATAGAAGGACCTGATTTCCAGAATGAGATAGAAGAACGGGCCGATGTATCAGAAAATGTATCAGATGTGCCTAGAGAGGACGAACTGGTTTTTGCGAGAGAATGGGGAAATTCGTTTTCCAACCAATGGAGAGATGATCAACTAGAAACAGATACACTCCACTTGCCAAGTCATGGCGAAGATCATTCTCGTAGGGCACTTGAAATCGAAGGTGAACAGATCGATATGCAAGAAGACTACTGGCATGAAAACGCTTCTCAGGATACACCAAGAGATTGGTTGGCTATGGCTTCGGGAACGGGAACTAGATTGGCATCGGACAGAGCTGATACGTATTATTTCTCAGATGATGATAATGTGTACCACATAGAGCTCAGGGAACTCGTCAATAGGTATTTGTCCTGTTTGGTGTTAGTTATTTACACGAGCTATTTTTACCAATACTTTTATCGTGGTTCTGAAAATTGGATGATTCCTAAGAATGAGAGAGAGTAATAGTAACTGATAACATTCATCGTTCGCTAATTATGCGTGTGATTCTTCTATAGGAGAAGAGTTTCAAGTCTTCTTCACAGCGATTTTCGTGACAGCCTAGACCAATTAATACAGTCTTACGTGGAGAGGCAAGCTAATGCTCCTGATGACTGGGAGCTTCATGAGATGTTACCTCCTCCATACGTGTCGAGAAACCGAGCTCAGTCAGAACAGGAGGACTCTGGAATAAATGACACTCATGCAAATGGCAGGGAACATACAGTTTCACCTCCGCCGCCACCACCGTTACCTCAGGCACACTGGAGGCGAGGGATGCGGCAAACCAATTGGGCAAGACAAGAATCACGTCAAAGGCCTGGAACAGTAAGTGGATTAGCTGTTGATTTTACTCCCTTTCACTTGCAGTTTGTTAGTGCTTTGCCATATACTGGTGTTTGGTCTGACATTATGATGTTAGTGCTTTTGCTTGTTCATTTACCTTGACGTTCTGAAACCTGTGGCTTTGTGTATTTATTTTCAGTTTCAATATAGATTGTCGGCAATCTGAACGTGTTCCAGAAGAGAGAATAATTCATTTACCAACTTTGTGTTTGTCAATCAGATTATGTTTACAGCAGACGCTTTTCAGTGGAACTCGTTCACTATAGCTTCTGTATGCAATTACAGATACTAGTATACTACATAGATCTTTGGCTTGTACTTGATATTTAGACTCAATTTTGAAACATTAATTATTTATAATCATAATGCAACTGTTAAATGTTGATCTGAGATCTAGCAGTGCGAAATTTGTTGCTAAAATTATTCGAACTGCATATTTTACTCCATTCTTTAAGGATTTAATAGTATAAAATAAGCCAAGTTTCTGATTGTAATTTATGGGCACAGGAATGGGAAATTATCAACGATTTGAGGATAGACATGGCTCGGTTACAGCAAAGATTGAACAATATGCAGAGGATGTTAGAGGCCTGTATGGATATGCAGCTTGAGTTGCAACGTTCCGTTAGACAGGAGGTCTCTTCAGCCCTGAGCCGTTCAGCTAACCCTTCTGGTACGCTTTTTTCTTCCGACCTTCACTCTACCTGAGAATATTGTAGTATAACTTTACCAATATTTTTTCTTTTCTTTTCTCATATGATTATAATGCTGAAGTTTGTGCGTGTGATTTGGTATCAGCGTCGCTGGAAAACATATTGCCAAAAGACAGCTCGAAATGGGATTGTGTAAGAAAAGGCGTATGTTGTATATGTTCCGACACCAACATCGATTCTTTGCTTTACAGGTAAAAACATCATTCCAAGAATCCTATTGTTCTTTAGTAAACCTACTTCTTGACTTCTTACCCTTTGTGTATTCTTGTGATTAATTTTGCAGATGCGGGCACATGTGTACGTGTACAAAATGCGCGGACATTTTGGTTCAGGGTAACGGGAAATGCCCGATGTGCCAGGCACCAGTTGTCGAGGTGATCCGCGCTTATTTCATACAATAAAATACAATGGAGGAATGAGCTTAACTTGTAAACAGTTCATTATTTCTCATACCACATTACGCGACACAAATACTTGACTCAATTCCTTTTTGACCATAGATATCTGAAATTATTATAATACAAATAGGAAGTAACTCTGATCTATTCAAACGAAACACAGAAGTAAAGGACTTCTTTTACCCGAGGTGAGCTTAATAAAGTCGCTCATCGGCTGTTGTTCTGTACAAGGATGTATATATGGACACGACTTTGTGTTAATTTCATTCATTTATACTGAGACGGACAGCCATTATTGGAGTCACGGGTAATGGCCTTTCTCTCTTCTCTCTTGTGCCGTCGTTGAGGTGCGATATATCGTTGGCCTTTCTCTCCTCTCGTGTCGTCGTTGAGGTGCAAATATCGTTTTCAGTTATCATAGAACAGTTATTCATCACCCATTATAAGCCTTCCGGCAATAAGTTGAGCAAATAGTGTCGAATAACGTCGTTGTCGGGCACTAGGTAACTTTGTAGTAACCTACAAATATAAAGGTGATCGCACAAACAAAGACTAATCTACAGTTCTACACTGTCAAGAGTGTCAACCTACATACAAGTTACAACCAACCAAACTATCAAACTAACAACTGCATCGTAGACGCCAACTAAAAAAAAAACTAACTTTGTTTATGATTTCTTGCCATAATTAACGTAATTAGTGACAGCCTTAGTCCCCTCGGCCACGGCGTGTTTCCCAAGCTCACCAGGCAACACCAGCCTAACCGCCGCCTGTATTTCCCTCGACGACGTCGTCTGCTTCTTCGCATGCACCCCTAATTTCGACGCCTCCCCAGCCAGCCTCTCAAACATGTCTGTCATCAGATTGTTGATCACCGTCATTGCCTTTGACGACACCCCCATACCCGGGTGCACCTGCTTCAACACCTTGTACACGTAACTCTTGTACCCTTCCCTCCCTTCTCCCATTTCCTTCATCCTCCTCCCTCGTCCTCGTCCTCGTCCTCGTCCCCGTCCCCGTTTTGTTTTCAAGTCCTTCTCTTGGGGTTCATTTTGGGCCTTCGACTTGTCTTTCGTGGGCTGGGCCTCATCTCTGGGCGGGGTGGCAATTTCATTATCCAGGGAAACATCTGGCTCCTGAGTCTCTGTCTCGGCCTCATTACCGTCATTGTCGTCATCATCACCGTTTTTTATCGGTATCATCGTTGTGGTGACGCTGGTTTGTTCTTCCTTGCGCTCAGACACGGTCATCGGTGTTTGGGCCTGGGCTTGGGCTTGGGCCTGAATGATATCAACATCATCTTGTGAATTGTTGGACCCAAGAATAGAAACTTGGACAGTTTCTTCGACAACTTTGGTGGTTTTAACAACTTGTGCAACTTTTTTTCTCCCTCTTTTTGGTGCCATTTTTTTTTTGGTTATTAAAGTTACAGTTTTGTTTGTTGGAAAATGGTAAGATAGTAAAAATAACGTTTGCATGAGGGGTGAATATATGTAAAACAAGAGGAGTGTGTGAGAGGATGACACGTTGGAGGACACGTGGCAGAATGTGTTGCTACGTGGGGTAAATGTAAAAAGTGGACAAACTACAGTGGGGTGTGACTAGTACGGTTAAAAAGTGAAAACTCACACGAACAATCGAGAATGTTTAATGTAATTGGATGCTACTCAAACAAAGACTATCTATCTTCGTTTGTGTACATTAAATTTGTATAATTCAAATTACGTACTCTCTTCGAGTCTTAGTCCCACTAAATTATTTATAGTTTAACTTTTTTGACTTTTTGGTGAGAGATTTGAAAGAAGTGTAAATAAATGATTAAGATAGAAAAAGTAATATATTAATAAAAGTTAATTGAATATAACCTCTTTTCATAACATATTTTTTTTTTCAAAATAACTCACTTATATATTATTTTTATAACGTAATCCCCTTTTAAGATACTTTTGTTTCTAAATCACACCCAACGTCGAAATATGTTACTTAAAAATGGAATATTCACACCCTTAAATATGGATTTCTCAAGAGATATCGACATATTATAAACATTGGTAGTTATAACTTGAAAGGGACATACCCTATAATGACTTTAATTGCCATTTTTAAGTAAGAAAATTTGACGTTTGGGTGATTTTGAAGCAAAAGTGTCTTAAAAGGATGTTATGTTATAAAAATAACATATAAGGGGGTTATTTTGAAAAAAAAATGTTATAAGAAAGGGTTATTTATAATTTACCCTATTAATAACAGATTAAAAAAATTGTTTTATGAAATTGTCAAAATCAACTAAAAAGTAGCTACTCCCTTTGTTTTAAAATATAAGTGGTTTTTATTTTTCGATACAACAACTTCTGTCTTTTATATCTCCCAAACTATATGCTCCCTCTGTGCCACAATGTTAGTCCCGCTTTGACTTTTTTTTTTTGAGAAAAGATCATTATCATTAATAAAAAGTCATACGACATCTACAACATATGTCAAACTCAAACGGATACATCTCGATAACAATCATAGAAAATAAATTCTTGTTCAAAGACTGATCCACTTCAACAGAGTTTCCATCATCGGTTGGCCTCAACAGGCCTTCATCCATAAGATGTCTTTCAACCATAAGAGGGTCTCCGAATCTTCCTTGACGAGTATCGATTTCTTCTGACGTGATTAAGTGTAGCCATGAATCGGACAATATTTGTATAATCATATAACGATCAATAACAATGCTGATCTTCCGCATCTTCTGACTCATAAGAGAACACCCATAAAGGGAACAAACCCACCAAAAGATGGGAACAAACCCATCAATAGATGGGAACAAAACTCCCATGAAGAGAGACTCCGTATTTATAATACTCGCTTTTTTATTATTTTCTATAATTTTAATTATACTAATAATATATATCGATAATATTATAGAGAAATTTATGAATTTGAGGGGCTTATTATCATCAAAATTGATGATAATAGCCCCATGTCCCGCTTTGACTTTTTATGCGGTCTCCAAAGCGCCTCTTCAACCATATTTTTCATCGCTTATATGCAAAAAAAATTTCATTGAAAATAAAATATTATGAAAGATAATTTAATAACGAGTGTAAAATCTTATTATCGTATAACAATTTTGTATAGATTTTATGTTATAGATGGTCAAAATTACGAAACTTTGACTTTTAAAAAGGTAAATGGAACTAACATTATGGAACGGATGGAGAATAATGTAACATGATTAAATGGGTACATACACATATAAAAATATTGATGAATCTAATAATGTCGTATTTTTTGTAATTTTTCAACAAGTAACTCTTTGTAAAAACAAAAAACAAAAGCTTGCATAAAAAAAGAAAACGACTACGGATTATATTTTTGTTGATATGTAGTATACACCCGCTATTAGGAGTACCTTTAGTTCAATTAAACCTCTCTACTCCTAGTAAATTTCCAACTTTAATCACGTAGGATGTGCTCATGAATTATCTAAATATATTATTCTTCTAGATTATGAAGAAATGTAGAAATCATGCCTAAAGTTTAGTACCCATGAACAACGAATGCCCTAATATTCTAACTTAAATTGCTCATTTCATGTTTTCCTCACCAACCTTCGACATTTTAGATCTTATCTTCTAAACACACATATATTTATAGATGAAAAATTACAAAACAAGTGTTAATTAAAAATAATCACACTCAAAATTAATTAAACACACTAATACTACTACTAATTATGGTAATGGAGACCACCTTTGTATTAACCAACAAAGATGTAGAAAAATATGAAATAATAACATTAATCTCCCCAAAAAATACAATTCCACATGAAATTATATTCTTATCAAACATAGATCAAGCAGTAACTTTTCCAATAGAAACCCTATATTTTTTCCAAGTTGAAGAAGGTAAAAAAGTTTGTACAATTGATATAGCAAATAAAGTGAAGAAAGCAACATGTGAATTACTTTTACCGTATTATTTTATGGCAGGTAGATTAAGTTTTAATAATGAGACACATAAATTAGAACTTGTGTGTAATAATGCTGGAATTCCTTTTGTAAGTGCTAAATCAAAACTTAAGTTAAGTGAACTTGGTGATCTTTCTCTACCAAACCCTAGTTTTGGATTCTTCATTCATCGTCCTAAGGTTTATGGCAGCTTAGATGAACGTCCACTTTTGACTATTCAAGTAAGTTTTTATAATGTTTGTCTATTTTTTATTCAATGATTTATAATATGTATATCGAATTGTTATTACAAGATGAACTGTTTTAACGTCGAACAACATTGTAAGAACATACCCCCACTTAGCTTAAACGTTTATTCATAAAGTACGTTGTATAAAATTCAATAAAACAAAGTAAACAAATACATACTTTGCAGTAATTTGTTATTCGATTTTCTCTTTTATTTCTTTGTATACAAGATAGGTGAACTGAAACCAAAGAGGATGACAATGCAAAAAGCAAGTCTTCTAAAACATCATAAGAATATTACCCTTATAATAACTCTTTAACGATAATCCAATCGATTTCATTGGATACTTTATTCGTCTTAAAATACTCTAAACATGGAAAAAAAAAAACATATACAATTGAAAACAATTAAATCAAATGGAATGGCTAGCTCACGGTAGTCATTTTCCGCTTTTATTTTTAATGCACGTTAAATTATTATGTATTTTGTACTATGTTTCACGGAGATGTGGTGAGATTTGAACCTTTAACATTTAGTCAAGAGATATCATGTCTCAACAAAAATTTAAACTGATAATTACAGACTCAAAATTAATTTTATACGCTCTAACGTAACGTATACGAGTACTATTTTTATAGGTTACAAGATTCAAGTGTGGTGGATTTTCAGTAGGGTTTTTAACAAGCCATGCAATCCTAGATGGTAAAGCAGCATGTGAAATGTTCCTTAATCTTGTGTCACTTTGTAAAGGTGAACCCTTAAAATTCCCTGTAATTTGCAACAACAGAACTTCTATTAAAGCTAGAAACCCTCCCAATATTATTTACCCTCACAATGAATACATTATTTTACCCAAAATTTCATCTTTACCAACTGCTTTCACCACCTCTTATGAAGCTGCACCATCACCCTTAATTTTCGCAAACAAATACTCTCATAAACTATTCAAATTCAACGTCGACATGATAAGCGAGCTCAAACACAAGTCGAACGACACTCGTTGCACGACATTCGAGGCAATGGTAGCACACATATGGAAACAAAGAACAAAGGCGGTTTTCAACGACGAGTTATCATCAGTATCATCTTTGTCGACGACTGTGTTATTTGCAGTAGATATAAGGTCGATAATAACACCAAATTTACCAACAGGGTTCGTAGGAAACGCAGTAGTGACCGCTTTTGCGACATCAAAAGTTACGGAGCTAGTAAAAAGGCCGATATCACACGGGGTAAAACTGATAAAAGAAGCGAAACAGAGAATTACAGAGGAGTATGTGAGGTCAGTAATAGATTGGTTGGAAATATACAGAGGAATTCCAGCAACAAATTACAATGGTAACTTTTATGTATCAGCATGGTGGAAATTACCATTTGGTGAGCTGGACTTTGGGTATGGTAAACCAGTACATGTGGGCCCAGTAGTTGCTGGAAATGATGAGTTTGTGTTGTTGCTTTCTGAAGGAAATGGTGAAGGTGTTAATGTTTGGATGAGTCTTGAAGTTGATAAGATGAATAAGTTTATTAATTATGTCTTTGATTTGTGATTTAATTATGTTTAATTTGATTTTATTTCATGCTTTATTATGATTGTGATGATTACTTTGAATAATAATATGGTTTTGTAATTTGTTTCTTTTTAATGAAATGAGTGTTTTGAGAATTGTGTAAATTGATTGTGCTTCTTTTATTGTGTGATCAGTCATTTTATTCAATTATCGACACAGTTTTCATTGTAGGTCATTCGGAGACAACATCTCCGCGTTGTTTAACAACGGGCACGTCATCATACTCATATTTCAAGCCAAGGTAACAGCAACTGTTTACGACTTAACATATTCAAGGTTCAACAAATAATAACGATTAAATTCTCATTTGAGACAGATTAGTTCCGCCTGACGACCAATACTGCTGTCAATTTCAATTGGCCGTTTAACAAGAGAGACAGTCTTAATATAGAACTTGCCTTAAATATGAATATCATCTGCCTGTCTATAGAATTCTCGACTCGTGTTTAGGCCTAATTTATATCAATATTTACGCAACACAAGCATATGACAGACCACAATTGATCTGGTCGAACTTTTTCTTAGAGAAAAAGGGGGAATGACAGACTGAAAGAAGACCAAAGATATAGAGCATAAATGTTAATAAACGGACGATATAAACAGACTTAAAATGTAAAAGAATCAATGAAAGAATCAATGTTTAATGTCATTGGTGTTTGTTAAGCAGAACCAGACAGATCAGAGAACTCGGCAAGGGACTCGAGAACGAGCCTGACTTCTGCAGTGTCATTTACAAAATACTGAGCCTTGCTAGGCTTCTGACCTACCGTACATGCGAAGACGGCCGCGTTAGGTGACAACACGTCCCTCGAAACTGCATTGTCCACTATCTCAAACATGTCCTCGTCAGATCTGTCATCACCTATGCACAGCACAAAATCCGCATGCTTTCCTTTCTCCGCCAGTGACGTGAACACTTGCTCCGCAACCATTCCTTTAGTCACCCCCTGCGACAACAGTACACGTCAACAAATCAGAAATAAAAATTTCACGGGAAAAAAATCGTGCACAGACGAATGGAAAATCCTCCAAACAATTTAGGACGATTAATAGACCTTGCATCATAGATATAATGCGTACCTGAGGCTTGACTTCAACGATGAGCTGACCCTTTTTGACGGCCACGGGTTCATTAGCAAGCACGCTTTCCAAATGATCGAGCATTTCTTTGGCCTGAGCAGAACCAAAGTCGGGATCAGCGTCTTGATAGTGCCAAACGAGAGCACTCTCCTTAGACTCGATATATGAACCGTCAGTCGACTCTGTATACAGTTTCATCACTGGCTCAGCTATCTCCATCCACCCGAAGTCTGTGCTCTGCCCGCAGTTTTCCCACTCCTCCTTCTCTGGCCACCTGAAGTACACAGTAGTTAACATTATGCAAACATTTTACGGAGTACTACGTAACAGTATACGAGTGAAAAGCGGGGTGTCAATTTAGTTTCACTTGTCAATTTCTGAAAATCGTGTAAGATAGCAATTCTAAACCATTGACTGAAAAGGAAAACATGTGCCTTGCAAAAAAAAAAAACGAGACCGAAGTGACACAACAAGAAGATCAGCGAGACGGACCTCAAAAAATAACCATGCTCAGCGGCAATTCCAAGCTTCTTGCATGGTGAAAACCAGTCACTCAGACTATCCTTCCCTCGTCCACTAACAATAAATATGGTGTTCCGAGAATCAGCACAGAGCGTCTCCAAAATTGAAATAACCTCCTGACTAGGCGTCTTGCTCATGGAATTTTGGGGCATCAGAGTTCCGTCATAGTCAAATAGAATTGCCCTGCTTTGTGAATTTCTGTACGCCGATGCAATAGCATCCACCGAGAGCTTCCTGAAATTAGGATCAATCGAAACAACTCTAAACCCGAACCCCAAACCAACCCCCCAATATCTTCTCCTGAAATGTTCTGAGCAAGTTCTTTCCAAATCTTGCACGAAGCTTCTCGCCCAATACGCCACGTTATGAGAACTAACATAACGGTAGTGTTTCTCATGTCGCAATTGTTTCTCAGCGTCTCCTACGGAGATAGCAGCATTCATCGCCTCAGCGGTCGCTTCAACATTCCATGGATTAATCCGAATAGCTCCGCTGAGTGATGGAGAACAACCAATGAATTCCGACACGACAATCATACTCTTCTTAGGCCCAGTTACATCAGAACTAGATTCGGAGCTCGAGATCCCCTCTCTGCACACAATGTACTCATACGGTGTAAGATTCATACCATCCCTTACAGCTGTGACCACGACACACTCCGCAGCAGTATAATACGCAATCCTTTCAGCAGCACTTATGGATCTGTGAACAATAACCACGGGTTCGTAACCTGGCTTCCCATATTCTTTATTGATCCTCCGAGAAATGTCTTCGATCTCAGACAGCATCTCCTGTACGTTACTTCCTCTACTTCGTGCAGGATTGATGATCTGAACCAATACAGCTTTGCCCCGCCACTTATGCTGTTGCTTAAGCATCTGCTCCATCGCCAGAAGCTTTAAGTTAATTCCTTTGAATAAATCCAAGTCATCTGCACCAAGTAAGACGGTTTTTCCACCAAACTGCTGCCTCAACTGCACTATCCTACCCTCTTCCTGTGAACGTCTTATGGACGATTCAATTCGACCCATATGGATCCCTACAGGCATTATCTTTATACCAACCGTTCTACCATGATATTCTAACCCCAAGTACCCTCTCTTTGATTGGTACTCTAACCCCAACATACGACTGCAGCAAGAAAGAAAATGTCGAGCATAATCAAAAGTGTGGAAACCAATTAAGTCTGCGTTCAGTAAAGCTCGAATGATTTCCTCTCTTACAGGGAGCGTCCGGTAAATTTCAGACGAAGGAAAAGGGCTGTGAAGGAAAAACCCCATTCTTATTCTATGAAACCGTCTCCTCAAAAAGGTCGGCAATGCCATCAAATGGTAATCATGAATCCAAATATAATCGTCATCAGGGTTAAGCACCTCGATGACCTTCTGAGAAAACAATCTATTTACTGAAACATAGTCCTCCCACAACGACCGTTCAAACCGTCCTCCATGTCCCGCTGAAAAGGGAAGCATGTAGTGAAAAAGCGGCCACAACTGCTTCTTGCAAAACCCATTGTAATACCGGTCGCAAAGGTCAGGAGGCAAGAATGTAGGTACACATTTATAGCTATCATAAAGAATTTGCGACACGCTATCTTGTTCACTACTATCTACGTCAGCTCTTAACGAACCAACGTAAATCACTTCAGTTTCATCGGGCAAACCATCTCTTAACTGTAGCAACAAAGAATCCTCATCATGACTAAAAATCCACCCTTTCCCATCTACACCTCTGGTCGCAATAATCGGTAACTGATTCGAAACAATGATAATCCTATCTTGAGCCACAGTTGACGGGTTATCAGACGACACACTACGAGTTTGTTCGGTTTCAAGCTCAGATATGTTTCCTGGTACTGACATTACTCTAGGGAGTCTCTTCTTCTCTAAATTCATTGTTGGGAAATCCCCAGTTAGTAAATCCAATAAATTTGCATACGATTTCGAAATCATCTTTCCTTCTTGACTTATACCCTCTAATCACAAATTATTTTACTATACACTTGCAAAATTATCTGCACAAACAGAAGAAATACAGTCATACTTCAAATTTTTTACAGCAATAATCACAAGATTACAAGTATATACGAGTACATACTTTCTACAGTACAACAGTTAAAAATCACAGTACTTTTATTAGTATAATTGGTTTACTTTTGAGAATGGACGTGGTACGCAACTATTCTATTTCAAATTCAAGCGTAATATATCCGTTTTAAACGAGAATTTGAATTTTATACATGACCCAATTCAGAATACAATCAAAGAACCACAATTGATCAATCAAAACCCCAATTCATAAATCAAAGATCATAAATAGTCAAACAAACTCAAAAAAAAAAAAAAAACATGTAATCAAATTAAAAACAATCAACAAATTCACACAAATTACAAAAGAAACAGTGAAATTAACAATCAAAAACACAAAAAGTTAAACCACTTAAGATTAAAATGCCCTAAAAAAACAATACTTACAGTTTCTAACAAATAAAAATTGGATCTTTATGAAATAATTACCCAGATAAAATAATTTGGTGTGCACAAGAAGAAGAAAAAAAAAAGAAAGGATTTTTTTTGATAAATTTGTGTTGAAAAAACCCTCTTTGATTTAATATTTGTATTGAATGAATTGTATGAATACAAGAATGTGCATAAAAAGTTTTGATCCCCTGAATATTCAGAGAATTGTCATAGTAGTAGATAATTTCCTTATAATTTTAATTTATTTATAATTTAATTTAATTAATTAATTATCCTTTAATAAATAAATAAATAAATAAATAAAAAGTAGTGGGGGAAAATAGAAGAGAAAAAACGTGGGCACAGATAAGGAAGGAAATCAAAGGCACACCTCAGGCTGTCATCAATCATCTTGATTACCTCATCAACCTCCCCTTTTAATTATTCGTACTTTTCTGGTATTATTATGTCCTTAATTCATGATGACGTTTTGGAGTTTAAGACTGTAGGTCTTTTTGAAAGGTTGTTTTAATGGTAATACACAAATTCTCATATAAAGCGAATTGCTTGGTTTTAAAACTAAGCAAATAATTAGGATAAGACAAAAGTAAATAGTGTAGGAAAAAGTAAAGTGTTTTGTTTTATGTGTGCAAGTGGATAGATACTTGACCCGTTTTAAGCTTAAGACGGATAACCCGTTTTAAGAGAGACTTATTGATTATAATATTGGTTTAGTACTGATGACGATGTTTTGACCTAATGGTTAAGGTTGAAATATTCGTGACGATAAGTTATAGGTTCGAATTTCTCTTCCGTATTAAAAAAAAAAAAATATTATAATATAATAAGAAGGAAAAAAAATAATCAAAAATATACTTGAATAATTTTCTAATACTCTCATGTATAACAATTTTTAAAAAAATAATATTACATTAAAAATCTGTTTGAAATTCATATCATAATAATCACTCATATGTAATATTTATATATCGTTTGGATGAGTAATTAAAACTACACCAAAAAGACAAATTCAGGGAAATTAGTCTCTACTTACAATTCACCTAAATTTACAAAACTTGTTTGGTTGTAGCCGAATTGCTAATTACCTAGGGGACTTAGGTTTGGTGATTCATCCATTATGCAAAAATCGAAAATCCTTATATATTAAATTCCTACATTTTGCCAAAAAAAAAAATGTTTAACCAAATAGCTATCTAGTTAGCAATTCATACGACTTTACAATTTTCGTGTTCTTAATAAAGAGGCAACCAAAACCACATTAAGTTTGGTTAGTAGAAGTGTTCACCGGTCCAACCTTTAAGAACAGAGGACTGAATCACCCAAAAATCGAAACTCGATGACCAAATCGGTTATGATTGAACCTGGACCGATTGGACCTAAACCCCTTAGGTGCGGATTTTGACTGAACCGGACTACTTCACATGAGGTTTTAAAAGGGTTGTTTTCAATTTTGGACCACATTGGACCAAAAACCATTTATCAAATTTTTGAAGACTCGGAGATTGGACCAAAAGGTCTTGGTCAGGCTGGTTCAACGGTCCAGACCACGTTTTGAGCACCCCTATTGGTTAGCACTATTTTAAAGCAATTAACGACTTAATTATATTTGACTATATACATATTTTAAAAGGTTTTCGATAATATCCCTTAGGAAGTGCAACAAAAAAAACTAATGATATTCCTTAAGAAAGTAGAAAGTAGAGAACACATGATAATTGATAAGACCTCAAAAATATAAATTTTGATTCTAAGGAGTTTGGAATCCCTAACTCCCTAAGGTTAGAATTTTGGTGAAAATTGTGTGAAATTTACTTAATACGAAATCGAAATATTATTTTAATTTTTTTTTTTTTTTATGTGCTTAAGTCTTATACAAATCTATTTTTCTATCTACAAATTATAAGTTTCACCAAATTTCAATTTCATGGAATTCAAACATGGTTCTAAGATAATGTACGGAGTATAAAACTAACTAATTGCATGTTTAGCAACCCGAAATTGGAATTCAATTCCGAAATTGAGCAAATTCCAATGTTTGGGGAACTCCAAGAATTTGAATTGGAATTGGCTCAATTCCATCCCAATTCCATGGTAGTTCAATTTGGGTTTATCTCAATTCCTAAGGTTTGGGTAGTCATTTGAATTCCTCCTCCTTTTAGTTTTTTCACACTTACTCTGTATGACTTAAAAATGAGTAAATTCTTAAAATATTATTTTAAAAGTTGATACAATAGTCTTAAATTTCATTTTGTTATAAATTTTTAACAAAATTTTTATATTAAAGTTATCAACTCCAATTCCAATTTCATGCGCCACTAAGGCACCAAACATACTATGGAATTGGATTTGGAATTGAAATACAATTTTTAAAATTTCACATTTGAATTCAAGAATTTCAAATTAATTTCAGGTTTTCAAACGCAATCTAGCTAAAGAGTAAAACTAGCCTCTCACTTTTTCTCTATTCTCTGAGAAAACCTTAATAACTCTTTGCTTTAGGGCTTACCACCATGGTAAGCCTTAAATCCTTTTTAATTCCTATATATTTATATTTTAAGAATTTCAATAATAATCTCCCTTAATATGTGAGTTTTGTTCCCATTGATTGATGGGTTGTCGTTCTCACATATTGATAATTTTTGTTCTCACCTATTGGTGGGTTTATTTGCTCTTGGTTTGTTCTCTGGTGTCTCAAAGTATGTGGAAAATCAATGGTCGCCTAAGTTTTCATATGATGATATAATTTACGAGATCATCGTATACAATTCAATGGTCAAGCGAAAGATATATACTCTTAAAATTTTGGGAAGAACAATAGACCTCCTCGTGGTTGTATCAAGAAACAACGATATGATAGAAGGTATGCAGAAGCGGTTATTATCAAGTGTTATGTTCTTTGTTTTATTGAGTATTTACTTTGTTTAATTAATTTAGATTTAGATACTTTGATTGTTAACGTTTATTTTAGATGCCGTATGACTTTTCATTAATGAAATAATTATCCCGTTAAAAAAAAAAAACAAATAAAACAAATAAAACTAAGGAGTAATTAATTTACAATGTTTAGAAGAATTTTTGGAAAATGTTTCCTTTCTTTGGTTTTTGAATGTATCCTTATGGTACCTTATTTGGGAAATCCGATTTTGAAATTTCAAAGTTCATGGCTATATATACAGAGTATATATAACTATTAATTATTCCATTCTAAAATTACACCAATTGTTTAAATTGATTACCATTACGGAGTATTTTTTATGCAATTGATGATTTTACATATTTCATGAGGTGATGCTGACCTCAGTTCCGTACCAGCTGGTTATGCCACGTGACATTTCAACATTGCTTTAATATAATTAATATAATTATAATTATAATTATAATATTTTCATACCTATGAATCACTTCGCGACTCAATTTTAAATGTTTAAATTACTTAATAAAAAAAATGTTATCTTTGTAAAGTAGTGTTTTCATAATTAATAAATTACACAAAACCTCCCTATATTAGAGATAGACGATCCTGTAAAACAAAAAAAAAAAAGTCAAAAATATATCGAAAGAACAACTGCATAACGTAAATATTGTTCAAAGAATGAGAATTTAAGGGGTCTTTTGTTAATACGGTGTTCAAAACAAAAATACTCGTATTAAGCGTTTCCGAAGATAAAAATATTTACATAAATGGTGTCTATGTAGGCTCAGATGTAACCAAATTCTAAAAAATATTAAGTGTATAGATGAACTTTTTAGAAATGACTTTTTCTTGTGTTTATATGTTTTTCTACTTTCACAAATTATAGTCTGAGTCAAGTCTCACAATAAGTTATTTAGGCAGTCTCATTTGTAATCGATTATATAATTTTTGTATCATTTTAGTGATAATTATTATTAATTGTAATTAAATTTTTTAGTAACTCTAAAAGTGACTTTAATAGATTTGTTTCATGTTTTTGTATTATTTTAACTACAATTTGTATTTTGATTTTGCATAAATTTAGTGTAACGCTAGTCGCACATGAGACTTACTGTTCTACTTTTATTTTTATTAACGCTAAAACGCCTTGCAGTCTGTTTGATGGCGGTAATTTTTTATCTTACTCCATAATTAAGGGTAGTGTTTCTTCCACTGTCTACATGTACTCTTCCACGGCAATATACATGTAGAGTTACAAGTAGGCCCCATTATTTATTTGTAGTTTCCCGTGGCTAAGGTGTTACTACCCGTGGATTTATAAATTCCCATAATTAATACGGAGTATTTAGAGAGTACGGAGTACTCCCTCCATTCAACTCCATTCACTACATTTGCTTTATTGACACTATTCAACTATGTCGGGAATCTTTGAAAATCCCGACAACTATAAATGAAAATATAGTCGTGTGTGATCTTGTTTGATTCGTCTTTATGGGTACAATATTATATCCAATTTTTAGATTTTTTTTATCAAGTGAAATTGTAGATATTTTCGTTCCAACATTTGTCTCGACAAATGTGAAAAAGTGAAATGTTGTGAATGGAATTGAATGGAGGGAGTAATTTTTAAAGCTCCATTTCAAAAAAAAAAAAAAAAAAAAAAAAAAAAAAAAACAACCTTGGAAACGAGGAGGGATTAGTCGGTCGAGGGCGTAGCAATGCTTTTCAGTTTCCACAGTACAAACGTCGCATGAAAGTGTACAGCCAGCTTTGAGAGTTGAGACGCGGTTTGGAGTCACGCGCTTCACACGTCTGATACAAGTGGAATATGTAAAGGCGGAGGTCAGAGTCAAACTTGGTGGGTCACACGTGGACAACACTTTTGGATCTTTATCTTATGGATAACCCGTGTTTATCATGGCCTAGGTTTCATTAAAATTACACATGCCAAATGGCCAAATGGGTCGAATCTGGATCGGGTCATTTTGAATTTGATCGATGTATCAATTTGGGTCGAGTAATTTTGTGTTATTGTTCTATTTCGGGTTGATTTTTATTGGGTCGTTTTGGGTTCGGGTCAATTTGGGTCGGGTCAGGTCCCTTTCAAGTCAAAATGCAAACTTTTGATAAGAAAAGACAAATATTTTTTGTCAAATACTTACTTTTTAAAGTTTTTACGTATATAATTGATGTTAATTGATTTCACGATATCAAATGAGTTCTTTTTGAGTCATTTGAAGTCATGAAAAGTATTTTGTATCAGGTCAATTTGGGTTTCGGGTCAAGGCATTGCGGGTAGGGTCTGAGTCGGTCGGGTCATTTCGGGTTTCGGGTCAATTTGGAGTTGTGATTATAGGGTCACTTTCGGGTCAGTCTTATCGGGTCAGCCTTATCGAGTCGGGTCAATCAGGTCGGGTATGTTTTGCCAGGTCTAATTAAAACGAACACGAACACAATATTAGACATGGGACACGACACTCCAATTTTACACGGCAAAAAACCAATATATGTTAAAATAAAAGGAATTTAAAGTTCAAAAACCGGGGACGCGTCCGTGCAACTTAGTCGCTACCATGAACCTACAATATTATCATTACTATTGTCTAGAAATTCGTAAACAACGTTACGTGTGGCGGACGAATGTTCAAATACTACGAAAGTGCCCGACACGGCGACACGGCTCCAAATATCACAAATAGTGTCCTACACGGCTTCAAATAAATTAAAAAAAACTGGACACAATTTTACAAGTGTCTGACATGTATTGACATGTGTCCGACATGTCAATGTCCAACACGGACATGTTAATTAGGAGAAGTGTCCGTGCAACCTAGGTCATTGTTATTGATGTCTCGTTACTATTTCATTTTGGCAAATTCTCATTTAAGGCAGGCTATCCGTCTTAACTCTTAAGTTTAAGACGGGGTCAAAAATAACCCTTTCTAGGCATTTTTTTTTTGTCAATTTTTTTTTTCAAGATACATTCTTTTTTTTTTAAAAATAAAATTTGCTTATAAAACGGAAAAATACATGTAAAATATGGTACTTCAAAATGGTAACCAAATAGACTAAAATAATAACATACAGAGTATAATACTTTACTTGTAACATATTGTGAAATATAGGGAACAAAAAAATTGTCACATCATTTATGTTATATGTTACCATAATTGTAAAATATATATTTATAATATTAATGTACTTAAATTTTTTAATTTTTTTTTTTTTGAAAACAAGTCGATGTTAGATCTTACTGACATATTATACTATAATACAAACATATTTGATTTTTGAATTTTTATATTCAAAAGTTTGATACGAATTCATTAATAATAGTTAACATAATATATTATAATTCAAACATAATTTACTTATATATGTAACATATGTTATGTTTTCTATGTTTGAAAATATGTCATCATTCTAACATAATATGTTATCATTTTTGTCAAACTTGTTGACATATTGAACTTTTCGTTTTACTTGTATTTTTCCGTCTTTTGAGCTAAGTTTTCGGAAAAAAAAATAATAATAAAATTGGTCCGATCTTGGAAAAAAATTTCACAAAAAAAAAATTCGCAAAAAATAAATAACGTAATTGCTCAATCACCCACGACTTTTACTCAAACACCCGCATTTTTTTTCACAAAATTTACAAAGTTTCCCCTTATACAATTTCCAAATTACCATTTTCTTCCTCTCTTAACCTCCAAAGTAAATCAATAAAAAAATTAATCAATTTATTTTTGAATTCATAAAATGATTAAATTATGATTTGAGATTTATGCATTAAACAACTAACTTTATTAATTAATTTCAAGTTTTTTAAAAATTAGATTAAGTTATTAAATTATTTAAATTAGAGTTTTTGGTCAAGAAATAGTGGTGGTAGTCAAGGTGGGCATAGGCGGAGGTTGGTGGCCTTGATCCGAGTGGTGCTGTCGGCCTGAGGGTAGGCAGCGGTTGGCACCGGTGGGCCCTGCTAGTCTGCTACCGTCGTACTGGTGGCGGTCCGGTGGACAAGGTCCGCCGCAAATTGCGAAGTCAATTAATGGTATGATTGTTGCTAACTTGCTGCATATGGTGGTATAATAATACACCATTTATTTTCATTTATTTCATTTTAAATGGAATGACATATCATATATGTATTCAAATTTCAAAAGAAGAAATTAAAACACAAATAAAAATGGTGGAGAAATTAGATTAGATGATAATATTGAGGGGAGGATGAAGGAAACATGTAGAAGAAAAAAAATTATGAGTAACACTGTAACAGATTTTTGGGTAAAATGAAAAGGGCAGTATGGTCAATTGTGCGGGTGTTGGAGTAAATTTTGCGGGTGAAAGAGCAACACCCATAAATAAATAAAAACCTTTAATGGGCCAAACTGGGTCATATTTGACCCACCTTAAAGGGAGATCAGACTTATTGTTTCATTTTAGGGTTTTCACATTTTTTTTTATTTTTTTATTTTTTTTTAAAAAAAATAAAATTGTAACCTATGGTTGGCATATTATCAGTTGTATCCTTAGTCTTATATAGTAAGTTTCAATCGTGATCAAATAAGAGTAAACATGGGCGGACCCAGAACTTTTTTTTTGGTGTTGCATTTTCTTTTTTAGTAGCTTATTCATAGATACAATTTTTTTCGAATAACATACGTATATAATTGTTTTAATAAAATATGGCGCACCATACATATCTTGACATCAAATCATATTGTAATTACATTTATATACATAAACTATAACACAAATTTACAATTTAAATAAGAAGTATACAAGTAAAAATGCCAAAAATAAGCAATAAAACTATTAACCATAGAATATAAAGATACTAGTTTAGATCCCGTGCATTCATGCACGGTAACCATGGATATTATTGTTTTTATTTTAAAAAATTATAAGTAATAAAATTGTTAATAAAATTGTTAATTTGTATGATATTCAAGTGTACATTTAGTGACGAACAAACATAGATTCTATATACAATAATACAAACATATATGAGGTGCATATATTTTATTTTCTAAGACTTTATGTACAAAATTTCGGTAAAACATTTATTTTGATAAGAAAATATAGAATGAAAAGTAAAAAATATTAAAATAAGCAAATATTTAGTTTAGGATAAATATTTTCTTGACAATAAATATTAAATATATATATTTGAAATTAAATGTAGAGTTATAGCGAAATAATACATTAAATATTTAGTTTTCAATTCTAATCAAATATAGAATTAAATGAAAAGTAAAATATTAAAATAAAAAATAATGAATTTAGGATAAATATATTGTTAAAAGCTAAAATTTTATTATTTTATGCATAATATTAATGTGAACATAATTATTGAGTAATGTAATTATAGGTAATTAATGAATCTAGACTTAATAATATATAATAGGATGGATGATGTCATCGTGAGATTTTGGCGGGAAAAAAACGCATAGAATTGTGACATGTGGCATTGATGATGTCAACGATAACTGTGGTTTAGTATAATAAAAGATGTGAGTGAAAAAAAAAATAGGGGGAAATTTATTGGCTGAAATTTGGAAATGATAATAAACGCAATTAAGGACTTGATAAATTGTAATAGCAATTAATAGTGAATTAATGATGATTTGAATGGATATTATTAATATGTTTGCCGTTTAGGGAATGACAAAATTAGAGGGAAGGGGAAAAAATGCCTCTGAGAAGAATTGAATACAAGACATCACAGCTATTCCATCTATTTTTATCACATCCACTACCATTATGCCGGATTGCTTTTTGGTGTTCCTAACTTTGCTTATTATATATAACTTGCTTCTTAAATTTTTGGTGTTGCACATGCAACAGCATTGTTGTTAGTGGGTCCGCCCCTGAGAGTAAACAGTCAAATTTAACAGTTAGTTTTGCTTGATATAAATTTTCACTATTTTTTTTCAGTTTTTTTCTGCATCTGTTTACATTAAATAATGAAGGAATAACGTTTGAAAATAATGGAGGGTGAAAAAAAATATTTAATGCAAAAAATTGTACGAAAATAAAATAAAATAATAATACACCAAACGCAAAGGTACAATTAGGAAAAGTGAAAAGTACGAGGGTATAGATGGGAAAAACCCTTCATTTTATTTTTCTAAAGTTCTACTCCGTAATTAATTTAATCGATGATTAATTGTACTCCGTATTACTCTACATAAGATTTATATGCGTATGATAGTTAATAAAATTATTCAGCACTGTATGGGTCTGTATCCGATGTTGCATCATAAACAAATATAAAGTAAAATTTTTAAAAAAAAAAAAAAAAAAAAAACGATGTATGTCTATGTTGGTGTTAAATTCTACGGGCCTGGGCCACACCCGAGAGTATGAGAGAGTCCGATTAAAAGGTTTAGGAGGTTCCATCCTAAAACCAATTGGCAATAGGAGGAGTAGCCCCTTCAAACCAGACTGGGGGGCACTTGCCTCTCTTCCAGCTGTACAACGCAAAGCTGCACAAAGGTCCAGTTTAACGAGAGTCCCAGGTCACACAACCATGGGCTCTGATACCATTTTAAATTCCACGGGCCTGGGCCACACCCGAGAGTATGAGAGAGTCCGATCATAAGGTTTAGGAGGTTCCATCCTAAAACCAATTGGCAATAGGAGGAGTAGCTCACTTTATAAAGCAGCATTCTACTCTCATCTCATAATGTGGAGCCTTGATGTGGGAATTTATATTAGGCTGGATCCATCTCCAACAGTTGGACTGGGATTCGAACCCCAAAAGCAGGTTGCAATTTTGAGTTAAGAGTTTCTACGTTTGATTTAGGTTTGCAATTTTAAGTTAATGGTGCATTGAATCAAATTGTTAAGAAAAAACGAAGAACGATTATACTTACATTTACAAACTAATTCACAAAATCTCAACTTTAAAACTCTCGTCAAACATTAGATCCAACTATTTACTCTACCTCACTTACCCAACCCTCCAATGCATTTTATTCACATAAAATAAAATCTCATATATACTATTCTCGCTTCAAATTCAATTTGTTTATTATTTTCTCTATATACAACACGTAGTTAATTTTTTTATTTTAAATTATTACATTGTGTTAATTTTTTTTATAGTAATTCTCCTGTAAAACTGAACTTACACTAAGTTAATGTGAGACCAAGGTACAAATTGCAGTTAAAGGGGTGCAAAAACATGAAACAAATCTACTAAATTCACTAACAGAGGTACTAAAAAGATTTAGTAACAATTAATCATAATTATCACTTAAATAGTATAAATGAGACTGACTTACAATAATTTATTGTAAGACCTGACTCACACAAGAAGTTGTTTTTTTTGTCAATCGAAGCGCGCACTTAGTCGCATTACAATAAGGGGAGGGGGGATTCGAACCTGGGACCTATCGCCCAGAATACCTATGTTTTAACCAACTAGGCTAAGACATCTTGGTACTCACACAAGAAGTTGTGTTATTTGATTATACAGATTATATTTTTACGGACTATTATTTTATGAGACTCGACAAATGTGAAAAGTCGACAAGGCGTCACAAAAAATATATCATGTGACTGTCCTAATGAAAATTTGCGGTGATGTAAAAAGTTTAGGAAAAACTAATAAAAATAAGCGTTATTTGATATTTTCCACCTTTTATAATCACCAATTTAAAATTTCCCACCTTTTATAAATTTTTTCTTAAAAATTTCCACCAAAGTTCAATTTTTTGTGAAAATTAAAGAACTTTTTTTTAAATATTTTCATTACTAATGAAAGTTATCGTGCACCGAAACCCAAAATATGAAAAAATAAAACGAGAATTTAATGTGTTCATTAGTGAAAATAAAGATTTAATATGGTGAAAATGAGGTTTTTGTGGGAAATTTTGAGAAAATGTTTATAAAAGGTGAGAAATTTAAAAAAAAAAAATTAGAAAAGGTGGGAAATTTTAAAGATGGGTTTAGAAAAGGTGGAAAATAACAATAAATCCTAAAAAGAATCCTAACTAACCCTCGTCTTATCAAAATAATCTCAACTATTCTAATAATATATTTTCGCCAATTTTAACCGACTTAAACATGTACAAAACAAGGTTAAACCGATTTTAAATTTTCTTCACTTTTATTCTATCTAAAATTAAAATCGGTTTGATTTTTTTTTATACCTATTTGAGCCGATTAAATTGGCGAAAATATATTGTTGGAATACTTTTCAATAATTGGAATTATTCAAGAATTATTTTGAGTTGAAATTATTTTGGAAGATGAGTGTTAGTTGGGTGAAACTAATGAAATACTTTCAATAATTGGAATATTCTCGATTTCGTCAATTTTGAATTTTGATTCAAAGAAAAAGCGAGAAAAAGAGTGAAACTAATGAAGTATTTTCAATTCTCATTGTAAGTGAAACTACGATACCATTTTTTTTTATCACCTTGATACACGAATGTTGGCCGGTTTTCGAGTGTGTTATCAAAACAAAGACTCTAGCCGACTCTCGCCGCCAGCCAAATTTGTCTCAGGATTCAAAAATACATTTCTCCATTGAACGAACCCTAAACAGATATCATATGCTTAAGATAAAGAGATACAAACACAGTCGTCTAGAACAGTTTACGTGACCAAGCCCAAAGTTAAGAACCCCTAAGACAAAGGCGCTCCAAAAACTTCATATCCAACGTATCTGTAACTTGAATATGATTAAGCCTCTTAGATAGTGGAAACAAGCTCTCAACGTATCTGTAACTCGAATTAAATCTAAACCCTAAATAGTTGAAAGTGCACGTAGAGGGATTGCACATGTAGGCCCCAAACTTGGTAAAAGTACCGTCACCCTCGACCACCCGACGAGCTTTAGGACGGTAAATGGAGAGGAGTATATCGCCACAGTCGAAAATACTTTCCATTCTTAAATGGTTGGCCACGTAAATGGGCGGGACTTTGACTACAAGTTGCCAAGAAGAAGGAACTTCATTATCGTCATCTCGAAATTTAGTCATCGCCCATATTTCAAAATTAGTTTCTTTGGTTCCTAGCGCACGTTCCACGTACAATGCAAGCCCCTCCTTTTACTTACCGATCCTTAAACAACATCCGACCCATGTTACTGCACCCGGCAGTTCAAATTCTTTGAAAATCTCGCTACTAAAATTGAAAGATACTATTCCAGCAGGGTGCCTGAGTTCACCTCGCTCAAATGCAGTCCAATAATTAACACCATTATTGAAGTACGCACCTGTTGTCGAAGTAATTAAACGATTGTTCTTCATTGAAGAGTCCTTAATCCTCTTCCAAGAATCGGCCTTTAGCGAGTACATATGAAATTCAATGGTGTAACCGGTGTCATCACTTCCATTGTCACTGGTCCGTGTACCATTTTGTCGCAATAATTTGAAATCATTAGATTGAGAATCAAACCCAAAACCTACAATGTTAGTAAAAGCTTTACCTTCTTCATAATCCGTTGTAACTGGACCAACAGAAACGTCCTTAATTTCTCTAGTGGCTGGGTTCCAAAAGGCAACGTGATTACGACCCTTTTCAAGGCAAACAATGCCATTCACGAGGCCTATGCAGTGCGGTCCATATGGCTCGGGGATTTTGACAAAGGCATGTTCAACATCACGCTCGAATTCAGCAGCAATGTTCTCAGTCACGTAGCGTCCACCATTATCTTTTGAAAGAAGGCGGAGCTGAATGGGTTTTGAGAAGGTAATGGTATGGAGGAAGAGAGGAACATCACCACGAGCTAAATGCATGTCGTAATGAAAACGGTAATGTTTCTTGACGAAGTCATTGTCCCAAATGACAGCATACCAATGTTTCGAAACACATTTCCAACGCAGCAAGTGTTTTACTGGTAACCTCAACAGTATCTCCTCGATCACGTGATTTGGAAGGTCGACAGTATTTGTTTCCATCTATTTCCCCAACCTCACGCGACACCTTGAGCATTAATCTAATTCAAGCCTGAAAATTTAACCAAGTAAAATTAAACTCGAAACACGAACAGGGTTAAATTCATAACATACAAAAACAAAAACGATAAATATAAATATTCCGTACTTCAGAAATCGAAAGGAAAGAGTGTGTTGACTGACCTTGGATACTTTTGCAACTTTTTGATTTCCACCATTTTTTTTCTGTTATATACTCCAAATTTTTTCAGTTACATACAATTATTATTCAGAGTTTATTTGAAAGAATTTGGTCAAATATTTTTTCCGTTACATACTCCTTACAAATTACTCCTTATAAAACAAGTAACCGTCACAAATATTTTCAGTTACAAAAAGTTTATTTGAAAATAATGTTATGGTAATAATGTCACTAGCTTTTAGTAAATCAATTAAATAATAAGGGCGCTTTATGAGGCACGATAATTTTATAGTAAGATCGTTGTATGTCCTTACAAAGACGCTTCAAAATACCGCTAGCTTTGATTTTCATAAGAAATACAAAAACATCACGACTATCGCCACCATAAATATCATTGCCAATAATCATGAACAAAATTCAATTTTATCATCCGAAAAAACCATTAGGTAAATAGTGAGAGAAAAGGGATGGACAAAGAAAAACTACGATTGTCTTTATGACGTCATATCGACATCACTAGGCCTCCTAGACAGTGGAAACATGCTCTCCATGTACCTGTAACTCGAATAAAATGCAAACCCCAAATAGTTGAAAGAACGCGCACAAGGATTGTAGATGTGGGCTCCAAACGTGGCAAAATTACCGTCACCCTCAACCACCACATGAGGTCTAGGACGAGAGATGGTGAGGAGTATATCACCACAATCGAAAATACTGCGCACTGATAATTTGTTGGCCACGTAAAAAGGCGGGACTTTGACTACAAGTTGCCAAGAAGAAGGAACTTCGTTATCATCATCTCGAAATTTAGTCAATGCCCATATTTCAGAACTAGTTTCTATGGTTCCTAAAGCACGATCCACAAATAGTGCAAGCCCCTCCTTGTACTTACCGATCCTCAAACCACATCCGACCCATGATTCTTCAACCAATGGTAGTTCGAATTCCTTGAAAATCTCGCTGCTAAAATTGAAAGATACGATCACCGGGTGCCAATGTTCACCCTGCTCAAATGCAATACAATAATTAACACCGTTAAAGTACTCCTCTGTAGTCGAACGAGATAAGAAAATGTTATTCCTCCGAGCGTCCTTCATCCTCTTCCAAGAATCGGCCTTTAGAGAGTACATGTGATAATCAGCGGTGTAGATACCTTTTTCATCACGGATCCCAGTATTGAATCTATTGATTCTTCCCAATATTTTAAAATCATTAGATTGTAAATCAAAGCCAAAACCTTCAATGTCAATATACGCTTTACCATCTTCACAGAGGGGAACGTCCTTAATTTCTCTAGTGGCTGGGTTCCACAAGGCCATTTGATTACGACCCATTTCAAGACAAACAACGCCGTTCACAAGGCCTACGCATCGCGGTTTGGGGACATCGACAAAGACATGTGCAGCATCGCGCTTGAATTCAGCAGTAACGTTCTCAGTCACATAACGTGCACCATCTTTCGAAAGAAGGCGGAACTGAGTTGGTTCTGAGACAATGGAAAAACTATTGAGGAGAGGTACATCGCCATGAACTGCTAAACGCTTGCCGTAATGAAAATGGTAATGTTTCTTGATGAAGTCATCGTCCCAAATGAGAGCATACCAATGTTTCGAAACACATTTCCATCGCAGCAAGTATTTTACTGGTAGCCTCAACAGTATCTCCTCGATCACGTGGTCGGGAATGGTGGTACCTGTTTCCATCGATTTCTCCAACCTCGCGCAGCTCACTTTAGCTACCAAAATACAGTTAAGAGTCATTCTTGCGTACAAGAGTCGTCGTCACCTTAATCATTAAACTGACCACTTGAAAACCGCAAATAAACATAGAATTACAGTTAAGAGTCGTCCTCGATCACCTCGACATGACGTTTTCTACAACTTACTCCCTACTTTATAATAGTACCAATGTCGTCCGTACAACATAGAACTACATACAAAAATCAAAATTCCCAAATAAACATAAACCCTAATTATAAATTGCCCAGAGTTTTTCTGTAATTCAAAATCTGAAAAAAAAGAAACAAAATATTTTACATAATAACTTAAATCAGAAACATTAACAATACTATTATATAGTAGTATAATCTACACGAAACCCTAATTCGAAAATCGAAATCCCCAGATAAAACATGAAACCCTAATTCGAAATTCAGCACAGAGTTTTACTGTAATTCAAGCCTGAAAATTTACCCCATGTAAATTAAATTCAAAACATGAACAGGGTAACAATTTATCAGTTAAATTCATGATATTGAAAATAAAAATGTAAAAAAGTAGTGGTAAATAAGTACTGTAAATTTTAGAATTCGAAAGCAAAGGGTGAGAGAAAGAGGGGGTTGACTGTTGACTGACCTTGAATTCTTAATCTTTACCAACATTTTGATTTACAACATTGTGAAATGGTAACAATATTGGACGTGACTTTTATCCATTTGTCAGACGGATTTTTTTTTTTTTTTTTTTTTTTAATTCTCCTATAAAGCTGAACTTACACTAAGTTAAGTTAATGTGAGACTAATATTCAAATTGCAGTTGAAGGGGTACAAAAACATGAAATAAATCTACTAAAGTCACTAACAGAGGTACTAAAAAGATTTAGTAATAATTAATCATAATTATCACTTAAATAGTACAAAAACTATATAATCGGGTACAAATGAGGCGGACTTAAAATAATTTATTGTAAGTTCTGACTTACACAATAATTAGTGTTTTTATTTTCTACGGAGTATATTTAATAGATCTTTGTACGTTAAATTGGCCATTTTCAAATTGTCATTTTTTATTTTCGATCGTTGGCATATTGTTAAATTGCGTCTTAATTGATAATTATATTTAAAAAACTATATTTGAAATAGTAAACGGTTCGAGGTGCACCGCATAATCGAACCGTTAAAATACCGAACCGAATAGCAAAATTTAATTGTTAAAATTATATTTAATAGATTAACTTGATTATTACAGTTCACAATTAATTACTCCCTCTATTCAATTCCATTTGCATCATTTGCTTTTTCACGTTTGCCAATGCGAATGTTGGGATGTAAATATATAGAGTTTTACGTTTTCAAAAATTATAAAATTTGATATTCTTATTGTACTCATTAAGATTTATCAAACAAGATCCCGCATGACTATATTTTATTCAATACGTTGTGAGAAATTTCGAAAACTTTCCACTTGAATGAATAGTGGTTTTTTTTCTCTTAGATGCAAATGGAATTGAATGGAGGAAGTATAACACTAAAACTGATGATAAATATTGGGGTTAAAGGAGAAAAAATAAATAAGATGAAAATCAATAGTGAGTACTAAATAACAGTATGGAAAAAGATATAAAACGGAGTTATATTCTATAGCAAAAAAGAGTAACAATGATGAATAATGGATGAAGTTATAGGATACAGAGTACTCTGTATATTTAGATATGATAGAATTAGACTTGGTCACAGGTCGGGTTGGTAGGATTGAGCTTTCAAATTAAGATTTGAATCCAACATCGTTAGTTATAACATTGTAGAAAATTAGGTCCTTAAATTTCAAGACTATGGCATGACCCGTTATTTGGAAGGGTTGGACCGGGCTTGTGAAGCTAGAGACGAGCTTAGACCGTACCCACAAATGGGTAAAAAAAGCTCGCATTATAAGGCCAAGAGGATTCCATCTAAACAAGTTGGCAATGGGAGGATTAACTCTTAGAATTTATAAAGTGTGCAACTCTCATATTAATAATCAACGTGCGACTCATATGTGAAGTTGTTAAAAGTCTAGTTCACACTCCCCCTTCAGATATGTGTTCATTAACAAAGCCTTATAATGGAGCCCAACAATTGTGAGATTCTTCTCCATGGTATAAGCTCAAATGGAAGGGTGATGTTAATAAACACGAGATAACGTAACGTGTAACCCATATCCGACAGCGTAATGGCCTGATTTTATATTAAGAGGCAGGGATAGAAACGTGTCTTTCGATCTGTGTGAAAGCAGGATCTGAGCGAGCCACATCCACAAATCGAGGAGAGAAAACCCGTATTATAAGGGTCAGAAGGTTCCATCCCAAAATCAGTTGACAATAAGAAAAAGAACCCCTAAACTATATAAGGTGCGACTCATATATACGGAGTATAAAGTTATTAAGGATAGAGTTCACCGGCCTATTAAACGGGCTCATCCACACAAATGGTCAAATCTAGGTAAATATAGAATGTTTGATACAAGTAATACAAGTAAGAATTTTGACCTAAGTTTTACTTGAAAATTAGGCTGGTTATTGTCAACATGCGTCAAAATTTCACCTGCAAAGTAAAAAAAAAAAAAAAAAAAAAAAAAAAACTGAAGATGGCAAATTCTAGTCCCCAAAATTCCTCTATATATTTACTCCAAAGTAACAGTAAAAAGATTTGGAAAAAAAACCCAAATCAAATTGCTTTTACACATCTTCACTATTGCTAATTCTTTTCAACAAATCAACCTAATTTCAAAACCCTGCACTTACCATAATCACCATCTTTGATTCTCTGCAAAAATCCATCATCTAAAAGACTAAAACTGCTCAAATTGCAAAAAAAAAGGATTGAATCTTGCTGAAAATAAATAAATATGTCAGGGTATAAAGCAGATGATGACTATGATTACCTGTTTAAGTTGGTTTTAATTGGGGATTCTGGTGTTGGTAAATCCAATTTGTTGTCTAGGTTTACCAAAAATGAGTTTAATTTGGAGTCAAAATCTACAATTGGTGTTGAATTTGCAACTAGAAGTTTGAATATTGATTCTAAGGTCATTAAAGCTCAGATTTGGGACACTGCTGGTCAAGAAAGGTATAATCTTTACGCTTTTTTTGGTTTTCGATAATGATTCATGTTAGTCGACCTCAAACGATTTGTGGAGTAAGGTTTCCTTGTTTTTTTTAACTGAATTATGGTTTTTGAAGGTAGGGTTTTGTCTATTTTGGTTGAATATCATTGGTTATTTTAGATTTTGATGGTGTTGTGTGCTTGATTGCTAGTTTTTATGACATTGGTTGTTCTTTGTTGGGTTGTAAGTTAGTGAAATTGATTTGAAGGGCTATGATATTATGATTAAATTTGTCTAAAGACTGTAAGGGTTTCGGACAGTCGATTGAGGTTGGGAAAATTGAGTTACTGTGTAGTGCTGTATAGTGATCAAGGTTAGGCTGCCAAGATTTTGCACCCTAATTGATCAGGCAGTCGTTGCGTTTGATGCCGTGATCAACAGCTCGTTGCCTAGTTCCTGCAATCTTCAGTTTAAGCCCTTAACTCTTAGCCATGCTGATTCCCTTTCCGTCATAAGGCGTTGAGTTTGACCATGGGTTAATAATAATATCGTTAGGTGTATTTATTCAGATTGAGGTGGAGGAACTGAGTTACGGCTGTGTTGGCTTCTCTTAGATTTTCATGTACTTTGTGGTATATACTATATGGTGGTTAAGGGTAAGGCTATGTAGATTCGGATCAAGCTGTTGCTAAGATTTTCGCAGTCTGTTTGGAAGTTTTGACGTATTGTCTCTGAGTTTAGTTTTCATGGTTGAACTCTAAGATCTTGAGATATCACCAAGATAGGGAGATGGCTTCTATCCTTCTGGTATTACGGAGTATATTGCCAAAGTTGGCAGTTGGCATAGTTTATTATGTTTCATATAAAGTTTGAATCACGCCTGTACCTTATATAACTCAAAGTCGGCTAAGAGCACCCAAATCGGGTACATATCCATTTGTTGGAGTAGTTCTTATCGACTGTCCTCATCTACTATTCCTCCTCACTTTCAGCTTCTTGCCGTTCCTTATTGTTGCCTGTCAACTAATGTAGGCGCTCAATCTGATATGTCATCTTTACGTCTAGTCAAACTGTACAACTCCGCCTAAGTTTTTGTTTATGGTCGATGAATTTATTGGCTGGGTTCTTTTTGCAAGTTATGTGATGTGAAAGAACATAGTTCTTAGGAATGTTAGGATTATCTATAATCTAAAGCTTTTATAGTCACGTAGACAGGATTTAGTCTATTTGAGTTGGGTAAAGTAGTTTCCGCACCTTCAAAATTTCAATCAATTGTCAAAAACTCCCTGTAAGATACTGTGTTTGCACAGCTATCACTCTTACAAAATTTTTGTGAAACTTCTTTTAACAGACTTTTTATGTGTCTTTACAAAACTTACACTTCTCAAACCCACTTTTGGCGAAAGAGAGAATGTTGACTATTTTCTGCATGTGTATATCCAAAATATAATATCTCAGTATCGGTCATGGAATCATGATTGTCGGCATTAGGAATGGCAATGGGTCGGGTCTTGTAGGATCCAAACTCGGATCTGCATTGTCTATGTGAGACCCAAACCTGACCCGGATAGAGTTTGTTTTTTGAGGTTTCCACAGCGGTATTATGTTGACTCATAATGCAGTTGTGGAAACCTCAAATAACCTCGATAACTCTATATAGCGGCTCAGTTAGACAGTTAATATTAACTCGTTGTGACTTCTATGTAATATGTGGCTCTGAATCACTGCAGAGTTAGACTCTTGATTGTTGACTCTGTATTTTGTGTTATATTGTTATGCTGTACTAGTTGATATATGGCGTGCAGTAATCACAAATATCGAGTTCTTTGTTGAAATAGGTACCGTGCCATAACCAGCGCGTATTACCGAGGAGCTGTTGGCGCTTTACTTGTCTACGACGTCACTCGTAAAGTCACATTTGAGAACACCGCAAGGTGGTTAAGGGAGCTGCGTGAGCACACCGACCCCAACATAGTAGTCATGCTGATTGGCAACAAGTCAGATTTACGACATCTGGTGGCCGTGACGACCGAGGAAGGCAAGTCTTTTGCTGAACAGGAAGGGCTCTTCTTTATGGAAACATCCGCTCTCGAGGCAACCAATGTTGAGCAAGCCTTCTCCGAGGTTCTTACTCAGATCCACCGTATCGTGAGCAAGAAGGCGGTTGAAGCTGGTGATGGTTCTGCGTCGGTTGTTCCGTCTCAGGGCGAGAGTATCAATATTAACAATGACGGCTCATCTTGGAAGAAGATGGGCTGCTGCTCAAACTGAATCGCTTTTCATAGTAAGACCCAGTTCCCCATTCTCCATTTTTTTTCTTTTTTCTTTGGACCATAGTTAAATGGAGTAGTCATGCTGAAGATCGCCTTAAATACCGGTATTTTCCTACCTTGTTTATATGTGCCATGTTCTGGAAATCGTAAACGTTACTTCTTTGTATGGTTTGATTGCCGAATGCTGACCTTTGAATTACTGGCTTTCGAGGATTTGTTGTTGTTCTCATTAACGTAAATGATTAAAAGAAAGAAGCTCACATTTGTCATTTGATGACCGTTGATTATGTGATCTGAGTGCATATTCTTCAAAACCGTCGGTTGGGTTAGGGAACAGAAGTGGACCCTGGACCCTATTTTAGAGGTCGAGAAAAATAGACGTGGGAAATTAAAGGATTCATTTTAATTTCTACGAGGTATAACAAAAATCTTTCTGTAATTGTTTTTTAGGAGTTACGGAGTAAGGCAACCCTTTTCACGACGAATTCAGACCCGAAGTCTTGGGTAGTTAGCTTCATCAATAAACTTGCTGGAAAAAAAAAAAGAGAGTAATTTGGAGCATGTCAATTTAAATCCCAAATTACAGCGAGAAAAAACTATGCAATTGCCGAATAGCCCAAGTACAGTGGTACTTCAAACAAAACTACGTGATTATATTAGATGTGATTATTAGATGTGATTATTTTTTTTCATCACAATTTATGTTAGAGGATGAAAATTTCATGTTAGGGGACGAAAAGACAATTACAATTATATTAGATGTGATTATTTTTTTTCATCACGGAACTTGTCTTTCACTTTTATAGTAAAGCTGTGTATAGTAGTAGTACATACTGTATGTATTACGGAGTATGAATCATGCATTTAGGGGGTGTAAATTGTGTATGAGTGTGTGATTAGAATATTAAGGAGGTTATGAACATGTTAATCACCAATTATTGAACAATTTGAGTAGTGGTTGAGTCAAGCGCTGTGGTAGTTAGTGTGTCACAATTATGTTTACAAGTCTTCTCACTCGACGTTAGTTTTCGTATTAATTTTCACTAAATTTGTCCATCCCTTTTATTTCATAAACCCGGATCATCTGTGTCTTATGTGTTGTCTCACCATTATTTCTCTTCGACTTATCTTTTATTTAATGCGATTTACTCAAATTTTTATAAAACATGTGTATCAGACATTCAGATGGAAGATATAAGAAGGTGAAATGAGATATACAAATAAAATAAGCCTTCAAAGTAATTGTATTACTTGTATTACTTATCTTTTCTTTCTCTCTTTTTTGTAATGAGTTACCTTATAATACACCTTGTTCTAAACTTAGTTTTAGCCATGCGTTTCTAATTAAAAACATGGGTGAAATTCTCACGGCCTCAAGCTCAATTCCTCCAAGAAAGAATTTTACGACACCAAAGCGAATGCGAGTTCTACGTTATCCAAAAAAAAAAAAAAAAAAAAATGTAAATCTCCAAAAGGAAAACAAAATTGACGGGGTATAAAAGTATTCCCTATATTCAACACCAATTGCATCATTCATTCACACTATTGAAGTGAATTTTTGAGGTGATACTAGACCGTGTTTTTCTCTTTATATATGTGAAAATTATTGTTAAAATTATAATTTTGTGAACCTTTTTCATACAAATTTCAGATATGTATATATTTCAATTTTTCATATTTTACGGCTTATTTACTCAGCCAAATTTGATAAATGTTGGCTTTTGACCCGTCTTAAGTAGTAAGACTTATTGCTTCGGAAAATACATGACACAATTGAAATTAAATGCTGGGGATATATAGGTATATTCAAAAGAACATGACCATTATTGAAGAGAATAATGGTATATATAGACTTGCAACTTGTATACTCCGTAATAATTTTGTATATGGGCCGTCGTCATATTTGGTTTTAGATATTTTGATTTATTTGACTATTTTTTTCAAAAATTATTGTCGAATAACAATTTACCGAAATGAACATAGAATAAGAAGAAAATTAGTCGAGAAAAAACAAAAGGGAACAAAATCATTTTCAACTATGATCAAGGTTAATTGTAATGCTAAATCTTTTGGTATTTGTTTGAGAGTATACAAACCTATTTTGTCATCGGAAAAAAGTACTCGCATATCGTATACAATTTCCGTCATGTACTACCACATAAAGAAGTGGCATGAGTACAAATCTCGGCCCTGCCTTGAAAATGTCGAAAAACCGTAGAACATTCCGGCAATTCATCCAAATCGCCGAACAAAGACTTGTCCTCTTCTCTTATACAGAATGCCGCAACCTCAGTGTCATCGTATCTAGGACTCACAAATGCTGGTGTACTAAATTTAAAATCGGATATCCAATTGTACTCAATCCCCGAATTTCCCAACATTAACGTGTCGCCGACAAACTCAAGGTGAGGCGGGTCTCCAAACGGGTTGGCCCGAATTGGGGACCCGGGATGCTCAATTATTGCCTCGTCTATGGCAATTGGGGTTGACGGTGTGGTGGGGACGGTGGGCGGGGTTGATGGAGAGGCGACATTATTGACGGTGGCTGCAACCACCGTCTTGTGGTGGTGGTGCTTGCTGGTGGGAACCGAATGGTTGTGGTCACTGGCGTAGGTGATGAGGAGCATTGTGGGGTCGACTCGACTCCGTTCTACTTGTTTTCTAGCCGGGCATCCCTTTGAGCTACTACATCGGTAGTATCCTCTGAAACGATAAGAAAATCAACATTCACGTGAGATGATTATTTTTACTTTTTTTAAATTCTACATATCAGACGATCTCATATTAGATTTACCGTAAAAACGAAAAGAATATAAAAAGTAGAGTTGGTTCGCACGTAAGACATTAGACATTGAACAAGTACACTAAAGAAAATGAGTTTGCTTTGTGCAGAAATGCGCGTGTAAAGTTTTGTTTTATCCTGCCTTTTAGGACAAGAGTGAATATTTGGGAAATATTTCATTTCATTTGCATGCAATCAAAACATATTTGATGTGCATTTTTGCGAACATATTTGGGAATCAACAAATATTCATGATTTTTGGATAATATTGTCTAATTTTGTTAGTAGTTTTTTATTTCTACACGCTTAACCTACCACCATCAAATGTAGGGTTCAAAATTACTCAAACATTTTAGTTTCCCATATTTTTGGGTTTAACGTCTAATCTAAAACATTAACAACTTTTTTGTATGCATTTACAAATTCTTGGTTTGGTGGTGAAAACTTGTCACTTATATACGGAAAATATGAGCTCACACATATGTACTCCCTCCGTCCCAGTCATTTGTTTACACTTTTCATTTCACAGACGGCCATTTTGTTACACTTTCCAAAATTGGTCGTATTTGACCCGTGTGAGTGGCTCTCTTTCACTCAACCAATTACATTTTGATAATTTTAAGCAAACGGACCCTTTCAGACTTATATTATTACTTTATTAGTTTTTTCTCAACCTCTCTCCTCACATCGATAAATGTGTATAAAGTAAACGTAAACAAATCACCGAAACGGATGGAGTATATTTTTCGAGTAAATTTATTGGAAGATTGTCTCAAGGATGAGACGGTCAATAAAATTTCTCATCACTTCATTTATATCCATTAACCAAGTTGCTGATAAATTCTAACGAATGTTATTATAATTATGAAACAGTCTCATTTTAGAATATTCATCCACACTTTTGAATTTCTATTATTCTGATAGAAATCTTATGATCTACAGAATATAATAATAATAATAATAATAATAATAATAATAATAATAATAATAATAAATTTTTCAACATTTTGATAATTGAATTAAAAATCGAACCCTCATTAGTCATCATCAATTTTTACTCTAAATGAAAAAAAAAACATTTATATAAGGAAAAATATAAATAATCCTTATATATTTACATGGATCTTGATTCTATACTCATTTTGAATTTATTACTTAATCCGTTGTAATTTTAAAACAAAACAAAAAACAATAATTTTCTTGATGCTTTAAAGAAATTAATCAATTAACCAATTAATATTATTCGCTCAAATCGATATTTATTACCCTCATCCATTTCACAAATCAAATTATTATAATCATATAATCAGACTTATGATAAACAAAAAATTATTTGGTAAGACAATCTCACGGTGACGTTATTGTGAACCTCTCACGTAACTAATTACTAAGTTAATTAATTCTAAGTAATTTTCACTAACAATTAATAAATTTTACGTATGAAACGGTCTTACCGAAGATCAACACTACTAATATTAAACAACGTTATCCTAACTTCCTTTACTCTTACAACTTAAAATTATTTTAAAAAAAATGAGGTGGTCATAATTCGTGAATCATGATGCCCGCATAAAACGGAGCGTGATAAGCACGCACAATAAATGAAAGTGTGTGACCACTCTCTCTTATGATTGGTTTTCCCACCTACTCCTCTAACCACATTGTCATTTGTCCACCCTCATTTTTTTATTGAAAAAAATAAATAAATATTTTCTCTGATTCAACAGGTTCTTAACGTTTGATCAAAATCCCCCTTACAAAAATGGTCAAACGTTAAGAACCTATTGAATCGAAGGGAATAAAATGAAAGCATTTGTGATCAAGTAAGGTAGGGAGTATGGTAAGATGGTACACACCTTGGATAAGGTGAGCCTTTGATGGGCTTTTGACCGTACTTTCTCCAAGCCCATGAATCCGACGGTGGATATGCCTCTGATTTTCCTCTTCCTCCTTCTACGTCTCCTATACGCACTTGTACCACCCTCTTTTGTATGCTCCTCCTACTATTTTATCATTATAATAATCATTATATATAATCAATATGATTAACATAAATAATAATTTAGAGTTATAATTATAATATACTAGTAAGGTAATAATTCATTTAATTAACACAAATAATTTTTATCATATAATTGTTGTTGATAAAATGATAAGAATTAGCTGAATTGAAAGAAGTATCAGTTAATTGGTTAAATAAATTTATAATTTTATCGTATGAAATTATATTTTCTCCTATTTACTGATATAATAATAATATTTGATTAAAATATTACTTATATATATTTGATAAATGATGGTTCCTAGTAAATAAGAAAGAGTATATGTTACGGAGTACATTTAACAAAAAGAGTACATTTGAAGTTTACAAAATGAAAATTAGCTAGAAATTCCCTCGTGGTCTGCATGAGAATCACGAGGACATACGAGCTAGCTAGCAGTTTTAACCTTTAAAATATTACTCCGTATTAAATTATTATTATTATACGTAGCAGTAATTATTCTATTTATCTCAGTCAATTGTTATATATATTTAAAAATCTGTACAGCGTACAGACGAAGGGAGTAACCAACCTTTTCTTAGGTGAGGGGGTGGTAGTCGTGGCTCGCTCGTCGCTTGAGACCGGGGAATCCATTCCATTTTCCGACGACGTTTGCGGGTCATTATCATGGTCGTTCATGGTTACATACGAGCTACTTCCATACTTATTATTCTCCATGACCACGACAAAAGAAAGAAATATCTACTAACTATAATAATAATAATACAAATTGTTTAATACAAAAGGAAATAAAGTTGCTTTAATATGTGTAATTAAAGGGATCACTAGGAAAAAGTGTAGGGAATTATGTGAGAAATTAAATCACAAAGATATTAAAGGAGGAAAATAAAAGAAGATATAATTAGAGAGGAGTGATTAGAAGAGAGATTAAGGAAATGGAGAAGAGTGATTTGGTTTTAATTAGTAAGTAAATAGAGGTAGTGATCATGTTTATAGATTGGCAAGAGGGTTTTATTTTATTTGGGTCGTGCGAGCATATACGCAATCATATCATCTTTTTTATATATTTCCATTCCAGCCAATTCTATACGTTAGTATTATGTACGTACACATTTTTACCAAAAATTATAAAAATGTGACATTAATAATGTGCTCGTAAGACAATTATAAAAACAATCTCACATGATTACTTTTTTTTTACATGATATATAGAAGTTATATCGAATATTCTACTTACTCATGAATAATGTCAGGGGCCAGGGATGTCGTGGCCAGTGGCTGAGTGGTGGGCCGAACTGAGCAGTGGAAGTCTCGAGTTCGATTCCCCAAGATTTGTAATGACCTAGTGTCTCCTATTTGATCAAAAAAATGAATAATGTCCAGAATATAAAATGTATATGATTAATTGGAACGGAAAAATATTATATAATCAGCCCTTCATTTTTACTGTATAGGTATGAAATTGAATATGCGGAATATTTGATACGTAAGGTGTTTCGAGAGGTGAAGATGCGTATGCGGAACAAATTTGGTCATCTACTAGGTAAAGGAGATGAAGATGCTAGCATCCTGGACATAGTAAATAGTCTCCCAAATGCATTTTTGATTGTTGCGATTGTAGTCTGTAATGTTGCGATTGTAGTCCGATTTTTGGTGCGTTTTGGTTTCGACCCAATTTTTTTGATCAAAATCAAATTGAACCGAAAAGATTGGAGTAATATCAAAATTTTGACCATTAGCATAGTTTAAATAAGATTATTAATATGAGTTGTTAAGATTTATTTATATTAATCCAACATTATGCACTAAGATATTATATACTCCGTATTTCTTTATTTTTATACCTAAAATATTAGTCATAATTAAAGATAATATATGGATTATGGTCATACAGATGAATTCCAATTAATCGGCCCAGTTCATTCCTTAGACTTATTTTTCAGATTTGATCCTTGGTCCTTTAAATAAAACTAATTTGGTTTCAGTTCATTCGAATCTGGTCTTGGACTAGAAAAATAGGAATTATTGTTAAGTCTCACCTTTTTCTAATCCTCATTTAAAAAACTCACTTTTTTATATATATTTTTTTTTTTTTTAAATTTCTCACATTTTTTAAACATTTCTCTAAAAACTTCCACCAAAACCTAATTGTCACAAAAATAAACATTTGTTATGACTTATAAAAATATTAAATTACCACTTTTTTTTCTCATTTTGAGTTTTGGTTGACGATAGAATACATTCCGGATAGATATATGCAAAAAAATTCTTTCATTTTTACCAAAAATGACATTCTGATGGGACTTTTCAAAAAAATGTTTACAAAAGGTGAGAGTTTTTTTTTTTAAAAAAAAAAAAAAAAACTTACAAAAGGCATAGGAGTATTTAAAAGTACTACGGAGTATTATAAAAGATGTAGTTATCAAATCATTCTTAAAAACGCGACATTTTTATGCTAAGCCCACTAAACATAGGATAGCAAAATCAAAATGAGAATATTCTCATAATATCTCATGAGAAAAAAATTATTAACACACCTATTAATATTGGGTGTAAATAAAGGTTTTTTTCACTACTAATGACATCATCTCATTTTTGTTAAAAGAAAAGTTTCATGACCACCAATTTTACCTTGTCATAGTAATTAAATAAATTAATAAAAATAAATAAATGATAGGTAGGGGTGTAGGACTTGGATATACTACTCAAAATGATTTTAAAACCAACTATTGACTCGATTAAAATTACAGTAAAATTATATAACATGATCAATTTGATATCACCTACGGAATATTAAATACACTAGAAATATATAAAAACACATTAAAAAGTTTATAGTGACAAAAAATTATTCATAACGACTAAATTTGTATAACTTGCTCCCAAATTAATTTTTACATGAACTAGCCTAAATTCAAATGATTCGATAACAACAAATTTTTGAAAGACTTAAGACGCAAGATAACCCGACCCAATCCAACTGAAACCAATATATACCACTTTAGTTGTAATATCCGGTATTGTTCGAGAGGTTATTTGGGCGGGTACTCCATTGAAAAGGTTCATGTAATAGCTCAGATGACTAATGCTTAAAGGGATTGAAAATACTAATCATATCAACAAGTTTCATCTTCTTTTATGGAGGTTCATTTTAAAAAACTATTCAGTTAAGCATGCTTGCAGGAGAGCAATCTTAGCATGAGTGACCTTCTGGGAGTTTTCCTAGGTGCGCACGAGTGAGGATAGAGAGCGCTATAAAGGACTCGTGTTGGTTTGTAGGCGATACGCAATCTGGCGAGCTACCGTGAGTGACATGGGTCTTCAAGTGGGGGTGTGTAATACCCAGTATTGTTTGAGAGGTTTTCCTGGGTGGGCACGAGTGAGGAAAATGTGTGCTGAAAATGATTCGTGTTGGTTTGTAGGCGATGTACGCAGCCTGACGAATTACCGTTAGTGACATGTTGTTCAACTGAAGGTGTGTAAATGTGTAATACCCGGTGTTGTCCGAGAGGTTATTGTTCACCCCATTGAAGAGATTCATGTAATAGCTCAGATGACTACTGTTTATTGGGATTGAAAGTACTATTAATATCAAGTGCAAGAGAAAGGACTCATGTTGTTTTGTGGACGATGCATGTAGTCTGACTAGTTAGTGTGAGTGACATTTCGACATTTAATTAGAGTCAGGGTATTACATTGTGTAAAGTTATAAGGTTTCATAATACATCTTAATGTGAAAGTGAGATGGATTATTTTAATTTTAATGAACTATGTATTGGCGTATGTACGTAGATGTATTTTTATTATTTTAATTTGTCTTTCTCATGGTTAAAACACTCCATAATATCTTAGTCGAACTTACGGTTGTTGGGAAAGAGACAAATTTATCAGCCTTGCTAGCAGTTTTTATTTTCTAATAAAAAGCAATTTCATTAATTTGTTTAATCGTTCATGGAATTTTCAATGAATGGGTTGTTGCGTTCATCGTGGAGAAATCAGGTGTATTACTGATTCCATTACTTAGTTGATTCTACTCATTACATTATTATTAATTATTAATTATTAATTATTATAGCTAAGAATTAAAATAAGATAAAATTTAATAAAATTAAAAATGAAATAAATAAATAAATGAAAATAAAATAATTTAATTTAACTGAGGAATTAAATATAATTCATGATATAATATGGAGCAATTTTGATGACTTTAATTTTTTTTCTTTAATTACATAATCGTCCATTCGTCCCTATGACAAACTTAGTCTATCGAACTAATATCATCTCTTTATGTAAATATATCTCTTTATGTAAATATCTAGGACGTAAACTTCATTTTATCTCTAATTGAAACCTCTCTACCGTCTCTGCCTCAACTCATCAAACCACCTTAACTCATTAGAGAAATATTATCGAGTATCGACAGTCTCTTTTGGACAGTCTCTTTTGCAGTCTTCCCTTTTCCTCTCACAATGCATAAAATATTGGATATATTAAATAGTGAGACCACACAAGAAAATATATTATTTAAATCGATTGTTAAATGAGAAGGTAAAAGAGAAAGTAATAAGAGAAGGTAGATAGCAATCCTCAACTCATTATTCATAATCATGTTTTCAATAACCCCATGCAACAAACACACACTTTCTTCCTTCTGCAATCTCATTTCGCAACCTATCTTTTTTTACGTAGTCACTTATATCACAACATGCCCATTATCTTGTGAATATGAAATTGTTTCATACATGGTCTAAAACTCAATTTTATCTATCGTAAATGTCTTAATTAATCTTGCTAGTACTTATAGTTAGGACTTAGGAGCAAGGCCATAAAGATACTGTAGTAGGTTTTAGGTTTGAAATCTATCTTCTCGTTATTGTACTGGTCAAGTGTCTATTTATACCTGAAAAGGACAATCGGTAAATAAAAGAGTGTTGATCTAATTGTCGCGTGAGACGCTCTATTGTTACTCGGACTTCATTAGTACAGGAACATACACCCAATTAATGATTTATTGTTATTTCTCACCTTTTCTAAACACATTTTTAAAATTTTCCACCTTTTGTAACTTTTTTTAAAATTTCCCACATTTTATAAACATTTTTTCAAAAATTTCCACCAAAACCCCATTTTCACCATATTAAACGTGTATTTTCACTTGTGAAAACATTAAATTCTCGTTTTGTTTTTTCATATTTTGGGTTTCGGTGTACGATAGATTTCATTAGTAATGAAAATATTTACAAAAAAATCTTCAATTTTCACAAAAAATTGCATTTTGGTGGAAATTTTTAATAAAAAACTTATAAAAGGTGGAAAATTTTAAAGAAAATTACAAAAGGTGGGAAATTTTAAAAGGATGATTACAAAAGGTAGGAATTATTATATAACCCTTAAATTAATAAACTATATTCAATATAGGTAGTGTAGATAATATGTATTGTATGCTAAATTTTTAGGTTCCAAAATTATTCTTTCCACAAAATTCAATGATGTAATAATATGCTTT
Organism: Dianthus caryophyllus; assembly: GCA_023091065.1. Lineage (NCBI taxonomy): Eukaryota > Viridiplantae > Streptophyta > Magnoliopsida > Caryophyllales > Caryophyllaceae > Dianthus > Dianthus caryophyllus. The sequence continues at coordinate 8,145,716 of CM041520.1, forward strand.
GTCATGTAGTAATACGGAGAACAGTAACTCTCCTATCAGACTATCTCACCATAACTTACGGTGAGACGAGCCCAATAGAAGAAGCCCAATAACATTTACATTAAAAAAAAAAAATCTCTAAATAGTGAAATATATAAAATTGTTACAGTAGTAACAATCAACAAAATAACATTCATGTAACTGCCTTGAAAAAACAAAACTGAAAATTTGGCCGAAAAATAAATTAGAGTTTGTTTTTTCATTTGAAAAAATTATTTTCTCCTTTAAAACTCTACGTTTTAACTATAGAACTTTACGTTTTAACTTTAAAATCTGACTTTTTAAGTTCAGAACCTAACTTTTGGAACCTTATATTTTAACTTTACAATCTCACATTTTAATTGGGTTATTATCTTTAAATAGGATGGTGAGACTGCCTCATATAACAATTATTGTACAACAAAATATAATTGTTATTTAATGTGCTAAGCATTAGTAGAGTACTAATAAATATTCAATATGATGTAATTAGTGGGGGAAACGAAAACAACTGTATATCGTCATAATTTGAGCATCTTCGTTATCATCGTATTAAAATAAAACAAAATGTTAACATACAACTAAATAATTTGATGTACGTTTTACATATTTTTTATTAACCTGTTTCTTTCATTAATCACTGTTATCATTAAATTAAATTTTAATCATAAATCAAGAATTATTCTCTCAAATTACATACAATTAAACTTGACTTTTTCTCAGGTTTTTAGGATTAAGACTAGATTAGCTTTATACTCTTATTTTTCATGCTGATAGATCACGTTGAATAACGCGTGGACATGTTCAAAATATTATGAAAATTGTATTTTGATATCTTAATTATAATACTCCGTATGAAATTGCCGGTTTTGAAGATCTTCTAATGGCGACCGGTGATTGCTTTATCCTTTCTAATTGGTGTTTTGCTAAAAAAAATAAAATTTCAAACCGTAAATAGAATTAAGTCGAGTAGACGTATGCATGTTAAGCGTAGTTGATCATGTGCGTCACGGGGAAACCTTTGTAGTCGACAAATCGTGTCAATCAACAAGGTTAACCTTTAGGCAATACAATACTAAACCCGAGTATGGTCTCAACTCTCAACAAATATGATTGGCATACATTGACATCACATCGGCCACTAGACGAGATCGTGGCAATATGCAACCTTAGACGCAGGTTCTGAAACAACTAATCGAGATTACGAAGCAATAAACAATCAAAATTGTCGATTAAATAGTTTTTACCTACTCGCAAAGTTTGAAATCTCTGCACAAAAAAGGCTATGATACCGAAACATGGTGAATAGATGATACCACTAATCCAAATAGTTTAAGCACCGATATTCTGGGCCTTGTTCAAGATGACACCTTCGTATTTGACTTGGAACCATTTCATGGCATCGTCCTTGGTCACTCGGTGCTGGATACCAACACGGGCCTTGCACCTTCTGCGACGGCCAACGCGGTAACCAGGTCTCTCCAGGACGACGTAGAAGTCCATTCCATAAATACCAGTGGAAGGATCATACCTGGTCACGTAAAAGCACATACACACACAACACGAACTGTTTAATCCAAACAGTAGTTTTGATTATAGGAAAAAACACGAACTATTTTTAAGACAAATGGTTGCAGATGCTACATAATATGCTACCATACTCTGGACACCTGAGTAAGTTTGTATTGACGGCAAGAGAATGAGGGAAAACACGAATCAACTTCTATAGTTTGGTTGGTAGGTTTGTTTGAACAAGGAAAAGGGTTTGTACCCTCGACTTCTATAGAAAAGATCATAGTTTAGATACTGAAGGAAACATCATATCTCCATTCTTCCTCTCCCCGACTTCTCAAAAAGCGTCAAATTCTAAACAAAGCCTACAAACATGCTCAGGGTGGGCAACAACTAACAAGGATGATAGAATTAGTTATCACTAGAGAAATGTAGAGGAAACCGGTAATATATATCGACCTACTCAAGGTAAACGGTTATGCCCAATAGAGCGTAAAAATTCCCCTTACAATGATTTCTGTCTTACATTATTAGATACAGCCACTTATCTCAATTTCTCTAAAATAAACTTTAATTACCAAGATAATATATACAAGAATCATTGGGGTTCAGCAAGCTGTGCGTAGGGTGTGCTCTATTTTAAACTAGACCCAAGAGTGAATAGCCAGATAGCACTGATGCCGAATGTCAATAACCCATAGCACCGACGCAAGGTGTTAGTGAGTAGCCCGACATAACTCAATATTTTCTAACGAGCCAACGACTACCTGACTACACTAACAAACTCATTAAATGGTAAAACATAACCAAGCTTGAGATTGTAGACTACAACAACAAAAGGAAAATCACACAGCACAAATAGCAGTACAGCTCCACATACGCATTGCTAAAGCCGCGAGCAAATAGTGATCATAAATAAGTGTATCAAATGTACAAGCAAAAGTAAATCACCATGTTTCACAAACATGGCATTATATTGTGGCACGTCAAAAAGGCACACAAATGGCCTTATCAAAAAGTAAATATCAAATGTCCTAATGACTGAATAAAGACGGATATAATTATACAGACACGCTTTTTCCCACACGAAACCACTACTAAGCATATACTCACCAAGCCAAGAGCCCAAGACTAGAATCAAGTAAAAAGACACGACTGAAAAAGTACAGTGACATCATACGGGCATTTCAGTTACATTAGACATTAACAAACACAAGACAAAAAACGATAGATGAACCAAATATAATATGCAGATGAATACGCAGAGGAAATAAAAAAGAGAAGGAAATAAGTTAATAAGCAACTCAAAATTCGATGAGTGCAAGAACACTCACTTGATTCCAAGATCAATGTGCTCTTGGATACCAAACCCAAAGCAGCCAGTGTCACTGAAGTTTCTCCTAAGCAGCTCATACTCCTTCACCTTCAACCCACTTTCAAGGAGCTGCATGGCCTTCTCACCTCTGACGGTAACATAGCAAGCAATCTTTTCATTACGCCTGATACCAAAAGATCTAACAGTGTACCTAGCTGTTGACCAAAAACATTTCATGGTGAATAACACGACAGTTTGTTCAGCTAACATACAAGTAATGTACTTAGCAGATAGCAAAAAATGGGCTACATAGATTATGATAGATATAATAACCAAAGTCCAACCAATTGAAAGAAAATACGAGTATAACCCTCCAGGCCTCCATCTGACATATTGTATTATTATCAGATCAACGTAATGTGATAGAACAATATTTTTTACTGTTAAATCACGACAACAAATTCAAATTTTGATAGAAATCTAAACAACCATATGAAAGCTTGTGAAACATAAAACCCTCATGCCATCGGAATACCTCCTCACGATTTTATATACCGTCAATTATATTTAATACTTGTACGAAGTACGTGAGTCACTTAACGAAGGGGCTGTTTGTTATAGAGTAAGAAAGAAAGGGAAATGAAAGGAAATCAAACCATACAATTCACTTTGTTGATGTTTGGTTCCACCTTTTCTTACATTCCCTTTCCTCTTCTCATTACCCCAAATCCCAAATAGCTCTACTTCGATTCCCCCCCACCCCCTCATCTAACTTATTCCCTTTCCCTTTCCCCTTCCCACAAAACACCCATCTACAACAGTCATGTTTACCATCACCACTATAGTCAACTCACCATTTCATCACCACCCAATTTAAATTTTTAGCATCGTAACTTACCACGCAACTCGTCACTACCCTTCACCGCTAGTTGTCTGCACCAGAAACCACCCTGTTGGCGCACAAGACTCTGTCACCTAACCTAGAAAACGCCGCCAAACACACCAACACTCCTTCCTCGTTGCCGATTTGACATTCTCAGTCCACCAAAAACACAGTCTACTGCCACTAAAATCCCTATAATTACCCCAAAAAACCATTCTTAAGGTAGGTTTTTTAGCCAAAAGAAAGCGTTTTACTGGCAGTGGGAAGAGTTTCAGTGGCGGTGGGGAGAGTTTTCAAGGGTGAGGTGCCAAGTCAGCACCGGAGGTTGTGTGTGTGTGTGTGTATCAATTGAGGTCATTCCCTTTCTTTCTATTTACCAAACACGCAATATCAACAAAGGGAATACCATTCCATTCAATGTGATCAAAACAACAGAAGTACGACAGTTAACCGATCAAAGCAGACGACATAACATTTCAACGAAAACAAAGAAAAGTAAGAAACTTCACCCTTGGAGTAAACAGGGGTTTGTCCGCTGAGTTGCTCCAGCACCTGCAAATCACAAACGAAACCAGAAAAATGATTAAAAAAAAAATTACAATTAATTGATACTGTATTGATTAAACAACAATGATTGCAAAATTTAGGAAAAAAATCCATAAAAAAAGACCTTAGCAGCTCTAGTGAGACGATCTCCACTCTCACCAACAGAGATATTGAGAACAAGTTTTTGAACCTTGATTTCCCTCATAGGGTTAGCCAATTTCTTCTCTGAAGCCTGCAATTTTCGACACAAAAAAAAAAAAATCATCAAATTCAAAAAAGAAAAAACAATAAATCAATTAAACCCCAGACATCATAAATTAGATCGACGAATCAATTGATCAAATACGAATCGAATCGAAAAGAGAAAGAGAATGCACCATTTTGGAGAGGAGTGTGCGGTGGAAATGGAAATTGGGGAAGAACAGAAACCCTAGGTTTTGGGGATTATAGTGCTAGGGTTTATATTAACAGAGTAATTATTTTACTGGGAAAATGTCTTTTTAACTTTTTTTTTTTTTTTTTTTTGGTGAGGTTAAAGATTAATGGGCTGATTTACTATGTGTTCGTGTTTATTTTTCATGGGCTTGTGGCTAAGTGGCCCTTTTTTTAAATCGGACTAGACACGTTAGACAGATTTTAATATGAGACTGTATTATATGTGAAATGTCAATAGAATTATGTCATATACTACATTAAATCAAAGTTGGATCTTCCATCGACAATTGTGTTATTCCGCCTGCACTGGTTTGTACTCGAATGCGCGAGAACGAGGGCTAGAGTGCTCTTCGGGAATTAAGCTAAAGCTAAGATTGATAGTAAGCCTCCAAATTTAGTTATCAATTATTGTTAAGTACGAATAGTTATGAATTAATCAATAAAAGGTCTCCTTTTTGGCGATATTTGTTTGATTTATCTCTATTTTTGGAGTTTTTTCAATCCTAGTTTTCTAGGTTTCAGTTCTATTAGAAATATATATAAGAAAGTCTTAATTGTTTCTCTTATGGTGAAGATGTGGAAGATCAATGTCGTAATGGATTGTTATGTACTTATGTGGTATTACATTTAGAGTCCGTTTGGATTGAAGGAATTGGAGGGAAAGGAAGGGGAGGGAAAGGAAGAGGAGCATTTTCCTTTGTTTGGATACGAAATATGAAAGGATGGAAATGGAGGGGGAGAGATTTGGAGGGATCCATTTTCCCTCCTCAAAGCCTAATTGAAATCCCTCCAAAATAGGCAAGATTTGGAGGGAAAATGGTATCCAAACACCATCATTTCCCTTCCCCTCCCCTCCCCTTCTCTTCCTACCCCTTCCCTCATTTCCCCTCCCCTTCCTTTTGCCTCCTATTTTGCTATCCAAACACACCCATATTGTCTGTTTGTTCGTTGCACTCAATTTGGTCAGATATAATCGTTTCTCGTCAAGGCTCAAGATTTTACGATCCTCTTGTGAAAAGCTGTTTGCGGCGATACGATAGAGGACGTGCTTTGGAGCAATTTAAGTATACAGATCTTTAACTGAATAAGATTTTCTTTTATTTGGCTTTAATCAATTTGGATTTTATTGACACATATTGTATATGTTGTATAATAATTTATTTATGAATTGATTCTTTCTTTCAAAAAGAAAAAGGTTGCACAAAAGTAAACACTTTTAGTGTGTAATTGTAGCCTATTCAATAGGTTGAATTTTACCTAATGAGCATTAGAAACCATATTTATATTTATTTAATCTTTGTATGGTTATTATTCTCAAAAAATAAATTTAAACGTAAATAAATAGATAAATCAAATAAAATATATAAAAAGAGTTTTTCTAACGTGTGTTATAGTGACACATCTTAAGGTGTTAATGAAGGGAAAAAAAAATGCTCCGTATATGATTAGTTTTCTAAGTATGGTATTTGTGAGTTTGATTTTGAATTTCTCATGATATATTCATGAGAATCATTCATTTGTAAGTTCGACTCATTTGTAGTACTTGACTATATAGTCTTTGTATCATATATGCTAAATATTTCAAAATCTGTTATTATAACTTCATGAATTCTTGTGTAAGTTGGGTTTTAAAATAAATTATTATAAATCCAACTCATTTGTAGACTTGTAGTATTTGACTATATAGTCTTTGTATCATATTAGAGATGAAAGTTGGGTCGTGGGCTAGTAGGCTAACATGGCCCTACATGGCACGCAGCTCAAGTTGGCACGGCCCACATCAGGCACGACCCAACACGATACGGCACGCAATGGGCCATGGGCCATGCCTGGGCCTTGTTTTTTATGAAATGGCGTGCCAAAGCACGGCACGATACGACCTGCCTTAGGCACGGCCCAACTTAGGCACGCATGCCGGCCCACTTATGGCACGCCTTTGACCCGCACAACATGGCATTAGCCCGTATTTTTAGTGAATTATAATTAGTTTTTTATAGGTTTTTTTTTTTATTATACTCAGTATTTAATATAATAATATATTGAGATTTATGAGTGTTGATATCATGCATTATATATCAGGTTCAGATTTTGTGAGACTAATTAAGTACAGTGGTTGTATGTGAGGTCAGATCGTTTCGCATTTTTAATTTATTGTAATTTTAAATAATTAATAATAATAATTCACTTTGTATTTGCATTATTTGAAGCTTAAAAAATCAATTTCGTTCAAATTTTCAATCGCTCGAGTCGAGAAAGGCTTAAAATAAACAAATATTGCGGGTGGGCCGCGTGGGTTGGCACGCCAATGATCCAAGGCACGACCCAGCACGGCACGTCGGGCCGTGGGCCTTCATTTTGAAAACAAGGCACAAGCACGGCACGAGCACGCTTAACCGTGCCTGGGCCATGCCAAAATTTGGCTTCGACACGCCATGCCGGCACGTGGGCCGGCCCAGCACGTATGAGCCACTTCATCTCTATATAATATTAGTGATAATTATGATTAATCGTCACAAATATTGTTAGGACCCCTATAAGTGACGTCATATTTTTATACATTTTAACTGCAATTTGTACTTTGATCTCACATTAATTTAGTGTAAAACCTAGCCTCTTAACGTTAGACTTACAATAAAACAAACAAACAAAACAAAAACATGATAGCAGATTAGCAATACCAATATTTTTTATGTGCGAGAGATTGAAAATTACGACGAGACAGTAACAATTTTTTGTTCGCAATATCCGTATCATTTACATTCGCACAAATCTCTTTGGAACTTGACAAACCCTGTACTATTACTATTACTATTATGATGTCGAAAATGTTTAAACCTAATAAGTAACATGTCAAAATACCGTTAACATCCGTCTAATAAAACTCCCGTCCTAACCATTACTAATGAATTTGGGTTTAATCTATCTAGTGTGATTTAGAAGCGATCACAGCGTGAATCAGCCATGACAAAAAAAATGCCACGACCATAGCAATTAATATCAAGTCACATATTCTCCTGCTACATCGATGACGAGGATCCTCACTTGGATTAGATATCGTACCGTTTTCGACGTCGTTAATTTCCGTTGCAAACGCTCGAAATCCCGTGTCTTCTATTTCTTCTATGTTTTTCGCTGCTTTTCCACATATTTCGCACGTCCTATACAGATTTTAAATAATCAACATTCGCGTTTACATAAATGTCTGAAATAAAGAAAATTCATTTATGTAGCACGAATCTTACATATGTAAGTTCCCTTTAAAATCAAACTGGAGGGGTCCAATTTAATAAACGAGAGATAATCCACTTTCATAAATCCAAAAGAATCATGTGTGGAATCTTTATTATCATTTCTTTTGTTTGGATATTTTCTCTCATATTAACATTCAACTAGTTTTGTTTCACATTTACATTATTTTATATTACATTTTTTTTATTGCGTATATTATTCTATACGTTCAATTTCATAAATTACAATGATAGATTGATATAACCAAAGAGACGAACATTTGACTATAAGCGTCATATTGCATGTACCGTAAAATATCTTACTGTAAAATTACAATGAGACATGAATATTATTAGTGGATATTGAGAGTGCAAGTTAAGAAATGTCCTAATGTACGCATCAATGGCCAATTAATCAATGGAAAAGTGAAATTTAAGATTAAGGTATCCAACTATGTCTAATTAAGAGATTAGAAAGATTCAATCACTATATTTCATTGAAATTTTCATTAGTATTATTACAATTAGTATTAAACTAGTTTAACTATCAGTTTAAACTTTTAATAAATAAAAAGTAAGGGTTTTTTCCATTTATACTTTCGTACTTTTCACTTTTTCTAGTTGTACCCCTGCATTTGGGGTATTCCCAGTTATACCCTTAAACTTAGAAAGTTAGTCCCAACCGTAACTAAACTTGAATAAACCGTTAAATTTAGCCGTTAGTTTTGTTTTATATAAAATTTCACCCTTTTTTATTCAGTTTTCCCCTTAATTTTTTCGCATTATTATTATTTCTTATACACCAATTCTTGTTTAAGACGGGTAACCCGTCTTAAACCCTTAAAACGGGTCAAGTAGGGGGAAAAGGACAAGGGACAAGTGGGGGAGAAAATCTCCCTCCCCCACTAGTTCCTTGTCTTTTTAATGAGGTATTTGACTGCTTTCCTTTAAAACGTAACCCGTTTTAAGGGAGACCTACACTTTCTTATAATGGAGGGTGACGTAGGATATTTAAAGCGAAAAAGTGGTGGGAAAAGCTAATAAAAAATTAGGGTGAAAGTTTACATGAAACATAATTAACGGCTAAATTTAACGGTTTATTCTAATTTGGTTACAGTTAGGGATAAGTTCATAAGTTTAAGGGTATAACTAGTAATACACCAAATATAAGGATACAGTTGGAAAAAGTGAAAAGTACGAAGATACCAATGAATAAAAACCCAAAAAATATATTACATCCTACACAATTATAGTTAGACCATCCCCATTCAAGGGTCAAGCTAACTAAGTCATCATCCATTTTTACCATTAATCTTATTATATTTTGTTTGACCCACTTATACTCTCCCATCCAAAAAGTCACCACTTAAGTCACAAACCCAATCATTTTTAGATTCTAATCATTTTCAATCATTTTTTTCCCTCATTTTCTACCCCACCACCTTTTATTTTATTGTTTCCATCCAATCTCAAGTTGCCACCTATGAGTCAAGAGTTGGGTCATCCTTGGATGAGAAAGTCATCACTTGACTCAAGTTGGGGTGAGTCAAGCTAAATGTTGGGGTGAGTCAAGCTAAATGATGTTGTTAATTGTAATTATCATGACCTAAGTAAGTCATGACTTAGGTCAATCATTTGAATGGGAGTGGTCTTACAAATAGCCCAATATACACATGAAATCGCGGTAGAGTAGACTCACTCAAATTGTACATTACTACATTATCCAAATTTTAGGTGAAGCATAATAAACTTTTCTATTATTTAAATCGTTTTATGTGTATAACTGCCAACAAATTTACTCAACATCATGTCCATAGATGAATTTTGGAGTAATTTGGTAGGTCTAATTTAAAACTATATCCCAAGTTTTAACTCAAAAATAAAATAAAAATTACAAAATTATTAAAACAAAAAAATACAAAATTATTAAAACAAAAAAATAGAAGTGAAAGAAGAAAAGAAAAAAAAAAGAACCTGTTGCCTTTTTTCTTAAACCAAACAATAGCACAATGATAATGAGCAAGAGCAAGATCAGCTTTGCAATTACAACCAAGTTGTACCAAATTACCACTTCTATTATTCTCTGCTACACCCGTTTCTACTTGATCACTTCTCCCCAATTGACATATTCTACATACTTTCTCTTCTTCTTCTTCACCTACATTAATATCAATTACTGTACACCCGCTTTCTACACCACCACCACCATTATCGTGCCCGACTACTCTCTTGTCATTCCCGTCTCCCGTTTCGGTCGACCACGGTGGGGAGTGCTCGCCATGGGTCTCATTATAATATTGTGAAGGGATTATTGTTGCTTGGGTTGATGTTTTTATCATTGTTTTTGGGTGGTGTATGTTTGTGATTTGAGAACAAAGTACCAAAAAAAAAAAAAAAACGACACAATTAATAACTTTTAATTAATGACTTTTAATTAATGCATGGTATTGTATGATATGTATAATTAAAGAGGTTAAGAAATTAAGATGTATGTTTGTGTTATATGGTAATGTGAATCCACCCATAATATTCGACTTTGTATTGTTTATGGATTAATTAGTAAGAGTAATATGGAAATTAGAAGATTGTATTGTGATCTCCATAATACGAAGTAATATGGAGTGTGGTATTGAGTGTGGTAATAATAATATTAAATTCAAAAAATACAATATAATTGTGTGTGTAATTTATACTTTTGTTAAGATTATTGTCTTATTGTGAGATTGAATTGCAGAATAAATATACTTTATCTGATTTCGTCATTTGTTTTAGAAAGTAAAAATAATTTTACTTGAAATCAATTTGAAAGTACTGAAAGATAATTTTACTTGAGGAAAAAACTATCTATTCATGTCTCTTTCCAAAACAGAAAAATAAACAAATTACTTAAATAAATTAAAGAGAGTCTATAATACGTACTAATTTTATAATTAATAAAACCGTCTTAGATTTTATTGTATTTTTTAATCTTTTCCCATAAATTTATAAACCTAAAATTTTTTTAAGAAAACATTATGATCGTATTTTTAAATTTCTACGAGCTAGGGGTTTTTTTTCTTTCTTTTTATCAGGAAAAGAATTTTAAGATGTTTTCGTGACAATAATAGTGTAATAGTAACATACAATATTGGATAAATGGGGGCGTCTAAAATAATAAATTGTCGTTCCCAAAGTTTGTTTGTATTTACATTTTACAATAAGTAAAATATTTCATCGATTGAGAATTTTACACTTAATTGATGTCACGTAATTAATAAAAACATTTTAAGGTGGAACTACGATATGTTGATAAGAATCATGAACTGATCATTTATTTAACTTTTAGCATTATTTTAAAAAAAAATGTCCTATAAGAATTTATTTATTAACTAATTAACAATCATATTTATAAAGTTAAGTAAATACTTCTTATATAATTATAACTATATGTATTTATATTAGAATCATACGTTGCACATGTTTTAAAAATAATTAGTTTATAAACACCTGCTAAATAACACATTTAGTCAATTTATTAATATACTTATTTATGAATAAGTCTCTGAGAAACGCTCTCACGTTTAGATTAATACGAGTATAAGTTTTGAGGTTCAAATTACAATTAAAATGGTACAAAAATATGGAGTAAAATAGATTTATTATAATTAACAAATAAACAATAAAATTTAGTTACAATTAACAATAAAAAAATGATACAAATACTCTGAAAATGGTTAAAATAATATAAGTATCACAATTATTAATTACAAGAAATGGTATAAAAACTATACAAAGTATAAATTACTACGAATAAGTTGTCTTACAATAATTTATTGTAAAACTGTCTCATATAAAAATTATTATTATTCAGTTATTTATGAGTGATTATATATTCAATTATTTATTTTTTTAAAAAAAGTAATCAACTAATCTACAACTCTTATCCAAAATCACTAATTAATGTCAAACATTTTCTCCTTAATTTATAAGTTTTTAAATATCCTTATTTATAAAATAAAATGAAATAAAGTACACGAGTATTTCATACGATAATTGGTGTGTGTATATTTCAATAATGGCCGATGGGTTTTAAAAAGTTGATAAAAATCTCAAAATACATTGAATTTGAGAACATCATTGAAATGGTAATGACTGATATCAATTGCTTTGTTTATTCTAGTTAATATCATTTTTTTTGGACGATGAAAGACTATTTTTTCATTAACAATAACAATTGAGCTGTTTATATTAAAGGGTGTTGGTAATTTAAGTGTAATTACCGGTTTATTTTTGCGTTATTGAGTTTGGTTCAAAGATGGGCGAACTTATAAATAATGAAGTGAGTTAGGGAAGTACGGAGTGTACGCTGGCCTATTTTGGCACCAAAGCATTTAACCGAATAAACCGGTATTTTGGCAGTAAATTCTGAAGTAACTCTTCAGAAATTCTGACTGTTATTTCCCCTTTCATTTATCTATAAAAACTAGATTAATGGATCAGAATTTTACACAACAAAAACTAATCAAATTCATCATCTTTAACACAAAAACAATTTATACACAAAACCTCTGAAATTATATCTCTGTTTTTCGTGCCAAAAACCGAGGAACACCGTTTTATCTCTGTAGAAAATTCGGTGCAACCCAGGCACAGATATACGGGTCGAATTGTTCTATAAGGACATCGTAGTGCGATTCAGTGTTGTTTTCATTGTGATTTCCGTTTACAGTATTTCTACATAACAAAGGGGAGTTCTTTTTCTCTTTGCCTTAGTCACCTCTCTTCGATTTGTTACGATAAATTTTATTGTAACACCGTTATATGTATATATTGGCTAATAAAATTACTTAATATTTTATTTATAAATTTATTAAATAAGATGTTATGCAAAATTATTGATCCTAAATATACAATAAACTTATTTTACAATTTACCACCTTTTTTTGTTATTAATGGTTTATATTGAATAAGCTAACTGATCCAATAGGTATTTGAAAATAACAGAATGCTAAGTTAAATGAGATTAATTATATTGTTTTGTAAAACAACATGAAATTATAACTAAAATAAGATAAATGACATAAAATGACATGATTATTATTAGTTTTATATATTGTTGTTATTAAATTACTTTTAACAATTCATTGAATTATTATAAAATGAACATATTATTTAATAATTAACTATTCTATTTTTAAATAATTAAAAAAAAAAAAAAAGTTAAAGACAAATCTTAAATTAAGAAATTCATAAACTCATGTTTATACATGGAGTGATGGAGATATCCAAATAATGTTTCACATTAAATTAAAGCAAAAATATAAAACATTTAATAATTAATCGTAAAAAATGAGTTGAGAATAAAATATACAAAAAGAAAAATACAATAATTAAGTACATTAAGAAATTGAATATGTTAGGTTTATCAATAACAAGTTTGATACGACTATACGAGCCAAGCTCGGGCTCAAATATTTTGATACGAGCCAAGCTCTACTACTCGAGCTGGGGGAGCTCAGTATCAGCTTGGCTCGTTAACAGCCCTACTTCGCATTACATTTAAACCTTTAAAGATGATCACGTTTTACTCAATAATGAACATGAAAAATATTAAAATATCACAATTTATACATAAAAAAACCTATTAACACGTCAAATAATATGAGACAAGGATTTGTGTCGAAATTAAAGACCTAATATATAGGTATAACGGTGTGTGCCCACAAAATACCGTAAATTGTACTCTAGTTTTCAGTCGATAGTACGATTGGACACATTACATGGATGTTACGGTATCTAAAACAGGAGAAAGATAATGATACAGTGTACTGGATCTTTATTTAGGTTTATCAATAACAAGTGAGTTATGTCTCTCATTATCTCCTCGATCATTACAGATTCATTTATCGGATTCTCGCTTTCGCGTTTTTCTAATTTAGGATAACTTTCACGGTATTCTTGTGTTTGAAGTTTTACATTAGATTAGTCGATTAGATTAGATACCTTTCATTTTGCTTAAAAAGACTTTGATTGGACACAACTTGGAGCTACAATTTCAAAACACGTCAAATCTTTTCAAAATCGAATGTATTTACGAAATCTTCAATTTGAAATAAATAACTGTCATATTCCAAACATCTAATCAAGAGTTTTGATTTGTCAATTACTTTAATGCTGAATAAAGTTTAACCGACTACATAGACATGTGTTGAAAGTATAGTTTATTTAATTCAAATTGATTGTTTTTACAAGATACTCTGTATATGGTTTTCGATATTTGCCAATTTATAAACTGATTGCAATTTATGGGCAATTCTAAGTTTTTTCAGTTAGGGATTGTTTGGTTGCCTCTATAAAACATGAGAAGTTGAACTTCCTAGGAATTGAGATTTTGTGAGGTTGTTTGGTTACCCATTTTATTAGAAAATGGAGGAAGTGAAACTCACATAGAAATTTCATCTCACACCATTATGTGGGAAGTCACTTACCTACTCCCTCTCCGTGAGTTGAACTTACCACATCCAAATATTTTACAATTACTAAATTGCCCTTTAAAATAATACTCATTGCTTTCATCTACTTTTTTTTTTAACGTTATTTTTCATTTTTTTTTCTATCTTTGCCATCTTTAAACCCTATATCATGCAGAGTAGTCTTTAATTCACTGCGATTATGTCATACATCTACCATCAAAGATAAACAAATTTCGATAAATATTCTTCTTATTTTTTGTTGTTATTATTTTTTTTATTACAAATTCATGTGCTCCGTAAATAATTTCACAATTTATTTACTTTAAAATTAAAATCATGTATTTAAAATCATGTTTAATCACATCTTAACACGAGTTTCAATAGTATATAAATGTCATGATGGTCATATTTGAGGGTATAATAGTAATTTTAAATAAAATACGGTGAATTCCTACGTTTAACCAAACAAAATACGGTGAATTCCTACGTTTAAAATCGGGTGAAGTTTGACTTCCAAGATTAACAACCAAACAAGTTTTTGTCACTTCCCATGAATTTGACGTGGGAACTTACTTCATGGGATTTGGAACTTACCACATGAATTGAGTTCCCACATTCACATTAACCAAACGACATCTTAGAAAAATGATACCACAACATGGCAAACATCAAAAATATGATTATTACATTTTTATATTTATTTTTATCCTTAATTTTGTTGAAATTTATAATTAGCTAGAATTATGCTAAATCATTCTTAGCTTATAGAGTAGAACAAAAGAGATTAAGATAAGTAAAGTATAAAGAAACCAAAGTTTAACTCCAAAATCCTTTGAGTGATTGTTTAGCAAAGAATGGAATTAGAATGACTGGATTTTGAGCCAAAAAAACAATATCCCACAATGTAAAGCTTGTTTCTGTCTTTTGTTGAAGTAAGAAGAGAAAACTACCTAACTTTTTGAAGTATGATTGATTTTTTGTAGTATTTTTTTAGATGAAGTTATGGTACCACCCTAAAATTAATTGAGCTGAGCAAAATTTATCATATGCAGTAAGTCGATTAGCAAATTATTAACCTTGCGAAAATCGCCTTACGACGTCAAGTAATAATAGGAAAAAAGACGTCAAGTAATAAAAGGAAAAAAGGATAGACGATACGGATAGCAGTGAGCGCTTTGGTTTCCTCATTACACGTTGAAGGGTTACGAGTTAAGAGTTAGCACATTGATATAAATATATGGCAAATGTAGTTCAAGAAACCTCGAAGTCAAATTATCTTTTATATGTGGCCGAAAATGCATACAATAATATCAAGATTCGGTGTAAATTTCCACGGATAGGGACGAGGTTCCGATAGTTGATGACCGTAAATTTCATAGTTGCATGCTGAAATTCCATTTGCATTTGCTGGCCTAAAAAAACCGATCCAAAAGCCACGGAATGTAAGATACATGCCATCCACGGTCGAAAATCACACCCTAGCAAAGTAGCTAGGTACACCGCGTATATGTAAACACTAGGAGTCGAAACATGAAACATATATCCAATTGGTCTTTCCCGAAAAATAAACACTACGATGGCCAATATTGTTCCAATATGCCGAGGACTATAGGATGAAAGGAGTCTTGCACAAAAAAAAAATTTGCGGGTCATAGTTGAATCATAAATATAACAAGGTATTGTAAACGAGAGCTATACACAAGAGGACATTAAAGACAACAAAATGTAAAAAAAATACAATGGTCATACTATGCGCTGCTTACATACAATTGAGTCCCTTGGCACTTCGGTCGTCTATTTTAGCATCCGGTGCTTTATCCAAGATGAGGATGAGGATGAGGATGAGGATGAGAATGAGGATGAGGATGGCGCCTCACATGTTCTGGTACCAGACGGTGTAATAGTTCAGGTGAAACTCCAGCTAACTGCAACACAAATACGAACCTCATCAAATTTCATCGTGAATTCATCAGCATACAATGCTTAAATGAAGGAATCGAGAGGTGATGACATACTTCTTGCTTAAAGTTGAAAAGAGGTGGCAATGGTCGACCATTTGGAAGACGTGCATTAGGTTCTCGGAGCTCATCAAAGAATGGATGAGCGCATGCTTCCAGCTTATAAAAAGGACAAGAAAAACAAAGTGAAGATGATACTTTGAACAGAAACAACTGCAAACAGATCACGTTAAAAAAGAAGCGTGGTTTTTCAAATACATGTAGCTCTGTCAGAAAATGTACATTTTAAATGGGGAAGAAAAGGTACTTACAGCAGTGCAACGAAGACTAGGAGAATACTGAAGCAGACGGGAAGCGAGATCAATGGCTTCAGGCGGCATTCTCTTGTGGAAAACCTGCACCACACAGCATCTCGCCACTTGAATGAGAAAACAAAACCGCAATCCTTTCGAATTTTATATTTGTTCAGTGACGGGGAATAGGCAGGACTTTGGGAGTGACAGGGAGGGGATGGAGGATGAAGCTCGCCGCCTTACTAGTATACTAGGAATCTACCTCATAAATAAATAAATTAATAAATAATTGAATTGTAGCATACCTTGTGCCAGGGGTGAGCCTTTATTTGCGGAAATCTGAAATCAGTGTAGTTAGGATTCATGCAACGGATTTCCTCTCTAGTAGGTGTACCAAGAACCTGAAGATTAAACATCGTCACAACCAACTGTTTAAGCCATATGTTTATGTGAATATGCCACAACTTTAAGACATATATACAGTACAGAATACGGACCTTGATAATCTCCACAAGTTGGTCTACTGCATTTTCTCCAGGAAATAATGGCTGAGAAATTTGAACGAAAGTCAATGAGAACGAGGAAGAACATGAAGGTGAATGTGATTGTAGTCGGTCACGTAGAGATAAGTGATGGTTTGCTTATAGAATTGGATGCATTAAGCAGTAAGCTAATAAAAGACAAACCTGACCAAGAAGAAGCTCAGCAAGGACACAACCAACAGACCAGATATCGATGGAAGTTGTATATTCAGTTGCACCGAAAATTAGTTCTGGAGCACGGTAGTATCTGGAACATATATACGAGATGTTTGGTTCTCCCTTGACCTGGATATCCAGACAAGGAAACGAATCTTATGTCAATTTTGTAAAATATAAGTAATTAATTTTACGAATTTGACCTAGAACACGAGAGATATCCACATAAAACTGTTAATATGAAAGACGATTGTTACCCATAACATCAGCTGACATAAACTTATATAAAGAGATTCTTCGGAAACTGATTCATCACAAACTGTTCATAAGTCAAACATACTACTTTACCCATTCTAACAAAGATAAAAGCAACCCAAACAGACAGCCGATAAAATTCCAAACTCGTGGTGATCATAATCTATCAAACAAGGTAAGGAATTGCATCAACAGCCAATAAATTTCATGCACATTTTGACTTTACGAATGCATTTTCAAAGAAATGGCGTACTCCTTTCATCCCATTTATTTTGTCCTTGTATGAATTTGCTGGTCAGCCAATATCAGCTCGGATTGTTTATTTACCAAGTTACACCTAGATAACTAATGCTTCCTCCATTTCATTCATTTCTATACATTTGGTTTTTGCACGTACGTCGATGCACGTTTTCTTTTGTTTATATCTTTAGTTACATAATTTTGAAAATTATAAAATTTGAATATTAATAATGCTCTCGAAAAGGCAATTAAAACAAGATCTCACATGACTATTTATATTAGACGATATATCGAAGATTCTCCTCACTTGTGAATAGTGTACAAAAACCAAATGTATAGAATTGAATGAAATGGAGGAAGTACAAGTAATTTTCATTACATGCAAATTGCATGCAGAGATATAATTTATTTCCATGACATGTAACTTAACAACTCGGAAAGACAATGATAATATATTAACGGAAAATATTGGTCAAACTTGAGTTTGATTGATCGTCAAAGTCAAGTGGGAATGAAATCATGACATAAACTGTCAGAAAGGCAGCATATATAGACTACAATATCTAAAATGAGTAATGCTGCATGTAATCAGTAACTCAGTATATGCAGCCTATTCCTTTTATGGAAGATTTTGCCATTAAAATAAAAACGAAAGTCGATATCAATGGTCAAAAAGCGGCAATGTACATGATATAATTTCAGCTTCAGAAGTTAGCCATAAAACTGACAGTACTTACCAGAACTTTAGCACTTCCAAAGTCACAAATCTTAAGCTGATGAGTAAGTGGATCAACCTGGATAAATCAAACATAGACAAAACTATGAGCAGAATTAGATGCATAAGTTTCATGAGTATGTAACATAATCAAACAGACCTAACGTACGAGGAGGTTTTGAGGTTTGATATCCCTGTGACAAACTTCAGGAACACTGTGGATGTACGCCAATCCACGAAAAATCTGCATAGTAGATATAATCATATACTCCGTAGTTCAGAAACATGAACAAAAATGTTTCCCCTAAGGAAAGACGCGGGAGCAAACATATGACTGTAGAAGTCAACAACAAACTGCATTATTTTCTTCGACTAGCAGACTATACAACAAATATCTAAGTGTACTTTCAGCCACCATAGACACTTACTCGTTCTCAAGCACCGTCTATTATAGGGACTGAAAAAAGACCTCTTGTTGCTCTTGCTCTCCCCTTTCTCCAACTCAATATCCAAACAATAGAAAATAGTATTGTCAATCCACTCCAGTCTCTGCCTCTCATCCAAACAACATGTTGTCGTGAACTATTGGTTGCTTAATACGGAGTATCTAGTTACAAACTCCCGTTCACTATCTTAGATACAACCACCAGTCTACCGCTTTAACTTGAAAGCTTACACTAAGCAGACATACCAAATGATCAGTAACCCCAGTTACGAAAAGGTGAATTTGGGGAAAGCAGTCGTCACATGGGGAATGGCTCTCTATATACATACCACCAGTCTACCGCTTTAACTAGAGGATGTGACTATCGATTGAGGTACACAATGCTCATTTAAGGAATTAACATAGACAAACATCTGAAATGAGACAAAAGAATGCACAACAATGAGATAGAGTAGTTACCTGATATGTGTATAGTTTGACATATATCAACGGCATCCTCTGGTTCATAGTAGTATAGTGCTTCAGAACACGGTACAAAGATTCCGGTACATATTCCATCACCAGATTAAGGAACAGCTCATCTTTACTAGTTGTAGAAAAGAAGCAATGCTTGAGTGAGATTACATTTGGATGATCTAGTAATCGCATTAATTGTAGCTCTCGGTTCTTGTAACGTCTATCTTGCAAGACTTTCTTAATTGCAACAGCCTCTCCAGTCTCCAAGCATTTTGCCTGCAAATTACATGCCAGCATTTTAGAAACCAAAAACGACAGCAATCCACAAAAGAATTATATAGACGCAAATAAACCACTCTCAACAATGATACCTGGAACACGATCCCGAATGAACCAGTACCAACAACGCGCTCTGCCATGTAGCTTATAGTCTGCACAAAAAACAAAAGCGCACGTCTTTGTTTCAATTCTTCAACAAAGGCAACAACGAAACTTATTTGACACATATAGCATATTTATACAAAATCCTTTACCCTTTTTGGTTCACCATTTTTCCCACCGATAGTCGTTGATATAATGTGGCCTGTAACTTGATCGTTCCCTTGAATTACAGCAGGAGTCATTTCCTGCTAAAGACAAACAATTTAAGGGTAGATGGTCAGAAGTCGGAACACAGAACACACCAAATACGTATCATAAGGACGATTTCTTACAAATTTCGGTCCCAGCAAATAGGGATACAAGAACCCCAAGAATCACAAAATTAAGCAAGAAGAAGGTGAAACTAAAAGCATAATAGAATAAGACATCGGTGTCGTTATCGACATTGCTTTCAAGGAAACATTACATGTGATGGAAAGTATTGAAATTTCAACTAGAATCTAAGTATGATGACATGTGAAGCAAACTAATTGTTACATCATCTCCCTAAAAAAACAAACTTAATTACAATATTCATACAAAACCCAAAATTACATTTCAATTAAAAGGCAAAATTACACAGAATACAATTGAAGATTAAGAACATTAAGCAGTAAAAACAGATTTTAAACTATAGCACAACTATACTGAAAGAGGAGCATGAAACATGGATTTGTGTACAGCTCAGTCTAAAACAGCAAAACCAATCAAACCCATAAAAATTGAAAAAAAAAAAAAAAAAAAAATTCAACCAAATATATGCACACAACAAAACAAAAAAAAATGCATAAAAATGAAAACCAACAAAAACCCAGAGATTTAAACAACAAAAGACAAGCAGATCTCTGAAAAAAAAAAAAAAAAAAGCAGCAAAAAAGTGAAAATAAAAAAAATAAGAATAATTGAGAAGAAAAGACCTTATCTTGAGACATGGTGAAGTGAGAAGAGAAAAGGAAAAATGAAGGGAGGATTAAGAAGAAATTAAGAGAAGATAATTGAGTGGCATGTGATATGATGTGATTAATAATAATACAGGCTGCTACTCCACTCTTTTCTACTCACACCCCCCCACCTCGTTTTTTCTGCTCTTTACTTTGTCTAACTTATCATATACAGCCAATACAGCCATTACAGGTACGGACTATTTTATTTATGTATAACTTTAAAAAAAAAAAAAAAAAAAAAAAAAAAAAAAAAAAGTTCTTTCATTCAGCCAAATGAAAAAAATATATTACTCCGTATCACTTTTTAACTAGTGTTATGTCCGTGCAAATTGTACAGGTATGTTCTGTAGGAATATACAAATATTAAGTCGTTGTATAATAAAGGCGTCTTTTAAACTTATCAAATGTGTATATGTATTACTGAAAAACACTTCAAAACAACAAAATTTTATTACAAATAACCATAAATAATAAAAAAATTGAAATCGTTACAGAAAAAGTTAAGTTAAAAGAATAATATGACAATAAGATGGTAAACGGTACTATAGTTTCTCAAAACTACGTTATTTTAGTGAGGGGCGGACCCAGAATTTTTAAATTGGGGTAGCAGACTAATTTCAATTAGTTACAAAGTTATAAAAAAATCATCTGTATAAAAGTGACGCTTTAAGTATTTATGCATAATTCTTCAATAACTTATACAGAGTACTTCTTTTATGTTGTCTAGTATATATTGATTATATATTACTTTGTACAATATACTATATATTGTAAATACAATATACTATATATTGTAAATATATTTTTCGATTTTTAGGAGTTGCTAGTATAACATTCGATTTTTTTCTTTAGTATGGGGTAGCAGCCACTACCCCATAGCTCTACCTAGGTCCGCCCCTGATTTTAGTAAGTTGAGTTTATTTTTTGGGTGAGGAAAATGCAGATTTGAGGAGATTTATAAAAAGAGGAGATAAGGGTTGGTGATGTCATTGAATATTATGCTAGTGGTCAGGGGTTCAATTCTTAGGACCCTTTTTTCGTTGTTTTTTTAATTATTTGCTCATTTAGCTTGACTAACTTATGTTTATCTATTAATATATCAACTAAGAATGTAATTTACTCCTTAAATTTTATATATTTCTTCTAACTGTAATTTTTGGCGTCAAATTAAAGTTAAAACTTTTTAACCATATAACTAAAGCTTATGCAAATGTAATGGAAGAGACAAAAAAAAATGAAGTACAATTTAAGCGGACAAAATTCTGTTATTTTTTGGAAACTTTATTCGCCACTAAATAAAAATTGAACAATATAAACGACACAATTTTTTAAGTCGTTGTATAAGATCTACTATAAGCCCATCATTTTCTCGCAGCCCAAATGCCCAACCTAACCCAATTCTTTTTTTTTTAATTAAAAATAATAGACAGCGCGGAATAGTAGAGCGCCTATATTGTTGTCTTCACAAATGCAAATGACTTCCCCTTTCCCTTCGTGGCTTCGTTGGTCTCTCATTTGCACAAAATTAAAAATTAAAAATTAAAAAAACAGACCTCAAATTCTCAAACTCTAAAAACACAAAAATCATAGATTTAAACCAAACTCATCCCAAATTTACTCTTATCGTTCATTTTGTTACTATTTTCGCAGATCATTTGCAAAGGCGTGGAATAATGATAGTTTACTAAATGAGATGCAAAAGTATTATAAGACGGTTGTAGAGAGAAAAACGAACGAGTTCGAGGAATATACCAGTACATGTAGATATCCATACCCTCACCAAAAATTTTCGTGCAATGGTGACAAAAACTAAGAAAGTAAACATCTTTCGGAGTAGAATTCTCCAAAGATGAATTTGGGCTCATCATTGGGTCGAGTTTTTCGAGTGATCCGAAAAAACTCTTGAAAAGTTTGGGGGAAGGGAAGAAGAATAAAGAGGGTTTTGTTGGTTTTTCAAGTGGAAGCCCTGGATTGTTGTTGTTGTTGGTGTTGCTATGATCACCAACAATTGCTAGGTTGCTTGTTACTGACCTTGTTCTTTTCCCCAGCATTTTTATCTGGGATAAAAAAAACGATTCAAAAGTAAACGTAAGCAAAACATGTTCAACAATTGTGAACTCAAACTAACATACTAGCTAAATTGTACTCGCCTACAAAAAATCTGCACAAATTGAACTGACCTTTTTAAATTATTTTTTTCGAAATTAACCTACCCACGAATGTGTTGGTTTTTGTAGACAAGAAAAAAGAAAGTACTCCCTAATTTTATTTTATTTTTTGGGTGAGCAACATGCAGATTTGAGGAGATTTATAAGAAGAGGAGATAAGGGTTGGTGAAGTCGTTGAATATTATGCTAGTGGTTAGGGGTTCGATTCTTAGGACCCTTTTTTCTTTGTTTTTTTTAATTATTTGCTCATTTAACTTGACTAACTTATATTTATCTATTAATATATCAACAAAGAATGTAATTTACTCCTGAGTCCTATGTGAGTGAATGGTTTTCTGTAGCGAAATACAAGGTAGCTTATGGATTGCCTATACTTCCTATTCCTGACCATGAACAATGGCCAACCCTTGACTGCCCAACATTGGTACCACCCCCTCTCAAGAGATCTATTGGCAGACCATCTAGAAACAGGAGGAGAGAACCAGGAGAACATAGAAAGGGAAAGAGATCCACTACTGTCAAATGCACGAAATGTGGAAGTTTTGGGCACAACAAGAAAACATGCAAGGGAGGCTTAACAGCGAAAGAGAAGCAATCAAGTCAAACGACGACAAGAAGCCAAAGTCGAGTCACTGAAGAAGGCGTAGGAGACCAAAGTCAAGTTGGATCATCAAGTAATGCAACTAAGGGGAAGAAGAGAAAAGTCACTGATAGGCATTGACGTGAAGCAATCAGCAAGTCTGTTGTTTATTTTGGAATTCAATGGAACAATGTTTACACATGTTTTGTCGTTTAGCTTTTTGTGTCAGCAAGTGTGTTGCTTATTTTGGAATTCAATGGAACAAGTCTGTGATGTTTTGTGTCTGGTCATTTAGCTTTGTTTTTTGGGTTTCTTCCTTTGTCATATGAAAATCCTTACTGTGTAAGGTCATTTTGTAAACATTATTCCTATTTTGGTGCAATTAATGAAAGGATTACAGTTGAACCCAAATAATGCATCTCTTTATTTCAATCCCATTGTTTTGAGCACCACATACTTACCACACAAATTACAGCTTTGATTTCGAAACTCAAGCCATTTAAGGGGTTTGTTCCTTCTCCAATTAATAGATGAAGAAGACATTAAAGTGGTAAGCTAAAAAAATTAGGGTTTGAAAATAAAGGAAGAATTAGGTAAACTCAGAAAATTTAAAGAGGGTAAAAAAAAAAAGTAGTTCAGTGGAATATAAATAGAGGGAGAAGAAAGAAAGAGGGAAAGAATTAATTTTGGAGGGAAATTATTTTGGAGCAAGTCTAAAAATCGAAAACAATGGGGGGAAGCTGAGTTTAATTGACATGTCAACAAATGATGCCAACTCAGCCATCCTAATTGGCACTTAACGACATAATTTGACGGTTTAACCATAATTAATCACGTTTGGGAGTAATTAACAAATGTTAGGGGTACAGTTGGGAAAACCCAAAACGCAGGGGTACAGTTGGGAAAAGCCAATAGTACAGGGGTACAGATGGGAAAAACCTTTTTTTTTTTATTAAAAATAATAGACGGCGCGGAATATGAGAGCGCCTATATTGTTGTCTTCACAAATGCAAATGACTTCCCCTTCCCCTTCCCCTTCGTGGCTTCGTTGGTCTCTCATTTGCACAAAATTAAAAATTAAAAATTAAAAAAACAGACCTTAAATTCTCAAACTCTAAAAACACAAAAATCATAGATATAAACCAAACTCATCCCAAATTTTCTCTTATCGTTCATTTTGTTGCTATTTTCGCAGATCATTTGCAAAGGCGTGGAATAATGATAGTTTACTAAATGAGATGCAAAAGTATTATAAGACGGTTGTAGAGAGAAAAACGAACGAGTTTAAGGAATATACCGGTACATGTAGATATCCATACCCTCACCAAACTTTTTCATGCAATGGTGACAAAAGCTAAGAAAGTAAACATCTTTCGGAGTAGAATTCTCCAAAGATGAATTTGGGCTCATCATTGGGTCGGGTTTTTCGGGTGATCCGAAAAAACTCTTGAACAGTTTGGGGGAAGGGAAGAAGAATGAAGAGGGTTTTGTTGGTTTTTCAAGTGGAAGCCCTGGATTGTTGGTGGTGGTGGTGTTGCTATGATCACCAACAATTGCTAGGTTGCTTGTTACTGACCTTGTTCTTTTCCCCAGCATTTTTATCTGGGATAATAAAAACGATTCAAAAGCAAACGTAAGCAAAACATGATCAACAATTGTGAACTCAAACTAACATACTAGCTAAATTGTACTCGCATACAAAAAATCTGCACAAATTGAACTGACCTTTTTCAATTATTTTTTTCGAAGTAAACCTACCCACGAATGTGTTGGTTTTTGTAGACAAGAAAAAAGAAAGTACTCCCTAATTTTAATTTATTTTTTTGGGCGAGGAACATGTTTGAGGAGATTTATAAGAAGAGGAGATAAGGGTTGGTGAAGTCATTGAATATTATGCTACTGGTCAGGGGTTCGATTCTTAGGACCCTTTTTCGTTGTTTTTTTTTAATGGGTATTGATTTTTCATATACGGATTTTACTCAAGTTATATACTTTTTTCATAATTTTTTTCCCACCCTACCCTTTTTTCCTCCAAGAATATACAGAATTCTCTCATTTTAATTTTCTTACAAATCTTAAATCAAATTCATTCAAGTTTCTAAATTTTCAATCATGAACTCTGATAATAAATTCAATGAAGTAATAATTGTCTTTTAATTTCAATTTTGTGTTTAAATTATCTAATTTTATGAATTTTTAATAAATTTAATTATAATTTGTAAATAGGATTTGTGAATGAGTAATTATGATTGTTTATGGAACGCAGAAATAAAAACAAAGATTTTTTATTTACATAAAAGGCCCTGTGTATATCCAATAACTAGTTTAAAACCCGTGCATAAATGCCCGGGATGTATTAAAATAGTTAACAGTTAACGGGAAAAATATAATCGATAATTGAATTAAATATTTAATATTTAATATCTTTTGCATGTGCTGACCAATTTTTAGAGGTCGATGAAGAGTCTTAAAACAAATTTGCATTAGGGTCGCTGCAAAAAAAAGTAAAACTGAAAAATTAAGCTCGCCATAGAAAAATTGATCAAAGAGAGAATTACAAAATCTTTTCTTAAATATTTTAATTGTAAACTTAAATAAATTATTTTTTACCTTAAACCCGTCTTGAAACTATATAAAACCAAATCGAATAAACATGTACTTCCAAACCCAAAATATGGCCAACTGTATTTTAGTTGAACTCGTATTTTCATAGACTTGTAAACTGTCTGCTTGACCCTGTAATTGAACTTCCAAAAATTTTGACCTAACTACGGAGTACATTAAAAGTTTCAAAAATTTGAAATATAATGAAAATAAGATTAATTGACCCGTAAACTGTCTCCTGTTTGACCCGTGTGGAAAGTCTATATGAAAGTGTTTATTTTACATTTCTTTCATTAAACTATCAAAATTTAGAAGGTAGATACATTAATAATTTAGGGGAAAAAAGTAGAATAATATCATTTAAATTTATTATTTAAATATCTTTCATAAAATTATAATGTTATTATAACATATGGAGTAAGTATATCATAATAATAATACAGTTTATCATAATAATACAATATAAGTGGGAGTATAATTGTGATGTGGTCTTAAAAGTTCAAGTGTTCAAAACTTTTAGTATGTACTCCGTAAATAAGAAAGTAAATAATGAAAGCAAAAAAAAAAAGGAACAAATTGATGGGATAAGATCATGTAGTACTTGGGGGGAAAATAAAGAGAGCGGATTTTCTGTCTCATTTCATGTCCCATTTGGTGTCCCATTACTTAATAAGGTAATAAATCCTTAATTTATACAATTATTTTTTTCATTAATCTTTTATAATCAATGAGATTTATTACCATATGTAATAATGGGACACCAAGTGGGACATGAAAGTGGGACAGAAAATCCGCTCTCGAAAATAAATGGTGTGGTTTTTGCTTTATATGTATTATATAGATATAGATTGCTGTGAGTAATAATAATTTATTTTTTATGGAAACAAACTAAAACTACCTAAAAAGGAGGATATTTGTAGGCAAAAATATATTCCATATATTTATAAAAGTGGTAAAACAGTATGCAATTGGTAGGAAAATTTTTGTCAAGGAAAATGGTGTTGGGCGGGAAACAATAGCTTTGTGGTTATTGTTTTATAATATTGTATAGATTAGAGTCAGCTAACATTAATTAGCCTTAAAGAACCATCAACACGAGGACAACCCTTATCAATTTACATTCATTCAACAATAATTGTGTTCATTTTACACGGCCTTACATATATTGAGAACAAAACAAGAGCTACGACCAACGGATTGAGCAAGCGCAACACAATAGTGGAATTAGTGAGTAAGCTTTAAATACACGTTGAAAATGATTGCCACGAGTAGAACACCGATAACTGATCCGTAAATCTATTTGTTCTTGCTTATTCTTCGCGACATAGCAGTTAATAATTCACAAACCCTAATTATAAATTATAATTAAATTTATCAAAAATTAATAAAATTCAATGATATAAACACAAAATTGAAATTAAAAAATGATTATTACTTCATTGAATTTATTATCGCAGTTTATGATTGAAAAGTTAGAAGTTTGCTTTAAGATTTGTTAGAAAATTAAAAGAAAGAATCTGTGTATTCTTGGAGTAAAAAAGGGTAGTGTTGGAAAAAAAATGAAAAAAGTATATAACTTGAGTAAAATCCGTATATGAAAAATCAATTACGTTTTTAATTATTTGCTCATTTAAGTTGACTAACTTATGTTTATCTATTAATATATCAACTAAGAATGTAATTTACACCTTAAATTTTATATATTTCTTCTAACTGTAATTTTTGGCGTCAAATTAAAGTTAAAACTCTTTAACCATATAACTAAAGCTTATGCAAATGTAATGGAAGAGACAAAAAAAAAGGAAGTACAATTTAAGCGGATAAAATTCTGTTATTTTTAGGAAACTTTATTCGCCACAAAATAAAAATTGAACTATATAAACGACACAATTTTTTAAGTCGTTGTATAAGATCTAATAGAGGCCCATCATTTTCCCGCAGCCCAAATGCCCAACCTAACCCAATTCTTTTTTTTTTTTTTATTAAAAATAATAGACGGCGCGGAATAGGAGAGCGCCTATGTTGTTGTCTTCACAAATGCAAATGACTTCCCCTTCCCCTTCCCCTTCCCCTTTGTGGCTTCGTTGGTCTCTCATTTGCACAAAATTAAAAATTAAAAATAAAAAAAAAACAGACCTCAAATTCTCAAACTCTAAAAACACAAAAATCATAGATTTAAACCAAACTCATCCCAAATTTACTCTTATCGTTCATTTTGTTGCTATTTTCGCTGATCATTTGCAAAGGCGTGGAATAATGATAGTTTACTAAATGAGATGCAAAAGTATTATAAGACGGTTGTAGAGAGAAAAACGAACGAGTTCGAGGAATATACCGGTACATGTAGATATCCATACCCTCACCAAGCTTTTTCATGCAATGGTGACAAAAGCTAAGAAAGTAAACATCTTTCGGAGTAGAATTCTCCAAAGATGAATTTGGGTTCATCATTGGGTCGGGTTTTTCAGGGTGATCCGAAAAAAACTCTTGAAAAGTTTGGGGGAAGAGAAGAAGAATGAAGAGGGTTTCGTTGGTTTTTCAAGTGGAAGCCTTGGATTGTTGTTGTTGTTGTTGTTGTTGTTGTTGTTGTTGTTGTTGTTGGTGTTGCTATGATCACCAACAATTGCTAGGTTGCTTGTTACTGACCTTGTTCTTTTCCCCAGCATTTTTATCTGGGATAAAAAAAACGATTCAAAAGCAAACGTAAGCAAAACATGATCAACAATTGTGAACTCAAACTAACAATTTGCACGATAAAATTGCCCGTGCAATTTTATATACAATTTGCCCGTGCAATTTTATATACAATTTGCCCGTCCAATTGTGCATTCTTAGCAAGTATAGGGCTATTGATGTGTCATATATTTATATACTTCTAGCCCCCGGTTCACTAGCGTTTCTCGGCCTTTTTCGCGCTTTTATTTGCATTTCGCTTCCTATTTCGCCTCCCCGTGTTTCTGTGGTGCTTTTGTATCTATTTTGTAGGTACACGCACTAATATGAAGGATGGAAGCTAGTTTGGACGTTACTTTGAAGTCCTGAGATCGCTACGTGATGTTTCGAGTTGGTTTCGTGCCGTTTCGGTTGTATACGAGCCATGCCTTGATGTTTGAAGCCGTCCCGGGACCTTGGGACGGAGTGTGAAGCTCATGTAATCATTTAAGACCTCGTCCCTACCCTTGGGACAACCTAAGCCTTGTCCCTATGCCTTGGGACGACAAACAAGTGAAAAGAAATCAACCAAACGAAGTCCCAAAAGAGAGGAAGCTGCTGAACTCTCCGGGATGGATGTCCCGTTTGTGGTCCCGGTCGAGATGACCCTTTTCCCGGACGGGATGGGTGTCCCGGACCCTTGGGACGGGCTCCGACCCCTCGTGTGCTTAAATTGTTCGACTTATTTGAAGGGGTTTCACTCATTATTCGAACACACACTTTTTACAGCATTTTTAGAACATCTTAAACTATTCTCTCTCAAAAACTTAGGGCTTGAACTTTTCATAATTTTTACTTTCAATTTCCGACTCGAATTCGCTACTACGATCATCCATTTGGTATTTGTTGTTCTTGTTCATCCATTTCGTTTTTAATTTTTCTGATTTGGTATTGAATTTCTTCTCCTCTATTCATTGCAATTTCAATTTGTATTGTTGTTGATCATGTCTCCCTCTATTTCCCTTGCTTTTGTTATTGTTTTTACCATGTGTGAGTAGTTCTTTATTCTAGGAGGAAGGGTGAATCATGGGTGGTTGTTCGGGTCGTTTTTGATGATTGTTTGAGTTAGGTTTTTGCGCTTGTTTTGATTGTCTCTGCTTGATTGTGATTGTTAATTCTTGGCCAAGTTTTAGCAAACTTTTAGCACCCTTGAACTTAAGATCGAAAGCCTAGTTCGAGGAGAGGTGCGAGACGATCATTAGGACCCTCAATTGTAAGTTGCGAGAGCCCGCATTTGAGATCTAGAGGAAGCTTAAGACCGAGAGGCCGAACCTTATCCTTAGCGAGTGCGATTTCCTACTCAACCCGATCATCATTCCTAGACCTAGCTTACCCCGTGCCTAACCCGACTTCCTAGACCTATTTCCCTTAAGTTAAACCCTTACATTTCACTCTAGCTATAGTAAACCTCAACACTCGAATCGACCAAGACTAGAATCATCTCATAAGTAACCTACAATTGCAACCATCTCCCTGTGGATTAGACCTCGACTTACCCTTGCTATCCGTTAGAGTTTGTCCGGTCTATTTTTGATTAGGTGACGCGACTTTAGCCTATCAACTATTTTGCGTAGAAATGATATACAATGGTTAGAGAGTTGGAGGATTTAACACGATATACTTGTGAGCGATAATGTAATTGGTTTTGTTATAATATATACAAACATTTTTCCAAAAAATTAAAACGTTGTTTTTTTCCTTTTTTTTTTTTTTTTTTTTTAATGTGAAGATAAAGACAAATATTAATTTAGGATTAAGGTAAATAAGAAAGTTACCGTTGGCTATATCAGACAAATATATTATGATCCAAACATAATTAATTTATATCCGTAACATGTATTCATTTATACCCGTGCAATTATAAAAATAGCATACCCGTGCAAATTATAAAAGTAGCATACCCGCGCAATTATAAAAGTAGCATACCCGTGCAATTAATTCAAGGTAACATGTATTTATTTATACCCTTGCAATTATAAAAGTAGCATACCCGTGCAATTCAAGGTAAATAAAGACAAATATATTATGATCCAAACATAATTAATTTATATCCGTAAAATGTATTATGTTTTTACGTTTGAGAATATGTCACCAATTTTGTTGGGGGTCGAATATCCGATTACGCTTGTGACAGCTAGACGACAAATAATAGGCCCAAGAGGCCCAAAAGCCCAATAAGCTCTATAAATAGCCCCTAGGGGGCAAAGGTAAAAGGGTTGGTTTTTTATACACTATCCCCACTCTCTCTCTCTCTACTCTCTCTACTTATATTTTCCACATTAAACACCATATTTATATATTTCTAGATCGACTTGGCGTCGGAGGCTCACCGGCAAGCCCTCTGCCGGAGTTCACCTTGCAGGTTGCACTTGGAGCGGGCCTAGATCCGGAAGGCCTCCCATGACGTCACCCTCAAGGCCCCGAGTTTACACCCGAAACAATTGGCGCCGTCTGTGGGGACGGTAGAGCATACCCATGAAATCCACATAATCGACCTTCCCTCACAAAGCATGATTGGGAGATGTGCAAAATAGCCATTTAAAACACCTGTTAGCCGGGTGAATTTACACCTTATATTTATTCGCAAGTCACAACATGTTCCAAGCCTACTCCGTATTTCCGAAGAAAACCCAAGGGAAAGGTTTGGAGATAATGCTAGGAAGCCACGAGTCAAAAGTGATGAAGCAAGATTATTGCACATGGGACAAAATGGAATTGAAAAAGGAGTAAAGTGATGATAGCTAAAGGACAAAATATCAAAAGGCTAAACAAATACTTGGGAGATCTTTAGAAGAAAAAGAGAAGCAACAATAATACAGGAGAAATGCAAATACTCCGTAAAGAGTAACTACCCATCTCCATAAAGCAGCAGCAAAAAAAAAAAAAAAAAAAAAAAAAAAAAAAACGAAAAGAAGAAGCCCGGGAGGAAGATGAAGCGGCACGAGAACCACCGGGAAGAAGAGAAAGCGGCCGGAGCAGCTGCCGTCGCAGTTCACATATTATCCCGGGAAAAAGAAG
The DNA here is from genome assembly GCA_023091065.1 of Dianthus caryophyllus. Classification (NCBI taxonomy): domain Eukaryota; kingdom Viridiplantae; phylum Streptophyta; class Magnoliopsida; order Caryophyllales; family Caryophyllaceae; genus Dianthus; species Dianthus caryophyllus. The sequence goes on from CM041520.1 coordinate 8,177,610, forward strand.
CACCGGCGTCATTCACGGCACCGGCCACCATTCCCGGCAGCCATCCCTTGGTCTCGGCCACACTTTTTCAGCCCTCTCGGCCATCGTGGTCCCGTGACCCATCACCTGGGCCTCGGCCACACTGGTCCCGGCCAACCCAACCCTACGTTCGGAACCGCTACGCCTGCCGCCTCCAAGTTCATCCACACCACCCAAATTCCACCGAAACCGCCGGCCATGTGTGACGACCATCACCGCGGCCATGTGTGACGTAGCCGCCGGGAGTATCATCACTCGGTCAGCTGTGATTCGACCACGGCCGCCGGGGCACGCTACCCTCACGGGACACAGTCACCTCGAACTCATTAGCATTCGGGTTCGAGTTTGTGGGCACCCAAGTCCTGTAACACCATGAATCAAGCCCTCTTCACCGAGGCTAGGCCTCGGGATTTTCTTCACCTTCCCGGGGTAGTCTTTGCATAAAGGCAACTAAAATAGCTCAAAAAAGAGAAAAACCGAGAAAGAAAGGACAAGCAGCACAAGTACACAACAAATAATAATATAGTGGTATGATAATTAGTAAATTAATTAATATTACTAAGGAAGTCAGAGACATTGAACTTCCTTCCACCTAGCACATTGAACTTGCAAGTGGCGGGTCCTGCCAAAAGTCATATAATAATCATATAATAATATAGTTACAATGTTAATTACAAGCTAGAAGGGAAAAGAGAAACAACGGGAAAAGGAGAAACCCGGGAAATGTCTGCTACTCCCGGTGCCGTAACTCATAACACTACCGGGACCAATGGCATCAGGGTCGAGACCTACGACCAGCAATTTTGACCGAGCTCGCCGTCACCTTAGTCCCGGCGACCACACCGCCGCTAACCGTCACCTTATCCCCGTGATAGTCATGGCTGCCACCGGAACCGCCTTACACATCCAGACCACCATGTTCCCGGCCTCAGCCACCGCGGGACAGCACTTCTAAGCTCACCACCCTCCCGTGACCGCCTTGAGGACATAGTAATCCATGCCGCGAACGCAGACCACCAAGGACCGCCCCCGAGGTTCGATTGACATGATCTCGAGCCACGACCTGCTGACGTGCCATGACAGCGTGCCGAGGCCGGCACCGCCTAAGTTCAACTTTGACCCGCCACCCTGGGGTGTCGCAGACCCCGGGAAAGCCTGACACCACCAATCCCGGGAACGTCCACCGTGACCGTTACCTCCCCGGCACCGTCAAATGAGCCTGACCATCCCGCGGCCACCACCACCAAGATCGACTCACCGAGTACGGAGTACCGAGACCGGGATCCCGTGACCGTGTACCATCAGGCACCGCCACCGTGTCCACCTGACGATTTTCTTAGCCGTCACCGGGACCATGCACCATCCTCCCGGGATTCCTGCCACCTCCATAAGGAAGATAAGTCGTTTTTTGTGACGCGTTTTTTAGGGGATAAAATCCCCAGCTTTACAATCTTTGAGGATTTAATTTATGGGGACCACACCAAATGCAACTCTTTTTTTTTCACTTTATCAGTAAATTCTTGCAAAGCCCATGAGAGGGCATATTTTTATTTTGGGCCGTGACCCCTAAAAAGGCAGCATTTCATTTTTATTGAAGATTATAATGACACAAGACTCTTAATTGATTATACTTTATAAATTCATTACAACAATTTGTTTAATAACGACAACTAAGTATAATAATTCACTTATCAATTCTTATTATGTTATTTTTCAGGAGTAATGGAGAAAAACGGTGATAAAGAAGTATGAGCTACACCTCTATGATGCCTAGCCAACTTATAATCACCCGAAACTCCACAGAAATTCCACAATAATCGACTTATACTCAAAAGCCATCATACAAAGTCATCCATGTTACAAGAATGGAGCTTACAAAAACCCAAGCCACAATAAAGCCTTATGAGTCACAAAAACACTCGACAAAAAACGAGCTACAAAAAGCCGGAAGTTTGGAATATTTATTATGTCCATCCCTTGTTTAGATGGCGCGTCACACAAGAGATGGACAGGGGGCAAGGAGGGGGGACTCCCCCGAGAGCCCGAGTAATCATATATTTTGATTCAAAATGTGGAATTTTTTGAAATTTTCACTAACATTTTGCAGGAATGAATGCATGAAAGACCGGAGAAGGGTAAGACCTCCCAGGCACCCGCCTGGCAGGCTCCCATGCACAATGCTCATCCGTGGTCGTCGGGCCCGGATGAGGGTGCCTTTATGCAAAAGAGCCGGGATGTCTATGATGGCCCACGTGTTTCAGGCCGCTCACCGCAGTCGATGTCGGCCTTGTTGCCGGTGGCGGCCGCGACCTCCCATGCTGCGTGCGGTCGAACATCGCGCACGAGAGTCCATGGCCCGGCACAGGCGCCGCGCCTACGATGGCCTTAAACAATGCTCTCAGTAGTCGCCGGCCCGGATGAGGGTGCCTTTATGCAAAAGAGCCGGATGTTCATGATGGCCCACGCGGCTCGCCGCTCTCACCGCAGTTAACCGATGCCGACCTTGTTGCCGGCGTCATGCGGCCGCGACCATGCTCTGCAGACGGTCGAATACGGCGCGAGAGTCCATGGCCCAGGGCACTGGCGGCTCGCGCCTACGATGGGCACATTGCCTACGCACGGAGCACCATCGCGCACGGAGAGTCCACGGCTGGCTGGCGCTCCAGCCGCAGTATGGGTACTTTACCCACGTGACGAACACCATCTGGCAGACGGAGAGCCCACGGCCCGGCCTGGCGCCTTACGCCTGCGGCAGATACTACTCAGACGGAGAGTCCACGGCCTCGGCCGGGCGCCTTACGTCTTTTACACTACCAGCGTACGGAGAGTCCACGGCCCGGCCCGGGCGCCTTACGCCTTTACACTACTCGTGACGGAGAGTTCACGGCCAGGCCTGGCGCCTCGTGCATCCTTATACTACCATAAGAAAAGACCACTAACGGCCCTCGCGCCTAGGTGGCTTGCTCTGGATAAGGCCATACTACGGACCTCGTGCCTAAGTGGCTCCAATCGTACAAATAGTCCACTTCGTGCCACGCGTTGCCGACGCTCGCTTTATTCCGGTGACGCAGTTACTCTGCGTCACCCTAGGCCGCGCCACGTGACTTTGTCCCGCGGCCCACCTCCTTATTCCCGTGACGCAGTCCACTCTACGCCACCTTAGGCCGCGCCGCGCGACCGTCCCCGCGGCGCTAGCCCTTTTATTCTGCTGACGTTTGTACTTATATCACCGCTACCAAGGCCATGAAAACTCCGATCACACAGGAGATTTCGCTTGATCGCACTATCGCCCGACCAGACAAGACGGACCGGGTGAGACATCCCTTCCCCAGACCTGGGAGGACTGATGATCCCCTGGGTACATGGGATGCTCCCGGCTCATGACCCCTCCGGCCGAGGTAGTCAGACCCGGGAGACGCCACCCACAACAATTATCGTGTAGCTTTCGATGCCTGTTTTATATTTGGTCTGTCATGACTAGACAACCACTTTAACGCTGTACTCCTTCCGCTAGAGATTCATTTGATGTGACATTCCATACATGTATCGCCCAAGGTTAACAGTTTCGCGCACTTTATTTGACGCCGACATCCGACACCGAATCCGCATGACGGCATACGAATCCGGTGGGGGCAATTGTTGGGGGTCGAATATCCGATTACGCTTGTGACAGCTAGACGACAAATAAAAGGCCCAAGAGGCCCAAAAGCCCAATAAACTCTATAAATAGCCCCTAGGGGGCAAAGGTAAAGAGGTTGGTTTTTTAATAACTCTTCCCACTCTCTCTCTCTCTACTCTCTCTACTTTATATTTTCCACATTAAACACCATATTTATAGATTTCGGTACTGACTTGGGCGTCGGAGGCTCCGCCGGGGGCAAGCCCCTCGGGCCCGGAGTTCACCTTGCAGGTTGCACTTGGAGCGGGCCTAGATCCGGAAGGCCTCCCATGACGTCACCCTCAAGGCCCCGAGTTTACACCCGAAACAAATTTAATATGATATGTTACCATTTTTTTCAATATTGTTACATTTAAAGCTTACATTTTACTTATGTTTTTCCCTTTTTTTAGATAAGTTAAAAAAAAAAAAAACGGGGCTTGAAAAAAAAAAAAAAAAACCCTTAATAGGCTAAAACGGGTCATAATTGACCGTCTTAACCTTAAAACACATAGATCCGTTTTAAGGGAGACTTACCTTTTTTTTTTTTAATTGATTTGTCAATTTGGCCTATCTTCGAAGGCCCATTAGAAGACCCTAAGGGTGTGTTTGGATAGCAAAATAGGAGGGAAAGGGAGAGGATGGGAAATGAAGGAAGGGGAAGGAAGGGGGAGGAAGGGGAGGGGAGGAGAAATAGTGGTGTTTGGATACCATTTTCCCTCCAAATCTTGCATATTTTGGAGGGACTCCAATTAGGCTTTGAGGAGGGAAAATGGATCCCTCCAAATCCCTCCCCCTCCATTTCCTTCCCTCCATTTTTTGTATCCAAACAAAAGAAAATCAATCCCCCCAATTTCCCTCCCCTTCCTTTTCTTCCATTTTCCTCAATCCAAACACACCCTAAAACTAACTAAATAAAACTCTCATACATATTTACATGCTTACTTACACTCTCCCTTACCCTCAGAAGTCACAACTCACCTAATTAAATCCTAAATTATCATTTCCATCATTTTGTTCTAAGTCTCATTCTCACCTAAACCTAACACTCCTCACCCTTTCAATCTCAGCTCGTCTCTCTCACCCTCACCTAACATTCTCATGTCTATGCTCTCTCTCTGTTGATGGTTCTTCACAATGTCGGCCTCTATTCTGTCCCGATTTTTGTTTTTGTTTTTAATTATTCATCTTTATTAATTTCTCAGCTACATTATTGATCATTTTAATTGTGTTTTATGCTCATTTTTTTTAATGATTTGTACTTAAAACTTTCGTTTTTATTAGTAAAAATATCAAATTTGATATGGTGTTTTTTTTTTTTAATTTTTTATTTGCTCTTATATTTCATAGATCTACTGATTTAGAGAGTATAAATCGAAAAGTTTTTTTTTAATTGGGTTTTTGGTTTATGTCGTTTATTTGATGATACTTTAGTCGAAAGTTTGAATTGTTTGGGAAATAGCGACGAATTTAGTGAAGTTTTTTAAATTACTCATATGTTTGTTTGATCTAATAGAATGGATCCAGTGATAAACTGAGCATAAAGTAAGCAGATCAATTTTTTGCTTATGTTTTTTCAGGATTAATGATTTTTAAACAGAAAACTTGTATTTTTGATGGTAAAGATGACGACTTTAATGATGTTTAATAAAAAAAATTGCATTTTTGATTGTATTTAACAAAAAAATTGCATTTTTGATGGTAAAAATCATGGCTTTTATGATTATTCTGGTAAAGATAAAAGGAATACCATCAATGTTGGGTTACAATGTTTCGTCTTATGCTATACTCCGTAACTCAGAAAATTTCAATATTTTTTGGAGTAAACAAAACGATTTTGGATAAGTTTTTAAGTTGCTGTTGTATTCAACTGATCTAATGTGATAGATTTGTATTGAATTTTAATTTCATAATTTTATTTTCTATACTTGTATCTTATAATTTGATTTATTATATTAAATGTTGCTTTAAAAAAAGTTGTTTTTAAAAATGTTGATTGTTTACATAATTCTAATTAGAATTATTAATTTAGTTTGTTATTTTACTTTTTTTTTTTTTTTAATGTGGTTTTTTAGTCTATTAGAAATGTATATTGTAATTTTTTATTGTAATATATATTTATGTCTTCAATTAAATACTCCGTATAAATAATGATGTAATTTATATATACTCGTTTTTAGGTATGTTGAACTCCGTATTTATGTAAATTGCTTCTATTTTGTATTTTAATGTTGTAATCTTTAAAAAATAAAAATAGATAATGATAATAATAAAAAGCTAAAAAAATACTCCGTGCAAAAAGATTCCCACGTTTTTTCCATTAGTAAAATATCATAAGGATTAAATGAGCAAAATTAAATGCAGGATTAATAGTGGGGGGCCCCATTTTAAATAATTTTAAATAATCAACTTTTAACCACAGTGCGACACCTCAGCACTGTGGTTATTGTATTGTAGATATGATATGGGAGTTATTATTTTACATTCCCTTTTTGTTATTTTTCGACTCTTCATTTTAAGTAAAAAAAACAAATACTTCGTATACCCTTAGTTTTTTACTATTAATATTCATATTTTTTTTTTCTTAATTGGGTAAAAAGACCCATAAAATTTTGTCTTATTAAATTTAGTCTTCTTAAAATGTAGTCTTATTAAATTTAGTCTTATTAAATTTTATATTTACAGATTCAAAATAATTTTCGAACATAGCCGACGCCGTACATTATCGAAAATAGGAAGTGAATTGCCAATGGACATTTAAATTTTTCCCGAGGTTTGTTAATCTTCAAAATTTCACTAAAAATGACTAAAAATTTTAAAAATCAAGTGAAAAGAGGTAAATCGGGTGAAAATTTCGATTGACCATAGGTATAGTCGGGTGAAGAAACCGACTTACCATGGGTATAGTCGGATCCCCAACCCGACTAACCATGCAGTAAGTCGGGTAACTCATCCGATTGTCTGAATTTTTTGTTTTTTTCTTTTCATTTCTTGTGCTTTACCTTTCCATGGTGGTGCTGATGGTAGTGTACGATGGTGGTGCACGAAGATCTGGGACGACAAATGGTTTGGGTCATCGAATGAGGTTGGTCGCGACGGTTTTTTCTCGCGGCTGGCTCTCAGCTCTCGCAAGTGGAAGTGGTGATGTTTGATGTATAAGGATTCAGGATGAAAAATCTGGGTTTTTGGGTTATGCAAACATTAAGTACAGGGAGATGAAGATTTAGGATTTTTGTATTTAGAGGGATGTCCATTTGCGAAAAGGCTACGGTTATACTTGTGTATGAGATATTTCTGAGATTTGTAAATTTCAATTTAAGCAATATAATCTCTGAAATTTGAAATCAAAAATAAAAGATTCTTTAAATTTTTTTTTTCTCCAAATTTTAAAATTTCTTTTATTATGGTAGTTTGCTAATAAATTTTAGAATAATTGTATGTAATATGAAATTTATTTTAAAAAAATGTTATTTTAATAAATGTAAAAATAAATAAGTAATTAAAATAAAAAAATTGTTAGTTCAAAAAAAAAATATTAAAATTATTTCAAAAAGGTATATACAAAACAACGTTATTTTTTTAGAACAATAACAACATTATTTTTATTAAAAAAAATAGTACGTAATTTAACTAAATAATTTAAAAAGATATTTAATTACTCAGTATATAATTTGAAATCAAGTTTTTTCTTGCTATGTTTTAAATAACAATTTACTATAAAAAATTTCATTGAAATAACGTTTTTTTAATAAATACTTTGCATGCATTTATTAAAAATCATTTTGTAAGTTATTTTTTGTTTAACTCATAGTTGTTATTTTTATATGTTTTTACCCCCGTCCCGAGCTGCTTTTTATTGTCAAAATGCGCCCTTCAGGGCCATTTTGTTCTCACATTTCGCTCGAGTAGCGCTTTTGGTGTTTTTCCGTGTTTTGCAGGATTTTATGCATTTTTCGTGCATTTGAGCTAAAAAGGAGATTATGACGGAATCCCAAAAATCGAGGTGAAAAACGAGCTCGGGAACGCAAGTTGGACGAAAGTGCTTGGGTCGTAAGTTGATGTAAAATAAAGAGTTGGCCCAAAGAAGCTAAGGAAATTCAATACAAGAGCCCACGAAGAAATTGAGGCCCGGTCCAAAAATGACTGTCGGCCGGTCGACCGGCCCTGGATGGTTATATGACTTTCTACGAAGATTTTGAGCTTTAAAATTGGGGTTGTGTATTCGGGCGCCGACCGGCAGCCGGCCGACCTGAGGCCTTACTCTGACGTGTTTTGGAATTTTATACTCCCTCCGTCCCAGTGAATTGTTTACACTTTCTATTTTGGGGTGTACGGGTCATTTGTTTACATTTCCATAAATGACCATATGTATAAGTGGACCCTTGTTTTTAAACCAATCATATTAACTCTTTCCACTTAGTTTATATCAAGTGGGGTCACTAATATACTATAGTATTATTTTATTCAATTTTTTCATTACCTCTCTCCTCACCTAAATATTTGTGCATAAAGTAAACGTAAACAACTCACTGAAACGGAGGGAGTATTATTTTTATTATGTTTAGGATTTGGAAAGAATATACTCCGTATATATTACTGAGGACGAAAATTAGAGGGATCTATTTTTCATTATTGTTTTACTGCTTTAGAAATTACCTAGCTTTAACTCTCTAAAAGCCTAAAAACTCAAAGTTGGAATTTGCGATTAAACACTTGTAACCGTCGGTACTACGGATTAATTTCAAGCATCTTGTTCTTCGGTAATTATGTTTATTGTTTTCAATTACTTTTATTCCTTGGTTAATTTGATGTTTGTCCTAGTTACGAATAGCTAATTCCCTTTTTAGAGCTGAAGGGAATTTGTGCCTTTAATCCGGAGTAATGGTTAAATTGTTTGGATTAATTAGTTTAGGCATATGCGATTTCTTCCTACGCGTTTGATTATCAATTGAATTTAAGGACGCCTTGATTTAATTGAGCTTAGGGTAATATCAGGGGAGAGCATCGGTCCAAGACCGGACCAAACCGGACCGGACCAAGGACCAAATATTTTTTTTAGGTGGACCAAGGACCGGACCAATAACTCTTCGGTCCGGTTTTGGTCCGGACCGAATGGCTTTGGTCTAGTTCAAAACCTGGACTAAGTGGACCAAAGACTAAATCGGAAGAAAAAAGTGGACCGAGGACCGGACCGAAAAGTCATCGGTCCGGATTCGGTCTGGCCCAAATGGACCGGTCCGATCCAATTTTCCGGTCCGGACCAAGATTTGCTCTCCCCTAGGTAATATTGATTTCAGATCGAAAGCTTAATCAGTATTAGACCACGCGTAATTGATGAGACGATTTAGTACGATGCGAGAGCCCGCTAAATTTGCTAAAGGTAACATTGATTCGAGAGAACGTGTTCATGCCCTAATCGTGTTGTATATCCTAATTGATTGTCGTTTCTTTAAGAAGTTCTTCAATCCGGATTATTGTTATAATGAACTCGAGACTCTAGCCTTTCCTCATTGCTTAATCCTCTTTATTATTTTTGCTAGTTAATTAGTTTTATAGTTTTTCCACCCAAAGTTTGTTACTTTAGGAACAACTTAGAGCATGTGCAATGGGTAGTTTTTTGCATTGAGATTGTAAATAAGAACTCAACAAAATTTTTTTTCCATTGTAGGATAAAGTTTGTCCATAAAGTTGCAAATTAAGTTTGAAAAATAGAACCAAGTTCTTCCAAAAACCAAGAAAATTGACATAAAATGGAATACATCAATATATAAAGCAAGTCTCATTGAAAAACTTTATTTAAAGTTCTCCCATTGTGACTAAATGTTTTTCATTTTTGAGTTTGTCAAAATGTGACATGGCAAAGGAAGAACTTTTTAAAAAGTTCTCCCATTGTACTTGCCCTTAGCTTATAAGTAAACCTTCGAGTATGCGTTTCTCTGTGGATTCGACCCCTTCTTACCGCTAGTTGTCGTTAGTAGTCCATAGGGTATTTTTGATATCGGTGATACGACTTAGCCGTGTCATTAACTAATGTTCGTATTGTTTTCATTTACAATAACATTTTTTTTAATTGATGTTTTCATTTTACATGGCAAATAAGATTAAAATCTTGCCATAAATGAAAGTTAATATTTTTGGAAAAAATTTTTAAATGTATCGCATAATATTTTCCCTATAATATTATTACCAAAAAAATCCGTCCAAAAACCCAAAAAAATTTAATCTCTAATTTTCCTCCTACTTACATTACCTTAAAAAAATAAAAAATTTTAAAAAATCCTCCTACTTACCTAATTAAATCCAAAAAGATTCCAACACTTGTAACCATTTAACTGGTGGTGTATGGAAGATTTTATACACCAAATGTAACAGTATCATCTTCTGTTTATTTGGGTTTGCTGAGTTTAGGGGAAATTCAAAAAAGAAAAAATTATTTAACATGTAAGGGTATTATGGTCATTTTGGGGCATAAAATTGTAAATGAGGGTGCGCAAAATAGTAAAAGTGTTAAATATTGCAAAGTTCAAATGACCACTTTTTAAAAATTTCTGTGCAAATTATCACCTTTTACAAAGCTTTTGCATTCAGTTTGCCACCAATTTTAACTCCGAGTCAAATTAGAGAGAATATTCCATTACAAATTTGAATTTTGAACTTGAATTGACAATTTTACCCCTACTAACTTTAATAAAAATCTCTTTCCTATTTTCTATTTCATATTTCCTACTTCCTTCCCAATTCAAACACTCTTCACCTCATAAAACTCGCGCCCCCAAATCATTTTTCCGCATTGAATTTGTCTTCCCTCTTCAATACCAAAAGGTAATTTGACATTGATACTCCTATGCACTGACTCACAATGTGACAATGCAAATGCAACGACTCATTTTTGTACCACGTTATTCCGCAAAAATACGAAAAATCAACAGTATCATGAGTTCTAGTCATTGTTCCTACAATTACACCAACACACAATATCAAACATTGAGAAAAAAAATTAAAAAAAAAATTAAAGTTATCATCAACAATAACTTAGTTCAACATCAATCATAATTTGTCAAAAAATTATGGCTTCAATTGTACATATGCAAATGAAACATGAAATCAACCAAAAAGAATTAAATTAAAAAAAAAAAAAATTAATAACACAAATAATATAAATATGGCACATTACCTTGATTAATTGAGAAATATAAGACAAACTGGAATGGATTATCACATGCAAACCCTAAAATGTGATTTTATTCTTTAATTTGTTTCATTTGAAATTATGAAGAAATTTGAGAAATTGGAAGATGATGAAGGTTTTTGGGTTTTTAGAGAAAAGTAAAGTAAAAAAAAAAAAAAAAAAAAAAAAAAAAAAAAGTGAAAATGAGTAAAATTAGAATGGGGTAAAAGTAATGGATAAAGGCAAAACGGACTAACTAATCTATTTTCCACCGGAGTTGGTGTATGGTGACAATATGATTGCAAAACCCTTGTAAAAGGTATAGTAGTTTGCAAATAAATTTTTAAAAGGTGGTAATATATAATTTACTCAATGAAAAATGAAGTTTTTTTATGCTTAAAAATGAATCACATTAAGATTAAGTATGTACTCCGTATATTATTGAAAGTTAGATAAGTGATTTCGCCTTAGTTTATATTAGATGGTGTTTAACAATATGTTCTTTATTTTTTGGAGAATTTTTGATGAATAGTTGGTAATATTTCATTTGAGAATTATGATTTCATTTGAAAATTCGAATTTCGGTTAAAATGATTTGTTGAGAAGCTCAATTCAAGAAATTGAATTCGGATTTGACTCAAATCCAAATGGAGTACTTCTATTGTGACATTGTTTCTCGCCAACAAAATTTCTCAGACATCATTTATTATAAATATTACCTGAGATACTGTCAAATTTTATATGATGTTCCACACATAAGGCGGTCTTATTTTAGAATTTCCCTTCATTTTAAATGTTGAATTATTCTAATGTAATTCTTGTAACACCGCCCCGTCCCTAACCAAAGGTCGGAATGTCACTCACGGTAGCTAGCCAGGCTGCGTACATCGCCTACAAACCAACACGGGTCCTTTCCAGTGCACTTTGTCCTCACTCGTGCACATCCCGAGAACTTCCCCGGAGCTCACCCATCCCAAGACTAATCTCCAGCAAGCACGCTTAACCGAAGAGTTCTTAAGATGAGCCACCAGAAAAGAAGATGCATCTTGTTGATATGAGTAATACTTACAATCCTTTTAAGCACTATGTCACTTGAGCCAACTCATGAACTTATTCAATGGGGTACCTGACCCGAATAACCTCGGACAACACCGCGTATTACAATTCTAGCAAAGGGTATTTGGTTCAAAACGTTATATACGTATTTTGCTGCGCAAATCGGTAGCGTTGGGTGTGATGTATCATGTGTTGTTTTAGACTAGTCAAACTATATTAGTTAGGTTTAGTTGTGTTCAGGTTTAATATGTCTTTTATGTGTCGTTGATATTTTGAATTGAGCTTCTGAAAATATATTTAGGGATGTTCTAAACGCAGTCGGCGTATTACTTCGCGCATTCGCTTTTACTTGTACTAATTACACTCAATGATTTTAATAACTAGTTAGTTTTTTTAGGTTATTAATACGAAGTATGATTTCAAAAGTTTTCAAATAATAATTCTAAATATTTTGATTTTTTACGAAAATCGTTAGAATTTAAGCCCTTCATTGGTAAAATTGTAAAATAATAAAACCTTATTTTTTTTCACTCACCACTCACTTACAACCCAAAATTCACTCACAATTTAAAAAATTCTAATTATCTTCAAATTTCGGATGAATTAAGCGATGAAAACGAGGTAATTTTTATATGTTTGTATATTTGTGTTACATATAGTGTTTAATATTTATACTTGAAAATTACAACACCTGAAAAATGGAAAAAAAAAAAAAAAAAAAAAAAAGTTAATTAAAAACGAGAATCGATGAAAAGGAAAAAAACACAATTCACTCTCCCCCTCTCTCTCATTTACCACTCTCTAATTACTACTTTCTCCCAAATAAAGCACCCACCACTTTTCGGAACCGACAAAAAACACGAATCCTAAAATCCCGTCTCAAATACAATACACAAAAAAAAAATCCGTCTTTCTACCTTTTAGAGCTTTAAAAGGTGATCCCGACACTATGCAACGACAACGTCCTAATTGGAATCGACTCAAAATCGGGTTACACTAGCCCAACTCGACATTGGCATTGTGAATCCGTTTGCTTAAGACGATAGTAGCGACTCGAATTCACAATCCATTTAACCCCGTCAATGTCGCATAAAAAAACGACCCATTTAAAATGAACAAACAGACTTTCATTTTGAACTTAAGCAAAGTTTCATTTATGCATTAAGCGACTAGATGTGGATTCGACATAACTTGTACAAATTTCATTAAATTCGTTAAACATGCAAAAATGAGGGCTTTTAAACAATATTTTCGAGATTAAGCAAGGTCCGGAATATAACCGCATAAATGACGTTTCAAGCAATGAATCGTTATTGCACGTACAATGCCCCATCTGATGACTCACATTTGCTTTACACATATATGCAAATTTATGGAGTCATCTTTCGCACATGCACGTAGCGGGTATTTAGCTCAAACATCAAAACTAAGACACTGTTTTCGAACTAGTAGATGCTACTTTGAGTAGGTTTTTCCAAGCACGGCTTTTTTAACGCATTTGATAAACTTTTGAAAAGTACCCTCGCCCCAAACCAAACTTTTGTTTTACAAATAACCTTAGACGGATGTCGACGTGCTTTGAACTCTAAAATTCGTGTCTTTAAGCTTTAGACACGTAGGCCGGTTACAAATCACCTCAAAATTTGGTCATCACTCCAAAGCAGTTTTTAATTAAGATTTTTCAAAACTTAAATCTTTCAAACCTAAGCATTCAAGCATAAGCAAAATCCCCTTTACTTGCTTGACACGTTGTTGGAAGGCGAGGCGTCGGGTGGTCACCTGCCTAGCTAGTACCCACACATGTTTACTTAACCATGATGTTATAGTTTCAGTGTAAAGAACAAGCTAAAATTTGCTTCACTACATTAAATGTTACGTTTAATATACATAGTATATAAGATATACGGAGTAATATACTCCCTCTGTTTCAATGAATTGTTTACACTTTGACTTTTTTGTGAGGTGATTTGAGAGAAGTGTAAACAAATGGCTGAGACATAGGGAGTATATAATATCATTAGCTATGTTCAAGCGGGACTAAAACTTCCCAGTTACAGCTACTAAAATTTATGCAGAGTAGTTGATAATACAAAATGATGTTGAATGCGTTAATGCGTGATCACGCACTCTAGGCCTGGGCCATGATCACCTATTTGAATTCACATATGAATTAAGTACTTATTGGAGAAGAGTACTATTTACGTACGGAGTAGTGTATATGGGACATTATTTTGACCTTATTTTTTGTCCGTTAAAGTTATTAATTTTTGAAAAAAAAAAATCCACAGTTATTTCAATTACATTATATATTTATACTTTGAATTATTTTTGTCTTATCTTACGTCTTAATTTTGGTCTTAAATTTTAGAAAGGCTGACTTAATTTTGGTGTTAAGTTTTAGATTCACAAAATTAAACAAATCACAATCAATCTACCTATATCATTTCGCAAACAGTAGGCTACGTTTTCTCAGCTTAAAGTCTAAAATCAACATATAACTACCAAACTATACATTCATAGTAACATGCATCATATCTGTCTCAATTTAATAATATACACCAACAAACATTTGAAAGCTGATACAGTTACATATTGTGTACAATTGAGTTTGGTACACAACCACTTAGGTGCTGACACGTGGCAATTACAAAAAAAAAAAATATTGATAATTAAGGGAGTAATTAGAGCGGGAGGTTAGCTGATATTTTGGGGATTTTGGGGGTTAGTTTGGCGGGATTTTTTTTCCCTAATTTCGCCAATATAGTAATTAATGTAATATGGATTATTTTGTTTCCAAAATTTAATTATTGTAATTAATCAAATTAAAATTGTTTAATCCTTGTTGATGGAAAAAAATAAAAAATTCGGATGACACGTTTAAAACACTTATTTAGTGACAATAGTCACAATATCGACTTATAACGTTACTTCATTTTAAATTTCGGATGACACGTTTAAAAAACCTATTTAGTGACAATAGTCACAATATCGACTTATAACGTTACTTCATTATAAATTTCGGATGACACGTTTAAAAAACCTATTTAGTGACAATAGTCACAATTCGACTTATAACGTTACTTCATTATAACGTGCTGATATGACTTGGTCCACTGGTACATACCAACGTCATAATCCCCTTGGGTAGTTTTTTACCTTTTTAATTTTTTGGCCGGGAAAACAATAAATGCAATAAACCGGAAAAATGAGTTAAAAAAAGAAGGAAATAAAATAAATGAATTACAATATTTTAAATAACGAAGCTAAATTGATTTCCCAAAAAAAAAACAATTTAATTAATTTGAATTTCAAATTTGAATTAAGAAAATTAGGAGGAAAGATTATAGAAAATGAAAATCTGAAAAATATTTAATTACATTAATACCCTTGTATACGTGGCGCTCTACTACTCGTTGTGTACCAAAACAAAAGTTACACAATGTGTAACTGTAGCCTTACGTTTACATACATATAAAATACTGAGTACAATTCTTTGCATGTGACAGTCTCGCAATAACATTATTGTAAGATATCTTACATTTATAATTTATTTAAAATTATTATCTTTGATAATTAATAATAAGTCTCAACTTTTGAGACGGTTTTACAGAAAACCTCGGTCAATTAACAAAGTGACAGTTGTTCCTAATCTCACCATTAGAACCCGTAAGTGGATTAAGATTACTCATCTTAATCATAGCAGCCACAAAATCCTTAACAAAAAGGTCATTATTATTACTATACATTTTTACCTGAGAATCCTGGGACCCACCATTGAACAACTGTTGATCAGAGTGAAGCAACCCTCGTTTCGAAACCAAGTTGACGTAGTAATTGTTGTCGAATTTGGTCGGAGTTTGAAGGTCGAGTGGGGCCAGGTTGCTGTCCCCGCACCCGACGGCCTTGGGGCAGACGGTGCGGCGGAGGGCAGCAAAGGATGGGTCGATGTTGGTGTCGTTGTAGATGTGGGCCCGGAAGTTGATGCAACGGGCTTGACCGATGGTGTGGGCCCCAGAAAGGGTGGTCATTTCGTTGGTGGTGAGGCCGTGGCGGCCAAAGAGAGTGGTGAGGTTGGAGAGGTTGGAGGCTGGTGGTGGTAGGTTGGCATTCGCGGTGGCTAGGCTTGCGGTTTTCGAGTCGCGTCTTCCTAAGGGTACGTTCCATGTCGGGCCTCCTAGCTGCATGCATGCACAGGGGCATATAAGGTTAATTAATGTTGTAAGATAAACCTTGAATAATAAAAGCTCTAAACAAGATCTCACATAATTATATTTTCTTTTATACGTAGTATATTATAAGAAATTTTAAAAATTTCACACTTAAATGAATAATGTCGATTTTCTTTATGATGTAGCAATGAGGTTAATTGACGAGAGGGAGTACATCGATATGTATCTTTAAACTTGTTGGGTTTTTATACTTCCTCATTCCAATGAATCCTATACATTTACCTTTTACACGTACGCCAATTTACATTTTCTTTTGTTCAAATTTGATATTAAGGTGTTCGAAAAGACAATTAAACAATACTTTGTATCTCTCATGACTATTTTTTATTTTATATGTCAGAAGTTATATTGAAATTTTTTCTTACTTGTCAATAGCACTCAAAAAGCATAAGTATAGAATTCAGTGGATGGACTAAGTACAAATTTAGGAGATATTTTTCATTGTACCCTCTAATTATATCAAATTACACATGATATCCCAATTTTGAGATTTGTTCACATGGCGCCCTTAAGTTAGTATTTTGGTGCCCTATATGACTCAAACATACATACTCCTAAAAAGTAGGGTAAATTGTAAATAACTACCTTATAAAATACGTTTTTCTAAAATTACTACTCCGTACCTTTAAAAAAAAGTTCTAAAATTACTACTCCGTACCTTTTAAAAGCATTTTGTTTAAAATTTGGTACCAAAATCCATTATTAATTATTAATGATAATAAAACCGGTGTTTCGGATGTTTCGCAACCAAATTTTTTTAGTTTGAAAACGTGTTTGGTGATATAGATGTATTCCACAAGTTTCCTATAACAATAAAATACACTTTTTAATCGTCAAAAACGCGTTTTGGTAGCAAAATTTGATAAAAATGCTTTCAAAAGGTAGTTTTTTTAGAATTTTATTTTAAAAGGTAGTTACTTTATAAAAACGTATTTTATAAGGTGGTTATTTACAATTTACCCTAAAAAATATATAAATTTAATTACGTGAATCATGCATGTATAATAATAAGTGGAGGATAAACTTGTTAATCAACAATAATTGCTCTATCATCAAACGACAAACATAATAATGAAAGTTTCTATTATTCATTACGGCCACTTCCTGTAAAATAAACTTAACACTATTCTAGTGTCGGTCTCAACAGCAATATATATACTCGTAATTAATAATTTATGGACTTAACAAGATAATAAATTAAAGGAGTGATAATACTTTTTATAATCTTTTATACAAAGCAATAACCACAGGCTGAGTTGTCAACCTGTGGTTAAAAGTTGCTTTTTCAATGGGTCCCACCTACTATTTCTCTTCCATTTAATTTCTCTCAATTTAAAACTCTAAAATACAGGGTAACATATTTTTGGATTCTGACTTTACCAATTAATTTTTGTAAAATTTATCTATGTGGTCTTACTTTTTTGCCTTTTATTATTATTAGCCTTTTGTTTCGTCTTTTTTCTTCTCACGTTAAAACATTAAAATACAATATAATTTACATAAAACGTACTTAAAAACAAAAAAAAAAAAAATTACATCATTATTTATATATAATTACAGACATAATTAAAAATTATAAAATATAATTTTAATAGAATAAAAAACTAAATTGAACACAAAATAAAATAACAAACTCAATAAAGAATTCTAATCATATTTATGTAAACAGTAAAATTCTTTAAAACAAAATTTGAATATACAGACTAATAAATTATAAATAGAATTGGTATATATGAATATTAAACAATAAGAAATGAATTTAAACTAACAAGATATTACCTGTAAATCTCATTCACAGAAAAAAATGAATTTAAATCCGAAAAAAAAAAAAATCAACAAAATATCGAGTTCTCCATTAATTGCGGACAAAAAATAAAAAATAAAACTGAGATCAACCAAACCGACTCAAATAACGATCAGATTTCCAATTGCTCCGACTACAACAACGCTCTAAATAATGGTACGCGAATAGATGAAGAAACGAAAGATTGAAAAAGTATAGAGTTTAGAAAGAGCGAAAGATTTTGTTCAGATCTAATTATTACGGAGTATTTTTTTGTAAATTGCGGTGATGTAGTTGATGATTGTTTAATAGGTGTATCAACAAAAAAAAAATTCCCTCTTCAATTTTTTAGGGTTAAGTGATTTGGGGTTTGGGGGTTTAATTGGGTTTTGGATGGGTAGTTTGTACGAGGGGCATGTTTAATTTTGTGGTTATTATTTGAGTGATTTCTATTGTGAGATTAATATGATACGAAGTATATTGTACCGACTACCGAGTTATATTTTTTGTGTACAAAAAGAAATTAAGTCATTTAAGATACGGTCTTATATATGTTATATTAATATGAAATTTAATAGTACAAATTATAATTAAAGGAGTACAAAAATCTAAATTGAATCCACTAAATTGACCTTACAATAGTAATACTCCGTATAAAAAATTTGGTTACAGTTAACAATAAAAGTTATCCTACCTACAAAACAATAACCACAGTACTGAGATGTCGCACTGTGGTTAAAAGTTGTTTTTTAAAAGTGGTTCCCCCCCACTATTTATACTCCATTTAATTTCAATTATTAGACCCCTTTCTTTTTTAGGCCTTTTATATCAGTTTTTTAATTTTTATTTCTGTTTTCACACATTTTAACAATAAAATAAACACCAAACATTTTAACAATAAAATACATTATAATTTACAGAAAGTCTTGCTTAAGACCACTATACCCGTCCTAAGCTTAAGACGGGTCACATATGACCCGTTTTGGTTTTTTTTTTTTTTTTTTTTTTTTTTTTTTTTTAACTTAACTCAAATAAGGAAAAAAACACAAATTTCAAATGATAACAATATTGATAAAAATGGTAACATACTATATTATATTGGTGACATATTTCTAAAAAATTAAAACATAATACATATTACGAATATTATAAATTTATTATGTTTGGATGATAATATATTATGTTATCATTTATCAATGAATTGTTATCAAGTTTTTTTTAGTATGAAAATGTAAAATACAAATATGTTACATTAAAGTACGGAGTATAACATTTTATCATTTAATATTAACCTATTTTGATAACATATTATATAATTATGGTAACATATTAAACAAATGTTATGACAATTTTTTATTTTCTATGTTTCATAATATGTTACAAATATAATATAATATGTTACCATTTTAGATTACTTTGTTACCATTTTCAAGAACTCTATAAACACGATTTTCGACAAAAGTTTTTAAAAATAAATTTTGGGTCTTGAAAAAAAATTTCAAAAAAAAAAAAAACGGTTGACCCGACCCGTCTTAAGCTTAAGACGGGTATAGTGGTCTTAAATGAGAATTTGTGTATAATTTATATAAATGATATGTTATTTATTTGTCATCTTTACTTTTTCTATAATGTTCTTAAACTTTCGGTTACTTGCTTATTGTTGTTTGTCATATAATTTTTTTTTTGTGCTCTTCAATTATACTACTTCATAATGTTCATTTTTAAAAAAAACCTCATTTAAAACTTCTTATAAACCTCCTCTTCGTTAGCCATGTCCTATTTAAATTAAACTTTCAAATATTTTATAACACTATTACAATGTATTGTATATTTTACTTATGTACTATTTAAATTTTACTTTCAAATATAATTTAAACAATATGGAGTAAGTTTTTTGCAATTTAAACAGACATAAAATTATATATTTAAACAATAATTATTATTTTTTTTTTTTTTTTTTTTTTTTTTTTTTTTTTTTTTTTGCAGTTTGCTCGGACATAAAATTGTTATTTGTCATATAATGATAATTTGTACGGGTATAAATTGTTATTTGTAAGGGCATAGAATTGGTAGTTGTCATATAATAATGATAAATTGCACGGACATATAATTGTTATTTGTCATATAATAAATGGTAATTTGCACGGTATAAAATTATACATTCAAAAATAATTTTTTTTTTGTTTTTGCAATTTGCACGGGTATAAAATTGTTATTTGTCATATAATAATGATAATTTGCACAGGTATAACATTGTTATTTGTGCGGGTATAGAGTTGTTAATTTTCATATAATAATGATAAATTGCATGGGTATAAAATTGTAGTTTGTCATATAATAATGTTACTCCGTAATTTGCAAAAGTATAAAATTGTTATTTGTCAATTGTCATATAATAATGTTAATTTGCACGGCCATAAAATTGTTATTTGTACGGGCATTGATTGTTATTTGTCATATAATGATAATTTGCACGGGTATAAAATTGTTATGTGTACGAGTATAAAATTATTTTTTGTCATATAATTTCCTTTTGTTTTTTAGGAGCTTTTGATAACAATAATTCATACTGGTAGCTTAAAATGACGCCCTTTATAAAATTATTTTAAAGCTCATTTATTATCGTTTGTCCCTACTTCAAGAGTAACAACTAAAAAAGTTTTGAAAATTATGATTTGCGATAGTGAAAAATAGGTCTTATATAGAACAAATAACGTAGTTTACAAGGATGTCTTTGAGAAATTATAATATGCTTACCATCTTTTTGTTGTATTATTTTCTTTTATCTTAACCTTTCCTATAACGGTTTAAATTTTTCTATTATTTATGGTTGTTTGTCATATAATTTTGTTGTTTTAAGTTTTTTTAGTTATACGTATACACATTTGATTTTTTTAAAGACACTTTTATTAAACTTATTATACCACGACTTCATTATTAGTATGTTCCTACTAAATTTTATAAAGAACATACCCGTGCAATTTGCACGGGCATACGACTATACGAAATGAGAGGGAGTACCATCTGATTGTTGAATGTTTTCCTTTTATCCTAACTTTTTCTGTAAATTTTTGAATTTTTATATATACTTATGATTGTTTGTCATATAATTTAATTGTTTCGATTGGTTTTCAATAATACACTAGTGTTATGCCCGTGCAAATTGCACGGGTATGGTTTTTTTTATGAAATTTAAGTAAAAACGTACGCATAATAAAGTCGTATAATAGGGTTAATAAAGACGTCTTTTAAACCGATCAAATGTGTATATGTATTATTGAAAAACACTTAAAACAACAAAATTATATGACAAACAATTATAGTTAACGTAATAAAATTCAAAGCATTACAAAAAAGTTCAAATAAAAGGAAATAATACAACGATTAAATGGTACACGGTACTATAATTTCTCAAAGACTTCTTTATAAACTACGTTATTTGTTATAGACTTACTTTTTGCTCGCATATGTTGTTTAAAATTAGCATTTTAAGAAAATTTTTAGATTCATTAATTATCTTCTTTAAATTACTTTTATAAACAAAATTTTAAAGTAAAGTATTAAAATCTCTTGTTTTTTTTAATTTGTTAAGCAATATAAATTAAAGTCATATTTAAATTTTTAGATTTAAATCAATAAATTTTATTTGCAATGAATGTAAATGAAATATTATGGTCTATTAGTCGAGTAATCTGTTATATTGTCTTGCATAGCTAAGTGAATTTTATGTAAAAAGTGTTGTACTTTACACGAATATATTGGTTTTATGCCCGTGCAAATTGTAATAATATGTCATGATATCTGATTTTAAATAATAATTACTCATTTATCTAAGCAAGACGATATAACGAATTAGTCATCTATAAAAATACTTATGAATATGAATCCGTCCAATTTGTACCCGTGCAACTGTAGTAGAAAGTTCTAAAAAAAAAAAAAAAAGATAATACAACGATAAGATGGTCCCATGTACTACGAAAGTACGAAGTATAATTTATCAAACACTTCTTTATGAACTACGTTATATTATCTTCTATTTGAGACTTGTTTTTTGCACGTCTATGTTGTTTAAAATTTGCACTTTAAGAAACTTTTTATATTCATTAACTATCTTCTTTTAATTAGTTTTATAAATAAAATTTTAAAGTAAAATACTAAAATCTTTTGATTTATTAATTTGTTAAGTAATACTCGGTATAAACTAAAGTCATATTTAAAATTTTAGATTTAAATCAATAAATGATATATTAGGGTCAAGTAATCCGTTATATTGTCTTGCTTAGCTAAGTGAGTTTTATGTAAAGAGTTTGTTGTATTTTACACGGATATATAGGTTTAATGCCCGTCCAAATTGCAATAATATGCTATGATATCCGATTCTAAACAATAATTGTTCATTTAGCTAAGCAAGACGATATAACAGATTACTCATCTATAAAACACTGATGAATGTGAGCCCGTCCAATTTGTATCCGTGCAACTGTAGCAAGTTTATTATGGTTTGCTTTTAAAATTAGGGCATAACCCATCTAATTTGCACCCGTGCAACTGTATTAGAAAGATTACTAATTCAAGTAACTTTAGGCGAAGGTTTTATTATTTTATTAAACACTGATGAATGTTATTTAATCCGGGTCAATTAGTCGAGTAATTAAAATACGGACCCATATAACAACCTGATTCGAGACCCGTATAACATATACTTGAATGAGTTCACATACCAAACACGATCGACTCAACTACAAACGCAATTAAAAATTAAATATAAGTATAATTTTTTGTTGGAAAGTATAATTTGTGAAAGATATTTTGATAATATTCTATTACTATATATTTAATTTATATTTTTTAAGTTGTATTATGGTAGAAATTATGACAGTTGACTTTCATAAAGTGGAGTGAGACTAACATTATTGGATGGAGCAATATAATTTTACCTTTATTCAGATCATAGCTCAACCCGTGACTCATACAACTCTCTAAATGAAATGACCCAATTCGGGACCTCAACCAAATGATATATTTGACAATTTAGCCTTCTAATTAATATGCTTACCATCTAATGATATATTTGACAATTTAGCCTTCTAATTAATTGTCAAATGATATATTTGACAATTTAGCCTTCTAATTATAACGTAGTTTACAAGGATGTCTTTGAGAAATTATAATATGCTTACCATCTTTTTGTTGTATTATTTTCTTTTATCTTAACCTTTCCTATAACGGTTTAAATTTTTCTATTATTTATGGTTGTTTGTCATATAATTTTGTTGTTTTAAGTTTTTTTAGTTATACGTATACACATTTGATTTTTTTAAAGACACTTTTATTAAACTTATTATACCACGACTTCATTATTAGTATGTTCCTACTAAATTTTATAAAGAACATACCCGTGCAATTTGCACGGGCATACGACTATACGAAATGAGAGGGAGTACCATCTGATTGTTGAATGTTTTCCTTTTATCCTAACTTTTTCTGTAAATTTTTGAATTTTTATATATACTTATGATTGTTTGTCATATAATTTAATTGTTTCGATTGGTTTTCAATAATACATATTTGATCATTTTAAAAGAGCCATTTATTAAACATGTTATACAACAATTTCATTATTCGAACGTTTTTACCTAAATTTCAATAAAAAACATACCCGTGCAATTTGCACGGGCATAACACTAGTAAAAATATATAAAAACATTTTCCAAACAAGCAATAAACCGTATGAAAAAATCGAACAATTACATTAAGAACTATATACGTCGATAAATACTTGAGTATTTCATTGAAAAGATCGAACAATTACATTAAGAACTTTTTATACGTATATATCTCGATAGTAATTTTTCTTCAAAACTTAAACATTTAAATTTGTTACACTAATTTTTATTGTGACTCCTACCATATTCGAGTTTTTATCCTAAAAAACAGAGCATCCTAGAAAATATGAAATCGTATTTTCAAAAATTGTTCTTTTTATTCCCATTTTACCTTAAAACGGAGTACATCTTATTCAAAATAATTTGGTTTTTCATTCATTTACCCTTATCGTCATGATATTCTTTTTCTAAAATTTTAGAATTATTTCAATATCATCATATTAAATTTATTACTCCGTATATCTTTATAAAATGGATGATGCTTACCAATGTAACACCATCACGGGCAGCTAAAGCAAGAATATCAGCACAAGAGACGGTAGCTTTGCAAGAAGCTTCGACGTTGGTTTTAATTGCGTCAATTACTTCAAATCCTCTTGCCGAACCATTTCTATTTGAGAACGCCGTTTTCTCCCCCGTAAAGCTACTCGTGTCGTCTAATAGAATTGACCCGTCACAACCCTGTTTTATTATTACACAATTCAGTTACAACACTCTTTTCATTGTACAGTCATACATGTATTATATATATTATTTATGACACGGTGTTAGAGTTTTGTAATGAAAATATAATATAATTATATAGTATATACACATGGTATCTTAGTTACGAGTATTAATTAATCCGTACTTTATAATTAGATCGACTGATCTGCTAGTTCACTAACTAGTCCTAGTAGAGTAGTAGTCATAGTGTAGTCGTTTATTTGAAATAGGCCTACCTATATTAAGTGACAAAATAAAGATATCCTTCTACCTTACTACAAAATAAAAATAGTTATTCCCTCCGTCTCAGTTATTTGTTTACACTTTTCATTTCGAGGTGTATGTATCATTTGTTTACACTTTTCATATATGTCTTTGGTGACCCATGTGTGTGGAGTGGACCCTACTCCCTTAATTCAATCACATTGTCTAATTTTGGCTACTTTAAAGCTAGTGGGACCTCATTTGTACTTATATTATTATTTTTTTAGTTTATTTCTCTATCTATTTCCTTACATCGATAAATGTGAACAAATCATCAAAACGAAGGGAGTACGAAGTAGTATATTTTAATTAGCAAATTTGAGTGAATCATGATTTACTTACGTTAACAAAGCAGTCATGAAAATGAAGTCGTAGGATCGATGCACCTAAACGCTGCTCTTTATTAACAGCTTGTTGCATAGTGTTAAGGACGATACTTTCAAGTTTAGGGCAACTTGACGCATAAAAGTTTGTTGAAAGTTGTGCACTCGACACAGATACGTAAAACATAATAATAAACCCGAAAATCATTGAAAAATGGACTAGTTTGAGTGCCATAATATCAAACTATTTTTAGACGTATGTACTAGCAAATAATATATAAAGTTATTTTTTTTAGAACTTGCTTGGGTATATTAATCTGGAAATGTTAGTTCAAAATATATAGAGATTAATTACAGTTGAGGAATTAATTACAAGAAGGTCCACTAATCAAGTTGCTAGATAACAGCTTGAATACTTGACTTTTAAACTCAACACTTGTTTAGACTTGGTTTGACGCATTATAATGCCCCTACAAACTAAAGGACGATGGTACCTTATTTAAGAGGAAATGAATTATTATTATTATTATTATTATTATTATTATTATTATTATTATTATTATTATTATTATTATTATTTATTTTTATAATAAGTTTATCACGAGTAACTACTAGTGAAGAAAATGAGGCCACATCAGTACGTGTATTAGTGAAGTCGTTATCACAAATTCAAATGATGTGTATGCTAATTTTTTGTGTAATTAATAAAAGTTCGACCAAATACTCACTTCGATTTCATGAAATAAAATTAAGGGCCTTTTTGGCTTTATTTGATTAGAGAAGCGTTTATAATAATTTTAGTGGCAACATTAATTTTAAATTTATTCTATAGTTTTATTATTTTTATTGTCTTATTAATGGAGATTATATTATGTGAAGAATCCCTTATTAATATGCCCACATGTAAGTCCCACATCGGTTGTGGATAGTTGAAATGTCCACCTTATAAAGCCTAAGGGTTACTCCTTCTATTGCCAATTGGTTTTAGGATGGAGCAGCGAAATGAGGCTTTCTACCACTTGTGGGTGTGGCCCGGGCCCGTCTCTGATTTTACATATTATTTATATTATTTATGTGAGAAAATGATATCAAATTAATTAATACTAGTAACATCTAATAATGCTTAATCATTATTTTATAATAAAATTACTCGGTACATTGTATTGAGTTGCATATACCTAGCTAACAAGTTATCAGTTGCATAAAATGTAAGGTCTGGTAAATCCTCTCAATGTCTTGTACTTATTACGTCACAACTTTGCTTGCAAGCAAGTAAGCAACTGAAGATATCATGATCTAGTGGTCAGGACAAAGGTACCATGAACAGTACGTCTAAGCAGGGATGAAGCCAGGAAATGCCACTAGGGCCGAAATATATAAGCTACTCCGTATAAAAGTCAACTAGAGTCAAACTTTATTTTAGTAATTTCATATTATTCATAGGGACTTTTATTACTTCGTAAATATGATTTCCACAACTATATCATTATCAGTTCGTATTAACAATTACTCCACAAATCAATAATATTATATGTGTTTTAAAAAAATAATCGAGTATTGACATTATTTCACATTAGTTACGGAGTATTTTCTTTAGACATTAAATCTCATTTGAGACAATCTCGAGATAAGTTCGCTGCGAGTTGTCTCATATAAAGAGGTGGTATGAGACGGTAGGTCTCACAGTATGAGAAAGGGGACTTATAATTTTCAAATTATTTCAAAATGATAAGCTAAAATTTGTATTACTAAATACCAACTAAAAGAATACCAAAATATGCTTAGAAAAAGAATTCGAAAGATAAATTAAAGGTAAAAGAGTAACAAAATGATTGGGGAGTAAAAATAATGCATTTGGCAAGGTTTTGAGCCCCCAACCATCTCCGCTAGCTTACCTCTCTATGTACATTATTAACCACTTATACTAATTGTTGCAAACGGCGACCAGGCTGCTAGAACGGCCTAACCATAAATCCGTCATTGCGTCTAAGATTTGAATCTCCCTCCCCGTTGTACTGCTCATCTCAAGAAAAAGTATTTGATCAATGATTTGCTTTTTTTTTTTGGACACGATTCATAAAAGATGAAATTTTCAAAAACTTTCCAATGTATCACTTTAAATATGATCATGCGAAATCTAAATAGACTTATCTTCACAAGAATATTAAAAATGTCAAATTTATATCTATAATTGAGCCAAACCCACGCAAGTTTAGTTTCAGGACGTTCCCAAACAGGTTCCAACTAATAAGAGACTTTGTCTAACTCGCTGATGTGAAATTGGAGTTGTTATACCAAGCAAATCTACCACACCAAAATAACACGAAACGAGCATTTGTCACCCTAAAATGGAAGACGCAAATAGCCATCAACGACAACAAAAGAATGTACTCTATCAAAAATGGCATGTCGAAAATCATAGGACTTCGGACTTCTGAGGTTTAGACATGTAAAGTTACATCGAACATCCATGATCATTAATAAACTAACAATGAGCGATTCGTACACACCATGTGTACGGAGAACCCAGCTCAATTACTCTTGCGGGCTGTGTTTCGAGTCATGGAGGATATAGACATAGCTACATACATTTTTTTTTTTTTTTACGATTACACTCTCGTATTTCTCTACAAACAAGCTTTACACACCAAAAGTAAAGGGGAGAGTCACAAAGAGAGGATGTGACGCAGCGTGTCGAGAAGACTGCATTACTAGCCTGGCTAGAACTCTTGACCTATACAGGAGATGTCGCCTCGACCGCTTGAACTCTCCAATAATACAAGTGAATATATAACCTGTTCAGGCTCATCGCTATTGAAAAGCCCAATATGGCTGACAGAAGTACTGAGTAAAGTGCATTCAGCCGCAGCTGCAACAAACCCGAGCTTTTATTAGTTCCTCGTCAAATTGTATCCAAACAAAGCTTGACAATACTTCTAAAAACTCACCACATTGTAGAAAAGACAGAGGATTAAAGCCACGAAGGCAAATTCTACAGCGGCATATGTCCAAATATACTCCTTAATCGCTGCAACAAAGCCACGACAATCAGTACGTATATTTACCCTCAATTCCTCAAAGATGTAGATGATTGTTGACCAGAAATACATACCGAGAGTGACAGCTAATGCAGAGGCCAGCAGGCCTAATGCAATTGCAAAAGGAGCAGCAATCGCTACAGCTCGAGTTTTCATGTCTTGGATCTGAATTTCAGCAGATTAAACGGTTAATGAGGGATTTAGCATTAGCACATCAGTAAAGCACATTAGCTGAAGAATGAAGATTGTACCAAGAGCTGCTCAAGGAAAAAGAAATAGCATATTGAGCTAATCAAGACTAGCACCACAAAATCTTGCCATGGACTGCACAAGAGAAACCAATTTACGTAAGTAACAGAAAGATCCTTCTGTAGGTAAACAAACTAAAATTAAAAATAGAAGAAATATATTGATTGCATATTTGCATGTCATAAAATTGCAATCAAAGTCGCTGCTAAAGTACACGAGCCTATTAACGAAGCTCCACCCATCACCTTTACAATTTGGTTGACAATTTGAGATGGTCTTTTACTGTGGTATCAGAGACTCATACCTTGAGGTTTCGGGTTCAATTCCTGGCAAGCCCCTCTTACCACACAGTGACACAGTCAACGAAGTCTTATGTTTATCCACGTGAAGACACTTACAAGTTACAAGCCTCCGCGTGATGGGTGTGTGTTAAGGTGTATAAACTTATTATCGGAACTCAACCATGACCTTACGGTTTTGTATGAGAGGGTCTTCTACTAGTCCCAATAGTAAAAAGCCTTGAATCACACCACCATACATCATACAGCATAGTAGGTTGAGGATGATCCATTTTAGTAAAAACAAATCATCTCAATACCAACTAAAGCAGTCATATGCAGTCATTTTCGAAAACTTCTTTACATATTAGAAACTATTGCTTCAGTAAGCTAAAAGTCTTTCACGTGTTGCCCTATTCAGCCAATATCAAAAATGATAACAGACTCTAATACAGTCACGAACTGAACCAGAAATTTTTTAGCATGCCAAGTAAAAACAAGCAGCATGACGATATCTAGAGTCCCGAACTTACCTGACCGGTCTTGTATCTGTGGCTCTGTGGTTTTGCTCTCGCCTGTTATTTACCTGAGCAGCACTGGAAACTCGAAGCAAGGTCACTGGCAAGTTTGAGACTTCTTGACCACATACTTCACAATTTTTGTTCCCTCTCATAGTAAACCATTTCACGGCGCACTCTTCATGTATCAATTGGAGGGCACCTTTGCAACTACACTCCATCTTAAGTGTATTTCCTTCTTCACACGCATCAAAGCAGATTCTACAAATTGCTTCTTCTTCAGGAATCTCTTCATCTTCGTCATTTCCAGGTGAAATGGGAGTGATCTCGCCTATTACGAAGACAAACATAATTTTGTAAATCAGCATTCAACATCCGTTCAAAAACTCTCGGCATAATTCTTGAGCAAATGTTACTGCAAAGTCACTAATGAGACAACTATATGCGTACAATGAAATACAATGATGCGAGTTACTCCATTTATTATAAGTAATATTTTTCTCACACAAGACTAACTACAAATTTAACCATAATCAAAACATAACTGGCTCTAAAGTTTATAGTGAGGCAAAATCTTCTCTCTTTTAACAGCTTTCATTGCACCCTAAGATAACAAAGCCTAGATATTATAGCATATAACATTACTCATTATGGAGTAGTAAGTTTATAAGATATCTTAAAGGAAATAACGATAAATTCGAATCAAGACACAATACAACTCATCAATCCGCACAGAGGCACAGAGCAGTTGGAAATTATCGGCAGTATAACATAACAAGCAAATCATATAAGAAACCCATCATCAAATGACTTTTTCCCATTGGATCCAAACATCAAGGTATAATAGCTTAGAGCAATACAATTAAGTTCAAAATATTCCAAACTTTTGCAACCTATGGCACTCAGTTTCAAACTATCGTAACCACAACTGATGATAGCTGTATATTCAACTACCGCAGAGTCATTGACATATATATCAAATGCAACGTAATGAGTATTAATATCATTATGCATAAGCTGAAGATCCATCCTTCTCTAGAATAAAAGTTACAAACAAGTAAACCTCGCCTGAATTGCAGCTTTTTACTGAAAACGATTGACCTAAAATACTACTCTGTAACAAATTAATCAAAGCTTGTTTCCCCACTAGTGATATTTTCTCCAATCATGCCCTTTCCTCTCAGTTACATGCTTATAGCCTTCTAGTTCCCTAGCTACTTCAACATTTAACTCTGACGTCGTGTCCCATGTCCGACACTCAACACCGACACGAAACCTCGACTCTTCTTTTTAGACCAAAAAATATGGAAAATTTTCACTAAGTTGTGTCCGACAATCCGACGCTAAGTTGTGTCTGATAATTGTAGCCCAGTTGGACTAACATGGATGGCTTGTTAGTCCCTCCACTCTGCCCCTTCCTCATTTACGAAAACTTCAACATGGAGAATTGTAGAGGCACATACTACATGCAAGTAATCTATGCCCACTTTTAGGTGTCATATTTAATACAATCACCGCAGAACAGAATGGATGGGAACAAAGATCTTGTTGAAGAACGAAAATAAGCAAAACGGTAACAAGTAACATAAAAGATTAGCATAAGCTATTTACCATCACGAGCATTTGACTGACCCTGCTCCTTATTGGCTGCAAATGATAATGATCTCACAATAACAATATTTCTTCCAGGTACAGACAAGGACCTTGACACTTTTTTGTTAACAGCGCCCTTCTGCAATGACAAAACTGAGATAAAGGAATGTTTTCTTGTGTGGCATATAACTGCAAATGAACATCTATAAATGTCTTAAATTATCATTAAGGGTAACACACATGTTTTATAATCCTTGTGATGCTTATTATTACGATCACTTTGCCACCAAATTTCCAAAAGAATGCCTTAAAGACAAACACATAAATAAGGGTAGGATCAATCTTTTCAAGACGGTTGTAAATCATCCCACTACTATAAAGTTTTAGTCTCTCCCTTTATACTTTTAAAATAGAGTGGTAAATATAGAAACTCTAGAATTAGAGTAAGTCTTGCATAAGACCATCTCACGTGCGCAACGATTTTGTTATGATTAAAATGTGACTATTGTAACGATTAAAGTGACCACTTTAACGCTAAATGTGATCACTTTGAAGCTTCAAAAAATGGTCACTTTAAGCGTTATTTTAGCCACTTTAAACCTTAAACTAGGCACATTTTATTCTGAATACGCCGTCACACGCATGAGACGGTCTTAAGGGAACATTTGTGCTAGCATTATGTCCAGAATATTTATAGCACTAGTACAAGAACTAGAAGTATGAACAAAGATCACTGAACTTAGTAAGTAGACAGAATGGTAAAACATTTCACTTTAACAGAATTTGTAAGGTTTACAAACAACTACCATTATTTCCACTCTTTAAGGCCAAATAATGCTGTTATTTTGACCTCACAAATTGATGGAACAAAGTAAAATGATGTCTTAAAGTCTACGTGAATATGTGATTCATATAATCATATGTCATGAACTACGCACCCATTCAACGGAACTACCCATGCAACTCTCACTGTCAGGGATTCAGAAATTCAATGTTAAGTGTTAATCAACATAGGCGTACAGGTTCGTTCATCAGGATCAATTTTTTAGAGGGGTTTTGAAATTTAAAAAAAAAAAAAAAAAAAGACAATTAGACACGGGATGGAGAAACTGGGAGGAACCTGCTTACTTTTTGCTGTTCACTGGCAGTCCTTGCAGAAGCAGGGGTGGGAACTGAAGGAGACGATTCGGAAGACGGTCCTGGAAGTGAAGCACATCGTGACCAGTTGAAGTTGGAGATGACATTGGCTACACCCGGGCTTCCTGAACCTGCTTGTCGGTCTGTATTCAAGAGATAACTTTTCTCACCTTCAGGTAGATAATTCTTCTTTTTGAAGCTTAAACCCCGTAAAAAACCTCCCGAGGATGATGTAGCACTTTTTTGTAGAACTGGCGCTTGGAGTGACCCTTCACCACTTTGGAACTTCACACAACTCACAGGCTTTGGTGGAATTTGAAGAGAAAGGTGTGGGTGCTTCCCACTGGAATTGGAATTTATCTGTTCTTCGCTGATCGTTTGTAAATCCATAGAATTATCCTACAAGAAAAACCTCTTTCACAAAAATTAAATTCTTTTTCTTTATGATGGTAAGATCTAACCACTAACAAAATCAATGCATAATATATACTCCATAACTACGTCTGATCATGATCGAGAGAAAATGGAATCAAAATGTAGCATTTAATGACCATACGCATATTAATTCACGCAGCACAATTTTTGATACTAAATCTATCAGATTGAATAGTCCTTGAATGAATTACAAAATTATACGACCAAAGGAAATCCGAGAAATTAAGAATTCAATAGGATCTAGGGATCACAGCTGGTATTAATGACCACTTTTTTTTTTAACAGAACAAATTTGTTTTAATCATACCAAAGTTCTGATACCAGCTACACTCGCAAAAGGGTACAATAACTCGTGACTTAAAGACAACCATCACCAAGTACACACACTAAGACCATGAGTCCCCGTCTAATAATTAACGATCAAAAGACAAAGACAGACAGTTGCGCATTCATTACGTAATATCCGGCAACAAATACATTGTTTATGACATGTAGTCACTCTAAATTCAGTACAATTCTCAAACTTTGCATTGTAATAGCTTTTGTTGTCAACCCAATTGCTAACAGAAGTTGTAGCCACTAAGTTTAGAAGCTATTAACCTTTCCCACAGCCTCCAGTGTGGGGGAACTATACAATTTTTTTTAATATGGCCAACCCACTTAATCCACAACATGGCACTATGGTTAGTGCTTGGAGCATTATCGAGAATAGTGGAGCAATGACTTCGTTGATGTGATTACAATACTCAGCAAAAGCTTACTGAAAATTGTAGCAAAT
Organism: Dianthus caryophyllus; assembly: GCA_023091065.1. NCBI lineage: Eukaryota > Viridiplantae > Streptophyta > Magnoliopsida > Caryophyllales > Caryophyllaceae > Dianthus > Dianthus caryophyllus. Next base: position 8,210,506 of record CM041520.1, read on the forward strand.
GACTGGCTAAGTGTGGTGTACAGTGGTTAATGAGTAAGAACTAAGGTGTGAGAAGTAAATTCCATTTAGTATCCTCCCCAAGTTCCTAGACGTTCTATTGTTCCCTCGTAGGTACTTAGGCTTTTGGCTTTTGGCTTTTGGTTGAATTGGTTTCTTGACGAATTAATCCATAGAGGTTGTTCTAAAGTCTCAATCACATAGTTTGGAGGTTGTTCAAAGCTGACTTTTGTCGATGATTCATTAAATACACCATCTATTTCAGTCTGTACCTTGTTCCAAGTCCCAACCACTAGTTCAAGCACGCATTTTTCATGCCTTTCAGAATTGCTGTTTTGATAAGGTACATGAAACTATGTATCCATTGCCGTTTTGGTAACACTGGAGCTATTACATGTCTGTTCGCTACATGGTTTTCACCTCGCCATCAAGGGCTTTTTGCGCGGGTGTCATTTACTTTTGCACCACTCTTAGTTTGAAAAGGTGTGCTTGGATGAGGCACTAGCCAAAACGCCTCGGTGCAATTTAGGTGCGCCTTTTGGACAAGACTCACTTAACCAACACACTAGTACGTACTGGGCGTAATGTTTTCAACTAGATCTTCACTTATGCCGTTCCTATTCCCATTATTCTCAATTTTTATTCCTTTAGATGTTTGTTAGCTTGACAATTCATGAAAAATGTATTTTTGCCTAAAAATTTACTAAAAAAATAGGGCGCCTCGAGTCCGAAAGGCGAGGGTCTTCGCCTAGCGCTTTGAGCCTTATCGCCTCGGCCCCTTAACGCCACAGTGCTATTGCGCCTCTTCAAACTAAAGTGTCACCACTACTTTTCCATCAACAAGCCCAACTGTTTAGTATAATTGTCACAAAAACAACTGATCTCAAATGGTGTACTAGTTTCTTCACACATTTCGGTTCAGTATACTCCGTATTATTTTATTAACGAATACTATAGTTAGCACTAAATGAATTAACAGTCTAACCCATGGGTCCTAAGACTTCCCCCATCATTCGAATAGTAATTCAGGGCACCAAAGTTTTATGTGAAACAAGTACAATATCAAGAAATGATGCATTGTGTTAACTCTCACCCTTCTAGATGACTAGAAAACAATTCCGCACCATAATAACAAAACTCTCATACAAGACCTTCGTCCCATTTTTCTATATCCACATCTCACAAAAGAAACTTAAGCTAATTTTTCAACTAAGTTATCCCATTTACAGCAGACAGTTTGCTTTCCAAGTGTTCTAGAATTTGAACACGGAGAGCTGTCCTTCAATTCCCCTTCATGGAAAGCTCCCCTTTAGACGGTACCGTCTACAGAACTGTTGCAAATTCACTGAATGAGACGAAATGATAACGGTTGCACTTCCAAAGAATGAGAAGAATGAAATTCTCACCAACAATTTATTGTTACCCTTAACAACATTACCCCAGTGCCTCAATGGCTCGGCAAATTTCGAGGTAGGGGGGTCGAATGTACGCAGCCTTACCCCCGCGTTGTTTAACATGGAGAGACAGTTTCTGAATGACCCAAGATGAAGATTGCGCGATAGAATGACTGATAGACTGATAGTTTAGTAAGCCAATTTGCTTTATTCCACTATATCCACCCAAACTATATTGTTACCTTCCTAGATAATAAATTATGGTAAAACAATATATATATACCAATTTATAGTAAAAAGTTACTAAAAACAAAGAAATAATTACTAGTAAATGTCATAAAAAGTTACTTAATAAAAAAAGTTACCATATTATCTATAAAATGGTTATGAGTACCACAAGAATTGCATAAATTTATCGTAAAACCGTCTCATACAAGAATTGATTTTTAACAAAGTTTCGAGCTCGAATCTAAACTCCACCACTAGAGAGCTCCAATTTCACCAACAACAAAAACAAATACGAATACAATTCTGGGTATTAATATTAATATATACTCCTACTATAGAAATTAACAAAAAAAATTAGTATATAGTAATTTGTTATCCAATATTACTCCAATAATTCAATAAATATAAAACAAAACAATCCCAAATAATTAAAAAAAAAATAACAAAAAAGAAGAAGAAGAAACCTGTACAGTATCTGGGGCAACTGAAATACAGACTTCATCTTTTTCTTGCATCATTTACCCACCACTATTTCTTCACTAACAAAAAAAAAAATCCCCCAAAATTTTCTGTAAATCTCAAAAATTGGCAAATAATTGAAGATAAATAAATAGATGATGGAGAAGATGAGAGAGAAATGCTGATGAAGTAGACAGTTAAATACTGTAAGAAAATAAATTAATGACTGAAGTTTTGGTGAAAATAAATAAATAAATAATTAAGGGGAAATTTAATCGAAGTGGAGTTATTTTTAGTAGGAAATTTACAAAAATTTGTTGAAATAAGTCGTCCTAAAGTCAGCGCTTAATGTGGGGGGTTTTGTAGCAAGTGGACAGTGGAGATGTAATCTTTTTGTATTCAAGTATTTTGGGGTTGGAATCTTCGTATTTGGTTAATCATCTCATCTCATTCACAATTGTACATATAACTTCTCTCTATTTCAGTCAACTACAAAATATTTTAAAACAGTGACTCTTTTCTTTTGTAAGACCATCCAACAAATTGTAATTAAAAAGAAATAAAAATATGAAATAAATCTTGAATTTCTCTTCAGTTGATTTGTAATCTCATATTTCATGTCTAAAGAGAGGCCTTTGACCTTTGTGCCAAGTGATCTCTCTTTACTTGGCTCTATTTAGGAAGGTGACAATTCTTCTTATTAAAGTCATGTATAGGGTAATTAAAAAATTTAGTGACAATTAATCATAATTATCACTAAAATTGTTCAAATATTATATAATGAGTATAAATGAAACGGACTTACTCAAGAGTTTTTGATTTTTGATTTTTGAGTATAAATGAAGTGGACTTAGCTCTATTGTAAGGCTCGGCTCACTCAAGAGTTTTTGATTTTTGAGTGGGTGATCATTTTATATTAACTTGTACTTTTCCCGTCTCGGTACTTTTCATTTTGGGACAAAGACCAAGAAACTCATAAAGATACTCTTTTATCTCTTATTCTATGGATAAACTACTTCCCAATGCGTTTATATTTCTTAACATATGAAAAAAAAAAAAAAAAAAAAAAAAAAAAAAAAAAAAGTAAGATTGTCCACTAGGGTGGTAAAAGTCTCCAAAAATAGAACGGTAAACAAATAAGTAATACACCACAAAATAAAATAAGTAAACAAATAATTTCGACGGAATAAGTATTTTAATATACGGAGTAATAGTTTACGTTTATTTATAAATAGACTGGTTCATAGACGACAGAAGTTGTAGCCACTAAGTTTAGAAGCTATTAACCTTTCCCACAGCCTCCAGTGTGGGGGAACTATACAATTTTTTTTAATATGGCCAGCCCACTTAATCCACAACATGGCACTATGGTTAGTGCTTGGAGCATTATTGAGAATAGTGGAGCAATGACTTCGTTGATGTGATTACAATGCTCAGCAAAAGCTTACTGAAAATGGTAGCAAATGACTGGCTAAGTGTGGTGTACAGTGGTTAATGAGTAAGAACTAAGGTGTGAGAAGTAAATTCCATTAAGTATCCTCCCCAAGTTCCTAGACGTTCTATCGTTCCCTCGTAGGTAACTTAGGCTTTTGGCTTTTGGCTTTTGGTTGAATTGGTTTCTTGACGAATTAATCCATAGAGGTTGTTCTAAAGTCTCAATCACATAGTTTGGAGGTTGTTCAAAGCTGACTTTTGTCGATGATTCATTAAATACACCATCTATTTCAGTCTGTACCTTGTTCCAAGTCTCAACCACTAGTTCAAGCACACATTTTTCATGCCTTTCAGAATTGCTGTTTTGATAAGGTACATGAAACTATGTATCCATTGCCGTTTTGGTAATACTGGAGCTATTACATGTCTGTTCGCTACATGGTTTTCACCTCGCCATCAAGGGCTTTTTGCGCTGGTGTCATTTACTTTTGCACCACTCTTAGATTAAAAAGGCGTGCTTGGATGAGGCACTAGCCAAAACGCCTCGGTGCAATTTAGGTGCGCCTTTTGGACAAGACTCACTTAACTAACACACTAGTACGTACTGGGCGTAATGTTTTCAACTAGATCTTCACTTATGCCGTTCCTATTCCCATTATTCTCAATTTTTATTCCATTAGATGTTTGTTAGCTTGACAATTCACGAAAAATGTATTTTTGCCTAAAAATTTTACTAAAAAAATAGGGCGTCTCAAGTCCGAAAGGCGCGGGTCTTCGCCTAGGGCTTTGAGCCTTATCGCCTCGGCCCCTTAACGCCACAGTGCTCTTGCGCCTCTTCAAACTAAGGTGTCACCACTACTTTTCCGTCAACAAGCCCAACTGTTTAGTATAATTGTCACAAAAACAACTGATCTCAAATGGTGTACTAGTTTCTTCACACATTTCGGTTCAGTATACTCCGTATTATTTTATTAACGAATACTATAGTTAGCACTAAATGAATTAACAGTCTAACCCATGGGTCCTAAGACTTCCCCCATCATTCGAATAGTAAGATTGTCCACTAGGGTGGTAAAAGTCTCCAAAAATAGAACGGTAAACAAATAAGTAATACACCACAAAATAAAATAAGTAAACAAATAATTTCGACGGAATAAGTATTTTAATATAATAGTTTACGTTTATTTATAAATAGACTGGTTCATAGACGACAAAGACGGATAAAGTCAGGAGTAATTTTTAGCTAAATGTGAGGTTAATATTGAATACTCTCTATTACGTATATGACCTTGATTTATTGCCATACATATATGAAAACGATCAATTACGTTTATTTATTACCTTTCTATTTTATTAAATAACATAAATGAACCATAATGAACCATTTTCATTGGACAAAATAAGATTTAATTTTACTATTCTTCAAAGAACATTTAGCTTGTACCAGTATCTTTCTTATTTATTAATTATTTTGGATCACTATGCATATATATCCATTTATCTTTCTCAATTAGTCTCATACACGAGTACCTTTTATAAGATTATTTGTCCAATTAGTCTTATTTCCTTTTCTAGTACTCCGTAAAATTTCTCTCACACACTCTGCTTTTTCTCACAAATAACTATTTTTTCTCATTCAGATCAATTTTTCTTTTATAATTAAACTAGTATACTTTTTATTCACCTCATTCCACTTTTTTTACATTTCCTTAAAAATGGTGAAAACTATGAAGTACTCGTATATATAGAAAAATTTAATTTGTTTCTTCCAAAAATAAAAAGATATACGAATGAAAGAGTACGTAGTTATTTAGTGGTATGCATGTATGGAGAATCCCTTATTATAACTCGCATGTAAAGTCTTACATTGATCGTGGAGTAAAAAATTGAACACGTTATAAAGCTTAGGATTATGGCTTTGGCTCGAACCAGCAAAGTCTCCTAGTACGTTGAAAACTTGAATTTGAAATCAAATTTTGCAGTTAAATTAGTTTTATCGTCTATGTTAAAAATTCATACAAGATCCAAGCATCCATATAGTCATATAGAGAAATATAATTCTTTTATTACGGGTTTTTCTTCTTTGGCTAGGGTTTACCACTTCGACACTTCACCGTTTCTTATATTCATTACCATTTTGACATAGCTTTATTTCCTAATCAACATTTAATCAGTTAATGTGAAATCTAAATTCAAGTATTTTCGATACTCATTAAAGGTGACCTAATAAATTTGACATAAACAATTGCTATGGTGATAGATAAACGGCAATTGAGGACCTAAACAATGGTCAAAAGTCATGATGTAAACGTGACAAATTTTCTTGAGAATTGACTATTGATGAGTAGTCAATTGAGTGTTTCCTACGAGATTAAGCTACAAGCAAAAACAATTAGTGTGGTTTCACACAATAAACAATCGTCACAATATAATAACATAAATTTCATAATTTATTACTAAAGAAATAATAACGTCACATTTAAAATATTCTCTATCATTCACAACACTCTATATTCTAAAGTATTATTTTAATAGTTTAAAATTTCAGGAATGCTTTTTAAGTGAAATAGTACATTTTGAAGTAACAATACTGCCACCCTTAGACTACCCGTAGTGAGTAATTGAAGGGAGGTTTTTACCTCATCTATATCTATATCTATATATATATAATTAAAAAGCAGGTTGAACAACTTCATTAAACTATCAAGCAACCACATCTCACCATTTGCTAAAAAATCTCTCTTTATTAAGCCACGTGTCACAATAATAAATACTACTAATTTTAAATAATAATAAAAATAAAAAATAAAAAAAGATTATTAAATATGATTCATAATAAAACTTTTTCATATATCTTTTCATTTCACATTACTTATTATGGAGTTCCTTTTTTTTTTTTTATGTATCATGGAGTAGCTTTTACCATCAATACCTAAATAAATTGCATTTCATTTTAATAAAGCATAGTTTTATACTCAGTAATTAGTAAAAACTAATTTTATTTACTTACAATTGATTTTTGTTTTTAAATATATAATTTTGTTTAAAGGTTTAGAATAAATAATGATACAATAACTTTAATCAGTCAGTCAATGTAGTTGCATTCATAATAACATTTTATTAATCGGAGAAAAATAAAGTGATATTGTGTATGTAATTGCATCAATATAACTGTATTCATAATCACGTTATATATTTCTACATTTAATCGACCAAAATTTATCAAAACTGTATAAGTTTGCTGAAATATTTAAATATTCAACAAATTAAACTAAAGATAACAATTGAAAAAAAAAACATATTAATAGTATTATCAAGTATTAAACACAATATAAATCTTAAAAAAAATAGAGTTACTACATCATATACAATGAACGACACATATATATTAACTTTGAAGATTTAAGACGAAAAGTATAATGAATGTTAAGTACAAGTTAAAATGCATTTTATGCATTTTAATTGTGAAGATTTGGAACATTTAATAAAAATAAACCATCCTATACACAGTCTTCCGTAAATAAATCGTCCTTTAATTTATCCCACAATAAACTCACCTATTAGAATAATCTTCTCTAAATTGACTCACCCTAAATTTTACCTTTTTATGACCTGCAAAAGCCAGTCATCTTCTTCCCTCACCCTAAAATAAAAGTACCACCATTAACACTCTTTCCTCAACCTCCCACCCAAAAAATCCCCAGAAAATCAATACTCCATACAAAATATAATTCAAAAACCTTCAATCTCCCACAACAATCAACTCCCTACCTTTTTGTATCATCAAATTAAAAAATAACCTTATAAAAATCAACCATATCAATAAAAAACAATTAACAATCAAGAACAAGGACAACAGCAGACCAATCATTTCTACAAATTCCTCAGATTAAAGTCAGCATTCATATTATTAGATTTGTAAAAATTTGGGATGTATTTTCATTTTCTTTTTGACATCCAATTAAATCATTTCTTACATGACCAATCATTTCTTTTTGGGACTAATCTTCAGACTTTATTTGATGTTTTTTCCAGTTGTGCTTTTAGGCTTGTGAGTTTGGTCATCTATGCGTCTTTTCGTTTCTTCTTGACATCAAATAAAGTCTGGAGATTTGTCCTCTGCATTTATTTTCCTCTCCTTTTAATTAACATGAAATAAGCACTAGAATAAATCATGGAACTAATCTCAATTTGAGTTGTTGTAAGTGTAGTTGTCAATTAAAAAACTACCGATCAATTTGAGCGACTGCAAAGTGTACTCGTCAATATGGCGATTGGAGAAAACGGAGACTGATTTCATTTCAGACATCAAATTAGCGACTATAGATGTACTACCTTCGTAGTGGTGAGGGTAGTGGTCAATGGTGGGTCGTGGAGAGACATGGCTAGTAGCAGAGATTGGAGAGTGTTATTAGCTGAGAATTGAGATGGAAATGGAGGGTGCTATACTGCTATCAATGGAGGGTCTTATTAGTGCTCAGATAATTACACTAACTAAAGTTTAGAATTTCTTTTACCTGTTGAACAGGGAATAGGTCACTCAGTCTATTTAAAGAAGAGAAATGTCATAGGTGAGTTTATTGTGGGATAAACTAAAAGATAGTTTATTTATGGAAGATCGACTAAAGGATGGTTTATTCTTGTTAAATGTTCCATTTCTTTAAGGGTATTAATTTTTCATATACGGATTTTACTCAAGTTATATACTTTTTGTCATTATTTTTCTCACCCTACCCTTTTTTACTCCAAGAATATACAGAATTCTCTTTTTTTTTTTTTCTGAAAAACCTAAATCAATTTCATTCAAGTTTACAACTTTTCAATTATGACTCGTCTACGAACACGTTAAATTGCACGCAAACCATAGATCAAGACCACATCTGAACCAAGACCACGTCATCAGCCAAACCTTTGACTAAACCCACTGAATTACAAACATCTTAATAAAAACCAATGACAATAGTTAAATACGTTAAAAATGAACAGGCGTATGACATGTAGTTTATGAAGCAAAAAAAAAACGAATCAACAAGCCACCAACCGATCATAAATAAATTTATTAAAAATTAATAAAATTCAATGTATTAAATACAAAATTAATTAAAATTAAAGGACGATTATTACTCGTTGAATTTATGATTGAAGTTTTTGATTGAAAAGTTGTAAACTTGAATGAAATTGACTTAGGTTTTTCAGAGAAAAAAAGAGAGGATTCTGTATATTCTTGGAGTAAAAAAGGGAAGGATGAGAAAAATAATGACAAAAAGTATATAACTTGAGTAAAATCCGTATATGAAAAATCAATTACGTTCTTTAATATCTTTTCATTAAGTTGAAAATGTCAGGCTTATGAAACATAAAAGTATTATTTAATACATAAAACATATATAACATTTGAAAACAAAATAATTATGCAATTAAGAATATACAACATTGATTCATTATTGGTACTAAAATTATATGTTTGTCTTTCCAAAGAAAATTCGTATGTGTTTGGAAATATGAAAACAATCAACAATGCCATGTTTTTTAGCGAATATACGAAAATAGTTTATTATGAATAAAATTGCCCAAAATTTCTCAGTTAGATCGTTTTCATATATGTATGGCAATAAATCAAGGTTATAATCTATACTTCATTTACTAAGACTACAAACATGTAAATTAATATATATTAAATATGCAAAATATAATAACGAATCCGTGAATCTCACGGGACACAGAACTAGTTTTTTGTTAAAAAATAATAAAAATTTAGGATCTATCCGTCCCTTTCTCCACCCAATTAGGCCCTGTTCTTTTCGGCTTATAGGAGCTGAACTTATAGGAGCTGAGCTGAACTTATAGGAGCTGAACTTATAGGAGCTGAATTTATAGGAGCTGAAACTTATTGGAGTTAAATTTATTAGAATTTAAAACTTATTGAATAATAATAATAATAATAATAATAATAATAATAAAAATAATAATAATAATAATAATAATAATAATAATAATAAAAATAATAATAATAATAATAATAATAATAATAATAATAATAATAATAATAATAATAATAATAATAATAATAATAATAATAATAATAATAATAATAATAATAATAATAATAATAATAATAATAATAACAACAACAATAATTTAAATATTAATATTAATAACAGTGTTTTTATATTAACTGTGTTTATATATCAATAATAACAGCGTTTTTATAATAATAATAATAATAATAATAATAATAATAATAATTTAAATATTAATATTAATATAATATGAAAAAATTTATTAAATTAATAACAATAATAACAATGATATTTATAGTAATGATGATGATGATTACAATAATTAAAATCTTTTAATTTATTCAAAATGATTAATTTTACTAATAATAAACAAGAGACACTATTGCTGATATAATAACCTCTATACGAAATGCTGACATGAATAGAAAAGGAACGGTTCGAATAGCATCGACTAACATCACTGAAAACATTGTTAAAATACTTTTACGAGAAGGCTTTATTGAAAACGTGAGAAAACATCAAGAAGGAAACAAATATTTTTTGATTTTAACTCTGCGACATAGAAGAAATAGGAAAGGACCATATCGAAATACTTTATATTTAAAAAGAGTCAGTCGCCCCGGACGAATCTATTCTAACTATCAAGGAATTCCTCGAATTTTAGGCGGAATGGGCATTGTAATTCTTTCTACCTCTCGTGGTATAATTATAGATCGAGAGGCTCGGCCTTGAAGCAATTAGCGGAGAAATTTTATGTTATATATGGTAATCCCACTAATACCAAATAACCGAATTAGAAGCAAAATTGCCTCTATTGTGAACAAAAAAAGACAAAGGACAAGTTCTCTAATATCTTTAATCTATTAGTTAATCTGTTAAGGAGGTTTTACCTGGAATGAAAGAACAAAAAACGATTCATTATAATTTGATTACTCAATCGCTCCCTAACGGTATGTTCTGGGTTCCCCTAGATTTTTTATAATGAAAATTGGATTGTATGTTTTATTTCCTAAAAGATACGCCGTAGTTCTATCCAGGCCCTACTGGGGGGGAAAATTGAAATAAGCCTTAGGTTATAGATATTATTTATAGACTTCGCACTAAGGATTCAAATGATTAAGTGGTTTTTCAACTCCAACACGCTTTCTCGCGAGAATACAATTCAAAATTTCAAATATCAAGAAACTTATTTTCTTCCAAGAACTAGATTCAATTTAAAGTAAGGAAAAAATATGAAAATAAGGGCTTCATTCGTAAAATTTGTGAAAAATGTCGTCGATCCGCATGACGGACGAATTATAGTAATTTGTTCTAACCCAAAACATAAACAACGACAGGGATAACCACTGTACTATACTAAAAATAGTCAAAGGCACTCTCTTAAGTAATGTAAAAAATGAAGAATTTGTTTTGACATCAAATGGATATATCCATATATCTCGACTCATATTTATGAAATGCTAAAATATGGCAAAACCTATACCAAAAATTGGTTCACGTAGAAATGGACGTCTTAGTTCACAGAAAGTGCACGGAAAATACCAAAAGGCATTATCCATGTTCAAGCAAGTTTCAACAATACCATTATTCTTATTCACAGGATGTATGTACGAGGTCGGGTTGTTTCTTTGGGCTTCCACGCACTTCCGGATCTCAGAGGTACAAAAGGGAACACCGTTTGCGGCTCAAACCGCGGCGGAAATGCTATTCATACAAATGCGTTGACCAGGGCATGCAACGAGCGTAAGTCATGATAAAGGGTCCTGGTCTTGGAAGAGATCAAGATTACGAGCTATTCGTAGAAGCGGTATATTATTAAGTTTTGTGCGGGACGTAACCCCTATGCCACATAATGGTGTAGGCCTCCTAAAAAGACGTGTGTAAAAACAACATTCAAGAGAAATAAACGATTCAACGATATTTATAATTTATAATATTACTATGTTTGAGAGAAAATAAAAGTATCGACTCGGACAACTGCGGTGGAAGTGTGTAGAATCAAGAACGAGATAGTAAATGTCTTTTTTATGGACGCTTTATTCTTTCTCCACTTATGAAAGGGCAAGCTGACACAAACGGCATTGCGATGCGAAGAGCTTTACTTGGCGAAATGGAAGGAACATGTATCACACGTGCAAAATCTGAGAAAATACCACATGAATATTCTACCATCGTAGGTATTCAAGAATCAGTCCATGAAATTTTAATGAATTTTAAAGAAATTATATTGAGAAGTAATTTATATGGAACTTGTGAAGCGTCTATTTGTGTTAGGGGCCCTAAATGCGTAACTGCTCAAGATATCATCTTGCCGCCTTATGTAGAAATAGTTGACACTACACAACATATAGCTAGCTTGACGGAACCAATTGATTTGTGTATTGGATTACAACTCAAGCGAAATCGAGGATATAATATACAAGCGCCCAATATCTTTCAAGACGGAAGTTATCCTATAGATGCTCTATTCATGCCTGTTCGAAACGTGAATCATAGTATTCATTCTTATGAGTGTTCAAAATCGATTTTGCGGTCTAGTATAGTTAAATATCTCAATATATAGTTGATTATAAATAAGTTGGCTCGGTTAAATATTTTAATATACTATATTTATTTTCTCGAGAATTTTAGTATTGCATTTTGTAGAAATGTTTTATAGGTGTCAATTTAAAGATAACTCAAAACGAGTCGGGAAAAAGGGTAAAAAAAAAGATTCGAGATGAAAGAAAAATAAAACGAATAAACCAAAATAACCTACAAAAAATAATACTCTATATAATGTGGAAATATTGGTATTATAATGTTGGTATTATAATGTTAGAATTATAATCTTTATCTATTCACCAAAGAAAGAAGAGTCGTGGCATAAATTTGTCAAAAGATATTCATCGTTCGTCAAAATATTTAACCGCGAATTCTAAATTTAATGAAATCATAAATCAAAATGAACAAGTTGAATTCCAACAATTTATTTCATTTTCGACCCTTAATTTTTTTATTCCACAAAAAAAAAAAATATGAGAAATATATTATTATTATTATTATTATTATTATTATTATTATTATTATTATTATTATTATTATTATTATTATTATTATTATTATTATTATTATTATTATTATTATTATTATTATTATTATTATTACTATTATTATGCAATAATAATAGTTATATAAAAATAAAACATAATAGAATTTATAGGAGCTTTAACTTATAAGAATTTGAACTTATAGGGTGAAATTTGAAATTTGAACTTATAGGGTGGTGAACTTATAGAACTTATAAGAGTGAAATTTGAACTTATAAGGCCCTGTTCTTTTAGAACATAGAGTTTGAACTTATAGGAGTGAACTTAGGACTGTTCTTTTTACGGCTTTTTAAAGTTTGGCCCAATTTGAAATAAGTGGTGAATAGAGGCCCAGTGAATCGAATCGAATCAGTGGTGAAATTTGAGGCCCAGGCCAGAACTAAATTGATTATTATTATTATTATTATTATTATTATTATTATTATTATTATTATTATTATAATAATAATAATAATAATAATAGTAATAACAATTATTATTATTATTATTAATATTATTATTATTATTATTATAATAATAATAATAATAATAATAATAATAATAATAATTATTATTATTATTATTATTATTATTATTATTATTTAATTATTATTATTATTATTATTATTATTATTATTATTATTATTATTATTATTATTATTATTATTATGTTTAAGCGGTTTTGACATCAATAGACATCAAGAACTAAAAGAATCAAGAAAAATAATGTAAAATTTGAATTTAATATAATTGAAATAATCGAATCGAATCGAATCAATCGAATCGAATGAAATGAATGAATCGAATCGAATCGAATCGAAATAATCGAATCGAATCGAGTGAGTCGAAATGAGTGAAAATAAGTTTGGAAAGAACAGTCCTTATAGAGCCGAAATGAAATGAACTTATAGGTGAATTTATAGGAGAACTTATGGTGAATTTATAGGAGCTGAAACTTATTGGAGTTAAATTTATTAGAATTTAAAACTTATTGGATAATAATAATAATAATAATAATAATTGTTGGGGGTGACTTCTCCCGGGTCCCACGTCATCAGGCCGATAGGATTATAGACCGGAGGATGGTCCCACACTCGTTGAACCATCTGTATCTCCCGGGTCGGGTCAATCTAGGCCGGGAGGATTATTGACCGGACCATCCCATATACCAAGAAACCCAATGATCCACCCGGGCCCGGGCATGTATGGCCCACCCAGGGCCGTACTGTACGGAGCGGGGGCACAAGAAGACAAATCTGAAATAGGTATAAAAGGCAACTAAAACCCTAAAAATCATTAAGTTTTGGACACACACAAAAACACTACAAAAAAAGGTTTTTCTCTCTCTTTTCTCTCTCTAGATTTATTTGTCTTTGTAACTGACTTGAGCGTCGGAGGGCCATCACCCGGAAGGCCCCGGGGCTAGGTTTGCTACGTGATTTCAGGAGGAGAAGAAGGGAGAAGAGAACCGTGGGCTAAGGACCGCTCTCGGACTTAGTTCATTTAGCTTGTAATCCATAATCAACTTGTAATCACTTGTATTTAGTTTTGGTATTTAGTTCCTAACTTTATACCCGAAACAATTGGCGCCGTCTGTGGGGAAAATTTCACAAAAATCTTACAAAAAGCCATGTCAAACCCTACACAAGAGCCGAGAAAGACAGCGGAAGAAACAGCTCCCCCGGGAGGAGGTACCGGCGGCATTCCCCTGGAGGCCGAGCTGCAAACGCCCTTGACTCCAGAGGAGAAAAAGATGATGAGTGCTTACCTTGAGAAACTGAGGAAGACACCACCTACCGGTACTCCCCCGCCCGAGCCAAGTCAAAAGAAGTCTCCACCAAGAAAAGATCCCATCCCATCCGTGACACCTAAGAAGCATTTTCATGAGGACAATGAGACGTCAAGCAACGATAGTACGTGGCAGGAATCGGAACATTCTCACTCAGCGTCCCAGTCACCACCCTCAGTCCAGGAAGTGTCCAAGCCTGGGGTTCCACGCACCGAGAGGCCCAAGCGCAACAAACCCAAAGGAAACACAACACAAGGAAAGGTCACAGTAAAATCGCCTTTGGCCTCTTCGGTGCTGGAATACCCTCTTCCTCCCAAGATGAAAATTCCAACGATACAATATGACGGAAAAACAGACCCGGAGGAACATTTGGCGGCCTATGAGAGCCACATGATGATGTACGACTCTACGGACTACGTTTGGTGCAAAGTTTTTCCTACGACCCTGACGGGACTTGCCTGAGCCTGGTTCCGTAACCTCCCAACCAGCTCCATCTATGGATATGAGGACATGTGCTTGGGTGTTCACTTGATCTGACGCAGGAACAAAAGGAGAGAGAAGGTGGCTACGGAGCTCCTGAACGTGGTGCAGGGGAAGAGTGAAGGGCTGAAGGAATATATGACCCGGTTTGACAGAGAATCACAGCAGATCAGAGACCTGGACTCCAAGATAGGGTCCATTACCTTGTGGTAGAAATTTGAAAGAGGAGAAGGCTGAAAAGTCTCTGATCAATCACGGCCAAACTGATGATGGCGGCCGCATGAGATGGCTGAAGGCTTTGTGCGAGAAGAGCAATTCCATAAAACATTCAGTAAGAAAAATGACAAGAAGGAGGACCAGGGCGGTGCCCAACAAGAATGGAAGGGACCGTCCCGGAGGCACAACAACAACAACAACAACAACAACAACACCCGCAGCAATTTCAACCGCAGCAGCAGTAATAACAATCACAACGATCGCCGGGATAACCGGACTACGAGGCCGCAGGAAACAACCAACAGTTCCAGCAATGGACTCACTACACACCACTCATCAGGTCCCAGGCAGAAATTTTTGAGATGACCAAAAACGAGGTCAAGTGGGCCGCCCCTCGACCGCAGAAACACCCAGGGAATGATAAGTCGGTTTTCTGCGAATACCACCAGGCAGCCGGCCATGCAACGGAACACTGTGTATCCCTGAAGCACGAGGTCGAGAGGCTGGTACAACAGGGCACCTTGCGGCGCTTTGTGAAGGACAAGCGAGACAGAGATGGTGGCGAAGGTAGTGGTGATCCGGGTCCAACGGGTCCGAAAAAGAACAAGCAAAGAATAGGCGAAATCCATATGATCGCCGGGACGGAAGAGTCAGTCTTGTCCGGAAGGAAAAGAAAGGCGGAGAAACGTGAGCAGTCTAGGATGGGCATATATTCAACCGAGAGGATGGCACCAAAACCTCCCATCCCAGATTTGACCATTAGCCAGGAAGACTATCAGCGGGTCTCTTACCCACACAGCGACCCGTTGGTGATCTCCATGGATATCGGACCCCATCTGGTCCACAGGTGCATGATAGATACCGGAGCTTGCACCAACCTCCTGCATCGAGACATTCGAAAAGTTAGGCCTGAAGAAGGAATCGACGCCATACATAGGCTCATTGTGTAAGCTTCGCCGGAGCCGGCATCAGACCAATGGGGACGATAACCTTGCCGGTCACGATAGGGGAGGAAGACATGGCCCGAAGCGTAGACGCAAGCTTCGTGGTCGTTGACGCCCCGTCAGCGTACAACGCCCTCATCGGCCGGGTCACTCTGGACCACATTCATGCTGTTGTGTCAATACGAGCGCTAGCTATGGTTTATGTCACGGACAATTGGACCGAGGGGAAAGTTTATGGCGACGGAAGTAGGAAGATCCTGCAATTCCTATCGGCAGAAACAAGCGAGAAGACGATGGCGAGAGGTGAAGGTCCGGAACAAAAAGGAAGCGAAGTGCGGAAGTGACTCCGGGACCGGAAAGTGAGACAACAGAGATTGAGCTATCACCAGAAAAAAGTGTAATCATCGGGGCGGGGCTAGACCCGGCTTCAAGACGATCGATTAGTATCTTGGAAGAAAGCAAGGACGTGTTTGCCTACTCGGCGGCGGAGATCTGGGGATAAGCGAGTAATTGTACACCGGTGAGCGTTAACCCCATTCTACAAACCAATCAAGCGGCTGCGGCCCATGAGCGCGGAAAAGACGCGGCCATTCTCGAGAAATAAACAAGTTGTTGGAGGCGGTGTTTCATTGAACGTTGTGACTATCCAGTGGTTGGCTAACGTGGTAATGGTGAAAAAGCGTCCGGCGTGGAGAATGTGCGTTGATTTTACAAATCTAAACAAGGCGTGCCCCAAAGATCAAGCTATCCGTTGCCAAGGATTGATCGGTGGTAGACTCCACCAGCGGTCACTCAACCTTGAGTTTCCTGGATGCCTTCTCGGGATACCACCAAGTCTATCTGTCAGAGGAGGACAGGCCCCGGTGCGCCTTCATCACGGGACACGGGGTCTACATGTACAAGATGATGCCGTTCGGACTCAAGAACGCCGGGGCCACGTACCGGTAATTTGGTGGATGCCGTGTTCGCAAAGCAGAAAGGGAGAAACATGGAGGTATATGTGGATGATGCAATTGTGAAAAGTAAGTCCGATGAGCAACACCTGGAAGACTTGAGAGGGAACGAACCGTAGGAATAAGACCTGATCATTAAAGGAATCCGAAGAAGTGTACCTTTGGAGTCCGGTCAGGAAAGTTTCTGGGGTACTTGGTCAGCTCAAGAGGGATTGACGCCAACCCCGAGAAAGTCAAGGCCATATTAGACCTGCCGGCACCGAAGACAATTAAGGACATTCAAATTCTTACCGGGAGGATGGCAGCACTATCCAGGTTCATCTCCCGGTCCGCTGACAAGTCCACACCGTTCTTCCAGGTCCTGAAGGGAAACAAGAGGTTTGTATGGGGGAAGGAGCAGGACGAGGCTTTTGAGCAGCTAAAGAGACATCTTACAACATTGCCTACTTTGGCAAGACCAATCACAGGCGAAACTTTAATCTTGTATATCGCCGTGACCGCGAGCGCAATATCAGCAGTCATCCTACGGGAAGAAGAAAAACAACAACAACCAATCTACTTCGTCAGTCATGCACTAGGACAGTCAGAAAGAAACTACCCGATCATCGAAAAAGCCGCGTACGCTGTTGTTATAGCGGCCCGGAAACTGAGACCATACTTTGATGCTCACCCGGTGGAGGTGCGCACAGATCAGCCCCTGGAGAAAGCACTTGAAAAATTTGAAAAATCCGGCAGACTCCTCAAGTGGGCAATTGAGCTGTCGGGCTTCGGCATAACCTACGCCGGAAGAACAGCAATCAAGGCCCAGGCCCTGGCAGATTTCATTGCCGAGTGCACCCACCCGGCCAGGGAGGTTGCACCGAGAGGAGTGTGGCAGGTATATACAGATGGGTCGGCCACCATCCACGGCTCCGGGGCAGGGGTGGTCATCATCGATCCGAAGAATACGAATTTGAGCATGCCTTGAAGTTTGCCTTCCGACCCACGAATAATGAGTCCGAATCTGGCCGGTCTTTGGCAGACTAGAGTGGCGAAGGCCATGAAGCGAAGGAAATTGAATCGAGAACGGACTCGCGGTGGTGGCGAACCCGGCAAGGAGAAATCTGGCTTCGGGAAGAGGGAATGACGTTGTACCTCCAAAAGACGAAAACCTTGACTTCCAAGTTAAAATCTTTTGAGGTCCATCACATTCCCAGGTCCGAAAACAACAAAGCGACGCTGCTGAGCTTGCCAACAAGAATAAAGCAGACAATAAATCAAAAACGGTCACGGTCGACATCCGCCGGCAAAAGGGAGTACTGACAGTCAATGCAATCTCTGAAGACAACGGCTGGATGAGGCCAATACTAAAATACAAGTTGGAAGGAGAAATTCCGGAGGATAAAATCGAAGCTGCTAAACTAAAGAGGTTGGCCCCCTGGTTTGTCATCGTGGACGGAGAGCTTTATAAGCGGTCATTCTCGGCCCCGCTACTAAAGTGCGTAGGGGGCATGGACGCTGAATTCATTTTAAACGACATACACTCTGGGGTCTGCGGTCACCATGTCACCGGACGTACGCTAGCCCACAAAGCATTGAGAGCCGGCTACTTCTGGCCCACCATGCTAAAGGATGCCAAGGAATTAAGTAAGCGGTCTTGGCGGTGTCGATCTTCGCCGGACATCCACCTCCCCGCCAGGGACCTTAGACCAGTCCTGAGCCCGGTACCTTTTGACCAATGGGGGATGGACATCCTGGGACCGTTCGCAACGGCCACCGGGGGCAGGAAGTACGTAGTAGCGGCTATTGACTACTTCACCAAGTGGATAGAAGCAGAGGCTATCCCGACCATCACTGAACAGGCTGTGAGAAAGTTTATCCGAGAAACGTAATAACGAGGTTTGGGGTGCCCAAGGTGGTGGTATTTGATCACGGAAACGGATTCGACAATGACAACATGCGGGATTGGCTAAAGCGGAGCAGAGACAATTGTCGATACTCATCACCGCCACCGCAGAGCAACGGCAGAAGCCGAGGCCGCCAACAAACAAATGTTGAACGGCATGAAAAAACGACTGGACGAACTCAAGGGGGCATGGGCCGATGAGTTGCCAAGCGTTCTATGGTCAATCAGAACTACAGTCAAGGAATCCACCGGGCATACCCCGTTCAACATGGTTTACGGGGCCGAGGCTTTACTGCCGATTGAAGCAATTCTTCCCAGCCCTCGAGCAAACTTACACGACCCCGCCAGCAATGAACAAGCGAGAAAGGAGTCGCTGGACCTACTAGATGAGGTCCGAGACCAAGCAAGAGAAAATCTGGCGGTTTACCAGAACCGGATGAGGAGAATGTACAATCGAAGAGTGAAGCATAGGGAGTTTGAGCTGGGAGACCTGGTGCTCAGACGAGCATCCGCCACCGGGAAAGGGAACATTCACGGGAAGTTGTCAGCCACCTGGGAGGGGCCCTATCTGATCACAGAGATAAAGCAGCCGGGAACCTTCATGCTGAGAGATATGAGCGGCCACGACCTCCCGTCCCACTGGAACTCGGATACGTTAAAGAAATACTACGTGTAAGCGTTGTACTCTTTTTCCTTACCCGTGGTTTTGTCCCACTGGGTTTTCCACGGGAAGGTTTTAACGAGGCAACGTATAGACTTTTGTAACGCGAGTGATCAGGAATGTTGACACCGCAAGCTTTTGTAAGTTTTTGATAAGCTTTTAGTAGAATTTTTGCCCAGCATTTGTTTAGATTTGTATCACACAAAAGCTGGCCAGGGGGCAAGGAGGGGGGACTACCCCCGACCCCGGCTAATCACGATAGTCTGATTCAAAAATAGGAATTTTTGAAAATTTTCGCTAACACTTTCAGGAAAAGGAGGATAAACATCCAAAATCCCGCCTGGAACAGGCGAGGCAAGAAACGAGCCGGGCGGTTAAAAGACATAAAAGACCGGAGAAGGGCAAGACCTCCCAGGCAGCCCATGTCCACGTAGGACGAACATCGCGCCTTGAGAGTCCAGGCTGGGGCACAAGCGGCTCGCGCCTACGTGGCCTTGCACAATGCTCACCCGGCGCCGTCGGGCCCGGATGAGGGTGCCTAAATGCAAAAGAGCCGGGATGTCTATGATGGCCCACGTGCCTAGGCTGCTCTCACCGCAGTGTCTGATGCCGGCCTTGTAGCCGGTGGCGGCTGCGGACCTCCCATGGGTAAGACCGCGCGAACCGTCGCTGCGTCTGGAAGAACATCGCGCCTTGAGAGCCCGTGGCCTTTGGGCCTGGCGCTCGCGCCCTACGACCTTCAGACAATGCTCATCCGGCGCGTCGGGCCGGATGAGGTGCCTAAATGCAAAGAGCCGGGATGTCTATGATGGCCCACGTGTTTAGGCCGCTCTCACCGCAGATGTCGATGTCGGCCTTGGCCAGGTGGCGGGCCGCGGACCTCCCATGGGTAAGACTCGCGTGACCGTCGTCACAGACGGAAGAACATCGCGCCTGAGAGCCTACGGCCTGGGCACTGGCGCTCGCGCCTACGTATGGCTCTGCACAATGCTCATCCCGTACCGTCGGGCCGGGATGAGGGTGCCTAAATGCAAAGAGCGGGATGTCTATGATGGCCCACGTGCCTGGCCGCTCTCACCGCAGCATGTCCGATCTGGCCTTATGGCCGGTGGCGGTGCGGACCTCCGTCAGGTAAGACTCCAGCAGAACCCGTCAGCTCGCGTCTGGAAGAACATCGCGCTGAGAGCCCATGGCCCTAGGGCACGGGCGCTCGCGCTCTACGATGGCTCAAGATAATGCTCATCCGGCCGCCGTCGGGCCGGATGAGGGTGCCTAAACGCAAAAGAGCCGGATGTCTATGATGGCCCACGTGCTCAGGCCGCTCTCACCGCAGTTGTCCGATGCGCCTTATGGCCGGTGGGCGGCCAGACCTCCATGGGTAAGACTTTCAGCAGAACCCGCCGTCTCAGACGGAATAACATCGCGCCTCGAGAGCCCATGGCCTAGGGCCTGGCGGCTCGCGCCCTACGTATGGCTCACGATGCTCATCCGGCCGCGTCGGGCCGGATGAGGGTGCCTAAATGCAAAAGAGCGGGATGTCTATGATGGCCCACGTGCCGCTCACCGCAGCCGATGTCGATCTGCGACCTTATGGCCGTGGCGGTTGTGGACCTCCCACCGTAAATCGGAAAAGCGACGGGCACCGGAAGGGGCATGAACATAAGTGTACAAAAGTAAAAACACAACAGAGTAAGCCAAGTGTGGAAAACAAGCTAGGCATAAAGTTACCCGGCACGCGATACCGGGACATAGCATTCAAAGAAAGCCTAAAGTTTGGCTAAGTATAAACGTGAAGGGAACTAAACAACATCACCCTGACCCGGAGGGAACGATACAGGTAAAAACGTAATAAGCTAAATATGAACGGGGCAACAAGGTGAAACCATATTCTCCGGTCCCGGATAAAAGCAAAACGAGTAAAAACACGATAAAATAAGCTAAGTATGAGCAAGACAACATGGTCAACGATGTCGTCCGGGTAACACGACGGAAAGAAAAATAGGCTAAGTATGGAGAAATCATCCGACCCCGGCAGAAATATTGCGGGAAAAGAAAAGCAAAATAAAATAGACTAAGTATGGAGAAACAAGAAAAGCAAAACAGCATTGATAAAAGAGTGTATATTACAAGGTTATGCTTTAGGACCCACATGCCGGTCGAGAGCAAGTGGAATAAAAGAAAAGAAAAACAAAGAAGCTAAATGACCTACTGTAATCCCAAGAACTGTCCTCACCAAAAGGCCCGCCATCGCAGACCGGCTTGAGTCTTATTGAAAGCTAAAATACGCAGACAAAATGTAGGCTAAGGGAGACTCATCGATCACCCCGAGCGGGAAGATTCGGAAGACAATGACTGAATTCTAGCAGCCGGCATCGCCGGCCGCTTTCTTCTTCTCCTCCGGTCCGCAGCCTCCTCAAGTTCGGCCGAGGCGGTCAAAGTTGAAATTGGGATCGACCTTGTCGATGAACCCTTCGCTTCGTTAGACCCAAAGTCAACCCCGTCATAAAAGGAGTTGGCGCGAACCCGGGCGAGCTCAACCTGATGGGCCGCCTTCATCTCTTCCATCTCAAGCTCCAGACGGTCGCTTTAGCTGCCCGCCCGACCTTTCCGGCCTCGGCGCCTCGCCGAGCAATGGCAGCATCCCGGCCTTGAAAGACCTCTGTATATTGGAGGGCCAGGCTCTCTTTCTCTTTGGAGAGCTCCTCCAGCTGGAGCTCCTTCCCCTTCAGCTTACCCAGGAGAGTCTGTACCTCCTTCTTCAAAGCGGCAGTTTCTTGCTCGCGGACTTTAATGGCCTTTTTCAGGCGGACAGCCGCCTCCATCATCTCTTTGTTGGCCTCGGTGGAGGCCGGCTCGCGCCATGGCGGTCGAGCTTCGCCGCGGTTCCCAGCGTGAGCTTAGAAAATGAATCCACGCTGCGGCGGAGCTGCATGGCCCTGTCCGCAGCCAGGATGGCAAGGCCCCCGGCAATAGGTGGGGTCTCTTCAACGAAACCCGCCGAGCGCCCCAGTTTATCATCCCAGGCACAGGGCGGCCATCGAAACTTGGTCTGGCCGTGACGCCAGCCTTGGAGGAAGAGCCCTGGATGGAGAAAGAGAAGCGGTGTAAATATCCTGCCACCGATAGGAAAGACGGAGGAAAGACCGTCAGAAGGGCGTCAGGGCGCCCGACAGACTCACGAGAGCGTGGAGCTAACCTTTCTTTCGCTTTACGGGCGGGCGTCCTCCGAAGGAGAGACTCGGTTCCATAACGAAGGGCTCGGTAACCACGACCTCTGCAGGCGGTGGAGAGAATCTGCATGACCGGACACGCCGCAGCGGCCGGGTGGACAACGTCGTCTTCCGGTTGAGGGCGTGGAGACGAAACAGATCCGGCCGGCTTTGCCCTTTGCTCGGCCTCCCTTTCCCGCTGTGGTTTATAGGTTACGCGCTTTCTCCCCATCGGCCTGTCAGGAACTTCACCCTGCATACTCTTTATGAATTCCCTGAGCGTGGGCTTACGTCGTTTCAAGTCCACGGCAGTCGGTTGATCAAGCGGTCGGTTCTTTTCGCTCAGACCAATGGATGCCAAATCCTTCGGAGTGAGGTGACCCAAGGAACCTGCAAAAGACGAAGCAAGGTCAGAGCCGGAAGAATCAGAAAAGCTAAATAAACACAAGTTAAAAATGACTAAGGCACTAAGATCCTGGCCGCCCGGCCCCTGCTTACCTGCTTCGAGGGCCGGGACTAGGCCAACCACGCTCAGAAATTTGTCCTCAGAGATCGTGTCCGCTGGAGGAAGCCAATTCTTGGGGAACCAATCCTTCCCCGCTTTGTAAGCCTCAAAGTAGCGCACAGCTCTCGACTCCTCCTTGGTCAGCGGAACGTCCTTCCAGGGAAGAATGCTCCCCGGGACCCACTCTTCTCGGGTCTCCAAACGACCCCTTACGTCATTGTGAAAGCAGCGGGGGTGGTCGAAGGGAACAGGAGACTTGAGGAAAAACCACCTCTCGTTCCACCCCTTCATCGAATCGTTAACCGGGAAGTGGGTCAAGTATCCCGACTCCGTTACCAGTGACCACCACCCCTTAGTCGCCTTATTGGTACAGTAGAAAGTGATGCCAGGCAGCGGAAGAGATTTATCGTCAGGGGGAAGCCCAGATACAGACAAGTCCAAGCGAAGGCAATTATAACTCTCATCCCAAACGGTGTCATCTGGCATATAGCAATATTAGCCCGGTCGAGCACTTTCTCGATGAAGGGATGAAGAGGAAACCGAAGCCCGTGCTCCAGATCCTTCATGTATACGGCCGTGTGAAGGTTCGGAGGCTTGACCACATTCTGGTGCCTTCCCGGCACGACGAATTCCCATCCCTCGGGCAAGTTATAATGTATGGCCGCCAGCTCAGGACTATTCTTCTCGTTCAAAAAGTCCCGGAAACCCAGATTAATCCTAGTGTTCATGGGGATCTGGAATACCGAGGGCTCTAGGATCCGTACGTGTAAAGGCTCGGCCTGAGAAGGGCACTTTGGGAAGTCAGGCTGAGCCTCCATGTCGGTCACTCCTTCCCGGCCTATGGTCAGATCCTCTAGTTCAGGCTCTACCTCAGAATCTACTACTACGTTAATATCGGTGGCGGTTCTAGAGGACGAATCGGCTGAAGCACTCATTGTTCTCTATCAAGTGATTAAAAACTTACGAAATCTAGAATCAAGCACGAAAATTACCTCTTGAAAAAGCGCGAACGAAGAAGGAATCAAAGGCGTGACGGCCGAACGGCGCAAGTCTGGCGAAGGATGATGAATTTGGAGGATTTTTGAGAAGATTTGAAGTGTTTTGGGGGTTTGTAAAGAGAAAATGAGTCGAAATGAGAGGGTATTTATAGAGGGGGACGTGAATAGTGCACCCCAAGCCATCGTACGACACGTGTCAGCCGGGGGAGACGAAACGTCGTTACCTTGAGATCTGGAATTCAAAAATTGCGCCAAAATGGAAGCTTGCTCAAAGACACCACATCTGAGCGGGGACGAGGGAAACGCAATGGCGGGGAAGCGAGGAACACGAGGAGAGCTTACTCATCCAGACTGGGAGGAAGCCACGCTGGGAAATTAAGTCATCTGAGGGCAAGCTCGCGACTTCCCTGTATGGGGCGATTGTTGGGGTGACTTCTCCGGGTCCCACGTCATCGTGCCGATAGGATTATAGGCCTGAGGATGGTCCCACACTCGTTGAACCATCTGTATCTCCTGCCTGGTCAATCTAGGCCGGGAGGATTATTGACCGGACCATCCCATATACCAAGAAACCCAATGATCCACCCGGGCCCGGGCATGTATGGCCCACCCAGGGCCGTACTGTACGGAGCGGGGGCACAAGAAGACAAATCTGAAATAGGTATAAAAGGCAACTAAAACCCTAAAAATCATTAAGTTTTGGACACACACAAAAACACTACAAAAAAAGGTTTTTCTCTCTCTTTTCTCTCTCTAGATTTATTTGTCTTTGTAACTGACTTGAGCGTCGGAGGGCCATCACCCGGAAGGCCCCGGGGCTAGGTTTGCTACGTGATTTCAGGAGGAGAAGAAGGGAGAAGAGAACCGTGGGCTAAGGACCGCTCCCGGACTTAGTTCATTTAGCTTGTAATCCATAATCAACTTGTAATCACTTGTATTTAGTTTTGGTATTTAGTTCCTAACTTTATACCCGAAACAATAATAATAATAATAATAATAATAATTATAATAATAATAATAATAATAATAATAATAATTTAAATATTAATATTAATATTAATATAATATGAAAAAATTTATTAAATTAATAACAATAATAACAATGATATTTATAGTAATGATGATGATGATGATTACAATAATTAAAATCTTTTAATTTATTCAAAATGATTAATTTTACTAATAATAAACAATAGTGTTCAAAATCGATTTTGCGGTCTAGTATAGTTAAATATCTCAATATATAGTTGATTATAAATAAGTTGGCTCGGTTAAATATTTTAATATACTATATTTCTTTTCTCGAGAATTTTAGTATTGCATTTTGTAGAAATGTTTTATAGGTGTCAATTTAAAGATAACTCAAAACGAGTCGGGAAAAAGGGTAAAAAAAGAGATTCGAGATGAAAGAAAAATAAAACGAATAAACCAAAATAACCTACAAAAAATAATACTCTATATAATGTGGAAAAATAAAAAATAAAAAATAAAAAACAAACAAAGTAATGAACAAGTTGAATTCCAACATATTCATCGTTCGTCAAAATATTTAATCGCGAATTCTAAATTTAATGAAATCATAAATCAAAATGAACAAGTTGAATTCCAACAATTTATTCCACCAAAAAAAAATATGAGAAACATATTATTATTATTATTATTATTATTATTGTTATTATTATTATTATTATTATTATTATTATTATTATTATTATTATTATTATTATTATTATTATTATTATTATTATTATTATTATTATTATGCAATAATAATAGTTATATAAAAATAAAACATAATAGAATAAAACATAATAGAATTTATAGAAACTGAACTTATAGGAGCTGAACTTATAGAGTGAATCAACTTATAGAGTGAAATGAACCTATGTAACTTATAGAGCCGAAATGAACTTATAGGAGCCGAATTTGAACTTATAGGAGCTGAATTGAACTTATAAGAGCTGAAATTAAATTTGAAAAAGAACAGTGCCTAAGAGTGAAATTTGAACTTATAGGGTGAAATTTGAACTTATAGGAGCCGAAATAACTTATAAGAGTGAAATTAAATTTGAAGAACAGGGCCTTAGTCTCCCTTAAGATGGATGTATCCGTCTTAAGGTTAAGACGGGACAAATATGACCCGTTTGGCCCATTAAGATTTTTTTTTTGTTTTTTGTTTATTTCGAATTTTTTTTAAGACTTAATTTTTTTTAATTTTTTTTTTTAAACGTAACTCAGAAAGCGAAAAAACAAATAATTTAAATGGTAACAATATTGATAAAATGATAACATACTATATTATATTTGTGACATATTCTCAGACATAAAAACATAATACATATTACGAATATAAATTAATTATGTTTGGATAATAATATATTATGTTATCATTTATTAATGAATTGTTATCATATTTATCATTATCAAAATGCAAAAAACAAATATGTTACATTAAAGTTAATGTTTTATCATTTAATATTGAAAAAATTCACATGAATAATTCCAACTTTCACCCATCTTCCAATAATAATCCCAACTCAAAATAATCCCAAAAGAATCCCAACTATTGAAAATTATTTCAATAATATACTTTAACCAATTTTAACCGGCTCAAACGGGTACAAAAGAAAGTTAAACCGCTTTTAAATTTTTCTCACTCTTACTCTATCTAAAACTAAAATCGGATTGACCTTTTTTTTGTATCCGTTTGAGACGGTTAAAATTGGCTAAAGTATATTATTGGAATAATTTTTCAATAATTGGAATTATTTTGAAATTATTTTGAGTTGGGATTATTATTGGAAGATGAGTGATAGTTGAGATTATTCATGTGAATTTTTCCTTTAATATTAACCTATTTTGGTAACATATTAAACAAATGTTATGACAATTTTTTATTTTCTATGTTTCATAATATGTTACAAATATAATATAATATGTGTACCATTTTGGTCTACTTTGTTACCATTTTCAAATACCGTATAAACACGATTTTCGACAAAAGTTAAAAAAAACAGGGGGGGAGGGGGGGAATGGTCATACCCGACCCGTCTTAAAATTTTAAGACGGATCCTTGGTCTTTTATAAGAATTTGTGTTCTCCCCCTAGGTCCATAATACATTTTTCCTCACCTAGGTTTAAAGCTCCCTTTTCTCCCGTTTTTTTTTTTTTTTTAATTAATTAATTTATTTAACTAAACGAAATTTCTTTTTAAGTTTTTATTTTGTAATTGGTAATAATATATATCCAAAAAATCTAACACAACAAATAATGAAACGACACATCAGCAACGATCATATTTAGTAATTACTTATTATCAATATGTCGCATCCAATTTTATTTTTCAAAATCTTATCTGCAAATTTTTGAAAATCTTATCCGCAAATCTTATCCATGTCAAATTTTGACCGCAAATTTTATCCGAATTAAATTAAACGTTCAATTCGTATGTAAAAGTATTAAGAAAATTATGTGTAAATGTTAAATGTGAGGTATATAAAAATATGGGTTTTTCTACGGTGTACCCTCCAACTTTTTTGTTTTCTATCGTATACCCCTATTTTTTTTCACTTACACGGTGTACCCTCAAACTTCATTATCCATTCTCAAACGTGACCTAAAGTTACTTAACCGTTAATTAAACACTAATACCGTTACATTAAGCTCTCATTTCTCCATCATTTTAATATTTCCTTCTAAATTTATGAATTTCAAATATTCATAATTATTTTACGATAAAGTAAATCAATAAAGTTTATGACTTTTAACAACAATTTAAAAAAAAATTATATACTATAAAAAAAAATGAATAAGGATAGTGGAAAATTAGAAAAAAGAAGGGGATATTTCATAATTTTGAAGGGAAAACATAAAAAATAGAAAAAATAGGAGTTTATTCTAACGGTGTTAGTATTTAGTTAACAGTTTAGTGACTTTAGGTCATCTTATAGAATGAGTAATGAAGTTCAAGGGTACACGGTATAAGGAAAAAAAAATAGGGGTACACGATAGAAAACCAAAAACTTGAAGGGTACACCGTAGAAAAACCCTAAAAATATTGAGAAAATAATGTGAACCTAGGTCTAGATCTAGTATCATTGTGTTGGTAAATAAGAGGTAGGTTTGGTGGGAAGATAAAGAGTTAAAAAAATAATATTTTAATGCAAAAGGTAGGTTAAGACCTACCCTTCCAAGACTAACACTACGGATAGCCTTATTACTATTCCACTCAAAATATCTAATAAAATAATATTAAATATTAAAAGATGTAAGTTAATCGGCTACTTTTGTGTTATTTTTGTTTCATTTTTAGATATCTTTTAGTTTTCAATGAGGAAATTATGTTCCTTATAGGCTTATATGTAAGACTTTCATATTGAAGTTTGGTTGTTCCATGTAGGGATGTTAATTTCACCTGAACCCACCAAAATTCGATCCACCCGATCTTAAAAGACGGATGATAACTTGACTAAAATGGATGACAGATGGATGATGGCTGATGGGTTGGATTCATCCAACCCGGTCATCATCTATCCATCACCCGAATTATCACTTGATTAATAATTTTTGAACGTAAATTTATAATTTTTTATCTATTAAATATAGGGTATTGTTCAAATGTACCCAATATTTACTCAATTGTACCCAAAAATGACATAAACGTTCTTTTCATTTTTCATTCTCAATTTCAGTTTCTTTAGTTTTCTCTCTTCTCTCTCCTAAATTAATTAACCCTAATCAATAACCACCGCTCACCACCACCACCGACCACCGTTGGCCACCCTGAAACCACCACCGGCTACCACCATGCCACCACTTTGATAATAACAATAATATTTTTAATAAAGAAAAAAATAGCCACCTTGCACCACCATCAAGCTACATCGCCAAAGACCACTACCGCTGCCTCCTTGTCCTCCCCGCCAGCGGACCTGCACTTTTTTTTTACGGTGTTGCAAAAATAATAGAACAATTATATAAATAAAGCGTCTTAGTAAAATGGAAGAAAAAAAATACAATTTCAAATTACACTATTCGACGAGTCTTCATATTTAGAAATTCCTTTACAATCTCATCTTCAGTAATTCTCAAAAATACATCACGCTCCAAAAAAGTAACTAAACTGTCATTTAACCATTCATCTCCCATGCTATTACACAATCGATTTTTGACGAAAGACATCACCGAAAATGCTCTTTTCATCGTCGCAGTCGCAACCGGAAGAACCAAGACAAGCTTCAAAAGTAAGTAGACTTTTGAATGTGTCAAACGCTTCATTGTTTCGACAAGGAATTTGCAGGTAACCGTCCCGTTCACTGAACTTATCACCCAGGTACCTTCTTACGCTAAATTTATGAAGGATATTCTTACAAAGAAACGCTCCTTTAATGAGGTTGAGACCATAGCGTTCACAGGTGAGTGTAGTGCCCTTCTACAGAGTAGTGCACCCCCTAAGTTGAAGGACCCAGGTAGTTTATCCATTCCTTGTACCATAGGCACCCATGTTATAGACAAAGCCTTGTGCGACTTAGGAGCGAGTGTGAGCGTTATGCCCTATTCCGTTTGTGAGAAACTAAACATGGGAGGGTTGAAGTGCACGAGTGTCACCTTGCAGATGGCCGATCGTTCGGTCAAGCGACCCTTAGGAGTGCTTGAGGATGTCCCCGTGAAGGTAGGGAAGTTTTTTTTCTCAGTTGACTTTATTGTTTTGGACATGGCGGAGGATAACCAGATACCTATTATCCTAAAACGACCATTCCTACACACAGCCGGGGCGGTCATAGACGTTAAGAATGGTAGGTTGACTCTAGAGGTAGGAGGGGATAAGGTCACTTTTAACCTTAACCAAGCCCTTAAGAGCCCAATGTTAGAAGAGTCTTGCTACTATCTAGACATTATTGATGTTGTGGATGAGTCTGTTTCTTTTGTCTCCGAAGGATCCCAGTCCAAGGATCCTTTGGAAGTTTTGATGTGTGATGATTGTGCAGATGGTGAGACAGGTCCGTGGAATGCGGAAGTAGCTGAAATAGAAGCTCTCCTATATGCTGATGACAGGAGAGATTTTGACACCACTGAGACGGTTGAGACCTCTTATGCTGCTGAGATCCAGAAGCCCGAGTTGAAGCCGTTGCCTACTCATTTGAAGTATGCGTTCTTAGACGAAGCAGAGATGAATCCGGTGATCGCCGATGTGATCTCACTGAGTCCCGGTGGCTAACTTTCTTTGGAGGTTTCTTGACGCACAAGAAGGCTTTGGGGTACAGTCTTAGTGATTTGAGAGGTATTAGTCCTGATTTCTGTATGCACAGGATTCACCTCGAGGACGATCACAAACCGGTGATTCAGGTTCAACGGCGGTTGAACCCAAACATGCAAGAGGTTGTTAAGAAGGAGGTGATGAAGCTCCTTGACGCCGGTATTATCTATGCGATTTCCGACTCTAGGTGGGTTAGTCCTGTTCAGGTTGTTCCTAAGAAGGGCGGGACTACAGTGGTGAAGAATGAGAAAAATGAGCTGATTCCCACAAGAGTTGTAACTGGTTGGCGGATGTGCATTGATTATAGGAGATTGAATACCGCCACGAAGAAGGATCACTACCCACTTCCTTTTATTGATCAGATGTTGGAAAGGTTAGCATGCCACAGGTATTTTTGCTATCTAGACGGCTATTCAGGTTTCTTCCAGATCCCCATTCATCCTAAGGATCAGGAAAAGACCACTTTTACGTGTCCCTACGGGACCTTTGCTTATCGTAGAATGTCGTTTGGTTTATGTAACGCACCTGCTACTTTTCAACGTTGTATGATTAGTATTTTCTCCGAGTTCATCGAGTCTATCATGGAAGTCTTTATGGATGATTTTAGTGTGTACGGGACCGATTTGAGTGAGATTATGCTGCTCATTAAGTAGACGGAAACGAACCGAACAAGGGTCCGCATCCTAATAAAAAACAAAGCTAATAAAGAATTCAAGAGTGAGGTCGGCGTAGCTTTTCTCGATCATATTGAATAACGCAGACATATGCATACCCGCACAGAATTGTTCCATAACAGAGAGTATACCTAATTTACTCAAAAGCTGAAAGGAAAGAAATCGAGTAGATACCATTTCCTTCGAAGTGAGAGCGAGGAACCGAGTGCGCTGGTCAGGACTTGCGAACACGACACTTTCAAAACCGGGAACCGGTGGAATCGCCGGTGCTCGAGGCGCTCTTGGTTGACCCCCACGTGATGAGCTTGCACCCGCATCCGCCTTTCTCTTTGATGCACGCGTCCCCGGACCTTCCATAACCACAATGATGAAGAAAACCAAGTGAAACCCGAGCCCAAAATTTGATGGGGCTAAGTCGTATCACCTCAATCAAAAATAATCCTACAAAACTACTAACTGGTAGCTAGTGGTAGTAGGGTATCGTATCCACAGAGAGAGAGTTAAGTTCTGCTAAACCTGAAGGGTATCTAGATTACTACGGAGTTTTTAGGATGAATTAAAGACTAAACTATAATAACTAAAACTAAAAACTAAGACTAAGAAGGGTGTAAAGCAGTAATAAGGAAATTCTAGAGTCTCAGGTTCACGATGTCAGAAAACATAGCAAGCACAGAATCATGTAAGTTCGCAGTTAATTATGCTATGGGAACGACTACTCCTCTCGGATGATAATCTACCCTAGAGTTCAACTAACGGGCTCTTGCAACTTATTAGTTTACTCTACCTATTGCGAGCAAGTCTAACCTAAACCACGCTTTCGATCTTAGGTTCAGGTTTCCAAGATTAATTAACTAATTGTGGCCAACAATCAATCAATCATAATAAAAGCATGCAAGGAAGGCTAGCAATGATTAACAACAATCAAACAATCATCTAACTACGCAATCATAACATCGATTCCCCTAAACCCTAGATTAGGATTTAGCTAATCGCAATTGAAATTGAACTAAGGAAAGCAATAATAAACATGGTAAATAAATTAAAAACAATTAGAATAAAACCTGAAATAAATCTTGAAATCTTGAAATAAAGATCGAGTCTTGCAAAAAGTTAATCTTAACTAATTATTAGAGAGTTTGTAAAGAGAGAAAACTAAGTCTAAACTAAACTAATGATAATAGTTATGGGTAAAGATAAAAAGATGTTAGTCTGAGAGTTCTCTTAGGTTTATATAGTAAAATTGCCTAAAATAATTTCCTAACCTAAAGATAACTAAATAATTAAAATACAAAAATTGATCCGTCGAAATAATAATGTAAGTCAACCGTCGGGTCCAGACCGGCGCCGCAGCTCCAATTTTTCCTCCAGTTCTCTTCAGATTTAATTATTTTCGACCCAATATCACGTCTTGCTTTCAAGTCCCGAGCTCGATCTTCACTCCGACTTTTGGGATTTCGTCATCCTCTCCTTTTAAGCTCAAATGCACGGAAAATATAGAAATTCCTGCAAAATACGAAAAAACACCAAAAACGCCTCTAGGACGAAATATGAGAACAAAATGGCCTCGTAAGGCGCATTTTGATAATAAAAAGCAGCTCGGGACGAGGGTAAAATATATATAAAACTAACCGCTATCAAATTCCCCCAAGCCAGACTCTTGCTCGTCCTCGAGCAAGCAACTCACTAACTAACTAAAACACACATTCAAGCATATACATAAGATGTGAAACAACGACTCATAGCCAGAACATGCAATAGTCACTTTATCGTACACAACTAAAACAAACCTGAGCAATCGATGATGTTAGGAATAAATTCCTAACCGCGGAAATAAAGACAATACCAACTAATCAAGTTGCATAAGACACTATATCCGTTGAACCGTCGACCTTGCAAGACCGTTAAATTAGTGTCCTCACGGGTTTCACTCTACACTCATATAAGAACAGGGTGAGTATATGTGGATATTCTGTAAAGATGCAAGATAACACACTCACCAACTCGACTCGTGAAACACGCCTGCAATCTAATGTGAAAACGATCTCTACAACCGAAGTACGTGTCCAACCAAACAAATGACCAGAATACATGCCAAGGACTTACGCGGGAAGGCCAGGGTAAGGGTGAAAGGTGGTTGCGGCAAGCGCATTTAGGATAGGTGGAGCTAAAATCGGTAGTCGCATATAACTACTAAATCAACTCACTACAACAATCAACCCAACTCCATCGACTATGAGGCAAAAATGAACTCAAGCTCAATAAACAACCTCCATAAGAAAAGTCGAATAATCACATCATTAAACCGTATTATGTACATTTCCCAAATGAAACAACATATTTTTGTGTTTTTCTTTTTTTTTTTGAATTTTTTTCTCTTTTCTGCTTTTTTCGATTTTTTTTTGAATTTTTTTTTTTTTTACCAAATGAAATGCAAACGAAAAATAACAAGGGGTGACGGTTAACGACAGAAAACATAAGCCTTCCAACTTGCAACTCTTTTCTGCAACCTCTGCTCCAAACACCTCAAAGCAAAATCAACCGTACGAATAACAATATGCGACTGTCCCGAAAGGGATAGGAAACAAATGATAAGGTACGTGGCTGAATAATATGTAGCATAAAAACAGGCTTTAAGGCTAGGACGGGGTGCAAAAAGTGGTAAACCTATAATCTAAAGGGTAAGACAAATAGGCCATTTGGCTAATGTGGAGTTCATAAAACAAGAATAAAATGTTGTCTTTCCTCATGTAATACCGCTAGCCACCAACCCGACACGACTCAGTATTAAACAGACCGAATTCACATTTATGCACGTTAATATTACGCCCTGCACGAGGAGAAACTACACACACCTTAACAAACAAGGAGGCCGATCATAGATGTCACCGGCCTTGGAGGCTCTAATCCTCACTATATATATGTAGCTTTACCAATTCACGGTCAAGTCTATTCGTTCAACAAATGCAATCTAAACAACTGACTCGTAGGACTGACTTAAGACCGCATGAAGTGCATACTCAATCAAGTCAAGTGCATAGAAAAGGACAAGCATTAAGCAATAATATCATCGTCGTTTTGCATGTTTCTACATCTAAACTGACTCTATTTTTGTGATTTTTAGACATTTTTTTAATTTTTTTTTTTTGGATTTTTGAATAGAAAAACAATAAAAACAAGCACACAAAATAAAGAACACCTAATTTCTCCCCCAAGCCTAAACAACACATTGTCCTCAATGTGAACTAAATAGCAACAACTCAACAGCATCCAAAGCAGCAAATATGAGGACACATAAAATAACAGGGAAGAAATAACAAAAGGGGAAAGAAAAACTTACAGTACAAGGTGGAATCCCCCAAGCCAGCAGATGCTCAAGGGCTAATGGTCAGCAACCCACTAGTCAGCGCGACCCAATCAAGTTTTTTATTGCAAGTTGATCATTATCAACTCGGCTCGCATGTGGTTTACATCAAAACCATTCAACGCTCTTAGAAGTCGATCAAAAACACGCGCATGTGCTAAACAGAAACATAAGTAGCACCACGATAAAATAAGCACCATCAAATAATTCCACCTGCATGGAGTAACATTAAACTGTGGGGGTAATACATGCGAAGGATGAAGATAAACCGCAACTGTTAACGTATAAGCATAACCCGACGTGCTCAAATAATAAGGTGAATATCGGGAATAAAACGATAGGGCTTGGTCCACATTTTTACGGGATACAAATATAGGTGGTGAAAAACATGAACGTGGGATCCCAAAAAGATATTGCGGATCATCTCTTTTATTAACATCACTAGTATCGCCCTTCGAGCTTCCTATGTCAGTGGGAGCGAAATCCTTTTGTTCATCCGCGTATAATAAAGCTTCCAATTCATCGACTTCAATGCTCCACGAATTTGTTTCACCTGCACTATTCTCAACGCACGTTAAAACCTCCAAGGTATCCTCGGTCAAGGATCCGATTGAAACAAAATCAACGGTCTCATCGATAATTGGGCAAGTCTCACATACTTCTTGAGAACTCTCACCCTCGACTATCTCAATAGTAGTCTCAAACTCAGTATAAGGTGGATTAGTCGATTCATAAATATTCGCAGACTCAGAATCATCATCATCATCAAACAATTTATCATCACACAAAGAATTGTATGAATTAACTAGCAAACACGTTTGAGATGGAAAAGAATCATCACAAGGAGCATTATAACATTCGTTAGTCTCATAATTAACTCGTGCATCATCTCTTAATTTTCGGACCTCAACAGCCATCCTACTTAATTCGATCTTAATCTCAGATAAAACAGCATCACGAGTTATATCACAAAAAAAATCCCAAATCTCATTATCCAGCATATAAGAAATTCTTCCGTGACTCATATAATTCATGAAATCGTGAGTCTCAAAATTCATACCCTGACTAACGATGTAAATTTTCTCCCAATCAAGACAATAACAACTGAAAGAACCAATATAATTAACATAATCATTAAATCTTTCAATATAGTGATGGAATGGTTCATGATCATACTGAGGAAAATCAAATATATTGTCATGATGAGAAAAAAGAAAAGCAACCTAGAAAAGCAAGTAAAAGCCGAAAATAAAACCGTCTCCCCGGCAACGGCGCCAAAATTTGATGGGGCTAAGTCGTATCACCTCAATCAAAAATAATCCTACAAAACTACTAACTGGTAGCTAGTGGTATCGTATCCACAGAGAGAGGGTTAAGTTCTGCTAAACCTGAAGGGTATCTAGATTACTACGGAGTTTTTAAGATGAATTAAAGACTAAACTAAAATAACTAAAACTAAAAACTAAGACTAAGAAGGGTGTAATAAGGAAATTCTAGGGTCTCAGGTTCACGATGTCAGAAAACGTAGCAAGCACAGAATTATGTAAGTTCGCAGTTAATTATGCTATGGGAACGACTACTCCTCTCGGATGATAATCTACCATAGAGTTCAACTAACGGGCTCTCGCAACTTATTAGTTTACTCTACCTATTGCGAGCAAGTCTAACCTAAACCACGCTTTCGATCTTAGGTTCAGGTTTCCAAGATTAATTAACTAATTGTGGCCAACAATCAATCAATCATAATAAAAGCATGCAAGGAAGGCTAACAATGATTAACAACAATCAAACAATCATCTAACTACGCAATCATAACATCGATTCCCCTAAACCCTAGATTAGGATTTAGCTAATCGCAATTGAAATTGAACTAAGGAAAGCAATAATAAACATGGTAAATACATTAAAAACAAGTAGAATAAAACCTGAAATAAATCTTGAAATCTTGAAAATAAAGATCGAGTCTTGCAAAAAGTTAATCTTAACTAATTATTAGAGAGTTTGTAAAGAGAGAAAACTAAGTCTAAACTAAACTAATGATAATAGTTATGGGTAAAGATAAAAAGATGTTAGTCTGAGAGTTCTCTTAGGTTTATATAGTAAAATTGCCTAAAATAATTTCCTAACCTAAAGATAACTAAATAATTAAAATACAAAAATTGATCCGTCGAAATAATAATGCAAGTCAACCGTCGGGCCCAGACCGGCGCCGCAGCTCCAATTTTTCCTCCAGTTCTCTTCAGATTTAATTATTTTCGACCCAATATCACGTCTTGCTTTCAAGTCCCGAGCTCGATTTTCACTCCGACTTTTGGGATTCCGTCATCCTCTCCTTTTAAGCTCAAATGCACGGAAAATATAGAAATTCCTGCAAAATACGGAAAAACACCAAAAACGCCTCTAGGACGAAATATGAGAACAAAATGGCCTCGTAAGGCGCATTTTGACAATAAAAAGCAGCTCGGGACGAGGGTAAAATATATATAAAACTAACCGCTATCATTAACATGCATGGAGAAACTAGATGATCAATTTGTTTTCCGTTTCATATTAGTCTTTACTGCTAATTTCATATTAGCATTGGAGTTCACGTAAATTGAATTCAAATCGAATTTGTCGAACTAGCTCAAAACGCCCAATTTGAAAGACCGTCAAAATTAAAAAAAAAAAAGTTCGAAAGTCGCATATGGACAATATGGTCTAAGTTGCCACTTATGTTGATGTTTCTACACCTGGGAAAACAGATCCGACTTAATTGCCTCGATCTAATAAGGCTGACCCAAGACTCAATAATGCAACCTGAAATTGACCTGAGACCGAAATGACCCGACCCAAAATACCTTGACTCAAAATTGATTTAAAATCTAAATTAACCCAATATAAAATACTATTGGTAATTTCAAATGACTTAAAAATAACTTATTTAATATTGTACAATTAATTACCACCAATTGTATACGGAGTACCTAACAACTTTAAAAAACAACCTTTTAACAAAAAATAATACGTTGTTGTGAAATAAAGTGAATAAGAGAGACAATTAATAGTGTAGATAGATGTGTATTTCATTCATCCTTTGCATGGTATATATATAGTACATAGACAATAAGGGTTTCACCCAAACCCTAACTGTATTAAGATAACCATGGGCTTTGAGCCCGATGGACATCCACACTAGTATATGTTTCATAACACTCCCCCTTGGATGTACATCACTAAAAACATGCCTCATTAAAACCTTCCTAGAAAAAACCACATGGGAAAAACACTAGCGAAAGAAAAAGAACAACATTTTCAAAACACGCGTAAACGATGAGCTGCCTCGTTAAAACCTTGCCATGGAAAACCCAGTGGGACAAAACCATGGTTAAGGAAAAAGAGTACAGCGCGTGTCTACTCCCCCTGACGATTGCATCCGTTGCTTGACTTCTCTTGGCCCATAATAACGAAACTTTTGTCTTCAAGAAATAATTCTTCGTAGTAGATAAATTTGAAGTAATCTTTGATCAAATAAACCATGACCACCATTTTTCCTTTCAAAGCTCGCAATATGCAGAACGGTCTCGACTTCATTTGAAATAATAATTCGATTTTCTTGCTTGAGAATAATTTCTTTCCACCATTCATAGGCATACGTGTAATTGCCTATAACACTTGTCGTCCAGATAAAGTCACAAATATCTCCAATTTGTACGTCGACCGTGCTGCCTCGTTAAAAACCTTGCTAGGAAAAACCCGATGGGACAAAAACCTAGTCGAAGGGAAAAAGAGTGCAGCGACCATCCATACTCCGTTGAATAATATTCTCTCTTTAGTAGATACCTTTTTAGAATTAGGATAAGAATCTGAAATCCGCAATAAGTATTTCAAGAAGATCGATCGCATGGATTAATAATCCCATCATAAATCAGATTTATCCCTCCAATATTTTGGTTCTTCCAAACCGTTAATTCTTTCAGTTTTGTAACCATTCAAAACATCACATAGTCTCAAACTTCAGGTTGAGACAATAAAGAATGAATTTCAACTCTTCAAGAGTTTCAAGGTTCAATTCCTCTATATGATTTCAAACCATAGAATTCAATTATACTACTCCGTAGTATTAAATTGATGCGTCCCATAAGCGCAATCATTATACAGGTTCATGAGTTTCCCGAAAACTCAATTGATCCGTCATTACCAATTTGACGATCATCCATCATATCCTCCTATATGGAGTTACCAATCTTAGGAGCATATATCTCCTTATAAACATTTCTATAACAATGTTCATCATGAGTATGCATATGATATGAACTAAGAGTTAAAAAATATATGTTCTAATATATGCAACAATGTAGTATCGAAACTAAAATGTATATGCAAATGAGTAACTTGTTCTATATATGCAAATGATGACTCGATAATGCAAACTGTACAGTTTTCAAAGCAATTACCTTGATTTTGATGGACTTTACGTCCTTTGATAGACTTCGAGTCTATGAGCTCTTTTCAAACCATATATCATGTCGACAATCAAAATGGACTTACGTATTAGATGCCCATCATCTAGTCCAATAAATCACGCGCGCAAATGCAAATGCATATCGGTTCCTTACACGTATCGATACAATTCTATCATATCCTGATAGTCAGTACTGATTAATGATATCTGAATATATGTGGTACCATAATTCCATTCACTTTTCAATATAGGCCATCTATTGTCATTCAGATATCTATGTCACTTCCAGGACATCTCAATTTCTATAGATGTACCAACTGCTTATTCTTGCCGCCAAATTATGTAAACCGATATGACTTTCATACTACACCCCGTGTGTAAGTGTTGTTCAATTTGGCAAGAATTTCAATGTTCATTACAAATACTCTTCATGACTAATCTATAGCTCAATACGCCTTAGTCCAGGTCATACATGTCTATAGTCAAATCATAAATTTCAATGAATAAACATACCACATTTCGATAAGGTGATCAAGCCGGTATACTTTAGTACATCCTCATAACCAAATGAATTCCATCATTTTCATTTTACGGACCTCTATTTGATGTACATTATATTTCTAATAAATCACTGAACTTTTGGTTCAGTTGAGGATCAAAAACCAATTGTCCGTTTTTACCAGCTTTCCTTATCATCTTCCCCCTAAGGTGGTAAAACTATCAACACCGGATAGATTTAATGGGCAACCGATCACTATAACCACCTTATATCACATCACATATCCTTTTTATGTCAAAATCATATATTTATTTCAAAAGGATAGAATATGGGGAGTTAAACTGTAATATGCAAATGCACAAGTCTTTGAATATAATGCCCAATTTAGGAGATCAAAGATTTCATGTCATAATCAAACTGTGATAATCTCCGATCACATAATTACTCGTAGATGACTAAATGTCACTTAATATATTCAATCCAAGCGCGAACAGTTAAGTTCTTTAATTTAATTTCGAGTAATATATATTCAGATCTCCAATATCGACATACTCAATCTCCATGTACAGTCTTACCATCAATAAATTTAATGATACATGAGAGAGTTTCAGCACTTTATTATTTTTCCTTTAAGATAAACTCCACGTTTATCAATACGGGTATAATTAGTGTAGGTTTATATCCGTATATAGACCTTTTAATTCACAGGATTATAATGAAAAACTTTATAAGATTTAAAGTCATAAATTGAAATTGCATAATATACTAAATAGATTAAGAATTAACCTT
This sequence comes from Dianthus caryophyllus, assembly GCA_023091065.1. Lineage (NCBI taxonomy): Eukaryota > Viridiplantae > Streptophyta > Magnoliopsida > Caryophyllales > Caryophyllaceae > Dianthus > Dianthus caryophyllus. The sequence goes on from CM041520.1 coordinate 8,250,769, forward strand.
TTAATCCTTAAGTATATGGCCTAAGAACAATACCAATAATATGGTATCTCCTAATTATCTCACCCAAGATGTGTTGAAATATGCCCTTGAATTTGCTAGAAATTTTAGAGAGAAAACTGTTTTTCTTTTCTTGAGGTTTTGTGTTGTAAGTTTTTTATGAGTGAATCAATTAGCAATCAATTAAGCAATCGGAATAAGAGTATAAGAGCAAGTAATATACTCCTCCTCTCACCCTAATACACGGCCCAAGGAGTTCTATTTGAGGAGAGTTTCTTCTCCTCAAAATAACAACTTATTGATCAAGTTAAAGAGTGTATATCGGGCAGATGAATCTGGCCACTTTTCTCTTGATCATTTTAGCTTTTAATATAATGCGATATATTACTAGTGTCATCTGTATGGACCGACTATAATATACTATAAATATCCTTATATTTATAATTTACTAATTAATTATAACGGTTTATATTTAATTAGCTTGCATTATAAACAATAATTAAATATAACATTTTATATTCAATTCACGAATTACATTTAATTCGTTTCAGCTAAAATTATTTAATCAAGATTAAATAAAGGTTCACCATTATCTTGACTAACATTTTAGTCAGTAACATCATCACACTTGACTAACATTTTAGTCACATTTGACTAACCTTTTAGTCAACAACACTGACTAACCGTTTAGTCATAAAGTAAGGCATCAATATGATCATTTTCTCAAATAATCATATTTCTCAAACACATCCTTTAGGTGTGACTCTTAGGGACCAGTTGATCACCGCCATCTGTATGACAATAACGTCAAACTTATCTAGCAAGCCAACCGTTATCGATAAACGTTATTCAACTGATTAAATACAAAATGTACCCTGTGTACCTTTAGAGATTTATTTATGTTATTGCACTCACTGTGGAGGACACTATCCCCATGTACAGTCTTACCATCAATAAATTTAATGATACATGAGAGAGTTTCAGCACTTTATTATTTTTCCTTTAAGATAAACTCCACGTTTATCAATACGGGTATAATTAGAACCCGGATGGCCTTTATCGTCACATCTTAAGTATTTCATGTCAACATTTCTTTGTCAAAACCGTGACAAATTTTCACAAAATTGGCTACGACCCAACCAATTCGCTTATTAAATACCAAACTTGTTGACTGAAAACATAGTGCTAAACTTCCAGTTAGCAATAATTCATCATGTAATTTTAACATTTGGCCAAATAAATTATTGATGTGACTTAAGACACTAACCAATGTGTCTCATTTATATTGGCAAGACTTATATGTCTCAATATTCCTTTTGTGAATATATCACATTACTCATTCTGAGTGACATATAAATCAGAACTGATTATTAGAATAATCCCAGCTCTGTAATTAATTTATCCATCCTTCCAGTGGATGTAGCGATTGCAATGATTTTTAGTGATTATTCCCTCACAATATATATTGATCACATATCGCTTGCATTTATCCCACATCATTATTGGTGGACATATGAAATATCAAACAAGATCCATAGATCTTTGTGAATGTTTAGGACTAGCCACATAGTCCCTCAACCACATGAAGTGGTATAATATTCATCCATTTCAATTTAGATGTAATGTCAAATTCGCTTAAGGGAATAATGACCATTTATCAATCAAAACATTCACATTTTTCATCAATTCAAAAATTGTGGAACCCTTTTGTTCTCACAATGTATCATCCCTAAGACAATATTATTTGCATATGAGAAAGAGTATGGCTTTTCTCCCATTTCTCAAGTTGCACATCTCGCATAATGAGATTGACACGATCTTTCGTGTTATGTATCTTTTTAATATATAATTTAGGCTCAAAACACCATGACATTAGGCTCAATTAAGGCCACATTTTAGACTAAAGAAAACCACATTACTCATCCTCAAAAGAGGTTTCGTTAATTCAATTGCAAATTTAGCAATTCATAAATTACACAAGTGGAACTCCGGCCACTGACATTTACATGTGGACTTCCGGCCACTAATTTTACATGTGAACTTCTAGCCACGAACAATATTATGTGATTTGAACAGTATTTCTCAAACTTTGAGCTTCAGGCCAAAATCTTACTCCACAGGATAAATATTTGGAACTTCAGGTCCAAATTTATATATGTCATATTTTAAGCCTAAAACTCTTGATCACTCATGTCAAGAGTTTTAATAGTGGTATCATGGCAAATTTATTTGCTCATTCATGGGATCTCCGGCCCAAACTTATATTTAAATTAAATATTCTAAAATTTGTAATCCAGACTAAAAGAAATAACATCAATGGGATCTCCGGCCCAAAAATTATATGTAGTTAAATATTTTAGAATTTCAGTCCAATAACATATGAACATATGATACACAGTCCACATGACTGATTTATGCTTTACGCTTCTTTCATCATCCCACTTCCGGGGGAGAGAGTTATAAAGTTCATATGCTCTATTTATGACCAACCTCGAGGCCAGGTCACATCCTTAGCCACTTTTGTGGAAGGAATTTTAATTAATTAGATTTTACTTTTGACCATAACCGTGGTCAAACTCTCAACGACCTGAACCCTGGTCACATTCTCAACCTCCCTCTATGGGAGAAAAAGTTTAACCAAACTATTAGATCGTCTCCGCGATCATATTCTCAACTACTACACGTAGGAGAGAAGATTTACACAAAAATTTAATTTGTAACCGTCTTTGTGGCCACATCCGCGCCCACGTCCCGTACGTGGGGGAAATTAAATTGTAAGTCAGATCTCGATAATGACCACTTCCGGTGGAAACAACGATAATAATGAAATCTGATTTAGACCGTCTCCGCGGTCACATCCTCAATCACATCCCGTATGTGGGAGGAAATTGTTACATTCATTTTCCAATAATATTATCGTATAAATCTCATCCTTTGATTTATTCATAATGACAAAATATAAGTTATGACAAAATATATTTTAGCCAAAATATTGAAACATGCCAATAGAACACACGAACCATGAGTTCAATCATAATCATACTATATACATATACATATACTAACAATCTAACATGCACTCCGCAAAATAGGATTCATAGATATATTACTATACACGAGTGATAAACTTTCAATAAAATATGAACTTTCTGTACTAAAGTAATCTTTAATGTAAACCGCAAACCATTTAATCGCAAATTATGATTATATAGTTAATCAAAGCAAGAGATTGTAGAGCAAGATTGCAAAATAAAATACTCCGTACAAAGTACTCGAGAAAAACCAACCACAGACCAAACAATATTCCTCTTATTGATTTAAGACACATGTACCAGAAGTATTATGAATTTATGAAGCCACAAAACAAATATGCACTACCTTAGCCATGTCAGGGTGACACGTATACATCAACATGTCAAAGAAAGAATATACGAAGTATAACTAAAGGCAACCATTAATTGAATATGCAACATATAAGTTCTCGGAAATTAATCAGATTAATTAATTATCACTTGCAAACAAAGTGATTACAAAATTGTGGTTTAAAACCGATAATTTAGCCGCAAATCAACTCAAAATTACCATAAAACTATGTATCCATGATGATTATACTTAACGATCAATCATATCATATTGCTATTTTAAAGCAAAATATTAGAGCATGATCACGTGCTAAACAATTAATGACATAGGGATTAATACATAATAGAAACCAACAAATAATTGCTTCCTATACGTAAACGTGATCAACAATCGGTAATATAACTAATACTCCGTACTCCATATCATATCAAAGTGAAGCAACAAATTGGCGTCAATAACCAAAACTCCAAGATGACAAAGACGGACAAACTTAAACGCGTGTAAGCATAACTAACCATTAATATTCTCAGTAAAATAAGTTTTACAAATATGGGAACAAACAATTAGACGTGATAAACATGTATTGTAGTATACTCCGTATAATCATGACAAAGTGAAGTAACAATTTAATGTCAGTAAGCAAAAACTAATGAGATGACACATGCAAACATATTACCAAACATTAATAAAACGTGTATTGAGTAGTATCTAATTGCAATCAAATTACAAACGGTATGCGTACCTTAATACCAAAATAATAAAGTTAGATCTAATACGAACCTCCAAAGTATTAAATCTTGTATATATAATAAATCTCATGAAATAATATTACTCCGTAATAACTTTGAGACGATCGTGCTGATAACGTGTTGTGAAATAAAGTGAATAAGAGAAGGATTAAGAGAGACAATTAATAGAGTAGATAGATGTGTATTTCATTCATCCTTTGCATGGTATATATATAGTACATAGACAATAAGGGTTTCACCCAAACCCTAACTGTATTAAGATAACCATGGACTTTGAGCCCGATGGACACACTAGTATATGTTTCATAACATACGTCTTCTTTTTCCAAAATCTTACATTTTGACCCAAAAAAAAAATCCGACCCATTGCCCGTTTACGAGTAGAGGTGGCTCTACGGGCCGTGGGCCGGCCCATGGGCGGGCCCGTCAGGCCACAACAATTTTTTGGCCCGTCCATGCCCACACTTTCGGGCCTTGAGTGGCCAGGCTTCGGGCAGTTATATTTTATGTTGCCATAGCCCGCGGGCCGGCCCATGAACCGTCGGGCTCGGGCCGGGCCTAGCCCATGGACTAACTTCGGGCCGACCCATGGGATTGGTGTTTTTTTTAGTTATTTTTTATTTTAATTTTTTAAATTAATTTCTAAATTGTAATTTTTATATTTTAAGTTAATTTAATTTTTTTTTTAAAGTTGTAACACTTGTAAGTTGTTACTTGTAAATAAGTAAGTAATTTTTAGAATTTCATTTGAATATATAAGTTGACTTGTAAGTAAATAAATAAAACTAAAATAGTAATAAAGAAAATGAATAATAAAAAAAAAAAAACCAAAACCAACTAACAAAATGCCGTTGGAGTTGGAGAGTATGGTATTAGATTAATTAGTAGACACTAGAAGATTTGAGAAACCAAACAAATCAACAATGCAAACTAACGGGCAAAAAATTAAGAAAAGGACTTTGCCCATGGGTTGGCCCATGGGCTAGCTAACGGGCCGGCCCACGGGCCACGGGCCGGACCGGGCCAAATTTCACATTTTTTTAATTGTTGTGTCCACGGCCCGTGGTGATGGGCCACGGGCCGGGCCGGGCCAAGAGGATGACGGGCCACGGGCCGGGCCGGACATGTCTTGGGCCGGGCCGGGTCGGGCCGCCCACGGGTCGCGGGCCCAAATTGCCAACTCTATTTACGAGGTTTCAATGTTTCATTGATTTCTCAGTTTTGATTTCACACAAATCAATTAACTTTACTCACCCAAGAAAAAGAAATAATTCATTTTTATCATCGGAATTTCTGCTGCTACACCGCCGGTCTTGCTGATCGCCGGCTGTTCCTCCACCGCCGGCATTATATAATTTCCGTCACCGGAATTTCTCCATTTTAAAAGGTGCTGTTTCTTCTTAATTCTTCATTCAAAGTTTCAATTGTTAGTTTACTATGCAAAGTCAATGTTTGTGTTGGATGTGTTAATGCGTTAAAATAGCTTTGAAATGGTTCAATTGTTGTTAGGGTTTGTGTAAATTGGGGGGTTTTTTAGTCTAAATTCGTTTTATTGCTCAGTGTAAGAATAATTAAGTACTTCAAGATTCATGGTTTGCAACATCTTTAATGTCAGTGGTGGCTGACTAAATCGGAATCGAACACCGACCTCCACGTCTAAAATGGTGTTGCTAGCACAGATATATCTCCCCACATCGTTCTCATTGTCGACAATCAACCTTCCACCGACAACAAGTTGGGGTAAGATGGGTCGCCAACGACATCCCATCACCGGCGCCAGTGGTAGGCGGTGGGGAATTTAAGTGGTTGGTTGGTTTAGTGGGGATTGGAGGGATAAAAGGAATGGAGGTAGATGAAATCTTGGTAATAAGGACGGAGATAAACGGGAATGCATGTGAAACAAACACCAACATAGTGAATGCTTTTATTTTCCGTACCCTTTTGTTACACCATTGAACAAACTTCACTGCGTTTTTATATATACCAAAGTATATGGAGCATCAAATTTGATTTCTTTCCAAAAATTGACCTTGGAAAAGCTTCCTTTTAGTCAAACTCTCGATATTGTCCCTTGATCCTATCATCAAAACACTGAAGAATTGGTGGCATAATATTTGTGTTTTCTTAAATGGATTCTCTTTACAGTTAGAAATGGTTAGTGATTCAATATGAGGCCTTACTTTTGAAATAATATTGTTTAACCCATTTCATGTTGAACCATTTGTGTTGTCTGTAACAGCATTATATTCTCTTTCACATACGTATTTTACCCATTCACATATAAGTTTGACAATGTTAGTTTTGTTTACTTATCTTTCTATCTTCTTTGCCTTTCCTTTTCCCCCCTTGCACTCACCCGCCCAACCTATCATCCCTATCCCTACTAGATCACCTAGATCACTCGCCTTGACTCGGGTCTCTTCCTCTTCCTCCCTCGACTAATAATTTATTGGCTGTCCTCATCCAATTTCGTTCTCTTTACCTTGAGAAATTAAAAACCTGTTGGAGATGATACCAAAACATACTTATGACCTATTACTATCCATTTCCTACGTATGAGGTTTAGTAACATGAAACTGTTGCATGTATATGAAACCCATTGGTCGATCTAGGTACCTTGCTGAGTTTATAGCTTCAAGTTTAAGCATAGAACAACTATAAACCTTAAATTATAGCTTCAAGTTCATAGCTTCTCCTTGTTAATCTATCAATTGCCCATTGAAAGCTTCAATTTTGATAGCTTCAATTTAGGTATCCATGATTTTCAATTGTTGATTGATAATTGATCCTTCATTGGATTTTTACCTGTTAAAATTCTGGTTCAAAACTCGATTTATTTTGTGGGTTTCTTTTTGTGTTCATAGGGTTTGATGAAGTTTTTGGATTGGTACATTAAGATTGCTTTGGGCTCAGCCATGGTCGGGGCTTCAATGGAGATGTTCATGATTAAAACTGGTTTCTGTGTGAGGACTCTCCATTTGCGTATCTTTCTTATAATTCTTGTTTTGCTCAATAATTTTGTTGGAATGTTGTTTGATGTACTGCTCTTAGAGAATAGAGTTTAGTGTAATGGTTTCGGTGGAACCCGATTAGAGCCATTTTGGTTACTCTTCTCAGGCATATCATTAGTTCTCGATTTTTGAAATGTGGGCAAATTTGTTGTTTTCTTTGTTTTAAAATATAATTTAATCCATAAAAACCAGTTAGGGGTATGGCCGTATGGGTATTGGTATTGACTAATGATTTTGGTTGATAAGTAGATATAATTATATATATTTGTTCAAAGACAAGGACAAAATACGCTCACTGCTGGAAAGGTAATTATGTGACTGAAATGAAGGAAATACTATAGTTAGAGGTACTAAGATTGTTGAAGATTACTTGTGGTTACAAAGGAATTGTTTGAAGTAGAATGGTCTCTGTAGTTTCATTGTGATCCCAACAAGCCCAATAGATTGATGAAAAATTAAGTTTCTATTCATGACATGTAGGAGGCATAACTTTATGTATGATTTTTGAGTATTGGGATGTAAAGACGTCATTATAGTATTGTGGTGGAGAACCAGAAATCGGCTGTGTCTTTTAACGTTTCTGAAATTGTTTTAGTGTTTCGTTGACGGAAACTGTATGTGCTTGGGAAAATTAACATGTAGCACTACCATACCAATTGCAGCAAATGTCATGTTTTTGATTTTTTTTTTCTTTGCTTTGTTTTGTTTTGTTTTGTTTATAGAGGTCGGTGTTATTAGTTTTTACTGGTCCAACTTCATTGCGCAGAGTTGTTGATTTCTTGCGAAAATACAAATATCTCACCAAGTGTTGAAAAATCCTTCTGTTTCTGGTAACAAAGATACTATATAAGTTACCTAGTACAGAGTAAAAACATGTGTTAGTCTCAAAACAACAGGATGGTTTATGCACAGTTGTACACATTTAAGCATGTTGTCGTCTGTGTTGAAAAATGAGTTGGATAAATCAATTCTATTTAAGAAAGGAAAATAAGAATAGTCTGATTGAGTAGTTTATCGTGAGCAAACAATTTCAGAATAGCTCGAGTTGATTCATCACATGGCAAGACCTTTACTACCTAGAAGAGGAAAGGTTCAAATTATCTGTACAAAAAGGCTAACATAAATTTTGTCCTGTGTTTTATATTACTCCGAATTTGTTAATATCGAATGCCGGAGTCCCTCTCTGTAAACGCCTTGCCTGTGTAGTGGCATCGTAATGCTGATTGTAGAGTATTATGGAGTTATGATGTCCTTTCTTTTATCCCTACATTGTCTACGTCTTACACAATAAGCAAATGAAGCTAATAAATGTCATGATCCTCGGAATAATGCCGCGAGCCTACCCTGAACTCAAAGCACCTCTTACTATCCAATATCATTATCGTGGTCGACATCCATTTAAATGTCGCTGGGAAACTTCATGGTAGGTTAACCTTTTATTTGGTGTCGTCACTTTACCACTGTCAAATATAGACGTGTACATATCATTTATTATGGTTTGGCATTGTGAGAAAAGATTGAATAATACCCAGGTAACGCTTGAAGGTATGCAAAATGAAGGCGTGGTGAGGGACGAATGAACCCAAAATAGACTTGGATTAGGTTGATTAAGGGTGACATAATTCTACTTGGGAATAGAGTCTAAAGATATTATGGTGTAGGATCAATTAGGATTCTCTCCGTTTCCTAAAAATAAATGGATGGTCTATTCCCTCTCACAGTCATGTATAAAATACCCACCCAAAAAAAAAAAAAAAAAAACAATCATGTATAATTTATTTATTTATTTGGATTAATTGCCATAAATAATCCAAACTCGACCTTTTATTCCATTAATAATCTGTACTTCAATTAATCCACGAATAATCCGAATTTTTAATAACACATTCCAATAATAGACCCATCTAAAAAAAAACCGGTAGTTGAAGGTTATGAAAATTGGTGGGACCAGTTTTTCTTTTTTTCATTAAAAGTACTTCATTTTCTTCTTCTTCAACGTTGCTCCTGCGAAATTGGAAAAAGAAAAAAAAATTGAAAATTTCTGATTTCAAATTTTTCCTTGTTTTTCCTAATTTTTTTTTTTTTTGGGTCTTTCCACCATGCCACAATTTCAAAGTCACAAAGCAATTTACCTGTCAATATTCAAAATGGAAACATAAGATAAACCTCTCAACTGAAATTAGGGTTAATTATCAAAGTAAACAAAAGTAGAATGAAATAAAGGGGAGCAAATGACGTCACTTACCGGTGCCATAGTTTTCGAAGTTCGAAACCTCTTGCTTGGTCACCAATCGACTTCAAAACACGATTTTTTTCACTGAAATTTGAACAACAACTCGCGAAATCAACATAATTACTTCATTTCTAATCAAATTTTGTGACTTTGTGATTTTCTTATGATAGAATTGATCGATTTAAACACAAGGAATTCAAAGACTGTTTTCAAATTTTCTGGGTTTGAAATTTTAGGGTTCATACGATAAGGGGGAAGGAACTTAGGGAAGAAAGGGGAGTCTGATGTTATGTTTTCAAGCAAATGACGTTGAATTTGTGACTTTGAAGTTTTGTTTTCAATTTGTTTTCAATTTGTGACTTTGAAGTCAAATAGTCAAAGCTCACAAGTAAAAACTGTAAAATACCGGCTAAACAAGTAGTAAGTCATATAATCTATTATTGGAATGTGTTATTAAAAATTCGGATTATTCGTGGATTAATTGAAGTACAGATTATTAATGGAATAAAAGGTCGAGTTTGGATTATTTATGGCAATTAATCCTTTTTTGTGTCACTTTTGGTTGGTAAAATGAAGACTACTCGGTCGTTTTAGAATGCATATGGACCATTAATAATTAATGAAGCGGGGTATATGTGAGATGGAGAAATTGACAGAAACTGCTTTTACAATAGGAGCAAGTGAAAAGCTAAATTATGTTGGGTATGGTTAATTTCATTCAATCTACCAAAAGAAACTGCTATTAGTTTATGATCTCTCTTGTGTGCCCTTTGAAGTCGCAGAAAACTCGTAAAATGAAATGTTTGAGATCCACCTCCCATTAGTTAAGTTGTTTAATACTCCGTATTTCAAATTGCTGCTTCAAGGTTTTCTGGTCATTTGCTGCCTTTTGATTGAGTTTGTAAATGTCATTTTAAATGCACTGTGTAGTTTTTGTATTTGCTCCTTTGACCATGGAGTGGAAAATTATGTAGTTTCACAATGTAGCGGTGTCTGTCAATACTTTATCCTGAAACTTTAGAAGTGTGTCGATGGCTTTCGTGGAAAACACATAGATGGTGTGAATGTGCCATAACTTCTATACCTAGAATTCCTGACAAAATTGTTGAATGGATGCTACTGCTTTTGCTGAGCGTTTCTAGAGGTGTTATGAAACACATGCATTAATTTATCTATATTGCACTGCGACTGTCTCTGACCATAGAATGTGAGGTTGGGGTTATAAGTGAGACAATAAATTCCCTCGAATTGAATTTTATTTTCTCAAGAACAACGGTTGATATGTCTAGCAGTCTAGGTCTTAACCAACGAGATTCAAAGTTTTGGATGTTTTCTCGCTTTATTTCAAATTGAAGTTTTCATGTCAAAAGCTAGTTTCTCAAGGAAAAGTGTTCAAAATTTCTGTGGCTTAACAGCCGAAGCTCAAAGATGATCACGAGCTTGAATATAATTTGTAGAGGTTGTCAGATCAAATGTGAGCGTCACAAGTTAAATGCTTTAATGCTCTAGCTCTAAGTAGACGGCCTTTAGAGAGTTGGAGTTGATTGGAAACTTAGGTGTGTGGTTTTTTGTGGTTTGATTTGCGTCTGACTTGCTCGCTCCAATTTCTGTCAAAGCATTATCTTCAAATATGTATATATCCATTTCAACATCATGACATTTTTTCGGAAACCGCCTGCAATTCTCCTGTAGTACATAGAGAGCATTATCAGCCAGCTTCATAGAAAAGGCGTTGATGAAGCTGATGATGATACGTTTCTGCATGCAGATGACAAAGTGACAGTTCTGGAGTCCGAAAAGCGGGCATGGGAAAACTCAGCCGAAGCTCAGGCTATGAGAGAAGCTCTTAATCCATGGCGGCATCTCGATAACAAAGATGAAAAGTAGCCTTGGAATTTCTCGAGAACGATGATTAAAAGTAGCATTGGTAATTTTCTTTTAGGAATTTGGGCATTTTGATATTTATACAAACACATAAACAGTGTCCTGCAAGAGGGAGTCACTTGCGAGTTGCGAGCCACTCGTGTCACATACGAAATTGAGTATTAATTAATTTAATTTTTGTACCTGTCCACGAGTTTACACAATATGAAATCGCTAATTCGCTATAGAACAATGGTGTAACTGTGTAAGTGCAACACTGTGATGCAATTCGAGCCTTTCATAATTAATGCTCGAAACTACCTCGTAATAGATAGTTAATCAGGTCAATTCCGGCAGAAAGTCCTATAATTAATCCGATTTATTATCTTACGGAAAATAAAGTAAATGTAAATTGTTTACCCATTTTTTATTTTCGTTTAGCCAAAACGAAGAGAAGAAACTAGCGTGGAGATGAATAGACCAACCTGGACCCTAGAAAAAGGGTGAGGATCCTCTCCATTTCATGGAAAGAAATGGACATCCATTTTCTTTAGACGGTTAGGATCGGATCTTGGGAAAATCTAAGGGTTGTAATAATTTAGTAAAAATAATGTTTTTAATGAAGGAGAGAGAAAATATATTAAAAAATTAGTGTATTAGAGAGGAAATGGAGAGAAAGAAATGGAGAGGATCCAAATTGACGTAACAATAAAGTAAATTCATACATTTGCTCTTTTCTACTTTTTGCATTTGTATAATTGTATTTTGGAATATTATACGTGGTATCCTCGTATTTTTTCGAATTCTACATGGTACCTTTAACTTTTTGAAAATACCAATAATATTTTTGAACTTAACAAAATGTTTACAAAATACCTAAACTACTAAAAATAATGTTTTGAACAGTTCATATATGTGAATAAGAAATGTTTAAAATTGTGTAAAATGTATTTATGTTAATGACATGCCAAATTATTGACATAAGATGAATAAAAGTGCATGAATTAATATTCAATAAATGAAGATTAGACTTTTGGAGTATTTTTACATGTTTTCACTAAACTTAAGGGTACCGTAGATATTTTTGAAAAATGAGTGGGTAACACGTAGAATTCGAAAAAATATAGGACTACCGGTCTACCGCATAAAATATCCCTTGTATTTTATACTACTGAGTAAGTTGATAGTATCTTTACTTTCTTCATAGTTGTAAATCTTCTTGTTCACGGTTCATCTCATATTACTTCGTACAATTTTTTTTACGTCACTTTATCAATTTGGAACATATTCGGAGCTTTATGCAATAATTAAAAACAAATATAGTCATGTCAAATATCGTACCAGGTAGTTTTACGAGTGCAATATAAATGTCAGATTTTAATTATGTTGTTATAGATATATGTGAAAAAACATTGATTTTATTCTAGTTTTGTATCCAAAAATAAAGCGAAACATGATTACAATTATTTTACGAGTATACTATGTCATGACGTTTATTTGTTGAATGGTCACAATCTATACAATTAATTGTGATTGATCTTATAATTTGATTAATCTAATTAATGGAAGGGTAATGCATCAAGAAAAGTTATTTTAAATTTTATTTTCATTTTTGTTTTTTTGTTTTGCCGAAATTTTAAATATTTAAGAATGACCAGTTAGGGTCATTATAAAAACACGACCGTAAGTGGCAATTAAAATAATACTTAACCTAAAAACCATTGACTTTATGATAGAGTTTGAGCTTATATAAGCAAACTACCCAAGTTCAAAGTTTCACCACAAACTTTCATCTTCATCATTATTATCAAAAGTCAACACACACAAAAATCATCATCAAAGCAAACATGAGTTCAATCTACGACTTAGATTCAAACAACCAGTTCATATGGAGTGATGGTAAGTACATTTGGGTATCCTTCATAAAAGACATTAACACGCCCGCCGTAAGAGACAACAATTGGAGACATTTGGACACGGGTATCGGTCCTGGGGAGAAGTTTACCGGGTTGTCGTTGTTCAATGTCAAGTTAACGGGGACGAATCTAGAGAGCTTGGCGACCAAGCTCTCGGAGTCGCGTTTGATGGTTAATAAGGAAGGATTTTGTTACTTCAGGTGTGGAGGGATTGTAGGGCCTTCTTATAAGGAGGAGTACTTCAGGTTGAATGATTTGTTTGATTGGAAGTATGAGTATGGGGTGCCCGTGCCAACCACTCAGACTTCTTGGATGAGGTGTGCCCTTGAAAGTGGGAGGAACTTGACTCTACTTGGTTGAGAAGTCAAAGACGATTTTACGATAAAGTTATTGTCTGATCGGTTGATTGCTCTAATTTGTATTGGTCTTATAAGATCGATACGTGCAATTTTATCTTTATAAGAAGTTTACGTGGTTTGTTGTCTTGTCGTATTGATGTAATGTTGTGTAATGTTTTTATTGAATTGTATCATGTGATAATTGTTATTTCAAAATTTTATAAAATAAATGTCATGTTCTAGTATTTTATATACGGACTACTTATTTGTGTCCTGTAGAAAAGATTATTTATTTGTTATGTTAGTTTAGTTTAACAAATGGGAAAATTTAACAATGATCCATTTTATGGGTAATCTTCCAAAAATAAATCATCCTTTATATAATTCCACAATAAACCAACCTTCTACTCTTCTCTTCCTTAAATAGACTCGATTACTTACAACCTGCTAAACAGGTCAACTTCTTTCTTCCCTTAATAATTATTCCGTAATTCTCTAATAAACAACCTACCATTTTCACCTTCAAAACCATCCTCTATCACACCTCTATTACAACCGTGCCCTGCTTCTTGACACTGTCCATTGCACGATGACGGTCTTAAGTCGTATGCCGCAAATTAATAATTTATAACACTTAAATCCTAATACTAAGCAAATAGTAAAGCGGAAGTAAGGGGTCGAACCACAAAGAATAAGGCTAACTGAATCAAAGCTAAGCGTAGTTATAATGCAAATACAGAGTACGTAACAAAGTAATAAGTAACCAAAATGGGGGGTGTTTTGTTGGAAAACTAAGCTAATCGAATTCAACTAATAAAGCAAGTAAAGTGAATATGAGGATGAAATATAAGATATTAAAGGTCTCAACTCAAGTTAATATCCGCGGTTCAAAGTTAATCGATTACAGTTATCCGGTTTAAACTTATATTCTTGACTACCTTATCGTGAATCATGTAATTCTAATCCTCCTTATGTTTAGTTAATTAAAACGTATTCCGTTCTTAATCAACCCTAACCAAAAGACAATCTTAACAATCCAGTTAAAGATTTAATCAATTAGCAGCTTTAATAATGAGAGAATCGACAAGGAACAAATAGCACATACAATCCAGTTGTACTTTAGATGTTATGAGAATTGCCTCTAGGAATAAATATTAACGTATCTCGTTCAATAATTAAACCTAGTTGTTACTAGCGTTAAGTTAATCAGCAATCCAGTTCAATTAACAAAACTAACGATTACGCGATTAATTTGAAAACTAGTTGTACACCTAGCAATCACAAATCAATCTCGCAAATAATAATTATAGCAAAGCAATAATCAATAATCAAAAATAAAGATAAGAACTTTCAAACTCACAATTAAAGTCAACCCGTTTTAATCACTTGAATTGAGAATAAAGAATTAGTTACTCATGACCGACGGTTACAAAATCTCCAAAAATTTCAATCTTGAATCTCTAAACTTGAATGAAAACTAATAACAAGGTCTAAAGATAATAGATCAACTAATGAAAAAGTAGCAGTCATAATAAAGTTGTCTAATTAAAACCTAAAATCTTCCTAAAGTATTTCCTAAAAAGTAAATTAAAAATAAAACAATTAGAAATTTCCTAAATCCGGAATAGCAGGCGCCAGTGGCGCAAAACATGCGCCAGCAGCGCATAAGCACGGAGGAGAATAAAGCAGATAGGGGCCAGTGGCGCCAAATATGCGCTAGTAGCGCATTAACACGACAGCCCTGACAAGAGATAGGCGCTTCGTTGTGCGCTAGTAGCGCCTTAAAACGACATTCAGAACTTCATAGGCGCCAGTGGCGCTTATTCTTGCGCTGCTAGCACTCGAACTTTTTCAACTTTTCTTCACTTCTTCTCATCCTTTCCTTGATTCATCTTTGCTTTGATTTTTTCGTCTCGAGCTTGATATAAACTTCAAAAACCATTGAGAACACACTAACGTTGCCAAAGCATACAAAAGAGCATATATATCCATTCGATCATCACAACTCCAAATACGTCAAAATGGTCCTAAATCACTAATCTAAGCGCCTTAACCACACCTAAAATCAACATCTAAATCACTACTCACTCCGTCTTATCAAATTCCCCCACACTTGAACCTTTACTCGTCCTCGATTAAAGTCAAAGGACACTTCACATATCGAAACAACACTAGTTCACAAGTATGGTGGATCAAACACAACAAACCTCGCGTAATTCTTCTAACTCCCTCTAGTGGCTTAGCGATAGCCACTCACACACTCATATTCTAACCTCAACTACTCTCGAAATTTAGGAATCAAATGCCCTTCGACCCGACGACACAACGTGTAACCATGATGACAAAATTAGCTACGCCCCTTATTTCTCCATCCTAGCGCGGCTCACTTGTGCTACTAGCGTTCTCCAATGACAAAAAGCATATGCCATACACACATACAACCCACACAAGCGAGCTCCTAAACGCCTATACTCCGCAAACCAAATCAAACACAATCGCAAGAGAGGTGCCTACAACTCCATGCACCGCGATTACTCCACATTGTAGCCTCTAACCTACCCTTCCGACCTTGTTTGTCACCCTTCTTATGTTGCCACGCCGGTAAAATTGGAAATAGTAAAATATTTTTTTCCTAAATCTTTCATTTTACCTAGAGTGTCCGCCCTTGCGGGTTTCACTCTAGCTTATTTCACCTCACTCTAACTCTCGTGGCACGCGACTCGTTTCTTCATTTTACTTGGAGTGCCGCCCTTGCGGTTTCACTCCGAGGCAATTTTGCCTAGCTGCCCTTTCAGGTTTTCACCTAGCCGGGATTCACTTCTTTTTTTCTTTCTCGTATTTTTCTTTTTTTTTTCTTTTTTTTTTTTTTCTGTTTTTTTGAACATAAACAAAAGCACACTTTACAATGCAATACAATCAAAATGATTCTCCCCCCCACACTTGAATGAAATATTGTCCTCAATGTTGCAAAGGACACTAGAAAAAGAGGGATGACGAACATACCTCACCAAGAAAAATCGCGTCAAAAGACTTCCCCACACCATCAATCACCCAAGGGTACTGGATACGTACTTCAACCACACTCCTCACCTCCTCCCCCATACTTGAATAAAAGCATAATGAAAGCACCACACATATAATTTGGACAAAAAGCCATGCAAACTCCGAGCTCGTGTGTACTAGCGTTAGCTCCTCCACTCCAAACCAAGTCAACTCGATCGCATAAACAAGGTGTCCACAACGATTTCACCGTTTCTTCCACCACTCATGACGCCTACTCCATAACCGGAGCTCGATGATGTTCCGATGATCTCTTTTTTTTTTTTGTTTTTTTTTTTCAATATACCGCGGGTTGCCTCCCGAAAGCGCTTTTGTTTAACATCGTTCGCTCGACGCCTTTTTTACTCAAGTATCAGGTCAAGAGCGGAACAACTCAACGCTCGTAGTAACCTGTCAAACATGCTAGCAAACACACCGTAAAAGTGATAATAGCAACTAAAAATCAAACTCAAGCATGTATGGTCAAACATATTATAAGCACAAGTCACAATTTTCTCGGGGCTTCTAAACGTAGGGTTTATGTCACTAAACCACTCTCTATAGGATGAATCATGTGTAGAAGAAATCGGGTGACAAGACAAAGACCGACAAGGAACCTTAGGTGTTAAAGCTAACGAATCACCCAAGGGATTTATGATCAATGCATCCGTCGGAAAGAATGCATCAATTTGCTTAAAAGTCTTATCCTTTGCTTCGTTCTCTTCAAATTCTTCCTCATCTCGCTCATCCTCCACAATCACACTCGATGAGTCCTCTAAGATCACATTATCACTCAAATTGGAAGAGGGAGCACAAAAGCTCGAGTCACTATCCTCCACCTCCTCATCATCATCCCAAAAACCGTCATCGCTATCAACATCACAAGTCCTATGGGAATCACTAACCTCAGGTTTAACGGGAGGGGGAGTATCAAATTCAAGCTCATACTCAAATTCAGATTCATCAAAATTAAGCACATGATCATCTCGCGCCTCAAGTCTAGCTATAGCTTCCCCTAATTGTGCAGCCCGGCTCTCAAGGTTATCGATACTAGCCTTAATCTCAAGTTGGATTTGAGCCACAGTAGTTTGAAAGGTCATCTGGGTACTAGCTAAAGCTGTAATCATGTCTTCCGTGGACATAGATGATTCACTAGGTCTCGGTTGAGGTCTCCTTAGAGAAGAATTGTGCAACTCCCATTGTTCAGTGTCGTGAGCTAAATAAAGGAAGAACTCCCACTTTTCGTCATAGCTCATCTCCTTAATGACCTCCCTTCAGTCATAGTATAAACATGCCTTGTAGTTTCCTCATTCAAACCGTTATATATCACATGACAAAGCTCCCAAGTTTGATAAGGATGACGACAACGAATAACGTACACATGGAGCCTATTAAAGTACTTATAAACAATTCGTGCTCGTATTGAGGAAAATATTTAGAAGCCATCTAATCGATATAAAACAAAAACAAAACTTTAAACTAAAAACAAAAATAAGGACTATGTACACTAAACTATAAAACACGATTAACGCCTACTCCCCGGCAACGGCGCCAAAATTTGACGGTCCTAAGTCGTATGCCGCAAATTAATAATTTATAACACTTAAATCCTAATACTAAGCAAATAGTAAAACGAAAGTAAGGGGTCGAACCACAAAGAATAAGGCTAACTGAATCAAAGCTAAGCGTAGTTATAATGCAAATACAGAGTACGTAACAAAGTAACAAGTAACCAAAATGGGGGGTGTTTTGTTCGAAAACTAAGCTAATCGAATTCAACTAATAAAGCAAGTAAAGTGAATATGAGGATGAAATATAAGATATTAAAGGTCTCAACTCAAGTTAATATCCGCGATTCAAAGTTAATCGATCACAGTTATCCGGTTCAAACTTATATTCTTGACTACCTTATCGTGAATCATGTAATTCTAATCCTCCTTATGTTTAGTTAATTAAAACATATCCCGTTCTTAATCAACCCTAACCAAAAGACAATCTTAACAATCCAGTTAAAGATTTAATCAATTAGCAGCTTTAATAATGAGAGAATCGATAAGGAACAAATAGCACACACAATCCAGTTGTACTTTAGATGTTATGAGAATTGCCTCTAGGAATAAATATTAACGTATCCCGTTCAATAATTAAACCTAGTTGTTACTAACGTTAAGTTAATCAACAATCCAGTTCAATTAACAAAACTAACGATTACGCGATTAATTAGAAAACTAGTTGTACACCTAGCAATCACAAATCAATCTCGCAAATAATAATTATAGCAAAGCAATAATCAATAATCAAAAATAAAGATAAGAACTTTCAAACTCACAATTAAAGTCAAACCGTTTCAATCACTTGAATTGAGAATAAAGAATTAGTTACTCATGACCGACGGTTACAAAATCTCCAAAAATTTCAATCTTGAATCTCCAAACTTGAATGAAAACTAATAACTAGGTCTAAAGATAATAGATCAAGTAATGAAAAAGTAGCAGTCATAATAAAGTTGTCTAATTAAAACCTAAAATCTTCCTAAAGTATTTCCTAAAAAGTAAATTAAAAATAAAACAATTAGAAATTTCCTAAATCCGGAATAGCAGGCGCCAGTGGCACAAAACAGGCGCCAGTAGCACAAAATATGCGCCAGCAGCGCATAAGCACGGAGGAGAATAAAGTAGACAGGCGCCGGTGGCGCCAAATATGCACTAATAGCGTATTAACTCGACAGCCCTGACAAGAGATAGGCGCTTCGTTGTGCGCTAGTAGCGCCTTAAAACGACATTCAGAACTTCATAGGCGCCAATGGCGCTTATTCTTGCGCTGCTAGCACTCGAACTTCTTCAACTTTTCTTCACTTCTTCTCATCCTTTCCTTGATTCATCTTTGCTTCGATTTCTTCGTCTCGAGCTTGATATAAACTTCAAAAACCGTTGAAAACACACTAACGTTGTCAAAGCATACAAAAGAGCATATATATCCATTCGATCATCACAACTCCAAATACGTCAAAATGGTCCTAAATCACTAATCTATGCGCCTCAACTACACCTAAAATCAACATCTAAATCCCTACTAACTCTGTCTTATCACACGACTACCAATAACACTATCCAACTCCAGGCAAAACCATTACAACTTTTTCACCTTCAATCAAGCCATCTACTCTGGTCACTTCTATCCATTGTCGCCATTACTGGCGACAATGCCACCACCGAAGTTTTCCACTAACACCATCACTGACTCATCAAAATCGTACTAAAGGTTTGAGCTTTTTGAAAAGATAGAACATCAATTGTTTAGGAGAAAATAATAACTTAAAAGCAAGCTAAATACAAAAAAACAATCAATTTGTTAGGAGAAAGGAAGAACTTTCAAGCAAAAAATTAACCAATACTGCTAAGTAAGCAGATTTTTAAGATAAGTGACAATGAATGATGAGAATCGCGATTAATTTATTGATTATTGGTGACGAAATTGAAGATGAGTAGCTTTGCATAAAGTGATGATCATGATGAATGATGAGTATGACAATTTAGTGATGATGATGACTGATTATTAAGAAGAAAAGGATGAGTAGAGATGGTTTAGAAGCGGAGATTATCAATGGTGAAGTTGCATTTTGGGTAAAATATAGAGGTGGCTGACGTCTTAAGCTAAATGAAGAACATGACCTGATATTGTAGGTCACTAACAAGTTAAAATTAAGTCGAGTCTATTTACGGAAGATAAGTATTATACTTGGGTTTATTGTGGAATAAATAAATGACAGTTTATTTATGGAAGACCAACAATAAAATGAATTATTCTTGTTGAATTTTCCCAACAAATGATCACTAAAAATTAATATAAAGTACGTAGACTAGACATTTTGATATGGAGGGATTTTTTTTGTTCAAACGAGGCTAGGCCCCGATAAATAAGTAGTAACAATACGAGATATAGAGACGCCTAGCACATCTTCTCGAAGAATAGAATGCAAATCATTAGGTGGACTGTCGAACACTATAGTAGTATTTGACGAAGCCATTCCTTGGTTTACAAGCCAATCAGCAGCTTAATTAGCTTTTCTGTAACAATGTTCGATATGAACCGTTCACCCTTCAAGTTTGATCAACTCGTTGCACTGTTGTACCACGGAACGTATTTCGTTACTCAAGAGTTGTTCATCACGGAAGAAACTTACACATGAGCTGTTATCAATATGGATGAGCAGCTTAGTTATCTGAATAGATCGAGCATGTTCCAACCCGGCCAGGAGTAGGGCTGTTCAAAGTGTCACATCCGAACCGGACCGACCCGGTAAGGACCGGAGACCAGCTAATGCCAAATAGCGACCCGTAGACCGGACCTCAAAGGCTAGATGTAACAACCCGGATTTTCCAACAAAATAAAATAAAGAAATAAAAGGATTTTAAAGAGAGATTGAAAATAAAATGAAGACCACGGTGGCGGAAACACCGTGTAATCCGAGTCGTCACTCACTAAACACGCATAAGCTAAAAGAGTAGGCCTTGAGGCCTAGTAATCGGGGAGTAAATACCCCTTACAATCCTTAACTAAAACGAGATAGAAATAAAATAATAACAAGTCTAAACCAACAAGTCTAATCCAAGTTCCTCAACAAAAGCTAGGTACGGGGTCAATTCTCACGGCTTCTCACACTTCAAAACCCGAACCCGCGCTAACCTGCCACAAAGAAAGTAACAGCCACGATCAGTGGGGAGTAACTAGGTGCTCCCCAGTCATATTTCAACATAATCAACATAAACAACAATACAACCCCAAATACACGACTAACATAGATCATCCTCAAGCTAACTAAATAATCAACTAACTTAACCTGTGACCTATAATCAAAATATAACAACCAACCATCTTACAAATCATACACGCTCAACCTGTCATCAACAAAGTGGCAGTCAACAACCAACCTGAATGCCATCAACAAAGTGACAATCAATAACATTAATCAACAATCAATCGCAAGAGTAAGCGCAGAGCACTAGGTGAAGCGAACAAGAATCACCTCGAGTGAAGCGAACAAGAATCACTCAAACCCTATGGCGGAACAACGAACAAGAAGTTCCTCAAACTCATTAGTCTAAATTTGGCCAAATCCCACCGAGCGAACAAGAACGGTGACGACATATATATAACCATAGTCTCTAACCAACATGGTTGAGAACCCATAGTCGCTCTAACTAAGCAACAAGAATAGCCGAGGAGATCATGGGCGGTATCCTCCAAACTAGGACGTCGTAACTCCTCACATACGTGCCAGAACAGTACACGCATGCAAACTTAACTCAAGCATAAGCAACACGATCAAACCAACCATCAAACCAACTCCAATACCGTCAATACAACAATTACAACCATTCAAGCAAACCAAGTAACCCCAAATCATAACATTCCTCAACAAAACATAATTATAACAAAGGTAAACATGCTTAACAATATACCAACTCATGATCCATATCATATCAATCATCCTTTACTCGCCACACCAATATATTATCCATCTTAAACTCATTACAACGTAATTATCCAATTTATACTCATCCTCAACATGACCTATGAATCTATGATCAACCATACAATAACAAGCTTAATACGGAGTAATAACCATAAGAACTCAAGAGTAGCCATAATAAACCATTATAATTCCCAAAGTGATCATCTTTAATCAACTTAATAACAATATAACCCAAATTCAATATGACAAACATCCCAATTCATTCCATTAGACACAATAGTGTGAAACCATCACAATTAAGACCAAAGACCATAATTTCATAGCACAACCAACCCAAAGACCATAGCTTTACACACATAACCACAACCAAGACATCCTCAATCAATTATATGGTCTCACACAAGTCAAAATATCACTAAGGCTACACCCAGTTACCTTGTTCAAGCGATGAAAATCGTCCTAGTCTTCTTCTTCTTCAACTAGGATAGTATCCTCTTCACCCAAGTCTTCTTCTCCTTGATTAGGGCACAACAATAATACATACAAAATATAAGAATACACAAAATACATACATAATAATAACATAATCTGAAAACTATACTAAACGATAAGAATTACCGAAGGAAATAGCAAGGAATGAATGGAAAGATGATTAGGGTTCGAGAGGGATGAATTGAATGAGTTTTAA
Source organism: Dianthus caryophyllus (assembly GCA_023091065.1). Taxonomy (NCBI): domain Eukaryota; kingdom Viridiplantae; phylum Streptophyta; class Magnoliopsida; order Caryophyllales; family Caryophyllaceae; genus Dianthus; species Dianthus caryophyllus. The sequence continues at coordinate 8,273,442 of CM041520.1, forward strand.
TGGTGATTTGAATGAGGAATTAATGGGGAATTATGTTAGAGAAGAGAGGGTTTTGAGAGTTGAGATAGAGAATAGGCTAAACTGATATGATTAGGGCTTAATTAGCTTAAATAGGATAAGGATTCGAGCCCCTCTTAATTACGAATCAGAAAAACAAAAATCGCGGAAGCTGTCAGAGAGCGAGCCGCTCTCAGTCTGGAGCGAGCCGCTCCTTGCCCGCGGGTCGCTCGCGGGTCACTCGCGGGTCACTCGCGGGTTTTTCTCTGTTCAACTTGCAAGTTTGGCAGTTGCGACGGCGTCGAAAAAATACGCAGTTTAGCCTTTTGAATCGCCTGAATCGGAGTCCGTATGAGGAAATGACATTGTTTTTAAGTTTTGACTACGGTCTCGCTCATTCCACGTGACAAGTGAACCGACTTACTCGAGCCAAAAATGAGAAAATCAAGAGAAATGAAATACGAATATTATTGAGACGAATAATTAATATTAGGAAAAGTCGGGGTGTTACACTAGAGACCGGACCAGGACCGACCCTAAGGTCTGGGCTATAACCCAGACAGGTATACAATGGACCGGTAAAACTAAGTGCTTCGACCATTCGACATTTGATGAAAGCCCAAATCCTAAACACGTTGGGCTATGTAGTGCACATGACATGATGAGTTGATGAGTATGATGACCCAATTTGACCTTCCTTTATATTATTAAAGTCTTAGTGAATAGCTAAGTGCCTAAATAGCTTAGTGCTTTAGTTTATTATTTGTTAAAGCTTTATTAAATTCTACCTTGAGCAAAAGCTAATAAACTGCCAAAATATTCCAAAAGTCATGAAGTACAAAAGTCTCAAAATCTCAAAAGGACAATAATAACCAAAGTTCACATATAATAATTTTTAAAGCATAAAATTAAGTTCTTTAATGACGATCAACACTCGCCTCACCAGGGAGATCACTAGTACGAAAATCGCATTTGGCGGCCATAAAAGGCTTCGGTTGTTATAATTAACCGTAGCTATTTATTCATAAATAATAAGATGTAGAAAAGGCTACGGTTGTTTTGTAACAACCATAGCTAAAAACTTGATGAACACTAAAGGCTACGGTTCGTCTTGTAACCGAAGCCTAAAGTGGGAACAAAAAACTAGGAACAAAAAGCTTCGGTTTAAGTTAAACCGTAGCCTTTTCATTACACAACAATATTTGTGTGTTATTGAATCGATTTGAATTGTTTTGATTAGGAAATTATTGTTGTAAATGTGGAGTGGTTTTGATCTTTTTTGTTTTGATTTTGTGATTGTGAGATGCGTTGATAATCGTTGCTGCAAATGATTTTGAATCTGAAAAATATTAATGTAGATCGAAACCGCTAATGTTGTTTGATCGTGAATTTGTTACAGTTTTTCTTATACTGAATCTGCCGAAATTTTGCTTGTTGAATGTTTGATTTTGCGTCGGTTTTGTTGAATTTGGTGAATATTCACTGGAATTCTGCAATTATCATGTTGTTGCGATGTACTTTACAGTATATAGTCAGTATTCCATAATAGCGTTGCTGAGCATCGTATTTATGTGCTTATACTTGCTTTTTTAGGTTTATTGATCATGCGTTTGAATTAATCAGTGTTCATTGTAGCAACTTGTTAATTTGTTGAAAACGATACTTGACTAGTTTTGTTGTGTGCAACTTATGAAATACATGCGTCGTATACTTTGGTGTATCTTTACAATCATTTGCTAGGCGTGTAGTCGATTGTTCTCGAAAATTTTCAATTAATGAGTAGCAAGATAGGTTGCAAATTGCAATCACGTACTCCGTACATATAGCTGAAACTTTTGTTTTGGTTAAAATTTTCAATTAATGAGTCTCCCTGACTATATGATTTTAATATCAGGTTCATTTTGATCTTCCCTAAACAGATGTGGCAGTGAATTATATAGTCGATACGTTGACTAACATAAGTTTGGGGAAGATCCAAATTTCGAATAACCCTGATTATACCAACGGTAATATGGGGAGTAATCTTGTGGCTTTTTTTTTTTTTTTTTTTTTTTTTTTTTTTTTTTTTTTGCAGCTAGGCAGTCGTTTCTGAACACAACAAAATGGATCGAGGAAGTACAGACAGAACGTGGCAGTGATGTGATTATTGTCCTTGTTGGGAACAAAACTGATCTTGTCGAAAAAAGGTAATTAAATTTTGAGTAAAATTATCATTGACTCATTGGGCATATACTTCTTACTATAATTTGATTATTTTGAATCATGTGACATTTGACAGTTTTAACTCTTTTATATCGTATTTTATGCCATGACAAGTCGCTGTGTTTTTAAAATATGAGTTGTGGTGAGTACAATCTGAGGATTATACCCAAGTCCAACAGCGTACTCAATTTCCTGTAACATGATGTTTGTTTTCATCGGATCGCTAGGTTAATGCGTTGAATATAATTTGTCATTCTAAATCCGGTTTTGTACTTCGACATTGAACAGGCAAGTCTCTAAATTGAGATGATAATAAACTAAATTATACAATGAATATGTGCTGTTATTTGTGCTGAACCTAAAGGGAATTTTAAAACATTTAGATTGTAAAATATTTAGCTTGTAAATGTTTGTGCTGATCTGCATATAAAGATAAATTTCTATACCGTTAAACCCCTTAATCCATGTAGCTTTAATGTGAAATGGGAAGATGTTGGAGGGCTTGAAGATGTGAAGAAAGCGATTCTAGACATTGTTCAGGTACTACTAATCTACTCTGCATTTGCATCGACTGATAGTGTATTTTTTTTTATTTTTTTTTTACTATTTTGTTCTTACCAGGACCTGTTTGTTATCGGGGCTAGCAAGCGTCCTGATCTGATTGACCCTGCACTACTAAGACCAGGCTGATTCGACAAGCTTTTCTACGTTGGAGTAAATTCTGATGCATCATATCGAGAACGGTTAGTGAGCTGTGGATTAAAACACATCTGCAGTAATCGAGTAATTGTTTTGTGTCCATCATCTTTGGTTGTTCATGCAGAGTTCTTCAAGCACTAACCAGGAAGTTCAAGTTTAACCCTAATTTTTGGGTATTTTTGATTAAAACCGTTTTTAGGTGAATCTATGAGTTAATTAGGAAGGATTAGAGTAGTAATTGATGTTTTCGTGTTAATCGTAGTGTGTGGGCTCGTGGAAGAAGCTTCGTGACGTTTCTCCTTGTTGTACCTCGCATTTTCTCAACCTTTCGACCTCGTTTTTTCGAGGTAAGGCTTAACTTTACTTAGTCCGGTATGTTGTATATGACTCTACCCTAAGTGTGTGTGTGTGTGTGTGTGTCTCGATGTGTCCGTGTGTCAAATGAGCTAGTATTGAGCTGTAAAAGACTGACCGTGAATGACTATAGCTACTGTCGGTCTTTGTTGCTGTTACTGCGTGTATTATTACTATTGCCGTACTGTTGCCAAGAGTTGCTGCCACTGTTTGTTGGCCGTCTTGTTTATGTTGCGTGTATCATTTGGTGATTGTGTTTTTTTACTTTTTGAATTTAGTTAATGAAATAGTAGATGTGAAAATTGTAGATCATACGAATGCGGTGTATTATTTTGCTGTGAAAATTTGAGTGATTGATATAAGCGTCAAATTTTGAGATTGTGTGTAATATCGGTGTGATGTTTATAGATGTTTGAGTTGATGATATTCAGCTGATCATCCATTCTGCAAACCTGACAAGAGTTCCTTCAACGTGTATTCATTTTTGACTTTGGTAGCATAACGTAATGACCTTTATGATGATTAGGCTCAACAAAGGGAAGTTAAATTGTTTGAAGAAAATGTCACACTTGAAAAGGAAGTGTCTAATTGCCACGAAAAGATTCAAGAGAAGTCGAAAGAGTACCGACAGTTGCTGAAAAAGATGGAGGTAGATTTCAGTCTAAAAATTACTCGTACAAAATTAAGAGTAGTTGAGTACTCTGTAGTATTTATATCATCCTACTTATGCATTAGTTTGACTATTGTGTCTTGCCTGTTTCCTGTTGAATTTGTAGGATATAAATTTGATTATTGAGACGTTGAAAGACGAGCTTCAAAGTGCTCAGTCGGCTTCAAATTCGGTCGAATCTTTTTCGTTCTGTTCTGCGTCAATGGACACTACCGTTGCAGTACTGGCCTACTGGTATCGTTGCCCGCTGCGTTGCTATTCTAGACGAGTTGGAATTTCTGTCATGGCCTGCTTTTGTGTGACGATGTTGTTGCCGCCGCAGCTACGTCATTGATGTTGCAGCTGCTAGCACCGGCGTGCTTTTGTGTGACTTGTTGCAGTCATGTCGCACCATGGTAGTTCGAAAATCTTATTATGTCTTTAATAACTAGGTTATGTTTGTATTTTTTATGAAAGTTACTGAACTTTATTATTTATATAACCATCATTTTTTGTACGACTTTCGATAATTCATATAATTTGGATTTATAGATTACTAGTACTAATAAATTAATTTTTTTTTTTTTTTAATGAAAATAATGTGAAATGGCTACGGTTGTTTGGTTACAACCGTAGCTTTTTCTTTACTTACGGCTTCGGTTGTATTAAACAACCGTAGCTTTTTCTTGACTTATGGCTTCGGTTGTATTAAACAACCGTAGCCTTTTCTTAACATATGGCTTCGGTTATATCAAACAACCGTAGCTTTTTATAGTTTTGGCTACAGTTGAACAACCGTAGCCTTAAGTCCCTTGCTTACGGCTACGCCTTGGTTTACTACGGTTGTACAACCGTAGCCGTATGTGTATTTTAACCGTAGCCGTAAGCTGTTTTTGTACTAGTATCTTCTCCAACTCTACTAAAAAAATACGAAGTAATAAGTTAAGTATAATGACTCACAATAATTCAAAAATTTAAATCACAAAAAAATACAAATTAACATATAATATATAACCTTTCTCGAGTTGTTCTAAATCTTCTAACTTTTCCTCCATATCGAGGCCAATATCTTTTCTTGGACGAATCCAATCTTGAGTACATAAAAGTGCTTCTACAAGCTTTGGTTGACATAAACAAGTAAACCAAAAATAAAAAGCTTATTAGCTGTACAACACCGTTTAAAAAGTTAAGACACAATAACAAGGTCGATCCGAGACTACTCACGATAACTACCAATACTCTAATGAAGTGTCAAGTCTAGCTACATATATATATGCAAAACCGTAGAATTCTGTAGTAGAGAAACTCATATCAAGTTGAAGAATGACTTGATCGAACACGTTGCTCAAAAATTTGGAGGACGAAATAAAAATGTGAATGTTCTATGTAAATTTTTTTTCATGTTGTTTAAATTGTTCAGATGTATGGTATGTAGGGATGGCAACGGGCCGGATCCGGGCCGGATCCTAGTGGACCCGGATCCGGACCCGCATTAATATTATTAGACCCAAATCCTGCCCGGATCCGCCGGGTCCAAAAAACAAGATCCAGATCCAAACCCGTTGGGTCTATCCGGATCCGGGTCTTACACGGTTTTTTTTTTTTTTTACAAAACTAACTTTTTTTTATGAAGACGACAAAAAACAATTATAACGAAAATAAATAAGTGCTATATAATAAAAATCCAACATAGTTTCTATAATCTACAAGTCCATAATGTTGAAAACACAATTTTACAAATAATTATTATTATTATTATTATTATTATTATTATTATTATTATTTTCGTGAGGGTAGCACAGCTGCAGTAGGCAAGTAGCAGTAGTGCCGTAGAGGCTTTGACTCCTTTGAGTCTTTAAGTTTTAGGGTTTGAGAGTTGAGACATTGAGTCTTTAATTTTAATTGTTTTTCATTTTTTTTTTTTAGTGTAGCATTGTACAGCAGTACAGTAGAGGGCTAGAGACTAAATTGTTTTTCCTCCTTTTTTGACCGGGTCCACGGGTCGGGTCCGGGTCCAATTTTAAAGACCCGGATCCGACTCAATTCCATATTTTGAATATCCATATCCGACCCGGATCCATTAGGTCCAAAAAATTAAGGCCCAAACCCGACCCGTTCGGATCGGGTCTAGCGGATCCGGGCCGGATACCTGACCCGTTGCCATCCCTAATGGTATGTTATGTTGTTTAAGTTTATTAAAAAAAAATATGTCTATTTTTAAGTCTTAATTTTTTGAACTTTTTTCCTTGATTAAATTTTTATTTGTTAAAAAATTCATAATTAATAAATATGAAAATTAAAAAAAAGAAAAAAGAAAAAAATAAATTGTATGTGGTGAAACATGTAAAAAGTAGGAGAGAAAGAGTAGTTTAAGGTAGTTTGCTTAAACTAACGTGAGAAAATTTTGAAGTAGTTGAAAGATGTAGTTGAAGGATAGAAAAACAATATTTTATTGGTTAAACTACTCTAAACTAGTTGGATTTAAACTATGGATAAACATGGTCTAAGCTAAGGTTAAGAAAAAAGAATTAAAGGTTTTAGTCAATAGAATGAAAGTTCTAGGGTCGCGGATCCACGATGACAGAAAACATAGCAGGTAAGAAAACGTGCAAGCTGACAATTAAATATGATATGAGAATTACTAATAATCCTCTCAGATATTAATTATCTAGCATAAGGTTGACTCTCGTAACTTATTAGTTTACATTACCAAATTACAAGTAAATCTAATTTTAAACTAGTCTTTTAATCTTAGGTTCAGATTTCGTAGGTCGTTTAATTAACCGCGGCCGACGCTTAATCAAACGTAATGAAAGCATGCAATTATAGCTAGCAATAATCAAAAGCAAATAACAATCATTCAATTATAACTACGCAATCATAACATTGATCCCCCGAGAACCCTAGCTTAGATTAGGGTTTAACTACTTATGAAATTGGGGAAAAATAAATTGCAAACAATAACTAGGCTAATAAAATTGAACAAATAATAATGAAAGAGAATTAGTTGTTAGAGACAAAATTAACTGATACTTAGTAATTAAAATTGCTAAGAGTAATTAAAATTGCTAAGAGTAAAAGTTCACAAGGGACTTGGGCAATAAATAGTACTCCGTATATGAATGATAATCCATGTCTAGAGTTTTCTATACTTAGGTCTTAAATAGAAACTTAACCTAAAAGCCTTTCTTAATTCGAGAATTATTAAAATTATAATTTACAATAATCCTCCGCCTAAATTCACCCAGTCGGCCGATCCCAGACCGGGATCATACCGAAATTAATTATTTTCGTCCAAAACTTAGCAAATAAATCGTCTAGCCTGTTAGGCCGGTCGACCGTCTGTCGGTCTGGTCAAACCGGCCATCTGGTCAGGTCAATTGAACCTTCGTTCTTGGGCTCTTATCGTTCGTCTTATTGGGCCAACTTCGTTTATATTCTACAATTTCGATCCATTTCACTTCACAGCTTTCAACCCCAAGCTCGATCTTCATTTCAACATTTTAAGATTCCGTCATGTTTATCTTTTCAAGCTCAACTGCAAGGAAAATATAGAAGTTCCTGCAAAATATGGAAAAACACCAAAAACGCTACTAGGACAAAATGTGAGAACAAAATGGTCCCGTAAGACACATTTTAACAATAAAAAGTAGTTCGGGAGGAGGTAAAATCATATAAAAATAACAACTATCGTAATTTTTTTTTTTTCTTAAAATAAATTTGTTACCAAAGGTGGAGGTATGAGCGATACCTAGCTCCTCTGAGGTATTCTAAACCCATATCCCATGGTTTGAGGTATGAGTATAAAATTTCAAAAAATGTAAAATAAACACAAGGTATGAGTATCCACCATCCTAAATCAATACCTTATTCCATCAAGTTTCCAAGCAACACACCAAAAATTCTGAAATAAGGGCTTTGTATGGGTTTAGGTTATTCCAAACTCATACCTCATATCTTTTCTTTTTTAACCTAACACTCCCTAATAGCTTATAAATCATTACTCTGTAGTAATATTTGTAAAATGAAAATAACATGTAGGAAAATGAAAGTACTCCGTATTTCTAACAATGGTTTTAAACCGACAATTACGATATACTGAAAATGTACTCTTATAGCACTTCCACCATTTTTTAGGATACTATTTCATTTTGGCACAATTATTAAGGTTGAGTTAAAAGTGTAGGGTAAGATGGTTATAAGACTTATATACCCTTGGAGTTTTTAGAAATGCTGCAAGTTTTTCCCACTTGCTAACTTAGGGATTAAATATAAAGCTACCCAATTAAGATCCACTTGCCAAATTTAGAGCAACTTTTGGCACCAAATTTTTGAACAAATAAAACACCAAATATTTTAAATTTGGCTCCAACAATTAAAACTTACTTTAACATCAACAAACATCCATCATTCATAAATACATTAAACAAAGTTCACATTTATTTCTTCTCATAATAAATACAGTGGATGCTTTTAACACAAAATATAATGCTTCCTTTTAAACCACCTTCATCTTCTAGAAAGCCTTCCACATCACCATGTACATCAAAATCCAAAAGACCCACAAAAGTAAGATGTCCCAGCAACAACAGTGTACAACAGCAGCAAATTCCACCGACATCTCAAGAAGACCATCTAGCCGCAAAAAATTGTCAACAAATTGCAGATAACCTACAACAACAACAAAGCAATCAACTATCACCATACCCACAACAAAATGATCAGCAACTATCACAATGTCGCATGGCGTCAAATGATCATCAAGATGCACAAGTCGTCGAAGGACCTGAGCAACCTTCCAACCCTACCATAAGTCCAGCCCAACCATCATGGGCAGCGTTAAAATGTTTTTAGCAAGTCTTGACCAAAGAGAAACCGAAATTGTGGTAGTAGAAGACAAAGTTCTCCAACCTCACCTCCATCAATGCACAAAAGACTTACCAACACTGAAAGAATACAAATAACTCAAATGATGTGTGTAAATTATGTGAAAGACAAACTGAAGCATGAGCTAATAAATGAACTAAGCCAGAAGTACGAGGTTATAAGGCTAACAATCAGCACAATATAGAAACAGGTTCATACTCAACTCGAATGAGGAAAAGTTGTAAATGTGCAAAGGAAATTCAAAGGGTCGACTTCCAAAGCAATGCCCATCGACTTAGAAGAGGTAAGAAAGATTCCTTTAGAAGAAATGATGAATTTGAAAGACTTGGCTACTGGTCTAAACTTATTCGTAACTACTATTTGGAAGTTGGTCCAAAAAGGTCAGATTAAAAGCCATTCTAGTTCCATTAGACCATCATTATCATCGGCTAACAAGATAGCCAGGTTAAATTGGGTCTTAGGTATAATAAGTGCAAGTACTCTAGGTAAAAACTTAGTCTTTGATGAAATGTTTGATGTTGTACACATAGACGAAAAGTGGTTTTATATGACTAGAACTAGGGATGTCATTGGGGCGGGGCGGGGGCGGGGGAAGCATCTCCACCACCGCATCCACCAACAAAAACCCACCTCCACCTCCGCCTCATCACCCATGGCGGGTGACAACTTGTCCTCCACCACCCGCCTGACGGGGAATTTTTTAGATCCACCACCGCCCCACCAACCGCCCCAGACCCGCCCCACCCGCCCCAGACCCGCCCCACCCCCCATGAAATCGAATTATCGCTACGTAAATTTTAATTTTTTTTATTGAAAATTTTCTAATTACGACATAGCCACATAAACACATTTCAAATAACCAACCAAAGTATTGTGAGTACCAAATAAAAATACATACGACACACATTTAAAATTTATGAATTAAATAAATAAAAATCAATCCGACACCCTACACTAAATATAAACAAAAAAAATGTTGTATACTTCATTCATATTTGAAATATAAAGAAAAGAAAAAGTTAAAAGTAAAAGTTTTCTCTAATTTATATTTCTATGAGTTAGGTGGGTATAGACGGGGCGGGTAAAGGCGGGGCGAGTATAGGCGGGGCGGGGCAGGGGGCGGGCAAGTAGGCGGGGCGGAGCGGGGCGGGGCGGTGTTTCGATGAAATCCACCACCGCTCCACGACCCGCGGCGGGGATCACTTTTAAGATCCACCACCGCTCCACGACCCACTAAAGGGTCTCCTACCTCCACCCTAACTGGGGTGGGTGCGGGGCGGTATCCGCATTGACCCGCCCCACTGACATCCCTAACTAGAACTACTCATAAGTATTACCTCTTGCCCAATGAAGACGAACCACATAGAACAACATAATCAAAGAAGTATATTCCAAAAGTTATGGTTTTAGTAGCGGTTGTGAGATCTATCTCCGATGAACATAACAACGTCGTTTTTGATGGAAAAATTGGTGTATTTTCATTCACTAAAGAACAACTAGCAAAAAGTGCAAGTAAGAATAGGGCAAAGGGAACACTTGAAACAAAACCCATAGATAGCATCACTAGGACAGTCGTGAGGCAATGTCTAATTGATCAAGTCATTCCGGCTATCAAAGCTAAGTGGCCACAAGGTAGAAGTAAGAGGATTTTCATACCAAGACAATGCTAAACCACACTTATTGACAAATGATGCAGAATTTTTGCAAGCAGCAAAGTCCGATGGTTTTGACATTAACCTAATTTGTCAACCGCCAAACAGTCCAGATTTGAATATTTTAGATTTGGGTTTCTTTTGGTCAATACAAACAATACAGCACAAGAAATCTGCCAAATTTGTGGCTTCACTTGTCGATTCAATTGTTCAAGCTTATGAGTCTGTGGATGATGAAAAATTGAGATTTGTTTGGGTCTCTCTACAAGCATGTATGAATAAAATCTTGAGGGTAAAAGGAAGCAACAATTACAAACTACCACACATTGGTAAGAAAAAATTGCTAAGGTCAGGTTTATTTGAAACACAACTTAAACCTAACATTGAATATGTACTCATGGCTTTACCAGCTTTGGAAGAAAGCGATGACCAGACGACAACAACAACAATAACAGCCAATGACATAGATGCACAAGTTGATGACACGGAAGCAGCAGTGATCGACAACGTAACGTGGAAGCAGCAGCCGTTTTAGGGTAGTGAAAGTAGATTATAAACAATATTTTGCACTCAAAACAATGCTAGTGGAAGTAGATTATTAACAATATTTTACTACCAAAAACTCTCATTTAGATTGAGCTAAAGTCTTTTTACCATTTTTTTTATTGTGATAATTAAGTGGTATAAAGACTTTGGTAACTACTGTAAAGTTTTTGGTAATTAAGGGGTAATTTTTTGTAATTAAAGGCTACATCTACAAGACTATTGTAACTTTCGAAAGATAATTTAAAGTTTATTGTAATTAAGAGGTACCTGAAAAATGACTTTGACGCTTTTCACTTTTCACCCACAAACACTACCGGAATTGAGGAGACTTCATCATCATCATCAAATTCATCACCATTAGAATATAACTTCACTGTAGTATTGTAGGACTCACTATACACTACTTCTTCACCGTCACGATAATAATCACCGGAGTCACTATCTGGACCGCGCCCAAATATTACATCAGGATCAATATCTAAACAATTTTCTGCCTTTTTCACTACTCCCGACATCTCCTTAACTACATCTTTACTACTAACCTCCTTGTCATAATCCTCCTTACCCTTAATCTTGACACCAACCTTCGTGTTAAGCAATTTACCAACCACGATACCAACCTCATGTAAACTAGGTTCAAACCATAATAATCTAGTTACGAACGATACAAACTTAATTCGTTCACAGGACCTTCGATTAGAAACAAATCACATGTATTACGTACCTTGGTCTGTCATGATTACGGGCGGTAAATGGCGACGAAAATCGGCGCGAGTGGGGCGTCGGAATTGCAGGGCAGAAGACGGCAGTGGTGCACGGCGTGTGAGGTGAAGCTTGGTTTCTCCTCTCTCTCCCTTTTTACCCTTAATTTGTGTTTTTACAATTACGTTATGAGCTAATGACGGTTTAGCACATTAATAAGGGCGAGAGGAGGACCGGGCTTCTTTACCTAATTAATTTAATCGGTCCGTCAACAATTAAATTAACTGGACTACTCCCACTGAAAAGCCCAACTATTATGTTTAGCTAATTACCGCATTAACTTAAGATTAACTATAGGTCCAAAAAAACGTAATAATAATTAAATACAATACCGTATAAAAATTATTCTTACATTCTCCCACTTGGACCATAGGTACATCTTCTTACTGTTATATGCAGGTAAACATAAGTTTGCAAAGGGCGCTAAATCAACTTAATGGCTTTATCTTAATTACCTCGAGAGTCTTGAAACAACAATAGAGTAATGGTGAAGGTACCGGGAAAGTGAGGAGACCTATCGACGCCCTGCGCGCGCCCGTCCTCGCCCCGTGCGGGGGCGTCGGGAAGCAGAATGCGCCTCGCAGGAAAGAGGTGTGAAGTTTTGTGAAAAATGGGGGAGATCATTGCATGGGTTTGTGGTCAAAAAAGAAAAGTAGAAAAATCCTTTTTGAAAATGTATTTTCGGAGTCGCCACCAAATATTAAAGGAATTTGGAACCTATTCAACGCGTCTTGAAATACAAGACACGAGTGTCTCAGATTTCAAGATGCGTCGATATCTATCAATCTGAGGTTTGAAACCAGAGAAGGGATTCGGAGTGAGGTTATTTTTCAAAAGTTTTGATAAAAATGTGTTTTGAAAACTGAAATCAAAAAGCCTACGTAAAAGTAGTCTCTACTAATTTGAAAACATTTATTTAATTTCGATATTTGGGCTAAAATGACGCTACGTACAAGTGCTAATATATATGACTCGATAAAAATGCATAAATAATGTAAATCGTCAAAATAATGACTTTTCTATGGGAAATGTACGTTAAATAATAATTTATTGACTAAATTATTACTATAAACGTTATTTTCCGACCTCATATTTGACTCTTTAAGAATTTGTGAAAACCCTCGCTTTGACATGCTAAAAGACTCTATGAAATCCAGACAATCTAGTGTTGGATCCGTGATTCTAGTCGTTATTTAATGCATGAATGAGGACTTGCATAATTATAAAAGTGACGTCGGTTTGCTTTAGTGATAATGAGTCGTTATTTATGCGATATTGGCGGGGTTTAGACGGATTATGAATCAATTACTACAACCGACATTACGAATACGGCCGCTTAATGCCAATATCGGGTTGGGGTTAATGTAACCCTTTGTCCGAGTCTCAAACGCCCCAGAGCGTAGGTAAAATGTTTACCTTTCAAAGTGAAAAGACGGTATTTTTGAGTGGATTTTGTGAGTGTGTTAATGTGTTTTGTAAAACCGATATATTTTGAAATGAATGAAGGGGGTTGGTATTTATAGGAAATGGCTCGTTTTTGTGCATTGACAAAACTTAATCGCCAAAGGAGCTGCGATTAAGTTTCAGCAATTACCAAATGGAATAAAAGAACTGTGGTCGCGAGACAAAAACATAATCGCCTGTAAACAGGCGATTTAGTTTTTAATCGCCTGTTTACAGGCGATTCTATTTTTGTTTTGGTGGGCTACTTAAGCCGCCTTTGTGTTTTTAGGGGTGATGATGGTGTTTTGTTGAGGTGTATTACGTGTGGATTAAGGCTTGATTTGGGTCAATTAGTTTTGGCCCAAATTTGGTTTTCGTGTTTCGGTTTTTGTCGTGTTTTTCGGTTTTGGCTCGAAATAAAATAAAATTAAAGTATATTATTTTACGGTTTTGTAGAGTCTAGTTTTGTGAAAATGTGACACGGGACGCACTTTGGCCCGTTTTGAGTGTTGTGTTAGTGTGCGTTTTGGGTCGTTTTTGTAAGTTTGGGCCGTTTTGTAGCTAGTTGGGCTGTTTTTGTGGCTTGGCTTAATAAGACGTTCCTGTATCGTGCTCGTGTTGTGCTTATAATGACTAAGAATGACATTCATTTTTATGATTATGCAAATTCAAATTAATACGCTAAAAACGACTAAAACACGTTTTAGACACTTTTGTACCGTTTCGACTCTTTTAAAAGCATGCATGAAAGTCCTTTTCATCATCGGGTTTGTTTTTGTGGGGTACGGATACGGGTATCTACAGAGCCCCCAGTTTGACTGAGCTTGGACAAAGCGTTAGTCAAACTTAAAGATAGTATCCGGACCATTACAGTCTCGATACTACCTGGCGGCGCCAAGCATGTGTCTTATGGGAGAGACGAGGACCTAGCGCCGAGAAATGCGGGGAGGGACGACATGTTTTTAAGGACATGACGGTCCTACATGTTTAAGGGCATGTCAGCCTGCAAGTGGTTTTAGTACTCCCAGCTGGCGCCTTGCGTGTGCTTTCCTTGCGCTTCTGGCTTGCGCTCCTGGCTATGCCGCTTGCGCCGGCTTGCGCTCCTGGCGCTCGCTTGGCGCTTTGCTTGCGCTTCTAGCTTGCGTTCTTGCTTGTGCTTCGGCTTGCGCCGCGTGCTTCGCCGTGCCGGACGCCTCGTGAGCGCAGGTTCTGGCGCTTTTGGGCTTGGTTTATAAGAATGGTTGGCGTTTTGTGAAGGATTAGGTTTTTGTGAACGCCTCATAAGGAGGTTACGTGTTTTGTGTTTCTCATAAAAGGGCTAGGTTTTTATGAACGCCTCGTGAGGAGGCTACGTGTTTTTGTGTTTCTCATAAAAAGAGCTAGGTTTTTATGAACGTCTCGTGAGGAGGCTACGTGTTTTTGTGTTTCTCATAAAAAGGGCTAGGTTTTTATGAACGTCTCGTGAGGAGGCTACGCGCTTTTGGTTTGGTGTTATAAAAGTGGTTAGGCTTTCATGAACGCCTCGTAAAGCGAGGCTACGCCGCTTTTGGTTTGGTTTTATAAAAGTGGTTAGGCTTTCATGAACGTCTCTTAAAGGAGGCTACGCGCTTTTGGTTTGGTTTTATAAAAGTGGTTAGGCTTTTATGAACGTCTCTTGAGGAGGCTACGCGCTTTTGGTTTGGTTTTATAAAAGTGGTTAGGCTTTTATGAACTTCTCTTAAAGGAGGCTACGCGCTTTTGGTTTGGTTTTATAAAAGTGGTTAGGCTTTTATGAACGTCTCTTAAAGGAGGCTACGCGCTTTTGGTTTGGTTTTATAAAAGTGGTTAGGCTTTTATGAACGTCTCTTAAAGGAGGCTACGCGCTTTTTGGTTTTTCTCATAAAAAGTTAAGTTTTTATGAACGTCTCGTGAGGAGGCTACGCGCTTTTTGGTTTTTCTCATAAAAAGTTAGGTTTTTATGAACGTCTCGTGAGGAGGCTACGCGCTTTTTGGTTTTTCTCATAAAAAGTTAGGTTTTTATGAACGTCTCGTGAGGAGGCTACGCGCTTTTTGGTTTTTCTCATAAAAGTTAGGTTTTTATGAACGTCTCGTGAGGAGGCTACGCGCTTTTTGGTTTTTCTCATAAAAAGTTAGGTTTTTATGAACGTCTCGTGAGGAGGCTACGCGCTTTTGTGTTTCTCATAAAAAGTTAGGTTTTTATGAACGTCTCGTGAGGAGGCTACGCGTTTTTGTTGGGACTTGTCAAAGAGGTATATTATTTTTGTGGTTTGAGTTGAAATTGTGTTTGAAATGGGTTGAAAGTGTATCGGGTCGAGGGTCGTGTTCAGACGAGGTCGAGGACCAGCCGAGGACCAGCCGAGGGTCAGCCGGGGTCGTGCCCAGGATGGAGGTGCGGCAGCTCTCGAGGCTGTGACGGAGGTTTTCATGGGGATGGTTGATGAGTCAATGGCGTGGCGAGAGATGGTCAGTTATCGTGTCGAGATCGATTCTCAAGGCGTCTTTGTCTTAGAGCGCCGTGACCACCACAAAGATAGGCTTGAATTTGCTCGCTTTGTATTTCAGACTTCGTACGTGGTACATGTATTTTGGACTTGTATTATGTGTATTAGTATTTGTATTAGACGGCTTATGTATTAGGGCTTGCGCATACGGTTGTGTACTTTGGGCTTCTATTTGTGGTTTTGGTGTTTTGTAGGTGTTTATAAGTGGTTGTTTGGGCTTTGCTTATGGCTAAAGGCTCTACGTACGGCGTCCTAAACTTAGGTTATTTCGTCTTGTCTCGAAAAATGCGTGCTCAGGTTGTGGCTGGGCCTGAAATCCTTTCGTATTTGCGAGCATACCTGCAAAAAGTCGTTAGTCGTAAAAACATACATACATGTCTCGATTGAGACTGACTCGTTTATGATTAAACTAAATGCAGAGTTTTGAAATATGCTGTTTAAAAAAGTATTTTAGACTCGTAAAAAAGACGCTTTTGACATTGTAAAAATGGGAGCGAAAACGACATTTTGAGACGAAAATTGTGAATGCGAAAATCGTGTTTTTTAATTTTTGTTTGATTATCGTGTTTTGTAAATGTGGAAAATTTGAAAAACGGGAGCCGACTACGCAAATCGAGATGACGCTACGGGACCGTAAATGTTGACCAAGAGGTCGGTAAATGGGTAATATGGGTAATAAGTTAAAGGTTTAGGGCGTAGGTGTGTAAGAGTTGTAAGAAAATCGAATAATTTTGTCGTGAACAAAAGAAAATCGCCTGCTCACTAGCGTCTATGTTTTTGTGTTGTACTTTGTTTGGCAAAGCTCGACTATAAAAGGAGGGCTAGGTTAACTCATTTTACTCATCCTTTCAACGTTCTTTCTGCATTCCAAAGATATTCAAAATATTTACTTTAACGCTCGCCGAGTTATGGAGAACTTCAAGGAAACTTCAAGGTCGTTGGTGTTCATCCTTGTCGGGCCGAGGAGAAGGACTTGAGAGATTGCCGCTTTGGGCACTCATGGGTCTAAGGCAGTTCAAATGGAGCCCGGTTCTTAGATGCCTGTCTCGACTATCGGGACCTAAGTTTTCACGTGTTCCGCTTCCTGGTGGAGAGGTCTGGCCCATTGGTTGAGGAGTTTGGAGCTATTGGTGGTTGGTCGCGGACTAACATACCCGTGCGTGTTAAGTGCGAGGTAGAGCATAAGAGGCATGTGCAGAACTATCTCCAGATGACCCGTGTCGAGGTGGAAGAGCTTTTCGCCGGGAGTCAGATCAACCTTAATCGTCGTGCCGGTTTATGAACCGCAATAATGAGACGATTTCTTTGGTGCTAGGAAAAGTGGCGCCGCATTCTCGCTTAATCCACCGTTACATGTTCCCCGACTCTTTGTATGAGGGAGCGCTTGGTGATCCTCGTTTAATCACTATCGTCCAACAGATGGAGTAAGGTTGCAATCCTTCCGCCGTGATTTTGGCCGAGACGGTCCTGGGCCTGGATGATCGTGCCTGCAATAGAGAGCGTCCAGACCGAGGATGTCCCCTGCTTCTTCAGGTGTGGTTGATGGAGCGTCTGGGTGTGCTGGGTGATATTAACGGGTCATATTCA
Organism: Dianthus caryophyllus; assembly: GCA_023091065.1. Taxonomy (NCBI): domain Eukaryota; kingdom Viridiplantae; phylum Streptophyta; class Magnoliopsida; order Caryophyllales; family Caryophyllaceae; genus Dianthus; species Dianthus caryophyllus. The sequence continues at coordinate 8,290,721 of CM041520.1, forward strand.
CCGGAGTGTGACTAATCGCTATATTAGGTGGTCGACCCAAACCACCGCCCCGACGATTACTTTCCGAATTTGTGAGGTCATCGCCATCCGTTGGTTGGTACCATGGTGGGAATAGTTGACGTGACGGCGAGGACAGTCGTCGATGGTCAGTCTGGAGTCCTCCTTTGCGGGTTTGACATGGGTGTTTACATCCATCCTTGCGAGTGCGGCGACAGGTAGGGTGGGCACAGTTCATCCCTGGCCAGGACACTACGGTGCAGGGCATGCTTATGCTAAATAACGATATAACCGACGCTTGGGCAGGTGGTTGGATTATGCGCACTAGGTGGCCTGTGGCTGGTATTCCTAGGACGATTCGGGTATCATCGGCCTATACTAAGTGGACCGTTACCCAGAGTTCCTCTAAAAGGTCACGCCTTCGCGCCCTAGAGCTAAAACGGGCCTCCTCAGGCTTCTGAATGTGTGTTCGGCTGTGGGTCGCCGTAGGGGTTGAGGGTCGGTGGTCCCATATTCAGCTGAAAGGTTTTAAGTCGGCTTTTGAGAAGGAAGGGAACCTGGTGTTGTTTGTGTGTGTTTTGTTAGTATTATGTTCATATTATGTTGTATTATGTTGTACTATGTACTATATTATCTATCCTAAACCCGATGTACGTGCCGGGACTTGTATTGTAATATATTGTAGTGTTGTTAGTGTAGTTTATGCTCCTACGTCTGAAAAATCCAAAATGTAACCGTTCTTTTTAAGATTAATAAAAATCAGGTTTTTATTTACGACTTTGCCTCATTTTGCTTGTTATTCTGTGTGAAATTCCTTGGCTCTAATCTCTTTTCAAAGGTTTAGAATGCAAGCATAGTTTTTAGGAAATTTTTGTATTGACTATTCCCTCGACTTTTTTAAGCTTTGGGTTTGTCGTTTTGTGTTGAATGTCGTTCTTTTCACCTTCAGGTTTAAAAGACGAATTTTTGTGTTGACTATGTCCTTGACTTTTTTAAGCTTTGGACGTGTCATTTTGTATTGAGTATCGTCTTTTTACCCTTAGGTTTGCAAGACGAATTTTGTGGCGACTATGTCCTTGACTTTTCTAAACTTTGGACGCGTCATTTTGTGTTGAATATCGGTTGCGCTTTTTGCAAAGCTGCCTACGTATCCACGAAAAATGGAATCAAACCGGCGTAGTTCGGAAGTGTACGTTTAGGGGCATACCGGCCCAAGAGTTGTGTTTGCTTTTTTGTGGTGAATGTGCACGTTTAGGGGCATGCCGGCCCATGAATTGTGTTTGATGGATGCATGTTTAGGGGCATGCCGGCCCATGAATTGTGTTTGATGGATGCATGTTTAGGGGCATGCCGGCCCATGAACATGTTTAAGGACATGTCGGTCCATGAATTGATTTTTAGAAGATTTCGCATTTTATAGATACATTGCAAGGCATTTTTTAAGGGTAGTACTTTTTGAGCTGGTCGAAGTTCGTTGCTAGGTTAAACTCTTGACCGTCCAAGTCGGTTAGTTTTATCGCTCACTTTGTGAAGATTTCCTTGACGAGGTAGGGTCCAAATTTGCTTAGGCTTGAATTTTCCTCGTGGGTCGACGGAAGTGGTGCTCTGATCGACTTTAGTACGAGATCACCTACTTTTATGTCGTGGCTTAACTCGTTTGTTGAATGCTCGTTGTAGTCGGGCTTGGTACATTCGCATTTCGGTACTCGGGGAATGCAAGGCGTTATCCAGGAGCATGAGTTGTTCGTGCACCGCTCACGGGCCCATTCTCGCTCCGGATGCTACTTTCCATTAGTATGCGTAGAGATTGTATTTCTATTTCCATCGGGTTGGACTCGGCTTCCATGCCGTAGGTGAGAAATAGGGGTCATGCATGTAGGGGTTCGGATGGTAGTACGGTATCCCCAGAGTGCATATGGTATCTTGTTGGGCCAATCTTTGCAACTGTCGATCATCTTCTCAAGTATGGTGACGACCGTCTTGTTTGCTGCTTCAACGGCTCCATTGGTTTGGGGTCGATAGGGTGAGGATTTGTGATGCTGTATGTTGTATTTTGTGAGTATAGCTTCTGTCTCGCGCTGAAAGTGCGAGCCTTGATCGCTGATGAACTCATGGGGTATGCCATATCGGCATATGATGTTCGTCTGGATGAACTTGGCGACTTCTTTGGAGCCGAGGGTTCGAAAAGATGCTGCTTCTACCCATTTTGTAAAGTAGTCGATTGCCACTAGCACGAAACAGTGTCCTCCTGCTCCGATGGGGTGGACTTTTCCTATCACGTCGATGCCCCAGGTTGAAAAGGGCCAGGGTGAGGTTAGGCTGTATAGTGGTGAAGGTGGTACATGTTGGACGTTGCTGAAAATTTGGCAGTTGTGGCAGTGCTTGACGTATTGGATGCAGTCTGCTTCCATGGTCGTCCAATACCATCCTAGCCGTAGAATCTGTTTGCAGAGTGCTCGAGCGTTCATGTGGGGTCCGCATTCGCCATCATGGACTTGCGTGACGATTTCCTGCCCCTTCTTGTAGTCGACACATATGAGCAGCGTCCCTTGTGGTGTTTTCTTGAGTAATTGTCCCATTTGTAGCACAAATTGGGAAGTTAGGAGTCTGATAGCTCTCTGTCCACGTTTATCGGTGTCGGGTGGTGTGGATACCCATATCCGTACCCTCCCAAACAAAACCCTGTGATGTATCACGGACTTTTATTACGCATGCTTTAACGTTGACTTAAACGGTTCTAACTAATGTCGAATTCATTTTTGAGTCGTTTGAAATGTTAAAATGATTTAGGTCGCTTCACATCGCTTTAAATAACGTTCATTTTGTCCATTTGGAGTCTAGCTAGGTCCTTGTCCCGCTTCATTTGGCATGAGCTTCGCATTTGCACTACAATTAGCCCTTTTACATTAACAAGGTCTAATTCAGCATTCCTAAATTCCTAAATTTAGGCCCGGTAGCTAAAACCGCTATTTAGCCCCCTCTTACACAAAATACGGCTTCACGTCTTACCTTATTTCACAAAAACTATGCAAATACACCCTTTTCATTTTTCCGGGTCTCGGGCCCAGAACCGAGCCCAAACCCAGCCTTTGGCCCGCACTCCAAAGCCCTGTACATCATAAATATCTCAGAAATATCCCAGGTGTTTTCTTGGCACGCAAGTTTAAGATTATACTAAATCTTTCCGAGATATAATCAAACCGAAACTTGGAAACTACGCTAAAAGCCCTACCCTCAAACCGCATAAGCTTATGCGGTTTAAGGGACAAACCGCATAAGCCTATGCGGTTTTCCTGGGCAACCGCATAAGGCTATGCGGTTCCTAGGCCGGGTTTTATCCCCTGCTTTCCTAATTTCTCCGAGGTTTTTAGTATATATACAGCCCTATACCTCGACCTCAAATCATACTTTCAGATCACAATTTCACACACAATTCACAACACACAAATCCTCTTTCACAAAAGCCTCAAGCACTCAAATCCTTGAGTTCAACACACCATCCCGTGTTGAATTCATCCTCCTTTTAAGTTCAAGAATCGAAGCTCTGCCCAGATCTGAAGCGTCAGGACAAGGTAGGTACCGATCCACTTGGATCAAAGCTTTTTCTTATTTTTACATAGGCTTTTCTAAAAGGTTTTCATAAATCATTACTTGAATTAACTCTTTTTCTAAAGTACCCTCACCCCGAATCCAATCTGGTTTCACAAGCCTTAGATCTAGGGGTGTCGGCGTGCTCCAAAATCTAGGACATGTTTTTAACTTAGAACATGGTAGCAGGTTCCTAATTTCCGCGATAATTACGTGGCGACTCCATACTTGCTTCTTAAAGGTTTTTCCAACTTAATCTTTTTAACTTTAAAATCCGCCCTTAAGCAAGACGAGTTGGGTCCCCGACGCGGTTCCTGTTCCACAGTTTGGCGACTCATTGGGAGATCTTATTTTTAAAACTAAAAACTAGCTTTTTCTTTTTAAAAATAAAGAGGTGAAACTCAAAGCCTTGAACAATCCAAGTATACATATTTGAGCTATGCACATTCGCTTTGAGTCCATTCCTTTTGGAATCTAGGCACCCTTTGCACCCTCGAGAGGTGGTTCCCACATGCGAGCTTGTCCACTCGATAAAGCACATGCCAGGACTAGCTTTCCTCTCGCCTCCACGGCTTGCCAGAACGGCTATCTCGACCGCTTCAAAGACTCCCTTCAGAAAACCTATCGCCCCGGCGTAAGGAAATGAAGGGGTTAAGTATCTGCCAAAGCGTACTCGAGGTAGTTAGAGGTGTACCCGACTGACTCATTTTTCACCCTTTTTGAGTCATACGTACGAGTTCGAGGCTATGCATTCCATAGTCTTTTTCAAAACAAGCACTTGCATTCATATCTTCGAAAACTCGCTTGAAACGTTTCAAAGATAAATGAACCTAACGTTTAACAAACTAACACTTTTCAAACAAAGCTATCGCGAATTTTTGAAATAAACTTTTTCAAAATTCCCTTTTTCACTAACAAGCAAAAACCCGAGCAAGGACTAAAACCCGAGCTCGTGGATTTCGATCCTCTAGGCCACACGGCCTAGACTCCGTTTTAACATCCTCGACTCGACTTGCGCGAGCTGAATCCTTATCTTTTTACACATCCGACTCGAGCTCACCTCGGCAAATCACCGATATCAGTTCGACGGATGCAAAATAAAATCTTTTAACATCGAGGCGAGATGTGCGCACACATCCTCGTCTCAAAAGCTTCCCTTTGCAAAACCTTTTCGAAAATCTCCTTTTTCAAGCTTAAAAGGTCTTTCTAAACAACGAAATGAGCTAAAATGAATGCCTAGAATGAATGTGAGTCTAGTGGGTCGAGTCGTGTCGCTAATATGCAAAGTGAAATGCAGGCCTCAGCTGAATATTCACCATGAATCGCATCATCACCCCTTCTTTCAAACGCTCCTCAAAGATGGCTAACCTCAATAGACTGAGAACTCTCCGTGACCGTGTTAATCAGCTCACCAAAGACATTGACGACTTGAAGGCCTTGCATCAGCTTGAAGTTGCACGCTTAGAACAGCGCTCCAAGGCCGACAAGCATGTCTCCCTCCATACCCTCGTCACTCAACTCCAAGGGGACGAGGAAGATTTCACCCAATACCTCGCCCGTTGGAGAGGACTACTTGCCCAGGTTCCAAACCCTCCACACGAGAATGAGCTCATGTACACATTTCTCGGTAGCTTACGACCCGAGTGGCGAAGACATTTTGATTACGGCGATGCCGAGAATTTCGAAGAACTCATTGAAATAGGCATCGGAGCCCAAAGCAACCCCACAATTTATGACAACTCTGCAATCTTCCTCGGATCAGCACCCGTTATAGATTGCTCCTACTTGGTCACACCCACCAACAACCAAATCAATGGAGTTTGGTTCAGTGATGACGAAGACGAAGAATGGCCACCCACTAACAAAACGGTAGCTCAACTCTCGACTACTCCTTCCTCGAATAAAGCCAAAAAAAACAAGAAGGGGAAGAAAAAGAAGGGCAAACAGCCCGAAAACAAAGATCAAAAAGAAAAGGGCGTGCAGCCCGAGAAGGAAAACCAAGACGAGGTCTCACACCTCACACGCTCCGGTCGTCCTTATCAAAATATTTTCACAGATGAACATGCCAGAAAAGAAACTGCGGCCGAGAAGGGCAAGGCCGTAGCCCAAGAGGATAACCCCTCTACAAGTACACCCTCCACCTCTACAATAATTCCACCACCAAACACGACAGGTGCTTGAAGCGACTTCGCTGCCACAAAAGCCGATGTTTCCATCTGGGCCCTTTTACGAGACTCGGCGGAACATAGGAATGCATTCATTCGCGCTCTACAAATAGCATGCGCAGACGCTGAGATCTCTCCAGATCAAATGGTCAGCCATGTCACTAGGGATTAGTTACCGGGGGCTATCACCTTCTCAAATGATGATCTCCCCGCATTCGGACCGAACCACAACCTCGCTCTATACATTAGCGTAGAGTGTATGAAGAAAACTTTGCCCGTATCCCTTGTTGACAACGGATCTGCAGTCAATGTTCTACCATTGGCCACCGCACATCGCCTCGGCCTATCCGATAAAGACTTCACCCCAAGCATGGATGGAGTCAAAGCTTTCGACGGAACCCGACGTCATGTGAAAGGAACCATTTCTCTTCACATACGCAGTGGTCCCATAGAAAGAAAAGTCGAATTTCAAGTCATCGACATGACCCCTTCCTATAACATACTCCTGGGACGACCGTGGATTCACTCCACCAAGGCCGTAACTTCTACTCTACATCAAAAGGTTAAGATCCCTCTTAACGAGGAGATTATAACCTTGAAGGCCTCAAACTTTCGAGCCCTTTTCGATACACCAAAAGAGCCCAATTCTGCGGAAATTGTAGCTGAACCCGTGGAAGACCTATGCGGTTTCGACTTTGAGGTCGGCGCCATTACACATACACCAATCAAAACCTACAAACCCTTCAAAACACAAAACAACAACAGCCTTTGGCTCACCATGGGTCTAGGCTACAAACCCAAGAACGGCGACCACGAGAAGATGGTTAAGGAAATTCAAAGGCGAAAGTCAACTCACAAGGTCACCCTGCGACCGTACGTCCTCGACCTGAACGCATATTTCACCCCCGGAGGAACGGTCGACGGGAGTACCTCCCTTCGAGACATCATCCATTCATCCGAAACTTGTTTCTCTAGTGAGGCCGAGCCCAACACACTCAAGGCCTCACCGAGCACCAAAAACGAAGAGATTGTCTCCACAATCATGCGAGACCGTCACTTCGATCCTAACTTACTCATAGCCGACGCCACAGACAAAACCCTCAACGGATGGTATAAGACGCTGAAATGGACCGATGCACAAGGTCACCATTTCCAGCTTATCACCGGTGAAGGACCACTCTTCGACCATGTCACTAATCTCAAAGACAAGGACGGGAGTGATTCAAACTCAAGCAACTCAAGCAGCTCAAGCACCTCCAGCGGCACAGAAGACGATGAAGAAGAAGAAGAAATTCTTTTAGATTCTAATTCTCTTAGTGTCGGGTCATTTGTCGACCCATCTATCCTAGACTCTAGCTTTAGTTTAGATTTTCTCTTTACGGAGGCTAACTCCAAGCAATTTTCTAAATTGTCGAATAATTCTCTTCAAAATAATGAAATAAATAAATTTGCTTATGTCTTGTCTCAAGCTAAAACAAACAACAAAATACAAACAAACAAAAATCAACAAGCAACAAACAACACACAAAATACAAAAGACACCAACTCATGCGAAAATGAACAAACAAATCAATCATTAAACAAATACATTGCAAACCTTGTCTCTCCCAAATCACAAGACCCAATCATCGAGGAAACCATAACCATAAACGTGGGAACCCTCGAAGAACCAAGGGAACTACAACTAGGTGCTTCACTAGACGAAAACGAGCGCACCCATTTCACACAACTCCTAAGCGAATTCAAGGACGTATTCGCTTGGTCATACAAAGACATGCCCGGCATCGAACGAAGCATCGCCGAACACCGCATCCCCATTAAACCCGGTTACAAACCCATCAAACAAAAGCTAAGAAGACTACGTCCCGAATGGTCACTTATGGTCAAGGAAAAAATCGAAAAACAACTAAAAGCCGGTTTCATCCAAGTCATCGAGTATCCTGAATGGGTCTCAAACATGGTCCCAATCCTGAAAAAGAATGGCAAAATTCGATTATGCGTTGACTTTCGCGACTTGAACAAAGCTAGTCCCAAAGATGACTTTCCATTACCCTATGTGGACGTCCTAGTCGACAACACCGCCGATCACGCCCTCCTATCCTTCATGGACGGCTACGCAGGCTACAATCAAATCAAAATGTCACCCGAAGACATGGCAAAGACGGCCTTCATTACACCGTGGGGCACATACTGCTACACGGTCATGCCTTTCGGCCTAATCAATGTTGGCGCAACATACCAACACACCGCTACAACCCTTTTACACGACATGATGCACAAAGAAGTCGAAGTCTACGTCGACGATATGATCGTGAAGTCAAAAGAGAGAAGTGGTCACATCACTAACCTCCGCAAGTTCTTCACTCGCCTACGACAATACAAAATGCGCCTCAATCCCCAAAAATGTACTTTTGGAGTTAAATCCGGTAAACTACTAGGACATGTAGTGAGCCAAAGAGGCGTCGAGGTCGACCCCTCGAAAGTCAAAGCAATCCTTGAAATGCGACCCCCGGAGAACCTCGATGAAATTCGAAGTTTCTTGGGCCAAATCCAATATATCTCGCGCTTCATTAGCAAACTCACCATGATATGTGAACCGGTTTTCAAGAAACTCAAGAAAACCGATCACGTTGAATGGGACGAAAAATGTCAAAAAGCATTTGACAAGGTCAAGGAATTGCTAACTAACCCACCAGTTCTACGACCACCCCAAGCGGATCTACCGCTATCCTTATACCTTACAACAACACCTACCGCCATGGGCGCCATGCTCGCTCAAGAAATAAACGGCGAAGAACATGCAATCTACTACATCAGCAAGAAATTTCTCGATTACGAAACTCGATATTCACCCGTCGAGAAAAGTTGCTTAGCTTTAGTGTGGTCATCCAAGAAACTCCGTCACTATATGCTAGCACACCAAACAAGGGTCTATTCCACAATGGATCCCGTAAAGTACCTCTTCGAGAAACCTGTGCTTAACGGACGAATGGCCAGATGGACATTGCTCCTAGCCGACCCGATCTTAAGTAATGCATTACCCCTCAAAGCAATCAAGGGACGAGCAGTCTCCGATTTCCTAGCCGAAAATGCAATCAACGAACAACCGATCATTGACACAACATCCCTTCCAGACGATGGGATCTACAACATCAACCAAGAACAATGGGAGTTATACTTCGATGGCTCCTCCAACTATCGAGGATGTAGAGTAGGAATACTTCTCATATCCCCGAATGGCGAACACACACCCTTATCAATCAAGCTAGATTTCGACGTAACAAACAACGCCGCAGAATACGAAGCGTGCTTGCACGGTCTCCAAGCAGCGCTTGTACTAACGCCCATGATATAAGAGTCTATGGGGACTCCTCCTCATAATCAACCAAGTATCCTGAGCATGGAAAATACTTAACGAAAACCTAGCGTTATACCAAACAAAATACAACGACTCATAAACGAATTCTATCACGTGAGAACTCATACACCTCCCACGCCGAAGAAAACCACCCGCCGACGCTGTTATCCAAACTCGCGTCACTAATCAACATACCCCCGGGGATGGAAACGCTACCCATCGTCGTGGAACGACGGAACGAACCCGCCTACATCTGTGACATTGAAACCGAGGAAGAACAAACCGACCCTCGGTACCAAGCAATCATCAACTACAAAACAAACGGTGAATATCCACCAAACATCGACAAACGAGCCAAGCGCGCCCTACGCCTGTTATCATCACAATTCGTGATGGAAATGGGCAAACTACTCAAAAAGACGCCTCAAGGCACACTACTCTTGTGTGTCGATCACAAAAAGGGACACGAGATTATGTCCCAAGTACACGATGGCGAGTGCGGACCACACATGAACGCACGAGCCATGTGCAAACAAATCATAAGGCTAGGATGGTATTGGACAACCATGGAAGCCGACTGCGCGAAATATGTCAAACATTGCCATAATTGCCAAATCTTTGCAGAACGCATAACACATACCTCCTTCACCACTATACGCTTTAACCTCGCCATGGCCTTTCTCACATGGGGATTGACGACATTGGCAAGGTACAACCCGTGGGGGCAGGAGGACACTGCTTCATCCTCGTGGCCATCGACAATTTCTCCAAATGGGTCGAAGCCGCATCATACCGTACGCTAGGCACAAAAGAAGTCGCGAAATTCATACAAACAAAGATCATTTGTCGCTACGGCATACCCCACTTAATTCATAAGCGACCAAGGCACACACTTCCAAGGAGAGGTCGAACCACTTCTCCTCAAATACAAGATACAACGACACAAATCATCACCCTACCGATCAAAACTAACCCGCTTGGCCGAGGCAAAGAACAAAACCGTCGTGATCAATCCTCAAAAAGATGATCGACACCGCCACGATCGCCCAACAAAATCCCATTTGCATTATGGGGATACCGCACAACCATCCGCACACCCACAGGGCATGACACCCTATTTTCTAACCTACGGATTAAGCCGCTCAACTCAGAAATCGAATGCAATCCCTTCGAATTCTCATGGAAGCAGACATTCCTGAGGCCGAATGGGCACGCGAACGATATGAACAACTCATCCTCTTAGACGAAAGACGGTTACATTTACTAACTACAGTCCGAATGTATCAATCTCGCCTACAACGCGCCTACAACAAACGGGTCAAGCCACGAAACATCCAAGTGGGTGACCTAGTACTCAAATCAGTCCGAGCACCATTACCAGTAGACCCAAGAGGGAAATTCACACCCAATTGGGCCGGACCGTACTTGGTCAAGGAAATCCTTCCCGGAGGAGCCGTGAAACTAACTGACCTTGACGGTCAGGACTTCCGATTACCAACAAATCTTGATCAACTCAAGAAATACTACCCCTAAAACGCAAACACTTTTGCAATGTATTTCAAAAAACAAAACTCACTCTCGCATAGGTGAACTACGCTCGGTTTGATTCCACGCACTGTGGATACGTAGGCAGCTTTGCAAAGAGCTCAACCGAATCACACGAACTACGCCGGTTTGATTCCGTAAAACGCGGATACGTAGGCAGCTTATCAAAAGCACAACCGAACCTTTTAGCACGCACGCCCAAAGCTTAAAAAGGTCAAGGGCGTTGCACTCACAAAAAGACACGCTCAAAGCTTAAAAAAGTCAAGAGCACAGTCAACACAAAACAAAACAAAAATTCGAATCCAAAGCTTAAAAAGGTCGAGGATTTAAAACAAATACAAGTGTTCGAAGCTTAAAAAGGTCGAGAACATTTCAAAGCAAGACAAAAAAAAGCAACAAGACAAGACAAAAGCAAATTAATTCTATTTTATTACTTTATTTAGAATTTTTCGCAATTTAGAAATGAGCTAGGAACAAGCCTCCTTAGCCCTTTATTTAAATCTAAAACATGTTTTTAAATAAAGAAAATTTTCTAAACAAAACAAAGCAAACTACTCAAGCCGTCTTCTGACGCTTCGGATTAGCCTCTTCATCTTCAAGGGGCCGCTCGGCCATAATCTTCGAACTCAGCACAGGGACAGATCTCTCAAAACCTGGGGGCTCGATCGGATCCTCGTCTGCTTTCGACCGGGCTCCTCGATCCTTGACCCTAGACGATCTCTAATCTGGTCACCTTCTGGCCCAAGCCTTTCCCACGGCCTCAAGTAGAAGCACTCGCACTAACAAAGACAAAGATCACCATAGTCCCTCCTTTCGCGCACCACCTCATACGCCAAGGAGGGCCCTGGCCCATTCTTTTCCCTCCTCCTTTGATTCTCCCGCTCCTCGAGGATCATTGGAGAACGATACCACTGCGGTATAGAAGCCTGTGAACACGACTAGACTCTATATGCTCCTGAACGGCCAAGTAACACGGTCCGACCATCCTCGGATCCAAACATCGATCATTTGGTTGTTTAGCATAACAACCCCTCCAACCTGAGTATCCCGCTTCGTATGGTCCGAAAGCAAGCCCGATTTGCCTCTTCAAGCCGAAGAGGATGAATCCACACTCCTCGTTCAAACCCACACAACATCAACCCACGGTAAGCATTCGCAATGCAGGCGGCCGTAATCGCCGTAATACCCCACCAAGACATCGCGTACCAACGAATGGAGCTCTCTTTGACAAACCCCGTAGTAGTTTAGCGAACGCCTCGAAAGTCACCCACTCCATCTTACGCAGCGACGTCGTGGTCGCGACCTTGAAAACACTTCCAAGGGGAAGAGCTTTATACACACTTAGCCTCTCCATAAGCCAGACGTTGAGAATCCTAGCGCGACCCTCATGCGAGCTCGCACGATTAGCACAACTGGCCGCTCTAAGCCCGGTATGGTCTCCGCTAGGATCAACGCAGGCGATCATATCCCTTTCCATCTCTTCGACAACACGAGCATACCTCGCGTTCCGAACACTCCATCCGCATGGACCCCGCAAAGCATAACGATGAACCAAACAAAGTAAGGGCCCTCCGCCTAAGACGGTCCGAAATACTAGTATCGCCTTTATTCATGTATCGTTGACACAAGAGAAGCATGTTTACCTTGCCTCCCTCAAACAAACTCCGCAGCATGAGCATTTGTCATCCCAAGGAAGTTTCGCGAAGATCCCGTTATAGCAAAGCTCACTCCTTACAACCACAGGAGTAGTCCGCTTCGACCACCCCGCAATGGCCGAGAACTCCTCCACTAAAGGACACACCTCTCCCCCGGGAAACCTAAACACGTGCAAGCTAGGATCCCAATAGTTTAAGCACGTATCAAGGAAGTCTAGATCGATTTTCATTTGACGAAAGCCAATAAAAACACCCGCACCATCATCATACACCGCCTTCTTCATTGCCGAGCTTAAAGAGGAAGTCCACCTCTTCAAAAGAGCATCAAAATGCTCCTCCATTTTTCTTGGATACAAAAAACTTTTGTGAATATGCCTAATATATTTATGAGAGCAAAAATCTAAAACAAAAGAAAAGAAGAGAAGTAGTTGTGAATGAAGATTATGACACGCACCCCCTCTCCTTATATAGGAAAACAATGTCCGAAATATGGAAATACAGCGCCACCAGACAGACCAACAAACCGCATGGGTCTATGCGGTTTGCAACCCAAACCGCATAAGCTTATGCGGTTTAGCCCACGAACCGCATAAGCCTATGCGGTTTCAGGGGCTGGTTTTTCTCAACGTTTCCTAATTTCGTCTTTCCTAAAACACTACAACCTACGCTAGGCTACGACATTCTCTCGTTGTTCCCCATGCGCCAGCATTACACTTCACTTTAGCAACAACGATTCTTACCACGAGTCAAAACACAAACATTTTCGACATTCATACAAGCTCATTTCAACATTTAAAATGAACCTTTTGCAAAAACATTTTCACAATCTAAAATCAACATCAATGCATCCCACTCGGGAATCATTTCATTCTTTTTCAAACAAGCCTACCAAACAGGTTTACCGACGACAATCAAGTTCAAGCTACAACGATCAAGTACAAAGTTCAAGCTACAACGACATGTAAACAAAGGTTCATACAATCTCTATTACACAAATTCACTCGGGATGACGACGACGATACTCGTCAAACTCACGCCGAATCTGAGCCGTCTCGACCGACACGACCTGGAGCAAATTCGGCCAAGCCATCCTCCACCTGTTGGCTATCCGCCATAGCTTCTTATGAGCCTCCTTAGCCACCTATGATACACAACACAAAAACACTTCACATTTCTCTCCATTTTGCCTTAATTTCACTCAAATCAAGTCAAACTTAGGGGGAAAATTTCAAATTAACAACGCTCATCCCCACTTTGCCTTAATTCCACTCGAAATTAAGCCAAACTCGAGGGGGTAACCACAAAAACACGACTCTCACAAGTTTGATCATCGCTATATTTCATACCTCGATCAAACTGGGGGCTCACTCACATATACAAAGATACATACCTTCTTCACCCCGCTTCGCCCAATCCGCCCATGCCCGTCGCTGGTCACCCAGAAGACGACGGTAAAGTGAAAGTACGACGCGACACCGACTCGTCAGACTAATCGGTAGGAAATCACCAGTACGCCCGCCATCTCCTGATCAAATTCCTACAACACAAGTACAAAACGCGACACGCTAGTGGAAATTTTTCGCCAAAAATTACCTTACGCACCCTCAAAAGCAAGCATACCTCAATCGCCCACAAGCAAGCCGAGACTCAAAGAATCGCCATAGTCTTCCCAGACGTAGAAGACTCACCGACTCTCCTTCCCCGCATAACGCCACCCGATCCCGAGCGAAACCCTCGCTCAAACAGACCCTCGGCGGATCCTCAGCACCACCGGAGCCGCCATCCCGCTCGAAAGACCAAACGCTCTCCAGGTACCAAACCGATCCATACGGCCGCCAGTATAAAGCGCTGAGTCTCTCGCACTGCAAACCTAGCTCCAATACCCTCAGGAATATCCCTGTACTGGCCCCACGGGAACGGTACGAACTACAAAAACAAAGACAAACACTCATAAATACAATACAATCATTTTAAGTACACTCTATTTAAAATGGTTCAAGCACAAACCTCATCAAACCGCATCCGGTTCAGACGATCCCGAACCTCGTCATACGACCCGATTAAACGCAAAGACGGTTACATCGCATTCTGGTACGTGCATCACTGGGTACTCCTTCACGATCCTCACAAAGACGCGGGGAGCGAGAAAGGAAAATGGCTAAGAATCCATGATCGCAAAGCAAGAAACAAAATACATTACAAAACACGTTACAAAGACAAAGGCAACAAAAACAAACAAATAAGCACCAAACAAACAGACTAACCTGCACTCTCCATCAAGAATCCAGGCGAGACCAAGGACAGTCTCGACCCTCGATCCATGACTCGCGGCCTCACGGCGTCCATGCAGAAACGAATGCACAAACCCAGAGACGGCGTCACCCAGTCAAACGTCCCAATTGCATTCCAGTCCAGGAGATGCATAAGGATCGACGCTTGCTCGCCGCCTTATCGCCGAAATACACTGCTACGACAAACCACCACAGCCCACATACGAGCATTACCGCCGCCACTCCACTCAGAGGGGCCATACTTGCCTTCCTTAAAATACTCCAAGATATAGCTCGCCTTGAAGGTATAAGGTGGTGCACCTCGCAAATCACCTCCAAACCACCGCCGATCGTGACGGCCACAAATCGCCCACAACGGACGGCGCAGAACTCGGCTCATGTCACGGTCTCCAAACGGCAACCCCGCTATGATCGCATACTCGACAAGGTAATGCCGCCGGCCCGCATATGGAACGCCGTCGTGGTGTCCCAAGACTGCCCAAGAAGGCCCCGATCAACATCGGGTTCGCCGTGCCCGCTTCTTCCCTGCACTCTCCAGGCCGGTCAATTAACAGCCAAAAGCACTACACAAAGACCTGACTTGCGCCTCGGCGAAAGCTTCTCCTCAAAGACACACATTACGGACGAGACGCCCGAGAAAGTCCTCATCGAATCTTTCTGCCAACCCATCGTCGCTCGATAGGAAACGTGTCTCTCCGGAGCAAGTAGAAGGTTGCGGCCATCCCAACCCTTGGCGAAGGCCCTGTTCACACGTGATTTTCGCGGCCTAGAGCTACTCGCTCTAGCCATAGCCTCCGCAGCCTCCTCGACCTCCTCAGCCTCCTCCTCAGCAACGTCCATCTCAGCCTCCAGCTCGTCCACAAACTCCTGAGCAAACGCATCCACCTCCTCCTCCTCAGGATCAGGCACAGGGACACGCCTCCCACGAACCTGACCCCTACCACGTGGCTGCCCACGTCTCGTGGACAAGTCACGAGGGTCGGCTTCCCTCTCGCTACGCGCACGCCTCAAACCACTCGAGCTAGAGGCTCCCTCGGTCCTCGAGCTAGCACTCCTACAGGATTTCGATCTCGTAACACGACTAGAATCTTCTCCTGCAACCAAACACAACCAATACATACAGCTATAATGCATGCAAGCATACAACTTGGCATACACATACACAAATATACGCAAATAATACGCACATAATACATATGCATTCCTTAACACGTTGCACTATACACCCTACAGAGCATTTTTAGGCCTGATTCATAATTAAGCCGAAAACCGTTCTCTACACTTCAAAATTACAACTTTATGGTTTCTACGCGCCATAATAGTCCCCAAAAACAACCCATTACAAGCAATTGCATTTCGGTCATCCCGATCAAAAACCCCTAATTCGCCTTAATTACTCCGTATAACTGCGACTTAAGACGGCGATTTGAAAGCCTTAACTCGACATTTTCGGAAAAACTAACGCTATAGGCATGCTATACTCACTATGGGCATCCTACACCGAAGTTTAATTGGAATTCCGGGTCGGAAATTCCGGGTTCGTTTTCGGGCCCGAAACCTAATTTGGACGTTTTTCACACAAAGACGGTCTAAATCACAATCAATTCACACATACATGCTAACATGGCATAATGCAACATAATGACGACAATTTCAAGCATTCAAACGGCAAATTTCAAGCAAAACTCGGGTTTTCATGCAAAACCCGTCTTTTCAACATTTCAAGGCCAAACTAGCTAATTACAACAACAAATAACGTAAAAGCAAGTTAAAATGGAGCATTACCTCGTTCCATAGCAAGGCAACGCAACGAAAATGAGCAAAAACGGTTGAGAAATCGAAAAATGACGTTTTTATGAGATGAAAATCGAAAAGAGTATAATGAAGCTTAGCCACGGTTTGCTCGAGCCTTATATAGCCCCTACAGCCAACAGGGAAAACCGCATAGGCTTATGCGGTTTGTCCCCTGAACCGCATAAGCTTATGCGGTTTCAGCCTGTGGTTTTTCTCGGTTTTTTCTCGTTTTACGCCTACTTTTGAATTCCCAATTCACCTTGGCCCTAATGCAACTCCAAGTACGTCCTGTGCTTGGGTCAAGGCATCACCTACAGTCCGCCATACGCGTATATTAAGCATTTAATGTACAGTACAGAAGCAGAAGCACGAACGCTCTTTACGAGCATTACATCATTTTCCCCCAACGGAAGGCAATCATATGCAATTACGACTACATAGACACTCCTCGGCGAGCCCAAGCACAAGCACTCTGCAATATACACCTAACTCCAAGCATTCCACTCTACATAGACGCTCCTCGGCGAGTTCAAGCATTACACGGACGCTCTTTCACGAGACCTACACCTACATCTACATAAACACCCCTACTCAATTATACACATACACCTACATAAACGCCCCTATTCAAAGACATATGCACCCCTGCACTTTAGCTCCTTTTACACATGCAACGTGAAGACATTACAAGCATCAGCACCAACATCTGACGATACCAGGCATATACAAAGGCACCAACAACGACAGTACAACAAGCACGATTTAAGACATCCTACAGGTACAGTTCTTATAGCATGCACGGACCGCCAAGTCCTTAAAATGCGCACGCCCTCCCGCTTAGCCTTGGGTTCAAGTCCTCGTCTCACCCATGGACACATGCTTCGTTCACGACTATATCGAGATCAGAATTCCTGGGATATGGTCGAAAGAGTTTGACTAGCGCTCTAGTCCGAGCTCGATCAAACCGGGGCTCTGTGGATACCCATATCCGCATTCTCCCAAACAAAACCACTGTGATGTATCACGGACTTTTATTACGCATGCTTTAACGTTGACTTAAAGCGGTTCTAACTAATGTCGAATTCATTTTGAGTCGTTTGAAATGTTAAAATGATTTAGGTCGCTTCACATCGCTTTAAATAACGTTCATTTTGTCCATTTGGAGTCTAGCTAGGTCCTTGTCCCGCTTCATTTGGCATGAGCTTCGCATTTGCACTACAATTAGCCCTTTTACATTAACAAGGTCTAATTCAGCATTCCTAAATTCCTAAATTTAGGCCTGTGAGCTAAAACCGCTATTTAGCCCTCTTACACAAAATACGGCTTCACGCCTTACCTTATTTCACAAAAACTATGCAAATACACCCTTTTCATTTTTCTCTGGTCTCGCCCAATCGAAGCCCAAACCCAGCCTTTGGCCCGCACTCCAAAGCCCTGTACATCATAAATATCTCAGAAATATCCCAGGTGTTTTCTTGGCACGCAAGTTTAAGATTATACTAAATCTTTCCGAGATATAATATATCAACAATACGTTTTGAGTTAAACTATCGAATTCGAATCTCCTTCCTAGACTCTACGGTCTAACATGCTTACTTCGTGCACAACTTTATTCGCTATGCTACGAGCAAAAAAATCATTTCATGACGTTTAAAATTAAATTACTGTTGTGACTATAGTATTATAATAATGTTCGGATATATTTTGGCTATGTTTGAAATATTTAATCTGACAATAATAATTAAAAATAAAATATAATACGAAAAATATATAAATAAATAATGGTGAATAACAACCAATATATCTCATACCCAACCAAACACCTTTACGCATGTATGGGAATGAGAATCCATACCTCCTTGGTATCTCGTTCTAATCCATTCCATTCCCAACACATCAACCAAACGGCCCCTAGTGTGTTTGGTTTGCTTGTCTTTAATGCATTCCACACACGTCCCAAAATCAGTAAAATCAAGAGAAGGAAGGATGTTGTCTTTTACTAACAACATCATTCTTTCCCTCGAAATATGGGCCAACCTTTTATGCCACAAGAACACTGAGTTCTCATTCGACCTTACACGTTTCACACCAACAATACTATTATCTTTAAATAAACTGAAAGAACCGTTTCCAAAAGTCACAGAAAAACCAATACTGTCTAGTTTAGACAATGAATTTAAATTACGAGACATTGATGGAACAAAAATTGTATCCCCTAAAAGTAATTTAAATCCACTACTTAATTCTAAACTAAAGCATCCTATAGCTTTAATGGATGCGTCAGACTTGTTTCCCATGAGTAGGTTTCTCTCATTTTCTTTTATGGTTCGGGTCGAATTTAAGCCCTGTAATGAGTTAGAAACGTGTACATTAGCACCAGAGTCTTATTGCCTGATGGACCTGGCATACTGGATGAGCTTGACTTACTGCTCGTCCAGTCCTTCCTTTTGGACTGTCCCTTTCCCTTAGAGCCCTCACCTTTATGCACAAAGTGCGCTTGAGGTATGTTATGCCCTTTAGCATTACTTAGGCGCGTGGCTTCCTGAACAAGCTTATTAGCAAGTTCATCCACCGGCCCATGTCTCCTTTATAGCATTGTAGCCGATATGGAATGCCTCAAACTCTTTAGGAAGTCCTCAAAGATGAAATGCGTTAATATGGGATCCTCAACTTTAAGTCCCAACTTGAACAACTTAGTGGCTAAGCTTTGCATATGCATTATATGCTTAGTCATGTCCATTTTCTTTCATCGCATTTACAATGAGACATGGTCAAATGAGAAGCTTTCCAATTAATGCCTTGTCGTAAGGCTCAAACTTCTCCTTAAGTTTTGCAAGATATTTCTTAGTTGTGTCACATTCGACCAGAATTGAGTTCTTAATGTCCACAGCAGTGACTAGACGTAGAAAGGAAAGACAGTTACCATCCTTGTCTTTCCAATCCTTATATGCCTTAAGTACTGCTGCGTCCTTCTCATCAGACATAGGCACGGGAGGACTGTCCTCCTTCAAACAATCACTGAAACTTAACATGGACATAAAGAAAGTTACAATCTCTATCCATTCAGCGTAGTATGATCCAGTAAGTAGAGGAACAGTCGAGACACAATGAAAATAGCAGCTTATTTTGAGCGACTTCATAGTTGGAAAACATGTTCAACCATTAGTCTTTGAGTAAACACACAATTAGCAATAATGAATAAGACTTGTGCAGTAATTGAGAAACCTAATAATTTTGATTAAACCAAGTACGGCATCTGCGGATAACCTATACCAGTCTAATCTCAATTAATTAAGTGTTCTACACTTTTATGGATAAGTCACTAATATACGCCGGTCCACCTACGGGTAAGACCTAAGGGCTAGTAATTTATCCTCAATACTTGCTTATTTTGACCTTCACTGTCTTAATTGAGTCCACTGTGGTGTAACTCAAGCTTAATGTGAATGTCTGAGGCTTATTTAAACTTTAATGAAATCAAAGAACATGAGATGGTCCACTGCGGTGTAACTCAACTCAACTTAATAATGATTTCTCTCATTCATAGTGTAATAATTCTTTACTGAAATTTCAATCTCTTATGAATGGAAGCAACTGTGTGTGCAACCAAACAAACTTACTGAGATATTTCAAACAATTATATTGACTATAAAAGAGCGCAGCGGAAATATACGGGAAAGCCCCACAGAAAACCCAAATGATTCCTTGAGAAGAAATCAACATATAATATCGATACCAAAAGAATTAATTAAGCAATTCATTAATCTAGGGCATACGATTCAACTTGATCCGATAATATACGGAGTACTTAAAGAAGCCAAAAGCAAAATAGAGCTTCAAATAGCAATAACTTAAATAAACAATAAAAGCAAAGACCCAAAAAGACAAACAGGAAGGAGTCTAAAGCAGGAGCATTATAGGCCTTTAAATATAACAAAACTCCAACTAAACTATAATACACGCATCATCACTTACATGACATCATCATGTACCAAGTCATCAAACTCATCATTAAACAATATAAAACAACAACAATAAAGCATCACCATCAATCTTGGAACAAAACTCCATTAATACTCCATACATCACCATTACACGGCCTTTAAACTAAAAACACCAAAAATTCTGCCCAAAAACACGACTTCCAAAACAACCAGAAAGTCGACCAAACCGACCAGAAAATTGGTCCAACGAAAATCAGCCTTAATCTCGACCAAAACCGAGCCAAAATCAGACCCAAAAACAAAAACAAGTCCGATAATCATGGATAAGGTTCTAATCACAACAAGGCTTTGATACCACATGTAAACTAGGTTCAAACCATAATAATCTAGTTACGAACGATACAAACTTAATTCGTTCATAGGACCTTCGATTAGAAACAAATCACATGTATTACGTACCTTGGTCTGTCATGATTACGGGAGGTAAACGGCGATTTAAAATCGACGCGAAGCTGGGCGTGAATCACAGGCGTAAGACGGCAGTGGTGCACGGCGTGTGAGGTGAAGCTTGGTTTCTCCTCTCTCTCCCTTTTTTACCCTTAATTTGTGTTTTTACAATTACGTTATGAGCTAATGACGGTTTAGCACATTAATAAGGGCGAGAGGAGGACCGGGCTTCTTTACCTAATTAATTTAATCGGTCCGTCAACAATTAAATTAACTGGGCTACTCCCACTGAAAAGCCCAACTATTATGTTTAGCTAATTACCGCATTAACTTAAGATTAACTATAGGTCCAAAAAAACGTAATAATAATTAAATACAATACCGTATAAAAATTATTCTTACACCTCAATCACCTCATAAGGAGCATCATGCGTATGAATGATACTATCACAAATATCTGGGTTAAATTTCGTCATGCAGGACACGAAAAAATCAATACGAAGTTGTAGGTATCGGGGTTTAAAGGGACCACTCGACGTCTTGCTAAAGGGGCGTCAAAAGTTAAAAAAGATTAAGTTTGAAAAACCTTTAAAAACTGCTTTGAAGTCTCCACTAAATTATGAGGGAAATTTAGAACCCGCCTTCGTGTCCCTATGCTCAAAGACACGTCTTAGAGTTCAAGGCACATCGACACCTATCCGTCTAAGGCTATTGTGAAACCAGATTCGTATTCGGGTGAGGGTACTCTTCTAAAGATTAGTTCAATTAATGCTTTACGAAAAATCTTTTGAAAAGCCTATCAAAGATAGCCTCTACTAAGCTTGAGAACAATGTAAAGAATGACATGTAAGCTTAAGTAATTCGCTACGTACAAGTGCGATTTAAGTTGTAAAAAAAATGCAAATGCAAATGTAGAAGGAGATTGATAAAAACCCTCAGTTAAGCATGCT
The DNA here is from genome assembly GCA_023091065.1 of Dianthus caryophyllus. Lineage (NCBI taxonomy): Eukaryota > Viridiplantae > Streptophyta > Magnoliopsida > Caryophyllales > Caryophyllaceae > Dianthus > Dianthus caryophyllus. The sequence continues at coordinate 8,312,455 of CM041520.1, forward strand.
TAAACTTGTTAACGAAAACGATTATGCTAGTGTCGAATTCATTGTTAAGTTAATTAAATGCAAGATGAGGATTTGCTAGATGTAAACTTAAAATAAAGTCCATTTGGTTTATTTTAAAGGGGGTCAGTTGCTTATGCGACTTTGGAAGGGTGTTACGAATAAGGTGTGTATTCGAGGTGCATGGCCGCCTTATGAAAAGCAGACTTGGCACTCAAAGTCAAAGTGAGCCTAATGTAGACCCTTGTAAGTCTAAAGAAGAAAAGAAAACCTTAATCCATGCTAGGATTAAGACCTACCTGTCTCGAATTAGGAAACCGGCAGCGCTTCACTTCGAAGAGGGAGAATTCAACACAAGAAAATGAAGAATTCAAAGGATTGTATGCGTGACGCTTGTGAGAGAGTTTGCTGTGAATTATGTTGTGTGAAAGTTGTATTTGAACCGTGCATAGAGGATTGTATATATAGTGGAGAGCTCGTCAAGATTTAGGAAATCAGGGGATAAAACCGGCTGTAGGAATCGCAAGGGCTCTTGCGAATGCCTGGGGAAATCGCAAGGAGACATGCGATTTCCACCTCAAGGCTTCTTGCGATTTGGAGGGCGGGCAATGTCGTCTTTTTCCGTATATTTCCAAATTATATTTTGGTATATACAGTATATTCTTGCTTGAGTTCTAAGCTACGGTGTATTTGCAGGATGTAGGGTTTGTTTGATGATCACCAGGGCCTTGGGAAGCGGGCGAAGAGTGCCACTGGGCTCGGTTTTGGGCCCGAAACCCGAAAATGTAAAATGAGTGTATTTTGTAGTGTTTTGTGAAATAGGATGACCCGTGAGGCCGTATTTTGTATAAAAGGCGGTTTTAGCAATCGGGCCTAAATTTAGGAATTTAGGAGAATTGAATTGGGTCTTGTTATTGTAAAAGGGCCAATTGTATCATGTCTTTGTAAAAGGGGTGCGCGCATGCCGATTTGGACCTAGACTCGAGACAAGCTAGACTCTAAGTGAACCAAAAGACATTTATTAGCAATGATGACACCTAGTGACCTCATTTTGCATTTTAACACGACTCAACTTGAATTCGACACAGTTAGTACCGTTTAAGTCAACGTAAAAGCATGCAGGTAAAAGTCCGTGGTTACATCACTGGGTTTTTGGTGGGAGGTACGGATGTGGGTATCCACAGAAGTACTTGAGATGATTTTTTTGTTTTTGAGAGATGTCGATTAATGTTTTTTATGGTAGAGTTAAGTTGGGGATGAAGGATTAATTTTTTTTTTTTTTTATCTGGGTTTGAGGTAATTAGGGTTCATAGTGGGGGAGGAAGGGGATGAATTAAATACGAAGTAGCTGAGTTTATGGTAGAGTAAGGTTACTGCCTTTTATTTTTGTTTTTGAGAGATGTGAAGTTCCTTTTGTTTTTCTTTTTTAAAGTTAACTAGTGATACGACCCGTGACAATTCACAGAGCATCTACAAGTCTTGTTTAAAAGGTAATTTGAACATCCACTTTGTTTAAAATATTCAAAGTTTCTCTATATTAATTAAAAACATTGCACATCCCCTTGTGAGCATTATGGTTCGCCGTAAATGGTTCGGCCATCTGTAGTTGATCTAAGAGCGTGATAAAAAATGCTTTCCAAACACCGTGTGCATACACCCGTTAGCAACGTAAGCATCATTATATTAGAAATAGTGATAGTATACTTTTACTGGCTAGGTCATATTTTGGCTTTTCATAACGTCTGAACCCTCAAACTTCAAGACAAACAATAATGATATTTCACGGTTCTCGTATATTCACAAAGAAAAAAAAAAATACTCCGTAACAAATTTTATTAAACAGATGTTACTGGACAAATAGTTTACCCCGTGCAACTTTCTCTGGTTGGATTGACTTACTGGTTTAGCACAGACGCCACCTAAAAGTTGAGAAGCTATATAGGTAGTAGCGTGCACCTACGTTAAAGAAAACACCTAAGTTTTTGAAAACAGCAACAACGACAACACGATGGCTTAGCGGCGGCAACAACAACATAATAGTAGCAGCAGCAACAACAACATCACAATAACAGCAGCAACAACACCGAACAACCCAACTCCTACAAAATAAAAGCGTGATAGGATCAACAACAGAAACATCATACAACACATTCAGTGACAACAATAACAATGACAACATATGGCATTGGCTACACATGATTGCTGAAAAGTTAAATTTTAATAAAAATTGTAATACACGGGAAAAATCACCTAAGCCGCAAAATAATAACAATCCAGCAGCAATAAAACCATAATAACGCAACTAAAATGGATAATATTGGAAGTATAAGTTGAGTAATTCGCCAATAATGTGAGTAAAGACAATATAAAAAACATCAAATACAATATCATAGAGAGTTTGACTGGCATGATGTTTTCGAAAACCAGAGTGATATTTATTTACAAATACTTATTTAGACGTGTATGAACATTCCATACGATCATCGCCTTTTCAATGGAGCTAAACACCTTTGCAAATTAAATGTACAAAATGATACACAAGTACGAGAAACACATAGGGTAGAAGCTAATTCTGAAGAAAAAAAACAAATCACATTGAATTTTAAATGACCAACAGCACAAAAGGAGTATTTGAAGCGTACGGCTGAGAACACTGATGTATTTTTTGTGTTATTTTCACCATAATTACTACGTAACATATGTCAATTTCCAAGTGCTGAATCCTATGGAAATCAGAATCAACTTTGACAACGGTAGGTAAAAGACTACTAAGAGAAACACATTTAGCACTAACTCCCTTCATATACATGAAATATAAAATGACAAATATTGAACTAATGCCATATGACAAAAAGATCCAAAAAAACACATTTTCAAGGTTCATGGGAAAAGTTTAAACTATCAATAAGCTAATCTCCTCTTAATTAATATTTTATATAGATAGTCAAAAATAATAAAGAGTGAGCAGCATAGATTACAAACAAAACGTAATTTTAAGAGAAAAATGGCAGAACTAATCAAAGGGTCTATTATCAACGACTCGAAGTCAGATTTGAATTGTAAAAATTGTATACTCAAACTACTACGAACACTGTCTTTTAGAATTTTAAAGGAACACTTTAGATTATTTTTTATCTCAATGTTTAATTTGTACGTACTCTATCACGCTAGTAAAAAGAAGCATCATTAAGTGACGCATTCACAGTAAACACGTAATATGTATGAATGTATGACACTTAACCAATCCTAACAAACACCTCACTAATCCTCTTAATCACTCCACTTTCACAATTCATGTACAGTCGTACTTACATTTTTAATTGTTGACCTACTAAATTACTACCTATTATTTTACAAAATGCATACCGCTTTATTGCCTCTTCTTGTGTGCCTCCCTTTGATTTTGTTACCATACTTTTCTGGTATATTTTTCCCAACCATAATTCTCGTCTATATCGTTTAATTCAAACTTCCAAACAGTTTTACGCGCCACAGTTAATGACTCGCCATAATTGTACACTAATTTGTTTATGTGGTCGGGTACGTTTTACATGGTTAACTCCTCTAATACCTCAGAAAATCTAAATTAAGTCTCATTATTCAGAAGAAACCAAATTAGGAACACGAACACAATAATCATCGACAAATTAATATCACAATTGAATTCCCGGATTGAATTGAAAAAACCATTATCTACTACAAAATTTTTACAATGCCCATCAATTAAAAGAATACAAGTTGACAAAATGATGAATGCATCGGGAGATAATACTTACAGGAAGGCAAAATGCCTAACTTCTGTAGAGAAAGGCATCAAAATGCTCTAGCGGAAGAATTGAGAGGCTAACATGCGAAATGTAATGCCAAAACACTATCCACCATCATCACCACTGCTTTTCCTATTTCTCTATTCTTGGTCGTGACTTCCAATAAAAGCTAACCGTTTCATAAATGTATAGGCAAATGAAACATAAAAAAATAAACAAAAATTCAGCGAATACACATTTTATTTACAGAATGAACTTTAAATGATTTCTAAATTGAATTGCGGTCAAATAATAAATTTTTAAAATATTCCTTTAACGGATGAATAAATAAATTCATAATCCTGACCAACCACATTACTTTTAAACTTGAGTAAACGAACTCCTTCATTGCGTTTGAGGTTGGATCACTGCATACTTTGTCTATAATGTAGTTTTTTCACTTTATTTTGACAGCATTCGAAAATGCAAAAGAAACCATGACGACACTATATCTCACATATGTAGAACATGTCAAAAATCATAGTAATCGAATAGCAACGCTACCTTTTCTATAGTAAAAATATTGTCTATAAGCGAGAATCTAATGGCGACTTAACCTGATTTGTTGCCATGTCCACTCGTTTGTGTCATTGATGATGCCACTTCATTTGTAGAGAGTTTTAGGTACATTAGCTTGGCGATGTTTTGAAGACAATAAAATTCAAAATATATAATCAATATTGAATTTATATAATAAAGATAGCAAAAAATTCATGTAGATACCCAAAGGTATTATGGAATAAGATATATGTAAACGCTACGAGCCTACGACCACTATTGTATTAAAGCAACACTAACAGCAACAACAATGTAATAACACAAAGAAGAACAATGACAGCTATGCAACTACAACAACTCACAGTGATAGCAAAAACAACACGCAACACAACGACGGCCACATCAACGTAGTGACAACGACAACATACAACAGAGCAGCACAACAGACACAAAACGTAAGTTAATGAACATGGAACATAGACGGCCAAAAGATATACCTTGACTAATCTTGTGTAATGAGCATTCCTACACATAATAACAGCTTCCCTAGATTGCAATTTTCTGGCTGCAATGACAAATAATTAATTGACAACAAATTATGAGATCAACAAACACACACGCAATTTTTGAATTTATCAGGTAAACTACCCACACACTTGCCAACTAGCCTAACAATCAGCTACAAAATAATAAAATAAGTTCTGGCTTTTCGAATTGCTCGGGTCTTTCTCGAGTATGCATGACAAATTGGTTTATGAGAGTTAGACGTGGCATGTTTAAGAGGTAATTTGGATGAGGTGGCATAAGGGCAGATGTTTATGTATGTGTTAAATCTGGTTTATGATACACTTGATTCAATAAAACACTTAAGATGACGATAAAACGTTCTTTTTTCAAAGACTAACCTCGATAGTAGCTCCCTCATCGTCCTTATAGTCAATACTTTTAAGTATCTCGTGTATGGCAATCAAATCCATCATTATGCACGCTTCACCGAGCGAGAAGAGGGTCATATAGGTTGCACTATCAGGTATGCCCACTTACACATGAGACGAACCTTGACAAAGAAATATTATTATTATTTATCTTCACGATCTTCGAAAAATATAGCTTTAACAAACTAAAAAGCGAGGAAATAAAAGTCATTGTAAACATCGTCAAGGAGTTAAGATCACACCTGTGAAGCAATGACTTGATGATCGACTCATAACACATATGAAGAATCTTACTCCAGGACATTCGATTACACCACTGCACTACAGTTAAGCTGCACATTGACAACTTCAGTTGCACATATCTCAATATGTTGTACACATGTGTTGGTAATTTAGTTTCTCACGTGTGTTAAAAATATATTCTCCCATGTGTAAATATGGACGTTGTTCAGCTGCACATCAACTCAGACGACTTTGCACATTTCTCAATATGCTTAGAAATCTGTACTTTCCCAAGTGTGAATATGAGTGAGAGCATTGTTCATCAAACCAAATTTCATTCTTTGAGAAGTGGATTTTTTATGGAGTGATCACAGCTTCATTTGATAGACCATGTTGATTGTGGTCTTTGTGGATGATCACAATTTTGACTCGAGAATGTAAAACAATTAACACTTCAAACCAACAGGTGCAAATATATAGACTTAGGACGCGTTAACTAAACAATTAGTGAGAGAGTAAAATATCAATCTGGATGAACACTTGAGAACATGAATCTAATGCATGATAAAAACATCAGAAGAAATGACTTGGTTCAGTCAGGGACTGATAATCATCGAACATGAATATACACAAGCTTTTAAATAAATTATGTCTCTTACAAGATTTTATTCAGAGACCAAACTAAATAGTTACAAAGTCCCAGTCCAAAAAGCCAACAAATGACTGGGGAACTTAAACCACGTATACAGAATAAAGCAATCAATTTGTTGTAAATTCAAAACCATAAAATTAAGCAACAGTTTGATGTTAGGCTAGAGCATCTACAATTAAACAACCAAGGGCCAGCTAACCCCAATACCCGATTTCTTAACACTTACTGGAACCAAAAATTCATCTCACTTAAGACAACACTCAATCCCATCTGGTTGCAGGTGGTGCTTCTAAGTGAATAACAGGATAATAAACAATAGGAATATTTATTAACGATTTTAGTCATATTCACGAAGTATATGATCTCACAACTTTTCCGACTCAGGAAAATTAAAATACAGTATCTATAACTATGTTTTTCATTCAACACACAATTACCAGCAACCTAAATATATGTACGTCGATTAAAAAAATAAAAAAACCATACTCCTTGTAATGGTGTATCAGCTTGTCTTCAATTTCAGGTCTCGTTTCTAAAGATGTTAAAAAGACATGGACATAACAATATGTAAAAATTGAGATGATGAATGACAATAATTTAAGTATTGCCAAGAACATTAGCACCGAGACGTTTAATTCGAGCACCAATGGTATCACTAAGTGTTTTGGGAGGGCCAACATCTTCTTACAAAAACGCGTCCAACAATCTCTCATTATTCTCATTAATCTAACATGAATTATTCCACAATTACCACCATACAAATTTTTTTAAAAAACCGATCCAAAATAGATTGATATGAAATTAATTCAAATATATACCTCCAAATTGCTCCTAATTTGAATCGTAGTAAAATAATATCAAATCGATTAAAATAATGAAACAAACCTAGCAATCCTATAATCTCTATGAGCAGCATTCAACGACCCAACATACGATCGTCCGAGAGACTCCAATTCTGCAATTGCACACCTGAATAAACAACACAAAATAACGCTTCAAACCCACATAAATTACACCAATAAAAATCAAAATTTTTACAATTCAGTACAAACCCAACACTTGAAATCACACTAAAAACGGAGAAATTAACAAACCCATATATTTTACACCACTAAAAATCAACCAACACTTGGAATCACATCTAAAAAAATGAGAAATTAACAAACCCACATAAATTACACTAATAAAAATCAATTTTACAATTCACTACAAACCCAAAACTTAAATCGCACTAAAAACAGAAAAATCAACAAACCCACAACATATTATCCCCATACAAAGATTTAAAAAAAAACGATCCGAAATAGATTGATATGAAATTAATTCAAAAATATACCTCCAAATCGCTCCTAATTTTGAATTGTAGTATCACAAAATCCGGTACAAACATCGACTTGTTGCTGGTGGAGTTTGGGGATTTTGGACCAGACTTTGTGGCAGCGGAGGCAGACCCACGTTGTGAGTTAATTCGAACAACCAAAATTGATTTAAAGACAAATGAATGATCGAGTTTTGTCTGTGTCGGTTATGGAAATTGACGATGAAGTAAGTGAAAGGAGTGGGTTAATACTCCGTATGATTTTGGAAATAACGTGGTTACGTGGCAGAACGTGATTACGTGGCATAGTTATTTTACATTTTGATGAGGTGGCGGATGCATATAGCTTTTTAAGTGAGCTTTTGGAGGAAGGATTTTGTTTTAATAGTTATATATAGATATAGATGATTTTATTATTTGGAAGTTTTTTAAAGTAGTTAGGCGTGAATTTATGATTATTGTTAGTGTTGGAAGATGTTTTAATAAACTTAAATTGAGTGGGTCCATAGATTATTTTATTAATATTTTATAAAAATTCATAAGGGTAATGTGGTATTTGGGTGGGTAATATTATTAACCAAAATAGAAATGTATTGTATTGAGTGAAATTTCCCGAAAAGGAATATGTATAGAATCCAAAGAAATGGAGAAAGTATATGTTAATGTAAATGAGCAAGTCTCATTCTATGACACCGCATCACTCCCTATTATTGAAGTTATGATCCAAATGTTGATGCACTTTTTTGCAACTCTAATATCTTTAATTACACATTATTGAAACTTATTTAAAATTTAAAAATAATATTGTATTCAATCAAACAAATCAAACAATGTTACTGTTGGTAATTTAAGTGTAATTACCGGTTCATTTTTGCGTTATTGAGTTTGGTTCAAAGATGGACGAACTTATAAATAATAAAGCAAGTTAGGGAAGTACGGAGTGTACGCTGGCTTATTTGTTTACGAGTTCGCAGTATAGTTGCCTTTCGAACGACTATGCAGGGGTCTCGCTGACTATATCCCTGTTCGTTCCCCTTTCATCTAATACATATAAAAACAGAAACATTGGAAATGTATAATGAGAGTATTACTTGTGTGCTTTCTAAAAAATTGACACGTCATCTAAATTACAGTTTTTCACTTTACCACTTCACCCTAAAAGCAAGTCTCATACCTTTTCGGCTTCCCGTCTCATTCATTAATGGTCGTTTGATTAATTATATTAAACTCATTAAGCCGTTAACTACATGTACTGAAATAATCATATGTGATATTTAAAGTCAATAATTTAGTAGTTCAATTAAACTTATTTTATTACAATTTAGAAATATGAAGATGTTAATTCAAGACTATGATAGAAAAAATGACATTTTAATAATACCTACATTTAAGTTTTGAAAAACATAATAGACATATATAATTATAACAAACGACGAACTAATATGTTTCAAGGTTCACAATAGTACTTAAACATATTCCAAAATATAAATCAGTCATATACATATTATCCATTTAATAATTTGTATAGTAGAGAAATATTCTAACTAGAAAACCACTTAATTCAATAAATAATTTCTTAAATTAGAGTGTACATCCCACAAGATTTGACACTATCTAATTTTATTTTATTTTAGGAATTACACTATTTAAAATAATTACACACAATGAAAATTTAATGTGTCAAAAACTACTAACCTATTAAAATTGAAAAAAAAAAATCTAAATTAAATTTAGTTAAATCAAATTAATTGGTGGTAGTTTGAAAGTTTTTTTAAATTAATATTTGTCTTTAATTTAAGTGTCTTTTGACTTTTGAAATGCCAAAATTGTGGTTACAAGTCAATTTAAAGTAGTATAAATATTTAGGTTGTTCATTTTTTTTGGTTAAAACTAGACATTTACAAATTAGTTTAAAGTGGTGCGATGAGTTATATTAAACATAATGAGTGTGAAATTTGTTTATCATTTTTCACAATAATTTTAGAATATAGATTATTTCATTTCATTGTAATTTTCATATCTTCGTAATACAATTAGGAATATTGATTAAATTAAAGTAATATCTATATATTCAATATGTATCTTCACTTAATTGTATGAAAATTTCCCTGTTCATCGTTTTAATGTTTCTTACGTGATGTTGGTTTTGATTAATGTAAAATTCGCGTGAGAAGGTTGTCTACTTGTGTTGAAATGGTATTCTTCGTTCAATATCATGATTGTATTTATTTTAAATCTAATTTCTATTTTTATTTTTACGTTTTTTTCCCCAAATGGTGAGAGTTAGTACGAGTATGTTTAAGCCATAATATCTTAACGTCATACGAATTGAATTTATAGCGGACTAAGTTATATATCATTCAAGAAGATATCTCTATAGATTATTTTGGAGTTTAAAGGTATCTATATTTTTTTATATCAATAGACAAGTTAAATATCCAATGAGATAAAGTAATATACTGCTTTCACCCCAAAATAAGTGTCCCCTTTTATATGTAATTTACATAGAAAATGAGACGCTTATTTCGGGAAGGATGCAATACTATAATAGGAGAGCATGGAATAATTTATCAAATGAGATGATCTAATTATAACCTTATAGTAAAATATCTCACATTGAGGTAGTTATTTCTCTTCATTTTAAGGAGTCCATAATTTTTAATTTTTGCATGTTCTATCTAATAAGACAGTCTTAACGGAGGCATTTGAGAAATATCGTCTTTCACTAATAAAGTAGTGATGAGTATCCTAATACGTACATAAAATGTGACCACATAGTCCACATTTACGTTGCTCATGACTAAAATGTGGTCACTCAATCTTAACAACTCTTAATAATGACCTATGTATACTCATACATAGTGCAAAGTAATATTTACGATCAAGCATAATATAGATCATTGCTCCGTATTTGGCTTTTAATTTGTCAAAATTTTCTTTCACTTAATTGATAGTACTATGTATATTAATATGAGTTGTTGTTCCTTGATGATAAATATAAATTAAAGGTAAATTCTTTGTCATTTTAAAGTCTTCATAAAAGTAAAAGTTTTATGGTGATTGCTATCATGTTGCCGTATATATTCTACCACACCAACGTGAATATTCTATAATTATTTTAATACAAATTTAGAAGTGGTTAAGATTTCAAATCAAGTAAATAATCGTTTAATCGTAATAAAATATTCAGACAAGTAGGAACATTCAACACATAAGATTTTTGGAATAACCGTGTATTACATGGGTGTTTAAACGAGTTTATCTATAAAAACGAGATTAATGGATCATAATTTTACACAACAAAAAAACTGATCAAATTCATCATTTTTAACACAAAAACAATTTATACACAAAAACTCTGAAATTATATCTCTGTTTTTCGTGCCAAAAATCGAGGAACACCGTTTTATCTCTGTAGAAAATTCGATACAACCCGGGCACAGATATACGGGTCGAATTTTTTTATAAGGACAGCGTAGTGCGATTCGGTGTTGTTTTCATTGTTATTTCTGTTTACAGTATTTTTACATAAAAGTTACTCATATTATTGCTTATATATTTTACACAATCCCATGAATTTTCCAACTTTGTCAATATTGTCAAATAGAGTAATGAGCTAAATAAATTTTCTCACATTTTGAGACAATCACTTCTTCTCTTCGATATATATCGAAAGATTTGGGTTTATGTTATCAAATGTATATTCATATGGATTTTTTTTTTCGTAAGAAATTCATGGTACTATTTTTAAATTTTTTGGAGCAATATATTTTCGTAAAAATTAAAGTCAAATGCTTGTCTTGGAAAACAAAAAACGTCATATATTTTGTAGAGTAAGTATTGGAGAAGACTGTCTAACACATGCATAATGTTAGACAAGCACATTTCACGCGCAATACTGAAATTAAAAAGTTGACATTTAATTAAATTTAATATTAAATATTGACAAATGTGCACAAGAAATTACTTTGTATGTGACACTCCCAATGATTCATTTATTGTTCCAAAAAAATGAATGGAAATGACTATTCAACTTTTTGTCAGTCAATTGGTCTCTCTTAAAACGGGTGAACCCGTTTTAAGCTAGAAACGGGTCGGATCTAAAGTAGGGTTGCTTAAATACCCTCCTCTCCTCTCCTCTCCTGCCGCCTTCCCACTCTCTCATTTCATTTTTTTTGTTTCCCTCTCTCTCTCTCTCTCTCTTCCATTTCTCCTGCCCTCACCCTCTCTCTTTAACCCTAAAAATTGAGATCCCACTTTCTCCTTTCTCCCTCTCTCTTCCATTTCTCCTACCCAAAACCTTTAACCCTAATTTCTCTCCCTAATTTCTCAAATTTCTCTCCCTCTCTTCCATTTGTGGTGGTGTTGCTGTTCATTGTTGTTGATGTCGCCATTGTTGTTGATGTCGCCATTTTTGTGTTGATGTCGCCATTGTTGTTGATGTCGCTGTTCATTGTGGTGGTGTTGCTGTTCATTGTTGTTGTTGTCGCCATTGTCGTTGATGTCGCCATTTTTGTGTTGTTGATGTCGCCATTTTTGAGATGGTAACATTGTTGTTGTAAAGGGTGATCTGTTTGCATAAATGGGTAACATTTTCTTTCAAGTAAAACAAACCCATGGAAAGACGGTAACATTGTTGTACTAAATGGTGACCTGTTTGTAATAAAGGACAACATTATATTTGCAGGACAAAAAACTCATTGAAACATTAGTTTAGCTGAGAAATAAGATGGTAACATTGTTTTTCTAAAGGGTGACCTGTTTGTATAAAAGGGCAACACTTTCTTTCAAGGAAAACAAACCCATTGAAACCTCAGTTGAGTTGAAAAATGAGATGGTAACATTGTTGTAGTAAAGGGTGACCTGTATATACAAACGGGCAACATTATCTTTTAAGGAATACAAACCCTGAAAGCTAACATGGTAACATTATTATACTAAATGGTTACCTGTTTGTAGAAAAGGACAACATTATCTTTTAAGGAAAACAAACCCATGAAAACTGAGGTTTCATAATATGTTACCAATATAATATAATATGTTACCATTTTTGTCTACTTTGTTACCATTTTTAATTACCCTATAAACACGATTTTCGATAAAAGATTTTTAAAAAAAACAAAATTTGGGTCCTAAAAAAATTTTCAAAAAAAAAAAAAAAAAGGAGAAAAACGGGTCATATCCGACCCGTTTTAAGCTAGAAACGGGTTTCGCCGTCTTAAACAAGAATTTGTGTTTGTCAGTAAGATGGCTTTAAATATCTCCAAATCTAACACTATACTCCGTATTTCCATCATTCAACATTTCAACATTTGCATTCATTTTCACTTTGCCTACAGTATCATCTTCCGCCATTTTACGGTGAGTTTTTATATTTTTTATATTTTTTTAAGAACTGCGAAAAATTTAAACAAAATACCTCATTATAATAATTGTTGTAATCACTTTTATTAATTTATGAGACATATTTAAATAATATATTCCAATGTAATTATCTTTGCCATTCTTTCGTGTAATTTCTGGTGAACATTAGTCATTTTTTGGTGATATTTTATACGTACTTTATATTTTAATTAATATTTATTTCTCTATCATTGTATTTTTGTTTTCTTTTTTTCTTTCCTTTTTTAACCTATAAATAGTCACCATTTGGAATATTGTGTTCACCGATATAGTAAAAAGTAAAATAGATATATACCGCCATACCGGGAAAAGTTTATGTTTTGGTGACCTTAAATTATTGAAATGTGAATAAATTTTAATGATTAGTGAAATGTTTTAAATTTTAATGTAACTAATTTTAATGATTAATTAATATATACTCCGTATATTTTTTTTTTTGTAGAAAGGACTTACAAAGCCATCAATAAGATTGGGTGGCCTTGAGAAGGTACCCTGTGTCACAACTTATAAGATCACGAAGTTCAAGGAGTAGATGAGGCGATACCTAGTATATAATGGATCTAAAGATTATTAGAGAATAAGCATCAGCAAAGCTATACTTGCAATTCGATAGATCAAAGCGATACTTGAAATATCTCATTCTTGTCAATTTTAAGTCGTGATTACTATAACAGCCATGGTGATACCATTTTTAAAAACAGTGAGTATATTTGGCTTATGTAGGATGTAACATCAACAAATTAAAATAAAATGACTATGATACAATTTCTACTCGCCATTTAGGTATATATAGGTACAATTTAAAAATATTTAGTCACCATATTTTTTTCTAGTATTTTATTTTTGCTACCATTTTAATTGTAACAACCTTTTAAATTTTTGTGAGCACAAACTGAATGTCTGTAACTACTTAAAAGATTTTTGCACGGAGTAAAAAAATGTTTAGTACGGAGTATGAGTAATTTAACATTCACCAAAAGTGACTACCATGTTACAAGTGGTGATACTATTAACAAAAACAGTGAGTATATTTTACATATATGAAAGTAACATCAACAAAAGTACGGTGTAACAACCTGGTTTTTCGTGACTTTAATTAAACTAAGGCGGAAAATTAATGAAGTCTATATATTGCAAACCAGCTGTTATCGTATTACAACTCCATATACATAATATGAGTTTTAAAGATAAACAGAGTGTATTCGATTACAATCTCTCAAAGAGGAGTACAAAATAAGGTAGACCATCCCCAACATGATTATCGTTAGTCTCGGGGTACCTGCAACCAAAAATCCCGCATCACTCTTTCTATACATGCAATTCTAAAACATATGCGATATAATAAATAAAACAAATAGCAAGCAGGCAGGTAAAAACAGGTAAGGAAACATGATGATTCAAACATAAGCATACGTCAAATTATATAGTCATAAAACATTCCTCGATAATCATACTCAACAAGGCAATTCCAATTCAAGGACAACGTCATTCAGGCAATAATCAATCAAAACAAGGAAATACACTCAACATTCGTTAACTAATGAATGTTCGTTAGTGAGGCGGAAGAATGCAGACGTAAATCGCGCTATAGTAGACAGGGCCAACATAACTTGGACATGGCTGACATACTAGACGTCCGCGCAATAGCCGACAGGGCCAACATAACTTGGACATGGCTGACAGGCTAAGGATATCTAAGGTAGTAAGGAGGGCCAAATCCCTTGTCTAATGTATGCATACACCACTATAGATAGGATCGTATCATACTCGCCCTTCGAGTAAGTAATCACCTAATAATTCGACTACCACCAGAGACGGGTACCCCCGGATGGGGCTGGATTTTCCAATTACCATCTATGGGCCCACGGAAATATCAAGTATGCCCTATCCCTAGGGTTGTATATACCGTGTCAAATAACGATTTCAAATCGATAAATAGTCTTGGGCAACTCAGGGAGGGAGCCCAAGTCCCCATAGACAGCTACCTCATTAACTTCGAATTCAAGAGTCGCGACATGGCGAACAATCCAAGTATTTTATCAAGTAGCTTATTTTCTCAAATTCTTATTTCTTCGTTTATTTCAACATGTGACAATTCTGAAATCTTAGTAATATCTTCGAACTTTGTATAATGAAATTCTAATTCTAGCAGTTCTTCAAGTAAGCAGAAACAAGTAGGAAATTTAAATATTTATTTTGAGTCCGTTCGTAAATTTTAAATATTTTTACTATTCATCGTTTCACTATTCACCGTATTTACTATTCATCGTATTTACTATTCATCGTATTTTTATAATGACTGTGATTTTCGTATTTCAGATTTATTGTAATGTATTTTTATACGTATGCGTATTTTTATACTTCGTATTTATACGTATTTTTATACGTATGCGTATTCTTATACTCCGTATTTATACGTATTTTTATACTTGTACGTATTTTCATACTTGTATGTATTTTTATACTTAAGATATTTCTAAATGTAAAACTAACCCTTTTATTTCCTAAGTACAAATTCCTAGTTTTAAAGCTGTTAAGTTCGTTTTGTATTTAGTGATTTGAAAATTTATTTTAAATGTAAAACTCGGTTAAATTTAGTCATATACTTAACTAAAATTTTAACGGTTTCAAATTTTAGCGACGTTGTCGTAGTTCATTTTAAATAGTCCGTATGTCCAAATCCAAATTTAAGCAAAGGTAGTAACACTCGAATTTGTTCATTTTAAAACATGTAACGTTTATTTTTATCGGTTTCATTGATTCTTTTTATTTACAGTTCATTATACAATCTAATATAATCCTAATTACTATTCAACTTTAGTGACTAAGTGATAAATTCATTTTGATCAAAATTGACCCATTTTAAATAGGTAAACCGTGGCCTCCATTTATAATTAGCTATTTATTTCTTTTTATGTTTTTATTAATAAATCATTACTTTAACTAATTTAATTACTTAAGTGATAAAAATAAAAAGTGACAAAATTCATTTTAGGTCCAATTTAGGACCTGTTCTTTCGGACTTTTTAGAGCTGAACTGAACTGAATGAAGTTCAATTTTATAACATAGTTGGTGAATCAATCGAATCAAGCCCAGAAATGAATCAATCGAATCAATCGAATGGCCCATGAATCGAATCGAATCGAATCGAATCGAATCGAATCGAATCGAATCGAATCAAGTGGAATGAATCGAATCAAATGTCTTTGAAAATAAGCTGGAAAGAACAGGTCCTAATTAGTCTCTAAAACCGTGGCCTAGCTTATACTTAGGTATTTTATTTTCGTTTTCTAATTTATCGGTTTTTGACTTAAAGTTTTTATATACTAATTATTTAGTTTATACAAAAGTGATTTAACTAGTTTACAATTTTCACTAAACATCTCATTTCATTTATGAATAGTGTTTTTACTCACTTTAAATTTCTAACTTTTATATTTTAAAGATTTAGCTTATTTAACTTATATATTTAGTATTGTATTTATTTACTAGTGAACTAAAACAACAATTAAATAAAAACTTATAAAAATTATGAATCAAACTAAACTTATATATGAAGAACACATGAATATGTGAAGAACACATATGATTTTCTAAAGAACACTTTTAACTCAAATTCTTATATTATCGTTTTATTTTCTCAAATTTTTGTGACAAGTCTAATTAATCTAAACTAACATCACATATTATTTTCAAAAATTAAAACTAAAAATTGGTCCAAAATTTTAATGAAAACCGTGTATATATATATGTATGTTCACAATTTTTATTTTTGATTTTTATACTTCTAATTCAATAACTAATTTCCTTTATATCATTTATGTATTTAACATAGGTGAAAATCATATACAAACATTAACACATAAAAGTAAATCATTTCATACAAAAATAACAACAATAGTTTCAAGCACATAAATACTTTAAAACACTTAAATTTCATAACAATTTCATTTTAAGTCCAAAACATAAACTAGTTATATTTTCATATACTTCTTATTTATTGTCTTTTAAGCATGCAATTAACAAAAATTAAAACGAAAAATTAAGTGAGAAATGAGGGAAATGCCGTGTGGTATTTAGTGAGCACACAAGTTTTATTTTTCGATTTTTGTCTTCTAATTTAACACATGGATACTAGGTGATAATATAAAACATGCATACACTCAAAACCTCAATTAGGAAATAGATTGTGCAAAGCAAATATAGTGTGCGGGTGCACCTTAATTAGGTTAGTGAATGAAAATCCTAGCAATTATGGGGATCGATAATATGGTCAAAAACACTAAGATCGATGGCTCCACCTTGCTCCTCTTCTTTGGATAGATTAGTACATACAAATGAAACATAAACTAAGATAGTAATTATTTTAACACTAAACTAACTAAATTAAAATTTAAAGTGTAGTAGTAATTTTAGGTTTAGGTGATGTATAAATTTTCATGAATTTGATTTATGTTACTAAATATTTATAAGTGAAAAGAGGAAGTGATTACTAATTAAAATGGTGGAGAAATAACTTAAGTGTTTAAGAAAATTTAAAGACAAGAAATGAAATTTTAAGGAAGAAATGAAATGAAGATGATGAAGATCTTCATGAAGATGGGAGATGAGGATGAGTTTGCTCTTACTAAAGTATTAGAGTACTTTGTTATTTAGAGAGAAAAGGACTTAGAAACTTTTGATGTTTGTGTGAAATGAATTGTGTAGTGAATTGCATACTAGTAAATGTGTATGTATTGTAGTATGCATTGTATTGTATAATGTACTTGTTATGTATAAACTTTAATTTAAAAGAAGTTAATTTAGAATTGATGATGAGTTAAGTAGATGTGTAAGTAAAAGAAGCATGCTTGTGTAAGGAATGGCAGCATGTGTAAGAAATGGAAGCATGTGTGTAAGAAATGGAAGAGGATAACTTGTATGGTGAGTAAAGTGAAAATGGAGAAGTGCAGAAAATTCAGCTCGATCTAGGTAGATCCGACGGTTACGAAAATAGCGTCATTAAATCCGTCTCGAAAAGTTATGTGGTTTAGGCTTTTGTTTCGTTAAATTCCGAGTCCGTATGACCACTTTTCGGACCTCGAAAGTTAGGCCCCAAATGTTTATACGGGTTACATTAAAACTAAAAAGGAAATTAGTTTGTTAAATAATGTTAAATGTAAATTAATCAAAATGATGATATAAGATAGGTGTGTAAGTAAGTTAGACTTTGTGTAAGTAAAGTAGAATGGAAGTGGATAAAACTTGGACAAAAATGGTCCAAGTTTAGTCGGCTCAAATAAAGAAAATCGGACTCGATTTTTGTTTTCGAAATTTTCGATTTGCGCGCACGCGAAAAGTCTCGAAATAAAAGATATGATCTTAATATAGTGTTTCGAAATAAGATCGAAATTAAAAATGAAAATAAACTTCAACAGGGTACTAAAACAAAAATTGAGTTTTAAATCCTCGAAATTTTGATTAAAAGTTTACTAGGCCGAAATACATATTTTTTTGGTCGAAAGTTAACGATTTAAATAATTATAATCAACCGTCAAAACGTTTATCAGTTTAAATTAAGTTTGGCTTGAAATTTCGATAGTTTTCAAAAGTATTGGTTAAATAGAATTGGAATAGTAGTTAGATAATAAGAAATATGATTTATTAAATAATAATCAAAATGATTATGTTTTTAACCAAATTAGTTTCTTTGAAGTTATTCTTTAACTAATTTAAGTTTTTACATTATATGTAATTGAATTTGGATGAGGATGATTGGTGACTTAGTCACCATGTAATTCGGCCATGTGGGCCCCTTTTGCCTCGTTTTGCGCGCCGAAATTTGTCGTTGAGAAATTTGTCGTCGATGCGTCATTTTATTTATCGAGTTCAAATATATAAAAATAAAGTTCGAATTCGAAGTATATAAAAATAGTTTTAGTTCAGGTGCGAGAAAGGAAATTGTAATGTTTGAAATCGATGACTTGAATTTCAAAGACGAGAAAAAAAAATATAAGGGTCCATTTTTATAAAATTTTGAAATGTGTTTCTTTTTGAATTCTGAAGAAAATATAACATACTTTATTTTTCAAAAATTTTATATTTGGACTTAGGAAATTTAGTATTATTTGGCGAAAAAAATTCAGACGCATTTTTATTATAAGTAAAAAGGATGAATTTAATTTAAGGAATTAAATTCTTTTATAATATTGTGTTACAAAAACACGAGATGTTACATACGGAGTACAGAACTCAATATAACAACTGCCGTATAATTGAACTTCAACTCACCAACTATCTATATATAGATATAGTCTAATAAAATTCAGTTACCACATTATTATAATAAAAAAAATAAAAATTTATCAATATATATTGAAAAGTTTTGAATGTATTGTGATTTCTTACTTAAATGTGAACAGTGGAAGAGACAAAATGTAAAGAAGAAATCAGAAAAATGGCAACAAATACGAAGCATTGTATCGAGAATGTAAAAATTAATGTCAATAATTACTTTGTTTTTACACAGAGTACACAAATTCATACTTAAACAGAATCTGCTTACATGAGAACGGTCAAATATTGCACAAAAGACAAAGGACAAGTGGGGAAGAAAGATGTTCTTCCCCACTTGTCCTTTGTCTTTTTGTGAAATATTTGACCCGTTTCTTGTGTGAAACGGGTTACCCGTTTCACATAAGACTTACACCACAGAGTAATATGAATTGAACATAATTACATTCACAATTTTCAATACAACATTTTTATTTTGTTGTAATGATTGGAGTAGTTGGTGTTGTGTTCAAGGCCGTCTAACAATATTGAAAGAGTTAGACGGTCTCATTCAAGACTTATTCTATTTTGTAATGAAACCATGCAGGGAGTATAAATTAGGGTATTGATTTTCCGTATACGGATTTTACTCTCGTTGTATACTTTTTTGTTTAGTTTTCCAATTTTACCCTTTTTACTCTAACAATATACAAAAAAAAAAAAAAAAAAGAAATACAAAAAAAAAAAAAAAAAAAAAAAAAAAAGAGAAAACAACGTAGCATTCAACCCCCAGCCCTCCACCACCATCAGCCACCACCACCTTCGGCCACCACCATACCATCTGACCACCACGCCTCACCGGCGGCCCACCCTTGCCACCGGTCGACGCCTCTCCAACCCCACCACAAACCCCTAATTAGTACAAACCACCACACACAAACCCAACCCAAATTAACCACCACACACGGCGGCTTCCACCATGCTGACCACCCCGGCCCCACGCCGGCGCCGACCATTCACTGCCACTCTCGCCGGCCGCTGGCCGTCCTCCGTCGATTGCCCCGGCTACCATTATACAAACCCTAATTATAATTTTCAATTAAATTGACTTAAATTTATTGAAAAATTAAAACAAATAGTTAATTTAATATCAAAAATTGAAATTGAATGTCATTATTGCGAGTTGTTTATGGAATTCATGATCAATAATCGAACAATCGGTTGAATTTTTATTAAAAAAGTTGGAACAAAAAAGAGAGAATTTTGTATAGGGTTGAAGTAAAAAAGGGTAAGGCTTGGAAATTAAGGGTGTGTTTGGATAGCAAAATAGGAGGGAAAGGGAGGGGAGGGGAAATGAGGGAAGGGGAAGGAAGGGGAAGGAAGGGGAGGGGAGGGGAAATGGTGGTATTTGGATACCATTTTCCTTCCAAATCTTGCCTATTTTGGAGAGATTCCACTAGAGCAGAGGAGGGAAAATGGATCCCTCCAAATCCCTCCCCCTCCATTTCCCTCCTTCCATTTTTTGTAACCAAACGATGGAAACTCAATCCCTCACTTTCCCTCCCCTTCCTTTCCCTTCATTCCCCTCAATCCAAACACACCCTAAATGAAAAAAAGTATAGAACATGAGTAAAATTCGTATACGGAAAATCAATTACGATAAATTAAAGTACACGTAAACACAAAACACATTTATTGTAGTTTATAACATGATTACTTAAAACAAATAATTACTACAAAAATGTTATTCACAAAAATAAATACTCCCAATATTATAGATTAAAGAAAAAACAATTCATAAGAAAAACCATATAAACGAGAAAAAGACAGTATATCTATACTTCTACAATAAAACCGTTTTATGCGGAATACAACCGATTATCTGTATCTCGCAAATTAGGTAGGTAATCTTACAAGGTACAACGTCTAATCGAGTAATTGGTCATCTAAATTTCTACTCCCACTAAAAAAAACTCCTCAACTACATCCACAGCAACCTAACAAACATTCAACTGAAGCAACCTCCATTACCTCAATATATACTATTAATTAAATCATTTACATTCCTTTCAATTTGTTTCTTCATCCTCGATTTTACCTTCTTCTTCAATTGATTCGACAACGACATTGTATTATGTAAGGTTTCTTCACCTGTTCTTGCTCTTTAATTTTGCTCCATTTTGTTTATATTATCGCCGTTTTTTGTGATTGATTCGATTTTAGGTTTTTTTGAGTTTGATTTTTAGGTTTTTGATGAAGTGTTGATGATTTTGAGTATGAAATGGTGAATTTGAAGTTTTGTTTGTGGATTGTGTATGGTGTAATTGTTGCAATTGTCAATGTGTGTTGATTTTGTTTCTATTATTGCCGTTTTTGTGATTGATTCGATTTTAGGTTTTTTGAGCTTGATTTTTAGGTTTTTTGATGAAGTGTTGATCATTTTGAGTATGAACTGGTGAATTTGAAGTTTTGTTTGTGATTGTGTAGGGTGTAATTGCTGCAATTGTGACTGCGTGTGGTGTAATGCCTGAACAATTGAATGATTGAACTATATGAATGGCGTTTATTTGAATTTTCGCTGAATTTTACGATCTTTGATTCCATACGATCTAATTGTATATCTGCTGCTTGATTCAATTGTTTGCTTGGTGTTAACTATTGGGTCCATTCTTCAGTATAACCTTCATTACTATTTTCAGTCTGATTTTATGTCGAGTTGATAACCTATTAATTCTAAGTAAGAAATTGTCGAAATCGTTCAAATTTTCTTACATATTCCGAAATTTGATGAATTTGAAGGTGTATCATGCATGTCTTTGGGTACAATTGGGGCGCGGGTCAACCTTTGTGATATGATGCTTGAACATTTGATTAATTTGACGTTAGGAACGGCTCTCCGTAGAAAATTTGTAGAGCTACACGTCCTTGGTTTAGATCTAATGGCGCCTACAAGTTGATAATTTATAATCACAGTTGTGTACTTTGGTGCCTGTGCACATTGTGCTTTGGCGATTCCACTTTGGTGACTTGAGATTTATATTAGATTTTTGTTCTGATGTCCTAGAGTGTATAATCACCCAAATTGATAAAATTAACAAAGATAGTTAAGCATAATAAACATATTTTTCGCTATATTATACGGAGTAGGAAAATTCATCTTAATAAGTAAGTTACGTCTTATTTTACGTAAGTGAACTTTTTTTTCAAATATCAGGCTACCAAATTTTGAAATAGCTCAGGCCTGAAGTCCGCAAAGTGATATTACCAAAATACCGAGGCAGAAATTTTTATGCTTTATTAATGAAATTATAACACGAGTATGAGGATATATTTGCTGTGTAAGTTGAAAATTTGTTTCATTACCTAATAGTTGTTTTTTCTTTAACAAATAAGGGTTTTATAGAGACTTCACAGAATTTATACGCCCTGAAAGCGTAAAAACTTATGGCGTCACCAATGGCGCTGAAGAGTTACAAGAGTATGGGTCCAGACGGTCAAACTCAGAGTTCCGGAGTGTCTATGAAGAACTTGAATATTCAATATGTAGTACAACTCACGGAAGTTGGGGAAGGACTTATGGCAAAAATGTACAGACTGAATCAAATTCTTGATCATCCGGACCCAGTAAATCATGTTTACTCCGACGCATTTTGGAAATCTGGCATCGTTCCTAATTTTCCCAAGCTTTGTACTTTGATTGCTCGAAGATTTCCCGAGCACACGGGAAAGCTGCACCTTGAGCGTGTAAGAATTAATACCTCTATGTTCTCATTGTTGCTTACTTGTATGAGAATGGCACTTATGTGTTATTTATTGGTACTTAACTTATGTAGGTTGACAAAGTGGCTTTTGATACGTTGATGGATGGGGCAGAGGGTTTTCTCCAAAATTTGGAACCATGGGTTCAGGTTTGTGCTAAATGTAGTCATTTATTCACTTTGCGTATCCTTGTTTCGGAACTTTGGGCTATAAGTATGTTTATGCCAAAATCTGGTTGCTTGTGCAATCAATATTTGGACTGAAATTTGGTACTCGTACTTCGTATCAAGCTCTGCAAGAAATTGGTTGAATGGTTTTTTTTTTTTCGTGCTCAATTTTAACATCACCAGTCAAGTGCTTAGTTCCCGCCTATGGCAAAGTAAGGGGGTTAGATATACTCAGCTTTTCCCCTGATTATTCTCATATGTTGCACATTCCACGATGACGTTTGCATCCATAATGAGGTTAACAAAATAGGAAACACCCACTTTGAAGTTTGAATGAATGGCATCTCAAAGAGTTAACTGCATACAGTATATGTTTTTAAGAAAAAAAAAAGTAAAAAAGGTTAATAATTTATGAACAAAAATTCATTTATATCCGTGATTTCGCATGAAAAAAAACAAGAAAAAAGGGGATCTGTTGAATTTCAAGTTTTCTGTTTTACCAACAAGATACGAAGACTTACTTCACATTTGAAATTGCATAAAAAAGATTATTCATCTCAGAGAGGTCTACGAAAAATTCTAGGAAAACGTCAATCGACTCATCGTTTATTTATCAAATAAAAATAGAGTAATTTATAAAGAATTAATTAGTCAATTGAATATTCGAGAGCTAAAAACACGTTAATTTTAAGAATTTTTTTGAATTTTGATGAACTTTTTAAATTCATGCAAAAATGACTTAATGAAAGAATGAATCGACAAAACCTATGACTCTACCAACTCCAAAGAAAGGACTTCATGATAGTCAATATGGGGCCTCACCACCCATCAATGCATGGTGTTCTTAGACTTATTGTTACTCTAGACGGTGAGGATGTTATTGATTGTGAACCTATATTGGGTTATTTACACAGAGGAATGGAAAAAATAGTGGAAAACCGCACAATTATACAATATCTCGCCTTTATGTAACACGGTGGGATTATTTAGCGACTATGTTCATGTAAGCAATAATCAGTAAATGGCCCCAACAATTGGGAAATATTCAAGTACCTAAAAGAGCCAGTTATATCCGAGTAATAATGTTGGAGTTAAGTCGTATAGCTTCTCATTTGTTATGGCTCGCCCTTTTATGGCCGATATTAGGGGCGCAGACCCCTTTTTCTATATTTTCGAGAAAGAGAATTAGTATATGATTTATTTGAAGCCGCCACCGTATGAGAATGATGCATAATTTTTCGTATTGGAGGAGTAGTCACGATCTACCTTATGGGTGGATAGATAAATGTTTAGATTTTTGTGATTATTTTTTAATCGGACTTCAATACCAAAGAATCGATTACGTAAATCCTATTTTTTTAGAACGAGTTGAAGGGGTAGGCATTATTGGCGAAGAAGAAGCAATAAACTGGGGCTTATCAGGACCAATGTTAATAATTTATGAACAAAAATTCATTTATATCCGTGATTTCGCATGAAAAAAAACAAGAAAAAAGGGGATCTGTTGAATTTCGCATGATAATTGATTCGTTTTTTTCTTTTCGTATCAGCTGCTCCTTGATTTGATGGCATTCCGTGAACAAGCACTTAGACTTCTGTTGGATATAAGTAGCACTGTGATTACTCTGATGGTGAGTTTGAACATAACAACGCTGCTTGAGAATACCTTAACAGTTACCGGAGTTTACATGCATAACTAATCAGTTGGGAATTCTGTTGCAGCCTCACCAAAACTCGTTCATACTGCATGCTTTTATGGATCTATTTTGTTCATTTGTTCGTGTGAACCTATTTTCTGAAAAGGTATGTCTGAATTCCTTGTATGGTTTCTTTTCCCCTTGGTTTATTTGTATCCATACAAATGCTTTGATGCCAAAACTAAAATTTGTTGCTCACTCCTTAGATACCTGGAAAAATGATGCTCCAACTGTACAACCTCTTACACGGAATCTTGAGAAATGACCGTGATTGTGATTTTTACCATAGGTATGAAGTCCTTAAATACTTGCAATAAATGTCGCCACTATTTTGCTATTCCATATGTCTATTATGCTCCCCAATTTAGATTGTCTTTCATATTATGATTAAACTTCAAAGAATGGGAAAAAAAAAAAATCTTTTTTAGCTAGCCCAATGGAGGAACTGATCGGAACTGCCCTTTTGTGTTATCAGAATAGAAAGTTAAAAATAGAAAATTTTCGGTTTGATGCCTTGGCATTGTGGTTATTTATACTTTTTGGCCAATTCCACTTTTGTAATCTGATGTTTTAAGTTATTCCTTACATTGTTACATGAGATTTGGAAGTTTCCCATTATGGTGGTGTAAGAAACAACATAGTTCCTCTAAGTGAACATAGTTTTTGCATAATAAAATGCACGATTGAGAATTTTAATTCTAATTATAAACAAGATTAATTTTTCACATAATTGCTTGAATTTTTCGTTACTATGCTTGAAAATAGGTTGCTATGTAGATGAAATTTGTGCAATATAACACCTTCATTCACCAAAGTAGCAAATATCTTACATCTCTCATTTCTCCATAGGGAGTAGCACCTATGTAGATATAGTCCTTATAAAAAATGAATTCCGCAAGTAAATCACAAGACACGAGGTAAAAGATTGATCCTGATATTGGGAAGTTAGGATAGTATTTTACTAATTTGTTGTCTGGGCACGCATAAACTTGTGCTCAACACTTGTGAAGTTTTTGTGTTTTATTGTTCGTCAAGAATACACTTGTCAAGTGTGACTGGTCATATTAGCTTGCCATATTGCGTGTTCTTTTTCTTTAGATTTTTGGATTTACTTTATTGGTAAAATTTTTTCCTATCTTAAGAACTTTTAAAGCGGCTAAATTTTTTCTTTCTCCTGGTTACAGGTTGGTTCAATTCATAGACTCGTATGATCCACCTCTGAAGGGACTTCAGGAGGATCTCAATTTTGTGAGTCCACGTATAGGAGAGGTATAAAACATTAAAACATTCTTTTTATTGTTCGTTTTGGGAAATTAAACTTTGATAGATCACAAAACAACACTTCCAACGACTGTGTGAAATTAAACCTTGATGTGATGATTTTGGCACAACCTCTTATCACTATCTTTATAGGCTTTGAGGAAGTATAACTTGTATCTATCGAGGAGACATCATACAAAAAAATAGATAAATAATGAAATTAAAAATCCTTTTGAAACGGAACTGAATAAACTGCTGTACTGCACAAAGAGGGAGATATTGAAAACTTTCACAGAAGGAGAAACTTCTGTTAGACTAAATAATAAATATTCGATGCTAGTACAACTATTCAGATGGGTGGTCTGCCTTTATTGAAAGAACTGGAAGTTTGAAATACCAATATATGAGCATGAATTTGAAAGACAATATTCTATGTCTGCTTAAAAAATGACTTCAGTTTGCTTTTCTGAAGGCAACTAGAGAAGTAGAGATGTGCAAGTCATATAGTTTTGCCTTGCATCTCAACTGCCACCGTTAACCTATCGTGTAAATTCCTGTTTATGCCAATTTATTAGATCGGAATGTGTGTCTTTCCAGGTCTTAGAAGCTGTTGGACCCGTTATCTTTCTGTCAGCAGATACACGGAAGCTCAGAAATGAGGGGTTCTTGAGTCCGTATCATCCCCGATATCCTGACATACTTACAAACTCTGCTCACCCCATGGTAACGGCTTATATCTAGGATTCTTACATTGTGCTGGTTATATTAATGCTTAGGGCCCTCTGATCATTTTGATGTCTTAATTGGTATGCGGATAAAGAATTCTTTGTACACCTTATAATTTTTTCTTTTTTTTTCCTTACAGAGAGCGCAAGATCTGGCAAATGTTACTTCATATCGCGAGTGGGTTCTCCTTGGGTACCTTGTTTGTCCAGACGAGCTCCTTCGTGTGACTAGCATCGATATTGCTTTGGTACTGGTTACATCTGAAACCTTTTGGATTTTACATTCTAATAAGAAAGATTCAGTTACAGATATTAGTGTATTGCCTCCTGGCACCTTCGTTTTCCACTTTGTTGGTCTTTCCAACCATCAATGTGAAGAAGCTAAAAATATTACGCACATTAAATATGGCTTGGCTTGCTCTGTAGTAATTTACGTTGAGATGTAACCTTAATTAATGTGCATGTATTGTATTTTGATTTAAATAAATCATGATAAAGAAACTTATGCTGATTGTAGGTTGTATTGAAAGAAAACTTGGTTCTCACGTTGTTTAGGGACGAGGTGAGGTTTTCAATTTTTTTCTTGTTAAGGCCTTAACACTTTTGGCTAGGGCTACTATAATTAGTTATCGATGTGCAGTATATACTATTGCATGACGAATATCAGCGATATGTCTTGCCGCGCATATTAGAGTCAAAAAAGATTGCAAAAGCTGGTCGTACAAAGCAAAAAGAAGCAGATCTTGAGTACAGTGTGGCAAAGCAAGTTGAAAAAATGATCAGGTACTAGGCAAGGATTTCATTATAAGATGTTGTATTTACTTTTTTTAATAACAATCCATTTGTCCTTCTATCCGTTTATACATGCATTCTTTATACATGCATTCTTTATACATGCATTAAAGGATGACTAATGTTTGCATATGAGGCAGTAATGTTAGTATAATACGTGAGTTGCTCTTTGTCAGTGTCAGTTTAGTGAGTTAATGACTGCAGTCCTTAACTATCAAAAATCAATATGGTACATCTAATTTGAGATCTTACCTAATTATTCTTTAATAGTGTTTTCATATTGAATCTCCAAATAGAGGTCATGAGGCTGAACCTATTTCCTAGATGAAAGAAAAATAACTAGAAAGATGTTGATAGTAAGGGTAACACTATAAGATGTTCTCATGAAGAATAGAAGTAAAATTCCCTAATAACCCACAATCTTCCGTACAAAAACCCACCTTGGCAGTGAGTGCCCCAAATGCTCAGTGAGGTATATAACAAGTCATTGTGCCCTCATGCTATTATGCTTAGTTCTACCTACAAATGACAAGCCTAAAAGGATAAATCCAATGTGATAAATTGTTGACAATCCTGTAAGGCTGTAATAGATCAACAGCAGCAAAGTAGAGACTATAAAATGTCAAAGGCCTATTGTTTTTTTTTTTTTTTTTTTTTTTTTTTTGTATTGATAGCTCTGAATATCTCTGAATTGCTTGAATGTGCGGGCTCACTCATTTCCCCGCATTTATGGGCAATCTACTCTACAAAATACCAAGCTAGTCTACTTTACAAAATGCTCAAATCTTTCAATTCTACAAATTTATGGAGCATTCTTGGGATTTTTTGGGCTCTTATTTGTAGCCCACAAGGCTAATCTGACAAAGAATGTGCTTATTCCGCTGGATGAAGTGGCTGGCCGTAACCTCTTAGATAATTTACTTAGACAATTTATTTAGATGTGGTTTGGATAATCTCATTTCCTTTCCTCTTATATAAATCTATCCTGTATTTATTCTTTACGTGTAAATTGGTCTCCTAGGGTCCAATCATTGTGTGGTCGCTTAGCACTTCAAGGCGTCAAGCATTTATATAGTTTGCGGGTGTATTTCATAGCTCTATTTACATCCCGATCATCTAGCCTCAAAGCTTAAAGGAAACTTAGCATTTAATTCTGTTAGGTACTATATAAAGGTTTCTGTTTGGGTTAATTAGTATGAAGTTGTTGTCCTAAGGTTAGGCTGATGGTGGACTTAGTATGAAGACACCCTTGCAATGTCAATGTTATGGCCAAACTTTGCCATCAAAAGTGAGGCACTGTGGAAGAAAGTAATTATCTAGTCTGGATTCCGGGTTGGTTGTGCAAGGAGGATAATAACTTTCATGTTGTTGGCCTTCAAAATAAATCTGTTACATTTAGCATGAAGTCTTCTGGTCCTTAGTGAGCGTTAAGGTAGAAATCAGGGAAGTTATTTTAACAGGTAAACAATCAACACTCATGGAGGGTCTGTTTGTCTGCACTTTTTAATGTTTGAAGGTCTCTTGTGTGGAGATAGATGAGTCAACTGCTGTACTTTCTGTGCTGTTGATAGAGTTAGTAAGGATCTTGCGTGTAGTGTATTAGCTTCTTAAGTTATTATGCTCTCAATCAACCTTCAGTATCTTTCTCTCTTTCCAGTGAAGTGCATGAACAAGCACTCCTTTGCTGTGATGCCATACATCATGAAAGAAGAATACTATTGAAGCAGGAGATTGGTAGAATGGTGCTCTTTTTTACTGATCAACCTAGTTTACTGGCTCCCAATATTCAGGTGGGTCCCAGAAAGATTTAAAAAGGTGTTTTACAGTTATTCATTTGCTAAGATGTATCTGCTACAGCGTGCTGAATATATTCATTGTAACATCATGTTCTCTGGGCACTTCAGCTAAATATGATTTAACTGGGTGACCTGTAAATTAAGTGATCATAGGGATGCATGAGAGATTTTATAAAAAAAACACATGATGCCAATAGATTTTGATTTTTCCTCTTAGTCAGTGGTCTATTTCCTATTTCTATTTTACCTCTCTTAGAATATGTAATGCCAATTAACCATAGTGTCAGCTTATTCTTATAGCCCCGTGTTTTTGCAGATGGTTTTTTCAGCATTGGCATTGGCTCAATCTGAAGTGATATGGTACTTCCAACATATAGGAATTATGTCGTCAAAGTCCAGAGTTAGTAACCATGTGCTCCCAGTTGAAATAGTAAGTGATTATTGTTTTTCTTGCTTTAGATATGCTTCGTGTAGACTGTAGAGTTTGATTAATGCAGCCAGCTTGAATGCATATCATTTACAGGGGAAATTTTGCTGTGTTATGAATTCTCATCTGCTTTTTGTTGGATTTCATTTATCATCTTTTTGTCATTTCCTTCTGATTTTCTTTTCTTCCCTTTTGTGTCATTATTCTCAGGACCCAAATGATCCAACTATTGGGTTCCTATTGGACGGGATGGAGCGCCTTTGTTGCTTAGTGCGGAAGTACATTGCAGGTGAACTCCAGTTTTTGCTGTACAAACGCAGTCATCAAATTTCAGTTCAGAGGATTTGGTACTAATCTGCATTTATATCTTTGTAACATGCAGCAATCAGATGTTACGCGTTATCTTATCTGTCATCTTGTGCTGGTAGAATTCGATTTCTGCTGAGTACTCCTGGAATGGTTGCACTTGACCTGGATGCTAGCTTAAAGGCACTTTTTCAGAAGATTGTTCAGCACTTGGAAAAGATACCAAAACCACAGGGTGAAAATATCTCTTCAATCACATGTGATTTAACGGTAATGATGTCATGTCAAGCTGTCATTTTGCTATTCAGTTGAACTCCTTGCCTTGCCCTTGTATTATACGGAGTATAAACTAACTTCAAAAATTTATGCTGTGAACTAACATCACTTTTATTCGACCTTCCAACATCATATTGAAATCTTCAGCATTAAGAAAAAGATGGGGTTTTCCATCAAATGCCGCCCATAAAAAGTTAGAACTTTGTGAACTCTTTCGCTCCTGTATTTCATGTGCTCTTTGTATCATGATCCCTCATAGACCGTAAGTCTTTTCATTCTAACATATTGACTACCTGAAAGAAGTTACTCCACTGACTTTTGTTTTTCATTCTCTTTTTTCAGATTAGTTAGCTCTCAGTTATGCCCTCCAATCAATTTTTTCCTGTAAATTCATCTATTCCAGATATTCTAGCTCTTGGCTACAATCCTTCAATAATTAATTTCCTACAATGTTTGAAATCCCTTGACATTTCACTACTTGTGAGTTTACATCTTCGATTGCTTTTTGAGACGATAGTTCGAATTGTAACCACTTTCTGTAATGCACTATTTTTCAATTATAACTCCATGAATTTAAAATTAATAAGAATGAGTGCACTAATTGACACAAACGACCAATTCCATCAGGGTCTGCTTCTCTCTGTTTTGTGTTTTCTTAACAAGAAAGCCAAAATACTGCTACCAGTGTCTGTATTCTCCTTGATCTTTGTACGAAAATTTGGCAGAGATTGATAGTGTTTATTGAGTCAACAAATAGATCACTTGTATCCAATGCATTTGGTATCCTTTTTGTTGTTGCGGGAGTTCTAACCCAAACTTGAAATCTATTACTCATTAGGTCAAATCAATCTCATCATTGCTCAATCATCTAATGAAGCTAGTATTTTCTACAAAATCACTAGGATTTGAAATCGCGTGCTGTTATTCTATGTAAACTAATTATAATTCAAGTCTTCCTTTTTATGAAACTTTCATGATATGGTTTTGAGAATATTGTACAAAAATTTTCACTGCTGCTGATCTGTCATTTGTTTCTTGTTAGGATTTTCGTAAAGATTGGTTGTCTGTATTAATGGTCGTCACATCGTCTCGATCTTCCATCAATATCAGACATTTGGAGAAAGCTACCGTTTCCACTGGCAAAGAAGGCCTTGTAGTGGAGGGCAACGCTGCATATTGCTGGTCTAGGTGAGTTTTTGTTTCCACGTAAAGTGTGCACATAAAAAATTCTTTTATTTCCAAGATGTTTCTAGCCTTCTAGGGAGTATAATGCTCATATCAGATGTAGTTCGGTCAAAATCTATCACTACCTGATAAACCGCCGAAAATCGAATTGTAAGCAACCCAAAGTGAATCCGCCTTTTCCAACCTGTACCCAAAAACTATATGAACGCGAAATGACCCAAAAATATTAGGTCAAAACACACAACCTCCTCATTCCCTCCCTTTCTTTTCTCTCTTTTGCCCTCCCCTTATTTTCCTTCCCCTCACTTTCCCTTTAATTTTTATTATCCAAACAATGGATATTGTATCTCCTCCTTTTTTGGGTCATTTCGCGTTATCCAAACAATGGATATTGTATCTCCTCCTTTCCCTTTCCTCATTTTTCCCCTATTCAAACAAGTTCTAAGGAAATTCCTGAAGTGATATGAAGTTGTCTGAAGTGTGAGGTTAGAATGAGAAAAAATAAGATGAGGAGAAAAGACGTTAAGACGATCATAATTTAGGAGGATTTACGATTGAAGCGTTTTTAAACCTTCAGTAGGTGTTGAATTGATTAGCGCATGTGCCATATATTCTTATACATTGTTTTCATACATGCTGTGCAGATGTGTCGATGAGATTGAACTGCAGTTAGGAAAACATGGCAGCCTCAAGAAACTATATTTCTATCATCAACATCTTACTTCGGTTAGTTATGTTTTAAACATATATCTAGGCAACTGTTGCAATCGGAACCTTCTCACTTGAATATGGGTACCTAAGATGGGAGGTGGTTGTGTCTCTGCTTTCAAAAGATATTGCTAGTAATGTCAAATCTTTCTCTTCTAGTCCACCCAGAAAATTAATGCTTGGGCTGGTACCATGTCTGGAACTAGGAAGAACTTATTAAAGCCTCTAATGAATTGATAATGTTACAAGTTGTACAAAATTACAAAATTCAAACACATCATTCTAAATATTACTCATGATCGATGCCGATGTTACTGTTTTATCACATTAAATGATTTACACGTACTTTGTTCTCACCACACTGGATAAGAAGTAATAATTTGGTGTGTTTCTCTACACTTCAGAACGCCGCCGGTGGGAATGGATAAGATGATTACTTGATAAGGGCTCCTTAAGAATGGGATTTAAATGACATTCGTACTTCATTGTTTTACTTTGTGAAAGGCATATACTAAGGGCTCCTTAGCTGCAATGCCGTTGAAAAGAAAATAGATAACTGTATTCTGTCAGGGTAGTTTAACCTGGAACACGTTTGCAACATTTTCCATGAAAATTTGCTATAATTCTTGTTCACAGAGTAATGGACTTCCTTTAGTCTTTATTTCGCAGTCTATTGCAGTCCTCCTTGTAACGCTTTTCCTGATTCGGGTAGCATTGTAAACTAATAGTTGTTTCTGTTAATATTTAGAATCACTTATGTCTAAGCTGATTGTTTGCTGTTGATACAGGTTTTCAGGAATACCATGTTTGGTCCTGAAGGACGTCCGCAACACTGCTGTGCATGGTTAGGGGTTGCAAGCAGTTTTCCGGAGTGTGCTTCCCATATTGTTCCAGAGGAGGTATCTTCTAGTTGGAAAGTTCTTATTTGCAATTGTATCGTACATTCATACAAAAAGATGCATGAACACCGCCTTTAATGTCTACATCTAAGCAGAAAATAAGACATTCAGAGTTCAATGTTTCGTCTTGTAATACTTGTGAATTTTCTGTTCTCGGAGCTTGAAATTGCAGTTTGTCACTTAGTGTGCTCTGTAATAAGGAATGGAGTCATTCTTGACTCAATTATATCTGAATACAGGTAACTAAAGTTGGACGGGATGCAGTTTTGTATGTGGAGTCTCTCATTGAGTCTATCATGGGTGGACTGGAAGGTTTAATCAATATTCTTGATTCTGAAGGGGGATTTGGTTCTCTCGAGATGCAGGTTGCTCAAAAATTGTTATGTTGATTTACATATTGGTGCTCAAAATATGCTCCTGATAAATGATTATGGTTCTTTACAGCTTCTCCCAGAACAAGCAGCAATATACCTGAACTCTTCATCAAGGCATTCAAATTTGTCTTCCAAATCCCCACGAGGAATATCTGGGTTGCCTGGCCAAGAGAGCTACCCTGAAAATAATAGTTCTATTAAAATGTATGTCTTTTCCATTGCGTGAATTATTTTGCTTGACATCATTGCCGAACTTTATCTCAGTATTTTCTGTGTCAGGTTAGAAGCTGCTATGCAGAGGCTGACAAATCTTTGCTCTGTTCTAAATGATATGGAACCAATATGTGTGTTAAACCATGTCTTTGTTTTGAGAGAGGTGTGTATTTTCTCCCACTTTACTATTTCATTATCGTGTTGCGCGTTGGGGTATTTAACATCATCCCAGACTATGTCGGAGATATACGGCAGGAAACTTGATTAGACAGTCCTACAGAAAGTTGATACGAGGTTCTAGTGTGTGTCTTGTCTGATTGTCCCTTTACTCGCCATAAGGACTTTAAAGCTACTGAGATTGCTTCCTTGGTGTTGTTGTATAAGTGATTTGGGTGGAATCCAACCAACTGTTAATATTAGTAGTCAATTTTTCATCATCTAGGAAATGCATTGAAACCGAGACACTCATATGTTGTAGGATAGAAAGTAGTTTGAACAAAGCAAACAGGAGTATTTGTGGAGAGTTGGGCATTAAGAAGAAGCTGTGTGGTATAGGTCAAAATTAACTCTGATATTTTAATTGTCTGAAACCCATTAGAATTTATGAAATTTCTATAGAGGTCAGGCAGTTCATTTTTTCCTTTAAATATGACCCGCTCTTTCTACTTTCTAGAGGCCTCACGTTCGTTCCGAATACAAGTATAATATGTTTTTAGTAGTACATTCATCAGCCTTCTCCATTATTTTTATACAGAGTTCTAAAGTATTTTGAAAAGTAAAACGGTAGATGCCGATCTGCAAACATTTCAACACTCCTTGGCAATACTTTAGCATTAGTTTATACTTTTCTCTGATCAATGCAGTACATGAGAGAATGCATCCTTGGGAACTTCAGAAGGAGACTCTTATCAGTTCTCAAGACAGATAATGACCTTCAGCGTCCGTCTGTTCTTGAATCTCTTCTCCATAGACAAATGAGTATAATACACCTGGCAGAACAGCATGTCAGCATGGACTTGACACAGGGTATTCGGGAAGTTCTACTGGCAGAAGTTTTCGCTGGACCAATCTCCTCTCTTCACTTGTTTGAAAAGCCTAGCAATTTAAATAGCGGATTAGCCACTGAAACTGTTTGCAATTGGTTCATCGAGCACATTGTGAAAGATGTATCTGGTCCTGTTGTCCTATATGTGCCATCTTACAAATGCTTTAGGAGCACGAGGCCCATAGGTGGTTACTTTGCAGAGTCTGTGACAAACATGAAGGAATTGCAAGCTTTCGTTCATCTATTTGGCAGTTATGGAGTTGACAAGTTGAAAAGAATGATAAAAGAGCACACTGCTGCACTATTAAATTGCATTGGCACATCTCTGAGATCAAACCGTGAAATATTGGAGGCTCTGGCAGGAGCCTTGCACTCTGGTGACCGCGTAGAGACAGATGCTTATATGAAGCAGATTGTAGACATTGATACAGTGGTCGAATTTTGTATTCAAGCAGGGCATGCTCTAGCTTTCGATCGGCTTATTTCAGAAGCGGCTGGTGATATTCTCAAGGAAGATGCACCACTGATATATTCTCTGCTTGAAGGAATTGTACATCATTTACCAAAGGAAGTCCCTGAAAAAAGTGATGTCACCAGGATGAAGGAGGTGGCAAATGGCGTCGGTGTTATGGATGATCATGATACGCAATTTATCAGATCCATTATGGACGATATAGGAGTTGCGAATGACATTTCATGGAACTGGTTGCCATATTTGCTATCTGCTTTCATGTCATCGAGCATATGGAGTACAACGGCCTTTAACGTTGATACAGGCGGTTTCAACAATAATATTCATTGCTTGGCAAGGTATAATTTAAAAATAATGCTCTACTTGCTTGTCAAGTTCCCAGCTGTGTGTTCTTTTTCTTTTTTTTCTTTTTTTTTTTTTTTTTAACTTGCCTTCCTCTCATGAAATACGTTTTCATTGATAATTTCTTCTGTTGAATTACAAGTAGCCTTTATCCGCGTTCTTCTCAGAACACGCTATTATGTATTTATGTCCTTGTAGCGAAGCCAGGCTATATCATTGTTCTTTCTGATCATTGTCTCTTAGTTTCTGCTTTGAGCCTATGATATTTACCTCTAAACACAAACAACGATACCTACAGATGCATAAACTCAGTGATTGCCGGAAATGAATATGTGAGAATGGAAAGGGAAAGTCAACTAGGTAATGGCCATGTTGACGAAGCGTTGGAGAGTCAAATGCAGAGCTCTTTAACCGCTGAAGCAAGTACAAAGTCTACTTTACTTCTCTTTGTAAAAATGTCAACTGGGATAATCCTGGACTGCTGGAATGAAACTAACAGGTAATGTTATATCGTTCTCTCATGAGTTTTATGTTTTTCTGCATTAGCGATTTAACCTTAGCCACCCCCTCTGAGAGCTATTGTCGTTTACGTCTCACACATACCCCCCACCCCTTGTCAGTGTTGGCATTCAGCAGACCTATCTATCAATTTATCTTAGCAAGTTGCAGAAAACCAAGAATTTACTGCTCGTCGTATATTAGGGCATGTCTTCATATCGCATAATCCCCGCTCAAGGCTGTGTCATTTGTCATATACTGCTTTAGATCAGTGCAACTGGTAATGTGTTAAAACGACATTGAAATACGCAATAGGATACCTAGCGATATAGCGCTAGTCTTACAACAATAACCTATAACCTATAAAATGAGCAACAACAACCTGAATCAGGATTTCATAAGTGAAAAATGGAGTATACCTTAGAGCTAAGATAAGAAATGGTAAAAACTAGGTCACAAACTATGACAAGAGACACTTTCTCTGATCAGCTGTTGGCAGTTACCTTGCAAACTAACCTTCAGGCCTTCAGGGCCAACTTTTGCTTATACTTTTTCCGATTCACAAAAAGTTACTGTCATTGATTCATAAAAATTTGCGATTTGGTTTTCTCGGCCCACTTACCTTTTTGTCTTCAAGGTAAAGTGACACGTTTTCCCCTTTTTTCAACTACTAAATCATTTTTACTGTTAAATTTCAAACAATCGGCCTATTTGCACGTTACATTGTTTCTTCCAAAACCATAGTCGATATTGATAAGTTTATATGAATTGAAAAGGAGCATAAATCAAGGGCTGAAAGTATTTGTCAACCAACTCATCTTTTGTTTCTTGCTCAGATCCGATCTAGCGCCTCAACTGGTATTCATGGACCAGCTGTGTGAAATGTCGTCTTATCTTCCCAGAAGCTCACTAGAGGACTGTATTCCATACGCTATTATCCGATCAATATATTCTCAATACTATGGGAATTCCCCTGCTACCCCGCTTGCTTTAAGAACTATGTCACCTCGCAATTCACCGGGAGTATCTCTCATGCACGGTTCTCCTGCACTGAGACAGCAACGAGCCGATACGCCTCATCAACACCCTGATCACTCTGGTTTCTCTAAAGCATCTTCAGGTATTAGTCGAGGCCATTCACATGATGATGGTTCGGGAAGTGCCCAGCTCAACGACAAAAGATATCGAAATCTTCGAGGTTCAGGTCCGTTGGATTACACTTCAAGTCGTAAGGCCAAGTACGAAGGATCGACATCAGGAAGCACTACTGGACCTAGCCCTGTACCGAGATTTGCTGCATCAAGGTCTGGTCCAATATCATATAAGTAGGACTGTAGGGGTGTCGAAACCGAGATTTGCTGCATCAAGGTCTGGTCCAATATCATATAAGTAGGACTGTAGGAGTGTCGAAACAAATTTATTTTTAATAGTATTGTGTAATTGTAGTGTTTTACTTATGCCACTATATGTAGGGTCATGTATAAGAATCATCTTGTAATAATCACAAATAATACGAGTCATTACTTGTGAAATTGTTTCCAAGTTCTTCAATCCAATTTATTAAGTACTATCTTCGTACGAGGGATGCACTGTTTTGATGGATCTAAAATTGGAGTTAAAAGTTTCTGGCAATTGAAGTTGCGAAAGAATCTATGCTAAAGTTTATCAAATTTTAAACTCCCGTCAAATTTTTAATGGAAAATGATCAAAGACTAGCTAGTACGGAGTACTTCACTTTAAGATTACGACAAAGAAAAAGTACAACTCAATTCAACCTACGAAACTTATTGATAAACAAGTTAGTTTTAAAATAAGAAAAGACTTAACTACAAACCCTAGAAAACTAGGTAGGTTGAATTGAGTTTTAAAATAGGAAAAGACCAACTACAAACCCTAGAAAACTACTTATTAGGTTGAATTGAGTTTTAAAATACGAAAAGACTAACTACAAACCCTAGAAAACTAGGTAGGTTGAATTGAGTTTTAAACCCTACAAACCCTAAACTAACTAACAGGGGTCCACACCAAGTAATTAAGTGGATAAATCCACCACCTAACTAACTACAAACCCTAGAAAACTAGGTACACAATTCCAAGGTCTAACCCATGTCAACCGCCTCCACATCCGCCGCCGCCACATCCACCGCCGCCACATCCGCCACCACCGCCACACCCGCCGCCACCATCACCATGGCCATGTCCACAACCACCACCTCCCGAACCATGACCGTGTCCAGCATAATAACCCGCATCACTAGAAGCGGCAGAAACACCACGCCGTCTTTTGTTAGCGCCTTCGGCGCAACCAAAGACAACCATTGATATCATTGAAATAGACATGACTATCAAACATATAAATAACACTAAACCACCATAATTCCCTAGGAACGTTAAACCCTTAATCTGATATAATGTCATATATTCATAATGTTTGTTAACACCCATAACTCTTAAATACCTCATTATATACTTTTTTTTTATAATCTTTTTTTGTAAGATTGAAATTAAGTGTTTGGGTAGGAAGTTGTATGTCCGTGGTATTTATATTGTTATTATGTACGTGTTGTTCACGCAATTACCGCATACCGTTATGGTAAACCGTTGAGGGGTTGACTGATTCTAATTCTAAGCCATCTTGGACGTTGACTCTTCCTTTTATAATTTGGAGTCTTTCCAAGTTGAATAGTACGTGACTTCACTTTTTTTTTAGGAAAAAAAGGGGTATATAAGTATCAATTTATGTATATACTCGTTTAATACGAGTGTATAAATGCACGGGACGTATAAAAAGAGTTAATAGTTAATTAATTGAAAAATTGCAAATTCAATAAGATATTTAACTATTAAAGTAAGAACAGTGATAATATAAACACGACTCGAATAAAAATATGATAGAAATGTGTAAAGCACAGTCAAAATCTTATATTACATGACCGTGTATCGGTGTATATCCTCAACATGTAACGTGTCGATTCAACTCGTTTAACAGGTGTATCGAAAATTGTCGACTTTAACTTTTTTATATTAACCTTTCAAAAATTTGACCAAGGATAATTAAAAGCTGGACAATTTTAAGTATGATGAAAACATTTAAATTGTTTTACGCGTAATTGTTGTCTGTTTAACCCGTTTGGTAGGTTTAGAATATTGAAACGTTAATGCGGTATACAAATTAGCATAATGAAAACATTTAAATTGCAATGCTCAAAGATAAAATAGATTACAGATTATCCATTTTAAGACAGGTAAAAACGGATAATTCATATTAATTTAATGCAAAATGCCCAAAAATTATACAAACAGTTCTCATCTAAATAATCACTCTTTTCTTTAACCCGTGATTAAAATTAATTAGACTACCCATGTTTTGTTTATAGTTTTGTTATTTCACTTTTTTGGTCACACTAATTAATAATTTTAAAATTAATATAGATAAAGATTCATATATTTGGTACCTAATTTTATTCCGTATAAGATATGTAAGTTAGCCCGTTCAAAAGTTAATGCATTGTTGGAGATGGATCCAGCCTAATATAAATTCTCACATTGCGTCCCACATCGGTTGTGAGAAGAGAGTTGATCTTGTTTATAAGGCTAGGGGCTACTCCTCCTATTGCCAATTGGTTTTAGGATGGAACCTCCTAGACCTTATAAGCGGACTCTCTCATACTCTCGGGTGTGGCCCAGGCCCGTGAAATTTAACATGGTATCAGAGCCCATGGTTGTGTGACCTGGGACTCTCGTTAAACTGGCCCTGTGTGCAGCTGGAAGAGAGGACAATTTCCCACAGTTTGCGTTGTACAGCTGGAAGAAAGGCAAGTGCCCCCCAGTCTGGTTTGAAAGTGAGCTCGCATGTGAGGGGGCGTGTTGGAGATGAATCCAGCCTAATATAAATTCTCACATTGCGTCCCACTTCGGTTGTGAGAAGATAGTTGGTCACCTTATAAGCGGACTCTCTCATACTCTCGGGTATGGCCCAGGCCCGTGAAATTTAACATGCATAATCATGTTTATACCATATTAGTAATTAGTAATTGAAAAAAACCGCGGCGCAATTAGTATCTAACTTTAATATAAACGAAATTGATAAGTATAACTATTAGGGGAGATGAATAAGAATGTAATTATGGCTTACATAATTACTTAGATTTATTAGATTTAATGGGTGACCTTTAGAATATCTCCCTACTTTGTATATAAAACTAATGGTATGTAATGATCAGAATTGAAATCAACTCATAATAATACAACAATATTATCAATGAAATTATATTCCTCATATTTTAACAATAACAAATATAGAAGAAGTTTTAGTATAACCACTCTCCTAGATAATGTTTTAATTGATCTATTAGTATACCCGTGCATTATTTGCGAATTTTGGATATATTTATATGTAACAATTATGACTAAAATATATATCAATGTCATTAAATCTAAAAACGAACAAATATATATTTACTTTATTTCAATCAATTCTATACATATAAGTTATATATAGCTTATATTTTGTAAATGAATACCAATAATTAGAATGAAAAAATAATAAACAGTACGGAGTAATAAATACTATTGTTAGAGTAGTGTGGATGTGGAGTATTACATGAGTAGGCGTGATTACATGAAGCATCATTATCAAGTGGATCAAGTGGGTGAGAGTAGGGTTTGCTACAACGGGCTAGATTGAAACATCATAAAGTAAAAAAAAATGGGCCGGGCTTGAATAATACTCCGTATTGAGTAGTATGCATATGGGTATTAATTTTCATAATTGATCAACTGTACCCGACTTTCTCTCAGTTGTACCAAAAAAAAGACACCAATGCCCTTCTCATTTCCTCCCCACATATTTCTAAACCTACAAATTCTCTCTTCTCTCTCCTCTTTTCATCCTCATTAAACTATCTATTCATCCTTCATCCTCATACAACCACCACTACTAAACTACCACAACCACCACCACTTAGGCTACCACCGCCTCTCCCACCGACCACAACCACCACCACTTAGCCCACCTACCACCGACCACTAGACCTGGCAAACGGGTCAATCGGGTCGGGTCTGGGTCGGGTCATTTCGGGTCGGGTCATTTCGGCCGGTTTGATTGAAGTATCATATCGGGTCGGGTCGGGTCATTTCGGGTTTCGGGTCGATATCGGATCATCTGTTATCGGGTCATTTCGGGTTCGGGTCAATTTAGGTCGGGTCGGGTCAGGTCCCTTTCGGGTCAAAATGAATTTTTTTGGTAAAAGCAACATTTTTTTCGTCAAAAGGTTACTTTTTAAGGTTTTTACGTATATAATTGACGTTAATTGATTATACGATATCAAATAAGTTATTTTCAA
Source organism: Dianthus caryophyllus (assembly GCA_023091065.1). Classification (NCBI taxonomy): domain Eukaryota; kingdom Viridiplantae; phylum Streptophyta; class Magnoliopsida; order Caryophyllales; family Caryophyllaceae; genus Dianthus; species Dianthus caryophyllus. The sequence continues at coordinate 8,353,825 of CM041520.1, forward strand.
ATCATTTGAAGTCACCAAGAATATTTTTTATCGGGTCAATTTGGGTTTCGGGTCAATTTCGGTCAAGGCATAACGGGTGTCCGGTCTGGGTCCGGGTGGCCTGGTCATTTCGGGTTCATCGATTGTCGGGTCACTTTGTCTCGGTCACCTTATCGGCCTGGGTCAATCTGCCTGCTGCTGTCTCATCGACCACCATGTCCGCCGATCTCGCCGGCCGACCACCACCGCCTGCCCACCCACCACCGCCTGCCCACCGTCCACCCAGCCACCACTCAATTTAAAAAAAAAAAAAAAAAACTCAAACACCAGGCCACCACTTCTTACCACCAGCTGCCGCCGCCACCGCTCGCTTCACCACTTGCCGCTCCGCAGCCACCCCACCCCACCCGCCCCGACCTACTCCCCACCATCAACAACCCTGACCCCTAATTCATTAAAAAAAAAAAAAAAAAGGAAAAAAAACTGAAAACAACCGCCTGCCGCCACCGCCTGCCTCCACCACGGCCGCCGCCGCCGCAGTCACGCCCACCACAACCGCCCCGACCTACTCCCCACCATCAGCCACCCTAACCCCTAATTCATTAAAAAAAACAAAACAAAAAAAAAAAAACAAACAAACAAAAACCAAATTACTGAGAAAAAGTTAAATTAATGAAAAAATAAGTAAATTACTTGAAATATATCGTCACAAGGATCCATATATTAACAATTGAATTAATCGTATGAGTAATTGAATTAATTGAAGAAGAAATTGGTTGATTTTAGATTGTTTTAGGGTTTTTTGGGTTGAAGGAAAAAGAGAGAAAATTTGATACAGCCAAGGGTAGGCGATGGAAAACTAATGAGAAAAAAGGGTACAACTGAAAAAAAGTCGGGTACAGTTGATCAACACCCTTAATTTTTCATATTCGAATTTTACTCCTATTATATATTTTTTCATTTAATTTCCCAATCTTACCATTTTTCACTCCCACAATATACAAAATTCTCTCTTTTTTCTAAACTTTTTGTGGTCTAAAATTCATTCAATTGTTCAATACTTAATCATAAACTCCTATAATCAATTTAACGTGGTATATGAATCGTTTTCAATTTCAATTTTCATCATTAAATTATCAGTTTTTATTAATTTTTACGAGTAATAAATTTAATTTAAAATTGAATTAGAATTTGTACGGGAAGGTGATTCATTAGCATGTCTCGCCCACAATTCTAAATGCACTTTGCAAGACTTGAATAATTGATCATATGCGGTTTATCCTCATGAAAACGAGTAATTATTCATGAACAAGTGATACACGAAAGCACAATTAATTACCCAGGTAAGAGAAAGTTGTCCAGTGAGACGTAACACCTCCCTCCCCCCTCGCCACCGCCGCGGCGGCCGCCCCAATTCCCTCTTTTTACAAACCCTAATTCCAATTATAAATTAAATTTATAAAAAATTAATAAAATTCGATAATTTAATGACAACATACAATTGAAATCAAACCGATTTTTATTTCATTGAATCGATTATTGAAATTAATAATTGAGTGTAATGGAACTATTGAATGAATTTTTATTAAGGAAAAGTTAAAAAAAAATAATAATTTTATATATTGTGAGAGTAAAAAGGGCGAGGTTGAAAAATTAAATGAAAAAAAGTATACAACATGAGTAAAACTCGCACACGAAAAATCAATTACGTATGCATATTAGAAAGCAAAAAAGTTGAGCGAGAAAATTTGTGTGATATGGTTTTTGTTTTATAGTAATAATATATAGATATTGAAATTGAATCGGGTGAGTCCACCCACTTAAAATGAATCCGTCCTATCGATTATAGTCGTCCGATCAAAACTAATCTACGGTGTAGATTAGATCCCTAACTAAACTTAACATACCCCAAACAATCTCTCACTCTTGATAAGTTAAATGATAGAATAAGTAATTATATTGTAAATATTGTAATTATTTATTTGTTATTTAGTTACCTAGTTTAGGGTGATTTGTTACCCAGTTTAGTGTAACTAATTCCTTAATTGTAGCTAGCAACTCATTGTATTTATACGTTAAGTTTGATCAATGAAAGGCAACCATTAATCTTTAATATGGTATCAACCCTAATCGATCCTCTTCTCTCCTAACAACACTCTCTTCCGCTGCACAATAATGGCTACCCAGAAATTCAATTCGGCCCTAGCATCTGTCCAAGTCAAAACATTAGTTCCGATTACTTTGGATGCTAACACCGATATGTATCATTCTTGGGCTGCCTTATTTCTCGTCCTTGTTAGGGTTCATGAACTCGAACATCATATAATTTCTCCTAAGGATGCCGAGACATTAGCCGTCATCACCAAAACTAAGGCTGATAATCTCCCTTTATGGAGGCGTTACGATGCTCTTGTTCTTCAGTGGATATACGCAACTATCTCCCCTGAACTCCTTACTGCTGTATTAAAAGTCGATGATACGGCTGCTAATGCTTGGGCACGTCTTGCGTCCAGGTTTCAGGACAACAAAGCGTCCCGCGCAACCCATCTTGAAGAAGAGTTGGCTGATCTCAACTTCGAGAATTTTACCTCTATTGATGCGTATTGCAACCACATCAAGTCTCTGTCTGATAGGCTTGCGAATGTGGACGCTCCGATTGCCAACAGCAGATTGGTTTTGAAGCTAACGGCTGGTCTCCCGGAGGCGTATGCAGGCACGGTGGATTTCATTCAAAATCAGGAGCCTTTACCATCGTTTGAGAGTTGTCACTCTCGACTTAAATTGGCCGAGAGCACCATCAAGAAACGCGTCGCTAAGGAGGGCGCTGCTGTCTCTCGTTCCCAATCTGCTCTCTTGGCTCGTGTGGACAACCCACAAACAGGTCCATCTTCATCCTCCTCTAATACTCAATCCGGTAACAAGGGTACTGTGAATAATAACAGGAACAAGAACAAGGGTAAAAAGAAATCTGCGGGTAATAATTCTGGTACGGGTAATGTGTCCGAACCCGGGTCTATCGCACAGCCATCTCAGGCTCCATCATGGCAGCCTTGGTCACCATGGATGGGGCAGTGGCAGCCGCCACCTTGCCCGTATCCTTCCACTGCCTAGACGCCCCGCAACACCAATTTTCGCCCTCCTGCTTCTGGTGTTCTTGGTGCACGGCCTCAATCTTACAATGTTATGACCACCCCTACTGGTTATACTCCAACCGATATTGAGACTGCGATGCACGCCTTTTCTTACCCGCAACCCGGAGGGATGTATTACATGGACACAGGAGCAACGTCACATATGACTTCGGACTCAGGTACACTCTCTAATTATTTCAATTCGAGTATTAATTCTAATAACATTATTGTGGGCAGTGGTCACGTAATACCTATTCTTGGACACGGTAGTACTTTTCTCCCGTCTCCTTCTCGCCGTTTTCTGTTGTCCAATGTCCTTCATGCTCCGCAATTGATCAAAAATCTTACCTCTGTTCGAAAGTTCACTACTGATAACAATGTTTCTGTGTCTTTTGACCCGTTCGGTTTTTCTATTCATGATATACAGACGGGGGCCCAACTAATGAGATGTAACAGTTCGGGCGATCTATATCCCTTCCACTCGTCCATCACGGACACAAACTCTCTTTCAGCTCTTCACGCTGCGACTACTGCTCTTTGGCATAATCGTCTTGGACATCCCGGTTCCGCAGTTTTGAAGTCTCTTAGCAAACTGCATTTTATTAAACCCAATAATAAATGTAATTCTTTTTGCACTTCTTGTCCTCTTGGAAAACACTCAAAGTTACCTTTTTATCCGTCTATGACTCGTACTATTTTACCTTTTGATATCGTTCATAGTGATTTGTGGACTTCTCCTATCCTTAGCTCTTTTGGTCACCGTTATTACATTTTATTTCTTGATAATTACAGCAAATTTTTATGGACTTTTCCTTTGGCAAAGAAATCGCAGGTCAAAAGCCTCTTTCCCTTGTTTCATAAATATGTTCACACTCAATTTCAACGTAATATCAAAACGCTTCAATGTGATAACGGAACTGAATACATCAACGGAACCTTACGCGCTTTTTTCGAAGCAAATGGTATGGTATTTGATGAGGGTAAAGTCGTGGTCCCCTATCAAAATAAACCTAGGCAAACTACTAACAGAAGCTAGTGGTAAGCAGGGTCGAATCCACAGGGAGAGGGATGAAGTCAAAGGATTGCTAAGCTAAGAAAGGTCGGTCTCTAGGGTGTGAAAGAGGGTGTTTTAAAGGTCTAGACTAAGAACGATAGGTAAAAGCTATGAAAATATGAATAAGAGGAAGATTAGGGCATTGGGGTCATATGATATCGATTCAGAACTCAACTCAGAAGGAAATTCAATCAACTGAAATCATGCAATTGGATTAGGTTTTGGGAAAACGCTCTCTCGAGTCAATTTCAACCTTAAGCAAATTTAGCGGGCTCTCGCTACGTACTAAATTCAACCTATCAATTACGCGTGAGTCTAGTTCCAATTAGGCTTTCGATCTTAAACTGAAACAACCTAAATTCAATTCAATAAAGGCGTCCCTAAATTCAATTGATAATTAAAACGCGCAGGAAGAAATCAATTGCACAAATTCAATCAATATAAACGATTAAAACATGTTCTGAATCAATATCACAATCACCCTAACCCTAATCGAGGAATTAGCTATGCATAATCAAAATAGAAGCAAAACAATTATAATAGAAAGACATAGTGAAAGAATAACAATTGAAATTAAACCTTGAATTAATCTTGAATCGGAGTAGAAAGATCGAGTCTTGCAATTGTAATTGAAATCTAAGTCTAAGTTTTATGAGAGTATTTAGAGAGAAAAGCTAATTCTAATCTAAAGCTGAAATTATAATGAAAAGCATAAATGAAAAACCTAATTCGAGTTGTATTTATAGGGCAAGAGAATCCGGAGAAAAGCAGAGGCAAGAACCGAGCGGTTCGTGTGTGAACCGATCGGTTCAAGGGTGGAACCGATCGGTTCCAGGTCATCCCGGTCGGTTTTAAGCAATTCAGCAACTTCCAGCAACTTCAAGCCTTGATTCAACTATCTGGAACCTATAGGTTTGCTCTGAACCTATAGGTTTGGCTTCACAAATCATCGTATGACCTCCATATCGACTCTCGAGCCTCGTCTTGAAGTCACGATACTCGTAAACGCTCCAAATGACTCAGGTTTTAGCTCAGGACCGCCAAAACCTGCAAAATACACACGAGGAACGACAGTATCGCAATATAAAGCAAATAGCTACTAAAACAATAATGAAATCGAGCAAGTGTGAGCTAAATGCAACTATAACGGGGGCATAAATGCTATATAAATGACATGTATCAGTATTCCGTCTTTCTTGTCCACACACTTCCCCTCAAAATGGTAAAGCCGAACGTCGCATACGATCGATAAACAATATCATACGCACTCTCCTCGCTCACGCAAATTTACCACTCTCCTTCTGGAATCATGCCTTGGAAATGGCCACCTATCTCCTCAATATTTTACCCACCAAAATCCTAGGATTTAGGTCTCCCACTCAAATTCTCTACCAATGCGATCCCACTTACGGTGAATTACGCGTGTTCGGGTGCTTATGCTATCCGTTATTTCCCTCTGTGTCCATCAATAAATTGCAAGCTCGTTCCACTCCGTGTGTCTATCTCGGTCCGGCAAAAACTTCCCGTGGCTCTAAGTGTCTAGACTTAGCTAGTAACAAAATTCTTATCTGTCGTCATGTACGATTTGTTGAACACGAATTCCCTTATCGTCACATTGCTTCGTCTACTGCCCATGACTACTCATTTCTCGATCCCGCGCTTATCTCCCCTTCTCTTTATGAGTCTTCCGACTCCGATGACACACCCGAACCTGCTTCCCCTGCTCCTCACGAGCCATCCCCTGCTTCTCACCAGCCATCACAGTCGCGGTCTGCTCCTCACGAGCCCACTCCGCAGCTTTCTGCTCCTCCCGAGCCCTTGCTGTCTGCTCCTCACGAGCTATCTCAGCCCATTTCTGCTCCTCCCGAGCCATCTCAGTCTATCCCTCCCATTCCCACTCCGACACCCATTCCCTCCCATCCAATGGCAACTCGAGCCAAACACGGTATTTATAAGCCCAATCCCAAATACAGTGAAACCAACATGACCATTGCTAACCCATTATCTCCGGACATTTCTCCTCTTCCCAAAAACCCGGTTAATGCGTTACGTGATCAAAACTGGAAACACGCAATGTTAGAAGAATTTGATGCTCTTATTGCTAATAATACATGGGAGCTTGTATCTCGTCCTCCGAATGTTAATGTGATTCGCTCTATGTGGATTTTTAGACATAAACGCAGGTCTGACGGCACATTTGAGCGCTATAAGGCGCGACTTGTCGGAGATGGAAAAACTCAGCAACAGGGGATAGATTGCGATGAAACCTTTAGTCCGGTCGTTAAACCGGTCACCATTCGTACTGTGCTGACTATTGCCTTGTCTAACTCATGGCCGATTCACCAACTAGATGTGAAGAATGCATTTCTCCATGGTAACCTCAATGAAACTGTCTATATGCACCAGCCATTGGGATTTCGTGATTCCCGATATCCTGATCATGTTTGTCTTCTGAAACGCTCCCTTTATGGTTTAAAACAGGCTCCTCGAGCTTGGTATCAGCGGTTTGCCGATTACGTAGCTACGATTGGTTTTTCTCATAGTCAGACTGACCATTCTCTATTTGTCTACAAACACGGCCCCGATATCTCATACATATTGCTTTATGTGGACGACATTATTTTGTGTGCCTCTTCAGACAGGTTGCGGTGTGAAATCATGGCTCACTTGGACGCTGAATTTGCTATGAAAGATCTTGGTTCCTTGAGTTACTTTCTGGGTATTGCTGTCTCCCGGAATGAGCACGGTATATTTTTGTCGCAGCATCAATATGCGACGAATTTGATTGAAAAGGCGGGCATGTCGAATTGTGCTCCTAGTGCCACGCCTGTGGACACGAACAAGAAGCTTAGCGCTTCTACTGCTTCTCCTTATGATGATCCCACCAGGTATCGTAGTCTTGCAGGTGCTCTTCAATATCTGACTTTCACGAGACCAGATATTTCATATGCTGTGCAACAAATCTGTCTCCATATGCATAACCCGATGACTGAACATATGAATGCTCTTAAGCGCATTATTCGTTATGTCAAAGGCACTCTTTCTCACGGCCTTCAACTGTTTAAGACGTCCCTTACTTCTCTCACGGCCTATACCGATGCGGATTGGGGTGGATGTCCTGATACTCGCCGCTCTACCTCTGGTTATTGTGTATATCTTGGTGATAATCTCATTTCTTGGTCTGCTAAACGACAACCTACATTGTCTCGTTCGAGTGCTGAAGCCGAATATCGGGGCGTTGTCAATGCTGTGTCCGAATCCTGCTGGGTACGTAATCTGTTGCTTGAGCTCTTTTATCCTCTTAATAAGGCGACAGTGGTTTATTGTGATAATGTCAGTGCGATATATCTCTCCGGAAATCCTGTCCAACACCAGCGTACTAAACATATCGAGATGGACATACATTTTGTCCGCGAAAAGGTGTCCAAAGGCGAGGTACGGGTTTTACATGTGCCTTCACGCTATCAGATAGCTGACATCTTCACTAAGGGCCTTCCACGGGTCTTGTTTGATGATTTTCGTGACAGTCTCAACATTCGCCCTCCTCCCGTTTCGACTGCGGGGGTGTGATAGAATAAGTAATTATATTGTAAATATTGTAATTATTTATTTGTTATTTAGTTACCTAGTTTAGGGTGATTTGTTACCCAGTTTAGTGTAACTGATTCCTTAATTGTAGCTAGCAACTCATTGTATTTATACGTTAAGTTTGATCAATGAAAGGCAATCATTAATCTTTAATATTAAACAAACTTTTTTTTCTCTCTCTACTTTCTCACGCATCAAGCTTCTCTCGTTGTAATCGATCGACCAAAATCTTGCCTTTCACAATTCAACATCAAAATTCACGAATTATTTTTGCTTTCGGTTCGTCTAAATTATTATCTTCTTTTTCATATCCGATGAATTTTCAATTTCAATGGTTAGTTATATCGTTTATATTATGTTAATTTTTCTTAGTTTCAATTAATTTTCACTTTAATTGTGTTCAATTGTTGTATAATTCATCATATTCATTATTCTTTGATCATATTTATCATTCTTTGAATGTTGTAGGTTATTTTTAAAGTTTAATTAAGATCGATTCACAAGCTAACAACGACGGTATGATTTCTGGTTTTTTGGTCTTTAATTTCCTTCTCCGATTAAATCAATTCATAATTGTTTTTTTTGGGGCAAATTTCACTTGCTTTTTTAGTTGCCTCATCTTTTGTTTGTTCGATTTATTATATTTGTTATTTTTAGCTTCCTTCAAAGTGCGTTTGTTATGTGTCTAATGAGGTTTTTTAATTATAGTTTGAACTTGTTATTATATTATTTTTGATATTATAATAGCATAATATTCTGTTACTGTAATACATAATCGACAAATGTTTGTGTTGGGGCTAAGTCGTATCACCTCAGTCAAAAATAATCCTACAAAACTACTAACTGGTAGCTAGTGGTAGTAGGGTATCGTATCCACAGAGAGAGGGTTAAGTTCTGCTAAACCTGAAGGGTATCTAGATTACTACGGAGTTTTTAAGATGAATTAAAGACTAATCTAAAATAACTAAAACTAAGACTAAGACTAAAAACTAAGACTAAGAAGGGTGTAAAGCAGTAATAAGGAAATTCTAGGGTCTCAGGGTCACGATGTCGTAAAAACGAAAGTGCTACTGCAGTCATGTAAGTTCACAGTTAATTATGCTATGGGAACGACAACTCCTCTCGGATAATAATCTACCCTAGAGTTCAACTAACGGGCTCTCGCAACTTATTAGTTTACTCTACCTATTGCAAGCAAGTCTAACCTAAACCAGGCTTTCGATCTTAGGTTCAGGTTTCCAAGATTAATTAACTAATTGTGGCCAACAATCAATCAATCATAATAAAAGCATGCAAGGAAGGCTAGCAATAATCAACGATAATCAAACAATCATCCTGACTACGCAATCATAACATCGATTCCCCTAAACCCTAGATTAGGATTTAGCTACTCATGATTGAAATCAAACTAACGCAATCAATAATAAACATGGTAAATAAATTAAGAACAATTAGAATAAAACCTGAGATGAATCTTGAAATCTTGAAAATAAAGATCGCGTCTTGCAAAAGTTAATCTTAACTAATTATTAGAGAGTTTGTAAAGAGAGAAAACTAAGTCTCCACTAATCTAAGACCTAAACTAAAACCTAAAAAATAAAGCATAAGAAGAATAATTCGTCCTAAGAGTATTTATATACAACTTTCCAAAAACAATTGTATCGTTCTAATTTTTATTATTTTGACCTAGACCCCAAAACTCGGGCCTTTCTAAAACCGAATTAAAATCGTTAAATCGCCGCCTCGCATAAAGTCCGCTTCGCCGGCACAAAGATCGCTCGCCCGGCGCTTTGATCGACAAAGATATTTGCCGCATAGAGTTTTCCGCCCGCCCGGGCATAAAGTCCGCCCGCCCGGGCGCCTTGCTACGGCATCTCAACACCAATTTGAGCAACTATTTTTAGGCTTGAGCCATGCCATGTGTCGTTAGCGTCTTTTATTCTTATCTCGAGCTCCCGTATAAGCTCGAGCTTGGTCTTGAGGTCCCGGTACTCGTACGTGCTCCACTCGACTCTGGTTTTGGCTCAGGACCGCCAAAACCTGCAAAATATAAACGAGAACAGCAGTACCGCAATATAAAGCAAATAGCTCGTAAAATAATAATGAACTCGAATAAATGCAAGCTAAATGCGACCAAACCGGGGGCAAATAATCTATATAAATAACACTTATCAAACTCCCCCAAACCAAACCTTTGCTTGTCCTCAGGCAAACTACCCAAACATAGCACATAATCACGAGAAGAAACTAGTACAGAAAAATGCAAACTCAAAGTCACAAGCATCGTTGCCTCATACAAAAGTGAATCAAATCAACACCTGCTTCCTCTTCATTAAATTGAAGAGTTAGGGAGCAAACTGAACAAATTAAAGATGGCGGAACATTATAACGCAAACTCCATGCAAAGACTTTCGACCGTATGCATCCACTAAAACGCTGAGACTATAAATAATCTCACAAACATCGACACTAGGAAAACTACTAGAACTAAGCACGTCGTCACCCAAATGTCTCAAAATCACATCGAGCGAGGTTTCCAAGGGTTGTAATGTTAGGCTCGGGTCAAGAGGGTGAAAAGGTGGTAAATGTATTTGGAAATGTGGAGCTCAACGGCTTAACAGCTGCATCTAAAATTAACACCCACAACAAAACACAACTCCTCCTCGACTCACCATTCAAAATAAACCACAACTCCCGCTTAAGAATGATAAAACATCGCTTCCTATTCAACACTTCCGATCTTTTTATTGAATAACATATATACAAACCAACTCTTTCTTTTTGTTTTCTTTTCTTTTCTTTTTTTTCTCTTTTTTTTTCCTTTTTTTTTTTTTTTTTGTATTTTCTCTTCTTTTTTTTTTTTTTTTGAACTAAAATGAAACAAGATCGGGTGTAACTGTAAAACATGTAGGAAAGCACAATATTAGCGGGAATACTCGCATAACATCAACCCATAACTCCAACTCACAAAATAAACAGTCACGGACTTAACCCACTTCCTTCCAAACCAAATACTCCGTGATAACTCAAAATCCATAATGCAACTGATCAGCCCGGGTAGGATAATTCTGGAATGTAGCTCAATATGTAATGTGGCTCAAGAAAAACAGGCTACAAAGGTTAGGACGGGCTACAAATGAGGGACCTAAGTCTAAAGGGTAGAAAAATAGGCCATTCGGCTAATGTGGAGTTATATATTATCGTAACCAAAAATCAGTACCTCTTCGTGCAATGCTCGATCATTTAAGAACAAATAGGCTCAAACAATGACATAAATTCAAGTTCTCATTTCACTAGTACGAGTATATACAATGTCAAGTGGATGGGTAGTCTAAGAAACGCGCCCCGTCTACGTCACACGTCCCTATGTCAAATATAAGTCAGTCTACTCAAATCACCTCAAGGATGAAAGGAAAGGGTAACCAAAGCATATCAAATCAACACATTCAAGAGGCTCAACATAGCGACTAAGAGCGTATCTCAAAAGACACTAAAGCTAATCCTGCACAAAAGGTTTCTAAGACGACAGATAAGACACAAAAAGACTCGTATTTTTGGGATTTTTAGATTTTTAATTTTTTTGGATTTTTATATAAATGCAAACAAAATGAAAATGCAAATGAAAAGCGCGAAAATGCTTCCCTCCCCCAAACCAGAATCGCACATTGTCCTCAATGTGGAAAACAGCACAACCACAAGTAGCAGAAAAGGACAAATAATACGGGGGTAGGAAAATAAAACGAGGAAAAGAGGGTAATGAAAGCTCACATGATTAAGTTGGAGCTCCCCCAAACCGAAGCGAAGCATGGAGTGCGGCTGTAAATCCACGAATATGCATCCAAATCAGTCCAGCTATGTAGTACTTCGGGGTAGCATACGAGAAGAAACAAAACGGAGCAACAGTGCATGGGGGCCGGTCCGGGCCCGGCAGCCGGTAGGCCGGCTGGCATGCCTCCTCGTGAGCATTCTCAAAAATACTAAGGATCAAAAGTCCTCAAGTACCTGCGCGCTAAAATCACACAATAATACCCTCATCCTCGCGCGCTCAATAAAAACCGTAAAATGTCATAAAAACAAACCAAACCAAAGCAAAGTACATAAAAATACAACGTCATCGGGTTGCCTCCCGGAAGCGCTGGTTTATAGTCCCGCACGACTGTCTTCGAAGCTCAAATCACACCACGCAAGCGGTTAAAATCAAAACCTTTTAGAGCTCTTAGGAGTCGATCAAAAATCTGCGCATGTGCTAGACAAAAGCATACATAGCACCACCATAAAATAAGCACCATCAAATAACTCAACCTGCATGGAGTAACAGCAAACAGTGGGGGTAGTACATGTGAAGGATGAAGATAAACCCCATCTGTTAAACTATAAGCATAAACTGATGTGCTCAAAATATAAGGTGAAAATCGGGAATAAAGCGGTAGAGCTTGGTCCACATCTTTACGCGATACAGATATAGGTGGTGAAAAACATAAACGTGGGATCCCAAAAAGATATTGCGGATCATTTCTTTCATTAGCCTCAGTAGTATCGCCCTCCGAGCTTTCTATGTCAGTGGGAGCGAAATCCTTTTGTTCATCCGCGTATATTAAAGCTTCCAATTCATCGACTTCAATGCTCCACGAATTTGTTTCACCTGCACTATTCTCAACGCACGTTAAGACCTCCAAGGGATCCTCGGTCAAGGATCCGATTGAAACAAAATCAACAGTCTCATCGATAAGTGGACAAGTCTCACATGCTTCTTTAGAAATCTCATCCTCGACTATCTCAATAGTGTTCTCAAACTCAGCATAAGGTGGATCAGTCGGTTCATAAATATTCGCAGGCTCAAAATCATCATTAGCAAACAATTTATCATCAAACAAAGAATTGTATGAATTAACTAGCAAACACGTTTGAGATGGAAAAGAATCATCACAAGGAGCATTATAACATTCGTTAGTCTCATAATTAACTCGTGCATTATCTTTTAATTTTTGGATCTCAACAGCTATCCTACTCAATTCATTCTTAATCTCAGATAAAACAGCATCACGAGTTATATCACAAAAAAAATCCCAAATCTCATTATCCGGCATATAAGAAATTCTTCCGTGACTTATATAATTCATGAAATCGTGAGTCTCAAAATTCCTACCCTGACTAACGATGTAAATTTTCTCCCAATCAAGACAATAACAACCGAAAGAACCAATATAATTAACATAATCATTAAATCTTTCAAAATAGTGATGGAATGGTTCTTGATCATACTGAAGAAAATCAAATATTGTCATGATAAGAGAAAAAAAAAAGCAACCTAGAAAAGCAAGTAAAAGCAGAAAATTAAACCGTCTCCCCGGCAACGGCGCCAAAATTTGTTGGGGCTAAGTCGTATCACCTCAGTCAAAAATAATCCTACAAAACTACTAACTGGTAGCTAGTGGTAGTAGGGTATCGTATCCACAGAGAGAGGGTTAAGTTCTGCTAAACCTGAAGGGTATCTAGATTACTACGGAGTTTTTAAGATGAATTAAAGACTAATCTAAAATAACTAAAACTAAGACTAAGACTAAAAACTAAGACTAAGAAGGGTGTAAAGCAGTAATAAGGAAATTCTAGGGTCTCAGGTTCACGATGTCAGAAAACGTAGCAAGCACAGAGTCATGTAAGTTCGCAGTTAATTAAATTATGCTATGGGAACGACTACTCCTCTCGGATGATAATCTACCCTAGAGTTCAACTAACGGGCTCTCGCAACTTATTAGTTTACTCTACTATTGCAAGCAAGTCTAACCTAAACCAGGCTTTTGATCTTAGGTTCAGGTTTCCAAGATTAACTAATTGTGGCCAACAATCAATCAATCATAATAAAAGCATGCAAGGAAGGCTAGCAATAATCAACAATAATCAAACAATCATCCTGACTACGCAATCATAACATCGATTCCCCTAAACCCTAGATTAGGATTTAGCTACTCGCAATTGAAATCAAACTAACGCAATCAATAATAAACATGGTAAATAAATTAAGAACAATTAGAATAAAACCTGAGATGAATCTTAAAATCTTGAAAATAAAGATCGCGTCTTGCAAAAAGTTAATCTTAACTAATTATTAGAGAGTTTGTAAAGAGAGAAAACTAAGTCTCCACTAATCTAAAACCTAAACTAAAACCTAAAAAAATAAAGCATAAGAAGAATAATTCGTCCTAAGAGTATTTATATACAACTTTCCAAAAAACAATTGTATCGTTCTAATTTTTATTATTTTGACCTAGACCCCAAAACTCGGGCCTTTCTAAAACCGGAATTAAAATACGTTCGTCGCCCGCCCGGGCATAAAGTCCGCCCGCCCGGGCACAAAGATCGCCCGCCCGGGCGCCTTGGATCGACAAAGATATTTGCCGCATAGAGTTTTCCGCCCGCCCGGGCATAAAGTCCGCCCGCCCGGGCGCCTTGCTACGGCATCTCGACACCAATTTGAGCAACTATTTTTAGGCTTGAGCCATGCCATGTGTCGTTAGCGTCTTTTATTCTTATCTCGAGCTCCCGTATAAGCTCGAGCTTGGTCTTGAGGTCCCGGTACTCGTACGTGCTCCACTCGACTCGGGTTTTGGCTCAGGACCGCCAAAACCTGCAAAATATAAATGAGAACAGCAGTACCGCAATATAAAGCAAATAGCTCGTAAAACAATAATGAACTCGAATAAATGCAAGCTAAATGCGACCAAACCGGGAGCAAATAATCTATATAAATAACACTTATCAGTTTGCTTTCAGTTCTACATTGTATGATATTGTTATTATGGTAACAATTTTTTGTTATTGGAATTTGTTGTTATAATAACGTTTTTTTCCTGTTATCTAATATATATATATATATAAAGCAGAAACCATGGTCTCTATGGTCGACATTTGTCACAATATAATTGGTCTAAAAAATTAATATTAGTATTATTTATAATTCTACTATTGCTAGGATTTTAGATGAAAAAATATTAACATATGTAACTTAAAATATAAAACTAAATCTACAATTGAAATCTTTTTTTTTTTTGGTAAAAGGTAAATCTCATTAATATCGTCAAAACTTTACACAAAACTAGATACAAAAGTTTATCCTCTGTCACATACCCCCTCAAACCATGTACGGTCACATAGTTTAAGGTTGGAGGCTATGCTATTTACTCGCAACCTAATTTCCTCTCTTAGCGTCCTATACATCAATTTCGGGTGTTTAACACGACTATTCAGACGACAATCATTCCTATTGTGCCAAATATAATAAACTAAGCCTACGATAAATGCAAAAAGGATCTGTTTCTGAAATTTCGACAGTCCCCTTAGCTTATCCATCTTCTTCCAATCAGTGAAGCTACGAACCCCAAGATTATGCACCACGAGATCAAAACAGAGCCTGCTATAAGCACACTCGAAAAAAAGATGACCAACGTTCTCCTGACCAGCCGAGCACAAAAAACAGACCTCATTTTCAACAATACCAAAACGTTTCAATCTCTCCAAAGTTGCGAGTCTACCTTTAATGGCTAACCAAGCAATAACATTATGACGGGGAATGTTAAATCTGGACCATATGAAACTGGTCCACCCAAGCTTCACAACCTCACCTTGCATCCATTGATAGGCTGATCGGATAGTGTAATTCTGACTAGAAACCAGCCAGCCGTCAGCTAGCAGTCCCGGTTGCACTTTGTCCTTGATCCCACATATCTTTCGCCAACACCAGCTAGTATTAGAGCTAGGCACGTAAGTCTGCCAATCCACATTCTTGAGGTAGATATGATGGACCCAACGAACCCAAACATGGTCGGCTTTTGTATGCACCCACCATGCTAATTTACCAACTGCGCGCGCTGCTGCATTCCATAATCTGCTGTTTATCACTCCAAGACCCCCTGACTTAATCTCCGAACAAACCGATTCCCATGCTACCGGAGTAACCTTACAATGATGGATGTGCCCTTCCCATAAGAAGTTCCGACAAATACTATCTATCTTCTTGATCACACTCACAGGAAGAACAAAAATTTGGGCCCAATACAGATGCAATGTGTGTAAAACTGCTTTCACCAAGGTAATACGACCCATGTAAGAGAGCTTTCTAGCCCCCCATCCTCTGATTTTAGCAACAATTTTTTCAATTAGGACATC
This sequence comes from Dianthus caryophyllus, assembly GCA_023091065.1. NCBI lineage: Eukaryota > Viridiplantae > Streptophyta > Magnoliopsida > Caryophyllales > Caryophyllaceae > Dianthus > Dianthus caryophyllus. The sequence goes on from CM041520.1 coordinate 8,369,740, forward strand.
ACAATCCAATACACTCAAGCGCTTTGGTGTCACAGGGACCCCCAAATATCTGAATGGTAGCTTACCCGTTGCAAAACCTGTCTTCCTTTGGAAGTCATTGAGCACGTTCTCCTTAATACCATTGGCAAAAAACTCTGATTTCCCTTTGTTCATTTCCAAACCTGATGTTTGAGAAAAAATATTGAATCCATGAATTAGCAACTCCATAGAGGCAGCTTGCCCCTTACAGAACATCACAAGATCATCCGCGAAACAGAGGTGGTTCAGTTTCATCGCAGCACACAAAGGGTGATATCTGAATTCCTTGCAGTCCCCTATCCTCCGTAAGATGCGGCTCAGATAATCCATACATATAGTGAATAACAGAGGGGATAATGGGTCCCCTTGTCGCAACCCTCGCCGTCCTTTCAAAAAACCAAACTGATCACCATTTATCAAGAAAGTATAAGTTGGTGTAGACACACAAGCCATAACCATTTTAATGAACTGAGCTGGAAACCGTAAGGCCTTCAACATTTGATGCACAAACGCCCATTCAACGGAATCATAAGCTTTTTTAGATCAATTTTAAAGAGGCATCTTGGGGAGCAAGTTTTCCTCTTATAGAGTCTAATCAAATCCTGGCAAATGAGGATGTTACCAAGGATTGACCGCCCTTTTGTGAAAGCACTTTGATTCTCACAAAGAATCGCAGGCAAAATCTTGGACAACCTGTCACAAATCACTTTAGAAATGATTTTGTACAGAACTGTACAACAGGCAATCGGTCGGAATTCTAAAACAGTTTGAGGATGCTTCGTTTTAGGGATTAAGGCCACGTTAGTAGCATTGATTTGCTTCAACAATTCACCATTAGAGAAAAATTCCTTAACAGCCTGACAGACATCCTTACCAACAATGCTCCATGCTTTCTTGAAAAAAGCACTTGAATATCCATCTGGACCAGGGGCTTTAGTATCATGAATAGAGAACGCTGCTGCTCTGACCTCCTCATCATCTATCGGCAATAGTAAGCTGGCCCCCATCTCCGAGTTTACAGTGTTTCCACATTCTATAACCTCCTCAATGACAGGGATGGTGTTCTTAGACGTCCCCAGAAGTGTGATATAGTATTGAAGGAAGGCCTCTTCAATTTCAGTCTTTGTCTCACATTCCTTCCCGTGCATATCCTTGATTTTCAGGATTCTATTACTACTCCTTCTCATCTTCAAGCTAGCATGGAAATAAGCTGAATTAGTGTCACCTTCACCCAACCATTCCACTTTGGCTTTCTAAGCAAGATAGCTATGAACCCGCGCTTGACTCTCCTGTGCTGCTATTACGGCCAGCCTTTCTAACCGCCTTAACTCCTCATCCTCAGGCTTTGCATCCAGTTTCTGTTGAAGATCATATAACCATAGCTTGGTTATCTCGGCAGTCTGCTCGACTTCAGAAAATTTGGTTCTGTTCAGCTCTCGAAAATGTGGTTTCAAAAAACGTAATCTGGTAACAATTCTGAACATACTAACCCCCTGCACATCCTTATCCCAGATTTGCTGCACTATATTAGGGAACTCAGGAGCTCGTGTCCACATGTTATAGAACTTAAAAGACTTCCGTTGACTCAGAACATTAGTATCCAATCTGACCACACAAGGAGAGTGATCGTACAAGCCCTCAGGCTTAAAATCAACATATGACTCAGGCCAGCTTAAACACCATTCATCATTTACTAGAACCCTATCTAGCTTACACCACACTCTGCTCCTCCCTTCTTGTTTGTTATTCCATGTGAAAAATTTACCAATCTGCTTCAAATCCCTGAGACCAGTAGCTTGTACACACTTCTGAAAAGCCTGTAGCTCAAATCTATGGACAGGTGCTCCTATCCTCTCATTACCATATAAAATGTTGTTGAAATCACCCATCACCAACCAAGGTTGAGATGTATAAACTCCTCTAAGATCCTGCCAAAGCATCTCCCTCTCTTTGTTGTCATTGAAACCATAGCAAACAGAAACCCAAAACTCTTTCTGTGTCCCTAAAATTTGTACCTTCCCATGGATCATCTGAGCAGACATCATAGTAATGGACAAATGAACAACAGAAGGCTTCCATAGAAGCCAAATTCTACCTCCTTTATGATATTTGTAATTAGTGGCTATAGCCCAATTTTGCTGAATTTTACTAATAATTTGGTTTGTAGGACTAGGTTTTACCCTAGTCTCAAGGAGGCCAAATAGACAAGCACTGTGGTTACAGAGGAAACTCTGAATTTCACTCTGCTTTGCTGGCCTATTCAACCCCCTAATGTTCCAACAGCCCAAACTATCCATGACCAGACTGGGTGCTAGGTCCCAGCTTGGTCACTGACTTTTGTATTGCAGAGTTCAAAACATCCATAAAAGTGAGTGGTTGAGACGACGGTCCAGCCTCCTCCAACACAGCTTCACCCAAGTCTTCCAAAGCCTCATAACTATTACGCACAGGAGTAGTATCCACTGGTGGATGCACCACCACCTGCTTACCCTTATCTCTGCTAACATTCTGAACCACCTTCTTTGCTACAGGTACCCATACCCTCTTTGGTGGCTGAGTCATTTGCTTCCTACACTTCTCCTTCTCATGACCATACATGTTACATTTGGTACATTTAGTAGGTGTCCACTCATATTCCACTCGCACCTCCTGGAGCTGATCTAATTCATCATAGAATTGTATAGTCTTGGGCAACTCCACCCCTACTTTCACCTCCACCAGGTACCTTGCAAACCCTAATTTCACCTTCATACTCGTCGCTGCATCAGGTTTCAAAGGCACACCAATTAGTTCCACAATTTTCGCCATACAGCCATCACCCCAAAATTGCAAATCGAGGTCATGTAAGCGAACCCAGGTAGGAACAACCTGTACATCCTCTTTCTTCAAAGAGCATCCCTCAGTCCATGGCTTGACAATGAGAGGCTTACCAACAAACATATGATACCCCTTCTCCAAGACTGTGTTGGGGTTAGTGTCCTCCACAGTGAGTGCAATAACATAAATAAATCTCTAAAGGTACACAGGGTACATTTTGTATTTAATCAGTTGATTAACGTTTATCGATAACGGTTGGCTTGCTAGATAAGTTTGACGTTATTGTCATACAGATGGCGGTGATCAACTGGTCCCTAAGAGTCACACCTAAAGGATGTGTTTGAGAAATGTGATTATTTGAGAAAATGATCATATCGATGCCTTAATTATGGCTAAACGGTTAGTCAGTGTTGTTGACTAAAAGGTTAGTCAAATATGACTAAGAGGTTAGTCAAATGTGATAATGAATATTGTTTAATAATGATTAAATAATAGTGGAAGAGAGGAATTAGCTGTAATTCGGGAATTGAATATAAAAGGTTATATTTAATTATTACGTATAATGTAGGCTAATTAATTTTAATCAGTTATAATAAATTAGCAAATTATAAATATACGGATATTTATGATTAATTATAATATGTGGATATTATAATCACATTATATATTAAAAGCCAAAGAAACTAATTAAACAAGTTGGGTTAAACCTTTTAATTAGATTGGGCTTGAAAATTTAGAAGTGGAAGAGTCCACTTCCTCCTTAGTTTGGACGTGTGACTTAGGGTATTAGAGGGAGTTGATTTCTTCCTCTCTACTTAACTAAATCACACCCTAACTCTCATCCTAACCTAATTTCATAATTACACTAGCACACAACACAAATACTTGGAGAAAAAGAAATAGTTCTTCTCTCTAATTTTCTAGCAAATCAAAGGGCATATCTTAGATTCATCTTGGGTGTTTCAATTAGGAGATACATCCTTTTGGTATTGTTCATAGGCCATAATTCAAGGTTTAGAAAGGTTATTTCTTAATCTATTCATTATGTTATGCAATTTCTTTTATGACTTTAAATCTTATAAAAGTTTTCATTATAATCCTGTGAATTTAATGGTCTATATACGGATATAAACCTACAAGTGGTATCAGAGACTAGAGTGCTCATGAATTTTTTATAAGGTTTTCATAAAAATCGGATTTTGTATGATTTTAATCAAAATTGTAAAGTGGCCGTATGGTATGTTGATGTTGCCGTGAAGTTTTGTATGCTTTATTGTTTAAGTCAACTTAAATCCACTTTAACTAATTGAATTGATTTTGTGTTGACCGTATTGTTGGAAGTAAATCAATTTCTTGTTTTTGATTTTACATGTTTTTTAATCAAGTTTGACAATTTGGCCGTGTGTCTTTGTTCAAATTTTTGGGTTTATTTTGGTCTATTTAATTCATAATTATCGATGTTTTAAGATGTTAAAATTATCTCATATGAATTTGTATAAGTTTTGTTTCAATACCGATTGAACTAAAACATAAAAGGATCAAAATTTTATATGTTAATGAACATATTGTGTGCTTTTCATTAGATCTATCAGTTTTAAGTTGTTTAATTTAAAAGGTTAAATTGAATCTCTTAAGTCAATGTTTAATACGGATTAAAATTGAGTTAGGATCGATCTAATTATTAGCATAATTGAATTAAATCAGTTTGATTCAATTTTTACAGTTGGCCGGATCAATTTGTTGTTTTTGGTAATTTTTTAGTTTTGGCCGATTTAAATATTTTTTGGTAAATTTTTTTTTTTTTTTGGCCTAGTATATTTAAAAAAAAAAAAAATAAAAATAAAAAAAAAAATCGGTATTTCCTAATTTTTGGCCGAAATAATTGTTTTGGAAATTAAATTGTTTTACAATTTTAGTATATTATAAAGATAATATATTGTGTGTTATTATGAAGCAGTTCATAATAATTAAGATACCTAATATTTTAAAATGGTTTAAGATATTTTTGAGACCTAATTTATATTATACCGATAATATAAATTGATTTGGATTATATTTTGATTAAAAGATATTATGAACAATTAAGGAATTGTTGCATAATTTTAATCATTTTAAAGGGTGGTTTGGATTAAAATCAATTATTATGCATTGTTTTTATTTTGTTTAGTTGATGCTATATTTTGTGATTGAATGGTTTGAATGGTTTAATTTCACGCATTAATTATTGTACAATCAGTTGTAATTTACTAGTGTGGCCTTAGAAGATTGTGTTTTCGTTATGAAGGAAATACAATTTTGGTTGTATTTTTGAGATCTCGAATCTCCAATTTTGTAATATTTTTAATTTTGGCATATTTTGAATTAGAATGTAAATAGGTTTATATTTGTAATTCAAAAGTTGTAATTTTAAGAAGATTTCAAGATGAAGATTCAAGATGGACTCCCACTTGAAGCTAAAGATGAAGAATGAAGACGTGCTTAGGGTCCATGGATGGATTCCACTTTGTATTGTCTTTATTTTCATAGGGATAGGCCACACTAGGTGTTTTTCATTTTTGCGTTTTTCCTTTACCGTTTTTATTGCATTCACGTTAGATAGTAGCATCATATTCCGCCTAAACTAAACCAAACCACCTAATATGCATGAAATGGATCATATAGTTGCATCCTTGATCATAGACATACGGATGTCATTCGTTTTGGGCTATCACCTCTATTTAATCATTCACGATAATGCTAGATATTAGTTCACTTAAAATGAATTAAAATGAGTTGATGGGATCTTCCTCTAAATCTGAAATTGAGAATTAGTCTTTATAAGACGAACCAATATGAATCCCTTCTTCGTCGGTAGGCATAATATGACCCCTTCTACGTTGGGTAAGTAGTGGATGTCGACTTAGTTTATCTCAACATTATGGTTCGAGTAATATCTCGAAGGTATGGTGGACTAATAGATAGGATTTACTGAAATCTATCGACCAAGAATTCTAACAGTAGAATTAGCTAAACAGTTAGCTTATCAATTTAAAGAAATTGAGTCTTGGGATCACTTATATAATTCTCGAGGGAGGTCGATTATATGAGTGCACAAGTCATTGCATTAAAATGTTATTGTTTTGACTTAAATTTTAAAACCATGATTTCTTATCTATTCTCTTCTTCTTCTTTCTTTTCACAGTTTCGAATACGTTATATACAGATATAACTACTATAACAAATGGCTGTTCGTATTGAAGGACCAATGCCAAGTGTCACACTTGAACGTGAATCATGGCTGAGAATTTTTATGGACAGCATGAATCAGTCCACACGACTGAAGAATGATGGGTCCAATTTTGCTGATTGGGAGGCCGCATTACGGAATGCCGCCATAGCTGACGGCAAGCTCAAGTACTTGACTGAGCCAATGCCGGCCGAACCAGCTCCCGATGCAGGAGGAGATAAAGTCGTAGCTTATAATGATTTCATGATGGAGGCAGGTGCGTTGCGGAACGTGCTCATCTATGCAATGGAATCCAATTTGCAAAGACGATTCATTACCCAGGGTGCAAACAAGATTTTCACCACCCTTACTAAGGAATTCTCGAAAGCTCCGAGAATTAAGAGTTACGAGTATACTACTCGTTTCTTTGAAGCTAGACTCCAAAAGGGCCAACCGGTTGGTCCACACCTTCTCGCCATGATCGAGAACGTTGAGAAATTGGAGGAGCTTGGTTGCACGATCGATGAGAAGATCATCATTGATCGAGTGCTTCACTCTCTTCATGATGGGTATGCCCTCTTTAGGGCAAACTATTACATGAATGACAAGCAGAAAAGTCTGCATGAATCGCATTCACCTCGCATGCAGGAGAGTGATCTGAAGTTGAGTGGGAGCACGAAGCAAGATGTTCTTATGATTGGGAACAAGAAGGGTAAGGGTAAGGCTCCGGCTAACCTAGCTGTAGGTAAGCCAAACTTCAAGAAGCGATGGTTGCTAAGAGTGGGCCTGGTGTGTCTAGCGGTAGCCCACGAGGCAAGGCAAAAGCTAAGCAGAGCATGGAGTGCCACCATTGCCACAAGTCTGGGCATTGGAGGCGTAACAGTCCCGTGTATGCTGAGGACATTAAAGCAGGCCGCGCCGCGCCTGTTGGTATGTCATCTTTTATTCATATGATTGAGACTAACCATGCAAGTTTCTAACTTGGGTACTTGATAATCGATGTGGTTCTCATCTCAGGCAATCATTTGCGAGGGCCTAAGAAGCATCAAAACTCCTGGCAAGAGGTGATGTAGACTGCGAGTAGGGAATGGAGCAAGAGTTCTTTGCCGTTTAAGGGACATATGTAATCCAACTCCCAAGTGGATTTGAGTTATTTCTGAATAACTGTTACTATGTACCTAGTTTATCTAAAAACATTATTTCTGTATCCGTTCTTGATAAAGAAGGATTATCATTTTTAATAAAGGATAATAGCTGGATTTTCTCCTTATATGAAATGATTTATGGTAAAATTGTTTCCATGAGCGGAATTTATGTTTTAGATCAAACCACGTAAATCATGCATGTGAGTAACAAGAAAGCAAAGGTTGGTGACAAAGATCAAACGTATTTATGGCATTGCTTAGTATGGGACACATAAATGAGAACGCCGTGAAAAAGCTCATTGATAATGGGATAATAGCCCCATTTGACTATGAAACTTTTGGCACGTGCGAATCTTGTCTTATAGGCAAAATGTCTCGAATTTCCTTCAAAGGTGTTGGAATGCGCGCTGCTGACCTATTAGGACTCATACATACTGATGTGTGCGGACCTATGTCAATCAACGCTAGAGACGGCTATAGGTATTTTATCACTTTCACGGACGATTTGAGTAGATATGGACATGTCTACTTAATGAAGCATAAAAGTGAGTCCTTTGACAAGTTCAAGGAATTCCAGAATAAGGTTGAGAACCAACTGGATAGAAAGATAAAAGCACTACGTTCAGATCGTGGTGGCGAATATCTTTCAAATGAGTTTGATCAGCACCTGAAAGACCGCGGGATAGTATTACAGTTAACGAATTGGGCGATTAGGGTTCTTGAGCACTATGGCGAGGAACTCTAAAAACTCAAAAAATCACAAGACAAATCGATCAAAACAAAGACTTTCCTTCAATCACACTTCTGATTTACGTCTCGATGTATCTCAGAAACGTCAAATTCCTTCTTCGAGCAACGCTAAGCAGAGAAATATGAATGAAATTGTTGGGGTCGCTCCGCTTGATTTGGACGATATCATCAGTGGTGATGAGCTATCTGTGCCGGAGATGGAGGAATCTGTGCCTATTGATGATGGAGGGTGGACGGATGTAGGTAAGAAATCAACGGTGAGTGGTCCCATGTTGCAACTTACAGATGAAGATGTTCAGGGTGAGCTCGATTACTGGGCGACTGCTGTTGTCTGTTATGTTTTGGGTGGTAATCCACCGTGGGAACTTCTCACAGGCTTTGTTAAGCGCGTTTGGGGCCAGTATGAGGTCACAAAGATATCCTTCTTACCAAATGGGGTTTTTCTGGTACGTTTTCCTACTATTGCTGCTAGAGATAAAGTACTTGCTGCAGGGTTCCCTATCTTTGGGAAGAACCGGGTGGTGGCCAAGCCTGGGGATGCTAAGACGCCTCTTACTAAGGAGGCAGTCCAGGCTGTTCCTATCTGGGTTCGATTATGTGGTTTGGGGCTGAAATTTTGGGGGGAGAAATCACTGGGGAAGATTGCTTCTCTAATTGGCAAATTTATGAGGGCTGACCTGGCTACCATTGAGAAGACAAGGCTTGGCTATGCTAGGTTGCTCGTGGAGGTTCAGGTTGGGCAGAAATTTCCGTCGGCCATTTCGTTCTTGGATGAAAAGGGTAAACTGGAAACTGTTGCGGTGGAATATGACTGGAAACCAGAGGTATGCACAGGTTGTAAGTCTGTGGGTCATTTGGTGGTTGAGTGTCGGAAGGGTGGTGATAAGAAGAGGGTATGGCAGCCCAAAACCTCAGAATTGCTAAGCCTCGGATGACCGAGGTCCCTAAGTCCGTGATTTAGTGAAGAAAAGCGTTGAGCAAAAGGGTAAGACAAGAGCTCGAGCCGAGGAGGTGGTGAGCCCTATTGTTCAAATCATGAGACAAGAATATGCTACTCCCGTGGTCAATTCCTTTGCCCACTCTTTGCAAGTAATGATCCGATTTTTGGTGAGGGGGCTCTTCTAAGGAAGTGGATGTTAATGGATAATATTGGATGTTGGAATGTTCGAGAATGAATAAAGTGGCGAAGCATGCTTTGATATTAGGGCCTTTTGCATAAGAATAATGTTGGTTTTTGTGGTTTAGTTGAGTCGAAGATTAAAAGTCAGGATTTTGTAGGAGTTCTAAATAAGATTGGGAAGCAATGGAAGGGAGTTAATAATAATGATCATCATAGTGGTGGTAGAATTTGGTGTATCCGATTCCTCGGGTGTTTGATGTTAAAATACAAGTTGCAACTTCTCAGCAGATTACTTGTTTGGTACAAGATATAGGGACTCGGGAGCAGTTTCTTATTAGTGTGGTGTATGGTTTTAATTCTCAGGAGGATAGGAAGATGTTGTGGCATGATTTAAAGTCTTTAAAGAATGCTTGGCAGTTGCCTTGGATTATTTGTGGAGACTTTAATGCTTTGTTAAACTTGAATGAAAGAATTGGCAGTGTGGTGTCCTTGAATGAGGTGCATGATTTTAGAGAATGTGTAGCACAGTGTGAAGTTGTGGATATTCCTGCAAAAGGGGTGTTCTACACTTGGAATAACAAACAGTTAGGAGCTGACAGAGTATACTCACGTTTGGATAGATGTTTGGTTAATGATAAGTGGATGAGAATGTACCCAGATGCCTATGCCTACTTTCTTAATGAAGGTACATTTGACCATTCTCCTCTGGTTTGTTATAGGCATGACCAAGTGCAAAAGAGTAAGGTTTCTTTTAAATACTATAATATGTGGGGCTCTGATCCTGAATTTGCTAAGCTGGTTGATTCAGTGTGGGGGAAGGCTGTAAGTGGTACACCAATGTTTGCTGTTGTCAAGAAGCTTAAAATGCTTAAGGGTGTCCTCAAGCAATTGAATAGGACTAAATATGCTGATGTCGAGCAAGCCCATGCGTTGGCTCAGTTGGCTGTTACAAACATTCAACAGAGGCTCCAGGTTGATCCTATGAATCATGATCTCTTGAATGCTGAAAGAGCTGCTCTGGTACAAGAGAACAATCTCAAGCTAGCTAGATGGAAGTTTTTGAGCCAGAAAGCTAAGATTGGTTGGTTAAAAGAAGGGGATGAGAACACTGCGTATTTTCATAATCATATCAAGGAAAGGCAATTCAGAAATAAGGTGTTTCAAGTGAGAGATATGAATGGTAAGATATGTTCTGAGGTTAAAGAGATTGAAGAAGCTTTTGTTGATTATTATAAGTCTCTACTGGGTAGCAACAATTCTACTCAGAAGGTTCATAGCCCGGTGGTTTCAGCTGGTAAGTGTGTCACGCCAACACATGTGGAGAAGCTTTTGCGACCAGTAACTGATAAGGAAATCAAGGAATGTCTTTTCTCTATTCCTTCTACTAAAGCCCCTGGCCCTGATGGTTTCAACTCTCAATTCTTTAAAGATGCTTGGCATGTGGTGGGTAATGAGATATGTTCTGCCATAAAGGATTTCTTCCTGCATGGTCAGCTTCTCAAACAGTTAAATACCACGATAATCAGTCTCATTCCTAAAGTGCAATGTCCTAGCACTGTTTTGGAGTTTCGACCTATAGCTTGTTGTAACACTTTATATAAGTGTATTGCAAAGTTGCTGTGTGCTAGACTTGGAGATATTCTGCCTGATATCATAAGTGTTAATCAAGGTGGTTTTATTAAAGAGAGGAACATAGCTGAGAACAGTTTGATCTGTCAAGACTTGGTGAGAATGTACACAAGGAAAGCAGTCTCACCAAGATGTATGATTAAAATTGATTTGCGGAAAGCCTACGACTCTGTTGAATGGGATTTTCTGCTTCAAATGATGATCGCTTGGGTTTTCTGCGCTTTTATTGGTTGGATAACCGAATGTGTTACTAGTCCATCTTTTACTCTCGCAATCAATGGAAGTTCTTTTGGCTTTTTCAGGGAAGACGAGGTTTACGACAAGGAGATCCTCTTTCTCCTTTGTTGTTTACCATCCGTATGGAGTACTTGTCAAGAATTTTGGGTCTTTGTTGGAGGGTTGTCCGAGTTTAGATTCCACCCTTTGTGTAATAGTATGAAGCTGAATCATCTGATGTTTGCAGATGATCTGTTGCTCTTCTGTAAGGGAGATGTGCAGTCTATAATGTTGCTGTTACGTGCGTTCTCTTCGTTCTCAGTGACCTCCGGTCTTACTCTGAACAGGGAGGAGTCGGAAAACCACTTTAATGCTATGAAGCCAGTGGATATGGAGGCTATAATGCAGTGTCGGGATTTAGAAAAGGTAAATTCCTTTCCGTTATCTTGGCATACCTATTTCACCAAAAAGCTTATCAGAATGTATGGTAATATGCTTATTGATAAGATCACAAGTCGAATAAGGAGTTGGGGGGCTGCTCATTTATCATACTCAGGTAGGTTGATTCTTACACAGGCGGTGCTTACTAATTTGCACTCATACTGGATGACGATTTTCTTGCTACCTGCTGGTATCATAAAGAGAGTTGAAGGTATTTGCAGGAATTATTTGTGGCTTGGTAAGGAAAACTATCATCATGCTCCTAATGTTAGTTGGGATGAGTGTTGCTACCCAAAGGAGGTTGGAGGGCTAGGGTTACGGAGCTCTAAAGATTGGAACAAAGCTTTATTAGGGAAGTACATTTGGTGGATTGAGAAGAAGCAAGACCACTTATGGGTAAAGTGGATAAATCATGTCTATATGAAAGGTACTCACTGGTCTAGCTATTCTCCCCCCTTGGATTGCGCTTGGTCATGGAAGAAGATTGCTCATTGTATGAAGACGTTCAATTCAGGTATGTCCTCTCCTATTCTTGAAGAAGAGTACTCGATTATGGATGCCTATCGGTGGCTCACGAGGTGTGAAGCGAGAAGGTAGCTTGGAGATATGTGTCTTTGGAATTCTTTGAATATTCCTCGGTGCTCTTTCATTTTCTGGGAGTATAAGCTTGGGAGACTTTACACTTGTGACAGGCTTAAGAAGATGGGATATAGTGGTGATGATAAGTGTGTGCTATGTGGTATTGATCCGGAAACTCATGGGCATTTGTTTCATGGGTGTACGTTTGCTAATATGTGTTGGAACGAAATGACTCGGATGTTGGGAGTGAATTTCGGGCCGGTGTAATTGAAGCCTGGTGTCATAGGGGCATTCTCCGAAACTTGTGAGGAATGTCAGGCGGCGTGTGGTGTCGGTCATATATGCCATATGGGTTACGAGGAACAAAGCTCGTATTGAGCATGTGGTCCTTCGGCCTGAGTGTTTGGTTAAGGTTGCTGTAGACGATATCATTACTAGATTTAAGGCGAAAAACAAGTCATCTTTATCGTTGTATGATCGTAAGTGGCTAAATAGGTTGTAACGGGTGTGATAAACACTCTATCTAGCGTGATGTAATCGGTTGTTTTATTATTAATATACTTACATTTTCCCAAAAAAAAAGTATTACAGTTAACTCCACCCGGAACACCACAACTGAATGGTGTGTCCGAACGCAGGAATCGAACATTACTTGATATGGTTCGATCCATGATGAGTCACACGGTTGTACCTGACTCATTATGGGGTTATGCTCTTTTGTCAGCTGCTCTTATACTTAACCGAAGTCCGACTAAAGCTGTAGACAAGACTCCATACGAGTTATGGAAGGGAACGGTCCCTAACTTGTCCTTTATTCGGGTTTGGGGGTGCGAGGCTTATGTCAAGTGAAGACACGAGGATAAGCTCGGCCCGCGATCGGTCAAGACATACTTTATTGGTTATCCAAAAGGAATGTTTGGTCATTACTTCTATTCGCCAACCGAACAACGCGTTTTTGTTGCGGCTAGTGCGCAGTTCTTAGAGAAAGAGTTTCTCGAAGACAAGAGAGGTAATAGAACCTTCGATCCGTTTGAGATTCTGAACCAACAACCGAGCAACCAATGGAGGAAGTTGTTCCTTCTACGCCTGGTCACTGCGGTTAATGTCCCTTTGGAACCCAGGAGGTCGGGTAGACTCTCCATTCCTCCAGATCGATATATCGGTATAGTCGAGGAGAATGGGAGAGACGACGTTTTACTCCTTGAGAGTAACGAACCTGTAACCTATAAAGGTGCCATGACATGTTCCGACTCAAAGCTTTGGCAAGAAGCCATGCAATCCGAGATGGACTCGATGTACAAGAACGATGTATGGGATCTGGTTGACTTACCTGATAAGGCTAGGCCTCTTCAGTGCAAATGGCTTTACAAGATAAAGCGATCTGTAGAAGGACAACCAGATATATATACAAGGCACGACTAGTGGCAAAGGGTTTCACTCAAGTGCAAGGGTTGCACTATGATGAGATTTTTGCACCCGTAGTCATGCTTCGTTCCATTCGGATTCTCTTAGCGATCGCCGCATTTCATAACTATGAAATTTGGCAAATGGATGTGAAAACCGCCTTCTTAAACGGTTATTTGGAGGAGGAGTTGTACATGGTACAACCCGAAGGTTATATCGATCCTAAAGATCCTAAGAAGGTTTGCAAGCTTAAGCGTTCCATCTATGGACTTAAGCAAGCTTCACGGAGTTGGAATCATCGCTTCGACCAAGTGATAAAGGAGAATGGATTCACTCGATCAGTCGAGGAACCATGCCTTTATATCAAGTCGAGTGGGAGCAAGATTGTCTTCCTAATCAGACGTCGATGACATACTCTTGATTGGGAATGACATACCTCTCTTAACTTCTGTAAAAGTATGGTTAAAGAACCATTTCTGATGAAAGATCTGGGTGAGGCACAGATTTTTTGGGGCTCCGTATCTATAGAGATAGATCACGACGGATGTTATCCCTCGGTCGGGGAGTCTTATATAGATAAGATTCTTGAGAGGTTCAAAGATGACCAACTCCAAGAAGGAACCTTCCATGATCTCGGGGTGCATTTGAGTAAAGCTCAAGCACCAAAGACATGGGAAGAGGTCGAGCGCATGGGTCGGATTCCATATGCTTCGGCAATAGGATCGATCATGTATGCCATGATATGCACACGTCCGGACGTGGCATATGCATTGAGTATGACAAGTCGATACCAAGGCAATCCAGGTGAAGCACACTGGATGGCCGTAAAGAACATTCTTAAGTACCTACGGAGGACTAAAGATTGGGTATTGACTTATGGTGGAGACACTGAGCTATGCGCAACCGGTTACGCAGACGCTAGTTTCCAAACGGATCGAGATGACTCGAAATCTCAATCTGGATTCGTTTTTACTCTTAATGGCGCTGCGGTCAGCTGGAAAAGCTCCAAACAAACAGTTATAGCAGATTCAACGACTGAGTCCGAGTACTATGCTGCTTCAGAGGCTGCGAAGGAAGCTATATGGATGCGTCAGTTCTTACAAGGACTAACTGTAGTTCCTAGTTCGAATGACCCGATCACCATCTATTGTGACAATAGTGGTGCCATCTTCCAAGCAAAGGAGCCTAAGTCCAGCAACAAGTCTCGGCACGTGCAAAGGAAGGCTCACATGATCCGGGATTACGTGGAGCAGAAGGAGATAGTGATTGACAAGATTGCTACGGATGATAACATAGCAGATCCTCTCACTAAGCCGTTGAGACAAGATAAGCATGAAGGGCACGTTAAATCCATGGGAATTAAGCGTGTTCCTGAGTTGTATTAGTTGTTTTGTATGGATTTGACACTTGTATTTCCTAAAACTTCTAATAAAATCATCGTTTTGTTATATATATTGTTTTTCATGAGGTTGTGCGGAATAACGTTGAACACCTCAAAGTGAACTGAATTGCTATATATTTTGTTTTGGTCCGTGGTCGCCACACGAGCCGATAACTCGCAATCATTTTGTGACGTCGATTGATGGTGGGTTCAACGAGCCATAAGTCAAACTGTTGACTGATCGATCACAGATGCGGGTTTACTGAAATCGCGCAGGACAATTTTGTGACGACTACATGGAGTCCTAAATGTTTCAGAACATTAGGTGCCGAGTCGTGGATAGGACATCCATAGTGTTCCTAGAGTCGATTCTTTTGACTATCAACTGTCTCTTGAGATTAAGGCAGATTTTGGGTGACTTTGGTTTCTTTCTCACGGTCGATCGTAACAGCGCTGGCGTAGATTTTCACTGGGTCATTTCATGCTGCGCTTACATCTGCAGGATTCGAGTTGAGGGAAATATCCAAACTTTTATCGAGTTATAATATTTATTCTCAGGGCCACTCGAGGAGCTGTAACTGAAAATGCATGGCCATGCTCGAATATTGATTCGTTTATCAGTTAAGTTACTCTCTAGTCGGGGAAACCACTCTTGATTCTGATCACTTGTGAACTACGACCTTTGAAAGTACGGACTTTGCAAATTGGTTTACATTGAGTGGGAGAAATTTATTATGGATATGAGAATCGGTTATCGCACCTACACTTGTACGGACAAGTGGGAGATTGTTGGGGTTAGTGTCCTCCACAGTGAGTGCAATAACATAAATAAATCTCTAAAGGTACACAGGGTACATTTTGTATTTAATCAGTTGATTAACGTTTATCGATAACGGTTGGCTTGCTAGATAAGTTTGACGTTATTGTCATACAGATGGCGGTGATCAACTGGTCCCTAAGAGTCACACCTAAAGGATGTGTTTGAGAAATATGATTATTTGAGAAAATGATCATATTGATGCCTTACTTAATAACTAAACAGTTAGTTAGTGTTGTTGACTAAAAGGTTAGTCAAATATGACTAAGAGGTTAGTCAAATGTGATAATGAATATTGTTTAATAATGATTAAATAATAGTGGATGAGAGGAATTAGCTGTAATTCGGGAATTGAATATAAAAGGTTATATTTAATTATTACGTATAATGTAGGCTAATTAATTTTAATCAGTTATAATAAATTAGCAAATTATAAATATACGGATATTTATGATTAATTATAATATATGGATATTATAATTACATTATATATTAAAAGCCAAAGAAACTAATTAAACAAGTTGGGTTAAACCTTTTAATTAGATTGGGCTTGAAAATTTAGAAGTGGAAAAGTCCACTTCCTCCTTAATTAGTTTGGACGTGTGACTTAGGGTATTAGAGGGAGTTGATTTCTTCCTCCCTACTTAACCAAAAGACACTCTAATTCTCATCTAACCTAATTTCATAATTACACTAGCACACAACACAAATACTTGGAGAAAAAGAAATTGTTCTTCTCTCTAATTTTCTAGCAAATCAAAGGGCATATCTTAGATTCATCTTGGGTGTTTCAATTAGGAGATACCATCCTTTTGGTATTGTTCATAGGCCATAATTCAAGGTTTAGAAAGGTTATTTCTTAATCTATTCATTATGTTATGCAATTTCTTTTATGACTTTAAATCTTATAAAAGTTTTCATTATAATCCTGTGAATTTAATGGTCTATATACGGATATAAACCTACAGACTGCCTTCATCTTCTCCTCCGATTTAAAATGAACCAGAAACACTCCGTTGGGAAAGAAAGAAACCTTATCAAAATCGTACTCAGCCCAGACACGTTTCAGATAACCATTAAGAGCTTCAGACGGTGGATTAGCACCCAAAATGAAACATACCAGTGAGAGACGCCAGTAATTGATCTCCTCTTCAACATCATCCTTCTTCAACCTCAGACCAACCTTCGTCGCCATCGAAGAGCGTTCCTCATTCAATTGATTCAGGTCCAAAGGAATTTCCGATCTATTCTTCTCGCTCTGAGAAACCACAACTTCAGCTGCAGATTTGGGGATTCCGACATCAGCCGTAACTTCTTCATCCTGAGTAACATGAGGAGTAGTAGCTTTTGTGAGTGATTGATTGAGTGATTTGAGTGTCGAGTGATTTAGGGTTTTCTTTTGGCCCCCTTTTTTCTTCGCCATGGCAGAGAGAAAAGAGAGAGATTTAATTTTTTTTATTTAATATTATTTTACAATTGAAATCTTTACTATATTATAGAACTTTCCAAAAAAAATTAATTGAATATGTTTTTAATTGAGAAGAAAAATAATAATTTCAAAATAAACAATTATATGACACATAATTACCTTATTTAATTTTTAGGTAAGTCCCCATCCCTTTTTGTATATATATACATCAAAAACTTTAGCTAGATCTTTTTAGGTACGTACTATGTTAAATAGTTTTACTTTATTATGTTTTAATTATGATTACAATTTGTGTTAAATTTATTTTTTACGGTGTATTTGATAAGAGTGTTTAAAATTTGAATATTTTTATTTCTTAATTACTATGTTTGATACTTAAACATAGCTTGATTAAATTACTGCTGATTTTTTTCTTTGTATGTTGTAGATTTATATTTTACGTTCAAGATTTGAAATTTTTTATTGAACAAACTTGATTATAACCCAATAGAAAAACTAATGAATATGTAACATGAAAGGTAAGAATATGTAACATGTATGAAAGGTAAAAGTGATGTACAATATCTATCGATTATCTTATTTTTAAATCAAGTTATTAGATATGGTTGTATAATAATATTTGTAATAATTAATGCGTAATCTTTTAGTTAGTTTAATAGTATTAAGTTTTGATTTGATTGTTAATCTCAATTTTGTATAAGAAGATCTGCTAATTAAGAAAAAAAAAAAAAAAAAACATGTTTAGTATAGTGATAGGGTAAATTTTGATTTAATGACAAAATTTCAATTTCTTTATTACCCCATTTTAACGTAACAAAAAGAGAATATATGTAATTAACAAAAAAAGAAAACAAAAAAAAGAAAAAATAAAAAAAGAAAAAAAAAGAAGATGGTGTAGTATAATTAACATATGTAATCTAAAATATAATACTAAATCTACAATTGAAATTCTTAAAATTGTAGGATAGCAAATTTGAAGAATACATATTGTGCCTTAAATATATTGGATTAAATATTCAAGTTAAGGGAAAAAAATATAAGTAAGTTATATTTTAAAATATTAAAAAAAAATGAAAGAGCAAAAGAAATATGGTAATTCATAGAATTTTAAAAAGTCAAATAATATTTGATTTAATAAATAAGTTAAAGGAAAAAAAATAGTATTAGGTAAGTATTATAAAATATAATTAGTAAATAAACGAAAAACAAATATGATAAATCATAGATTTTAGAAAATTATCATATTAAATACGATAAAAGCCGAAAAGAACATGGCCTTAGTATTTATATTTTAGAAGTTTTGTCATATTAAATATCATAGAAAATTATATCATAATTGGTAAATATATAAACTAGAAAAAATATATAAAAATTACATTTTAAACTTATTTTTAAATCTTAATAATAATGATAGATAGCCCGGACGGGGACGGGCACGCCAACTAGTTGTAATACATATTTGACAAATGACTACTTTCTATTGTCACAAGATGTTATAATAACAATGTGCAATATTGTTGTAACAATAATTTGATTTTACTTTTATGTTTCAAGCTCTAGTTATGGCAGTGAAGAATGGATTAGGAGAGTAGAATACATGTTTACGCCTACTATTGGTGTGTATTTTCTTCATTGAAGGAGATATTGCATTTTACAGAGTATATGCTTTAATATGTGGTTTTACTTCTAGATTATATTGTACACCGCCAAAACCGGTAAATGTGGTGTTTTGAAAACTAAAGTTGTTGTGTGTAATCGCCATTTGATACAAAAACAAAAGAGATTATATTATGTGACTACTGAAAAAAATTGTGTTGTTCGCATTGCTTATGAAATTATTCTGTTAAGAATATATGAATTGAAGAAGACGATAATATTAAGCCGGGAATTGTTGAGTTATTATTCCATGAACAATACCATACATATATATATATATATAGGGGTTGATACAATTAATTAGGAGTCTCTAGAGAATTCCACAACTAACCCCTATTAACTCATCTAACTAATACCTACATTAATCCCTTAATCTTCTAACACCCCCCCTTCAAACCCATGAAAATTGAAACAAAAAATTTTCATGGGTTTGCCAAAACAAAAAAAAAAAGACATATTAAAAAGTTCAGCTTTCTTCAATCTTCGGTCTTCGATCTTTAATTTTTCAAACGTCAATCTTTGTGACAACGGACGAGAACATCGTAGTTTCTCGGACTTGTAGAATAAAACGTCAGGACCACTAATCGATCCTGATAAAACGGCAGGAACACTAATCGATCCCGATAAAACGGGGGGAACACTAATTGATCCCGATAAAATGGCACGAACACTAATCGATCCTGAGAAAACGGCGGGAACACTAATCGATCCCGAAAAACGGCGGGAACACTTCTTTCTTGAATCTTAGACAATTAATATGTTGGAACTTCACAAATCACAACTGGGGAAAATAAAATAAAATGGGGGGAACATTTAGGGTAGGCACTAGGCAGTAAAGAAGCATCCATTTATGAACGAAAATGACACATGGAAAAAGATTTTCAATTTATTTTGGAATTTAGTAGATATTCATGAGAAAGAAAAGAAGGTTTCACAACCATTTTCAATGATAAAATATTTATCGACACCTAATAACGAATCCCGCCGGTGAGCAACGCCCACCTGGCGAAATGGAGCGTATCAAGAGACTCAAGAACGGCGCCACGATCACGTTAATATATGAATTGAGGAAGACGATAATATTAAGCCGTGAATTGTTGAGTTATTATTCCATGAACAATACCATACATATATATAGGGGTTGATACAATTAATTAGGAGTCTCTAGAGAATTCCACAACTAACCCCTATTAACTCATCTAACTAATACATACATTAATCCCTTAATCTTCTAACATATTCTTTAGTCTTTAACACTTGTTATTGTATAAAGTAACAATAAATTTTATATTAAAGATTATTAGCTCAAATATGAAAGAGCAATGTGCAAATTTTACAACAAATTCTAACAATAGAAAAGCATCATTGTTATGTAACTACCATCTCAATAAACAAACGAACACTTGTAAATTGTAACAAGCTAAGTTTTAATAGAGAAAAACAAGTTAAGGACCACAAGAAGTCCACACCAAGTAATTAAGTGAATAAATCCACTACCTACCTAACTATACAACTACACGTCTACACAACTACAACTCTACAAAACTACATGCACAATTCTAAGGTCTAATCCATGTCAACAACCGCCACCGCCGCCACATCCGCCGCCGCCGCCACCATGGCCATGTCCACAACCACCACCTTCGAAACCATGACCGTGTCCGTGACCACCACCACCATCACCAGCATAATAACCCCAACCGCTAGCCACCCCAACACCGCCATCACCATAACCGGCAGAAACACCACGCCGTCTTTTGTTAGCGCCTTCGGCGCAACCAAAGACAAGCATTGATATCATTGAAATAGACATGACTATCAAACATATAAATAACACTAAACCACCATAATTCCCTAGGAACGTTAAACCATTAAAATGATATGATGTTATATATTCATAATGTTTGTTAACACTCATAACACTTAAATACCTCATTATATATATTTTTTTGGTGTTTTTTTGCAAGATTGAAATTGAGTGTTTGTGTAGGAAGTTGTATGTACGTGGTATTTATATTGTTATTATGTGTTGTTTACGTAATTACAAAGTAGAGACTAGAGAGTTGCAACTTGCAAGTAGGCATATGGTTCTGGACGGTTGACTGATTCTAATTCTAAGCCATCTTGGACGTTGACTCTTCCTTTTGTAATTTGGAGTCTTCCTTTTAAAAATCTGAATTTGAGATTAAAAAGTATAATTGAAATAAATTTGTAATTGAAATGGCAAACATTTCTATCTTTTCTCCCATGCAAATATATCTATACAAATTCTACGGTGAGACCGTCTTATAGTATGAGACAATGAATTCATAGTTACTTTTGAAAAATAATTACGTTACTTTCCATATGTAATCCAATTACGTTTGAACAGAGTAACTGTAGATCGACAATAATATATATAGTGGTTAATGGTTAAACGAAATGGTCACACATGATATAAACATGTGTTAAATAAATCATACTCCGTATTACAAACATTAATGATCAACAAAAAAAAGAGATTTAATTAAATTAGGCTAATTGTAGTATTGAATTAGCGAGTGTCTCATACTATGAGGCGTCCTCATAATATAATTACTCGAAATTATAATTTTATATCTACCTCTCCAACGTTATTATCTTTAACTCTAATTTTTTTTGAAATTATAATTTTAATTAGATAATTAAGGAATTATTTAATTTATTAATAGAACATTAATGATTAAGGATTATAATTAAAAGGAACCGGTAATGAAAATTTGAAAACATTGTTCAAGCACACCTTTTTTACACAATTTTTTTTGCAGAACGTCTAATATTTGTTTTGTACTAGAAATTAACTGAGTTGTTATCTATTTGAATAACTAATTATCTTATCTATTTGAATAACTAATTATCTGTCCGTTTCATATTTGAAGCAGATAATTCATTTTATGAGAGACTAACTCTACTTTTTACATAACAACATTTCAAAATTTACATAAAGTCACAATTTGTAAAAAACAAAAGAAAAAAAAGGCCATGACAATTAAAAAGACCAAAACTAATTGTTGTATATTGCGATATAGAAATATAAAAATTAATCAATGCTTTTTGATTAAACGTGGTTAATCAATGTAACTTATCTTTCCTTAAATCTTTGGGACATTAGAAAATATATTTTTATTTTGATCTCTTAAAAAGCCACTTTAAAGTATTAAACTATTCAAAGAATTATGTTTCACATGGAGAAATAATTTTTTTTTTGTTTGGTTCAAGAGGAGGCGCGAAACCATTACAACGGGTGTAATATTTTTAATGGTTGCAATTAGTATTTTATTTACCTTTTTAGCTAATGAACATAAAGTAATCACTTTCTTCGTATAAAATTCTTTTTATACACATTAAAATTGATTAGACGGAAAGGGAATAGTTCGTACCTATGTAATTTTGCTTGAATATTGGATTTACTTAAATTCAAATAAACGTCAAATTTTGTTTACTTACAATATATAAAATAACCAAATCACTGTATCAAATCGAGTAGTAATTTTAGTTTAAAAAGAACAAGAATTGTTTTTCCCAATAATCACAGTTACACAATAATGCAGTACCTATATTCATTTTATATTTTATTTTTAAATTTTTAACTTTTAATAACGTCATGATGATACAGTACCTGTGATTATTTTTATTTTCGAAATATATTTCATAGAATTATAGTTTTAGCCAGAAAAACATAGTCAAAGTAGCGTATTAAAAAAAGCGTATAAAGTGAAGTGGGACTAACATTACGGCACCGAGATAGTACTTATATCATTAACGCGTTGAATTTCAATAAAATAAAAAACTAACTTATAAAACTGTTTTACTTTTATGGAAAAGCAAATATAATACTCCGTACACTATAATTAACTATGTAAGGAATCTTAGGAAGTACTCCCTCCATTCCACTATCTTCTTCCCACTTTCCCAAAAAGGAAATTCCACTATCTTCTTCCCATTTCTATTTTTGTCAACTTTTAACCAATCTCATCCACACAATTTACTTTATTATTCTTCTACTTTAATCTCAACCACACAACCTCTCCACCTTAATATTTGTTCCATATTGAAATGGGAAGAACAAAAAGAAATAGAGGGAGTATAATACTACGAAGTATTATAAGATCAAGGGATCGGAGCTCAATTGGTCAAACAAGGTGTATATATTATAGTAATAATATATTTGAAATTTTAAACTAACATGTGCAATGATACAATGGTAGAGTATATTTCTATGAATGAATATAATAGACGAACAAAAATTTGCATGGAAACTCAAATTAATGCAAGGAGTTCTTTTAAAATTTTCTAAAACCTCTACGGTCAATGTAAATTTAATTTCTAAACACAACATTCATCTGAAGAAATTGATAACCTTGACTCATGATAAATACTACGGAGTATAAACATTGCAAATAACACAAGTAAAGGGAAGAAGTTTATTAAGTCACCTTCAATGGTGGCGGATGCTCTTCTGATTTTTCATTCATTTCTCATCTTACATTCTTGAGGTAGAGGAATGTTGTACAAAGAATTATAGCTTATTGGAGTATAGTGACGTCACTAGAGTATACGTAGTGTCAACGAAGTCAAGGCATATGCGGAATGTGAAGGACGATATTAGTTCCCCGGCCCTTCGTGAATATATGTGTCTTTTGGTGAAAATATAACTACCGTTGTATTATGATTTATGATGTGTATAAATAGATGTTTGATGTAATTTCATATGAAGTGAATAAATATGTTTGATGTAATTTCATATTATTTGCATTTGTGTATAAATAGTGTCATTTCAATATAACTACCCCGTTATTATGTTGTCTATAAATAGATAATCGATATAATTTAACGTTATACAATTCACGAAGGGCCGGGGCACTAATATCGTCTATCACATTCCGTGTATGCCTTGACTTCGTTGACCGTAGGTATACTCTAATGACGTCAATATACTCTAATACAGCTCAATGCATGGTACTATTTGCTTCATTCAGTGTAATTGTATCATATTTGTATCATAGGGCTGTTACTCTTGGGCTGTCCATTTAGCAGGGCTTCAACATACGTCTTTTTACATCATCGGAAAAGGGCTTAGAGTTTATATCTCGGTGTCAAAAGGGACGAGATCTAATCAACCGGCGCTTTAATGTTTAGTAGGGACATTTCCCGACCACAAACAACTCGTAATGACGAATCAAATTGGTAAGGTCTTCGGAATGACTGTCTTTTCAAATTGAGTTCGAAAAGACGTTTTTAGTAACATGTCTTTCATTTATTACATGCCTTTCAATATATGGGTGAAGGACAGTGTACTAGAATACTTATTTTACTCATTAAATTGAGCAAGTACTTTCCATTTACACAGATAACAAACAATGGAATGCATTAGTTACAGGAAAGAATTGGTGCTACCTATCATTTACAGTTTTAATCATGCAGGCTTTAGTTCATCTAGTCGCCCGACTTCATCATGCGCTAGTTTTCCAGTATGGGTCCGAGTTCCTGCAAAGAATTCCGCGGTAGTAAACAAAGTGCAAAAAAATAACCAACAGAAATAAAGAGCTCGGGAAGTTGGTCGGATAATGAACCTACCCCAACAGGCTGAAAAACCATATGCTGCAAATTATAAGCCCTCAACCGTCTCTTATGCTTAAGATCCACGGGTGATGACCTGAATGCTAAGTTGCTCAAATATGGCTTCGAAGACGGACTCTTTATCGACATGGAAGGCAACGTCCGAGAGAGCCACGACTCTGATGGAGACTTTGGCAGTATTGGACCCAAAACCAGCAGCTCGTTATCGCTGATACCCTCTTTAATATCAGAATCTTCATCCCTACACAAGTGTTCCCCGGCATCTTGGAATGACTTTTCAGGAGTGGATACGACACTACTGCAATCAACGGCTACTTCCGAGACATGTTTTTCATCCTCGTTAGTCATGCACTTGATGTCTTGTAGTGAATCCACTGATGGGTTTCTTCCCCTGGATTCCGCCGAGCTTGAAATCGAATTTCGAGGCTGTTCCATAGGCTCAGAATCCACAAATAAGGTCTTTTCGATAGCAGGAATTGGCCGATTGGTTATTTCTTTAGTATCATGGAGAGATATCACCTCATTAAATTTTGTTGCACCTTGATTTTGTACGTCATATTTACTAGCGATCAAATCTCTACATTCCTGGGGGAGACTGAGATATCTCTTTTCCTTGTCGAGGAAAGACTGAGGTGATCCGACCTTAACTGCTGCAATGCTTTGGATACCGTAACTTTTATTGATCGGTGGTTCATTTTTAGAAGCGTACTGATGTGGCCCTCTTCTCATATCTCTCCTATGACTGACTGTTTTATCCTGCACAAGGAATAAGTGTAGAAGTTTACTCATCAATCGCCGGCTTTGATTTTTGACGATTTACTGATAAAAATGTCTCCGTCTCCAGGACAATAATGATAAAGATTAGCGGGTAATTCATACCTTCTTCTCACTTTTACCATAGTGATCAATATTTGCAGGTCTCGTGCGAACACTTTTGACAGAAGATATCCCCTGTGCGTGATCTCTGATCCCTGGTATTGGATTCAACATACAAAATTTAGGTAATAAACCACATAGCTTGCCCGACATATCCCCAACATACTCATCCTCCTCGTCCTCCTCGTCGTCGACTTCCTCTTTCTCATGCACGTGATGATGAGTCAAAGTGTACTGTGGGGACGCTGGTGACTGCTGCTTCCATTTTATTACCCTCATAACTGGCTTCGGCTGCTCTATGGCAGCAGAATGCTTTCTAGGAACAAAATGAGGCGTTTCTGAAGCGACGGCTTTTGCGGCAGGAAGGAACCTATCCATCATGAAGTCGCGTGCCTGGGAATCCGCGAAAACCCCTGAAGATTTTGCTGTACTTTGATTATCCAGTCCACTCACTCCACTGACGCTACAGTTGAAGAATGACTCTGTCCGAGAAAGGGTGTCACGTGCATCTACGAAGGTCACATTTTCGTCGTCTGAACTAGGGTTATCTTTTTCTTGTGGACCATCTTCGGTGTTTTTAAATTCTGATACGCCTTCATTTGAACCAGAAATTGGGGACTCTTTCGGTGTTGCATCTGTCGGTTTCTGCGTATGATTTACGATCCTCCCTGGTGGTAGTTTCGGAGCAACATCTCGCTTCCAAGGGATGTCTTTCAGTACTTTATTTTCGTCCTTTGGTTGTCCGGGCATCTGCTCCCACTGAAACGGAACAACCCCGGGATTTCTCACAGGACCTGATTTCAGCTCCGACTTGTAGTAAGGAAGAGGAGGTAAAGTTGGCTTCGAGTCGTTGGTCTTCTTCAGGTTAACTTTTTGTTGTGCTGCCATTGACGAGCCACGCCTCACAGAGAGCAGAGGTTGATAAAAATTAAGTTGCCGTTGCTCCATCAAATATTTTGTATGATATTAAAAGCCTACATATACGAACCAATATGCAGGATGTCAGCGATCGCTGCTGAAATACAGATAACTCGACAAACTCACCGTCTTATGACTCCGCCTAGAAATGGACTACACTGTATAGTCAAACAGACACCCCCATTCTTTCTAATGCGACAACTATCAAGTATCAACCGACTAGGTCGTGGGCTAATGAAAACATATCGTAAATCATGATCTATCGACAGCACGACAAAGTCTGAAGTAAATAGAACGGAAAGAGCAACTTTAGAAGTGAACATTCATATCCAACAGTATACACAACCACAACACCCTGAGATACTAGCCAAAATTCGAGTCTCGAAATATACTCACTACTAGTTTTGCCTAGTGAAAATCATGACACACGACACGAAACAAAATTCTTCGAGACGTTTTGATCGGTCCACGTTCGCTTCCCAAAATCGTAAAATTCTAGGTCCGCCACTGCCCATTCAAATCTAATTTTAAAAACCAAGAATAGCATATTAACCAAAGTACATACGAGTACATATGTTTACTCAACTTTGACCTGCTATTTTAACTTCAATGGTCCTAAGTTTCAAACACACGTTGACTTACTTTTCCTATACACAAAGTTTGACTTACTTTTATTTTTTGGAAAGAGTTGATTTTCAAACTCAACCAAAAGTTCATGAACTTTAATTCTGTAGCAACAATTATTTTTATACTCAAATTCAATAACATAAACTGAATTTCAATTGCTGATTAAATTTACTAACTACTAACACAGTCTATTAATCAATCACATGAAGATACTCAAACCAACATAAACTTAATAATAATAACAATTAAAATTGTAGCAGTCACAAATTATTAATCAATCATTTCATCAAGAATCATTATAAGATATTGCTAATCATTTACTATCATAAATAAATATTAAATATATATAAAAAAAATGAATAATTTAATCACAGAAATCCAAAAAAAATGAAGGAACAATAAGATTTCCAAAAATTCAAACCTTACCCAGAAAACCCAGTACAGAAATCTTCAGCATAAACCCAAAAGAAAACACAGAAAAATGAAAACAAAGAAGAATAAAAGAAATGAACTTTTGCCAAAAAAAATAATTCTCTATCAAATGATCTGTTTCTTTTGATGAAATGATTGGAGGAAAAAGTAGAAAGAAAAGAAGAGCTGTAAAATTAGTACTGAATCTTTTTTTTTTTTGGGTGTTCGACTTTATTAAAAATTATTCATAAAAATAAAGAGAAGGAATAAAAAGAGAGAAAAAATAGGAAGTGAAGTGAGGAATAAACCCAACCATACGCATGTGTTCTTGTTTACTTCACCGCATAGCCTCCCCAATTCAATTCAATTCAATACTCGTATATTTCTTAATCTTATTTCAAGTATTTTTATTATAAATGTTTTTAAATTAATTGTTTTAATTTATCACCGAAAAATTTTATTTGAGTACTCCGTATAATTTTACAATTAAGTTATTGTTAGATATTCAAGTTAACTATAAAGTTTTGGGGTAGTTATTTTTATTTTTTGAGGTTGAGAATGTATTGTTTCACGTTACTATTATGTTAATGTGAGACGATTTTTAAAAGATATACTCCAATACTAAATTTATTAAATAAATTAAGTTGATCGATCTTTTGAATTTTGTTAATTACCTTCTCTTTTACCTTTTTTTTCTCACAACATATTAAAATTAAAATATTATACAATTCTCTCCACTGTTTGACTTTTATGCCAAAAATAATAATAATATTAAAATTCGATGCGAGAGGAATCAAGAGACTGCACAAAAGAGACTGTTTTTAACAAGAATAACGTATTACTGTTGGTAACATCCCTCCGATCTTATTAAAATTAAGGGATATTTCAGTGCACTCGACTTTGGCGGTTCTGTAGTGCACGTGTGTGAGGTTTATTCACATGCACTCTAAACTTTGTGAATATGCTTAATATCGCCATTTTGTGACGGAAAACTTGACGACGTTAATTTTATGGATGAAGGCACCAATTATGAGTTTAGAGTGCATTTAGACCACATTATTCCTCGATTAAATCGCTATTATTTGTACTCTAATCAACAAAATTTATACTAATTAATCAACACATAATAAAGATTTAATTGAGGAATAATGCGCTTTTAATCAGACTCTAAACTCATAATTCGGCATTCTTCTTTAAACTTAACGTCGTCAAGTTTTCCGTCGAAACGATATTGGGCACATATTTACAAAGTTTAGAGTACCACGCTGAACAAACCTCACACACGCATCTACGCAGAATCCGCCAAAGCTCGGCAGCATAGGAAATATCCCTAAAATTAATGCATGTCGTAAAGCAATTGATGTACTGGTAATCTGGTGGAGTATTAAGTACGGAGTAACTCATAACTGTGCACTGACAATGTACTGCTCCTCTAACTTACTCGTATTTTGTTTGCATGCTTAAATCATAAATGTGGTCATGGAGAATTTTAGCTGCATTTACTTCGGATTAAAGAATCTCGGACTTTTAGGTGATGATATTGGACCTCCTTGACCCGATTAACTATGGTTGACATTGGGGTAAAGTTCGGTGAAAAATAATGTTTTCTATTTGTAAATTGTGAAATTAATAATCCATAACAAAGGATAATATACAATTGTTTCACATATACGACAACCAATTAAGTATTGATAAGTACATTAATAAGGCAACATTAAATGAACTATTGAGTAATTCAATTGGTCGTTGTACGTATACAACCGTCTTACAATAGAACTACTCTAATATGCTATAGGATATGTGATTTAAAGTAACTTTAATACTCAGCGTAGTTTTCAGAAAAATAATGAAAAATTATAACCGAGTGAAAGTTTACATTGACCAAAATGCAAATAAATTTAAAAGTGAAAAGAGTACTTAACTACTAAGCTAATACAATTAGAGATTATATCAATATAAAGAAAATTATTATCCCTAACTCTAATAGTGTTCGCCTTGAAGGGTACCATGTGCCTGGACTGATGTTGGAATCATACATATTCTTAATTCGTCTGTATAGATTCAACCTATCCCACAACAATTTTATGGTTACTTATCCAGGTCACGTCAACCTTAGCTTGATATGTAACATGGAGCAACTTATCTCTTCGCCTACACAGTACAAAATTTAAAAAAGATGTCCTTTCTTGATTTTTTTTGTATCAGGCTCTAGTGAGCTAGTTCGTCTAGCCTAACTAGTGCAAGCTCTCGTGGTTATCAAATCTCAGCTTCTTTCATCATTTTTAAGATAACTTCTTGCGTACTTTCAATAGTGACAATTTCAGGATAGAGATGCGGCACTGCACTGTTTTGGCCACCACCTCATTGTTGTGGTTTCATATAGCGTGAAAATAATAATGGCAAGGACCAAGGAAGAAGATTAGATTTAACTTTATATTGGCCGTTTCTTTTACATAGATATTTAATTCAGTTGATCGATGATCTAGTTATATATACCAATCAAAATTTCCTAAATATTGATATTATAAATCACTTGTTCAAAATGGTTGCACATATAATGTATTTTTGAGATGTTTCAATTGATTATACGGAGTATACATTTTTATTCCCCGATAAACTTTATTCGTAAATTATCAAAGTTTCGACGTTACTTATATTTTAAATTGATTATATATATATTTGTTATCTATTATCTCTAATAAATTAATATTATAGAATACTTTTAAAAATTATTCATAAGAACCAAAAGAAATGAAAAATAAAGAAAAAGGAGATAGATGAAAATATAAAATGTACTCCGTAGTAGAAGTGGCCATAATTAAATTTACGATGAACAGATCGAAAGATGCAACGTTAGACTTGAGTTGGCTCTAAATAAATTAAAAAAAAAAAAACAAAAAAAGGTAGCAACTTATCGTAAACTTTGTGCCGTTGTCAGTGTGTCATACTACTTTGGATCATGCAATTAAAATAATTTATAAACACATTAAATATTAAATATTAAATATTAATACGCAAATAACAAATTGAGAGGATCGATCGGAGGTGCTTGCGTCGTTATCACATTCAAATGTGGAAGTCGTGATTACAAGCTCCTCTTTTAATATTAATTAATAACTTACCCATTAAGTATATTAAAACGACTAAAGTGAAATCTCAAATTTGCGAGCACGTAATTAAAAAATAATCAACATAAAAGTAGAAACAACACATTTTTGCTATATTAACATAAATCCGTATTTTTTTCCCCCAAAATAAGTGTTCACATTTCCACTAAAATTTTTTCCAAATGAAGTGTTTTTTTTTTTTTTTTTTTTTATAGTATTTTTCAGTTTCAATAAATTGTTATCGTTTGCTTTATTTTTAACAATTTAATGTAACGGATAAGAGGAAGTAAGTTTTAACAATGGATTTTTTTTAAAAAAATAAATCATTTTAATTAACGCCACTTAAATCCACCGAAATAGAAATGCGGACTTAATTTGACATGGAGGGAATATAAAATAATATTGTGTTTTAACTGTTATATATTTTGTACTTAACTTTGTTCACAAATCTTTAAAATTTACTCGAATAAGAATGTGATACGGAGTATCTTTTTCTCTTATATATTGTGATATATGATAAATTTAAGTATGCATTATTTTTTGTCCAAAAAAAAAAGTATGCATTATTTTTCTTTTACATTTCAACGGTAAAGAACTAAAGACATTTTATCAAACCTGAAATAAGAAGTTATCAAAAGGCCCAAGCTTGTTGGCCCGACCCGATCCGATCGGAGTTTTCATAGGGATTGGGGAGACTTTAAGACCCACATTTTGGCCCAACTCGACACGAACATATCTAAAAGTTACAAACTTATGTATACATAAATGATACGGCGTATAAATCAAAGGAGTGTTAGTTAATAAAGTTAACCAACTAATTGCTAACTAGATTACTACGGAGTATATAAGTCTTTGTAATTGATATACTATTAGTGGGGAAAGTCTTAATATTACGCTATGTATGTGATAAATCAATGAGCTAATAAATTTATTTACACAATTGATCGTTTAATACCAATAATTTATTTACGATACATCAAGTACAACACTATAACAAGGTCAAGTGAGCACAATACTAAATAGTGAATATTTCTACGGTCTCTTGTTTCATACTAGATTTCGTAAGTCCTAAAGAGCTCAACCTAGCCTGAAGCCACTAAAAGCCCAAATGAGCCGAGTTTGGCCATCAAAATAGTCCCGCGCTTGTGGCTCGACCCGACCAGATCCGCATTTGGGCTTAATCTAATCATCCAGACATGCCCAAATCCGGCCCAAACCAACTAGACCCGCATTATTTTAGACCGGACATTATCAACGTTGTTCCCTAAAATACCTTGACTAAGTACAGTCTAAAGTATATAAATATTAGTCCTCTTCCATCTTATATATACTAAATCACCGCCGGAAAAGTGTGCTAAGCGGCTGAGTAATTCTACGATGAGGTTGCCTCATAGTATGAGACACACATTATTTCAATAAAATTTAACTTTACTTAAATTAATTCTCACTTTTTGTTTTTATTAAATTTTGTAATCTTTACTCTTTAACCATTACGGAGTAATATTTATAAAAAGATTTATCAAACACATATAAATATCTTGTTTGACCAATATTTCCCTTAACCACCATATTGTCGTCATTCTATGCTCAGTTACTTTGTTCAAAAGTAACGTCATTAAATTTAAAAAGTAACTCAATGAATCTTCAAAAGTAACTGTTTCGGGTATAAAGTTAGGAACCAAATACCAAAACTAGATACAAATGATTACAAGTCAAATGTGGATTACAAACTCGATAAACTAAGTCCTTGAGGGTCCTTAGCTTTCGGCTTTTCTCTTCCCTCCTTTCGTCCTGAAATCAGATAACAAACCTAGCCCCGGGGCCTTCCGGGTGATGGCCCTCCGACGCTCAAGTCAGTTACAAAGACAAATGAATCTAGAGAGAGAAAAGAGAGAGAAAAACCTTTGTTGTAGTGTTTTTGTGTGTGTGAAAACTTAGTGATTTTTAGGGTTTTAGTTGCCTTTTATACTTATCTCAGATTTGTCCTCTTGTGCCCCTGCTCCGAACCGTATGGTCCCGGGTGGACCATACTTGCCCCAGACCCGGGAGGTATTCCTGGGTCTCTTGGCGGATGAGGCCTTCCCGGCCCACGGTCCTCTCGGCCCGATACGTCCTGACCCGGGTGGAGTCACCCCCAACAACTGCCCCCATACAGGGGAAGCTATGGGCTTGGCCTGTATGTCTCAATCTCGCTGGACCGTCCGCTTCTTCTTGCACTCAGGCGTCTTAGCTCTCAGTGCTCTCGTTCCTATTTCTGCTCTGACTTCTTCTCGTTTGGGAGTAGCGTGTTGAGTACGCTTCCCTCTTTGTTTTGGCGCAACTTTTGAATTTCAAATCCCGAAATGTCGACGTTTCGTCTTCCCTGGCTGACACGTGTTGTAAGATGGTTAGGGGCGCACTATTCACGTTTGTTTCTATAAATACCCCCTAAGTTCTTTTCATTTTCTCCTTTACAAACTCATAAAACGCATAAAATTTTCTAAAAATTCTTCTGATTTCATCAATCCCTGCTTGCATTTCGTCCTCACTTCATCCAACCTTTGATTCCCTCCTTGTTCGTGTTTTTGCAAGGTAATTTTCGTGTTTGATTTTAGATCTTGTAAGTTTTAATTATCTCGTAGAGAACAATGAGCGCTTTACCGATTCGTCTTCTAGAACCGCTTCAGATTATGATAGGGTTACGGACTCCGAGGTTGAGCCTGAAATAGAGGATCTGACCCTGGGCCGGGAGGGTGAGACTAACATGGAGGCTCAGGCAGGGACCTCCCAGGCCGGCTTCTCCCAGGCTGACTTTGTCCCGGTACGAATCTTAGAGCCGGCGGTCTTCCGGATCCCAATGGATACCAGGATGCATGTGGCCTATAGGGATTTTTTGCTTGAGCGTAACTGTCCTGATCTCGCGGCTAAACATTATTACCTGCCCGAAAACTGGGAGTTTGTTGTGCCGGGACTGCATCAGAACGTTGTCAAACCTCCGGAGCTTCACACGGCTGTGTACATCAAGAACCTGGAGCATGGGCTCCGGTTTCCACTTCATCCATTCATAGAGAAGGTTCTAGAGCGGGCTAACATTGCGATCTGTCAAATGACAGCTTTCGGCATCAGGGTCATAGTTGCTTTTGCTTGGACCTGCTTGTATTTGGGGTTTCCCCTTACGATCAATCTGTTCCGGCGCCTTCATCACTTTCAGCCCTGCTCCTCTGACTCGACGAAAGGGTGGTGGTCCTTGCATACCGAGCCTGGCTACCTAACCCACTTCCCTATCAAGACCTCGATGAAGGGGTGGAATGAGAGATGGTTCAACCTCAAGTCTGCTGAGCCTTTCAACCATCCCCGGTGTTTCCATAACGACGTGAGGTGCCGTCTGGAGACCCCGGAGGAGTGGGTCCGTGGAAAAATCCTTCCCTGGAAGGACGTCCCTCGATCGACGATGAATCCGCCGCCAGAACCTATTTTGAGGCGTACTGAAGGAGTAAACAGTGTTTCAGAATCAGCTTCACGGCGAGACAATTTCTCAAGACAAATTCCTTAACGTTGTCGGCTTAGTCCCGACCCTTGAGGCGAGTAGCGGCCGTGGCTGAGTGTTGGCGCCTTAATTGTTTTTTCCTTCGTCTAACTTGCTATCTTCTGCCTCGCCCGAGTCTGAACGTCATATTTTTTTGTAGGTGACCTGGGCCCCCTGCCAGAGGAGGATCTTGCTTTTATCGGTCTTGTCAAGAACAATAAAACTCTCGACGATCCCTTGCCAGTAGACTTCGAGCGCCGCAAGCCAACACTCAAAGAGTTGGTAAAAATGCAATCCGGCGATCTTCCTAAGAGGCCAAAAGGAAAGAAAAGGCCTGCCTTCAAGCCTCCCCGTGACAAGAAGTCCGAACAGGCCGCCTCCGTTTCTTCCCCCACCCCGACCCCGGAGAAGCTCGCGGAGGCAGCCAGGCCCTTCCTGCCTCCCAGCCCACCCCGGGAGGTCAGGACATCTCAACAGCCCCCGTCTACGGCCGAAGTTCCGCAGTTCGAGGTGCAAACCATCGACTCCGAGCCCTCTGATGAGGAGCCCAGGCTTCGCAAGCGTAAAATCTGCGAGTTAGTTCCGTTCTTTCGTGGGGGAGTCTCTCTGAAGGTCGCCCCCTGGACGTTCCCTCTGATGGTTTGTCTTCAGTATTTCCAATCAGTGAGCAGGACGTATTTGACCTGCTGCCGTTCTCTATTCAGGGTTCTTCCTCCCAAGCTCGAGCTGACGAGCTAAAGGTGACCCTGGCTGTCCCGGGAACGGGGGGTCCAAGCGATACTCCCCTAGCCAAACCGCGGGATGATGCGGTGCTGGAAACCTCTCCCCTTGCCAGCGTCAGCTTGTTATCCATCAACGCTGCGAGCCGTCAGCGAAGCCAACCGTGCGCTCAAAGGTCTCGCCTCTGCTTACGGATCTCACCAAGTTTACGGATAATACCGCTCACGAACTTGTGATGCGAAAGCGCTCCTCCGCTCTTCATCGTCTTTGGGACTTGGCGAGACTCGCCCGTCTGAGGAAGGAGAGAACGTCCAGGGACAAAATTATTTCCGACCTTAAGGCGAGGTCAAGCATTTTTCCTCCCAGTGCGGGAGAGGAAGACCAAATTTTTCCGTCTTGGAGAAGGAGGCGAAGCCTTGGTCCTTCAATATCGGAAGCTTCCAGGCTCGGGATCTTTGCCTTGGCGAGAACAGCGGCCCGAAGAGAGGCGGCAGGCGAGATCAAGGCTACTACCTTCGCTATGGATATAAATTGAAAGTGAAAGGAAAGCATCAGGAGGAGCTTGAGCAGGTCCGGGCTGAGGTTTTCTACAACGGGGCGGACTTTGGGGCCAACGAGACTAAAGAGCTCGTGGCTATCATTAACCCTGAGTTCGACTTTGAGCACCTAGCCCGGCTGGAGGACGAGAGAGACAAGGCCCGTGAGGCGGGGAACGAGACGGGACCGGAAGCGGGACCGTCTACGGCCGGTGGTGGTGCCGGCTGCTAGGAATTCGGGCTGTCGTCTTCCGAATCCTCTTGCTCGGGATGACGTTGCTTCGGTGCAATGCCGAAGAGTCCTCCCATCAGCCTACATTTTGCTTGTTTTTAATTTTAATAAGACTTACAATAGCCGATTCCGGTAGGTCTTTTAGTTGTTTTTTCTTTTCACTTTCCTCAGTTTGCTCCCTTCCCGGCCTGTGGGTTTGGGGGCAACACCCGTGTAATATACTCTTTTATCAATGTTAGTTTCTAACTTTTGCTTTTCCACACTTAGCTTATTTTGCTATGTTTTCAATCGTATTATTTTATTTTCGCTATTCTTACCGGGGCCGGGTGATTTTCCCACACTTAGCTTATTTTGCTTTCTCCATACTTAGCCTGTTAGTTCCGCTTACATTTATATTGACGTCTCCCGCTGCCGAGTAGCTTTTCTATACTTAGCTTATTTCTATCTTGTTTTCACTCGTGCTATTATCTTTCGGGACCGGGTAATTTTAGGCGTATTCTTCCTTGTTAT
Organism: Dianthus caryophyllus; assembly: GCA_023091065.1. Taxonomy (NCBI): domain Eukaryota; kingdom Viridiplantae; phylum Streptophyta; class Magnoliopsida; order Caryophyllales; family Caryophyllaceae; genus Dianthus; species Dianthus caryophyllus. Next base: position 8,405,387 of record CM041520.1, read on the forward strand.
TATCTCTCTCTTAATGCTTGTACCGTTTTTGCCGTTTGTACCGGGGCCGGATAAAATTGTTTGGTCCCAGCGTTCTACTCATACTTAGTCAAATTTCTAGCTTTCTCTCGTTGTGTTGTCAATACCGGGACCATGCACTGCTTAGCGTCCGGTGATTGTGACTACTCTTCCGTGCGTTCATACACTTGCCCCCGACGACCACGGATGAGCATTGTGCAAGGCCATACGCAGGGCGCGAGTCGCCCAGGCCCCAGGCCCGGACTCTCAAGGCGCGATGTTCATCCTACGTGAGCATGGGAGGTCCGCGGCCTTCGCCACCGCTACAAGGACATCGGACAACGTGGTGAGGCGGCCTAGGCACGTGGGCCATCATAGACATCCCGGCTCTTTTGCATTTAGGGCACCCTCATCCGGGCCCGACGACGCCGGATGAGCATTGTCTGCAAGGCCATACGTCGCGAAAGCGGCGCCAGGCCGGCTGGACTCAAGGCGCGATGTTCTTCCAGACGTGGCGGTGGGTTCTGCGGAGGTCTTACCCATGGGAGGTCCGGCAGCCGCCACCGGCCACAAGGCCGTGCATCGACATCGGGCGAGAAGAGCCAGGCACGTGGGCCATCATAGACATCCCGCTTTTGCATTTAGGGCACCCTATCCGGCCCGACGACGCCGGATGAGCATTGTGCAAAGTCAGCACGCAGTGGCGCGAGCCGCCAGTGCCCCGCCTGGACTCTCAAGGCGCCGATGTTCATCCGTGACGTAGGCATGGGTTCGCCGCTGGTCTTACCGTCATGAGGTCCGCGGCCACCGCCATCTGGCCGACATCGGACATCGCTGCGGTGAGCAGCCTGCACGTGGGCCATCATAGACATCCCGGCTCTTTTGCAGATTTAGGCACCTCATCCGGCCCGACGACGCCGGATGAGCATTGTCTGGCAGTCGCAGGCGCGAGCCGCGCAGGCCCCGGGCCTGGACTCTCAAGGCGCGATGTTCATCCGTACGTAGGCATGGGTTGGCGCGGAGGTCTTACCCGTGGGAGGTCCGGCGGCGCCCCCGGCCATAAGGTCGAGATCGACATGCGGTGAGAAAGCGGCCTAGGCACGTGGGCCATCATAGACATCCCGCTTTTGCATTTAGGCACCCTCATCCGGCCCGACGACGGCCGGATGAAAGCATTGTAAAGCCGTCGCAGGCGCGAGCGCCAGCCCCCGGCCTGGACTCTGGCGCTGCGATGTTCTTCCGTACGTAGGCATGGGCTGCCTGGGAGGTCTTGCCCTTCTCCGGTCTTTTATGTCTTTTAGCTGCTCCGGGGCTTGTTCTTGCCCCTGCTCTGTTCCAGGCCGGATTTTGGATGCGTATCCTCCTTTTCCTGAAAGTGTTAGCAAAAATTTTCAAAAATTCCTATTTTGAATCAGACTATCGTGATTAACCGGGGTCGGGGGTAGTCCCCCCTCCTTGCCCCCTGGCCAGCTTTTGTGTGATACAAATCTAAACAAATGCTGGGCAAAAATTCTACTAAAAGTTTACCAAAAACTTACAAAAGCCCGCGGTGTCAACATTCCTGATCACTCGCGTTACAAATGTCTATACGTTGCCTCGTTAAAACCTTCCCGTGGAAAACCCAGTGGGACAAAACCACGGGTAAGGAAAAAGAGTACAACGCTTACACGTAATATTTCTTTAACGTATCAGAGTTCCAATGGGACGGGAGGTCGTGGCCGCTCATATCTCTCAGCATGAAGGTCCCCGGCTGCTTTATCTCTGTGATCTGATAGGGCCCTTCCCAGGTGGCTGACAACTTCCCGTGAATGTTCCCTTTCCCGGTAGCGGATGCTCGTCTTAGCACCAGGTCTCCCAGCTCAAACTCCCTATGCTTCACTCTTCGATTGTACATTCTCCTCATTCGGTTCTGGTAAACCGCCAGATTTTCTCTTGCCTGGTCCCGGACCTCATCTAGCAGGTCCAGCGACTCCTTTCTCGCTTGCTCATTACTGGCGGGATCGTGCAGTTCTCCTCGGGCTGGGTAGAATTGCTTCAATCGGGAGTAAGGCTTCGGCTCCGTAAACCATGTTGAATGGGGTATGCCCGGTGGATTCCTTGACTGTAGTTCTGATTGACCAAAGCACGCTTGGCAACTCATCGGCCCATGCCCCCTTGAGCTCGTCCAGTCGTTTTTTCATGCCGCTCAACATTTGTTTGTTGGCGGCCTCGGCTTGTCCGTTGCTCTGCGGGTGGCAAACTGATGAGTATGCGACAATTGTCCCGTTCCGCTTTAGCCAGTCCCGCATGTTGTCATTATCAAATTGCTTCCCATGATCAAATACCACTACCTTGGGCACCCCAAACCTTGTGATTACATTTCTCCAGATAAACTTTCTCACAGCCTGCTCGGTGATGGTCGGGATAGCCTCTGCCTCTATCCACTTGGTGAAGTAGTCAATAGCCGCTACTACGTACTTCCTGCCCCCGGTGGCCGTTGCAAACGGACCCAGTATGTCCATCCCCCACTGGTCAAAAGGTACCGGGCTCAGGACTGGTCTGAGGTCCCTGGCGGGGAGGTGGATGTCCGGGGCGAAGATCTGACACTGCCGGCACCGCTTACTCAATTCCTTGGCATCTTTTAGCATGGTGGGCCAAAAATAGCCGGCTCTCAATGCTTTGTGGGCTAGCGTACGCCCGGTAACGTGGTGACCGCAGACCCCTGAGTGTATGTCGTTTAAAATGAATTCAGCGTCCAGGTCCCCTACGCACTTTAGTAGCGGGGCTGAGAATGATCGCCGGTAGAGCTCTCCGTCCACGAGGATGAACCATGGGGCTAGCCTCTTCAGCTTAGCTGCCTCAGTCTTGTCTCCCGGGATTTCTCCCTCCAGCTTGTATTTCAATATCGGCCTCATCCAGCCACTGTCTTCGGAGATGGCATTGATCGTTAACACCCTTTTGCCACGGATATCGACGTGAATCGCTTTTGACTTGTTGTCTCATTGTGGCGGCGGCGAAGTTTGGCAAGCGCGTCCGCTTTGTTGTTTTCGGACCTGGGATATGATGAACTTCAAAAGATTTCAGTCCGGAAGTCAGGGCTTTCGCTCTCTGGAGGTATAACGCCATCCCTTCTTCCCGGGCCTCGTATTCCCCGTTAAGTTGGCTCGCCACCAGCTGCGAGTCCGTTCTCAGTTCGATCTCTTCTGCCCCCATGGCCTTTGCCAGTTCCAGGCCTGCCAGCACCGCCTCATACTCGGATTCATTGTTTGTGGCCGGGAAGGCAAATTTTAGGGCATGCCAAACTCGTGGTCCTTCAGGATCGATGATCACCACTCCGGCCCCGGAGCCATGGATGGTGGCGACCGTCAGATATACCGCCATACTCCTTTGGGTGCATCCCCCCTGGCGGGGTGGGTGCACTCGGCAATGAAATCTGCTAGGGCCTGGGCCTTGATTGCCGTTTCTTCCGTGTAGGTTATCGCCGCTTCGACAGTTCAATTGCCCACTTGAGGAGCCTGCCGGATTTTTCAAATTTTTCAAGTGCTTTCTCCAGGGGCTGGTCTGTGCGCACCTCCACCGGGTGAGCATCAAAGTATGGTCTCAGTTTCCGAGTCGCTATAACAACAGCGTACGCGGCTTTTTCGATGATCGGGTAGTTTCTTTCCGACTGTCCTAATGCATGACTGACGAAGTAAATTGGTTGTTGTTGTTTTTCTTCTTCCCGCAGGATGACTGCTGATATTGCGCTCGCGGTCACGGCGATATATAAGATTAAAGTTTCGCCCGTGACCGGTCTTGCCAAAGTAGGCAAAGTTGTAAGGTGTCTCTTCAACTGTTCGAAAGCCTCGTCCTGCTCCTTCCCCCACACAAACCTCTTGTTTCCCTTTAGGACCTGGAAGAACGGTGTGGACTTGTCAGCGGACCGGGAGATGAACCTGGATAATGCTGCCATCCTCCCGTCGAATCAATGTCCTTAATTGTCTTCTACACGGCAGGTCTAATATGGCCTTGACTTTTTCGGGGTTGGCGTCAATCCCTCTTGAGCTGACCAGGTACCCCAGAAACTTCCCTGACCGGACTCCAAAGGTACACTTCTTCGGATTCAGTTTCATTTGGTATTCTCTGAGCGAACGCTTTCTCTCAAGTCTTCCAGTGTTTCTCGTCGGACTTACTTTTCACAATTGCATCGTCCACATATACCTCCATGTTTCTCCCTTTACATTTTGCAAACACGGCATCCACCACGGTATTTGATGCGTGGCCGGCGTTCTTAGTCCGAATGGCATCATCTTGTACATGTAGACCCCCGTGTCCCGTGATGAAGGCGCACCGGCCGCTTCTTCCTGACAGATAGACTTGGTGGTATCCCGGTACGCATCCAGGAAACTTCGGGGTCGAGTGGCCGCTGGTGGAGTCCACCAATTGATCAATCCTTGGCAACGGGTAACAGTCTTTGGGGCACGCCTTGTTTAGGTTTGTAAAATCAACGCACATTCTCCACGCCCCGGACGCCTTTTTCACCATTACCACGTTAGCCAACCACTCGGGATAGTCACAACGTTCAATGAAACTCGCTCCAACAACTTGTTTATTTCTTCGAGAATAGCGCGTCCTTTTCGCACTCATGGGCGCGACCTACCTTGATTGGTTTGTAGCTGGGGTTAACGTTCAGCTGGTATACATTTACTTCCGGTCTTATCACCGGCATCTCCGCCGCTGAGTAGGCAAACACGTCCTTGTTTTCTTCCAAAATACTAATCAGACTGTCTTGGAAGCTGGGTCTAGCTCGCCAGATGATTACACTTCTCCCGGTGACATTTCAATCTCTGTTGTCTCGCTTTCGGTCCCCGAGTCCGCATCCAGACCCTCGCTTCTCCTTTTTGTTAAAGGGAGCTTCACCTGCGCCATGTCTTACGCTTTTTTCCCCGGTCCAATAGGGAATTGCAGGATCCCCCGGCCTTCTGGTCGCCGTAAACTTTCCCCTCGGTCCAATTGTCTGCTACATAAACCATGCGCGCTCGAATTGACACAAACGCATGAATGTGGTCCAGGTGATTTCGGCCGATGAGGCGTTATCTGTGCGATGGCGTCAGCGACCACGGCTTGCGTCTCACGCCTTGGGCCATGTCTTCCTCCCTATCGTGACCGGCAGGTTATCGTCCCCATTGGTCGGGATCTGCCGGCTCACGTGGCCATACAAATGGCGAGCCTATGTATGGTGTCGATTCTCCTTCTTCGCACCTAACTTTTCAATGTCTCCGATCTGGGGAGGTTGGTGCAAGCTCCGGTATCTATCATGCACCTGTGGACCAGATGAGGTCCGATATCCATGGAGATTACCAATGGGTCGCTGTGCGGGTAAGAGACCCGTTGATAGTCTTCCTGGCTGATGGTCAAGTCCGGGATGGGAGGTTTCGGTGCTATTCTTTCGGCTGAATATACGCCCATCCTAGACTGCTCACGTTTCTCCGTCTTTCTTTTCCTTCCGGACAGGACTGACTCCTCCGTCCCGGCGATCATATGGATTTCGCCTATTCTTTGCTTGTTCTTTTTCGGACCTGCTTGACCCGGATCACCACTACCTTCGCCACCGTCTCTGTCTCGCTTGTCCTTAACAAAGCGGCGCAAGGTGCCTTGCTGTACCAACCGCTCGACCTCGTGCTTCAAGGATACGCAGTGTTCCGCCATTCGGCCGGCCGCTCGTGGTATTCGCAGAAAACCGACTTATCGCTCCACAGGTGTTTACTGCGGTCGAGGCGGCCCACTTGATTTCGTTTGGTCATCTCAAAATTTCCGCCGAGACCCGATGAAGCGGTGTGTAGTGAGTTCATTCTTTGGAGCTGGCCGGGTTGTTTCCTCGGCCTCGACCGTCCGGTTATCCGGCGATCGTTGTGATTGTTATTGCCGCTGCGGTTGAAATTCTTCTTGCGTGTTGTTGTTGTTGTTGTTGTTGTTGTTGTTGTGCCTCCGGCGGTCCTTTCCATTCGGTTGGGCTCATACCGTCCTCTTTCTTGTCATTTCTCTTCAATGTTTTATGGAATCAAGCTCTTCGCACAAAGCCTTGACCATCTCGCGGGCCGCCATCGGGTGGCGGCGGATTCATCGAGGAGACTTTTCGCCTCTCCCTCTTTCAAATTTACCGTCAAGGCATGGACCCCTATCTTGGAGTCCGTGTCTCGATTTCTTTGTGATTCTCTGTCAAACCGGTCATATACTCCTTGACCCTTCACTCTTCCCCTGCACCACGTTCAGGAGCTCCGTAGCCACCTTCTCTCTCCTTTTGTTCCCTGCGTACTGCTGGCGGAACACCCGACACATGTCCTCATATCCATAGATGGAGCCAGTTGGTAGGTTACGGAACCAGGTTTGTCTGAAGTCCGTGGTCGTAGGAAAAACTTTGCACCAAACGTGGTCCGTAGAGTCGTACATCATCATGTGGCTCTCATAGGCCGCGAGATGTTCCTCCGGTCTGTTTTCCGCCATATTGTATCGTTGGAATTTTCATCTTGGGAGGAAGAGGGTACTCGGCAAGAAGAAGCCAAAAGCGATTTCACCGTGACTTTTCCTTGTATTGTGTTTCCTTTGGGTTTGTTGCGCTTGGGCCTCTCGGTGCGTGGAACCTCAGCTTGGACACCTCCTGGGTCGAGGGTGGTGGCTGGGTGAGTGAGAATGTTCGACTCTCTCCACGCATCGTCGCTGCTTGACGTCTCATTGTCCTCATGAAAAAGCTTCTTAGGTGTTACGGACGGGATGGGATCTTTTCTTGGTGGAGACTTCTGTTGACTTTGCTCGGGAGAAGTCTGGCAGTGGTGTCTCCCTCGGTTTTTCGAGAAAGCACTCATCATCCTTTTCTCCTCTGGAGTCGTGGCGTTGCGGCTCGGTCTCAGGGGAATGCCGCAACCCTCCTCCAGGGTATTTGTTTCTTCCATTGTTTTCTCGGCTCTTGTGTAGGGTTTGACATGGCTTTTTGTAAGATTTTTGTGAAATCTCCCCACAGACGGCGCCAATTGTTTCGGGTATAAAGTTAAGAACCAAATACCAAAACTAGATACAAATGATTACAAGTCAAATGTGGATTACAAACTCGATAAACTAAGTCCTTGAGGGTCCTTAGCTTTCGGCTTTTCTCTTCCCTCCTTTCGTCCTGAAATCAGATAACAAACCTAGCCCAGGGCCTTAGGGTGATGGCCCTCCGACGCTCAAGTCAGTTACAAAGACAAATGAATCTAGAGAGAGAAAAGAGAGAGAAAAACCTTTGTTGTAGTGTTTTTTGTGTGTGTGAAAAACTTAGTGATTTTTAGGGTTTTAGTTGCCTTTTATACTTATCTCAGATTTGTCCTCTTGTGCCCCTGCTCCGTACCGTATGGTCCCGGGTGGACCATACTTGCCCCAGACCCGGGAGGTATTCCTGGGTCTCTTGGCGGATGAGGCCTTCCCTACCACGATCCTCTCTACCGACAAGGTCTCCTGACCAAGGAGTCACCCCCAACAGTAACTATCAATTTATTGTCTCATACTATGAGACGGCATCACCATAAAATTTGTATTAAAGGTTTAATCATCAAATATATTTACTCGCGAAATCTTATAGTGTACTTTTTGAATTTTCAAACACAACAATTTTTGGATAATTTTTTCTTCTAGAGTAACTAATTTTCTTAATAATATTTTCTTATTTAAGTATATATTTTTATAATTTTATTGTCTAATCCAAGCTAAATGAAACAATATTTATAAACAAAGACGAACTATTTAATTCGTGTGCATGCAAGAACTATTTAGTTCTTTAAATTTGAGAAAATACGTGTTACTCTGTGTTATCTTTGTCAATTTTATTACGGAGGATCTTACTTTATTTTATCAGAAAAAGAAAATAACTTAGAGAACAAACAATACTTTATTTAGACCACTTTTATTTGTGATTTTTTTGTATGAGTTGCAACATGAAAAATAAAAAAATTAAAGGTAAATACAAGTTAAATACACATGGAGTTGGTAACCCATGTGATTTGGGTTGGTCGAGCAACCTCATCAAACCCACCATTTGATTGGTGGAAGAAAAAAGGGGTGGAGTAGAAAGTATTATAATAATAGAAGATAATACGGAGTATAAGATTATGTGAGTTATTGATAAAGTGGATAAAAATTGATAAATGTTGAGGGTATGGGTTGTGATATTTGATGAGTGAAAAATTAATTTTTTAATTGGGTTGTATAAGGTGAAAAATCACCAATAAATATGATTTTAGGGGAGATTATATTGCCACTCTTATATGGCTAAACCACTCAAGTTATAGACTTATAGGTATAAAAAAAAGGAAAAATTGTAAATTACAGTCCTTTAAAAACTCGAATTTAGAAATTATAGCCCTTTAAAATTTTTTTAATCAATTACAACCACATTTTTTGCTCCGTTTGTAAATCACATCCAAAACGGAGCTTCGGCAATGAAAATTTGTTTACACGTCATATAATTCAAATTTCCCCCCCAAATCAGACTTTTTATTGACGAAAATACCCTTTCTCATATCTTATATATATCTTGAACACATTCCTTCACTATTTTTTGATTAAAACTTGAAAATTAGATTTCTTCCTCTCAAATTAGGGTTTATTAGCTTTTTGAATTTCTGGGTTTAAATTCGATTTTTTCCTCTCAATTCGATTTATTTCCCTCCTTTTACCTTCAAATCTGAAAGCAAATATTCAATGTCTGACCAAAGTTGTGGAAAGTTGGAATAATAATTCGAAGACATGCTCATACTTTTGTGGGAACCCAATTGTGGTGAGGAAATCAGGCACCATTGATAACTCAGTTTTCTCTTTCTCAAACAAATTAAAAATCTGCCCCCATAGTACAAAAATCTCCATTCCTACACATCAATTCAATTTCGCACAATTACTAACATGCAATGACTACTTTAAAAAATAATTTGCTAATAAAGCAACAAAATTTTCGTTTTTTAATAGCCCAAATTATTAGGGTTTCAGAAAAATCTCAGAAATTGGGTGATTAATAGCAAAAAAGAATGACTCTTTCACAAAACATGCAATATGAAATCACTCAACTTTATCAATAATTCACTTTTTTAATCAAGGAAAAAAAATTATAGAAAAAAAAAAGTAAACAATATCTTTGGATTAGAAAACCGAAAAGTGACGATGAAGATGCTTTCTTTCTGAGCACACGTGACATTGACTGATGACTCAGTGAGTGAGTGACTGAGTCGGTGACAAAAATAGACAAAATTTGTGGTTAAGGAAGCTTTGAAGATGAAAGAAGGAGAGAGACAAAGAAACATGAGTATTTGAAAATGATAGGAAAATATGTGGCTGGGGGAGGGTTTAAACAAATAAAATGAAGAACAATGTGTTCCTTAAGTGAAGGGCAAAATGGGCATCACCATAGGCGGAACCAGCCTTAGGAATGTATGAAATTTCTGACCAGGTACTTTATTGATAAAAATTATTTAGGCTATGATAACAGTCATTGTGGCTGTGGTGTGGGTAGTCTGTGTGGCAATATTTGGGCTTAGTGACTCTTTGGTCAAGAGTTCAACTCTTGGAATTGCATTTTTTTTTGCTCGATTGTTTTCTAAAATAAAGCAACTACTCAATATATGGATCATCGAAGTAGTTTTCTAACCACTAAAAATAGTTATCCCTCTATTTTTTCTTTTGAGTTCAATAGTAACAAAAGGTCTTGTGTAAAATCGTTTCACACTAAGTTAGTGTGAAATAAAATTAGAAAAACACTAGCAAATATAAAAATTTATAAAATTAAATTAAATAAAAAGTATTTGTGATATTGTAAAAAGTTGACAACAAAATAGTATGTAACCAAACACGAGATTTTAATACACAAAATCAAATTATAAAAATTACATTATTCTCCGTAAAAATCTTTTGCATCTTACAACTAGATACTAGTAAAGTACTCCATAGTAAATTACGTGCAGAATAAGTGAATAACACTCAAAAATTTATTTATTTGTTTTAGTTATGTACAATAATACTTAATTTATGTTGGCGTTAATTCATTGTTCATCTTTTTTCTTCATCATTTTATTTCTAAGTACGTATAAACGATAACACCTAAAAGATCACAAATTATGAAAAATTATATTGAAATTACCATAGGTAGTTCGAAAAAAAAAAAAAATCTTGTTATAAAAAATTTATTTTTATATATTAATAATTTTTTACTTAACCGTGTATACGGGAAATCTATGGAAAAATACGACGTTTTCAATTAGTAAATTTGTAATTTCTAGCTTGTGATATTATACAATGATTATTTTAGCCCAAGCTGTTTTCAATTCCTAGTTCCGCCCCTGGGCATCACACTCTTTTTTTCACCGGAGATAGGCTAAGGACGCAATTACTAAAGAGGCCCCAAAAATATGGCTATAATTGATTAATTTTTTTTAAAAGGGCTGTAATTTTTAAAATCGCGCAATTATAAAGGCTGTATTTGGCGATTAACCCTAAAAAAAAAAAAAAATCACTTGTGGGTCTCCATGGAAAATATATTTGATAAAATGGAGTGACATAGCTAAAACCTCTTTGACAATAGTTGTGCCCTTATTTAGTTGTCGTAATGTGTATTAGACACATGCATTTTGTGTCTGATATGACACTTCATTTTAGATTAGAAGATTGAAAATTTTAAACAAAAAATAATCGTATTTAACACTGAGACACAACACCGCGTTGAAAAGTCTAAATAAGATTGACAACAATATTACCACGTGGTCAATGTGATATAGGACTTTCACTGTTTTATAAATCAGCTCAATGCTGATGATTTCTAATTGTAGTTAGAATGAGACACTATGATGCGTTCTGGACCAATACATACAGGATAAAGTTACTTTTTTAGTTTAGATTTCATGCAATCAATTACAATATTTATGTCGAGACGAGCTTTGACCGAGCTAATTTCACACATCTTATCCCTAGCCTGACTCATCATAGATGCATTTGCTCTAGAGAATCGCTATACGACTGTTTGCTTATGCAATGCAGATTTCAGGGGACAACCACATGTACCGCGGAGAAACTGTGAGAAGAGATCACAAGAACAAAGCGTCGGCAATTTGTTTTGCTGTAAAAATTCGAACTACATATAGAGAAATTTAATACTCCGTAGTACAATAGATGTTGTATAACAAGTCAGTTCTCAATAGCAAAGAACTGCAGAAACAATGCAGTTTAATAGTTTATTACCATCAAACAAATCGTTTTCCGTAGAAAACACAGTTACTGAAAAAAAAAATGTAATCGTAGTTGCAGAAACGCAATAAACAAAGGTTAATCTGTTGCAAAATTGCCTCAGATGATGGATGATAAATCGAACGATACCAGGTCAATCGGGGATATGTCGAGCGTTCAACTTATCCTCAAAACGACAGCACGAGTCGCCTCTCATCTCAGTACTCATATCATTCTCTGGCGCTGGGTAGTAATCGCCTCTTAGTTGAACATCTCTTAGGTTAGGAATTTCGATGAACATCATCATGAAATGCTCATGAGTAGTTCCATGGATGAAGAGCTTCCTTAGCGAATAACATTTCGAAATCAACGCAACTACCGGGAGAGTCAAGCTCCTTTGGTTGACATCCCTATCTTGCGGAGGCCAATAATCGAGCTCGTTCAGCCTCAAATTCCGGAGATCGTATAAGAACCACCTCTCCCACGGGCCAAGATCCATGTGCCCGGAAGGAGCCGTCAATGAATACCCTATGGTTTCCCCACAATCGAGCTTCATTTTCGACAACTTTGGGTATCGAGCTAGTGTATCGATCCCAAAGCTAGCTTGAGAAGGCTTTGGTCTCTCCCGACAATCACCCTCCACCTTTATATGGATCTCTGTCAAGTTCGGGCAATGAGAAAGTCCGACAACTGCCAACGGTGCTAATAGCTCTCCTACACCTATCAAAAGTGACAAAAACTCGAGACGTTCCCATGTTTTCGTGGCATATCCATTTCTATTTCCATTCGTGTATGAGCTTTCACCGTCTAACGACACCCTACACCTTTTACTCATCCTATTTTCCTCGAATTCATCATCGTCAAGATCAAAAGTGCTACCTTGTAACGCTACTGCTAACGCTACCCCGTTATCATGGTCACTATCATCGCTCCAAACACAATCGATACCCAACCGCCTAATCCGACTAGAAATCGGCTCCACAGCTTGCAAAGACGCGGAAGCATTGAGGTTCCGACAACCGGAAACCTTAACCTCCACAAGCGTCTTCCTAAGCAAACAAACCAAGGTCCTCAACCCCCTCATAGTTATGTTCCCACATTGAACAACCTCAAACTTCTTCAACATAGAACACCCTCTCCCAATCTCAATCAACCGCGAATCATCCAAATCAGCCGAGTTCTTAATCGACAACGACTCGAGCCTATGACACAACGCGATCCCATCAAGGTGAGACTCGATCGCTTTACAAATCTCGTGAAAACAACCCAACTCAAGCATCCTCAAATTTGGGCATTTCAACCCTAACGCTTCCAAAGCAACCCAACTTCCCCTCACATTCTTCCCAACATCCAAAACCAACTCCTCAATCTCCGTCAACCCGCTAAAAAACCCGACCAAACCGTGAATACTAAACCCCGCATCCTCACTATTAAACCCTTCCTCGTCAAATTCTCGTTCCATCGACGAAATATCCACCAAATGAAGAACCCTAAGGTGCTTACAATTCGCCGGTATACCCACCAAAGCTTCATCCCCAACATACCCTATCGACCTCGAATCAAACACACACCCAACCCTAAAATCCCTCAAATTAGGGCAAAATCCCGTAATCGCCAAAATCTGATCAGACCTAAACCCTTCGGAAAACGCGTAATTCAGCAAATTCAGCTCAAACAATTTCAGACGCGATTGAGGATACGCTTCTAAAGCCGCAGGAATATCCTCCGTCCAACAATAAAAACACGAAACATCAATCGAAGACAAACGATTACAACCGCCTAAAAGACTCATAAATTCATACCCTTCAACGTCCATCTGCGGCCGCTGATGCCACCGCACAAGCTTAATACGCTCCAAATTAGGAAACGACGCCGTCACCACCGCCACACACGAAACCGATCGACAGTAGACCGTCAAGGAGGTGACACGTGGAAAATCACGGCGGAGGCGGTGGCAGAGGAGCACCGCGGACTCATCAAAGCTACTCGATGAAGAGAGAGAAACTCCCCAAGGAGAGAGAAGAGAGAGGTCTAAATGAGTGACATTAAGGAAACAATTAGGGAGATTGTAAAGCAAATATCTGATGTTTCCTCTCAAAGTAAGGTGAGTTCGAGTATGTCTCTCGAGTGAAGACCACTTGCGATTGACGAGAGAAGCAGCGTTTCGAGAGCGGACGTCGGTGACGAGGGCGATTATGTTGGTGAGGATGGCCTCCGGTATGTCGTGAATTGTCGACATTTTTAGACGATGTTAGGCACAAGTGATTAAACGTTATCCACGAGTACCTCCGTTCTGACCACTAGGCTAAGACGAGACGAGAATATTCAGGAAAAAGAGTGGGGGGAAGGAAAAGAAAGGAAGGGAAGAGAAGAGGATAGGAAGGACGGGAGGGAAGGGAAAAGCACGTGAAGGGAAGGAGTGATGGGTTTGGCGTATAGTAAAGAGGGGGGGAGTGTGGTCGTCACTGCTGACTGCTGACAATTACGTGAAATCGGTGCTTCTCTCATTTCTTAGATTTCACTATTACAGCTACGATTAAGATCTGTATGATGATCTTATACTACTCCTTCCGTTTCAGTGAATTGTTTACAGTTTGACTTTTATGTGAGGGGAAAAAAGTCAAACTGTAAATAAATGACTGAGACAGAGGGAGTAATTTATTTATGTAAATTTAATAATATAATTTATATTTAAATAAATATATATACGGAGTATAAAACAAATTTGTTAAACTTACGAATTTAGTTACTGAAAAATATTCATTTGTTACCGTTAGCAATAAAAGGGCTTTGGATTTTCTACATTTATAATTCCATGTATTTGGTGCATTTTACTATTAGTTGATAAAATTATATAGTTTTGTTATATTTTATCACATAAAATAGAAATGAAATAATAGTTTCATGCTATATTAAGTAAAATGCATCAATTGCATGAAATTTTAAATGCAGGAATTTTCATGCTATATTGAGTAAAAGTGATTCTCCTTATAATTCATTGAAACTTTCACATTTGTTTTAGGATTGATTTTTTAGGCAAGTGTAACCAACTAACCATAGTATTAAATTTATTAAAATATCATCTGTTTTTAAGAAAAGTAGTTGGTGATTTGATTTAAGATGAAAAATTAAGTTAAAAGTTATTTTTTGTAGAGTCGAAAGTAGAGGTGGCCAAGGGCCGGGCTCCAAAATTCAAGCCGGCCCTGGTGGGGAGGGCTGGCCTCAAGTAGACTCAATTTAGGCCCTAAATACTTAGCGGGCCATGGCGGCCTAAAGCCTCTACAATTTTTTTTTTTCTTTTGGCCGGCCCTTAAGTGAGGCTAAGTGGGCCACCGCTTTGAAGGCCTAACAGGCTTTTAAGCGGCTGCCTTAAAAATAGGCCTGAGGCGGCCGGTCACCGGCAAGTTTTCTAGTCGAAAGTAAAGTTAAAAAAAGGGAAAGTAATGAATTGGATGAATCAATTCAAAATAGAATAGGTAATGAATTGGGTGAATTATCATTGACAAAAATATGGTATGCCAATTATCAATTTAATATAAGATCATTTAACTAGTGAATGAGTTACTCTCTTATTTTAACTTCCGTGGATTATTCACTCTATTTAAGTTACTTTTTTTTTTTTGGAAAAAAGTGTAAAATAATCCTTTTCTGATAGTTGAAAATCATTGAAATCGATGAAAAATAATACTAGTATTTTGATGATATTATTGAACAATAAGAGCATATGTTATTTTAAGTTAAATAAAAATGTTAAATTTGAATTCATTCCAAAAATAAAAACTTAAAAGTGATAAAGTTAGAAAATTGCTCAACTATTGATATTTAAATCAAAAGTTCATTTCAATGTGGGTGACCCGTTAGACCAAGTGACCAATTAAACATTTAAACACATGAAAATAAATTCCCACCCATTGGCCATTGGCCATTGGCCATTGGCATATTATTAACGTTGTTGGGGTTACTTGATTCGAGTAGTTGCTAGCCTTTACTTTAATTTAAGGTGGGTTAGTTTTTACTCCTTATTTTATTGTAAACAAAATGGTAGCCCCTTTTCTTTCACCAGCTGTCAAATTCACTGTGTATTTTTTTTGGGTGGGTCTTCTTTTTTGAGTAGATTTTTGGTTATTTGTACTTATCTAGTACTGTAAAACGGTTTTATCAAATAAGATCATTTTTACATTGTAAAAATTTCATATAATAAAAGACAATAACTCTTTTTTCGTACGAGAAGTCTTATTATAATACGGAGTATTATAATATGATCGTTTTTAACTATGTTTATCTATGGAGTACAGTAGTTATGTTTACACAATTGAAAAGGTAAATGTAGTGGGTGAAAATTTTACCTATCCCAAAAATAGAAAATTTTGCAAATAATAAAGATATCAAGTAGAAACTTTAATTTTATATAACGAAAATGAGAAGAAAACAATAAAACAGATAAATAATTTTGTTTGACAAAAAAAAAAAAAAAATACTTCGTGATGTTGTAACTTATAAAATTAATAATGTGGTCCATTGATTACACTCGCTATTCACCGTCCATGATAACAAAATGTAACCAAGTTTCACGTGATCAAGCTACAAAATGATCACCTCAACCCAAAATATATATCCAATAGATGGCACAATTTATAGAAGTCTAACACTAACGTACGGAAATATTTATCTAACCAGCTCATATGATAAGTTTAAATGATCATTGCAATGATTTAAGTTTAAAAAAACATTACGGAGTACTTTCTTATTTATAAATTTAGAAGAAAAATAAACCTCCAACAATTAAGTAAGTCTATGTACTCCGTGTAAGATATGTACCGAGTAGTCATAGATTGTATTAAAAAATGTGACTCAATTATAATTTTTATTATGATCATTATTATTGAAAAAAAAACGTGATAACTTTTATTGGTTTAAAATATGTGGTCTAAATCAAGTATAATAATTATCACGGAAAATATAATACTCCGTATAATAATCACAATACTTGATCTCATAAGATTCGCGTCAAAAGGCATCCTTTCCTTTTTTTGACTATTCACGTATGGGTGAATAATATTCGATATAACTCAATGTATAAATAAAAATATAGTCGTGAGATCTTGTTTTATTAAATGCGGATAAGACAACATTGATATCAAATTTTTATATTTTTATACAATTTAGAATTATAGATATTGTCGTTACAAAACGCGCCTCGGCAAATGTGAAAAAGTGGAGGATGCATTTGGATTTGAATGGAGGGAGTACATTTTAGTCGCACTCTATTTATTGGATGAGTTGCATATGAGAGTCTCATGCATGGAGAAATCACCCCCAATAAATAATACGGAGTAAACTAGTTCAATTTTCATCTATTTATATAAATGGGTCATTATTTAACCCATTATTAACTTCAAAACGAATACGATCGAAATATATAAAATTTGTGCATATTAATTCATAATCTCCCACATCAATTCCTTTAGGTAAGTGAATAAATGTATATGAGTTGAATGGACTAGATACAACTCACATAGATACATAAAAGTAGGGTTTTTGCTAATTGATAGCATAACATAAGTGCATTATATTGGAAAAAATGATGAACTCCTTTTTACGTTAGTTGTACCTTATCTTAGACAAAGAATATGTGAGAAAAAAAAAAAATAATTCCCTTTAGATGAGGTTTCGTGGAATACAGTAAGAGGGGCCCCCTTATTATAGTGATTGAATTTGATTACGAGTTTTCTTTGGGATCTACTTTTCGCAGTCGCCATATTACTTCACGTAGTCGATATTTTATTTTACTAATTACATTTAACGATTTTAATAATTAAATACAATTTCATTATTAATATTATTTCTATATTTTTGAATAATTATTTGAACTTTTAAAAAAAAACCGTCTATAATAGAAACATAAATTATCAAAAACGAAAATTTTTTAAAAAAAAAACATCCCCCAGAGTCTCTTGGGGATATCGTTTTTTTGTTTTTTTTACGATAAATTTGTATTTTATTTTCAACGTCAAATGAGTTTGATAAATTATTGAGTTTTCCGTGATTTAAAATTTTTTTATGTATAATTGTTATCCCGTTTTTGTATCGATTACATTTTTTTTTTTTTTGAAGTTGGCTGGGGTATATTTTTTTTTTTGTTTGGTTTTAAAATTACTGTTAAAGTAATGTTAAATGGAGCATTAAAATTGTGGTAGTATAACGATTAGAAGATTAACTTTTAAGTCGTAAGGACAACGACAAAATTTTCAGATTTCGTGAAAATTTTAAAAATTATAATTCAAAATTTTATAAATTATATTAATAACATAAAAAAATAAATTACATATTAAAATCGCTATGTGTAATTAGTGAAAAAAACACCAACTAAGTGAAGTAATAAGACAACTGCAAAAAGCAGATGACTTTTCTTTCATCTACTTTTATTATATTTTATTATTATTATTATCAAAGGATAAGGTTTGGAGATCGTATAATTTTCCTAGAAAAAGAGTGTTAAGTGTGCACTTATTATGGTTGGTGACTTGGTGCCTATATTTTCTTTGGATAATTAGTCTGCATATCCGTCTCATTTTGTGACACTTGTCTTTCACTTTGTATTGGCTGTTTTACACTCATGGAAATCGATTTCGGCTTCTACTTTTCAACTAGAGAAAAGAGAATATATTAAATCAATATTTTCGGCGTAATCGTTTCATAATGTGACATCTGTTGGAGTATCCATTAAATAAATAAAATAAATATAATAATTATATTGTACAGTTATATATTTAATGGACTCTGTTAGTGGACCATTTAATTAGGCAGTCTGATTAGGAATGAAACTGCTCAATATTTAATTGA
The DNA here is from genome assembly GCA_023091065.1 of Dianthus caryophyllus. Lineage (NCBI taxonomy): Eukaryota > Viridiplantae > Streptophyta > Magnoliopsida > Caryophyllales > Caryophyllaceae > Dianthus > Dianthus caryophyllus. The sequence goes on from CM041520.1 coordinate 8,423,420, forward strand.
GCAGTTACTTGAGAATAAAACTGATTGCTTGTTTTTGGCAGTCAACTACAGCTAAAACAACTGCCTTGATTTTCTCCTGCTTTTCAGTCAAATAAACCACCCACTACTTCTACGTTCTTTAAAAGCCACTCTTGACTGGAAGAGTTGAAATACAAGATGCCATTTTTCATTAAAAGGTCACTAAATCCACTCCTCTAATTCAGAAAACTTACACCATCATTAAGTGAGAAGGAGGGTTTGAAACCATTGCTAAGAAGGAAATTCAAAGGGTTTGTTCTACTGTTATTTTCGGGGTCTTTATTATTATTTATTTACTCCGTTCATATTGTAACTCACATGATATTGGTGATTTTGTTTGGCATGTGATTATATTGTTTTTGCACTTTTGTTATTGTGCATTTTAGTTATTTTTTGGAGTATATAAATTGTATGATTTTTATGTACATAATGGTTTTGGTACATAACTAAAGTGATTAAATGTCGAGTGGTTCAAAATCTTATTAATTTGAGAATAGCCACAGCATCTCGAGTTAATTTGATTTTATTTGGGAATCGCATTCGGTCATTAGACATTATTATGATTAATTCTGTATACATAAAGTTGAGTGTATGGACTAAAGTAAATAATTTTATGTCTTAAGTAATTTAAAATTTTATTAATGAGAGAATAGCCACAGCTTCTCTTATTAGTTTAATTTTATTTTGAAATTACATATGGATTAAAAGACATTGATTGTGATTAATTATACGTAATATGATGAGACTTACCCACAGGAATCTTATTATACTTGTATGATTAGTCAGGGTGAAATATTAAATTATGTTTCTTAATTTACCCACAGGTGTTTTGAGAAATATTGATTTGATAAGTTTTACCATAAAGGTTATTTTGAATATGTATCTAATTGAGTAGAACTTTTGCTTTACACGCAGGTTTTATGTCACTAGGTTCATATTTTGAGCATGATTTACATTGGTAAAGCATGAAATGTTTAAGTCTCAATTTTTGGTAATAAGCATGTTGTTTACTTTTGCAGTAATTTTACCTGGATGTTCAACTGATGTCAAATTCGATATTCCTGAATTAAGTGGTGACAATTATAAGGTCTGGAAGGAGAGGATGTTGTTGCAGCTAGGATGGATGGATCTTGACTATGCGATAAGGAAAGACGAACCACCTGCTATCACAGAAACTAGCTCACCTGATGCTGTTGATCTTTATGAAAAGTGGGAGAAATTTAACCGTCTCTCCATAATGTTCATAAAGACTAAGATCTGTGCTAGCATTTGGGGTTCTTGGCCAAACAAAGATACTAAGGTAAAGGATCTGTTAAAAGCCATCGATGAGCATTTTGCAACCTCCGACAAGTCTCTAGCCAGCACTCTTATCATGCAGTTTTCGTCACTAAGGCTCACTGAAGCTGAAGGTGTGCATGATCACATCATGCACATGAGGGACATCTTGGCCCAACCTAAGGTTTTGAAAGTTACTATGTCTCGAACTATTAAGAAGGAGTCTACATGTTTCTTCTGTAAAAAGAAGGGACACATGAAGAAGGACTGTCCTAAGTTCAAGGTCTGGAAAGGAAAGATTCCAGCTGAGCGAACTATTAAGAAGGAGTCTACGTGTTTCTTCTGTAAAAAGAAGGGACACATGAAGAAGGACTGTCCTAAGTTCAAGGGCTGGCTTAAGAAGAAAGGTAACTTTCTAGCGTTCGTTTGTTACGAATCTAATATGGTTAGTGTTAATCATAATACATGGTGGATTGATTCTGGTACTACAATTCACGTTTCGAATACCTTGCAGGGTATGACAAACCTAAGGAAGCCGATGGGAAGTGAATGCTCCATCTATTCAGCAACAAGGTGGGTTCACATGTGGAGGCCATTGGAACCTGCAGTTTAGTTTTGAGCAGTGGTTTTGTTTTAAATTTGGAAAAGACATTTTATGTTCCTGGTTTTTCTAGAAACTTGATTTCGATTTCGAGACTTGTATCGTTTGGTTTTTCATTTGTTTTTTCAGACTCTGGTTTTAGTATTTCTAAAAACTCTGAAACAATTGGTTTTGGTATTTTGTCTGATAATTTATATCGTCTTGAATTACAAAATGATGTTGCTCAAAATACTATGCATGTTAATACTGGTTTGAAAAGATGTATTATGAATGAGAAATCCTCTATTCTGTGGCACCGGAGATTGAGACATATTTCCATTGAGAGGGTAAAGAGGTTAGTGAAGGATGAAGTACTTGATACTTTAGACTTCACTGATTTCGATACTTGTGTTAGTTGCATTAAGGGTAAGCAAACTAACACATCTAAGAAAGGTGCTAAGAGGAGTTCTAACCTTTTAGAGATCATACATACAGATATCATTGCGGGATATGAACGCTAATGATCCAAAATATTTTATCACTTTTATTGATGATTATTCACGATACATGTATCTTTACTTACTTCGTTCCAAGGACGAAGCTTTAGATGCCTTTAAATTGTTTAAGGCTGAAGTAGAGAATCAGTGCGATAGGCGCATTAAGATCGTGAGGTCTGATAGAGGTGGTGAATACTATGGTAGATACACTGAGAACGGACAAGCACCTGGTCCATTTGCTAAATTTCTTCAAGAGCATGGGATTGATGCCCAATACACTATGCCTGGTTCTCCAGACCAGAATGGTGTGGCAGAAAGAAGAAATAGGACATTAATTGAAATGGTGCGTTGTATGCGAAGTAATGTTACACTTCCTTCATTTTTGTGGGTTGATGCACTAAAGACTGCAGCGTATATATTGAACCGAGTTCCTTCCAAGGCCGTCCCTAAGACGCCTTTTGAGTTGTTCAAAGGATGGAAACCGAGTTTGCGACATATACGCATTTGGGGATGCCCGTCTGAAGTGAGAATATACAATCCACAAGAAAAGAAGCTTGACCCAAGGACTATTAGTGGGTATTTCATTGGATATGCCGAAAAGTCTAAGGGTTATAGATTCTATTGTCCGTCTCACAGCACCAGGATTGTGGAATCAAGAAATGCTAAATTTCTTGAGAATGACCTGATCAGTGGGAGTGATCAATTTCAGGATAAAGTTGCACCTGAAAATGATCGTCATAAGGATCCCTCTACTGACTCAGGTAATAGGTTGGTGGTTGTTCACGTTCCTCAAGTTAATCGACGGGTTCAACAACCAAATGCAGAAATTCCACAAAATACTGATCAAATTATGATAGATCATAATGTGAATGATGACCCAGTTCATCATGAGCAGGAGGAACAAGTTCACCAAGAGGTTATACAAGTTCCATTAAGAAGATCTATTAGAGAAAGACGATCAGCTATTCCTGATTGTTATGTATCGAATCTACAAGAATTGGATTATAATGTTGGAGCTGACAATGATCCTATGTCATTTTCACAATCGTAAGTTCTACAGATTCAAACTTATGGATGAATGCCATGAAAGATGAGATGGACTCTATGGCGTCAAATCGAGTTTGGGATCTCGTCGAGTTGCCTAATGGTGTAAAAACCATTGGTTGTAAATGGGTCTTTAAGACAAAGAGAGACTCACTAGGCAACATCGAGAGACATAAGGCAAGACTCGTTGCTAAAGGGTTCACTCAGAGAGAAGGAATTGACTACACGGAGACCTTTTCTCCTGTGTCAAATAAAGACTCCCTTCGAGTAGTCATGGCACTAGTAGCTCATTTTGATTTGGAGCTACATCAGATGGATGTGAAAACGGCATTTCTTAATGGCGACTTGGAGGAAGAGGTTTATATGAAACAACCTGAAGGGTTTTCCTCTAAAGACCGTGAGCATTTGGTTTGCAAGCTTAATAAATCCATATATGGATTGAAACAAGCCTCCAGACAATGGTATAAGAAATTCCATGAAGTGATTTCTTCATTCGGTTTCGAAGAAAACATCATGGATCAATGTATATACCTTAAGGTCAGTGGGAGTAAGGTTTGTTTCCTTGTGCTGTATGTGGACGATATTTTGCTAGCGACCAATGATAAGGGGTTGCTATATGAGGTGAAACAATTCCTTTCAAGTAACTTTGATATGAAGGATATGGGTGATGCGTCTTATGTCATTGGCATTAGGATTCATCGAGATAGATCCCGAGGTATCTTGGGTTTGTCTCAAGAAGCCTACATTAACAAAGTGCTTGAAAGATTCGGTATGAAAGATTGTTCACCAAGTGTAGTGCCCATTGTGAAGGGTGACCGGTTCAGTCTAGACCAATGTCCCAGGAATGATCTTGAGAGGGAACGCATGAAAAACGTTCCCTATGCTTCAGCTGTCGGAAGCATTATGTATGCCCAGGTCTGTACTAGACCTGACATTGCATATGCTGTTGGAGTATTAGGACGATATCAGAGTAATCCAGGAGTTGATCACTGGAAGGCTGCAAAGAAAGTATTGAGGTACCTACAGGGTACAAAGAGTTACATGCTTATGTACAGACGAACTGATAACCTCGAAGTGGTAGGCTATTCTGACTCCGACTACGCAGGCTGCATTGATTCACGTAGATCCACCTCTGGATACGTGTTCATGCTTGCTAATGCAGCCGTGTCGTGGAGGAGTGCTAAAATGCACCTTGGCGGCCTACTTCGGCAAATGGAGGCCGAAGTTCGTATCTTGTTTTGAGGCTACCTCACATGGTGTTTGGTTGAAAGGTTTCATATCTGGACTTAGAGTCGTGGACTCTATAAGTCGACCGATTAAGATGTATTGCGACAATTCAGCTGCTGTCTTTATGGCTAAAAACAATAAATCTGGAAGTCGAAGTAAGCATATCGACATTAAGTTCCGAGCCGTTAAAGAACGTGTTCAAGAAGAAAAAGTGATCGTTGAGCACATTAGCACTGATCTGATGATCGCTGACCCCTTGACTAAGGGCATGCCAATTAAGAGTTTCAAGGGTCATGTAGTTAATATGGGACTTGGTCCTGAAATGTGATACATCTATTGTTTTGTTTTGAACCTTTATTCAGTTGGATTATTTCTCATTTAAGTTTTGGATTATGTACGTACGCTTTTGATTATCTAATTTTGAGAAATTAATCATTATGTTGTGACCTAGAGTGAACATAAGGTTTACTCATTAAGTTAAGTGTGTGGTGAAAGACTGCATATATTGTGATACATGGAAGGTTGATTCCCGTTCTAAGGGTATTCGCCGCTATGATCCGTATATAAAGTCTTTCTTAGTAAATGGTACAAGTGGGAGAATGTTGGAGTATCCATTAAATAAATAAAATAAATATAATAATTATATTGTACAGTTATATATTTAATGGACTCTGTTAGTGGACCATTTAATTAGGCAGTCTGATTAGGAATGAAACTGCTCAATATTTAATTGAGCAGTTACTTGAGAATAAAACTGATTGCTTGTTTTTGGCAGTCAACTACAGCTAAAACAACTGCCTTGATTTTCTCCTGCTTTTCAGTCAAATAAACCACCCACTACTTCTACGTTCTTTAAAACTGACTCTTGACGGAAGAGTTGAAATACAGTACTTCATTTTTCATTAAAAGGTCACTAAATCCACTCCTCTAATTCAGAAAACTTACACCATCATTAAGTGAGAAGGAGGGTTTGAAACCATTGCAAAGAAGGAAATTCAAAGGGTTTGTTCTACTGTTATTTTCGGGGTCTTTATTATTATTATTATTATTATTATTATTATTATTATTATTATTATTATTCATTACTCCGTATTAATTTGAGCAATGGCTGGAGGTATTAATTCTCGATCTATTTATCGCTTCCGCATTAATTATTTAGTCTTACAACATCTGCATGCTAATAAAAAAAAAATATTTCATGAACTCAAAATATTCATAGACGTCTCAAAATAAATTTAAGTTATTGTGAAGTCGATCATCTCACCGAAGATCTTTGTATGAAAATCAAGTGAGCTTTAACTACATCCATTTGTCTATTTATTACCAAAAATGATACAAAATTACTACAAATGACATGGTTTTACATTTATTGTAAGGCCGTTTTCTAAAAAAATCAAGGTAAAAATTACTATTTCAAGTGATATTTCTAGTGATGAGTGGATGATGGCATGAATAGAAGACCTGTCAAAACTTGACCCGACCCGCAAATCCGACCCGAACCGACTCGTTTTTTTAGGGTCAAGACCCGCAAATTTTGACCCCTGACCCGAAATGACCCGAACCCAAAATGACCCGTTAAATTAGAGTCAAGACCCGACCCGACCCGTTCGACCCGATGGGTCAAGTGTAATTTTATGTAAAAAGACTTTTTGAACCTATAAATTAATATTTCATGAAAAAAATAATTTAATATTAATAATTATTACAACCTCAGTATTAAAAGTTAAAATATCAAAATGATATTGAAAATTAAAATTGAAATATTATGATTATATTCATAAATAGACTATTTTAATTTTATAAAAATCACAAGAATAAATAAATATCAACTTTAATATTACATATGTACAAATAAAATATGTAGACATTGTAAAATAACACTAAAATAATAAATAAAAATGCGCGAAAAACGTATTTTTGACCCGAACCCGTATTTTTGACCCGACCCATATAACCCGAATCCAAACCCGACCCGCCCGACCCGTTTAACAGGTCTACATGAGTTGCATAGTTGTGGTGACTATTGATTAATATTTTTGCTTTAAATAAAACCCTATCATGATCAATTAATAGCTCGCCCAATTTCAATGTAATGTCTTATTTCACGCAGAATATTTAATACGGAGTATACAGTAATATGTGTTCATAATATTTTTTTTTTTCCGAATCATGTACTGTTGTATTTAAACATGAACAAGAAGTTTACAAATGCATACATAATATATTTTATTCTTGACAGTTTTCAGCCTTGAAAAATAACCACTTTCGTCTTCTATCATATACAAACTTAATATTACTTTGTTGATGAGCTCCCAAAATATTATGTCTTCCCCCGTCACGTTCAATTGCCAAACAAAACGCATTTGGTGGATCATCGATCGATATAAATACATTCTCGGGGGGAAATTCTATTTTAGAATCCGAAAAGTGAAATGTAACAGACGGAAGTTGATCTACAACATACGGTGGACTAGTCGGTTGGTAACATAATTCAAATTTATCATCATATGGACCGGGTGTAACACGTCGATACTTTCCTAGGGATACAATGTACTTGTCTATTTCATTTTCTAGTACCTCATATGCTTCGGGTACTACGGTACTAAAAGAATAACCAGAATCAATAAACGTTCCATCCTCGTCATTAGTTTTCGAGAAAATATTACGACTAAGAGCTAGTCTTTTTTGTGCGACACTTATTCCTTCCATCCTTAAGTAATATAGCACTTCACCACCATATCGTAGCAATTTCGTGGCGCTAAACCCTTCGTACGTACGATCTTCTGAGCCTATTTGAAAGTACCCTCGAGACCCTGAAACCGTTTGGTCATAATGAGGAAGACAATACGAGAAACTGTCGTAAATTTGTGTGTTTATTTGGCTTATGATAGATCTAGGACCCCATCCAAGACCAAATATTCCAATGTGTCCCTCGTCACCTACTAACTGACCTTCAAAGTCGATATTACATCCGAAAACTATGTTGGAAATCTTATGTTCAGTTATATCATTGTACCGAGGACTAGTACTGAAGGTGAAAGTCTCAAACGCAACGAAGCCTAAACCCTCGGATCCATCACCATATTGTAAATGATAAGAACAAAAGTCTCCTATACACTCATCTTTTTCGCAAAGACGGTGACTATTACATGGAATTTGTTTATATGTACTCGAATCAGAGTTTGGAAAGAACTCTGGAGGATTTCCGAAACAATTGTTTGGTGGCTTTTGACAATCTGCACATTGAATCCATGTTAAGTCGCTACCAGTATCAATGAAAAAGTAATACGTTTCATACGATATAGGATATTCAAATGTACCGATTCCTAATTTTATCAATCCAATCGAACTTTCCTTGACGCGTATTTCATGTCGTGTCGTCCATTCAAGTTGTGTATTGTTATGACCTTGTGTTACATTGCTAGGAGAAAATTTACGTCCATGATCGCGAAAAAGGTGTTTAATTCTTTGTGGTCGAGGGATATTTGTCTTGTAAAATGGTGATTCTGGTGAATTTGGATGTATGAGTTGCATTTTTAACGCAAGAGAGTTTCTTGTAATGTTTTGGATTAGCAAAGGGCTGGTTAAAATAAACATACAAAAGAGTATTATTATAAGTTGTGGTAGTATCATCGTATTGTATACTGAGAGTATGTAACTTTTATATGTTGTTGGAAAACTTATCTTTGATATAGATAATGAAATACTTTTGGTTGCATTTTTTGTTTTAAGTTGTTTTTGTACTTTATTTTATATTTCTTCGTATTAAATATGATCATTAGTGACATTAAAGACTTAATCAATGAAACTTCTTGATTTGTTAACATCCTGTTATTCGTAATACCACAAATGTCATAAGGTGATTATTATTTACCGAATTAAGAAGATCGTCTCTTTATTATATAAGTTGTTCTAGTTATAAACCAATCATTTTAACTTAATGGTGTTGATACAATGAAATTGAAAATATTGAATATGTTGAATGCCCACATGTGAGAGTTCCACATCAATGGTGGATAAGAGTGTTGTGTGGTTTATAAAGTCCAATAGTCATCTTTTTATTGTCAATTGATTTTGAAAAATATGGATTTTCATTGGACTTATAAAGCGGACTCATTCTCCTCCACTCGGGTTTGGTTAGGTCTGTTTCATGATTCTTACAAAATAAATGACTAAATGAGGGAGTGTCCATTTTCTATTGATACTAAGTACAGAGTACAAAGTACAAAGTATCATATTTATATGAGGAAAACAAAGGCAATGAAACGAAGCAAAAGCGAAAGGATACAAAACGAAGGAGTTAGAAGGAACGAGAGCGAAAGGACACAATGTTTCATCCATAAGGCGCCTCACTTAAATTGTCGCTAAAATGAACATATGTCTCCCTTAATTCCCTACAAACTCTACAAGCAAGGCCTAAATGAAAGTCGTTAATCGTTCTTTGAATTAGTCTACTTCCTAGTTTTAGCAAACGAGGTCTAATGAACTCTTATTTACACTGCTACTACAGTACTCCACTTGCAAATAATTCCAAGGAGCTCCTTCACAGCTTCACTTCTCTTCAAACATATTCTTCAGAAAACAATTCTTGGAATTTCATCTTGTCGAATTATACGCCACTGGTAGATGCTTGTTCATTTAGTCCTAAACAAACACACATGATCTTAACTTAGTTTTCCGTCTTTAAAAATGTAATATTAATACTCGGTCTGTACACAGCATGACTGGTGGCATTAGACGTAAACCACAAATAATGCATTAAAAAATGGTACTTGAGAATTATCACACTAGGCTCACAGCAAATAACATGCACTACTACAAAAATAGGCTTAGAGAACTGTTCAAATTGGCTTTAGAAAACGCTTGAAAGGCGTTCTTCACGTCAGCGATCTATAAAGTTTAGAGAACAGTTGAAAAAGGCGTTCTATAAACACAATTATGGAGAACAGTTGCATTAAAGAACTGTTCTCTTTTCATTTAGAAAAGAAAACTACTATCCGTCATAAGCGATCTATATCCATAAGAGAAGAAAACATACTCATTTGATAAGCGTTCTCTTTTATTAGAAAAAGAAAACGGCTTGTTGAGGCAACAGTTCTCTATTATTGATGTGTTTTCAAAAAAAAAATAATAATTAATTGAATATTTAGATAATACGGAGTAACAAATATAAAATCAACTTTTTTTTTTTGGCAATATTAAAATCAATTACACCAATAAAATTGTTTTCAAACTTACAACTTATTTATAATAGCTACCTAACTCTTAGTAAGCTTTGCTGTTTTGCTGAAAAATAAAACGAGTTTACATATACTCTAATCCTAGAACAAGCCTTGGCCAACCTAATCTTGCCAATAACCAAGATAGATTGAGCATTTTATCCAACAATTCTCGCTCACAGTAGAAAACCAACCTTAGCTTCATCATGTCCCTTTGACGTAAAGAAAGTCCGGAGTTCCGATAAGGCGATAATGTGGTTCTTTGGTCGATTTTAAATGATGAATACGCAGTTCTTGTATACTGTAGTATCTAATTGGCCATGTGCGTACCTGCAACAAATAGAGTCGTATGTAAGTCCAAACTCCGAGCAAATTGGACAGAAAAATGTCCACACAATTAAGTCGAATGATAATATGTTCCGTTAACTCCACGGTGTTACGATACGTTACTTTTATACTACGCTCTACACGTCAATATATGCTTAAAAAATTACAACTGGTCAATCTATGGTATGAGGATAAATATAACAAATTTAACCCTGACAATCGGTAAAGCAATTGTAGAAAGAATCTAGTACTTGGTTCCATCTTAATAGCACCAAAACTATATCCATTTAATAGATCAAAGTCAACTTTAATATCGGTAGCAGACATTAGTATTGTATCCTTGGCTTTGAACCAACATTGGATTCATTATTATGTAATTGTTTAATCTAATTTCACTGTAACCTCTATTTAACTAAATCCAATCATCAAACATGTAAAATGATATTGAAAAATAATAACCAACAATGAAAAATAAAAAAAATATATCAAACAAATGTAAAATTGTAATCATCGAAAAAAAAAAAAACAATGTAAAAGTGTAAGGAGGAGGTTACCAATTGATTTGAGGGGGTTGTTTCACAAGATTTTCAACTGCGGAATCACAAAACAAACTAATTAAAAAGTAATTGAAAAAATTATTGGGGAAACAAAATGATGATAGATTAATCAATCTAAAGAAATGTTGCAATCCTCAAACGAAGAAAAATTAAGGCAATACCATAATTCTTAGATGTAAAGAAGAACAATGATGAAGATTTGGCGGTGAACACATATCAAGTTGTGGAAGAATGAAATGAAGAGGGGAATAACTAGGGTTTGCTAGTGGTAGAAAACTATATACACAAAGCATCGACATTAATTTAGAGATTAATTTTTTAATTTAGAGAACGCTTCTCTTGATAGGCGTTGTATATTATTTCTCATCCTTCAAAATAGTAAACAGTTTTCATACATAGGTGTTTTGTATTCTTTCTTCACATAACAGTTGGAAAAGATAGGCGTTCTTTTTTAATTTAGAAAACATTTATCTAATTTGACTGTTTTCTATTTTGCGTTATCTATTCCATTATTTGTAGTAGTGATGAACATAATACGAATTCGTCGAAGTCGAAACTTAAATAATCAATGTTGCTTCTACGTTGAGTACACGTACCATAGGCAATTAGTTAAAGTCTCAGCTTTGTCCTTGTTTAATTCATTTATTTCATGATTTGCTCTCAACACTAAACTTCACAGCAAAGTACTTCACAGCAAATAACATGAACATAACACGAATCCATGTGCGCCGAAGTTGAAACTTAAATCATCAACGTTGCTTCTACGTTGAGTAGACGTACCATGGTCAATTAGTTAAAGTCACAGCTTTGTTCTTGTTTAATTCATTTATTTCATGATTTTTTCTCTACACTAAACTTCACGGCAAAGTACTTCATGTCTACATATAGCGGGTCACTGCCAACAACCTACAAATAAGTCAACTCAGTCCCTTTTCTATCTTCCTCATATGTGCAATATCCATTCAGAATCCTCGTATCACTAACATTCTAAAGGAACATAAATATTATACAATCATACAACATTATTCCATAAAGAACGAAAATATAAACATATTAAAAGCACAAATGAAATACTTGGCCAATAGTCGGACAACTTTGGTAAATCTTAACAATACATGAAAAAGTATAGCAAGTTAACGAACCTGAGACACCCAATATGTCGTTGACGTATGATTTTAATTCATGAGCATGAACAGCAAAACACTGGTCAAATGCAGCAAGAATATATATCCCGATAATATGTCCTCGACAATTGAAAATAGGCATACCACTTGAGCCACCCATACCATCCCCATGGATATTGTTAAGTTGAATGAGTGATACAGAACTTTCAAGATATAACTTGTCAAGATTGTCAGCATAAGCCAAATACTGTCTATGAGGATCATCAACTTTTCTCAGATCGCCCATTTCTTTTCCCCCATCTACTGTTGCACTACGAACGTCTCCATATAGTCGATGAGGGCATGAAATTTGACCGACAGAATAAGCGTAATCTAGAAAGTACGGATGACCAATGGAGCACACGTTTTCTCCATTCTGAATTTCACCACCATAAGTCGTAGCATAAGGAAATTTTGTATTTGGGCTCCTATTTTCCAATTGAAGAAGAGCCAAGCCTTTGGTTTTATCAATATTAATAATAAAACAATCATGCACGACTTTATCAAATGTTATAATGTTATCATGCACGACTTTATCAAATGTTATAATGCGTACCTTAGCATCATAAACATCATCCATGACATGGGACAATGTTAAAACATGTCCAGTGTCAGAAACAAATTAAAGAAACCAGTCCCTGTCAAATTCCTTAAACTCATCATTATAAACTATTAGTATATAAATATGTAAATATTTTATTATGTATTATTTTAGGAAATTATAGATATACTAATAAAATCAAAAAGAATTCTGACTCAATTAAAAAACAAAAATGTGTTACTATTTAAAACACGTATTTGGTTCTTCCTAATACGTGTGATCTGGCATCCAAATCATCACATCCTATTGAAAAGTTAATACATGTGCTCTAAATTACACCATATATCACATTATAGTATATATTTAGCCATTAATTTAGGGTATTGTTCATGTACATGTTTTACTCACTCGTGTACATGTTTTTCCATTTTATAGCCTTTTAACTTATTACCTCTCTTGTTTCTCTTTTTTCTCTCACTTTTTTTTTTTTACTTGTACACTTTTTTTTGTACACTTTTTTACTCAATTTTGTACACTTGTTTTTACTCAATTTCGTACACTTTTTAAATTTAGTTTTTTTTTTTTTTTTTTAAATATTATTTTTAATTAATTTAGTTTTTGAATTTACTTATCTAAAAAGTATTTTTAAAATAAACCACTAAATTAATTTACTAAAAACAAAAAAAATACTTCCTCCATTCCATTTGATTCTATACGTTTACTTTTTGCACGTACGTCGATACACGTTTTCTTTTGTTCATATCTTTAGTTACGTATTTCAAAAAATTATAAAAATTTGATATTAATAATGTATTCGAAAAGACAATTAAAACAAGATCCCACATGATTATGTTTTATTTTATATGTTAAAAATTATATCGACCATTATCCTTACTCGTGAATAGTATCAAAAAAACAAACGTATAGAATCAAATGGAATGGAGGAAGTAACAAATAACAAATAACATCTATCTATAACACTTAAAAACTAAATCTCTCTTCTCTCTACTTATTAAATTGTCCAAAACTACACTTAAAATTATTTGTGCTTGTGACACATCATCAAAACCTCAATATTCATGTGCCACGTCTTACTTTCAACTAAGGTCTCCTTTGACTTCCGACGAAAATGAAACGTCTGCTCTATAAACTCCCAATTCAATTTAATTCACTTGATCATTTCATTCAATTCCCAACATGGAGAACTTGAAGGGCCTTGCCATCTACGAACTCCCAATTCAATTGATTATTTCAATCAATTCCCAACGTCGTCTCAACCGCGCCGCCGAAGTTCCAAAACTCCAAACTCCACCCCAACATGCCGAGGTTTGTTTCACTATAATATTAATTAAAGTGTGATTTTAGGGTGTGTGAAATATTTTTATTTGGGTGGTTATTGGTGTTATTGCGAAGATCTAATGGCACATATTGTCGATTTATGTGATGGAGGTGATACCTTTTCTGTAATTTGTGAATGATTTTATTGGTGTTGGTGCTTTGCCTCACACTTAGAGGGTCTCAACAGAAAACCTCTTGCAAGTACATTGGATCAAACAATAAAATAGAAAACCTCTTACAAGTGCATTGCAGCAAACATTAAAACTCCGTGTTACTCTGCCTCAAGCTAAGACGGTCTCAAACATTGCTCCACATCACCAGCATCAATCAGATTTCTATCTGCTATTGGAGTATTATGGTTTCTAATTTCACTTTGTAAATGCTTGAATTCTTCGAATTTAATAAAGTATTTTTAGGTGTACAATTAAATTCATTCAATTGTATTTGGTTAGCTTTGTGATTTTGTTAGTGTATGTTGGAATTTCAGGCCTTAAAGGTTATATTCCCCCACATCCCAAACGCAAACTAAATCAAAATTAGTCTTCGTATACAATTGAATTTTTTTAAATTGTATTTGTTTGCAGGCAATGAAAGTCTTTGAATTGTATTGGTTTGGGTGTGTGTCTCAGTTGCTTTTATTTGCAGTTACGAACAAGAGAAAGAGAAAGATGAAAAGCAAAATTGATGACGATGTTTGCGTCGACCAATCCGAAACACAACGCAAGCAATTGTCTACTCAAGTTGAAGTGATTGCCACAGGTTTGAAATCTGGTATCTTAATGTATTAACTAATCCCACTTGCAGTTTAATGTCTTAAGTAAGCACATTACTTTGTTTGTCAAATATCGAGTTAAAAAATGTCCGTAAGTAAACACTTCACTTGTAAATGTATCGAAAGCAAAAAAAGAAAAAGTGTCGTAGCACAAGTAAAACAATACAGATATCATTCAGTCAACATATAAATTGACAGATTTCATTAATTGTTGTTCAAATTTTGGGTGTATTGTGGTGTGTAGTTCATTGATAACCAAGTACACTTAAAACAACTAATCCGTAAGAAGCAATAACATAGGTTTATTAACAACACACATGTCATGCTTCCAAATGCTCCACTACTGATTATGCTTATTTTCAAGTATTTTTGCTTGATTGAATTACAAAACCCATTGTGTTTCATTTTCTGATGAATTTGTTGTTTTTAACGGCTCATTAATGATTATTTTCGTTTAATACACGCAAAATGATGGTGAGTTGGAAGCAAATTTTACTTAACTCGGTCAAACTACTAAATATAGAGTACAATAACAGTTTATTATTCTAGAGCATACAAGGCATGGAAGCAAGTACAAACCCTTCTGTAAGTTTTCTGGTTTTTGAAAGTACATTATGTCCGATTAAAATACCTACTTTTAATTTGCAGGATATATCAATGAGACAACGAATCATTTAAGTACATCATTCCAACTGGTGTATCACTGAAGTAGACGGATGACAAGATGGATTCGAAAACGCTAATATGTACAGGTTCCATCGAGCAATATCTCCACTTCTGCTTTAACATGTTTCCATTGTTGTCATAAGTCGGGAAACGGGTTAATTCAAACACAGTAATCTGACCTATCTGGCCCAAAGTATACGACCCTACCATTAATCAGCAATTGGAAAGGGCACTGACATAACATTGACCGTAAAAGCACCCTAAAGATTACTCTTAAGTCTTAACTACTCCTTACTCGTACTATCATTTTACTAACTCAAGTTTGATAACACTTAAATGCGTAGGTTTAGACAAATTACTTGACATCAAGTTTATTTTTTTGGTGAAATGTAAGTTCTTTTGATCAAGTTTGATAACACTTGAATGCGTAGGTTTAGAAATTCAAAATGGCATCAAGGGTGATTTACTCTAGAAATCAAATTATTTGTGAGCAACAAGTGTATTTACTTTTTGGCAAAATTGCTCGAGATCAAGTGTTAATTAATTTTATTTCAAATTATGTTAGCTAACTAATTGTAAACTAATTGTTTGACACATGTATAGACTAATTGCAGCCCTTACGCTCATTATCGTACCATTGCTAGGGACAGTGCACCATGTCATAGAAGGGTTGCATGTTTTTCCAAAAGTACTAATCGACTTTCATAAATTCTGTTACGTCAATTTATTATTTCTTTGGACTTCGTGCAGTTGAGTTCACAGTCCGCCGCTCGTGATTTGATTTCATAACTCAAGACTAAAAACTTGTCAGGTACATACTCTATAATTGGTGTTGTTTCGCTCTTTAGTATCTTGCGCCTAATTTGCCGCTGTCGTGATTTTGGAGGCCCAAAAAATCTCAACCCGTGCTCGACCTTGTAGTTCAAGAGCGATGTTGGGATTTGGGACGCCCTGACTGTGACCTGGCAGACGAACCCAGTCCTTTCGAACGTTTCAGGGGTACAGAGTTTGCCACCTTCAAAAAAAGTTAAGGTAACATTGTTTAGCTACTTGAGTTGAGAGTTGAGACCACATAAGCGTCATAAGGCTAAAAATGTGTTTCTTTTTTCTTTGAGTTGTGTAAATTTCCTCTATTTCTTTTTTCTTTCTTTTACCACTATTACCACATAAGGCTAACATTATTTTTTCTAATTACCACTATTTTTTAATTTGATTTATTTTAATGTTTTTCATACTATAAATATACTGTGAAACATGAAATAATGAGTCTTCATTAGAAAAGGATTTTTTTTTGGTTAAGCCTTAGCATGTTTCTTCTGAAGGTATAAAAGTTTCTTGCACAATTCTTTTTATTTTTCATCGTATGAAATTTACATTACAATTTTTCAGTTAACAATTAAGTAGTGTAATCGTAGTGTCATATCGTTGTAATATTGCCCATTTGAAAAGAGTAATTCTGTGAAAGACCGTCTTTAATAGTTCAAATGATAAGAACCTGTAAATTTGGCAATAGAATGAAAGTAGTTGTACACAACCTATTGTAAAATCCTTTTTTCCAGACTTGATGATTCAAATTAATGTGCTCCTTAATGTTGTCCGAATTTGAGGCATTTTTAAACCAATGAAAGGTAATGTCTTCAAGTTTCGACATTTTGGAAAATGGATAGTCTGTGGTGAGGTAAATGTAGGGAGTTTATTTATTTTTATTTTTTTAATGGAGCTGAATTTAGTTTTCGACATTTGTTGGATACGACGTTAGAACCGGACGAGAGAGGAATTGGAGCAAGGGTGCTTAAGTATTTTGATGGTCTCCTTTCGTTATTGGAACGATAATTTTTGTCTTTTTAGGAGGGAGTATCTAGACATGCTTAATTTTTTTGTCGAGCCTAAGTTCTATCGTTCGTTGCTTTGTTGTTCGTGTTCGTTGCTTTTTTTGGGGTTAATACGAGTATGATTCTATGTTATTGCTGTGAGTTTTCTTTTTAATTGTATTATCATTGACTTGAAAATTAAATTTTATTTGTAAAAATTTTAATGCAAGGGGCTATGAATCATGGAAAAGGTACGAGACAAAAAAGGACAAAAAAAATGATGTCGGCAAATGTGATAGTAGAGGCAAGTCTCGATGGCGTTGTTTGCTGTGTGAAGATTCAAGTGTTACTATAGATTTCCATTTAGAATATCTATGACATACTTATTGGTAACTTTGAACATTATTGTGAGTAAACTAATGAGGTTGTTACCGTTCGCGTCACTGACTACTGACATTATTGTTGAAGAACTCTCAACAAATTCAAATGTGACGGTGCTTCCTACGAGGACTGTGTGTCAAAGAATTCATGTTGTTTGTGCCTCTGTGTCATATTGTTTGTAAAATGTCAGGTGGATTTAATAACATTATCGTGAAATTGTGTCTGTTTAGAACTTGCTTATGGAATCAATCAATTACATTAATACAGAAATTAGCAACGTCTCGTGAATTTCACGGGTCGCATCACTAGTTATTAAATAAAAAATAACAACACATATTTTTTTTTACAAAAATAAAGATAAAAAAAATAATAATAAATAAATAAAAAACCAGAGAGAGTGATGTACACACTAAGTGACAAAACCAACTCCCCACCCCCGCAACCCTACGCACATAAACAATCGCCGACTTGTGTTGGTCTATCATCGGCACCGGCACCGACACCGGCACGTATCACTACCGATGTCGACTTTATCGCGTACTCGTCTCTTCATCGACATGTTTTAACAAGATACCGTATTATATCACCATTATCACCCAAAATAAAATCGTGTTTATTAATAAACTGTTTAAATAAATGGTATTTCAGTTGAATTTTTCGCAAAACCGTTAAAATAATAAGATTTACCTCGTGAAAGGGTGTATTTTTCGTCATAATTGCTTGATTATAATGAACGTATGTAATATAATTGTGAATATAAAAGAGAGGAAAAACTGTAATTGAAAAGAGGTGAGGGGTATTGAATGGAAAAATTAGGGTAAAAAATGTACAAGAATGAGTAGTTGTGTACATGAATGAGTAATACCGTTAATTTATATGATCTCAATTGATATTGATATGTCAGCACTTTTATTTTTAGTTGTATTCCTGTGAAAATATTGGTTGGCTTTATGATTTTAATTTTTGTATATTTATACGTATTTCGTTTAAATTAATAATGACATTGATCGTTTGTATAATTTGTATATTTCAACAGGTTGGGGCAAGTTCGGTGTGTTGGCATAGTGGCAATTGGTGAACAAGCATGAAAGAATAACATGCTCAAGACTCGAGAGGTCAAGACTAAAAGTAATTATTCAATTAACAATTAGGTATGTAAAATTGATTTGGAATCTAATTGTTATAAATTCGAAAAATTTAGCTTGAATGACGTCAGCGTGTTTGCATTGTATATCTTATAATTTAATGTAGCTCTATAATTTAATTTAATAGATCTTTATTTATTGTGCATGTGTTAGAACTTTTTTTTTTAGTTTATTTATAATATAGCTGTAAGATTTAATGTATCAAGATCCTAAACCACAAAAAAATATAAAATTTGTGTACTGTACCTTCTTAACTACGTTTGTTTTCCACCCAATTCGTTTGTTCTATATGTTTTTCAAAAACAATCTTTTATCAATATGTTGTAACTTTACACCACTAAATAGTTATCTATGATTTTATTGATTTGAATTGAATTTGTATTTTATATGCTAACATGTTACATGCTATCATATAACAATGGTCATAACTGATAAATGTACAAATTTGACATTTATATACAAATTATATTTTATATGCTAACATGTTTTTTTTTTTTTTTCAAAACATTATCAGGCAACCATTAAGAATTCTGCTTGATACGGAGTACATGGTAAGACATCGTAGTATATGCCTACATGATAGCGGAACATTGGCCTATTTTAATTGTAATTAGATACGATAATATTTGTTGGTCATCATGCTTTAGATATATATATAGGAGTAGCATCTTTAGGGATGTGCTATTCGTCGTCGACAAATTACTTTGCGCAGTCGGCTTATCTTTTTACTAATTACACTTAAGAATTTTAAGAATAATTATTTATTTAGTTATTATTATCTATTATTAAGTTTGAAATTATCACTTTTAAAATTTTTAAATTTTTTATGAAAAATCGTTTAATTTTTAACACGGTATTAAGAAAATAGTAAAAATCCACCACTCATTTACCCTTATCTACTATTAGTATTATTTCTCTACTTTTTAATAAGGGTTTTTCTACGGTGTACCCTCCAAGTTTTTGGTTTTCTATCGTGTACCCTTATTTTTTTTTCCTTTATCTGAGTGTCTGCTTGAAGCATTACTCATTCTATAAGATTTGGCTAAAGTCACTAAACTGTTAACTAAATACTAACACCGTTAGAATAAACTCCTATTTTTTCTATTTTTTATGTTTTCCCTTCAAAATTATGAAATATCCCCTTCTTTTTTCTAATTTTCCACTATTTTTCATCCTTATTCATTTTTTTTCTATAGTATATAATTTTTTTAAAAATTGTTGTTAAAAGTCATAAATTTTATTGATTTACTTTATCGTAAAATAATCATAAATATTTGAAATTCATAAATTTAGAAGGAAATATTAAAAAGAGGGAGAAATGGGAGCTTAATGTAACGGTGTTAGTGTTTAATTAACGGTTAAGTAACTTTAGGCCACGGTTGATAATGGATAATGAAGTTTGAGGGTACACCGTGTAACTGAAAAAAAAACAGGGGTATACGATAGAAAACCAAAAAGTTGGAGGGTACACCGTAGAAAAACCCTTTTAATAATTATTTGAACTTTTTAAAAAAAACCGTCTATTATAGATATATAAATTATCGAAAACGAAAATTTTAAAAAAAAATGCACATCTCAGTCTCGGAGATGTCTTGCTGTCGAGTCTCTTGAGATGTGCTTGCACATGTCAAGGAGACTCGCTTGACATGTGCGGCACATCTCCAAGAGACTCGACATGTCTTGGCATCTCAAGAGACTCGAGAGATGTGCTTAGAGTTGATTTTTTTTTTAATTCATTTTGACGGTTTTGTTTTTTCGACTTTAAAATTAGTCGTAATTTATTTTATTTTATTTTTTTTAAATATAAATTTTTTTCAAAAAATGAATAATACAAAATCGAGGAATTCATTATCTTAAGAGTAACTCAAAAAAATTAAACAATCACTTAAACGTAACGATAAATAAATGTACCGATTTAAGGATATCAAAATTTAAAAATTTGTAATTCAAAACATTATAAATAATATTACTAACAAAAAATAAAAAATAATTATGTAATTCACTAAGTATAATTAGTGAAAAGAAAAACCGACTGCGCAAAGTAATTTGTCGACGACGAATAGCAAATGACCATCTTTAGTACTCGGCGCAAGCGAATCTCTCGGTTTAGTTTGGGATCATCTTTTGTTTAACACTATTTCATTGCATACATATGCTAATACTTCGTATAAATTAATTGATTTTTTATGTTTATGTAGAGCAAATGGTCATGTGAAATTAAAAGACTATTATTTTGATATATTAGGTTATAATTCTCTTTATGGGTTTTGTTTATTTTAGTTTAGTCTATTTTTTTAATATTATAATTTGTTTGCGATTGTATATTTACGTAATATATTAATATGAATTATGATTAATTACTCTTTGATATATTAATATGAATTATAATATTAGACCGGCCTGCACCCAAATCTTAGGCCAGGCTTTACTCCAATCTTCTTAAGGTTCGTAATTCGCTTTGGGCCTTGATTGATCTTTGTGGTCTTTTATTCATATCCCGAGTTTTCGTGTAAGTTCGAGCTTGGTCTCAAAGTCTCGGTGCTCGTAATTGCTCCGCTCGACTCGGGTTTTGGCTCAGGACCGCCAAAACCTGCAAAATATAAACGAGAAACAACAGTACCGCAATATAAAGCAAATAGCTCGTAAAATAATAACAAACTCAACCAAATGCAAGCTAAATGTGACTGAACCGAGGGCATATAATCTATATAAATAGAACATATCAACTACAATGCAATTCTAAATTTAATAAAACCTTTCTCTTAGTCTCCATATTTTTTTTTATAAGAAAAGAAGTTTGTTTCAATGGTAAAAAGCACGAAAACTCTCTTTGATCAGAACTTCCAAGAGAAACTAAGGAAAACTCAAAAAATCAGAATTTTTGGGTATGCATAAGCATAAGACCTCATAATAACAATATTTTTGGTACGTCTTTATATTTAAGAGGCTCAATAGACACAATACATGTCTTCAGGAACCGATTCTCGTGCGTGATATGAACCAACCCACATGGAAAATGATAAAGGTAACACAAACATGATGATCTAAATTCTAGCCTTAGAACTATCAAGAAGAAAATCCCTTTATCTCTTGTTCAATAACAAATGAAATAGTCTTTCATCAAGCAAAGCAATAATATCGCAGTATATAAGACGATAAATAACCACCAAAAAGTATCCATTAATTCGTAAATCTACGCAAAACGAAAGACAATTACCTGGTTTTACCTCCGAATCAAATCTCGTACGTAGCATAATCAATAGTAACAACAACACAAACAAAACCCATGACAAAATACGAACAAGTACAAAATTCCAAGAATCTGATTGGCAATTAAATTACAACTTCCGACATAGATAAAGAAATACACCCTCCAAAGAAATAAAATTCAAAAGTATTCGATTATCTACGAAGTAAAATTTAAATAATAACAAACACGTACCTAAGCATTTCGATGACGATTGTAGATTGCATTTTGATAAATGATGGTGAGTATAGACTGAAGTTGGTGGCAAATGCATTGTTAGAAGACTAAACACGGAATGGAAAAGAAGAGACGGTGCAAATTAATGCATTGTCAAGGAATCTCAAGAGGCACAATTTTATCTTGTAAAAAGTTGCTTAGGTGGCATCACTAAGAGATGCGTTTGTTTTGGTGAGGAATACTTTTTGGTCAATAGATTAGTCAACGATTTAGATTTAATATATATTAGATTAGATTAGATTAGATTAGATTAGATTAGATTAGATGTGAACAATAGTGAATGATATAAACGTCATCACATTATAGTTAATAATGGTCACCAACAACCTTAATGTGTTCACATTTTATACATTACAAGATCCGCCAGTGAAAGACTGCTCCAACTATTCTTTTGCTTTATCGGTTTAAGTAATAGGCCTCATCAACACAAATACGGTGACTATTTCGTTAAATGTATCCACGCGAAATGAAACACAAATCTTGGCCTTGATGTATTAATAATACTTCGTAATTGCCAAAGGAAAACAAATAATTACCAAAAGAAAAACAAAAGTTAAAATTAAAGAGATAATATGGATGAAAAGATACAAATAATATTACCAATAGAATAAATACTCGGTAATAATGTATCATATGAAAAATAAAAAGAAAAATAAATGAAGATCTTAAAGAGATAATATAATATGGATGAAAAAATTAGGAGAATGAAGAAATGAAATGACAGGAGGTAAGGTAGGAAAATGTTATACGTAGTAGGAATTGTTTTGAAACCCAAAAGTCAGTGTTAATTTAAATAAAATTTATTAGTTAATTTGGTTTTTTTTGTTAACCGCCCATTAGTCTTGGTGAAATAAGTCATTTAATTGTCTACTTTTTTCCCTTAATTAAGGTTACTTTTACTAATGTCATCAAATAATATCAGACCGTTATACTTTTTTTTTTTGGTGACGAGGGGTTTAATCCCCAAGACAGATTCCGACGCCACCACCGCACTACGAAGCGACCCCTTTACTGCGCCGCGATACCCGCAAGATGCGCTTCCGGCGCCAACTCCTGACCTCGCAGCTCGCTATCACAGCTGGAGTTCTAAACCACCAGACCGTTATACTTACTCAATAAAAATTGTGTCCTTTCACTCCTTTGTACTTGTATTGAATTTAAAAATGCCAACCTCTAACCTTCACCTCTAACGTTCATCTCCACCGTCTTCTCTAAACACAATCGCCACACCACCTTCTCTCAACATCGTCGCCTCCTCCTGCCGCTTTCTCAGCACCGCTGACCACCATCGACGGCTGCTCCACTGACAACCTTCGGTTTCCGCTCCACCTTCGTCTCCACCGCCTCAACGACTCTTTTTCTCTTCATCTCTACTGAATACATTGCCTCCTCCACGGCATCTCTTGTGTCAGGTTTCTCTCATCATCTCTTTTGTTGTTGTCATTTAGTTTTATCTTGTATTGGTTAATCATTTGTGCTCTAGCGAATCTAGGGTTTTTCGATTTAGGTTTTTTTAATTACTTATGCTCAAGCAAATTTTCGGTTTTTTTATTTGAATTTTAAGGTTGATTTAGAGAATTTAGGGTTTTATCATTATTGTTAAATTTTAGTTTTTCATTATTGTTGATAGTGTATTTTATTGTTTTAATTTGTTTGTTTACTGACCCTTCCTTTGTGTTGAATGTAGTCGAATTTCTTTGTTTCATTTTCTCCATTTACTTTTTTTTATAGATTTGATAGTATGTTCTTGTGGTTAGATTATATTTTGCTAACTGTGTGTTTGTTCATAGTATGTCATGATTTTGGTTAATTGATAGTAATATGTTGGGGTTTGTATGTCATGTTCTTGGCCCTTTCTTCGTACATTGTCCTTTCTTCGTAATCGACGCCATCAATTACCTGGGCAATAATATCTTCATCATCCATTGGTTTACCTAGATGAGCGAGTTCATTAGTACACGAACGAATAGTTTGCATAAAATCGGTGGCAGAACGGTCATCTTTTTTGATCGATTTGAGGCGATCTTTGACTTGTAAGATATGATCATTAGCTCTGTACCATATAAAGAAGAGGATTTGATATATTGAATTGCTTGATTAATGAGGAAGAATACTTGTAAGAGATTGAGGCTGTAAATAAGGAATCAAAAATATATACAGCTAATCCTAGACCTAAGAATAATGTGAACAAAATAATTAAAAGGATGTACAAGATAATAAGATTATTTACATTGACTAAGGATAGCAGAGAATAATACAACAGGATAGAAAACAATGAATCAAAAGATCATGTTTCCTTAATACTATGTGAATCTGTGCAATCCTTTTGAGTCTAATTTTGTAACCTATTGAAATTAAATATCAAAATTTGACTAAGTCGACTCTTATTATGTGTTTTTACTGCGATTCATGAATGATGATTCATGTTTTCATTAAGACATTTATTTATTGTTACACTGTACGTCAATCCTCTTATTATTGAATGTGTTGACAAGTTATGTTATTGTACATTGAATTACGACTACTAATCTGTCACTTGTGTGTATCTCTCATATTTTGTGCTCAATTTATCTTGTTTTCAGATTTAAATGGATAATGAAAGTCAAATTCAAAGATTTTTTCAAGGATTAGGAAAAAAGGTTGTGATGATATATTTCAAAGGGGAACGTGGATTTAAAGGGCATGGTGTTTTAGTAAGCGAGGATGGTTTGATTTTAACAGCTTGTCACCTTTTCTTTGACACGAATACGGATAGTTTTGCTTTTGAGAAAAATGTTGGTGATGAAGTTATTATTAAAGCCTTGAAAGTGAATGGAAATGAGAGCGATAATGAAACATATTATGCAAGAATTACAATTTTAGACAAATTTCATGATATAGCCGCGTTACAAATAGTGAGACCTTTTAGAGGGGAATCGAGAAACTTTCGTTTCGATTATGCACCGATTTCACCCAATGTTAGTGTTGGTGAAACGGTGTATATGGTGGTGTCTAGTGATAGTGTTAATTGGGAGCTTAGCAAAGGAATGGTGTCTTGTGAGACCAGATTGTATAAGGACATGAAAGCCACAGATGAAACAAAATATTATAATCCTGATGCTCCGCTTGTTGAAGTCCTTAATTTACATGGAATTCCCGGGTGTTCCGGAGCTCCGGTTTTTAACTCCCAGGGTAATATTGTTGGAGTATACTCCTTCTACTGTGGACGGCGGGATATTTTGGCTCACTTCAGAATGCTTCAAGCGTCCCTTGCTCTAGCACAGGTTTGCTTGTCTTAGCAAATATGTTTATTTTTCATTATTAGCTGTCCTAAAATAAAAATTGGTGTTATGTTGCAAATACTTCGATAACTTTCAAATCTAATTAGTGGCATAAGATGATTAGAATGATTAACTACTAATGTAAGTACTTAACTACTTGCTTACAAATAATTTAATTGTGGGCAGGCCAATGACAAGAATGACGAAAACCCGTCTCTTAAAAGAAGGAAACGAAAAGAAAGTAGCCGAGGAAAAGACGCAAGAAAACCAGAAAAGAGAAGGCAATCGTAGATGATGATCAACATTCCTTGTACATGATCCGAAATTTAAGGAGCTCAAAGTCGTAAACAATATTGTGGAGGGGTTTATATGTAAGACAGAGTACTGGGCAATTATGTACTGACTTTCATTTGAGTTACTTGCGTATCTTTAGAGGATTAATTTCAGTATTTTAAAATTTTTTCTATGCTTGTAAACTGAATTATTTTGGCATTATTTCAATACGATTTTTGTGCTATGCTGTTGCTGTTTTTCAGTGGTCAGTTCAATGTTTGCATTTGGGATGAATTGGGGAAGAAGTAGGGTGAAATCACTGTATTTGGAAGGAAAGATTTTAAATTTGATTGCATTGTTTACGATCAGCAAATTGAACTGATATGGTAATAATTATCTACAATCTTTTTAGATATAAAAGAGAATGATCAGCAAATTGAACTGATATGGTAATAATCAGCAAATTGATCAGCAAATCAGTATAATAATTATCTACAATCTTTTTTAAGAGCAGAGGAGGGAAATTTTCCCTCAAAATTCTTTACGTTTCTTAGCTTTGTTGGGGGGTTTGGATTTGACTGCTTTTCTCTTCGGTAAGTTTACTTTAGTTTGTACAGAATATCCATTTCTTGTGCTTTGTTTTGGTATGGTGTTCTTCATAAAGTTTCAAACAATATGTAGAGCAAGTATGCACTATATTCATAAGTGTTTGAAAATTTCAACTTTGCATTGTACCTGCACATCGATATTTGTCATTGTGTAGATAATTTTATTCTTGATTTACTGGTTAAGCACGGGTCTTTCTGATCAAATGCTGGATGATTGTCATGATCGATTTACATCTCGGGTCAGCAAACACGATGGTTAGTTTTCATGCGTTTTTTATCCTTCAATGAAATGGGACGTTGGAGGTTCTTCCTCAGGAGAACGTCTGTCTAAAATTTCTCTTGCAAGCGACCGGAGATGTTAGCACGAGTGATGTTGATCTTGCGGTGGCTGGTAACGCCACTATTGTCCGACAGACGTTATCATACAAGGTATTCAAATATTTCTTAATCTCCCTTCAATGTGTGTTACTCAAATTTGTTCTTTAGTTGTGTAAGGTTGAACTCAGATGTTGGGCACCGTAGTTACTTGAAATTGCATTGACTGATTCCAAATGTGCTAAAAGCTAAGTTGTCATTTTTTATAATAAGATTTTACAAGTAATATCTATGATGAAGCACTATCGATGTGATAGCTTTGTTAAATTATGGTAGGCTTTACCCAAATAGAGCAATACATGCACTGTAGTTAAGTGTCGGGACACAAGTGCTCATGTCGTGATCCAGCATGTTCTGTCGACTACTCATTAAACCCTGACCCAATTACAAAGTAGATTACTTAGCAAACGGAAGTCATAATGTTTTCCTTGTCGATATTTCAGCACTTTAAGACTATCAACTACTCAGTTCAACTTTCTGAATTGTTATTGTTAATGGGAAATCACGTGTAAAAATTGGAGACCGTTAAGAAATCTGAGCGTCGCAGGAACTTTAATATTCTTTGCTTGTTTTTCGTTTCCACTTGTAGGTTAACGTTTGCAAAGATCGACTGGCACTTCAACATGCTTTGAATGACAACAAGACTGCAGTAGATGATCTCAACAGGATTATTTTGATCACAGTCCTGATTATTATGATGATTATAAGGTGGCTTCTTTTAACCGAGATTATTACTTCAAAGTTGCTTGTTTTCTTCGGTTCACAACTTGTTGTTGCAGCTTTCATTTTCGGAAACTCTTGCGAGTCAACATTTGAAGCTATCATATTTGTCTTTAATGCATCCTTTTGATGTCGGGGATCGCTGTATCAACAGATGGTATTACTCTCTAACCTCTGCAAATAATCCCGCTATGAACATGTAATACAATCCAAAGAGAATTGAACGAACATTCACAAGTCAGCATATGGGCTGAAACATTTTGATACAATAAACATAACATATATGTAGAAAATAATTCCACCTAAAATATGCATTGTGGATATGATTTCTTATCCATTACATTACATTACAATCCTTTTACTTCACCTACAGCTGCCACCGTCATTCCATTTACTCACTACTTTTCTTAGCAATCGACTCCTTATCTTTAACTCGCCACCTTTCCCGCCTCAAACTCAACTCTCCATCTCCTCCACAACTGCCACCGTTTTTCCTCTCTCCGCCCCGTCTCCGCCACCACTACAGCTACCGCCTACCGCCGCCTCGCTTTAAGTCCTTTACCCATGTCCGATACTTCCCAACATCAGCAACAACAGCTGCAGGAGGTGGAATTCGAAAACTATGATGAGGCTGAGACGTATGGCGAAGTCGACACGTTGGAGGTTCTTCCTCAGGAGAACGTCTGTCTAAAATTTATTTTGCAAGCAATCGGAGATGTTAGCACGGGTGATGTTGATCTTGCGGTGACTGATAAAGCCACTATTTTTGATTTCAATGTAAAGACACCGAGTAGGATCACACTATTAAGTGTTGTGAATTTGTGATGAACTTGAGTTGATGTCCCTTGATCTTCAGCTTGAAACATATGATCATTGATCAACGACATTCTGTATTAGATGATCATAACTTTGCAATGAGTTTAAGACCCGTCTTACAAAAAACACATAATGACACTATAACTTTTTTTTTCTTTGCAGCGTCTTGAGGAAGCAATCCCCAATGCAAATGCGTACTTGGAGTCTTAAACGCAGTCACATGGCAGCTATTCAATCAAGCGCCTTGTCCCATGACAGACATAGCAGTCCACGACAAAAAGAACCCAAAACTTCAGGTACTGTAATTATTTTGTCAACTGCGTTAAGGCACCGGTGTACGTCTTTAATGTGGCTTTGTGTCCAATGTGGCCTAACTCTGTTATACTCCGTATGAATCATGTTGCTGTGTTGCATACTTTTTGCTTAATAGATTTAACATTTTATCCTGTTTGCATTTGGTCACAAAAAATAACATGTACAAAATGTGCCATCGTCAGCTTCTTGGAGTCCCCTCTACCCGATATTGTTGCATTTATTGGAGAAATCAGAAATCGGCCTTGGTGGTGAGCTTCGAATGGTAAGGACTCTGGTTCTGGCTAAGCCTGATTGCATTTGTAGTGACTATCTGCTAGTTCTGGCTCTTTCAAGCTTTGGGACTGATTCAAAATTCCAATGCTAGCACAGTATGGAGGAGACTAACCTTGTAGTTAGAACAATAGAGCTGTTACTGTGCGTTCGAATATCCATGAAGTCATTATATGGTTATAGATAGGTCAACAGTGACATCTCCTTAAAATAGACTAACGGAGCTGAGTACTATTGTTAGGAACATTTATCATGATCATTGTCATGGTTTTTGTCTCAGGCTATTGCAAGAATGAACCTACGCGATAGCATGATACGAGACCCTATTTAAACGTGAATATGATACTTGAGATGTTACCAAAACCTTGCTGTACATAATATTGAGCCAGTGCAACTGCAACCCAACCCCGAGACCACCAGACAAGAAAATCACCAAATTGAAACTATTCTCTAAGGTTTTCCACTAAGTAACAGAAGCCAAATACGAAGATTGGAAATGACCCTGATCAAACTCTAGTGTATCTATCCCGTTACTGCTGACCCAATTGGGCATGTTAATGAGTTAGTCTCATAATTAACGCCTTTCATTTCTTGTATCGTCACCTTGCTCTTAGGTAGCAAGTCGCTGGTAGGTCCTTTTAGCCATTCTGATAGTACTCGTTGATTGTTAGACAGGAGGCTAATGTTTGCTGTTAATACTTTGACCTGCAAGTTTAATATGTGACTGACTATGTGCATCCATTGTGAGCAATGAACTACTCCTTTACTTTCTTGGCGATAGCTTTATGTATTTCTAATGTCACCCATTTGCAGATTCCGAGAATAGAAAGAAGAGGTCAAAGTCTGGCTAAACTTGAATACAAGAAGTGCGTGGTTCTCGAGTTGGCTAAAAAAGCTCTGTCAGCTGTCAGCAGCACTGATATTCAAATAGTCGGCTGCAAGAACTTGAAACAAGTAATTGATAAAGTATTCAGGAAACAAGATTGATGACAATCTTGCTCTTCTTTACCATTGTATCACACATTCTCACTGCCGATGTGTGTACATTGTAGCTAAAGATTTACAGTGTATGTTAATTTTTGGAAATTTCTGAACACATGTATCTCAAGGTATATAAACCAGACCTTGATTTTGAAGCAGTGGCAGAAGGATGGCAGCATGTGTACAAGTTCAAAACCCGAAACATTGAACCGTAAAATTTTAGATCTTGTAGGCAGTGACACAAACTTTGTATTCAGCCAGTGAATTAGGTGTAGTTTATCTTAGTGGTAATTCACAACTTCCATCGATTTTATGCCACTTTTTCAAAACTCTCACCTATTGGAATTATTTTTCCAAAGCTTCCACCTATTATGTGAGGTTTTTTTTTTTTTTTTTTTTTTTTTTTTTTTTTTTTTTTTTTTTAAATTACCACCACTTGAAAATTTCGACACCTTAAAAGTTATAATTTCAATTGAACTTTGAAGCTATATTAAATGTTATTCCTAATTTAACGCAGTCTCTTCATTTGTGATGTCTTTCGATGGTGTCGGTGAAGATTTGACTTGACATCAGCAGAAGAAAAGTTAAAAGATGAAATGTAGTCGGTTCAAGAACAAATCACCAACTAAACAGTGAGTAAACACCTTATAACTAAAGATGGACATATGAAAGGATAAAAGAAAATATAACATTAAATTACAATTTAAATTATAACTTAAAGGTTCGAAATTTTCGATTGGTGGTACGCGCTACCCATGAAAAATCTTCAAGGTGAGCTCCCGTCTGGATAGAAGTTTCAGGGATGAGGGGTCGAACCCTCATAAAAGACATTGAACCTTTGTGGAAGAAGGATAGATTCTTGCCACCTAGCACGTTCTCATAATCCGCTGACGAAATATGTACGTAGATGCTTATGGACGTTCTTTGTATTAGAGAATAAGTACTTTGATCGTTTGTCAGTAACGGAATCAACTGAAGAATCAGTACCCACGGCTACAACTTCCGGAGGTGAGCTAGAGTTGACAACATTAGCGAAAACCATGGGATCTTGAACAGAATTGGCTACACATACCTCAGTAGTAATTGACTCAGAACTTGTAGAGGGACTACAAGATACTGCAACGGTCTCATAAATCGCGTCATCACAAAGCAGTGGCTTCTTACCCATCTGGAAATGGGCCCAACGGGTTAAACAAAGGAGCAGTACGCTTGCCATTTGGGTTCACGGCAAGTCTGTCAACCACAACAACTAGTTTACGACTAGCTTCGGAATTCTTTGGATCAAGGCGCAACACATGCTCCAAATCATCCAAAGCTTGTTGTAGCAAATTCATTTTTTATGGTGTTGATACAATAGGATTGGACATAAGGAATAAATGAGTGTCCATTAGTTATTGATAGTTCAATTTGTGTTTATTAATTGTATTGTACTCACTTAAATAAGTGATTTTCATATTACCCCATATGACTGTTTGAGTATACAAGTTTAAATTAGTGTGCAACTGCACACGTACACAACAATACGATTATCGAAATGTGGTACTAAAACTTCTAATCATTTGTATTTATTAGATGTATTGTACTCATTTGTAATTGTGCACATACTGTTTTGTAGGCCTTAAATTGATTTTGAGATGATGAGAATTGACACACTCGAATATAATATTTAGACGAAGAAAACAAAGGCAATGAAAAGAAGCGAAAGCGAAAGAACGCGAAATGAAGGCAATGAAAAGGATCAAGAGCGAAAGGACAAAAAGTTTCACCCATAAGGCGCGTCACTTATATTGTCGCTAAAAATGAATCTATGGCTCCCCTACATTCCATACAAACAAGACCTAGAAAGCAGTTAATAGTTCATTGAATCTTTCTACTTCCTAGTTTCAGCAAATGCCATCTAATGAAGCTCTTATTTACGCTGCTACTACATTACTCCGCCTCCAAATAATTCCAAGGAGCTCCTTCAATTCTCTTTCAACATATTCTTCAAAAATCGTTCCTTGGATTTTTCAACTTGCAGAATTATATGCGACTGCCACTGCCGGTGCGACTGCCACTGCCGGTGCGACTGCCACTGCCGGTGCGACTGCCACTACCACTGCCACTGGTAGATGCTTGCTCAAACCCTAAAGAGACACACGTGATCATAACTTAGTTTTCAGCCTTAAAAACCATGATATTAATAGTTTTCAGCCTTAAAAACCATGATATTAATACTCTAATACAGTAAGATTGAGGCATTAGACGTATATTGCAAATAATTCATACAAAGTTCAAGCAGATAAGCTATGAAAACTTAGTACATGACCTTTTCCATTAACAAATGGTCTTTGATTTACATGTGGAATAGCTATCAAAAAAAAATTAGAAGCATGTTTTCTGTCGATATCAGAAAAATGGATACCTAACAGTAATCACAGTAGGCTCACAACAAATAACATGGATAAAATAAGAATTCATGTGCTCGGAAGTCAAAATGTCAATCATCAAAGTTGCTTCTACGTTGAGTAGACGTACCATAGTCAATTTGTGAAAGTCTCAACCTTTGCCCTGGTTTAATTCCATCATTTCATGATTTGTTCTCTGCACTAAGTCACTAACCCAAACTTCACAGGAAACTACTTCATGTCTACATAAACCGGGTCGTTGCAAACGACCCAAAATTAAGTCAACTTAGCCCTTTCACTGTCTCGTCTATGTGCAATATTCATTCATAATCCTCTCTATCTCTAAAATTAATATACGGAGTAGTATTTAGGTTGACGTCCTAGCGGTGTTCATATAAAAAATGGTAAAGGAACATAAATATTACTGTAATCATATACCATAATACCATGGAGTCAATTTGCGTAGTATGCAACCAAGGAAACAAATATTGACCCAATAAATGCACAAATGAAATACGAGTAGTTATCAATACTCGAACCACATTTGTAACTTTGTAAGTCCTACCAACGAATGGAAAGCAGAGCAAGTTAACGAACCTGAGACATCCTTCAATTGTTTGTCGACATATGATCTTAATTCACGAGCGTGAATGCCGAAACACTGGTCAAATGCATTAAAAACATACAATCCAATAATATGTCCTCGACAATTGAAAATAGGCATCCCACTCGAGCCACCCATACCATCACCGTGGATATTGTTAAGTTGAACAAGTGATACCGATCCCTTAAGATGTAATTCGGCTAAATTGTCAGCATAACCCAAATATTGTCCACTAGTATCCTTGACTTTCCTCAGATCGTTTCTTGTTTTTCGCCCCTCTACTACTGCAGTACGAACGTCCCCATATTGTCGACGAGGGCACGAAATCCTACCAACCGAATAAGAGTGGTCTAGGAAGTAAGGATGACCAATAGAATAAACTTTTTCTCCGTTCTGAGTTTCACCACTATAAATCGTAGCGTAAGGATATTTTGTAGCTGCGCGCGTGTTTTTAACTTGAAGAATAGCCAAACCTTTGACTTTGTTATCATGAATACTATAACAAGCAAGTTTGGCCTTTTCAATGGATATAATGTGTACATTGGCATAACAATCATCATCAAAGACATGCAACAATGTTTTAAACATGTCCACTCTCAGAAATAAAGACACTCGTCCTTTCACAGTCATATACCATATGCTTGTTGGAGTACACTTCCACGTTAATCACTACATGTTTCATCCGTTCAAATAACGCTGTCGTTTGCTCATCCGACAAGTTTTCCTCTTGCACACCTTGAAAATCCATCTCTCTCAACCCTTCCATCACCTAATACATATGTCTCTAAATGTATACTCCGTAATATACAATTAACTCCAAAACTTACTCCTTGCGACAAAAGCACAATACAAGTTATTGATTACTTGATCATTAAATTAAGACCAGCTAACAAACACTAATGCCAAACCAAAATATCATCAACAATCAACAATGTGACGTAAAACTAAAACCGACGGTAAATTTATGTAAAGAGAAAATGATTAAATTTTAAAAGATAACATGAGAAAACAAATTGCTAGGTCCGTCTCAATTAACTAGCAACAAATACTACGGAGTATATAATTACTCAAACTAACAATGTAAAATCATCTCTTTATGCCAGATATGGAGTCAAAAACTAAACTTTAATGTGTCATACAAGCAAGAGTTTCACAGCCAATATATGCATGCAGTACTCAAAAACCCAAATAGACAAAAAAAAAAAAGTGAAGAACTTTAAAGCTCATAAAATAAACAAAATAGCTATGGAGTTAAAACAGACACAAACAAACCAAGCACAATCAATATTAAAATTTCATAAGTAAAAAAATTCACGTAAATTAATATAGGGGAAAATGGGCTGAAATTGAAAAGGAGTAGTGAAAGGAAAGAGTAAAAAAAGAAGTACCGCGAGTTTCAGGTACGATGTGGTGGTGGTGGTGGTTGTGGGGTGGTGGCGGCGGCGGCTGTGTGCTGTGTGCTGTGTGCTGTGCTTTACGGTGTTCACCACGAAATCCTAGTGCATTGAATTGAATATTTTAAGGAGTATAAATTTAAACTCAAGTATGTGACGTATGTAATGCTAAATTGCTGTCCAACTGTCCAAGTAAAAGTGTAAAAACCATGATATTCAGGACTAAATTGCTTTCATGTAATGTAAATAATCCCAAATTCTTGTTTAAAACGGAGGGATCCGTTTTAAGTTTTAGATGGGTTAAGTATGACCTTTTTTTTTTTTCTTAAAATTTTTTTAAAAAAACTTTTGTCGAAAATCGTGTTTATAAAGTACTTGAAAATGGTAACAAAGTATATCAAAATGATAACATATTATATTATATTTGTAACATATTATGAAACATAGAGAATAAAAATTTGTCATACGGAGTAACATTTTTTAATATGTAACCATAATTATATAATATGTTACCAAAAAAAGTTAATATTAAACGATAAAATATTACACTTTAACGTAACCTATTTCTATTTTGCATTTTCATACTAAAAAAACTTAGGGAAATTCTACGGTGTACCCTCCAACTTTTTCATTTTCTACCGTGTACCCCTCTTTTTTTAGCTTTACACAGTGTACCCCTTAACTTCATTAGTAACTATAAACCGTGACCTAATTACAATTTAACGTTAAGTAGGCACTAATTTTGAACGTTTAAGAGGTGACATGGCACCTTTTTGCTGACTTGGAAAATGACGTGTAA
Source organism: Dianthus caryophyllus (assembly GCA_023091065.1). Taxonomy (NCBI): domain Eukaryota; kingdom Viridiplantae; phylum Streptophyta; class Magnoliopsida; order Caryophyllales; family Caryophyllaceae; genus Dianthus; species Dianthus caryophyllus. Next base: position 8,458,267 of record CM041520.1, read on the forward strand.
ATCCCCAATTAAAATGAAACTGTTTAATTTATTTTGAACCCACCAACAAAACCCCTTAAATTAGCGCCTACTTAACGTTAAATTGTAATTAGGTCACGCTTATAGCTACTAATAAGCTTAAGAGGACAATCGTAAGGCTAAAAAGAGTGCATACACTATAGAAAAATGAAAAAGTTGGAGGGTACACCGTAGAATTTCCCAGAAACTTAATACGTTGATAAATGATAACATAATATATTATGATTCAAACATAATTAATTTATATTCGATATTGTTACCATTTAAAGTTTACATTTTACTTATATTTTTCCACTTTTTGAGTTAAGTTTTCCAAAAAAAAATAAAAAAAATTAACTCTTATTGGATCCAAATGAGTCATATTTGACCCGTCTTATATGACTCATCTTAAGGGAGACTTATTGCTTCTAATGTACTCGTGTCTCGTACAAGTTAACTTCATTTCAATTCAATTTGGTTCGATTTAACTTTGTCAGAATTAATGTGCTTACACAGGTTCTATATACGAGTAGCTATTACTACTTCGTAGCAATTTTTTTTTTCCTTTTTGAGTAATACTTCCGTTTACTACTTCGTAGCAATTTTTTTTTTCCTTTTTGAGTAATACTTCGTACGGAGTAGCAATTAACTAAAGGCGAATATCAAAATCCTAAAAAAAAAAAAAAAAAACAAACAAAAAGTCAGTTGAGGTCATGTTCAAAGTCAACAAAAGTCAAATATTACTCATTCTGTTATCACAAATTCTTGTATAAGTCAAGTTTCACAATAAATTATTATAAGTCAACTTCATTTGTATTCGAGTATATAGTTTTTTGTACCATTTTACTGATAATTATTATTAATTGTAACTAAATTTTTTAGTAGCCCTAAAAGTGAATTTAGTAGATTTGTTTCATGTTTTTGTAACCTTTTAACTACATTTTGTACTCTGGTTTAGCATTAACTTAGTGTAAGGTTAATCTTACAAGAGACTTACTGCTGTATTATTTAGTTTATGATGTTTTATTTTTAAAGGTAATATTTGAATTTTATTTTCATAAAATATATTAACGTAAAGAGATTTCATATATCTGGAGTACTATGAATTTGATCCGATATATTTAAATAAGGGTTTTTCCCGTCTATACTCTCGTACTTTTCACCTTTTCCAATTGTACCCCTGCGTTTGGCGTATTTCCAGTTGTACCGTTAAACTTCTAAAATTAGTCACAACCGTAACCAAATTTGAATGATCCGTTAAATTTAGCCGTTAGTTTTGTTTTATATGAATTGTCACCCTTTTTATTTAGTTTTTTTCTTTAGATTTTTTTAACATTAAACACCTTGTTTCTTATAAGACTATGTTTATTGGTAGGTTTGCAACTAGGTCTACAACTAGGTTTAGAAAAAAAAAAAAAAAAAAAAAAAAAAAAAAAAAAAAAAATTCTAAACCTACTTTCAACCAGGTCCAATTTAGACCTACTTCAAAACTTCTAAACCTAGTACAAATGACATGATTTGATTGGTTCTAGCATTAAAACATTTTGTATATTCTTAAAAATTGCTTATATTTTCAAATTTGTAAAACAAAATAATATAAAATATATATAAATGTTCATATTAAATCATTCCCTACGATTAGAGACCAATCTTGACATACTTTCGTTACCTTATTAATTTTAGCAATGTTTGTTTTTTTATTTATAATTTAAATTTAACTAATTCAAATATATTATGTGAAATTTTTTTAATATCATTTTTTTTAAAATTTTACTAAAGCTCAAAATTAAAAAAGTAAGTTTTTAGAATATGATTAAATGTGAATAAAAATAAGTTAGATATATATATATTTTGTAAACCTACCAATAAAGTGTTACAAAAGTGAAGTAGGTTTGAGGTAGGTTTAAAAAATAAAAATTAATATTTTAATTCTAAACCTAGTTGAAGGTAGGTTAACCAAACCTACCAATAAACATAGTCTAATGAAGGGTAGAGTAGGGTATTTAATGCGAAAAGATTGAGTAAAAAACTGAAAAAATAAGGGTGAAAGTTTATATGAAACATAACTAACGGCTAAATTTAACATTTTACTCTAGTTTGGTTACGGTTGAGATTACGTTTATAAGTTTAAGGGTACAACTGGAAATACGCCAAATGGAGAAGTACAACTGAGAAAAGTGAAAAGTACGAGATAATCGAAGAAAGCATGTATCTGTCTCGAAACGTGAAAAAAGTCATAAATTAAAATGAAATGGTGTACTAATTTTGTGACAATTCTTCGGATTGATTATTTTTATGCCTTGTCAAGTATTTTTTTTTTGATATTTTTAGATTAAGGTGGAAAAAGTGGTAAACTCCTTTAGTAGTGATATTTAGTTTACGTAATGTTCAGGTCAAGATCTTTAGAGTAACTCTACGATAGAGTTATTCTAGAATTTCGCTTTTTAAATTAGATAATCATAATAAATTTATTTAATTTTGATATTTCTCTTATACAAATACCCTCATATGCGTTTCTCATTGATTTTTTTCCCCCGAAAAAGGGTTTAGGGTACAATTTTACGGGATGTTCCGGCGGTTTTGCCGCCGAATCTAAACCCAAAGATACCCTACATAAAATTGGTGAACCCGTTTGGGTGATGGATGAAAAGAATTTTTTTTTATTTTATGCAAGTAATGTAACAAAAATGGAGTAACTCTACGGCAGAGTTAATCTAGAGGATTTCTACACGTAATGTTCATTTTAAACGGTTATTGATCTATGACTTATTTTTCAAATTAGTTTATTACTTTAGTGAATATAGTCTTATGCTCGTGTAAATTGCACGGTTATATTCTTTATAAAATTCAAGTAAAAACGTATGAATAATGAACTCGTTTATAATAAGTTTAATAAAAGTGTGGATACCCATATCCGTACCCTCCCAACCAAAACCCTGTGATGTAACACGGACTTTTATTATGCATGTTTTAACATTGACTTAAACGGTTCTAATAATGTCGAATTCATTTTTGAGTTGTTTTGAAATGTTAAATAAGTTAGGTCGCTTCATATCATGCTTAAATAAATGTTCTTTTGTCCATTTAGAGTCTAGTCTGGTCCGCGTCCTGCTTCATTTGGCACGAGCTTCACATTTGCGTTATAATTAGTCCGTTTACATTAACGAGGTCTAATTCAGCATTCCTAAATCCCTAAATTTAGGCCCGGTGGCTGAATATCCCCTTTAGCCCCCTCTTACACAAAATATAGCCTCACGGGTTATCTTATTTCACAAAATACTACAAAATATACCTTTTTCACATTTTTGGGTCTCGGGCCCAGAACCGAGCCCAAACCCACCTTTGGCCCTCACTGCAAAGCCCTCAACCCTCAAAAATATCTTAGGAAGCCCTCAGCTCTTTTCTTGACGCACAAGCTCGAGATTATACTGTATCTTTTCGAGATATTCTCAAACCGGAATTATGAAAACCAAGGTAAAACCACACCCCCAAACCGCATAGCCTTATGCGGTTTAGGGCCCAAACCGCATAGGCCTATGCGATTTACTGGACAAACCGCGTAGCCTTGTGCGGTTTGCCTGCCTGGTTCTATCCCGAGATTTTCTAATGGGAAATTCTACGATGTACCCCCCAACTTTTTCATTTTCTACCGTGTACCCCTCTTTTTTTAGCCTTACACAGTGTACCCCTTAACTTCATTAGTAACTATAAACCGTGACCTAATTACAATTTAACGTTAAGTAGGCGCTAATTTAAGGGGTTTTGTTGCTGGGTTCAAAATAAATTAAACAGCTTCATTTTAATTGGGGATTTACACGTCATTTTCCAAGTCAGCAAAAAGGTGCCATGTCACCTCTTAAACGTTCAAAATTAGCGCCTACTTAACGTTAAATTGTAATTAGGTCACGGTTTATAGTTACTAATGAAGTTAAGGGGTACACTGTGTAAAGCTAAAAAAAGAGGGGTACACGGTAGAAAATGAAAAAGTTGGAGGGTACACCGTAGAATTTCCCTTTTCTAATTTCTCCGAGGTTTTTAGTATATATACCCCCCATATACCCGACCTCAAAAACACAATTCACAACCAGAATACACCAAAAACTCTCTCAAAGCCGAACGCACTCAAATCCTTGAGTTCAACACACCATCCCGTGTTAAATTCATCCTCCTTTTAAGTTCAAGAAGCGAAGCTCTGCCCAGATCTGAAGCGCCAGGACCAGGTAGGTACCGATCCACTTGGATCAAAACTTTTTCTTATTTTCTATGGACTAACAAAGGGGACTACACTTTGCGCACCTCCAAGCTTTGGCACCCGAGCGCGCTTACCTTCCAAGTGTTCTTATTAGTTCGGGTACACACCATATCCGATGACACGCCAAAGTCGCATAAGCAACCGACCCTTCTAAAATGAACCAATGGACAATTGAACGTTTATTTTATTTGCATGCATCTAGCACCCTTCTCCTTTGCATTAAAATCAACTTAAACTATGAATTCGACCTTTAACTGAACCGTATTCGTTAACAAGTTAAACATGCTAAACTGAGGGTTTTAATTAATCTTTTTGCATTTGTATTTACATTCTTTTTTTTAAACCTTTATCGCACTTGTACGTAGCGATAACATTGGCTCAAATATCATTTTTCACGGATTGTTCTAGGTCAGTAGAGGCTATTTTTACATAGGCTTTTCTAAAATGTTTTCATAAATCATTATTTGAACTAATCTTTTTTAAAGTACCCTCACCCCGAATCCATTCTGGTTTCACAAATTTTAGATCTAGGGGTGTCTACAGATCTAAAATCTAGGACATGTCTTTAGCTTAGGACATGATAGCAGGTTCCTAATTTCCGCGATAATTAGGTGGCGACTCCAAAACAGTTTTAAAGGTTTTTCCAAATTAGTCTTTTTAACTTAGCACGCCCTTATGCAAGACGCCGAGTTGGGTCCCCCTCGATCCTGGGTTCCACAGTTTGGCGACTCCGCTGGGGAGATTTTATTTTTAAAACTTAAAACTAGCTTTTTCTTTTTAAAAATAAAGAGGTGAAACTTGAAAGCCTTGAGCAATCCATGTATACATATTTGAGCTATGCACATTCGTTTAGAGTCAATTCCTTTTGGAATCTAGGCACCCTTTGCACCCTCGAGAGGTGATTCCCACATGCAGGCTTGTCCACTCGATAAAGCACATGCCGGACTAGCTTTCCGCTCGCCCCTCCACGGCTTGCCGTAAACGGCTATCTCGACCGCCCCAATGCTCCCTTTAGAAAACCGCACGCCCCGGCGTGAGGAAATAAAGGGGTTCAGTATCTGCCAAAGCGTACTCGAGGTAGTTGGAGGTGTACTCGACTGACCCTTTTCACCCTTGTTGAGTCATACGTACAAGTACGAGGCTATGCACTCCGTGGTCTTTTTCAAATGAGCATTTGCATTCATATCTTCGAAAACTCACTTAAACTTTTCAAAGATAAATGAACCGAACATCTAACAAAGCTAACAAAACTATCGCAAACTTTTGAAATAAACGTTTTCAAAACCTCCTTTTACAAACAAGCAAAAACCCGAGTAAGGATTAAAACCCGAACTCGTGGATTTCTTTCCCTAGGTCACGCGGCCTAGCTCACATTTTAACATCCTCGACTCGACTTGCTAATCACTCTCGAGTCGAATCCTTTACTCCTTTTACACATCCAGACTCGAGCTCACCTTGGCAAATCGCCGATACTAGTTCGACGGGTGCAAACAAAATTTTAACATCGAGACGAGATGTGCGCACACATCCTCGTCTCAAAAGCTTACTTTTAGCGAAACTTTTTCGAAAACCTCCCTTTTTCCAAACTTAAAAGGTCTTTCTAAACAAAGAAATGAGCTAAACATGAATGCTTAGGATGAACGTTGAGTCTAGTTGGTCTGGTCGTGTCACTAATATACAAAGTGAAATGCAGGTCTCAGATGGATACTCGTCGTACTAAGAATCGCGTAGTAATCCCATATAAAAAACGAACCTACACCCGCAAAATGGCCGGCAATGACGAAGTTAACGCACTCCGTGACCAAGTCACAAAGCTGACCGCTGACCTCGAACGCCTCTTGACCCACCATGCAACTGAGGTGGAACGCATGGATCAAAAGATTAAGAAAGAGGCGGATAGACATGCTAAGAAACTCCATGCCATGGAGGAAAGACTCTATGTCTCGAGCACTTACTCTATACACAAGGAGAATGAAAACGTACCCGCCAGCATCAAGGATGAGCTCCCTAACAAGCTCGCCCTCAGTGACCTCCCTATCTTCCAAGGACATGAGAGCCCGATCTTTCACATCCGAGCTTTCAAGTCCCAAATGGCCATAAAAGGGGTCGATTCCAAACATTGGCTAACTCTCTTCCGGCACTCTCTAGCAGCAGTGCCAAAGACATGGTTTTACTCACTTGACCCACAGCGGGTCCCTACTTTTGAAGAACTCACAATCGAGTTTGATCGACAATATCGAGACAATGAAAACACCCAAGTCTCGATCCGTACTCTATAAGTCCTTACTCAAAAGGACAACGAAGGTTTCACCGACTACCTCACCCGGTGGAAAAAGCTGAGTGCAAAAATTCCGAATCGCCCTCGCGAGGACGAACTCGTGCCAAAGTTCATAAACAACCTGCGACCCGTGTATCAATTTTACATGAGGTACAACAACATCCAGAACTTCAAGGAGCTAACCAAGGTCGGTACTCAGATCAAAGACGATCTTAGAACCGGCACAATGGCCAAATATACCGGCCACGCCTACCAAGGTAGCTCTTCCAAGTCCTCCCGCGCAGTCAAAAGCGAGGAGAATCGCACCATAGGCAATCTTGACGATGATAGCCTTGATGCCTTCGCAACTACCTTCTCGACATCTCCTAAGGCCAAAAGAAGCTTTGATCCCCTCTTTATGTCTTACTCCAAAGCATTTCAAAGGTTGGTCGAAAAGAACTACCTGCAACCGATCGGGCCTACTGCTGAGCCGCCCGAAGACAAGAAACCCAAATCTTGGAACCCCAATGCCTTCTGTGCATACCACCGAGGCAAGGGGCACGATACAGAGAACTACTTTAGGCTTAAGAATGCTATCTAGGATCTCATTGATCAAGGAAAGCTCAACAAGCCATATCAACCCACTAAGCCATCGAACAACGATAATCCGCTCGGCAATCACGCAATCTTCGTAGGATCGGTCCCTATAATAGATTGTTCTTATCTCATTACACCCTCTAATGACCAAATCAATGGCGTTTGGTTTAGTGACGACGAAGATGAAGAGTGGCCACCTGCCAACAAAATGGTAGCCCAACTCTCGACTACCCCTTCCTCAAGTAAGAACAAGAAGAACAAGAAGGGGAAGAAAAAGAAGGGTAAACAGCCTGAGAAGAAAGACCAAGACGAGGTCTCACACCTCATACGTTCCGGTCGTCCATATCAGAATATCTTCACAGATGAACATGCTCGAAAAGCGACCGCGGCCGAAAAGGGCAAGGCCGTAGTCCAAAAGGACGTTCCTTCCACAAGCACACCCCCCCACATCTACAGTAATTCCACCACCAAACACAACCGAGGTGCTTCAAAAGCAACTCGCTCGCACAAAAGCCGATGTTTCCATTTGGGCTCTTCTAGGGACTCGGCGGAACATAGGAACGCATTCATCCGCGCTTTACAAATAGCATGTGCGGATTCTGAAATCTCCCCAGATCAAATGGTCAGTCATGTCACGAGGGATTGGCCACCGGGGGCTATCACCTTCTCGAATAACGATCTACCTTTATTCGGACCAAACCATAACCTTGCTCTCTATATTAGCATAGAGTGCATGAAGAAAACTCTACCCGTGTCTCTCATTGACAATGGGTCTGCATTTAATGTTCTACCATTGACCACCGCCCACCGCTTAGGCCTCTCCGATAAAGACTTCATCCCAAGCACAGATGAAGTCAAAGCCTTCGATGGAACCCGACGTCATGTGAAAGAAACCATTTCCCTTCACATACGCAGTGGTCCTATAGAAAGGAAGGTCGAATTCCAAGTCATTGACATGACACCTTCCTATAACATACTCCTGGGACGCCCATGGATCCACTCCACCAAGGCCGTGACTTCCACCCTCCACCAAAAGGTTAAGATCCCTCTTAAAGAGGAGGTCATAACCTTGAACGCCTCAAACTTCCAAGCTCTTTTCGACACACCAAAGGAGCCCAATGCTGCAGAAATCGTCATTGAACCTACACAAGATTTGTGCGGTTTCGACTTCGAGATCGGTGCCATTACACGCACACGAATCAAGAGTTATAAACCCTTCAAGACAAAAGACAACAATAGTCTTTGGCTCACCATGGGTTTAGGCTACAAACCCAAAAACGACGACCAAGTAAAAATGGTCAAAGAAGTCCAAAGACGTAAGTCAACTCATAAGGTCACCCTACGACCTTACACTCTCGACCTAGGCGCATATTTTACCTCCGGAGGAAAGGTCGACGGAAGCACCTCCCTTCGATACATCATCCATTCATCCGAAGCTTGTTTCTCTAGTGAGGCCGAACCTGACACCTCAAAGGCCTCACCGAGCACCAAAAATGAAGAGCTCGTCTCCACAATCATGCGAGATCGCCGCTTTGATCCCAACTTACTCATAGTCGATGCCACCGATAAAACCCTTAATGGATGGTATAAGACGCTGAAATGGACTGATGAACAAGGCCACCATTTTCAGCTTATCACCGGCGAAGGACCGCTTTTTGACCATGTCACCAACCTCAAGGACAAGGCCGAAAGCGACATAAGCTCAAGCAATTCAAGCAACGACGAAGACGAAGACGAAGAAGAGATCCTGCTGACTTCTAATGCTCTTAGTGTCGGGTCATCTGTCGACCCACCTATCTTAGACTCTAGCTTTAGCTTAGACTTTCTTTTTACGGAGGCTAGCTCCAAGCAATTTTCTGAGTTGTCAAATAATTCTTCTCAAATTAATGAAATGAATAAGTTTGCTTACGTCTTGTCTCAAGCTAAAACAAACAGCAAAGAACAAACAACTAAAAATCAACAAATAACAAAAAATACAAAAGACACTAACTCATGCGATGAAAATGAACAAACTAATGAATCTTTAAACAAATACATTGCAAATATTGTCTCTCTAAAAACCCAAGATCCGATCATCGAGGAAACCATAACCATAAACGTGGGAACCCCGGAAGAGTAAAGGGAATTACAACTAGGTGCCTCGCTAGACGAAGATGAGCGTGCCCAATTCACATAACTCCTAACCGAATTCAAGGATGTATTCGCATGGTCGTACAAGGATATGCCCGGAATCGAATGAAGCATTACCGAACACCGCATCTCCATCAAACCCGGTTACAAACCAATCAAACAGAAGCTAAGGCGACTACGTCCCGAATGGTCCCTTATGGTAAAGGAAGAAATCGAAAAACAACTACAAGCCGGTTTCATCCAAGTCATTGAGTATCCAGAATGGGTCTCAAACATGGTCCCAGTCTTGAAAAAGAATGACAAAATTAGAGTGTGTGTCGACTTCCGTGACTTGAACAAGGCTAGTCCCAAAGATGACTTCCCGTTACCTCACGTGGATGTTTTAGTCGACAATACCGCTGATCACGCCCTCTTATCCTTCATGGACGGCTACGCAGGCTATAACCAAATCAAAATGGCCCGCGAAGACATGGCAAAGACGGCCTTCATTACACCGTGGGGCACATACTGCTACACGGTCATGCCTTTCGGCGTCATCAATGCCGGTGCTACATACCAACGCGCCGCCACAACCCTTTTACATGACATGATGCATAAAGAAGTCGAAGTATACGTCGACGATATGATCATGAAGTCAAGGGAGAGAAGTGGTCATATCACTAACCTCCGCAAGTTCTTCACACGCCTACGGCAATACAAGATGCGTCTCAATCCCCAAAAATGTACTTTTGGAGTGAAATCCGGCAAGCTACTAGGACACGTAGTGAGCCAAAGAGGCATCGAGGTCGACCCCTCGAAAGTCAAAGCAATCCTCGAAATGCAACCCCCTAAGAATCTCGACGAAATCCGAAGTTTCCTAGGACAAATCCAGTACATCTCCCGTTTCATCAGCAAGCTTACCATGATATGTGAACCAGTTTTCAAGAAACTCAAGAAAACCGACCACGTCGAATGGGATGAAGAATGTCAACAGGCATTTGACAAGGTTAAGGAATTGCTGTCCAGCCCACCGGTTCTACGACCACCCCAAAAGGATTTGCCGCTATCCTTATACTTAACAACTACCCCTACCGCCATGGGAGCCATGCTCGCACAAGAAATCAATGGCGAAGAACACGCAGTCTACTACATAAGTAAGAAATTCCTCGATTACGAAACTCGATATTCACCTATCGAGAAAAGTTGTCTAGCCCTAGTGTGGTCATCCAAGAAGTTCCGACACTACATGCTAGCACACCAAACGAAGGTCTATTCCAAAATGGACCCCGTAAAGTACCTATTCGAGAAACCCGTGCTTAACGGACGAATGGCCAGATGGACCCTGCTCCTAGACGTTGATATTTACTCCGTATAAATTGTTATTGTTTTGAGAATTATAACACATGTTGAGATTGGCTTGAGTTCGTATTGTATTGACCTTGGTAAGCTAAAGAATCGTTGAATTGACTTGATTGTGATTGATTTGTTTGTATGCTTGAGTTTAGTGTGCGTACGGGTACTGTTTTAGCTCGTGCGTGAGGAGTTACGACGTCTTTTGTAGGACGGTGCCGCCTGTCGTGGGTTCTCAACCATTTTGTAGTGGCTCTAAGACTATGGTTATCGAAAGTCCTTTTGTAGGGGCGCCACTCTTTTGTAGGGGTGGTTATTGTTAATCCACACTCTTTTGTAGGGGTGTGTGATAAGGCTAAAGTCGTATCACCTTAATCAAAATAAACCTAAATGACAACTAACAGCAGATAGCAGCAAGTAGGGATCGAATCCACAGGGAAACGGTGTAGTCTCAGGTTAAAGTCGGAGTAACAGGTTCAACTCAGGTGTGAAAAGGGTGTTTAGTATAAGCTATAACTAAGGCAGACAATAAAGCAGATAAATAAGATATAATAAGGGAGAGATTAGGGCATCGGGTTCATATATGACAATGATTCAGGAACGCAAGTTCATAAGACGGAAGAGATAAACTGTGCAACTTGACTAGGTTTGTAACGCCTCTCGAGTCAATTTTAGCCTTAAGCAAATTTAGCGGGCTCTCATGACTTACTAAATTCAACTCATCTAACTCGCGTAAGTCTAGTTTTAACTCGGCTTTCGATCTTAAATTAAAACATACTGTGTTCAATTAAACTCGCTAAATCGTTGATCAAAGTAAATAAACCTAATTCAATTGACATAAAACGCGTAGAAAGAAATCAAGAGCACAATTTAATCAACCAATTTAATCTCAAAACATGTTCCTAAATCATATGTCACAAATTCCCCTAAACCCTAATTAGGAAATTAGCTACTCATAATTAAAGGCAAGGCAAAACAATATAAAGAAGACATAGCAAAAGGATGAATAAAAGCAATAGAAATAAACCTGAAAACTTACGGAGTACCGACGGTTACAATTGAATCCAACTTGAAATAAAACTAAAACTAAGAGTTTTGAAGGAGAGAAAATAAAACTAAGCAGTAAACTAAACTAGGAAAAATAAAGCATAAACTAAAAGATGATCCTAAATTACGTCCTAAGTCTCCTATTTATAGTTTCCAATTATAAAATTCCGAAATAAATCAAAAACCGTCAAATAATACACACTAGCGGCCACACGGCCGTCTGCTCAACTCGCACGACCACCTTGTTGGGCCGGCTCCTTCTTTCTTCCAAGCTTGGGCCAAAGCTTCACTTGGGCCTTATTATTTCGTTGGCCTTAATCTCTTTTGGCCTTTTATTCTTCTTCTTGGGCCATAGTAACTCGTGTTCTCTTAGTCTCTTGGCCCTCCTTTGGTCTTGGCTCGTGTTCTCGAGCTCCAACGCGAGCTCAGGTTAGGTCACGTCGTCCCAACTCTCGTATTCGCTCCAATGTTCCGGGTTTTGGCTCAAATCCACCAAAACCTGCAAAATGTAATTAAAACGCAGCAGTATCGAGAAGTATAACATTTAGCTCCTAAAGTCATAGTAAATACGAATAAATACGAGCTAAATGTGACTGAACCGGGGGCATAAAATGAATATAAATAACGTGTATCAAACTCCCCCAAACCAAACCTTTGCTTGTCCTCAAGCAAAAAGCATCGGAGAAAATCAAAGCAACACGAACTAATCACGCTAGTATCTTGAAGTGGACGACCTATGCACATAAACATTACAACCAAAGTCTATTTCACCAAAAATAGAGCACAAGTCTCAACCATTCACACCACATTATATCACTAGCCTCTAACACTTACGCAATAGTAAAACTAACGACAAATCAATTCAAGCAAGGCCAACCGATCATACCACTTACCATCATCCAAATCTTCCAAATCATTACCATTTGTTCTCTTTTCTTTTCTTTTTCTTTTCTGTATTCTTTTTTCGCAAATGTGGAGCATCCCTCGTATGTAGTACCGTTTAGCTTGACGTTCACTCGGTAAAAATCGCGCTCGGTTACACATATTTCCTTAAGGGTTACGTTATTGCTCATACTCTCGGTCGCAGCCAAATTCATGGCCACTGTGGTTACTCAAGTCAATGAGTCCCCTCCGAGAGCATCGAAGCATTGCTCCAACATAAATATATCTTTCCAAACAAACCACAAACCAACATACCAACATTCCACAAACCAATGCCAAGCTCGAATGTCAAAGTCGAAAGTAAACAAGCGGCGAGAAGAATTAAGCAGATACAAGTGGGTTAGTGCTGAGGCTCGCAATCTAGTAACAGGAAACAAACCAATCGTGCAAGCTAAGGCAATAGGAAGTCGACTCAAAGATACTAAAGATCAAAGTAAGTGTACAAATCAATTCTCCAAACTAGACAAAGCAGGACAAAGCAGACCAAAAAGACTCGTATTTTTGTAATTTTTTGAATTTTTCAATTTTTTTTGGGGTTTTTTTTTTTTTTTAAAATAAATGCACACGAAATGAAAATGCAAATGAACTAATGAACGCGAAAGTGTTTCCCTCCCCCAAACCAAATCACACATTGTCCTCAATGTGGAAAACAGCACAACCACAAAAGCAGAGGAGGACATAAATCATAAGAGGGAAGGAAAGTAAAACGAGAAAACGAGGGAAAATGGGGTAAAGAGTGCTCACAATGTAGAGTAGGAGCTCCCAAACCGGCTGAAGCGTGGAGTGGGGCTAAAAATCCCCGTATATGCGTCCAAATCAGTCCAACGATGAAGTACTTCGGCAAAGCACGCAAGAAGGAACAAAACGAAGCATGAAAATGGGACAGGGGTGGCCAGCCGGTCTGGGACCGGCAGCCGGCCGGCCGGCTTAGGCCACCTGACGTGATTTTTTCGATTTTTCTTCAATTTCCAAATTTCAGCTACGGCTCCTGTCCTGGCCCGGCAGCCGGTTGGCCGGCTGGGAGGCCTTCTCGTGTGCGTTTTCAACATACTAAGGACCCAAAAGTCCATAAGTACCTGCGCGCTAAAAACACAAAATAATAACCCTCGTCCTCGCGCGCTCAATAAAAGCAAAAAGTCATAAAAACAAGCAAACCAAAAGTACAAATGCTAAATGAAAATACAACGTCATCGGGTTGCCTCCCGGAAGCGCTGGTTTATAGTCCCGCACGACTCTTCAGAGCAGCAGAATCATCAAGTATAAGTAGGCCAAGGTCGTTGGCCATTCGCGACAGCTTCACTCGGCGAAATTTCAGCTTCCGTTCGCCAAAGCACTCCTTCAGCTCGAGGCAATGCAGCATAGTCCATCAGCGTAGGGCCTCGATCACGAAATGGCTCAACTGTAGGCCCTCTATCACCATCACCCGCCGTTGACGCTGGGTCTCCAGCAGCCTTTCTCTCCAAACCATCCTTGCAGCCTATCCCAAGAACTCGCAAAGCGAAGAGACATGCAAAACCTCCAAAGTGTCTCCAGAGTGTGAGACGGAGTGCAGAGTCAATAGAACAAACTGACTCGAGACGCATAGGGGACCGCGGGGTATCAGAATGTGCAAACGTGAGCTTCTCACCCCCCACCTTAAAGGCTATCGTCCTACTACCCACATCAATAACTGCACCAGCAGTGTGCAAGAAGGGTCTTCCTAAAGTGATAGGAATGTGGGGATCCTCGGGGATGGCGAGTACTACGAAGTCTCAGGATAAAGAACTTTCCAACCTCGCACAGGACGCCATGTAGGATTCCCAAGGGGCGCTTAACTGAGCGGTCAGCCATCTGCAAGGTAATGCTAGTGGGTTCTAAAGCTGACAAGCTCATCTTTTGATACAAGGGGTAGGGGAGGACACTGACGCTAGCTCCTAGGTCACATAAGGCATTCCTAACCCAAACCTACCAATAGAGCACTAATAGAGAATGTACCTGGATCGCTAAGCTTAGGGGGCTTACTACCCTGCAGCCTAGTACTAGCTTCCCCCACAAAGGCCACGGTTGACACGTCGTCTAACGTACGCTTACGAGCTAAAACATCTTTCAAAAACTTAGCGTACGTAGGAATTTGAGTCACAAGGTCAATAAAAGGAACATTTACCTGAAGGGCCTTGATGACGTCGACGAACTTCCTGAACTTAGCCTCGCTCGCACCTCGTTGACGACCAGGAAATGGCGACTTAATCAATCGGGGCACTGGAGCAGCATCAAAAGTAACACCCGAATCGTTCTTCCCCAGCCTACTGAGGTCCAAATTTTGGCCGATTTGACCGGTCACGGCCGACCAGAAATGACCTCTGTGAACACTGATTTAACGTGTTTTGACCCTCATCCTTCTCTTCTTCCTCCAAATTCACTGGTCTCCATACATGGACCCACTTCGCATCGTAATTGCACACGCCGTGTCGTGTGGAGCTTTAGGAGGGTTTCCTCGAGGCGGAAGTGTACCCGCTGCCTTGACGCCAAGCGGCTAATTGAGCCACTTGATTTTCCAACAGCTTAATTGCAGCGTCCTTAGCTTGCCCATCCTTTTGCATTTGTTGCATCATCATCTCTTGTGACTTTTGCACGGCCATGGTCACTTGAGACATTTGCAACATCATGGCCTTCATCTCGGCCATAGGATCTGTAGTTGAGTAGGAGGGGGTGATGTGAAGGGTGGTTTTTGGTAGTTAGGGGGAGTTGGTTGATTTTTGTAAGGAGGTTGGTAAGGGGTATTTTGTGGAGGTGGGGGAGTCGGGTTAAGTACGTTATTATTACGGTAGGATAGCAGTGACCGATCGTAACCCGGCTGATTCTAGTACGGCAGGTTTTGATTGTAGGATCGATACGCATAAACCTCGCTTGGGGTGCAAAGATACCCGTAGTATAACCTCAATCGTGCCCCGCAACAAAGATTTACATGGGCACTCGATTTAACTCCCCGCATAGCATCAAACTTTCTATTCACTCGTAAAGTTGACTCATTACCGCGCTTATACTCACTTCCACGGCCGTTGTGTGCGACCGTGAATTACCCTCGGCTTACCAAACTGGGATGAATGGATAGCCATCTCCTCGATCAATGTCCACGCCTTATCATCGCTTGTATTATTAGCAAATCGGCCTCCGCGGTAGGAGTCAAGAATAAGCGACTCTCAAAGATATAACCCATTATAAAAGGTCATTATCACCAACCAACCATCGAACCCGTGATGAGGGCATTCACGAATTAACCGCTTGTAACGGCCCCACGCCTCCTAACGCCTCATCAAAGCTCACTGAAACCCTGAATTTGACTACGGAGTTGGTTAGTCCGCCTCGGTGGATAGTACTTGCGATGAAGGCAAGAGCTAGACTTGGCCAATCCGTAATACCCGCGCTTCCTTATTCAAATCGCTGATCCACTCACGAGCGCGATCACGTAGCGAAAGGGAAAAGCATCTCCCTAACTGGTTTTGAGTGATCCCGCTCGCTTAATTGTAGAGCGAATCCGTAAAAACCTCGCATATGTTTCCCGATCCTCCGTAGGATTGCCGCCAAATTGATTACGCTCCACCAAAGTAAGAAAGGCGGGCGAATCTCAAATTCCTTGGACCGTATTTGGTATTGTGAACTCGCGGATCGCCTCGGGCCCGACAGCAGTGACTATATAATTTAGGCATAGTCACGCGTGGAGGAGAACAAGTTGGAGTAATAGGAGGTGTGTCCTCTTCAGAGACGATCATACGCACTAGACTCAACGCGACGCTTCCTCGAAATCGATCAAGTAACTTTCTTGCTTCTCACGTAGTCCGTGAAAAGCTCGCTCAGGTTCAGGCTCAAATGGAATCAAACCTGTAGATGACCCGTGCATAAACAAAACTACAAGAAAATCCAGAGAAGCGGTCTCAAGGAACTAAGTTCCTTGAGACAAAGGAGAAAAACTCACAATAACTAAACAAAACTAAAACTAGCAAAGCCGTTTCCCGCAATCTACGCCAAAATTGATAAGGCTAAAGTCGTATCACCTTAATCAAAATAAACCTAAATGACAACTAACAGCAGATAGCAGCAAGTAGGGATCGAATCCACAGGGAAACGGTGTAGTCTCAGGTTAAAGTCGGAGTAACAGGTTCAACTCAGGTGTGAAAAGGGTGTTTAGTATAAGCTATAACTAAGGCAGACAATAAAGCAGATAAATAAGATATAATAAGGGAGAGATTAGGGCATCGGGTTCATATATGACAATGATTCAGGAACGCAAGTTCATAAGACTAAGAGATAAAGCGTGGCAACTTGACTAGGTTTGTAAAACGCTCTCTCGAGTCAATTTTAGCCTTAAGCAAATTTAGCGGGCTCTCGCAACTTACTAAATTCAACTCATCTAACTCGCGTAAGTCTAGTTTTAACTCGGCTTTCGATCTTAAATTAAAACATACTCAGGTTCAATTAAACTCAGTTAAATCGGTGATCAGGCGAAATAAACCTAATTCAATTGACATAAAACGCGTAGAAAGAAATCAAGAGCACAATTTAATCAACCAATTTAATCTCAAAACATGTTCCTAAATCATATGTCACAAATTCCCCTAAACCCTAATTAGGAAATTAGCTACTCATAATTAAAGGCAAGGCAAAACAATATAAAGAAGACATAGCAAAAGGATGAATAAAAGCAATTGAAATAAACCTGAAAACTTACGGAGTACCGACGGTTACAATTGAATCCAACTTGAAATAAAACTAAAACTAAGAGTTTTGAAGGAGAGAAAATAAAACTAAGCAGTAAACTAAACTAGGAAAAATAAAGCATAAACTAAAAGATGATCCTAAATTACGTCCTAAGTCTCCTATTTATAGTTTCCAATTATAAAATTCCGAAATAAATCAAAAACCGTCAAATAATACACACTAGCCGGCCGCACTGGCCGCCGTCTGCTCAATGGCCGACCACCTTGTTGGGCCGGCTCCTTCTTTCTTCCAAGCTTGGGCCAAAGCTTCACTTGGGCCTTATTATTTCGTTGGCCTTAATCTCTTTTGGCCTTTTATTCTTCTTCTTGGGCCATAGTAACTCGTGTTCTCTTAGTCTCTTGGCCCTCCTTTGGTCTTGGCTCGTGTTCTCGAGCTCCAACGCGAGCTCAGGTTAGGTCACGTCGTCCCAACTCTCGTATTCGCTCCAATGTTCCGGGTTTTGGCTCAAATCCACCAAAACCTGCAAAATGTAATTAAAACGCAGCAGTATCGAGAAGTATAACATTTAGCTCCTAAAGTCATAGTAAATACGAATAAATACGAGCTAAATGTGACTGAACCGGGGGCATAAAATGAATATAAATAACGTGTATCAGTGTGCTTGGCCAAGTTTAGACTATTGTTCGAGGCATTTTGTAGTGCCACCATAGGGTCAGGATCTTTTGTAGGGTCCGGGGTGTTTTGTAGCGCCCAGTACTCCGTGCTATCTCTTGCGGTTGATTACGATTGATTATGACTGTGGCTGTCATTTTCTTGTAAAATGGCAGGTTGATGATCTGCTTTCTGCTTTGGGGGTTTTTGGAGTGAGCTAGCGAGCGTCACGTTTTATTTGGAAGAACTCTTTTAATAAATTAGTTTATTTCAGTATTTTAGTTTCTATTTTTGGAGGGTATTTATTCCCCTGGTTTTGTAAACTTTTATATTTTATTTCTCTTAAACCTTTTCAGTTTTTTTTGTAACTACGCGGTTATTTTAAGGTGTTTCCGCCACCGTAGATTCGTTTAATATTTATTTTATATTTTTATTTTTGGTAAAAATCACGTGGATACCAACTATAACAACCCGGATTTTCAAACAAAATAAAATAAAGAAATAAAAAGGATTTATAAATAAAAGAAAATAAAAGCACGCCACGTTGGCGGAAACACTGTGGAATCCGGATCATTACTCACTAAACCAACTAAGCAACGATAAAAAGATAGGCCTTGAGGCCTAGAAGTGGGGAGTAAATACCCCTTACAAAATCAGCTCCGAAACGAAAGCAAGACAACAATAATAAATCTAAACATCCTCGCAAGCCTAATCCAATATCACTCCAAGGTTAGCTATAGGTCATCCTCACGGCATCCTCACTTGACAAACCCGATCCCGCGCATATCTATATAAGAGAGGCAACAACCACAATTAGTGGGGAGTAACCAGGTGCTCCCCAGTCATATTTTAACATAACAAATGTAGACAACAATGCAAACAAGGTCACCTGGCCTACGGCCTATTACCAAAGTACAAATAGACATGAATAACAAACATACAACAGTGGAAAAATAATACACAAACAACAAAACAACTCGGCACAACCAATGTTGTGTCCAAACCATCTGAGCTCTCAAGACGATCCTTCTTCCAACCAATTGCGAGAGTAAGCGCGGAGATTTGGGTGAAGCAACAAGAATCACCCCGAGTGAAGCAACAAGAATCACTCAAACCCTATGGCGGAACAACAACAAGAAGTTCCTCAATCACAAGTCTAAATTTCGCCAAATTCCACCGAGCAACAAGAACGGTGACGACATATACAACCATAGTCTCTAACCCTTCTGGCTGAGAACCCATGATAGCTCTAGCTAAACAACAAGAATAGCCGAGGGGACCATGAGCGGTATCCGTCCATCCTAGGACGTTGTATCTCCTCACACATGTGCCAGAACAGTACCCATGTGCAAACTTAGCTCAAGCACAACCTGTTAACCTGTCTCTAACACTTCCAACACAACCATACAACCACAACAACCATACTCATACATACAAGCATCATTACAAACATAACCAACCATACGTACGGAGTACAAAATGATTAACATACATTACAAGTCATAAATTCAATTGACATGCTCATAATACATTATTTAGTGATCAAATAAAGTGTATCTCGATTCAATATAGCGTAGCTAACATTCTAAGACATGCCAAGACTCAAACAAGTGACCAACGAACCAACACACACACACACACACCTCACGGCATGTGTGCATACACACGGCCATCACAACACCGACAGCATAAGATAGATTAACAAACGTTAGCGGCAGACGAATAAAAAAATAATTAAACAAGACTAACACGTGAGCAAGTATAAGTGACTAACATGACCAAACGTATAAATTAAATAATCAAGTACAACTAAGTGGACATATGGACATACGCAAATCGCAACAAACAAACACGAACAAATATACAAACAAACGTGTAGACTGACAACTAAATACAACTAATAATAACATAAGCAAATAACGTGGGTGCAACTAGTAATCAATCAATATTCACACAAGCAAGTACCTAAGTAATCAAATATGCACAAACATAGAAGACAACAGAAGTACACCCTAACACAGACACATGTACAAAAGCCAAAGTAATCAAATCTACACAAATATAGGCAGATAACATGAGCACTTAAACACAACGTGAAAACCTAAACTACACAAACTCATACGTCCAATAATTACATGATCAAGGATTAAACGAGCGAAACAGGAAAAAAAGACAGCAGACAGATTCGTGCAGCACGCGGATTTTACACAATCAACGAAACTAACTAAGAAACAAATACTAGACGATGAAACAAGAATCACGAAAACTAAACTACAACACAAACGTGAGTCATAAATCTGAGAAAGACACCCTAGATCAATTCTAGATAGTTAAAACAGTTAAACGTGAATCAGGCCTAATTGTATGCTAAACTAACGAACCAAATCGAAGTCAAACGAACGCAGAATGCTCAAGTCGTAGTATATAAGGAAATTGAACATGCATACTAAACAAACAAAGGATACGACATACTCATACATACATATCAAGATCATGCTAAAAACGTAAGTCGAGGTCGAATGATAAAAATAATAATTACAACGATCAACAACAGAGCGACAGAAAGTGATAAAAACGACAGAGAGCAATAAAAACGATAAAAGCAAAAAAAATTAAACAAAGTAAAGTGAGTATTTTGCACCCTCAACTTACATGTATCGTTGACCAAATATCCGAGTCGTAATCGATTGTAAGATTTTATCCCAAGGGGCCGTCGTCGACGAAAACCAATAATAATAAACGTAGCTTTGAACCAAACTGACAGCGATTTTCAAAAGCTTGTAACTTCTTCGTTTCTCAACGAAATTTTGAACCGAAAGATGTTTTGGAATCGTGGTAACGTGAACTGTAAGACTATGTAAACAAATCAGAGAGATTCTGAAGTTTTCAACACGAGAAACGGGGATGAAGAGGTGATAGCTGAATGAAAACTGAAAATGGTGCTCTGTTTTCGTGCAGCTATCTCGACTTCTTTGAGGGTTTTTTTTGTGACTTTTGTTATGTATGTATGCTCTAAAAACTTGTCTCTGAATGCTTTGTGGAAGGTGTATATATATAGGGTCGAAAAGTAGGGTTTTTCAAAGACAAAGAGCAGCTCCTCCCTTATCTTCGAGAGCTGCTGTTCCAGGCTCGTGTTAGGGTTTTGTAGGGTGTTTTCTTGAGGGTTAAGGCAAGGGTAAATGGAGCATGTGGATCAGGTATAGGTTTTTTGTTCGTGGGCAGGAGTTGATGGCCAGCAAGTCGGGTTTTAGCCCAAACTTGGGCTGTCTGAAACAGGGCACGGGAAAGGGCTTTTAGGGCTGCTGTAAGACGAGTTTTTTAAGTGTGTTTTGGTCTGATCAATCAAAGGAGAGAGTGGGTAGAAAGGGTCTCAAAATTTGTGTTGAAACGGGCTCAAAATCGTTCTTAAAATTGGGCTTAATACGAGCTTTAAAACTTGCTGTTAAGAAAACGAATTCGTCGAATACGATTTAATAGACTGTTTTAAAAGCCCGAGAAACGACTTTTCAAGTCAAAAATTGAAATTGTAAAAGCGACTTTTCAAATCGAAACGCTTAAGATGATTTTTCAAACCAAAACGTTTTGTTTCCAATAAAACACTACTTGCGACAAA
Organism: Dianthus caryophyllus; assembly: GCA_023091065.1. Classification (NCBI taxonomy): domain Eukaryota; kingdom Viridiplantae; phylum Streptophyta; class Magnoliopsida; order Caryophyllales; family Caryophyllaceae; genus Dianthus; species Dianthus caryophyllus. The sequence goes on from CM041520.1 coordinate 8,479,777, forward strand.
TAAATTTTGACAGAATAAATTTACCTTTGCAAAACATTAATTTAAATATCATTTAAATTAATAAAACATTTTGTCGACGGCGTCCGGCTTACATCGTAAAACGAACTCAAATAAATGACACGACATACATGTTATCCTATCATCATTGGGTGTTTGTCGGGTTTTCTATAAATTTCCATATCGACAGATACGGGTATCTACAGAGCCCCCACTTTGACTAAGGCTTGGACAGGCGAAAGTCAAAGTAGACTCTCGAGCCGATCAGAGATTAAAACTTGAGAGCCTCACGGGTCGTTTATGGTCCCTTAGACCTGTGTATATAAGCTCACCAGCTATAAGAAGAAATCATACCTGAAACCTCATTCTGGGTGCCTTCGTTTTCATCGAAGTGTGGGTTGAGCCTTATCTTTAGGCGCCTACGTATCCGTTGTGACAGAACCAAACCCGTATCGTAGTTCGAGTTCGCTGGCCTGTAGCTTTCTGCTGCTTCGGCCCAAAACAAATGATATTTGTTTACTCGATTGAGTAAAGCCTATATCTGTATTCTTTTTGGAAGTGTCACTTCTTTTAGCTTATGCTAGTACTTCTTCATTTCGAGGATGTCATCCTGTCGTCGGGGTCTAAGGTGGATGACTTTAGAGCCCCCGGTTGGAGCGTTCCTACTCAATTTTAACAAGTCCTAACACATGACTCACATAGCGACTCTGCGACTTTTGAAACGAAAAGGATGGATCATCGATCCGAGCTGCGTATTTTATTTGAAAATGGGTCTTTGACTTGCGTTTTACACGAAAGGGATGGATCATCGATCCGAACTGAGAATTTTTAAATTTGAAAATGGGTCTTTGACCTGCTATTTTTTAAATTTGAAAAACTGGGTCTTCGACCTGCTATTTTAATCAAAACGACAGATCCTCGACCCGGACTGAAAATTCCACTTTGGAAATGGATCATCGATCCGAACTAAAATCAACATTTGCGTCCTCGATTCATATTTCAAAATTTCTGTGACCTCGGTCTACTCAAAAAATTTTAGTTTTTGTCCGCGACTTATGTTTTGGTTCAAGAGTTATGGGTATTTTACTCGTTTTTGGAAATAAACAGATCATCGATCCGTACCTACGGATACCCGTTTGCCCCGTAATTTTTCCCACATGTTCTTGCAGGGCCCTTGATTGGACACGTGTCACCTAGACATGTGTCACAAAAACAAATTGTGACTCCAAAAAACGTGTGACTCTCCGTAGCTGCATAATCTCCGCTTGAGTGCGTGGGGATGACCGCACCTTCGGTGAGATAAATATCATCCTCATCGTCAGCCCACACCCCATTAATTTCACTTCCGCTTTGAGCAAGGTACGGTGTACAATCGATATTGAAATCCCCAATGCGAATGTCATTTCTTGCCTTGGGAAAAAGATCAGCACAATCTATATAAACTTTTCCCACGAAAAACCCGGTGAGATAATTAACGGGTCGGATTAAGTGGGACATATCATCATTGTCCCCAATGAACACTGCGTTGGAGTGGTTGCCGAAAGGATTAGTCACATTATTTGGCTTGACCGTAGGGATTGGCAAAGACCCATTTTCAATCATGTCCTGGATCTCGTGCTTAAGGCGAAAACAATTTTCAGTATCGTGTCCTCTCCCTTGATGGAACGCACAATAAGCGTTGGGCTTGTACCATTTACCTTGTCGGTCGGCAGGTGGGTCCGGAGTTGGACCAATTGGGTTCGATTTCCCTGGAGAGCTGAAGAAGCGAAGCATACGTCATCCGATATCGATGCGCCCTTGGTGCTCGGCGTTGTTGCTCTCGAGGGCCCCCAAACCGATTGCTTGCGTGATTAAATTTGAATTAGATACTCTTGACTTAGAGGAAGAGGGCCCTTGATAACCCTTAGGTTTTTCGGCCTCTGCAGTTCGGACGTCGTCTTCAATTTTCCTCCCTACTCGGCTAAGGTCTTTGAACGAACTGAAATTTTGGTATTTGATAGCATCTCGGTAGACGGGACGAAGATTCTTAACGAACTTATCTACCATTTCAACCTCTTCGGGCCTTTTTGGCAATTTCACGCTCTCTGCGCGCCATCGATTAAGGAATTCCGTAAATCCTCCTTTTCTTTAACGTCATTACTTCCAATGTCCGCATAGTGGTTTGAATTTCAAAGATTATCAAAGAAAATGCTTACAAAATTCCACGGTGATATCCTCAAAAGTCGGGAAATTTTTGAGTTCGAGACCATAAAACCATTTCCTTGGATGTTCCCCCAAAGATTGAGCAAAAACGTGAGACAACATTTCATCAGGTACTCCTTTCAAAGCGAGGTATTCTTTGTAAGATCGGATATGTTGCAATGGGTCTTCAGTTCCCTTAAACTTAGGGATGTCAGTAAGCACAAAATAGGTCGGTAGCTTATCTTGGACTGGCGTGTAGCCACGAGCATTCTCGAAGTGAATGCTTTCCCCATGAGACAATTTCAGTTGCTCCTCTATTAGTTTGAAGCGCTTCTCAAGTTCAATAGGTGGTGGAGGCGGTGGAGTCTCAACCGACAGCTTCTTTTCGACGGACTCCAAACGACTCATCATTGCAGCTAGTGTATCATTGAGTTTGCTTAACTGTTCCGCGGTAGTCATGTTTCTTGTTTCGACCGGCCTTTCTACAATAAAACCCCGAACAGAATTCAGTCATCGACTTATAAACCCTTTGCACACTCGTAACTTGACTGACGCACACGTGAATAGTTGAAAGAAAACCCCCACCATAACCTGACTCGAAAAGAGGACTAGCCCGACTCCAACCTACACGCCTAACCTATGCACGGACTCTAAAGTGGATTACGGGGATTGACTGACTCGAACTCCCTACTCTAGACTTGGGTTAGACTCGGAGTGTGATTTGAAATTTGGAATCGAGGACGACCAAAAGGAGGCAACATTTGACTAAAAAAAAACCTTTAAGAGCTAAAACGGGGTTATTCTAACCCTAAACGGATAGCAAAGAGGGGATCTTTTTTCAAATCGAGAATTATTTTAAGATTATTCTAGTCCTAAACGAACAGCATTTCAGCTAGGAATGGATATTTTTCAAATCGGAAATTATTTTAAGATTATTCTAATCCTAAATGAATAACTTTCAGCTTGGAGGAGATCTTTTTTCAAAAGAGTTAAAGTCGAGAATTGTTTAAGATTATTCTAATCCTAGAAGAAAAGCGTTTCAGCTTGGACAAAAATCTTTGTTTTCGGAAAAGATAGTGTTGGAAAAAAAAATTTAAGATTATTCTAATCCTAAAAAGACAGCATTTCAGCTTAGAAAATGATTTTTTAGAGGGAAAGTATTTCAACTTAAGTCAAAAATCGTTTCAAAAGGGATATTCAAGATTATTCTAATCCTAAAGACAGCATTTCAGCTAAAAAGGAAACTGTGGATACCCATATCCGTACCCTCCCAAACAAAACCCTGTGATGTATTACGGACTTTTATTACGCATGTTTAACACTGACTTAAACGGTTCTAACTAATGTCGAATTCACTTTGAGTCGTTTTAAATGTTAAAATGTTTAAGGTCGCTTTACATCGCTTTAAATAACGTTCATTTTGTCCATTTGGAGTCTAGCTAGGTCCTTGTCCTGCTTCATTTGGCATGAGCTTCGCATTTGCACTACAATTAGTCCTTTTACATTAACAAGGTCTAATTCAGCATTCCTAAATTCCTAAATTTAGGCCCGGTAGCTAAAACCGCTATTTAGCCCCCTCTTACACAAAATACGGCTTCACGTCTTACTTTATTTCACAAAAACTATGCAAATACACCCTTTTCATTTTTCCGGGTCTCGGGCCCAAAACCGAGCCCAAACCCAGCCTTTGGCCCGCACTCCAAAGCCCTAAGCATCACAAAATATCTCAGAAATATCCTAGGGGTTTTCTTGAGCTTCACGTTTGAGATTATCTCGAAATCTTTCTAAGATATAATTCAACCGAAACTAGGAAACTACACAAAAAATCACTCCCTCGAACCGCATAAGCTTATGCGGTTTGGGGAGGAAACCGCATAAGCCTATGCGGTTTTCCCAGGCAACCGCATAAGGCTATGCGGTTCCTAGGCCTGTTTTTATCCCCGATTTCCTAATTTCTCCGAGGTTTTTAGTATATATACACCCATATACCCTCGACCAGAATACATCTTTCACACACAATTACACAGCAATTCACAACCAGAATACATCTTTTACACCCCAAATTCTCATCTTACACCCTTTCACATTCACAAAGCCTCAAGCACTCAAATCCTTGAGTTCAACACACCATCCCGTGTTGAATTCATCCTCCTTTTAAGTTCAAGAAGCGAAGCTCTGCCCAGATCTGAAGCGCCAGGACAAGGTAGGTACCGATCCACTTGGATCAAAAGCTTTTTCTTATTTTCTATGGACTAACAAAGGGGTCTACACTTTAGCCTCCGGCTTTGGCACCCAAATACGCTTGCAATCCAAGTGTTCTATTTACTTTGCACACTCCATATCCGATGACACGCCAAAGTCGCATAAGCAACCGACCTTATAAAATAAACCAATGGACAATTGAACTTTATTTTATTTGCATGCATCTTGCACCTTCTTATTTTGCATTAAAATCAACTTAAACAATGAATTCGACCTTTAACTGAACTGTATTCGTTAACAAGTTAAACATGCTAAACTGAGGGTTTTAATCAATCTTTTTGCATCTGCATCTGCATTCTTTTACAAACTTATCGCACTTCATGCGTAGCGATAACTTTAACTCAAATATCATCTTACATGGATTGTTCTAGGTCAAGAGAGGCTATTTTTACATAGGCTTTTCTAAAGGTTTTCATAAATCATTATTTGAATTAACTCTTTTTCTAAAGTACCTCACCCCTAATCCAACTGGTTTCACAAACCTTAGATCTAGGGGTGTCGGCGTTCCAAAATCTAGGACATGTTTTTAACTTAGAACATGGTAGCGAGGTTCCTAATTTCCGCGATAATTAGGTGGCGACTCCATAACAGCTTCTTAAAGGTTTTTCCAACTTAATCTTTTTAACTTTAAAATCCGCCCTTAAGCAAGACGCCGAAGTTGGGTCCTCGACGCGGTTCCTGTTCCACAGCCATGACTCATTTGGGAGATCTTATTTTTAAAACTTAAAACTAGCTTTTTCTTTTTAAAAATAAAGAGGTGAAACTTGAAAGCCTTGAACAATCCTTGTAGACATATTTGAGCTATGCACATTCGTTTAGAGTCCATTCCTTTTGGAATCTAGGCACCCTTTGCACCCTCGAGAGGTGGTTCCCACATGCAGGCTTGTCCACTCGATAAAGCACATGCCGGACTAGCTTTTCTCTCGCCCCTCCACGGCTTGCCGTAAACGGCTATCTCGATCAGCTTCAAAGGTTCCCTTCGTGAAAACCTATCGCCCCGGCGTAAGGAAATGAAGGGGTTAAGTATCTGCCAAAGCGTACTCGAGGTAGTTGGAGGTGTACCCGACTGACTCATTTTTCACCCTTTTTGAGTCATACGTACAAGTTCGAGGCTATGCACTCCATGGTCTTTTTTTCAAAACGAGCATTTGCATTCATATCTTCGAAAACTCGCTTGAAACGTTTCAAAGATAAACGAACCTAACATCTAACAAACTAACACTTTTCAAACAAAACTATCGCGAATTTTTGAAACGAGCTTTTTCAAAATTTCCTTTTTCACTAACAAGCAAAAACCCGAGCAAGGAATAAAACCCGAGCTCGTGGATTTCGATCCTCTAGGTCACACGGCCTAGATTCCGTTTTAACATCCTCGACTCGACTTGCGCGAGCCGAATCCTTCTCTTTTTACACATCCGACTCGAGCTCACCTCGGCAAATCACCGATATCAGTTCGACGGATGCAAAACAAAATCTTTTAACATCGAGACGAGATGTGCGCACGCATCCTCGCCTCAAAAGCTTCCCTTAGCAAAACCTTTTCGAAAATCTCCTTTTTCAAGCTTAAAAGGTCTTTCAAAACAACGAAATGAGCTAAAATGAATGCCTAGAATGAATGTGAGTCTAGTGGGTCGAGTCGTGTCGCTAATATGCAAAGTGAAATGCAGGCCTCAGCTGGATACTCGTCGTACTAAGAACCGCCTAGTAATCCCATACAAGAAACGAACCTATACCCGTAAAATGGCCGGCAATGACGAAGTTACCGCACTCCGTAACCAAGTCACAAAGCTGACCGCTGACCTTGAGAGACTTTTGGCCACCCACACCACCGAAGTGGAACGCATGGAAACCAAGATCAAGGAAGAGGCCGATAGGCACGCCAAGAAACTCCAAGCCATGGTGTAACACCCCGACTTTTCCTAATATTTATTATTTGTCTCATTTATATTCGTAAATTATTTCTCTTGATTTTCTCATTTCTTTTAGCTCGAGAAAATCAGTTTTCTTGTCGCGTGGTTAAGCTACTCTGTAGTCGGTACTTAAATACGGAGTAATTTAGCTAAAAACGGTGTATCTTCCTCATACGAACTCCGATTCAGGTGATTCAAAAGGCTAAACTGCGTATTTTTCCGACGCCGTCGCAACTGCCAACTTTTCAGGGGCAGAGCGAGCCGCTCCACCTTGGGAGCGAGCCGCTCCAGCAGAGCGAGCCGCTCTGGGCTCAGAGCGAGCCGCTCCACAGCGCGGGTTTGTTTTTCTAGGGTTTTCTCCGCGTTTCCTTTTGGCTCAAGACATGATATACTTCGTATAATCTATCCTAGGCAACCTAAACATCAGATTATCTATCCTAATCTTTCATTCTCTCATTTCCTCTCTTTTCCATCCACATTCATTCTCTCCATCTCTCAAGTTATCTCTCCAAAACTCATTCAATCACCATTGTTACACTTTGAAGCTCTCATTCCGTTCATCCTAGTCTTTCCTAGCCTCTTTCCTTGGTGAATGACCTTCTTTTCCTCTCTTTTTATTTCTGGTTTCTTATTATTTTATGTGTTATGTTGTGTGTATTCATTGTTTGCTTGTTTGGCTTGGATTATCAAAGGAGAAGAAGGGTTTGAAGAGGGAGATACCATTCTTGTTGAAGAGGAGGACGAGTAGCACGAGTTTGAGGCTCTACAAAGGTAACTAGGTGTGATCTAGTCATGTTTTAGCATGTATGAGGCCTTGCTTGTGTTGTTGTTGATGTTCATGTTGTTGTTGTGATGTTGGTTGTTGTTTTGTTCATAAAATCATGCTAGAAGTGTTGGCCTCATACTAGGGTTGTCTTGTTATCATCTAGAATTGCATACTATCATAATTTAATGCTAATCATGTTGGTAAATGTCGAGAAATCGAGTTGGTGATGATTGATGATGTTGGTAGAAAGGCTAAAGTGAGGCGAAGCCCTTGTGATGTTTGTTCCTCGGTTTCTTCTTATTTTTGACTTAATTATGACGGTTTATGTTGTTAGCATAAGTCACCTTATGACAAGTTATGAATTAAATTGATTATAAGTTGTTAAATGATGATTTAATGCATGTACAAGTGAATTAATCACCTAAATCGATAGTTGGTCACGTGGTAATTGAGTTTGATGCATGAAACCGTGTTTTTGAAGTGTTGGACGTGTGGTATGCATGTTGGCCGTGAGTGGGGGACTCAGGCCGTGTGTGGGTGTGTGTGTGTGATGGTTGGTATGTCTCTTGTTTGAGTCTTGGCTTGTCATAGGTTGTTAACTATGCATTGTTGAATCATGTTGTACTGGTTTGATCACTAAATAACGAATTATGAGCATGTTAATCGAATGAATGGATTGTGTAGCATGTTGATCATCTTGTACCTTGTATGTATGGTTGAATATGATGGTATTGTGGCTTGTGTGTGTATGAGTATGGATGTGGTGGTTGTATGGTTGTGTTGGAGTGTTGGAGACAGGTTAACAGGTTAACAGGTTTATGCTTGGGTTAAGTTTGCACATGGGTACTGTTCTGGCACATGTGTGAGGAGATACAACGTCCTAGGATGGACGGATACCGCCCATGATCCCCTCGACTATTCTTGTTGTTTAGTTAGAGCGACTATGGGTTCTCAACCAGAAGGGTTGAGACTATGGTTATGTTTATGTCGTCACCGTTCTTGTTGCTCGGTGGAATTTGGCCAAATTTAGACTTGTGATTATTGAGGAACTTCTTGTTCTTTGTTCGCCATAGGGTTTGGGTGATTCTTGTTGCTTCACCCGGTGATTCTTGTTGCTTCACCCGCTTCTCGCGCTTACTCTCGCAATTGGTTGGAAGAAGGATCGACTCGTGAGCGGATGGGTTGGGACACAACCTTGGTTGTCTTAGTGATGTTTCATTGTTGTGTATTGTTGATTCTTACATTTGTATGTTTGTGGTTTATGTTGTTGTACATTTGTATTAGGCCGTAGGCCAGGTGAGCTTGTTTGCATTGTTGCTTATGTGCGTTATGTTAAAATATGACTGGGGAGCACCTAGTTACTCCCCACTGATTGTGGTTGTTGCTTCCTTTTTTTTTAGGTACGCGCGGGATGGGCTTATGTGTGAGAATGCCGTGAGGTTGAGACCCGTAGCATGCCTTTCGCGAGTTGTCTTGATAGCTGTCGAGTTGGTTTAGTTTGGATTAGACTTCATTTATGTTTTCATTTCATTGTACTTTGGTTTTGGTTTTGTAAGGGGTATTTATTCCCCACTTCTAGGCCTCAAGGCCTACCTTTCATCGTTGTTTAGTTGGTTAGTGAGTAATGATCCGGATTCCACGGTGTTTCCGCCACCGTGGCTCGCTTTTATTTTCTTTTATTTTATAAATCCTTTTTATTTCTTTATTTTATTTTGTTGGAAAATCCGGGTTGTTACAGTTGGTATCAGAGCGAATACGCTCCCAACTCTCTTAGGTGAGTGAGTAGGATTTGACCTAGAACACCGAGTGAGAGTGTTGGGTAGACACATTAGGGGGTCTACGTTATTTGTGCATGTGTATGAGTAGTTGTGTGAATGGTGGTCTTAGGATTTCCACCATTAGATCATATATGTTTGCTTTGGATGCAGGTACAGGAATGATGGAGTCATGCGAGGTCGGGTGTCGACTCGATAAATCTCTACATTAAAAATTTTCTAGTCCTGCCCTTTAAAATAGTCTTTAAAAGCTTTTGATTTGATTTAATCGTCGTTTTTAAATTTAATTCTTTATTTCAAAATGTTTTACTCTGATAAATGTTTTGTTATCTATTATTTGGTTACTTTGATTTTCTCACAATCGACTTTTGAGCTTAAATATTTTATACTACGATTTCTTATTTGATTATAGTACTAATGACTTTATAATTTCAAAATTAGCCTTTGTTTTTGGGTACTCAACAAAAAGAAGTATTTTACATTTCGTTTTAATATAGTTTTATGATCTTTGCTTTTTAATGTTATTCATTTGAGAGTTCTGTTTTATCGCAAATTTTAGTCTATTTATGCCTTGTCGATCCCTTGTCTTAACTTTTCGATTTATTCGTTTCTTCAACTTTAATCATTTGAGTATTCTAATTTAAAATATCCCTCTTTCATTTGACCTTTCGAAATATCTAGAAATTTAACTCTTAAAATCTTTGATTCATACCGATTGATCAGCTAGAGCAAGAAAATTGAAGCCGAATTGCAAATGTGTGGTCCTACCATCAGAGCACGCAGCGGAATCTCCTAATCTAAGTCACCTACCGTATTCGTAGGGACGTCTTTCAGCTTGCTAGCTACACTTGTCCTTAGTATATCCTCCTAGGTCTTGATCTTATTATACTGTTGTTTTAAAGCTATCAGCTCGTGATTACAATGTGAGTTTCTTTTTCCCCAATAAAATTTCTTATTATGTTCATCCTCATCTTTTTCAATAGATCGTGCTGAAATAATTTCTAAACTCTTTTATTTCAAGAATGTTTTCAGTCAGTTCTATTAACAAAACCTATTTTTGTATATTTGTGCTACAATGGTGTTTATCCTTCTTATACTTTCTTATTTTGTAACTATGTTGAGGAAAATTTTAATCGGTATCGTTTTACTTTTCCATTCATTTTTAAACGCGTCAATACATTTTGATGGCTATTTACTCAATCAAATTTGAAATGATTGACACTTAACTACTACTTTCACTTTTAAATCAAAACCTCTTTGTTATCCTAAACATTCTTTTATTAAATTTTCTGATTTGAGCATTTGGTTTATTTGAACATTATTTATTCTACCTGGTATTTTAGTAGCTTCATTTTTCTAAAATCGCTGTCGTTTTGAAACTCAACTTTGAGATTTCTCCTTTCAATCGTATCTTGTAATCATATTCTATATCTGTCAAATTTTTCGGGAATTACCTGTTCGTCTCCCATTCATAGCGAAACCAATTTGAGTTCTTTGTTGGAAACGAGTCTTATGTCTTCATTTGTGAACTCTTAAAGAAAATTTCTATTTTCTCTCATCGTTTCGTTTTAAAAATTTCTTTTGTCTAATTGGTGGTTGTTGAGCAGTTTCTTGCAAAAGATTTATTATGTCATATTTTTACTTAATTCGTTTCATTCCTTCTTTTCTTTCTTATTCATCATAACTCATCACTTTTATATCATGACCCTATCAATCACCTTTTAGTCTTGTCATTCGGGTCTTATGTCATTCTATTCCTTAGGTTTCCCTCTAGTGGCTACTTCAGTTCTATTGCCTTTGAGCCGACTTTTAAGACGTCGATCTTCTATTATTTTCCATTCCTTTCAGTAGTTATTCACGTTCTTGATTTTGTAAAAACTCTTGATGTATTAACATCAATCTTGTCTTTGATAAATTTCCATAATCGTATTCCTTGGCATCTAGCCGTAAGGTGCTTCACCCTTATCTAGCTCGAGACTTGATTCCTAGGTTGTCGCTGTTATGGGAGTCTTAGATGTTGGAGCTTAGAGGATTTGTAGCTAATGGTATGGATGTTTGGTTAGGTGGCGCACATGGTCGGTCGTGGTGGCCTGAGTGGATTCCTAGTTTGGTGACTTCTAGCTAGAGCTTTGCGAGGTAGCTTAACCGTTGCAAGATAATGTCTGTGAGTTATAGCCTTCGTGAGTGAAAGCTTAATATGCGATGAGTAGAGGTAAAGGAAATGATGGTATCTATGTAGGTAGTACTTTTGAGGATTCGATTATGATGGTATATGGGGTGTGATAATCATGAGTTAATGAGAATTGAGAAGTGATATTGTGGTGAGCAGTAATAACCGGCTTTGAGGAAAAATTAATGGTTATAGTGAGCACGGTAAAACTTTGGGGGTTTGTACCTTAAAGGATAATGTAGGAATGACAAGTGTGCATCCTGTGGTTTTGTGCATGTGTTAAGTGTAAGGAAATTCATTAATGGGAGGAGAGAATTCGAGGTCAGTAAGGTAGTGACATTCGAGGAAGGTATGGATAGACTTGTGTGTGGTAATAATGGGTTGAGAGAGTAGTAAGCTTTTAACGATACATTTTGGTAGCTACGTGTTAGTATACGTGTGACTTGAGAATGAGATGATATGGTGTGACATAATTATGGTTATTTCGTTGTGGAGAGTGTGGATAGGTATGGGAAGCGATATAGACTTGAGCTTGGATCACGTTATGAGTGAGGGTATGAGGTTTGCCTTTGGCATTGATTTGAGGATTAGTTTGTGCGACAATTGTATTGGTGACATTAGTTAGGATGTCCACGGTTCTAAAATGCGTTTGGAGTGTGTTGAGATTTTGGATTGAGATACTATGTTGAGCTGATATGGGCATACGAAGCTAATAATAGTCAATTTGGGTTGGTCAAGCATACGATGTATCTATGGTATACAAGTTTACATAAACTAGTGATCCACTTTCGACCAGTTGGTGATATTGAGCTAATATAAGCGTCGTTGAGCGTTTCTATGCCCTTCTTATCGAGGTGAGTAGAGTTAGCGATTCTTGTCTTGAGGACCATAGGAGTAGGTAGTTTTCTTAATCTTTGGGGGTATTCTTTTGTTCTCAAGTTTCGAGGACGAAACTTCTTTTTAGGGGGTAGGATTGTAACACCCCGACTTTTCCTAATATTTATTATTTGTCTCATTTATATTCGTAAATTATTTCTCTTGATTTTCTCATTTCTTTTAGCTCGAGAAAATCAGTTTTCTTGTCGCGTGGTTAAGCTACTCTGTAGTCGGTACTTAAATACGGAGTAATTTAGCTAAAAACGGTGTATCTTCCTCATACGAACTCCGATTCAGGTGATTCAAAAGGCTAAACTGCGTATTTTTCCGACGCCGTCGCAACTGCCAACTTTTCAGGGGCAGAGCGAGCCGCTCCACCTTGGGAGCGAGCCGCTCCAGCAGAGCGAGCCGCTCTGGGCTCAGAGCGAGCCGCTCCACAGCGCGGGTTTGTTTTTCTAGGGTTTTCTCCGCGTTTCCTTTTGGCTCAAGACATGATATACTTCGTATAATCTATCCTAGGCAACCTAAACATCAGATTATCTATCCTAATCTTTCATTCTCTCATTTCCTCTCTTTTCCATCCACATTCATTCTCTCCATCTCTCAAGTTATCTCTCCAAAACTCATTCAATCACCATTGTTACACTTTGAAGCTCTCATTCCGTTCATCCTAGTCTTTCCTAGCCTCTTTCCTTGGTGAATGACCTTCTTTTCCTCTCTTTTTATTTCTGGTTTCTTATTATTTTATGTGTTATGTTGTGTGTATTCATTGTTTGCTTGTTTGGCTTGGATTATCAAAGGAGAAGAAGGGTTTGAAGAGGGAGATACCATTCTTGTTGAAGAGGAGGACGAGTAGCACGAGTTTGAGGCTCTACAAAGGTAACTAGGTGTGATCTAGTCATGTTTTAGCATGTATGAGGCCTTGCTTGTGTTGTTGTTGATGTTCATGTTGTTGTTGTGATGTTGGTTGTTGTTTTGTTCATAAAATCATGCTAGAAGTGTTGGCCTCATACTAGGGTTGTCTTGTTATCATCTAGAATTGCATACTATCATAATTTAATGCTAATCATGTTGGTAAATGTCGAGAAATCGAGTTGGTGATGATTGATGATGTTGGCCGAAAGGCTAGGGTGAGGGCCGAAGCCCTTGTGATGTTTGTTCCTCGGTTTTCTTCTTATTTTTGACTTAATTATGACGGTTTATGTTGTTAGCATAAGTCACCTTATGACAAGTTATGAATTAAATTGATTATAAGTTGTTAAATGATGATTTAATGCATGTACAAGTGAATTAATCACCTAAGTCGATAGTTGGTCACGTGGTAATTGAGTTTGATGCATGAAACCGTGTTTTTGAAGTGTTGGACGTGTGGTATGCATGTTGGCCGTGAGTGGGGGACTCAGGCCGTGTGTGGGTGTGTGTGTGTGATGGTTGGTATGTCTCTTGTTTGAGTCTTGGCTTGTCATAGGTTGTTAACTATGCATTGTTGAATCATGTTGTACTGGTTTGATCACTAAATAACGAATTATGAGCATGTTAATCGAATGAATGGATTGTGTAGCATGTTGATCATCTTGTACCTTGTATGTATGGTTGAATATGATGATATTGTGGCTTGTGTGTGTATGAGTATGGATGTGGTGGTTGTATGGTTGTGTTGGAGTGTTGGAGACAAAGTTAACAAAGTTAACAGGTTTATGCTTGGGTTAAGTTTGCACATGGGTACTGTTCTGGCACATGTGTGAGGAGATACAACGTCCTAGGATGGACGGATACCGCCCATGATCCCCTCGACTATTCTTGTTGTTTAGTTAGAGCGACTATGGGTTCTCAACCAGAAGGGTTGAGACTATGGTTATGTTTATGTCGTCACCGTTCTTGTTGCTCGGTGGAATTTGGCCAAATTTAGACTTGTGATTATTGAGGAACTTCTTGTTGCTGTTCCGCCATAGGGTTTGGGTGATTCTTGTTGCTTCACCCGGTGATTCTTGTTGCTTCACCCAGCCTCTCGCTTACTCTCGCAATTGGTTGGAAGAAGGATCGACTCGTGAGCAGATGGGTTGGGACACAACCTTGGTTGTGCCGTGATGTTTCATTGTTGTGTATTGTTGATTCTTCTGTTGTATGTTTGTGGTTTATGTTGTTGTACATTTGTATTAGGCCGTAGGCCAGGTGAGCTTGTTTGCATTGTTGCTTATGTGCGTTATGTTAAAATATGACTGGGGAGCACCTAGTTACTCCCCACTGATTGTGGTTGTTGCTTCCTTTTTTTTATAGGTACGCGCGGGATGGGCTTATGTGTGAGAATGCCGTGAGGTTGAGACCCGTAGCATGCCTTTCGCGAGTTGTCTTGATAGCTGTCGAGTTGGTTTAGTTTGGATTAGACTTCATTTATGTTTTCATTTCATTGTACTTTGGTTTTGGTTTTGTAAGGGGTATTTATTCCCCACTTCTAGGCCTCAAGGCCTACCTTTCATCGTTGTTTAGTTGGTTAGTGAGTAATGATCCGGATTCCACGGTGTTTCCGCCACCGTGGCTCGCTTTTATTTTCTTTTATTTTATAAATCCTTTTTATTTCTTTATTTTATTTTGTTGGAAAATCCGGGTTGTTACACATGGAGGAAAGGCTCTACGTCTCGAGCACCTACTCCATCCACAAGGAGAATGAAAACATGCCTACTAGCATCAAGGACGAGCTCCCTAACAAGCTCGCCCTTAGTGACCTTCCTGTCTTCCAAGGACATGAGAGCCCGATCATCCACATCCGAGCTTTCAAGTCCCAAATGGCCATCAAAGGGGTCGACGCTAAGCATTGGCTAACTCTCTTCCCGCACTCCCTAGCAGCAGTGCCCAAGACATGGTTCTACTCACTCGACCCACAACGGGTCCCCACCTTCGAAGAACTCACAGTCGAGTTCGACCGACAGTATCGAGACAATGAAGACACTCAAGTCTCAATTCGCACCTTAGAAGTCCTATCTCAAAAGGACAATGAAGGCGTTACCGACTATCTTACTCGTTGGAAGAAGCTGAGCGCACAAATCCCCAACCGTCCCCGCGAGGACGAGCTCGTACCCAAGTTCATAAATAACCTGCGACCCGTGTATCAATTTTACATGAGGTACAAAGAACATTCGTAACTTCAAAGAACTAACTAAGGTCGAACTCAAATCGAAGATGACCTTAGGATCGCACCATGGCTAAATACACCTGCAGGCCATGCATATCGTGGAGCTCCTCTAAGTCCTCCCCGCGGTCAAGAACGATTTAAAATCGCACCGCTTGTAACCTTGATGATGACACCCTTGACGCTTTCGCAACTACCTTCTCGCCGCCTCCTAAGGCCAAGAGAAACTTCGACCCTCTCTTTATGTCTTACTCCAAGGCATTTCAAAGGTTAGTCGAGAAGAACTACCTACAACCGATCGGGCCTACTAGCGAGCCGCCCGAAGACAAGAAGCCTAAATCTTGGAACCCCAATGCCTTCTGTGCATACCACCGAGGCAATGGGCATGACACCGAGAACTGTTTTAGGCTCAAGAACGCTATCCAAGATCTGATCGATCAAGGAAAGCTCAGCAAACCATCTCAACCCACCAAGCCTTCAAACAACGAAAACCCGCTTGGAAACCATGCAATCTTCGTGGGGTCAATCCCTATACTAGACTGTTCCTACCTAATCACACCCTCCGACGACCAAGTTAATGCAGTCTACTGGTCTGATGACGAAGACGACGAATACTGGCTACCCACTGACGACATCGATCACCTAAAAGCTCTACATCGCACCGCAGTCGAACGTTTGGAACGTCGCGTCCAAAAAGAACTTAACAACCCAGTCTCGCTCGACACCCTCGAAGCTTTTCGTCAGAAAGACAACGAAGGTTTCGTCAAACATCTTACACAATGGAGGAAATTACTCTCCCAAGTGCCCGATCACCCACACGAAGATGAACTCATATCCACTTTCCTCTTCAGCTTACGACCTGCCTGGCGATACTACTTTCACTTTTGCCACGCTCAGAACTTCGAACATCTCATCGAAATTGGCACTCGCATTGAAAAGGATCTCACATCTAGCTATGAGGATCCCACCTACCGAAACACCCTTCAAAAACGCACTCTTAGAGGGCGAAAAATACACAACTCGCATGGCTCCGCAAGGAACTTTGACAAATTCTATATGCCCTACGCTGTGGCATTACAAAAACTAATCGAAAAAGACTACCTCACACCCATCGGACCTATTAACGAGCCACCCATGAAGAAGAAATCGAAATCATGGGATCCCAACGCCTTCTGTGCATACCACCGGGGCATGGGGCATAGCACCGAGAGTTGTCTTAAACTCAAACATGCCATCCAAGCTCTTATCGATCAAGGAAGAATCAAGAAACCTCGGAGGAAAACCACACCTTCCTCCAGCAACGACGCAATTTACATCACAACTCAAGCAACTCAAGCAACTCAAGCAGCTCAGCGACTCAATGCACGTAAGGCGATGAAGAAGAAGTAGAAATTCTTTTAGATTCTAATGCTCTTAGTGTCGGGTCATCTGTCGACCCATCTATCCTAGACTCTAGCTTTAGTTTAGATTTTCTATTTACGGAGGCTAGCTCCAAGCAATTTTCTGATTTGTCGGATAATTCTCTTCAAAATAATGAAATGAATAAATTTGCTTACGCCTTGTCTCAAGCTAAAACAAATAACAAAATACAAACAAACAAAAATCAACAAGCAACAAACAACACACAAAATACAAAAGACACTAACTCATGCGAAAATGAACAAACAAATCAATCATTAAACAAATACATTGCAAACATTGTGCACCCAAAAACACAAGACCCTATCATCGAGGAAACCATAACCATAAACGTGGGAACCCCCGAAGAACCAAGGGAACTACAACTAGGTGCCTCACTAGACGAACACGAACGCACCCTTTTCACACAACTCCTAAGCGAATTCAAGGACGTATTCGCTTGGTCATACAAAGACATGCCCTAATCGAGCGAAGCATCGCCAACACCGTGATCCCCATTAAACCCTAAGCATAAACCCATCAAACAAAAGCTAAGAAGACTACGTCCGAATGGTCACTTATGGTCAAGGAAGAAATCGAAAAACAACTACAAGCGGTTTCATCCAGGTCATCGAGTATCCTGAATGGGTCTCAAACATGGTCCCATCCTGAAAAAGAATGGCAAAATTCGAGTATCGTTGACTTTCGCGACTTGAACAAAGCTAGTCCCAAAGATGACTTTCCATTACCCCATGTGGACGTCCTAGTCGACAACACCGCCGATCACGCTCTCCTATCCTTCATGGACAGGCTACAATCAAATCAAAATGTCACTCGAAGACATGGCAAAGACGGCCTTCATTACAAGTGGGGACATCTTCGCTACGATCATGCCGCCCGGCCTAATCAATCTTTGGCCGCGAACATACCAACGCACCGCTACAACCCTTTTTACACGACATGATGCATAAAGAAGTCGAAGTCTACGTCGGCGATATGATCGTGAAGTCAAAGGAGAAGTGGTCACATCACTAACCTCCGCAAGTTCTTCACTCGCCTACGACAATACAAAATGCGCCTCAACCCCCAAAAATGTACTTTTGGAGTTAAATCCGGTAAACTACTAGGACACGTAGTGAGCCAAAGAGGCATCGAGGTCGACCCCTCAAAAGTCAAAGCAATCCTTGAAATGCGACCCCCGGAGAACCTCGACGAAATTCGAAGTTTCTTGGGCCAAATCCAATACATCTCGCGCTTCATTAGCAAACTCACCATGATATGTGAACCAGTTTTCAAGAAACTCAAGAAAACCGACCACGTTGAATGGGACGAAGAATGTCAAAAAGCATTTGACAAGGTCAAGGAATTGCTAACTAACCCACCAGTTCTACGACCACCCCAAGCGGATCTACCGCTATCCTTATACCTTACAACAACATCTACCGCCATGGGCGCCATGCTCGCTCAAGAAATAAACGGCGAAGAACATGCAATCTATTACATCAGCAAGAAATTTCTCGATTACGAAACTCGATATTCACCCGTCGAGAAGAGCTGTCTAGCATTGGTATGGTCATCCAAGAAACTCCGTCACTATATGCTAGCACACCAAACAAGGGTCTATTCCACAATGGATCCCGTAAAGTACCTCTTCGAGAAACCTGTGCTTAACGGACGAATGGCCAGATGGACCTTGCTCCTAGCCGAATTCGATCTTAAGTACGTACCCCTCAAAGCAATCAAGGGACGAGCAGTCTCCGATTTCCTAGCCGAAAATGCAATCAACGAACAACCAATCATCGACACAACATCCCTTCCAAACGATGGGATTTACAACATCAACCAAGAACAATGGGAGTTATACTTCGATGGCTCCTCCAACTATCGAGGATGTGGGGTAGGAATACTTCTCATATCCCCAAATGGCGAACACACACCCTTATCAATCAAGCTAGATTTCGACGTAACAAACTACGCCGCAGAATACGAAGCATGCTTGCACGGTCTCCAAGCAGCGCTTGTACTCAACGCCCGCAATATAAGAGTCTATGGGGACTCCTCCCTCATAATCAACCAAGTATCCGGAGCATGGAAGATACTTAATGAAAACCTGGCATTATACCAAAACAAAATATAAGAGCTCATAAACGAATTCTATCAATGAGAATTCATACACCTCCCACGCCGAAGAAAACCACCCGCCGACGCGTTATCCAAACTCGCGTCACTAATCAACATACCCCCGGGAATGGAAACGCTCCCCATTGTCGTGGAACGACGGAATGAACCCGCCTACATCTGTGACATTGAAACCGAGGAAGAACAAACCGACCCTTGGTACCAAGCAATCATCAACTACAAAACAAACGGTGAATACCCACCAAACATTGACAAACGAGCCAAGCGCGCCCTACGCCTGTTATCATCACAATTCGTGATGGAAATGGGCAAACTACTCAAAAAGACACCCCAAGGCACACTACTCTTGTGCGTCGATCACAAAAAGGGACACGAGATCATGTCCCAAGTACACGATGGCGAGTGCGGACCACACATGAACGCACGAGCCATGTGCAAACAAATCATAATTAAGGCTAGGATGGTACTGGACAACCATGGAAGCCGACTGCGCAAAATATGTCAAACATTGCCATAATTGCCAAATCTTTGCAAACGTACAACACATACCTCCTTCACCACTATACAGTTTAACCTCGCCATGGCCTTTCTCCACATGGGGGATTGACGTCATAGGCAAAGTTCAACCCGTAGGAGCAGGAGGACACTGCTTCATCCTCGTGGCCATCGACTATTTCACCAAATGGGTCGAAGCCGCATCATACCGCACACTGGGCACAAAGGAAGTTGCAAAATTCATACAAAACAACATCATTTGTCGCTACGGCATACCCCACGAATTCATAAGTGACCAAGGCACACACTTCCAAGGAGAGGTGGAACCACTCCTCCTCAAATACAAGATACAACGACACAAATCATCACCCTACCGACCACAAACTAACGGCGCGGTCGAGGCAGCAAACAAAACCGTCGTATCAATCCTCAAAAAGATGATCGACACCTGCCACGACTGGCCCAACAAAATCCCATTTGCATTATGGGGATACCGCACAACCATCCGCACACCCACAGGCATGATACCCTATTTCCTAACCTACGGGATGGAGGCTGTTCAACCTGTAGAAATCGAAATGCAATCTCTTCGAATTCTCATGGAAGCAGACATTCCACGAGGTAGAATAGACGCACGCGAGCGATACGAACAACTCATCCTGTTAGGCGAAAGACGGTTACATTCACTAATGCACATCGAATGTATCAATCTCGCCTACAACGCGCTTACAACAAGCGGGTCAAGCCACGAAACATCAAAGTGGGTGACCTAGTACTCAAATCGGTCAGAGCACCATTACGGTCGACCCAAGAGGGAAATTCAAACCCAATTGGGCCGGACCGTACTTGGTCAAGGAAATCCTTCCCGGAGGGGCCGTGAAACTAACTGACCTTGACGGTCAGGACTTCCGATTACCAACAAATCTTGATGAACTCAAGAAATACTACCCCTAAAACACAAACACTTTTGCAATATATTTCAAAAACAAAACTCACTCTCGCATGGGTGAACTACGCTCGGTTTGATTCCACGCACTGTGGATACGTAGGCAGCTTTGCAAAAGGCTCAACCGAATCACACGAACTACGCCGGTTTGATTCTGTATCTAAAAAGCAGATACGTAGGCAGCTTATCAAGAGCACAACCGAACTTTTTAGCACGCATGCCCAAAGCTTAAAAAGGTCAAGGGCGTTGCACTCACAAAAAGACACGCTCAAAGCTTAAAAAAGTCAAGAGCACAGTCAACACAAAATAAAAATCCGAGTCCAAAGCTTAAAAAGGTCGAGGACTTAAGGACGGAACAAGTCAAACAAACAAATCCAAAGCTTAAAAAGGTCGAGGATTTCAAGACAAAGTATGAATGTTCAAAGCTTAAAAAGGTCGAGAACATTTAACAACAAACAAAAGAAAGCAACGAGACAAGGCAAAAGCAGATTAGTTCTATTTTATTACTTTATTTAGAATTTTTCGCAATTTAGAAATGAGCTAGGAACAAGCCTCCTTAGCCCTTTATTCAAATCTAAAACATGTATTTAAATAAAGGAATTTTTCTAAACTAAACAAAACAAACTACTCAAGCCATCATATCCCCTCTCCATCTCTTCGACAACACGAGCATACCTCGCGTTTTCGAACACTCCATCTGGCATGGACCCCGCAAAAGTATAACGATGAACTAAACAAAAAGCAAGGGCCCTCCGCCTAGAACGGTCCGAAATACTAGTGTCCACCTTATTCATGTAACGTTGACACAAAAGAAGCATATTCACCTTACCTCCTTCAAACAAACCTGCAGCATGAGCATTTGTCATCCCAAGGAAGTTTCGTAACATCCCGTTATAGCAAAGCTCACTCCTTACAACCACAGGAGTAGTCCGTTTCGACCATCCAGCAATGGCCGAGAACTCCTCCATCAAAGGACACACCTCTCCCCCGGGAAACCTAAACACATGCAAGCTAGGATCCCAATAATCTAAGCACGAATCAAGGAAGTCAAGATCAACTTTCATTTGGCGAAAGCCAATAAAAACACCCGCACCATCATCATACACCGCCTTCTTCATCGCCGGACTTAGTGAAGAAGTCCACCTCTTCAAAAGAGCGTCAAAATGCTCCTCCATTTTCTTGAATACAAAAAACTTTTATAAATATACCTAATATGTTTATGAGAGCAAAAACTTGTATTAAGAGAGAAGAAGAGAAGTATTTGTGAATGAGGATTGTAGCACGCACCCCCCCTCCTTATATACAAAACATCTTACGGAATATGGAAACTCAGCATTAAAAGCCAAGCCGTCAAGCCGCATAGCCTTATGCGGTTTGCCCACCAAACCGCATAAGCTTATGCGGTTTGAACCTCGAACCGCATAAGGCTATGCGGTTCAAGGGGCCGGTTTTCTCGCAATTTTCCTTATTCCGTCTTTCCTAAAACACTACGACCTACTTTGAGCTACGACATTCTTTTGTGGTTCCCCATACACCAGCATCACACTTCACTTTGGCAACAACGATTCTTATCACGAGTCAACGCATAACATTTTCGACATTCATACAAGCTCATTTCAACATTTAAAATGAACTTTTTGCAAAAAACATTTCAACAACCTAAAATAAACATCAATGCATCCCACTCGGGAATCATATCATTTTTCAAACAAGCCTACCAAACAGGTTTACCGACGACAATCAAGTTCAAGCTACAACGATCAAGTTCAAAGTTCAAGCTACAACGACATGTACATAAAGGTTCATACAATCTCTATTACACAAATTCACTCGGGATGACGACGACGATACTCGTCAAACTCACGCCGAATCTGAGCCGTCTCAGCCCGGCTCTGACACAACTGAGCAGCCTGCTCAGCCCAAGCCATCCTCCACCTGTTGGCTATCCGCCATACCTTCTTATGAGCCTCCTTAGCCACCTGTTGATACACAACACAAAAACACTTCACATTTCTCTCCATTTTGCCTTAATTTCACTCAAATCAAGTCAAACTTAGGGGGGAAATTTCAAATTAACAGCGCTCATCCCCACTTTTCCTTAATTTCACTCAAATTAAGCCAAACTCGAGGGGGTAACACACAAACACGATTCTCACAAGTTTGATCATCGCTATAAATCATACCTCGATCAAACTGGGGGCTCACTCACATATACAAGACAAATACATACCTTTTTCACCCTGCCCGTCCAGCTGTCCATGCCCGCGTCAGTGGTCACCGGCAAGTACGTCGGCAAAGTGAAAGTACGACGGACACCCGACTCGTCATACTCAACGGTGGTAGGGAAATCACCAGGCTGCTCCGCCATCTCCGGATCAAATTCCTACAAAACAAGTACAAAACGCACACGTCAGGGAAATTTTTCGCAAAAATTACCTTACGCACCCTCAAAAGAAGCAAGCATACCTCAATCGGCCCACAAGCAAGCCGAGACTCAGCAAACTGGCCATAGTCTTCCCCAGGACAGAGAAGACTCACCGACTCTCCTTCCTCGTACAACGCCACCCAATCCTGAGCGGAAACCCCTCGCTCAAACAGGACCCTCGGCGGATCCTTAGGCACCACCGGAGCTGGCCATCCTGCCTGAAAGACCAAACGCTCTCCAAGGTACCAAACCGGCCCATACGGCGTCGCCAGGTACAGGCGCTGGGTCTCTCGCACTGCAAACCTAGCTCCAACGCCCTCAGGAATATCCCTATACTGGCCCCACGGGAACGACACGAACTACAAACAAAAAGAAAGACAAACACTCATAAATACAAATACAATACAATCATTTTAAGTACACTCTATCTAAAATGGTTCAAGCACAAACCTCATCAAACCGCATCCGGTTCAGGCGATCCCGAACCTCGTCATACGACCAGTTAAACGCAGCACGGTTGCACGTGCCCCAAGTACGTACCGCCGGATACTCCTTCACGATCGTCAGAGCATGCGGGGGGAGCAGAAAAGGAAAATGGCTAAGAATCCATGACTGCACACTCAAGAAACAAAAACACGTTACAAAGACACAAAGGCAAAGACGACAAAGACAAAGACAACGAAAACAAACAACAATGCACCCGAAACAAAAACAGAATTAACACGTACCTCCATCAAGAATCCAGGCGAGACTAAGGACAGTCTCGACCCTCGATCCATGACCCGCGGTCTCACGGCATCCATGCAGAAACGAATGCACAAACCCAAAGACGGCGTCACCCAGTCGAACGTCCCAATTGCAGGAGATGCATAAGGACCGACGTCGTCGGCCTTGCTTCGCCTTTATCGCCGGCACACTACGACGAACCACCACAGCCACATACGAGCATTCTGCTCGTCACTCCACTCCGAGGGGCCATACTCGGTCTTCCCCTCAAAGTACTCCAAGATATAGCTCGTCTTGAAAGTGTAAGGTGGAGCACCCTCACAAATCACCTCCAAACCACCGCCGATCGCGTCAGTCATAACCTCGTCCACAACGGACGGCGCAAACTCAAAACTCATGTCACGGTCCCGACGGCGGCCAGTTATGACCGCATACTCAGACAAGGTAATGCCGGCCTCAAAACCGGGCATATGGAACGTCGTCGTGGTGTCCCAATACCTGTCTAGGAAGGCCCTGATCAACATCAGGTTCGCCGTCTGCTTCTTCTTTGCAATCTCCCTCCAATGGCCGACCAACGGGCCAAAAGCACTACGCAGCACCCAAGCCTGCGCTCCCGGCGCAAGCTTCTCCTCAAAAACACACATTACGGACGACACGCTCGAGAAAGTCCTCATCGAACCTTTCTGCCAACCCATCGTCGCTCGATAGGAAACGTGTCTCTCCGGAGCAAGTATAAGGTTATGGCCATCCCAGCCCTTAGCGAGCATACTGTTATACGTGATTTTCGCGGCCTAGAGCTACTCGCTCTAGGCGCAACCTCCTCAGCCTCCTCAGCAACATCCATCTCAGCCTCCAGTTTGTCCACAAACTCCTGAGCAAACGCATCCGCCTCCTCCTCCTCAGGATCAGGCACAGGGACATGCCTCCCACGACCCCTACCTCGTGACTGCCCACGTCTCGTGGACAAATCACGAGGGTCGGTTTCCCTCTCGCTACGCGTACGCCTCAAGCCACTCGAGCTAGAGGCTCCCTCAGTCCTCGAACTAGCACTCCTACGGGATTTCGACCTCGTAACACGACTGGAATCTTCCCCTGCAGCCAAACACAACCAATACATACAGTTATAATACATGCAAGCATACAACTTGGCATACACATACACAAATACACACAAATAATACACACATAATACGTATACATCCTTTAAACACATTACACTATACGCCCTACAGAGCATTTTTAGGCCTAATTCACAATTAAGCCGAAAACCGTTCTCTACACTACAAAATTACAACTTTATGGTTTCTACGCGCCATAATAGCCCCCAACAACAACCCATTACAAGCAATTGCATTTTGGTCACTCCGATCAAAAACCCCCGGTCGCCTCTAATTACTCAGTATAACTACGACTTAAGACGGCGATTTGAAAGCCTTAACTCGACTTTTTCGCAAAACTAACGCTATAGGCATCTTTGTACTACTATGGGCATCCTACACCGAAGTTTAATTGAAATTTCGGGTCGGAAAATCCGGGTTCGTTTTCGGGCCCGAAACCTAATTTGGACGTTTTTCACACAAAGACGGTCTAAATCACAATCAATTCACACATACACGTTCGCAAGGCATAATGCAACACAATGACGACAATTTCAAGCATTCAAACGGCAAATTTCAAGCAAAACTCGGGTTTTCATTCAAAACCCGTCTTTTCAACATTTCAAGGCAAAACTAGCTAATTACAACGACAAATAACGTAAAAGCAAGTTAAAATGGAGCAATACCTCGTTCCATAGCAAGGCAACGCAAGAAAAACGAACAAAAACGGTTGAGAAATCGAAAAATGACGTTTTTTGAGTATGGAAACCGAAAAAGGATGAAATGAGTAACATACGGTGCTCTCGTGCCTTATATAGCCCCTGCAGCCTTCAGGGGAAACCGCATAAGCTTATGCGGTTTGTCCCCTGAACCGCATAAGCTTATGCGGTTCCTGCCCTTGGCTTTTCTCGGTTTTTTCTCGTTTTACGCCTACTTTTCGATTCCTAATTCACCCTAGCTCTAATGCAACTCCAAGTACGTCCTATGCTTGGGTTAAGGTGTCACCTACAGTCCGCCATACGCGTATACTAAGCATTTAATGTACGGTACAGAAGCAGAAGCACGAACGCTCTTCACGAGCATTACATCATTTTCCCCTCAACGGAAGGCAATCATATGCAACCACGACTACATAGACACTCCTCGGCGAGCCCAAGCACAAGCACTCTGCAACATACACCTAACTCCAAGCACTTCACCCTACATAGACACTCCTCGGCGAGTTCAAGCATTACACGGACGCTCTTTCACGAGACCAACACCTACACCTACATAAGCACCCCTACTCAATTATACACCTCACGCATACCCAAACATCTTACAAAGTACACATGCAATACGAAGACATTACAAGCACCAGCACCAGGCATCCGATGATACCAAGCATATACAAAGGCACCAACAACGACAGTACAACAAGCACGACGAAGACATTCAGCAGGCCGGCAGGCCCTTATAGCATGCACGGACCGCCAAGTCCTTAAAATGCGCACGCCCCTCCCCGTTTAGCCCGGTTCGAAGTCCTCGTCTCACCCATGGACACATGCTTGCTCACGATCAGATCGAGACTGCAATGGTCCGGATATGGTCGTGGAGTTTGACTAGCGCTCTAGTCCGAGCTCAGTCAAACTAGGGGCTCTGTGGATACCCATATCCGTACCCTCCCAAACAAAACCCTGTGATGTATTACGGACTTTTATTACGCATGTTTAACGCTGACTTAAACGGTTCTAACTAATGTCGAATTCACTTTGAGTCGTTTTAAATGTTAAAATCTTTAAGGTCGCTTTACATCGCTTTAAATAACGTTCATTTTGTCCATTTGGAGTCTAGCTAGGTCCTTGTCCTGCTTCATTTGGCATGAGCTTCGCATTTGCACTACAATTAGTCCTTTTACATTAACAAGGTCTAATTCAGCATTCCTAAATTCCTAAATTTAGGCCCGGTAGCTAAAACCGCTATTTAGCCCCCTCTTACACAAAATACGGCTTCACGTCTTACTTTATTTCACAAAAACTATGCAAATACACCCTTTTCATTTTTCCGGGTCTCGGCCCAAAACCGAGCCCAAACCCAGCCTTTGGCCCGCACTCCAAAGCCCTAAGCATCACAAAATATCTCAGAAATATCCTAGGGGTTTTCTTGAGCTTCACGTTTGAGATTATCTCGAAATCTTTCTAAGATATAATTCAACCGAAACTAGGAAACTACACAAAAAACCACTCCCTCGAACCGCATAAGCTTATGCGGTTTGGGGAGGAAACCACATAAGCCTATGCGGTTTTCCCAGGCAACCGCATAAGGCTATGCGGTTCCTAGGCCTGTTTTTATCACCGATTTCCTAATTTTTTCCGAGGTTTTTAGTATATATACACCCATATACCCTCGACCAGAATACATCTTTCACACACAATTACACAGCAATTCACAACCAGAATACATCTTTTACACCCCAAATTCTCATCTTACACCCTTTCACATTCACAAAGCCTCAAGCACTCAAATCCTTGAGTTCAACACACCATCCCGTGTTGAATTCATCCTCCTTTTAAGTTCAAGAAGCGAAGCTCTGCCCAGATCTGAAGCGTCAGGACAAGGTAGGTACCGATCCACTTGGATCAAAAGCTTTTTCTTATTTTCTATGGACTAACAAAGGGGTCTACACTTTAGCGCCCCAGGCTTTGGCACCCAGTAACTTGCAATCCAAGTGTTCTATTTACTTCGGGTACACTCCATATCCGATGACACACCAAAGTCGCATAAGCAACCGACCTTATAAAATAAACCAATGGACAATTGAACTTTATTTTATTTGCATGCATCTTACCTTCTTATTTTGCATTAAAATCAACTTAAACAATGAATTCGACCTTTAACTGAACCGTATTCGTTAACAAGTTAAACATGCTAAACTGAGGGTTTTAATCAATCTTTTTGCATCTGCATCTGCATTCTTTTACAAACTTATCGCACTTGTACGTAGCGATAACTTTAACTCAAATATCATCTTACATGGATTGTTCTAGGTCAGTAGAGGCTATTTTTACATAGGCTTTTCTAAAAGGTTTTCATAAATCATTATTTGAATTAACTCTTTTTCTAAAGTACCCTACTTTAGAATCCAATCTGGTTTCACAAACCTTAGATCTAGGGGTGTCGGCGTGCTCCAAAATCTAGGACATGTTTTTAACTTAGAACATGGTAGCAGGTTCCTAATTTCCGCGATAATTAGGTGGCGACTCCATAACAGTTCTTAAAGGTTTTTCCAACTTAATCTTTTTTAACTTTAAAATCCGCCCTTAAGCAAGACGCCGAGTTGGGTCCCCCGAACGCGGTTCCCGGGTTCCACAGAAACTTTTGGAAAATATTTGACGGAAAAGATGACAGTTTTGAATAAAAAAGGATGAAAAACAAGGCTTTAGAATTCACAGAGCAATTAGTCATACGCAGTTCAAGGATGCAATGCATGAGCTAGACTATTCTAAGTCTCGAAAAGGGTCCATGCCAATGATCCCACGTTGTTAGGTAACCTACGCAACCACCATAAGTTTGTAACTATATGGCGAGAGTGCGGTTGCTAACCTCGGCGGAACCACCTTGGTATTTAAACCAGACACAGTGAACGTCATTTCCCTACTTTGAGGTCGACCCAAAGGGAGAAATGGTTCGAATCCTAACAGTATGATGCATAAATAACATAAAAAAAGGGTACTCTAAATAGCCATCGTTTTACTTTTCAAGTTTCACTGTCCCCAGCGGAGTCGCCAAATTGTGGACAAGGGAATTTGATCCACGCAATGTTTTATTTCAAAAACATTTTTATTCGAAAAGAGTCGCCACTAAATTTTTAGGTGGAATTTAGAAACCAATTTTAGAGAAAATGAGTTCGTGTGAGTTTACGTGTTAGGAAGTTTAAAAGAATTTCATTAATTTAACGCCTAACCCCGCCCGTCGTAAAGACGGTCTCTACTAAATAAAATCATGGCTATTATGAGTACACATGCGGATATGCAAACAATGTTTTAACAATAAATAAAATACATCCATTCTATGTCGTTTAATGCACACAAAAATTCGTCGAAGTTGTTTAACATATGGGTTCATTTACTATTCTAGCAAACAAAGAAAAGAAGCAGAAATACTTACCGACAGCATAAGATAGATTAACAAACGTTAGCGGCAGACGAATAAAAAAATAATCAAACAAGACTAACACGTGAGCAAGTATAAGCGACTAACATGACCAAACGTATAAATTAAATAATCAAGTACAACTAAGTGGACATATGGACTACGCAAATCGCAACAAACAAACACGAACAAATATAAAAACAAACGTGTAGACTGACAACTAAATACAACTAATAATAACATAAGCAAATAACATGGGTGCAACTAGTAATCAATCAATATTCACACAAGCAAGTACCTAAGTAATCAAATATGCACAAACATAGAAGACAACAGAAGTACACCCTAACACAGACACATGTACAAAAGCCAAAGTAATCAAATCTACACAAATATAGGCAGATAACATGAGCACTTAAACACAACGTGAAAACCTAAACTACACAAACTCATACGTCCAATAATTACATGATCAAGGATTAAACGAGCGAAACAGGAAAAAAAGACAGCAGACAGATTCGTGCAGCACGCGGATTTTACACAATCAACGAAACTAACTAAGAAACAAATACTAGACGATGAAACAAGAATCACGAAAACTAAACTACAACACAAACGTGAGTCATAAATCTGAGAAAGACACCCTAGATCAATTCTAGATAGTTAAAACAGTTAAACGTGAATCAGGCCTAATTGTATGCTAAACTAACGAACCAAATCGAAGTCAAACGAACGCAGAATGCTCAAGTCGTAGTATATAAGGAAATTGAACATGCATACTAAACAAACAAAGGATACGACATACTCATACATACATATCAAGATCATGCTAAAAACGTAAGTCGAGGTCGAATGATAAAAATAATAATTACAACGATCAACAACAGAGCGGCGAAAGTGATAAAAGCGACAGAGCAATAAAAACGATAAAAGCAAAAAAAATTAAACAAAGTAAAGTGAGTATTTTGCACCCTCAACTTACATGTATCGTTGACCAAATATCCGAGTCGTAATCGATTGTAAGATTTTATCCCAAGGGGCCGTCGTCGACGAAAACCAATAATAATAAACGTAGCTTTGAACCAAACTGACAGCGATTTTCAAAAGCTTGTAACTTCTTCGTTTCTCAACGAAATTTTGAACCGAAAGATGTTTTGGAATCGTGGTAACGTGAACTTTAAGACTATGTAAACAAATCAGAGAGATTCTGAAGTTTTCAACACGAGAAACGGGGATGAAGAGGTGATAATTTGAATGGCGAAAATGGTGCTCTGTTTTCGTGCAGCTATCTCGACTTCTTTGAGGGTTTTTTTTGTGACTTTTGTTATGTATGTATGCTCTAAAAACTTGTCTCTAAATGCTTTGTGGATGGTGTATATATATAGGGTCGAAAAGTAGGGGTTTTCAAAGACAAAGAGCAGCCCCTCCCTTATCTTCGAGAGCTGCTGTTCCAGGCTCGTGTTAGGGTTTTGTAGGGTGTTTTCTTGAGGGTTAAGGCAAGGGTAAATGGAGCATGTGGATCAGGTATAGGTTTTTTGTTCGTGGGCAGGAGTTGATGGCCAGCAAGTCGGGTTTAGCCCAAACTTGAAATCTGAAGCAGGGGCACGGAAAGGGCTTTTAGAAATTTCTTTGTAAGACGAGTTTTTTAAGTGTGTTTTGGTCTGATCAATCAAAGGAGAGAGTGGGTAGAAAGGGTCTCGAAATTTGTGTTGAAACGGGCTCAAAATCGTTCTTAAAATTTGGCTTAAAACGAGCTTTAAAACTTCTTTGTTAAGAAAAGCGAATTAAATCGAATACGATTTAATAGATCGCTTAAAAGCAGAAAGCGACTTTTCAAGTCTAAAATTGAAATTGTAAAAGCGACTTTTCAAATCGAAACGCTTAAGATGATTTTTCAAACCAAAACGTTTTGTTTCCAATAAAACACTACTTGCGACAAATAAATTTTGACAGAATAAATTTACCTTTGCAAAACATTAATTTAAATATCATTTAAATTAATAAAACATTTTGTCGACGGCGTCCGGCTTACATCGTAAAACGAACTCAAATAAATGACACGACATACATGTTATCCTATCATCATTGGGTGTTTGTCGGGTTTTCTATAAATTTCCATATCGACAGATACGGGTATCTACAGATACCAATATGATACTCCTCGATACGTTTTCGATACCTTCCGATATGTATTTTGGGGTATCGAATATTTTCCGATACCGCCCTAATGTTCGATACCCCACCGATACGGCACCGATACGCACCGATACCCCGATACTCCATAAAACTTAAAAAAAAAAAAATCAAATGCAAGTCAACTTACTTAGCACGACTAAAAAAAGGAACATATTGTGACTCCGTAAAACAAGTTATTTGTTATTATATATTTGTATGACTTTTGTATTCTTTTAAAGTTAATGTGACTTTATTAAACAAGTTAGTCGTCATTTTTGACGACTTCTTAGTCTTGTCTTAAAGAGCTTCAAAATCTTTTTTGTTTTTTCCATATGTATATTGATTTTTATTTAGCCGTATCGCGTATCCTAAAATTTTAGAAGGCCGTATCGTGTGTTCAATACGTAGCCGTGTCGGATATCCGTATCGGTCTCGGTGCTTCCTACATTGTGACCCCATATTGTATTCCCCATTATAATTCTCACCGCAAATTCCCTATAAACCCTAAAACAAAGGCATCACAATTTTACAGCAATGGTAATCATAATAAATTAATTTAGGCCTTTACCACAAATTACCCGCACACTTCACATAATCAATCACACACTTTAATCCGCTCCTCTTCTCAGAAGTGTTTGAATATGGCGATGAATTGGTTGGGGCGTCATGGAAGACGTAAGTTAAAATTTACTCAGTATTGTTACTTTTAATTATCATAATAATAATAATAATAATGATAATAATAATAATAATAATAATAATAATAATAATAATAATAATAATAATCATAATAATAATAATAATAATAATAATAATAATAATAATAATAATAATAATAAAAATAATAATAATAATAATAATAATAATAATAATAATAATAATAATAATAATAATAATAATAATAATAATAATAATAATAATAATAATAATAATAATAATAATAATACTAATAAGAAGAAATTCAAACTCCTACCTACTGTAGAAACAAGGATAAATATTACAATAGTGTTTATTAATTTCAATTAGTTAAAAGTTTACATCTTTGTAAGAAAATTGATAGGAATTTGTTATGGTTTGGTTTGGTAATTGGTGTGATAGCTATATTTGTTTGGGCAAATGGTTTCTCCAATTTTAGGGCTGTTTTGGATTATGATTGTGACCCTCTGAAGGTACCGGGAAAAATGAGATGATTCGCTAGTCCCTATCGGCGCCTACGCTTGCCTCGCCTAGCCAGGTGTGGGGCGCGGAGAATGCCTCTTGAGGAAAAAGTCACGAAGTTTTGAGAAAAATGGGGGAAATCATTGCATGAATTTAAGACCAAAAAGAAAAGTAGAAAATCCTTTTTGAAAGTGTATTTTCGGAGTCGCCACCAAATATTAAAGGAATTTGGAACCTATTCAACGCGTCTTGAAATACAAGACACGAGTTCATTGAAAATGAATGAAGTGGGTTGGTATTTATAAAGGTTGGCTGGTTTTAGGGTGAACAAAATATAAATCGCCTGTGAACAGGCGTTTTTATTTTGTTTGGGTTGGATTTTGTAAGAAAAATAAAAAAGGCGACTGTATGGGAGAAGTTTATAATCGCCTGTTAACAGGCGATTAGAAACTTAATCGCCTGTCAACAGGCGATTTCTTTTTTGTTTTGGTGGGTTGTTTATGCCGCCATTTGGTTTTTGGATGTTTGATTAAGTAATGATTATGTTTTGTTGTTTACTTAGGGGTTAAGTCTTTGTTCAGTTTTGGTCCGAATTTCGGTTTTCGTGTTTCGGTTTTTGTCGTGTTTTTCGGTTTTGGCTCGAAATAAAATAATATTAGGTTATATTATTTTATGGTATCGTGAAGTTTTGTTTTGTGAAAATGTGACACGGGACGCACTTTGGCCCGTTTTGAGTGTTGTGTTACTGCGCGTTTTTGGGTCGTTTTTGTAAGTTTGGGCCGTTTTGTAGCTAGTTGAAATTTGTTTTTGTTGCTTGGCTTAATAAGGCGTTCTATATTGTGCTCGTGTTACGCTCATGATGACTAAAAATTGACATTCATTTTCATGATTATGCAAATCCAAATTAATACGCTAAAAATGACTAATACGTTTTAGACACTTTTTATGCCGTTTCGACTCTTTTAAAAGCATGCATGAAAGTCCTTTTCATCATCGGGTTTGTTTTTGGGGAAGTGCGGATACGGGTATCTCTGAGCCCCAGTTTGGTGAGCTTGGACAAAGCGTTAGTCAAACTTAAAGATAGTATCCGGACCATTACAGTCTCGATACTACCTGGCGGCGCTAAGCATGTGTCTTATGGGAGAGACGAGGACTTAGCGTCGGGAAATGCGGGGAGGGACGACATGTTTTTAAGGACATGACGGTCCTACATGTTTAAGGGCATGTCAGCCTGCATGTGGCCTGAGTACTCCCAGCTGGTGCCTTGCTTGTGTTTCCGTTTGTGCTCCTTGCTTTGCTTGTGTTTCCGTTTGTGCTCCTTGCTTTGCTTGCGCTTCTGGCTTGCGCTCCTTTGCTTTGCTTGCGCTTCTGGCTTGCGCTCCTTTGCTTTGCTTGCGCTTCTGGCTTGCGCTCCTTTGCTTTGCTTTCCTTGCTGGACGTCTCGTAGAAGAGGTTACGCGTTTTGGGGTTTGGTTTATAAGAGTGGTTTAGATTTTTGTGAACGTCTCGTAAGGAGGCTACGTGTTTTTCTCATAAAAGGTTAGGTTTTTATGAACGTCTCGTGAGGAGGTTACGTGTTTTTCTCATAAAAAAATTAGGTTTTTATGAACGTCTCGTGAGGAGGCTACGTGTTTTTCTCATAAAAAGTTAGGTTTTTATGAACGTCTCGTGAGGAGGTTACGTGTTTTTCTCATAAAAAGTTAGGTTTTTATGAACGTCTCGTGAGGAGGCTACGCGTTTTTTGTGGTTCTCATAAAAAGGGCTAGGTTTTTATGAACGTCTCTTAAGGAGGCTACGCGTTTTTGTATTTTAACGTCTCGTGAGGAGGCTACGCGTTTTTTGTGGTTCTCATAAAAAGGGCTAGGTTTTTATGAACGTCTCTTAAGGAGGCTACGCGTTTTTGTATTTTAACGTCTCGTGAGGAGGCTACGTGTTTTTTGTGGTTCTCATAAAAAGGGCTAGGTTTTTATGAACGTCTCTTAAGGAGGCTACGCGTTTTTGTATTTTAACGTCTCGTGAGGAGGCTACGTGTTTTTCTCATAAAAAGTTAGGTTTTTATGAACGTCTCGTGAGGAGGCTACGTGTTTTTCTCTATAAAAAAGTTAGGTTTTTATGAACGTCTCTTAAGGAGGCTACGCGTTTTTGTATTTTAACGTCTCGTGAGGAGGCTACGTGTTTTTTGTGGTTCTCATAAAAAGGGCTAGGTTTTTATGAACGTCTCTTAAGGAGGCTACGCGTTTTTGTATTTTAACGTCTCGTGAGGAGGTTTTTATGAACGTCTCATAAAAAGTTAGGTTTTTATGAACGTCTCGTGAGGAGGCTACGTGTTTTTGTTTTTCTCATAAAAAGTTAGGTTTTTATGAACGTCTCGTGAGGAGGCTACGTGTTTTTGTATTTTAACGTCTCGTGAGGAGGCTACGTGTTTTTTGTGGTTCTCATAAAAAGGGCTAGGTTTTTATGAACGTCTCGTGAGGAGGTTACGTGTTTTTGTTGGTTGGGTTGAAATCGTGTTTAAAATGGGTTGAAAGGTGTATTGGGCCGAGGAAATGGCCCAAAACCAAACAGAAACCCATGAAACAAAAATAAAATCGCCAGTAAACTGGCGATTTTGTTTTTGTTTTGTGAATCTGTATAAAAGTCGGGGAGGAGAAAGGAGGAGGGTTTATTTCGTTTAAAAACAAAAACTAAATCGAACACACCCAAAATTCAATCCGGCGATTTTCTAGACCAAATTTCGATTTTCCGACTCCTACAATTCGTCATGGACCAAGGTACGTACTCAACTCACTTGGTTTTTCGCGTTTTGAAGTTTGTTTGAGTCGGTTTTAACTTGAAAAACCGTTTTCTAGGGTTTTGGTCGATTTTTGTCGGTTTGATTCGAGTTTAGCTCTCGTCTTGGCTTGAAAACATTCGCCATGGCTAGTATAGTGCTTGCCTTGCTTGTCTTGCTGTCGTTGTGTGAGAACCCGGCTCGTGGTTTCGATTTTCGTGCGTTTTGTAGTGTAGGGGCATTTTGGTCATTTTTGAAAACATCTCGAAAATGGCTCAAAACTTCAGTGTAGCTTACCCATTAGTAGTATATCGTGTTGGTGAGTTCGGTTTGTTGAAATGGTGTAGCGGTTCGTTTGGGTAAGAACCGTGTAGAAGAGGGTAAAATCGGGCTTGTGCTCTGTTTTTGTAGCGTAAAGCGATCCAGTGGCTTGGTTATTTTGAAAATGTTGTAGTATGCTAGTGTGAAGGTTTGGGTGGCTTGTATGCGAAGAACGGCTCAGAAAAACGCCATTTTCGTGCGTTTTGGTATAAAGGGGCGATTTTGGTTGAAATTTTTAGGTTCAAAAC
Organism: Dianthus caryophyllus; assembly: GCA_023091065.1. Taxonomy (NCBI): domain Eukaryota; kingdom Viridiplantae; phylum Streptophyta; class Magnoliopsida; order Caryophyllales; family Caryophyllaceae; genus Dianthus; species Dianthus caryophyllus. Next base: position 8,514,870 of record CM041520.1, read on the forward strand.
TTGCCGAATTCTCTGTATTGTGTTTTCATGGCTAGTATGGTACACTTTTGGTCTTGTTTTGTAGGAAATGTGTTGTTTGGAGGTGTTTTGGAGCGTTTTTGTAGTTTAGGCTAGGTTTCCAAAAGTCGCTTTTCCTCGCTTTTAGTGCCAGATTAATGGAATGTATGGTAATGTATGTCGTCTGTGTTGGCTAGGGGTTGTTTTGTGAGAAGTGGGGCTTTTTGGGTTGAGTTATGGTCAAGGAAAGGCCGTTTTGTAGTTTGGAGGTGTTTTGTAAAGCTATTGATCGAGGTGTTAGGGACATCGTTTCGCATGAAATATTTTGCATAAGCTTATTGTGATTTATGGGTTGGAGTGCAGTATTCGGCAAATATGGGTTTCGCTTCTGTGGCGTTTTCCCTCTTACGCTATTTTTGGGTTAAAGGCACGCTTCTGCTTTGTTTTGGCCAATTCTCTGCTTTTTTGGCGTGCTTGCTCTTGACTTGGTGAGTAGGGCGTATATGTCGATATCGTCTCGTGGAATTTGATTTTACGTATACGCTCCGTTTTGGCCTTATCTGTAGATAATGTAGGCCTTGCTGCTTGCTTCCCGTTGTTTTTGTTTGCTTCTGCTTTCTTGAGTGACCTGCTGTTGCCGTCGTCTGAGCGTGCCCTTGAATCTTGTGCAGGTGATCCTAGGCCTTCAGTACCTACTTCCAGTGATATGGATCGGGTTTTGGCCGGCGTTGACTTTACTATTCCGGGGGGCGAGCATACTCACTGCCGGGGATACTGCGCCCTTGGAGGTTTCAGATGGTCCGTCTCGGTCGGACTTCTTGAAACTTTTCCTCGGGCGCTGGAGCTTCTACGGCGCCCGGTGAGTTTCGGCTGACGTGGAGTCTCACGCCTTTTCGCTAGTGGTGTCGGTCTTTGTCGATTGCTTCGTCTGGGCCTTCTGCGAGTGGCCTTGGACATGGTGCTGTTCCCGGTGGTCCCGAGCCGTTAGTTAGTGTTGCGGGTCGTGACGTTGCTGACGAGTCGCCTGCTTTTTTGGTAATGTGATGCGTGAGAGAGGCGTCGTTGGCGGACGCGGTCTTACGGTGATGCTAGCGGTAGTGGAGCCTTCTTTGGGTCGTCGAGGTCTCTGTTGGTGGCGAGGTCGGGCTCAGTGTCGTCTCGGAGTCTTTGCGGCGTGGGCGTGGCGGCTGGCGTAGAGCGTCTAAGGCTCTGAGGGAGGCCGTGGTAGAGGTCGGGCGTAGGCTGCGGGGTCTCGCATGGGCGTGGTCGTAGTGGTCTTTGGAGGGCGCTGTGGCCCGGGAGGCGGCGAGGTCGGCGGTCGGCGGCGAGGGAGCCCGCGAGGGCGTGGCCGCAGCGTTGCCGAGCGCTGCGGTTCTGGAGGAGGCCAGGTTAGAGGCGTGGTCGTGGTCGGAGGAACCCGGAAGAAGCGCCAAGGTGGATGAGGCTTACGGTGAGGCGGCGATGAGCCACGACATCGAGCTCGTCTTTGCCGAGGGTGGTGGCGGGACGGTGAGGTCGCCGGTGTTTGAGGAGGTTGGGCGAGGAGACCACATGGAGGTCACGCGAGGCGTGGTCGTGCTCGGGTCCGGAGCCGTTCACGAGATCCTCCCGAGTCGGAGGGGTCTTTGAGTGGCGAGATGAGGATCTTAGCGAGGCTGCGGCCGAGGCCACTGTCGAGGTTGAGATTCTTTGAGGCTGCTGCGATCTTCTTCTTTCATTTCTTCTTGTATTCTTTCGAGTTCTTCTTTATTCTTTGCCAGAAATTCTTTGTGGCGAGTCGAGTTGAGGCCAGGCTCGAGGCGAGTTCGGGATGAGGTTGGTGAGGCCGTCACGGAGGTGAAGCGGTGGTGAGGCGGCGGTGGTCATGCTCGGGATGCAAGTCTGGCGGCTCTTGAGGCCGCAGCGGAGGTTTTCATGGGGATGGTCGGCGAGTGGCGCGAGGCCTGACTACCCTCATGGTCACGCGTTTGTGGTCGCGGTGGCCTGGGCTGGGACGGCGTGACTACGGTTTGGAGTCCTTTGGAGCACTTGTCGATCCGGGTGAAGGTCGGCTTCAGTTAGGCTCGATGAGGACCTTCTACGGGTTTTGGGCGGTGTTTGGCGTCTTTGAGGTAGGCTCGCGGGAGGAAGCGGGACATAGTGCTTGGGGCGACTTTTGGTCCCCAGTGCGAAGTGGAGGGAGGTGCGGCGGCGGGTGAACTCGCGCCTCAGCTGTGCCGGGCGTTGTTGGATAGGTTTTGGGATCGGACCGACACCTTCCACATGCCTGGTTCTGAGGTTGGCGTGACTCGCTTCCTCGTGGGCGGTTGTCACGGGGTTGCCTCATGGTGGCGCGTGCTTGATGAGGCGTGGCGACCTCCTATCGATAAACCACGCAGTCGTGCGCTGATTAGCGGCGACGGTCAAGTGCGGGCGGACGAGGCGCGTTCGACCTCGTACTATATGGTTTGCGGACTTCTTGAGGAAGAGGAAGAAGAAGGGGTCTACTCGAGCGGCCCGAAGCGAGGCTTGTGGTTGTGGTGGTTTCGGACCACCCATTTTGGCGGCAAGGGGAAGCGGCGTCGGCAGGTATCTTGATAAGCGGCTGTCGGATATGTCACGCGTAGGTGAGTTTGGTAGGTCACTCCGGCTTTTGGGTACATTGATCCGATTACTTGAGGGATGCGGTCATACTGGCCGGATCGGCGAAGTCGGATGTGTCGCTTGTGGGTCCTGGTCTTGATGGAGGTAAGGCTTGATTTGCGACATCTTGTTGTCTCGTCTGCTTTTCTTTTATAACGTGTGTTGTGTTTGCTTGCCAGGCTTGGTGCTACGCTCACTTCCCTTCTGCCTTAGGACACGTTCGGTGGCGGCTACATACCGGCTTTCCATGCGTCTGTGACAGTGATCGGAGGATATTGGCTGAACTATGGCCCAGCGGCTCGTGTGCGCTTCAGCGGGATGGCGATGGATAAGGTAAGGGTGATTGTGTTTTGTACTTTGGTCTTTTGTAGCTTGTTTTGGGTTTGTGTTTGTTTTTGTGGTTTATAATTTGGTTTTGCTTTGTAGTTTGTTCGCGACCCTGGAGGAAGTTTCTGGCGTCCACTGAGTCGATTGCGGCCGCTTTGGTCCCCTTGACGGACGGCGGTGTACATCGAGACTCGATCACGGCTCGTCTTGCACTGGGTGAGCGTCTGTCTGCGAGCAGGTCGCGGCGGCTTCATCGCACCGCTCCTCGCCCTCGGTTTTGTTTGTGGAGGCGCTCGGCGCTAATGGCGTCGTGGCGTGTATCACGAGGTGAAGTCAGACTCGCTTCTTTGCGGCGGGATGAGGATTACGTGACTTGGGCCGCAGCGTGCCCTTCTTGTGGCGTGATCGAGGTATGCTTGTTTATCCCTTTTGCTTGTATGTGTTTTGGTTTTAGGAAGCAAAAATTTACCCTATTTTTGTTTTGTAGCGGCGTGATCCCTGATCTTGAGTTCGGCCTCCTCCGTTCGTTGAGGACCTGCTTGGTTGTTCACGCAGGGCTCTCGTTCGATCGTCTTTGCTGACCTTGTCCGTCCGTGGTCACCGTCACGGGCCTTGAGAGTTGGGATCCGTAGCGTGAAAAAGGTATTAACCTTCCTCTTTGTCTGACATGAGTATTATGTAGTATATAGCCCCCAGTTTGAATTAGATTTTATTGTAAAATCATTATTCAAACTCTGTTGAAGCAGGTTTTTGTTTATAGCCCCCAGTTTGGGTAAGATTTATTTGTAAAAACATTAGTCAAACTCTGGTGAAGGAGGTTTGTGATTGTAGCCCCCAGAAAGGTAAATTGATTTCTCGTATTGCTTTGCGGTGGCGGTGAGGTCCACAGGAGGTCGTGGCGAGCGTAACCGGTGGCGGCGATCGTGAATGAGAAGGTGGTGGGCGCTTGCGAGCGCGAGAGAGGCAGCCGCGCGACTTGAGTTAGCGGTCGGGTGAGGAGGCGAGATCGCGGGCGAAGTGGAGGCTGCGCATGCTTAGGAGTTAGCGGTCGAGGCGGGTGGAGGAGTCGATCTGCGAGGCTGGATAGAAGCGCGTCTTTGAGATTGATTCCACTGCGTCTTTGTCTTGCGTCGTGACCCGATCGTAGTAGGCTTGGACTTGTATAGTTCGGACTTGTATTATGAGTATTAGTATTTGTTAGTAACGGTTTATGTATCGAGATTTGTTATGGTTGGTTGTTTTTGGACTTGTAGGTGTTTATGGGTATAATTTGGTTATTGTGTCTTGTTGCGAAAATGCATTCTTGTGTCGTAGCGGTCTGAAATCCTTGCGTATTTGCTTAGGCGTACTGCAAAACATTGTTAGTCGTAAAAGCATATATATACGTCTCGATTGAGGCCGACTCGCTAATGACTTAAATTAAATGTGAAATGAAGAGTTTTTGAAAAATCTTTGGTTTAGAAAATATTCTAGACTCGTGAAAAAGGCGTTTTGACATAGCAAAAAGTTTGAGCTAAAGCGGCGTTTGAGGCGAAAATTGTGAATCTGAAAATCATATTTTGTGTTGTGTTTCATTTTTGTGTGATTATCGTGTTTTGTGAAAATGAAAAATCTGAAAGGCGAGTCAATTCACATAAATCGAGACGACGCAATTGACGGGGCCAGTAAAAGCAGGTCAAGGTCGGTAGAAAGGATAAATGGGGTAATAAGTTAAATATTTTAGGGTATAGGTGTGTAAGAAGTGTAAGAAATCGAATAATTTTGTCGGGAGGAAAAGAAAATCGCTGTAAATGGCGATTTTATTTTGTCGCTTTGTTCTGACGATTAAATTTTGTTTTGTGGTTTTCTTTGATTTATTTTAATCGCTTGTTCACTAGCGTTTAAGTTTTTGTGTTGTATTTCGTTTTGCAAATCTAGGCTATAAAAGGAGGGGTAAGTTAGTTTATTTCACTCATCCTCTCGTCTTACATTCTCGATTTTCCAAGAATATTCGAATATTTACGGAACATTAAATCGAGTTATGGAGAGTTTTGAAGGAAACTTGCGCGTTGGTGTGCGTCCTTATCGAAATTTGGAGGAGGAAGACTTGAAAGATTGCGGTTTCGGGGTCCTCCTGGGTCTAGAGGCGACTTGAATGGAGCCCGAGTTCCTGGATGCGTGTCTCGACTATTGGGACTTGAGTTTCCACGTCTTAGTTTTCCTAGTGGGAGAGTGCATCAGTTGGTCGAGGAGTTTGGAGCCATTGGTGGTTGGTTGCGAACTAACATTCTGTGTGCGTTAGATCGGGGCTGGGTATAAGAGGCCGTCTTGAGAACTACCTTGAGATGACTCGTGTGGAGACAGAGGAGTTATTTGTTGGGAGTCGTATCGGCCTCTATCGCTTGTCTGGCGGTTTATGAGCCGCGAAAATGAGACGATCTCGCTTTGGTGCGAGAAAAGAGGCGTTGGCATTGTGCTTAGTCCACCGTTACATGTTTCCTAATTCTATGTATGAGGAGCGCTTGGTGATCCTCGCTAATCACCGTCGTCCAACGGATGGAGTATGGTTGTAACCGCTTCCGCCGTGATCCTAGGTGAGGCGATCCTGGAGTGCGGATGATCGTGCTGCAATAGGGGCGAGCGTGTCGGTGTCCCCTAATCGCCCAGTGCGGTTGATGGAGCGGTGAGTGTGCTAGGTGATATTCTTTGGGTCACATCCTGCTGGGGGCGTGACTAGTCGTTATATTAGGTGGTGGATCCACATCATCGCCATACGGCGATTACTTCCACTGGACTTGTGAGGTCATCGACCATCCGTTGGTTGGTACCGTGGTGGGGAATAGTTGATGTGGCGGCAAGTGAAAGGCGGTGATGGTTCGTGCGGAGTCCTCGCTGCGGATTTGACATGGGTGTTTACATCCATCCCGTGCAGTGAGGAGGCGGATAGGGTGGGCCTGATTCATTCCTGGTCATAACACCAAGGTGCGAGGGCATGCTTATGTTGACTAGTGGCATAGCCGATGCAGGCGGCGGATGGATTACGCGCCCCGGTGGCTGTGGCGGGCACTCCTGGGGCGACTCGGGTATCACGAGCCCTCGCTAGGTGGGTATTCGCAGAGCCCCACAAGAGGTCACGCCGAGCCCTAGAGCTCAGCGGGCTTTCTCGGATGTCTGCTCATGACGGCCGACCTTGGGCGTATCGGTGGTGATGGCGAGGGTTGAGTTCGAAGCTACTCTCGATCGGCGAAAGTGTGTTCGGCGTCGGCATATTCCAGGTCGGTGATCAAGGTTGTTATGGCAATGTTGGGGATCGCCATTGGGGTTGAGGTTGATGCTTCCTTTATCCGGTGGAGAGGTCTCAAGTGCATTTGGAGAATAACCTGGTTTTAGTTTATGTGTGCTTTGTTAGTATTATGTTCATATTATGTTGTATTATGTAATATATTACATATCCTAAACCCGATGTACATCTGGGACTCGTATCGTAATATATAGTGTTTGTTAGTGTATTTCTAAGGTCGTAGTTATGCTCCCTCGTTTGAAAAATCCAAAATGTAACCGTTCTTTTAAGATTAATAAAAATCGGGTTTTTATTTACGACTTTGCCTCATTTTGCTTGTTATTTTGTGTGAAATTCCTTGGCTCTAATCTCTTTTCAAAGGTTTAGAATGCAAGCATGGTTTTTGTTTTTAGGAAGTTTCTGTATTGACTATTCCCTCGACTTTTTTAAGCTTTGGGTTTGTCGTTTTGTGTTGAATGTCGTTCTTTTCACCCTTAGGTTTAAAAGGCAATTTTTGTGTTGACTATGTCCTTGGCCTTTTTAAGCTTTAGGCAGCGTCATTTTTGTGTTGAATATCGGTTGTGCTTTTTACAAAGCTGCCTCGTATCCACGAAAAGTGGAATCAAGCCACAGAGTTCGAGAATGTATGTTTAAGGGCATCTGGCCCATGAGTTGTGTTTGCTTTTTGTGGTGAATGTGCATGTTTAGGGCATCTTGACCCATGAGCATGTTTAAGGACCTGTAGGTCCATGAATTGTGTTTGGTGGATGCATGTTTAGGGGCATGCCGGCCATGGATTGTTTTTATAAAATTGTATTTCTGGATACATTGCAAGGGGTTTTTAGGGATAGTATTTCTTGAGTTGATCGAGATTTGTGGCGAGGTTGAACTCTTGGTCGTCGAGGTCGGTTAGTTTGTCTGCTCCGCCCGTGTAGATCTCCTTGACGCAGGTAGGGCCACCCGATTAGGTTTGAATTTTCCTCGTGGGTCGATTGGAAGTGGTGCCTGACCGACTTTAATGCGAGATCACCTACTTTTATGTGTCGTGGCTTAACTCGCTTGTTGAATGCTCGTTGTAGTCGGGCTTGGTACATTAAATGCGGTGCTCGGGGAATGCGATCGGCGTTCATCCAGGAGCATGAGTTGTTAAATGCGGATTCACGGGCCCATTACGCCAGGGATGCTACTTTCCATTAGTATCGTAGAGATTGTATTTCTATTTCCCTTTGGTTGGGCGGCTTCCATGCCGTAGGTGAGGAAATAGGGGTCATGCCGTAGGGGTTCGGATGGTAATGCGGTATCCCCGGAGTGCATATGGTATTTTGTTGGGCCAATCTTTGCATTTGTCGATCATTTTTTCGAGTATGGTGACGCATTGTCTTGTTCTTTGCTTCAACGGCTCCATTGGTTTGGGGTCGATAGGGTGAGGATTTGTGATCTTTGGATGTTGTATTTTGTGAGTATGGCTTAGTCTCGCGTTGAAAGTCACGAACCTTGATCGCCGATGAACTCATGGGGTATGCCATATCGGCATATGATGTTCGTCTGGATGAACTTGGCGACCTCTTTGGGTAGGGTTCGAAAAGATCTTTCTTACCCATTTAGTGAAGTAGTCGATGGCCACCAACACGGCGGTGACCTCTGCTCAGATGGGGTGGACTTTTCCTATCACGTCGATGCCCCAGGTTGAAAAGGGCCAGGGTGAGGTTAGAATTTGTATAGTGGTGAAGGTGGTACATGTTGGGCGTTCTTTGAAAATTTGGCGGTTGTGGCGATTGCTTGGCGTATTGGATCTGATGCGCTTCCATGGTCGTCAATACCATCCTAGCCGTAGAATCTGTTTGCGAGTGCTCGGCGTTCATGTGGGGTCCGCGTTCGCCATCGTGGACTTGCGTGATGATTTCTGCCCCTTCTTGTAGTCGACACATATGAGCGGTGTCCCTTGTGGTGTCTTCTTGAGTAATTGTCCCATCTCTACAGCACAAATTGGGAAGCTGAAGTCGATAGCCCTTTGTCGCGTTTATCGATTGTCGGGTGGGTAAGTGTTGTCTGCTCTTGTAGTTGATTATGGCTTGATACCACGGCTGCATGCGCTCGGCCGTCCAGGTCAATGGTATGGATGTATCTTTGGTTAAATCACGTCTTTCGGCGATGATGGGTAATAACTTCATGTTTGGTGGCATGTTGAGGAGGGATGAGAGTTTTGGCGGTCGTCGGCAAGCTGGTTTCTTCCTTGGGAGGTGGTAAAATTCAATGCGATCGAAGTTGGTTAGGAGTTTTGTACTTTTGTTTGGTATTTGGTGAGGGTTTCGCTCATGATCTTCCATGCCCGGTCACTTGATTTATGATGAGGAATGAATCTCCATGCACCGTAGGTTCTTTATTTTGAGGGCGATGGCGCTTGCGGCCGTAAATGCAGAACCGTATTCGCTGCGTTGTTCGTGTGTGAAGTCGAGCTTGATTGAGAGTGAAGTATGATCGCCGTTTGGGGATATTAGAGTATTCGACTCCATAGCCGCGGTAGTTTGGCGCTCCGTCAGTATAATTGCCGATTACTCCGCTTTCTATGGCGAAGATCCCATCGTCCGGAAATGACATTGTATCGATCATGGGTTGTTCGATGATTGCATTTTCTGCGAGGAAGTCCGGAAACCGCTCTTCCTTTGATTACTTTCGGAGGAGGTACTTGAGCTCGTGCTCGGCGGTAAGTAGAGTCCACCTGCCATACGTCCGCTCAGATGGTTTTTCAAATAGGTATTTGAGGGGATCCATTAGGGAGTAGACTCTTGTTGTGCTAGTGTGTAGGTAGTGTCTGAGCTTTTTGGTTGCCCAGACCAGCGAGAGGCAGCTTTTCTCGACTGGTTCATACCGAAGTTTTAAATGTCGTGAAACTTCTTGGCGATGTAGTAGATGGCCCGTTCTTCGTTGTTGACTTCTTGGCGAGCATGGCTCCCATGGCGTGTGGCGTAGTCGTCAAGTATAGCGACAGTGGCAAGTCCTTTTGTGGGGGTACCAGAATGGGTGGGGTTGTAAGTAAGCTCTTGACTCTGACGAACGCTTGTTGGCAGTCATCGTCCAGCCGTATGTTCTTCCTTCTTCAATTTTTTGAAGATTGGCTCATGAATCATGGTAAGCTGGCGATGAGCGGGAGATATATTGGACTTGTCCCAAGAAACTCCTTATTTCGTCGATGTTGCTCGGTGTCGTCATGCTCATTATTGCTTTGATTTTGGTCTGCCCACTTCGATCCCTCGGCTTACTATGTGGCCTAGCGACTTGCACGATGTGACTCCAAAGGTGCATTTACGTGGGTTTAATCGCATTTTGTCTTTGCCTGATTACGGTGAAGAACTTGCGGAGGTTGGTGGCGTGGTCGTCCCTTCCTTTTGACTTTACAATCATGTCGTCGGCGTATACCTCAACCTCCTTATGCATCATGTCGTGGAGCAAGGTGGTAGCGATGCGTTGGTAGGTAGCGCCCGGCATTTATGAGCCCAAATGGCATGGCGTGTAGCGATACATTCCCAGGGAGTTCTGAAGGTGGTTTTTGGCATGTCGTCTGCTGCCATTTTGATTTGGTTGTATCCCGCGTATCCATCCATGAATAGCGATGGCGTGGTCTGGCGTGTTGTCGATTAGGATGTCCATGTGGGGTAGTGGGAAATCATCTTTTGGCGAGCTTTGTTCGAGTCCGGAAGTCGGCACATACTCGTATTTTGCCGTTTTTCTTCATAACCGGTACCATATTGGTGACCCAGTCTGAGTATTCGATGACTTGGATGAACCCGACTTGTAGTGCACCGATCTCTTCTTTGACCATGAGAGACCATTCTGGCTTGATGCGTCGGAGCTTCTGCTTGACCGGTCTGCTACCTTGCTTGATTGGGATGCGATGTTCAGCTATCTCACGGTCGATGCCGGGTGTAACACCCCGACTTCTTCCCTTTTATATAAATAATTCAATTCGTCAAATTCGTAATTCATTTCTCTTGATTTTCTCATTTTTGGCTCGAGAAATAAGCGAAACCGTAGTCGGAACTTAAAAACGATGTCATTTCCTCATACGGACTCCGATTCAGGTGATTCAAAAGGCTAAACTGCGTATTTTTTCGACGCCGTCGCAACTGCCAAATTTTCAGGGGTCAGAGCGAACCGCTACACCCTGGGCCGAGCCGCTCCCTCAACTCGGGTTGGGTTTTAGGGTTTCATGTGTTTGCTTCTTACTCAAGACATTATAATACTTCATCCCCTCTCAACCCTAGCCCCTTATGATCAGTTTTACATCTCCCTAATCTCATCCCTCATCTCACCTCATAATTCTCCCTCAAAACTCACTCAAAATCTCATCCAAACACCATTGTTGATCATCCTTTCTTTCATCCTCTAATCAAACCCTAATCATCTCCTCATATTTTCTCTTCAATTCTCTTTGGTAAATTCTTCATCTTTAAGTTTATTTTTGTAAGTTTTATTATTATATGTGTTTATTGTGTTGTTCTTATGTATTGAATGATTTATGTGTGCCCTAATCAATAGGAGAGAATTGGAGAGAAAACCCCAAGTTCGGATTTCTCTAACCCAGGTTCACTAAACTGAAGATCGCCGGAGATCCGACCGTCCGATATTGCCGAAACTTTGTGAGCATGTTCCTGACTCTTGGGGCTACCTTTTCACCGTTTCGTTTTTCATTTGGAGCTCTGGATCGTCTGTTATTGCATCTGGACAGAAGTGTTGAAAACTGTGCTTTTGTTTGGCTTGTTTGGAAAAGGTAACTAGGTGTAGCCCTAGTGATATTTTGACATGTATGAGCCCCTAGATGTTGTCTAGGATGTTTTAAATGATTGTATGATGATAAAGTTGCATGCTTTGGTTGTTTGGTTGTGCCCTAATCATTATACTTGAACTTGTGAGTCGGCCTCATACTTGTGTGAGTCTAGAAGCATGTCTAGGCTTACTTGATCATTAAATATTGTTGAGTGTGTGGTTATAATGATTAAAGATGTTAACTTGATATGTTGAAAGGGCTAGGTTATGAGTTTATGTTGATCACCTTGATTATTACTCCGTTTATAACTATGTTAAAGATACTAAATTGTAATGTATTGAGTATGAGTTTGATAGTGGCATGCTATGATAATGTTTGGCATCGAGATGATTGTTTTGACATTGAATTTGAGTTGGTTTGATTGAGCTTGAGTTGGGTGTGCGTACGTGCACTGTTGGGCACGTGCGTGAGGAGATACAACGTCCATTGTGGGACGGATACCGCCCTTAGGGGTTCCCATCCGCTTTTGTCACGGATAGAGACTATGGTTTGATTGATATGTCGACACCGTTTTTGTCGCGGTGACACCGTCTTTGTTCGCGGTGGGTTTGGCCAAATTTAGACAATTGAGGAACTTTTGTCGTTCCGCCATAGGGTTGGGACTTTTGTCGTTCCGGGGTGATTCTTGTTGCTTCACCCAGTCCTCCGTGCTTACTCTTGCTTTGGTTTGATTGATGATCGGATTGACTATTGATTATTTGACTTGAGCTTGTTATATTAATGCTAATGTTGACGTTTGAGCAAGCTATTGTTGTTGTATTAGTTGTTGTACTTTGAACATAGGCCGTAGGCCAGGTAAGGTATTTGTTGGATTGTCGGTTATGTCTTATATGTTGAAATATGACTGGGGAGCACCTACTTACTCCCCACTGATTGTGGTTGTTGCTTCCCTTATTTATAGGTACGCGCGGGTCGGGCTTACGTGTGAGATTGTGTCCCATAGCATGCCTTGGGCGAGTTGACTAGCTAGTCGTCGAGTTGTTTAGTTTGGTTTAGACTCATTTATATTTTTATTTCGTTGTACTTTGGTTTGGATGTAAGGGGTATTTATTCCCCATTTGCTAGGCTCAAGGCCTACTTTCTTTTGTTATTTGTTGAGTAGGGAGTAATGACTCGGATTCACGGTGTTTCCGCCACCGTGTCTTTCATTTTATTTTCATTTTCTTACTATAACCTTTTTCAAACGTATTTTATTTTATTTGGAAAATCCGGGTTGTTACACCGGGCATGTCTCTGTATGACCATGCGAAGACGTCCCTGAATTCTGTGAGAAGCTTAGTATATGTGGCCCTTTCTTCCGTGCTTAGGGAAGCCCCCAGTTGTAGTTCTTGAGGCTCTTCGGGTGTTCCTATGTTGATGGTCGTTGTGTCTTCAATAATGGGGTCCTGTTCGGGTTTTGAGACAATACTTGCAATGTATCTATATAATGCAATTTTATTTAGTTTAAATTTATCGCAATTATTAGAAAAGGTAGAGTTTAAATGAGGCAAAGAGTAACAAAAAACTTTCATGTTATTAATGTTATCAAAAGCGGTTACATTTGAAGATAGCTCAGACGAGGGAGCTTTGGACAACCTTAACGACTCTAGTTCTTTAGCTAAATTGACTATGTCAGGAAAATGATCGAGTAACCTAGCCGATTTTTAGAAAATTGGCGTCATGATGACGCAGGACCCTAGACTCTAGGTGCAGGTGCATGAATTGGGACTTCCTGAGTCGTCGGCAGATTGGGTGGCTCCTTCCTCGAGCTTCAGTTGTCGGAGGGCGGCTCGGAAATCTGAGGCCTTTATGGTAATGACTTCGTTGTAACAGGGAAGCTTCACTTTCTGGTGCAGAGTTGATGTGATGGCTCCGGTAGCGTGAATCCAGGTCCTTCCTAATAACATGTTATATGTCGGAGGGATATTCATGAGCTGGAACTCGGTTCGTGTTTCAACAGAACCTGTCATGATGAGTAATGTTATGATTCCTTCTATCTTTGCGGGCGTGCAGTAAATGCGCTCTTATCTTTGTTGGAGTAAGGGGTGACATCACTTTCCTTTAGTCCTAGTTTGAGGGCAGTTGTTAGGGGCAGGATGTTGATTTCGGAGCCGTTGTCGATGAGGGTGACAGGTAGCACCATATTGCGACACTCTACGGTTATGTAGAGTGCTGGGTTGTGTGGGTCTTGAAAAGGAGGCAGATCTGCGTGGGAGAAAATTATGGCACCTGGTAGCCAATCCCGAACAATGAGGTCAATGAGTTGTGCTGGAAGGATCTCCTTGGCACCTCGCCATGTTGTGTTATATGAAGGACCGTTCGCTATGGGTGGGGTAATCATATTTTCGATCATGTCTTTATCCTTGCTTTTGCTCGCGCGTTTGGGAGGAATCCGGCGGTATTTGTAGATCTAAAGGAAGCGTCACGGGCGTTGGGGGTGTGGAGCTTTATCATGGCCGTCGGACTGATGCGAGGGGACGTTGATGAGGGATCTGGGTGGAAATTTCTTTCCTGTCCTCGTGCCCTGGTTTTGTCCTTGTCCTAGCTAGGCGAATGTGATCAATGTTGCTACCGTTGTTGTTGATGCTGTCGAAAAGGACGTTGACCTCGTGATCGCTTGCGGGAGCTAGGAGGGGGTGATTGAGGATGGGATGAGTTCCTACGAAAATGGGGCGAGCAAGGGAGGTGTCCTGCTGGCCTGATGGTTTAGGAGCTATGCTTGGCTTATCGATTGTTTCATTGTCGATCATGTCTTGGATCACGTTCTTCAAGCGGAAACAGTTCTCCGTGTCATGTCCCTTTCCCCTGTGGAACTCGCAGTACGAGTCCTCGTGCCATGATAATGGCTTCTTATCCTCAGGTGGTACACTGGTGGGGTTGGGAAGGGGGAGGATGGTCTTCTTCAGGAGCCTTCCCAATGCCTTTGAGTAGGACATAAAGAAATTCGAACCTTCGTCATTCTGTTGCATGGAAATGGGCCAACTGATGATGACCTGGGTGAGGCAGGAGTGGGCTGTGCTAGGAATACTGGTTGTGCTGCTAGTGCCTTTGAGTTTATAGCTTTAAACGGTCCAGTCATTGTTGCGGCGGGAGAAGCATTAACCTGGCGGCCATGATCTGAAGTTTTGGCCAGTTTGTATTTGTGAATTTCATCCTCCAGGGATCGGATTCTTTTGATGTGTCGAGCGGACTCTTCGGCGAATAGTCTTGTGTTTTTCTCGGTTTCGATCTTTTGCATGGCGGCCAGATGTTCGAACAAAGCGGTGAGATTGGCTACCTTGTGGTCGAGCAGCCTTACGTGTTCGGTGATCGTCATTAGCGGAGGAGGTGGTGGAAAGGCAGTTTCATCATTCGCGAGGTTGAAACGGAAATTCATCTTGTGCTCATGGCCGGGTGTTGAGGTTTTTCAATGAGCGGACTGACAAAGTTTTCAAAACTTTAGTGATACTAAAAGAGAAAGAAAAGACTCAAATGAAAAATCGCATACACGACCAAAGGAAGACACAAAAGTGTAAAAAGTGGGTGACTTGACTTGACTCGTGTTTTAGCTTTTAAAAGGACACGGGAAGCTTTTGAGGTAGGCGTGTTGACACGTCCACTATTCTCGAGGTAGGAAATTTGTATGATCATAATCTGATTGACCCGGTTTGGCGGTATGTTGCGGGGTTTAACATTGGATTATGATAAAAAGGATCAGGCAAAGTAGCGATAGGCTAACCGACTGAGGATGTTAAAATTGGGTAAAAGGCGATCAATTGTTCGCCTTTACGTGCGACTCGAGGATTCAAATCAAAAATGACGATAAGTCATTCGATTCAAAGAGTAAATCAACGGGTTCGCATCCGAGCGAGCCCGTTTTTTTGTTTTGAGAGAAAAAGATTAAATCGGGATGACTAAAGAGTCACTCGGACTTAGAGCTAATTCTAACGTTCTAAAAGTTAATTTCATTTAAAATCTCCGAAATGAATTGACATACTCGGGTTTTTGCTTTGTGAAAGACCTTTAGCAATAAATGTATTATGACGATACGTCAGTCGCATAATTCATTTACGTTTTGAAAAAGACCTGGGATATAGTGGTTATCCTAGGTCGGTTTTAAATGTAGTGGCATTTTATTTATTAAACTCAAATGACTATAGGTCAAAGAGCCTAACGGCGTGTTTTTAAAAGTATGACCTTTTTTGAAAAAAGTTTGAAAAAGCAATTTCAAAGATGGGCGTATTTTAAAAGTATAATGCCTAGGAAAAGTTTTCACATGCAGGAAGTTTTAAAGACTACTATAGTGAGGGTACTATAGCTTCACACTTGTACATATAAACACAGGTTTTTGGTTTATAGGGTAAGGTTCCCTCAGGTCATTCATGACGTTTAGGTAGGGGCACCCGCAAGACTACACACGTCTTAGGTGTGAATTCAAGACAGGCCCTAGGCGTTGAGTTTGGTAGTTCACGATCGTTTGTGCGGATGCCGTACTTGTAATCGTGGAGGGTGAGAGAACGGTGTGTCGGAGTTACCTCGCTTATGAGCGAGAGTTCTTGGGGGCCGTTCCTCAAAGGGTGTGGTTTGAATCGGGAGGATTCGACTCAGCGTATTTTGCCCAAATATCGAAAGCGTAATTGTTTACAAAGTATCAAGCTTCACTTCTTTATGATTTTAAAAAAAAAAGAAAAACTAGTTTTCCAAAAATAATAAAAATCATGCTTCTCCCCAGCGGAGTCGCCAGCTGAAGGTACCGGGAAAAATGAGATGATTATTTGGTCCTATCGGCGCCTGTGGCGCCGCCCTCGCCCGTGTGGGGGCGCAAGGCGGAAATCGCCTCATGAGAAAAAGTCACAGTTTTGAGAAAAATGGGGGAGATCATTGCATGAATTTGTGACCAAAAAGAAAAGTAGAAAATCCTTTTTGAAAGTGTATTTTCGGAGTCGCCACCAAATATTAAAGGAATTTGGAACCTACTCAACGCGTCTTGAAATACAAGACACGAGTGTCTCAGATTTCAAGGTGCGTCGATACCTATCTATTTGAGGTTTGAAACCAGAGAACGGGTTCGGAGTGAGGTTACTTTTCGAAAATTGTGACAAACTGTATTTTGAAAGCAATGATCAAAAAGCCTACGTAAAAAGTAGTCTCTACTAATTTGAAAACATTTGCTTAATTTCGATATTTGGGCTAAAAGTCACGCTACGTACAAGTGCGAATAAGTATGACTCGATTAAAATGCATAAATAATGTAAAATGTCAAAATAATGACATATTGCTATAGGAAATGTACGTTAAATAATAATTTATTGACTAAATTATTACTATAGACGTTATTTTCCTACCTCGTATTAGAATTTGTACAGAAAAACCCTCAGTTATGACATGCTAAAAGACTCTATGAAACGGTACAATTTAGTGTTGGATCTGTGATTCTAGTCGTTATTTAATGCATGAATGAGGACTTGCATAATTATAAAAGTGTCGTCGGATTGCTTTAGTGATAATGAGACGTTTATTTATGCGATATTGGCGGGGGTTAGACGGATTATGAATCAATTGCTACTGGCAAGTATTACGAATACGGCCGGCTAGTGCGATATCGGGTTTGGGGTTAATGTAACCCCATTATCCGAAGTCTCAAAGCGTCGGCCAGTAGGTAAAATGTTTACCTTTCGAAAATATAAAGATGGTATTTTTGAGTGGATTTCGTGAATAGTGTATAAGTGTTAAAAAACCGATGTATTGAAAATGAATGAAGTGGGTTGGTATTTATAGAGGTTGGCTGGTTTTAGGGTGAACAAAATATAAATCGCCTGTGAACAGGCGTTTTATATTTTGTTTGGGTTGGATTTTGTAAGAAAAATCAAAAAGGCGGCTGTATGGGAGAAGTTTATAATCGCCTGTTAACAGGCGATTAGAAACTTAATCGCCTGTCAACAGGCGATTTCTTTTTGTTTTGGTGGAGTTGTTTATGCCGCCATTTGGTTTTGGATGTTTGATTAAGTAATGATTATGTTTTGTTGTTTACTTAGGGGTTAAGTCTTTGTTCAGTGTTGGTCCGAATTTCGGTTTTCGTGTTTCGGTTTTTGTCGTGTTTTTCGGTTTTGGCTCGAAATAAAATAATATTAGGTTATATTATTTTATGGTATCGTGAAGTTTTGTTATGTGGAAATGTGACACGGGGCCTTGCTTTGGCCCGTTTGAGTGTTGTGTTAGTGTGCGTTTTTGGGTCGCTTTTGTAAGTTTGGGCGCTTTGTAGCTAGTTGAAATTTGTTTTGTGGCTTGGCTTAATAAGACGTTCCTATATTGTGCTCGTGTTACGCTCATGATGACTAAAAATTGACATTCATTTTCATGATTATGCAAATCCAAATTAATACGCTAAAAATGACTAATACGTTTTAGACACTTTTGTACCGTTTCGACTCTTTTAAAAGCATGCATGAAAGTCCTTTTCATCATCGGGTTTGTTTTTGGGGGGTACGGATACAGGTATCTACACCCTCACATTAAAAATGCCGTTTTGAAAGCTTCCTCGACTGTTGTTTCAATCACTTCTCGCACTGGTACGTGTTTTTTTCGTTTTTTGTTTTATGTATTTAAAGCAAAGTTACGATCTTTGATTAAATTTCCACATTTATTTGACTAACATTATTGTTTTTGCAATTAATTCACTTTAGGAGTGAACTTAAGTTTGTCTCTTTTCAGTTTAGTTTAGTTCGAATATCGGTTCCAATTAAGTCGTTCTATTGCCATCATCTTGGAAGATCTTTTATGTTTATCTCTTTCTTTTCAGTGTTTATGTATTAGTTATCGTCCTAGGTCTGAGATCACAAACGCCTACAACCTTGCAAAGTCTGTAAGGCGTAGGTGAACCCAAGACTACTACCAGCCTGCAAAAAAAAAAAAAAAAAAAAAAAAATATCAGTTCCAATAAGTTTACCTTAGCCCTTACCAGCTTAAACTTACAAACAAAATAGTTCAGTTCAGCCCTAATATGTTGATTAATTCAGTTATATGCTTCAATAAAAGATGAGGTTGTAGTCCGAAAATTGTTTGGAATCCTCTAACATAAATCGTTGTTTGAAACTGTCTAAGATGAGTACAAGAGATGAGAAGAAAAGAGTGTAAATACATGAAAACTAAACATTACTCTTTAACTACTATGAGTTTATGCCACTATCACGATTAATTGTTGTAGCAGAAAATACACATGTTTTTGGAGACATTCTGATTGCATGTTGTATCAATCGGATTTTCATTCGCCATTTTGACGTAGATTCCATTGTTTTTTTCATATCTTTTGTTTACAAGTTTTCTTTTACAGCAATCATATACTGACATAAAAGCAAAATATATGACCATATTGTATTGATTTGTTGATTTTGTTGAATTATGACTTTATCGGCTGATGTCTGGTCTTAGGTAAGGATGTGTTTTTTATCGGTTCTGGGACGATCATAGAGTATGATCAACAGCAAGGTTACGCTACCGTCCTCACTTCTGCAACTCTTGTCCGAGGTCCTAATAATGCTACATCAATACCTTCACATCTTAAGGTTAATCAGCCCAATTTTTATTATGTCTTTGTCAATTTTTTTCATAGTCTTTTTGCGCTTATCTTAAAATGGTGGAGCACTTTTTATGTCGTTTTACTACGGGGGTGTCAAAACAACCATACCTTAACGCCTCTTACAAATTGCGGAAGGGAGGAGTCATTTGTATGCAATTAGTTTTCAGGGTGTTTCATAATTACAATCCATCAAGCATTACATCGAATGATACATAGTCTAACTTCACATAATTAAGAAACACTTTTTTTTCTTTCTTCATAATCTAGCTCTCAAGAATGATTTTGACTCCAAATCCTCTAAGTCGTACAATATTAGTTGATATGATTGATCACTTTATTTTTTAAGCCTTTTGTCGTTTTAGTCAAGCTTGTATCATGATAAGATAAGTTTTGGTTAAGTTAATATAGATGACAAAGTTGAAAGGATAAACACTCTTATCCTATTAGAAATTTAATAAATATTTTTAAGTTGGATGAGTTGCCTACTTCAAATTTCACCTTTTGTTAGCGAATTCTGGAATTCTATGTAATAATTTTTTGTTGCAGATCGAAGTACGCTTACACGATGGTAAACTGTATGAAGGGCTACTGTCAAATTGCAATTTTCATTATAATATTGCAATTATCAAGATCAAATCTACTAGCCCTTTGTCAGTTGCTACTATTTGTCAAGTTGATGATTCAGTACCATTGAAGTCACGGGAAATTGCGTCAATCGAGCGTTCAACTTATTTCTTACTTAAACACAGGAACGTGTAATTGCGTTAGGTTGCGATTTTAAGGATAAATATGAAATTATGGCTTCATCAGGGGTATTTAGTGTGCATATTCGACTTAAGATATTGTTGGATCTTGTTTTAGTTTAAAGTGATTTATATTTGAGATTAAACATACAAGCAACTGACTTATTATTCTTTGTATAATGATTCAGTACTCGTGATTGTCGTCATGATTTTAAAGAACTTTTTCTGATCAGCTGCGTGGTTACTAAGGTAATTTCCTTCACTTCACTTTTCAACATATCAATTGAGAATTGGTGTATGATACCTATTCAGCTATTGTTGGTCAACAGTACTTATTGCTGAGTAATTATCATATTTCATTATTCAATTTACAATTTAGAAATGGTGTATGATACCTAGCTTCCTTTTTGCAGAAAAAGCTAACTTTATTTGCCTCTTCCACGGACCATAGTTTTCCACCCCAGTCAGCTCTATTTTTGCAGATTAACATAGATTAAATGATTAAAGTAAATTATATAGTTTTTGAAAAACAAAAAACAATATTCGAGTAAATTACTTGAAATAACCACGGTACATTCGAGCAAATTACTCGAAATAACCATGGCTCATTCGAGCAAATCACTCGAAATAACCTAATTCATTCAAGTACATCACGCGAATGAACCGTGGTTATTTCGAGTGAATTACGCGTATAAACCTTGGTTATTTGGAGTGATTTACGCACGAATGAACCATGGTTGTTTAATGTAATTTGCTCGAATAAACCAGTGTTATTTCGAGTAATTTGTTCGAATAGTACCCATTTAGTGCTATTTTGATTTAAATTAAGTCAAAGATTTTGTTTACCGAAATATTATCGTTGATCAAAATGTCCTCATCAACCGTTTTATCTGCCCAAATCGTCACCATGATCAACTTCATTGTCTTCCAAAAACATCAACTTTGTGATTTACTTCGGTATGTGTTAAAAATCTTTTAGTATGGAGCACAAAATCAAATTAATTAAACTAATCATAGAGGCATAATTATCAAATGTGCAACATTATTTAACATATTTGTCATCACTTAGGAAACAAATACCTCTAAAATATGTCGTGAAGATCAGATCTGGTATCGGATACAGATACCAATATGATACTCCTCGATACGTTTTCGATACCTTCCGATATGTATTTTGGGGTATCGAATATTTTCCGATACCGCCCTAATGTTCGATACCCCACCGATACGGCACCGATACGCACCGATACCCCGATACTCCATAAAACTTAAAAAAAAAAAAATCAAATGCAAGTCAACTTACTTAGCACGACTAAAAAAAGGAACATATTGTGACTCCGTAAAACAAGTTATTTGTTATTATATATTTGTATGACTTTTGTATTCTTTTAAAGTTAATGTGACTTTATTAAACAAGTTAGTCGTCATTTTTGACGACTTCTTAGTCTTGTCTTAAAGAGCTTCAAAATCTTTTTTGTTTTTTCCATATGTATATTGATTTTTATTTAGCCGTATCGCGTATCCTAAAATTTTAGAAAGTAGTATCGTGTGTTCAATACGTAGCCGTGTCGGATATCCGTATCGGTCTCGGTGCTTCCTACATTGTGACCCCATATTGTATTCCCCATTATAATTCTCACCGCAAATTCCCTATAAACCCTAAAACAAAGGCATCACAATTTTACAGCAATGGTAATCATAATAAATTAATTTAGGCCTTTACCACAAATTACCATGACACTTCACATAATCAATCACACACTTTAATCCGCTCCTCTTTTCTCAGAAGTGTTTGAATATGGCGATGAATTGGTTGGGGCGTCACGGAAGACGTAAGTTAAAATTTACTCAGTATCATTACTTTTGATTATAATAATAATAATAATAATAATAATAATAATAATAATAATAATAATAATAATAATAATAATAATAATAATAATAATAATAATAATAATAATAATAATAATAATAATAATAATAATAATAATAATAATAATAATAATAATAATAATAATAATAATAATAATAATAATAATAATAATAATAATAATAATAATAATAATAATAATAATAATAGAAAATTCAAACTCCTACCTCTCTTGTAGAAACAAGGATAAATATTACAATCGTTTTTATTAATTTCAATTAATTAAAAGTTTACATATTTGTAAGAAAATTGACTGGAATTTGTTTTGGTTTGGTTTGGTAATTGGTAATTGGTGTGATAGCTATATGTGTTTGGGCAAATAGTTTCTCCAATTTTAGGGCTGTTTTGGATTCTGATTGTGACGACGCTCACATTAAAGATGCCGTTTTAAAAGCTTCCTCGACTGTTGTTTGATCACTTACCATGCAGTGCGTGTTTTGTTTTTTGTTTTATGTATTTAAAGCAAAGTTACGATCTTTGATTAAATCTCCACATTTATTTGACTAACATTATTGTTTTTGCAATTAATTCACTTTAGGAGTGAACTTAAGTTTGTCTCTTTTCAGTTTAGTTTAGTTCGAATATCGGTTCCAATTAAGTCGTTCTATTGCCATCATCTTGGAAGATCTTTTATGTTTATCTCTTTCTTTTCAGTGTTTATGTATTAGTTATCGTCCTAGGTCTGAGATCACAAACGCCTACAACCTTGCAAAGTCTGTAAGGCGTAGGTGAACCCAAGACTACTACCAGCCTGCAAAAAAAAAAAAAAAAAAAAAAAAATATCAGTTCCAATAAGTTTACCTTAGCCCTTACCAGCTTAAACTTACAAACAAAATAGTTCAGTTCAGCCCTAATATGTTGATTAATTCAGTTATATGCTTCAATAAAAGATGAGGTTGTAGTCCGAAAATTGTTTGGAATCCTCTAACATAAATCGTTGTTTGAAACTGTCTAAGATGAGTACAAGAGATGAGAAGAAAAGAGTGTAAATACATGAAAACTAAACATTACTCTTTAACTACTATGAGTTTATGCCACTATCACGATTAATTGTTGTAGCAGAAAATACACATGTTTTTGGAGACATTCTGATTGCATGTTGTATCAATCGGATTTTCATTCGCCATTTTGACGTAGATTCCATTGTTTTTTTCATATCTTTTGTTTACAAGTTTTCTTTTACAGCAATCATATACTGACATAAAAGCAAAATATATGACCATATTGTATTGATTTGTTGATTTTGTTGAATTATGACTTTATCGGCTAATGTCTGGTCTCAGGTGAGGATGTGTTTTTTATCGGTTCGGGGACGATCATAGAGTATGATCAACAGCAAGGTTACGCTACCGTCCTCACTTCTGCAACTCTTGTCCGAGGTCCTAATAATGCTACATCAATACCTTCAGATCTTAAGGTTAATCCGCCCAATTTTTATTATGTACTGTCAATTTTTTTTTCATAGTCTTTTTGCGCTTATCTTAAAATGGTGGAGCACTTTTTATGTCGTTTTACTACGGGGGTGTCAAAACAACCATACCTTAACGCCTCTTACAAATTGCGGAAGGGAAGAGTCATTTGTATGCAATTAGTTTTCAGGGTGTTTCATAATTACAATCCATCAAGCATTACATCGAATGATACATAGTCTAACTTCACATAATTAAGAAACACTTTTTTTTCTTTCTTCATAATCTAGCTCTCAAGAATGATTTTGACTCCAAATCCTCTAAGTCGTACAATATTAGTTGATATGATTGATCACTTTATTTTTTAAGCCTTTTGTCGTTTTAGTCAAGCTTGTATCATGATAAGATAAGTTTTGGTTAAGTTAATATAGATGACAAAGTTGAAAGGATAAACACTCTTATCCTATTAGAAATTTAATAAATATTTTTAAGTTGGATGAGTTGCCTACTTCAAATTTCACCTTTTGTTAGCGAATTCTGGAATTCTATGTAATAATTTTTTGTTGCAGATCGAAGTACGCTTACACGATGGTAAACTGTATGAAGGGCTACTGTCAAATTGCAATTTTCATTATAATATTGCAATTATCAAGATCAAATCTACTAGCCCTTTGTCAGTTGCTACTATTTGTCAAGTTGATGATTCAGTACCATTGAAGTCACGGGAAATTGCGTCAATCGAGCGTTCAACTTATTTCTTACTTAAACCTGGGGAACGTGTAATTGCGTTAGGTTGCGATTTTAAGGATAAATATGAAATTATGGCTTCATCAGGGGTATTTAGGTGTGCATATTCGACTTAAGATATTGTTGGATCTTGTTTTAGTTTAAAGTGATTTATATTTGAGATTAAACATACAAGCAACTGACTTATTATTCTTTGTATAATGATTCAGTACTCGTGATTGTCGTCATGATTTTAAAGAACTTTTTCTGATCAGCTGCGTGGTTACTAAGGTAATTTCCTTCACTTCACTTTTCAACATATCAATTTAGAATTGGTGTATGATACCTATTCAGCTATTGTTGGTCAACAGTACTTATTGCTGAGTAATTATCATATTTCATTATTCAATTTACAATTTAGAAATGGTGTATGATACCTAGCTTCCTTTTTGCAGAAAAAGCTAACTTTATTTGCCTCTTCCACGGACCATAGTTTTCCACCCCAGTCAGCTCTATTTTCGTAGATTAACATGAATTAAATGATTAAAGTTAACTATATAATTTTCGGAAAAACAAAAAACACTATTCGAGTAAATTACTGGAAATAACCACGATACTTTCGAGCAAATTACTCGAAATAATCATGGCTCATTCGAGCAAATCACTCGAAATAACCATGGTTCATTCAAGTACATCACGCGAATTAGCCGTGGTTATTTCGAGTGATTTACGCATATAAACCTTGGTTATGTGGAGTGATTTACACGAATGAACCATGGTGGTTTCATGTGATTTGCTCGAATAAACCAGGGTTATTTCGAGTAATTTGTTTGAATAGTACCCATTCAGTGCTATTTTGATTTAAATCAAGCAAAATTTTTGTTTACCGAAATATTATTGTTGACCAAAATGTCCTCATGAACCGTTTCATCTGCCCAAATCATCACCATGATTAACTTCATCGTCTTCCAAAAACATCGACTTTGTGATTTACTTCAATGTGTTAAAAATCTTTTGATATTACAAAATCAAATTAATCAAACTAATCATAGAGGCATAATTATCAAATGTGCAACATTATTTAACATATTTGTCATCACTTAGGAAACACCGATACCTCTAAAATATGTCGTACCCGTATCCGATACCGTATCGGATACCGATACCAATATGATACTCCTCGATACGTTTTCGATACCTTCCGATATGTATTTTGGGGTATCGAATATTTTCCGATACCGCCCTAAAGTTCGATTCCCCACCGATACGTCACCGATACGCACCGATACCCCGATACTCCATAAAACTTAAAAAAAAAAAAAAAAAAAATCAAATGCAAGTCAACTTACTTAGCACGACTAAAAAAAGGAACATATTGTGACTCCGTAAAACAAGTTATTTGTTATTATATATTTGTATGACTTTTGTATTCTTTTAAAGTTAATGTGACTTTATTAAACAAGTTAGTCGTCATTTTTGACGACTTCTTAGTCTTGTCTTAAAGAGCTTCAAAATCTTTTTTGTTTTTTCCATATGTATATTGATTTTTATTTAGCCGTATCGCGTATCCTAAAATTTTAGAAGGCCGTATCGTGTGTTCAATACGTAGCCGTGTCGGATATCCGTATCGGTCTCGGTGCTTCCTACATTGTGACCCCATATTGTATTCCCCATTATAATTCTCACCGCAAATTCCCTATAAACCCTAAAACAAAGGCATCACAATTTTACAGCAATGGTAATCATAATAAATTAATTTAGGCCTTTACCACAAATTACCCGCACACTTCACATAATCAATCACACACTTTAATCCGCTCCTCTTCTCAGAATTGTTTGAATATGGCGATGAATTGGTTGGGGCGTCATGGAAGACGTAAGTTAAAATTTACTCAGTATTTTTACTTTTAATAATAATAATAATAATAATAATAATAATAATAATAATAATAATAATAATAATAATAATAATAATAATAATAATAATAATAATAATAATAATAATAATAATAATAATAATAATAATAATAATAATAATAATAATAATAATAATAATAATAATAATAATAGAAAATTCAAACTCCTACCTACTGTAGAAACAAGGATAAATATTACAATAGTTTTTATTAATTTCAATTAATTAAAAGTTTACATCTTTGTAAGAAAATTGACAGGAATTTGTTATGGTTTGGTTTGGTAATTGGTGTGATAGCTATATTTGTTTGGGCAAATAGTTTCTCCAATTTTAGGGCAGTTTTGGATTCTGATTGTGACCCTCACATTAAAGATGCCGTTTTGAAAGCTTCCTCGACTGTTGTTTCAATCACTTCTCGCACGGGTACGTGTTTTTTTGTTTTTTGTTTTACGTATTTAAAGCAAAGTTACGATCTTTGATTAAATCTCCACATTTATTTGACTAACATTATTGTTTTTGCAATTAATTCACTTTAGGAGTGAACTTAAGTTTGTCTCTTTTCAGTTTAGTTTAGTTCTAAAATCGGTTCCAATTAAGTCGTTCTATTGCCATCATCTTGGAAGATCTTTTATGTTTATCTCTTTCTTTTCAGTGTTTATGTATTAGTTATCGTCCTAGGTCTGAGATCACAAACGCCTACAACCTTGCAAAGTCTGTAAGGCGTAGGTGAACCCAAGACTACTACCAGCCTGCAAAAAAAAAAAAAAAAAAAAAAAAAAAAAAAAAAAATCAAAAAAATTGGTTCCAATAAGTTTACCTTAGCCCTTACCAGCTTAAACTTACAAACAAAATAGTTCAGTTCAGCCCTAATATGTTGATTAATTCAGTTATATGCTTCAATAAAAGATGAGGTTGTAGTCCGAAAATTGTTTGGAATCCTCTAACATAAATCGTTGTTTGAAACTGTCTAAGATGAGTACAAGAGATGAGAAGAAAAGAGTGTAAATACATGAAAACTAAACATTACTCTTTAACTACTATGAGTTTATGCCACTATCACGATTAATTGTTGTAGCAGAAAATACACATGTTTTTGGAGACATTCTGATTGCATGTTGTATCAATCGGATTTTCATTCGCCATTTTGACGTAGATTCCATTGTTTTTTTCATATCTTTTGTTTACAAGTTTTCTTTTACAGCAATCATATACTGACATAAAAGCAAAATATATGACCATATTGTATTGATTTGTTGATTTTGTTGAATTATGACTTTATCGGCTAATGTCTGGTCTCAGGTGAGGATGTGTTTTTTATCGGTTCGGGGACGATCATAGAGTATGATCAACAGCAAGGTTACGCTACCGTCCTCACTTCTGCAACTCTTGTCCGAGGTCCTAATAATGCTACATCAATACCTTCAGATCTTAAGGTTAATCCGCCCAATTTTTATTATGTACTGTCAATTTTTTTTTCATAGTCTTTTTGCGCTTATCTTAAAATGGTGGAGCACTTTTTATGTCGTTTTACTACGGGGGTGTCAAAACAACCATACCTTAACGCCTCTTACAAATTGCGGAAGGGAGGAGTCATTTGTATGCAATTAGTTTTCAGGGTGTTTCATAATTACAATCCATCAAGCATTACATCGAATGATACATAGTCTAACTTCACATAATTAAGAAACACTTTTTTTTCTTTCTTCATAATCTAGCTCTCAAGAATGATTTTGACTCCAAATCCTCTAAGTCGTACAATATTAGTTGATATGATTGATCACTTTATTTTTTAAGCCTTTTGTCGTTTTAGTCAAGCTTGTATCATGATAAGATAAGTTTTGGTTAAGTTAATATAGATGACAAAGTTGAAAGGATAAACACTCTTATCCTATTAGAAATTTAATAAATATTTTTAAGTTGGATGAGTTGCCTACTTCAAATTTCACCTTTTGTTAGCGAATTCTGGAATTCTATGTAATAATTTTTTGTTGCAGATCGAAGTACGCTTACACGATGGTAAACTGTATGAAGGGCTACTGTCAAATTGCAATTTTCATTATAATATTGCAATTATCAAGATCAAATCTACTAGCCCTTTGTCAGTTGCTACTATTTGTCAAGTTGATGATTCAGTACCATTGAAGTCACGGGAAATTGCGTCAATCGAGCGTTCAACTTATTTCTTACTTAAACCTGGGGAACGTGTAATTGCGTTAGGTTGCGATTTTAAGGATAAATATGAAATTATGGCTTCATCACAGGTATTTAGGTGTGCATATTCGACTTAAGATATTGTTGGATCTTGTTTTAGTTTAAAGTGACTTATATTTGAGATTAAACATACAAGCAACTGACTTATTATTCTTTGTATAATGATTCAGTACTCGTGATTGTCGTCATGATTTTAAAGAACTTTTTCTGACCAGCTGCGTGGTTACTAAGGTAATTTCCTTCACTTCACTTTTCTACATATCAATTTAGAAATGGTGTATGATACCTATTCAGCTATTGTTGGTCAGCAGTACTTATTGCTGAGTAATTATCATCACTCATTATTCAATTTACAATTTACTTTTGCCGATCGTTTTTTTTATGGGTTTATCACAGCTTGCTATCGGCGGTCCCCTAATAAATTGTCATGGGGAAGTGATTGGCGTCAATTTCTTCGTCCGCCCATTCAATGTCTTTGTCCCTATTAATATCGTTGCAAAATGTTTGGAAGATATGCAGAGAAATTGGTAATTCTCTAATTCATAAGGCATTATATTCCTATATAGAACAATATTAGTTCTCGTTTTGATTTAATTTAGTAACAAATTTAGTTATTTATAAAATTTGCTTATTTCACTGTCTACTCATTGTTTTGGAAGCACCTACTAGTTAGGGGTGTGCATAAATAACCGAACCGGAAAAACCGAACCGAATAACCGGAAACCGTGCTTTTGAGCAGTGCAGTTAACTGCATCAGATTATGTTTTAATTCGAGCTTAATCCGAACCGTTAAAAATAATCGGTTAATCTGGCAGAATCTGCTCACGTATTTTTGATAACTAAGTAACCGATTAACCGTTAAGGTAATTAAAAAATTAAAAAATAAAAAATAATAAAAAAAAAAAAAAAAGGAAAAGTTTGCAGCAAATAATTGATGTCACGTGAACTTGTGAGTTGTGACTTGTGGTGATTTTTTCAATTTTGTTTTTGCTACTTCACTCTTCTACTGCTTTTTTTTTTTACTTTACTCTTTCTTCTTCCTTTAGTTCACTCATAAACCCTAGATCTAAAACAAAATTTCAACCATTTTTTATCTTTTTCTCACTTGCAATTTCAGTTCATCATCTTCAATATTTGGACAATTTTTTACGTACGTAGTATTTTTTTGAAAATTTGTATAGTAAGAAGTGAAATAGAACATAGTGGTTAACGGTTGCTAAGGTTAACCAAAATGCAGATTATAATGGTTAACCGAACTGCTAATAACCGCTTTCTTAACGGTAGGTAATGGTTACGGTTTTGGCATAACCGTTATCACTAAGTAATCGTTATCCTTAATCTGCCTTGCTATCAGAATCAAGTAATGCACACCCCTACTACTAGTTAAGTTTATTAGCAAGAATGTGAGGAATTCTTTTGACTAGGCAACTTTGTGTCATAACATGTTAACGTATTTGGAAGTCAGCATTTATATATATTTTAACCGACCATTTCTGCTGTAGAATTTTAAAATTGAAGCTGTTGCTATGACAAAGATCATTAGAAACTATCATACTTTGTAAGTATATTCTTAGGCAAAGTGTATTAATACAATCACTCTATTGGTTTCAGTTTATTAACTTAATTTTCTTGAAAATTTGATGTCTTAAGCTTGCGTTGGGTAAATTTTGCATGCAGTTAATGTCTGTTAGAGTTGTAGGTTTATTGGCTTTCTGAAAAAAAATAAAAAAAATCATATGCGGTAGGTAAAATAGTGGGACTATGTAGCATCATCAACCATCTTAATGAACATTGTGTGACTGTATCTGCCGATTGTTAGGATATAGCTGACATTTTTTTTTTATAGGCAATGTGGGTTTCTACTTTTCGGTATACATTTTGATATTTTGGCTTAGGAGACGACTACTATAACATCTAAAATCTTGCTGAGCGGAATGCAAAAATTGCATTACTATTTCGATTAGTGCAAGGTGATACAAGTCACGGAGTCAAGGAAGGTGGAACAACGTATTGAGTACGATTGTTTAGAAGTTTTTGACTGCTTTTTCAAAGGCATGGTGATATCAATTTAGATAAGCACGCGGAGTTCATTACTCTAGCAGGATGTGGTTTGACTGGAAATATGCATTCAAATTCTTTGTGATAAGAAGATTCATTTTAAAAATAAAGACAAGTTTTATATGAGAGAACTTTTATATGGACCAAAGTTTTAATCAATTGAGCAAGAAAGATCAAAGATTTTAGGTTGGTATATATGTAACGATTTAATGGGTCAGTGACCTTATAAGGAGATACTTAATGATAGGTGATGTGATTAATAGGTAAGAGACCATCAAAGTGATTTGTATCATGTATTCGAGGTTTTGTTTTTAATTCAGGGTTATGCCCATTGGCTTTAGTCAATTAGTGAATTGGTGTGTCAGGCTCATTGTTCTTCTTTGAAATGTGCTTCCAGTCCTGATTATGTAGAAGTATGGAGTTTTGACATTGTTCTACATGTTTTGACGTACAAAGGCCAAAAATTTTGCCCAGACCCGACTTAAGCGGGCTTGAACATGCCTTATCATGATTTTCGAGCCACATAATAACAAATTCAAAGAGGCTTCGAATATATCCAAGAATTTTTTTTTTTTATAGTTTGCATCTGCATGGGCCAATCATTCATCCCAAAATTTCTACAATAAATTGGGTAGGTAACTAGTATAGTTTCCTATCCGCGATTTTGCTATTTACTTTAACCGAAACTTAAAGCTTTATTTAATGAAATAATAAATTACTGGAATATAGAAAGAACTGACTGCCTTAGCACGGTAAAAATGGGAAGAATTTGAATTCAAAATTGGATTTCTATCTGTGTATCTTTTTTCTCTTCAGTCATTCAGTGAATGATAAATCACTACAAGTGATGGGGATACGCGATTTAAATAGTGAAAAATCCAATATTTCAAAATTGTATCTAGAATGACTGGAAAAGTGGAAACAAGACCCGATATAATTTGATCATTATGAGCAAAACCAAAATCTTTGTAGATAGAACCAATAATTAACCGTGGGGGAATGAAATCTGATACATAAATCAGATAATAACAGAATAGAAAAGGCTTTTATTGTGTCACTTAAGTTATATAGGAATTCCTGAACCCAAGAATTCAGAAGAATAAGTTCTTTATTCCCAAAAATAGAATAACCGCTTAGAATAAAGAAACATACTATATTTATCGAGAATTGCAAAATCATATGGATATAATCCTCATTATACATCTTGATCAATTGAATCGTTTCGTTGTGGAATCCTATACAAATTTTTTGGAGATGTGTTTCTGGGTATTCTTTTACCAGTTCGTCCACCAAGTGTAGCTCTTCAAATTCGATGAATTTTTCTAGAAAACTCTTTTCTTGAATATCATTCAAAAAAGTTTCCGATTGCTTAGTATTCCACCAATTAGTAACCCAGGATTCCAGACTTTTTTGATATGAGAGTGTGATCCACCATGGTAAAAAGACTATAGATACAAGATATAGAAAAGCGATAAATGTCTTCTTTTTCTTTTTTTTTTTTCTTTTTTTTTCATCTATAAATTGTATATGAACATTGCATTGGTTGACTCTATGAGATCTATATCTAGTAGTTCTATCAAACATGATCGAAGTCCATTACAAGTATCCAATTCATGAATTTCGTATTTTCTTTTAATTTTTAGTTAGTTCTGGAATCTTGAAAGAATACAAAAATAGAAAAAGAGTACTCTTCGAATTCAAATGAGTAAATAAAAAAAATGCATGTTTCTAGTGTAAGAATAATTTTATACGGTATTGTATTTAATTATTATTATTATTACGTTATTTTGGACCTATAGTTAATCTTAAGTTAGTTGCGGTAATTAGCTAAATATAATAGTTGGGCTTTTCAGTGGGAGTAGCCCAGTTAATTTAATTGTTGACGGACCAATTAAATTAATTAGGTAAAGAAGCTCGGTCCTCCTCTCGCCCTTATTAATATATGCTAAACCGTCATTAGTATTATTACAATTAAGGAAACACAATTAAAGGGTTTAAGGGAGAGAGAGGAGAAAACCTAGTCTTCACCCTCACTCCACCGTGAATCACCTCTGCCATGCTCTGCTCAACACCGCCGCCCACTGTGCCGCCCTCCGACTGCCGATTTTCGTCACCGCTTACTGCCCGTAGTTATGACAGACCAAGGTACGTATTTCTCCATGTTATTTGTTTCTAATCGAAGATCCTGTGAACGAATTAAGTTTGTATCGTTCGTAACTAGGTTATTATGGTTTGAACCTAGTTTACATGTGGTATCAGAGCCTTGTTTGTGATTAGAAACTTATCCATGATTATCGGACTCGTTTTTTATTTTGGGTCAGAAATTTTGGTCGTAATTGTGCTCGGTTTCGGGCTGTTTTGGTCGACTTTTTGGTGATTTTGGTTGGTGTTTTGTTCAATGGCCATGCTTATGGATTTTTTGTTTGTGTGGATGTAATGATGATGATGATGTGCATTGTTGTCGTTGTTTAGTGGTCTTCTTCTGCCACTTTTTCTTGTTTTATTTTTTTTAATTTCATGGCCTAGAACGCTTTGGAGTTTGTTTATACTACTGCCAGGCCGTACGGTACGGACCCGGGTGAGACATCCCTGCCCCAGACCCGGGAGGGACTGACGGTACCCTAGGTACATGGGATGCTCCCGACTCATGACCCCTCCGGCCCGAGGTAGTTAGACCCGGGAGACGCTACCCCCAACGTAACAACTATCGTGTAGCTTTCGATGCCTGTTTTATATTTGGTCTGTCACGACTAGACAACCACTTTAACGCGGTACTTCTTCCGCTAGAGATTCATTTGATGTGACATTCCACACATGTATCGCCCAAGGTTAACAGTTTCGCGCACTTTATTCGACGCCGACATCCGACACCGAATCCGCATGACGGCATACGAATCCGGTGGGGGAAATTATTGGGGGTCGAATATCCGATTACGTTTGTGACAGCTAGACGACAAATAATAGGCCCAAGAGGCCCAAAAGTCCAATAAGCTCTATAAATAGCCCCTAGGGGGCAAAGGTAAAGGGGGTTGGTCTCATATTTTCCTCCTCACTCTCTCTCTCTCTCTACTCTCTCTCTATTTTTATATTTACCACATAAATACCATATTTATATATTTCAGTACTGACTTGGGCGTCGGAGGCTCCGCCGAAGGCAATCCCTCGGGCTCGGAGTTCACCTTGCAGGTCGCACATGGAGCGGGCCCAGACCCTGGAGGCCATCCATGACATTACCCTCAAGACCCCGAGTTTACACCCGAAACACCAGTATAGTTCCTATTCAGAAGGGCGATAAGCTTAACTTGAAGCAATATCCCAAATCTGATGAGGAACATAAAAGAATGCAAGATATCCCTTATGCTTCAATAGTTGGAAGCCTTATGTATGCCCAAGTCTGTACCAGACCGGACATCAGTTTTGCAGTAGGTGTGTTGGGTCGCTATCAAAGCAACCCTGGTATGGAACACTGGAAGGCTGCGAAAAAGGTGTTAAGGTACTTACAAGGGACTAAGAGTCACATGCTCAATTATAGGCATTCTGATCAGCTTGAAGTGATCGGCTACACTGATTCAGATTTTGGTGGATGCAAGGATAGCCGAAAGAGCACCTCAGGTTACGTGTTTGTCTTAGCGGGATGAGCCATCTCCTGGAAAAGTGCTAAGCAAACTATTATTGCATCATCCATTATGGAGGCCGAGTTTGTAGCATGCTTTGAGGCTACAAATCAAGGATTATGGTTACGGAACTTTATTTCGGGGTTGAACGTTCTGAGCTCGATCGCAAGACCGCTGAAAATCTTCTGTGACAATGCTGCGGCCGTGTTCTTTTCGAAGAACGATAGGTATTCTAAGGGTATAAAACACATGGAGATGAAATACCTATCAATTAAAGAGGAAGTTCTAATAGAAACGATGTCTCATGGAGCACATTTCGAAGAGTGCTAATATAGCAGATCCACTCACTAAGGGGCTATCACCCAAGACATTATTGATGCATGCTAGCCTTATGGGTCTTGAGAATAGCACTTAGTATTATGTTATGTAGATTGCTAGTGTTTTGAAAACACTAGCCGAAAATTAAGCAAAAAAAAACGCAAGAAACCCGTTTCAAATAAAAAATCCAACCGTTGTTTCCATGGCCGTTGTTTATAATAAAAAACAACGCAAAAAAATATACGAAACCGTTTTATATATCAAAAATATCGTCAGCTAAAAATTTGGCGCTTTTAATTAAATACAACGGTTTTTAACAAAAAACCGTTTTTTAAAGTAATTAAAAAAACGGTTTTTATTAAAAAACCGTTTTTTAAAGTAATTAAAAAAACGGTTTTTATTAAAAAACCGTTGTTTTTAATATTTTAAAAAACGGTTTTTTAAAAAAACCGTTGTTTATTATATTTTAAAAAAAACGATTTATTGTACCGTTGTATTTGATGATCAAAAACAAGTGTTTTTTTTTGAAAAAAACACTTGTTTTTGATCATCAAATACAACGGTTTTTAAGAAAAAACCCTTGTTTTTTATCACTCAATGTTTTAAAAAAAAAAAATTACGAAATTGCTATAATTACACGACAATTCTCCAAATACAATTTATATAAATTATCCAAATACAATTTATATATATAATTATCCAAATACAATTTGTAACACCCCATTTAGGCCGGGCGGACCCCACATCAACTACTGATTTTCATACTTCAAACACATACATTCATACTTCAAAAAAATACAATCAGCCAAAAAACATAACATAACAATCGCAGAAATGATGAAGAAAAGGCACAAGGTCCTTTACGCTTCTGAGCTCAGGTTTCTCTTTTGCTTTCCATCACGATCCTTCAGTGGTGGTTTCCCCTTCTTTGCACGTGCTAAATCCGTCACGAGCTCACTCAACTCAGACTACACAGGCACGTACCATTAGCCTCGAAAACAATAACCAGAAGATGTACTCACTAAATTTACAAACAAAGGGATGAAAAGAAAGCACCATTTCATCGTCACAAAGGGATATACTGTCATATACTATAATATATGAGGACAAAAAATTCTCATCTCCGCAATAACGTAAAGTACATATACAACTAAGGCAAATTTAAGCAAGTAATATCGTAAAACAGCAGGTTATTTGACACATACCCTACGAAACAAAATTCCAATTTCTAGCACTATTTCAGATATGATAAACAGTTCAAAAAGATCATTTTTTAAGCATGAAGAGATATCTTTAAGTCATTTATTTTGGTAGTAAGTCTTTCCATTTGTGACTATGGGTTTTCGAAACGGTACGTTTATGGTTACAAATGATTGCCACCTGCAACAAGAGAACACATGTTCCATGAAACAAACCATGTGCATGTCTTCGAAAGACATTAAAAATTACAAAACATTTCCAGGAAAGTTATTGTTCAAATTTAGTTTATGTATAACTCACATATATTGTATATATATAAGACCGAAAAGTGAAAGAAGCAAACCTGTGAGATGAGCATATACAATAGCATCTCCGCTGCATACGACGGCAGCAAACTTGTGCAGATGACGATTCCTGTGATTGTGTCGGCCAGTTCAGGTTCCTCTTCCCGACTTTGCATCAACCAGATCCAAGGAAGTTGAAGACTGCAATATATATTAAAGCCATTTAATTGTAAGCTCAACAAAATTGCAATAGAATTGAATAACTCGGTGATGAAAGATTAAATCCACAATACTGCAATAGAATTAACAAAAAAAAAATCCAAATACCTAATTTATAGTGTTTCACTGAGAAAGCGCAACAAAAAGTTGGTGACATTCTAATCATCACAACTTCACAAGTACTTGTTTTAAGCAAACACCACTAAAACAAGGCCAGTGCATTCAAAGAAAACTACAGATATTGCATATCTATCTGGTTGAACTTAGAAGGTTTGAAATTATTCATACTTCAAAATTAACTTCAAGTGTCATTTTCGAGTATTCTAAGTTCGTAGCTTAAACTTGACACGTCTAAGGTCTAACTAGATTTTTTTTTTTAAAAAAAAAAGGGACAATCTCAATCCTTGAAAAGCTGAAACGATAAACACACAAAAATGACTAACCCTAGGTGATCAACATCTACCAATTTTCGACTATTACACTGACCCATTGCAATCATATTTATACTAACAGTGGCTACATGTGCACTTTCCACAATAGTCAAAACCTCCTTTCACCCTCAGGCGGTCAGGCCTCAACTGAATAGTACTCCGTAAAAGTTAACCTCACAAGTCACACCTCATGAGTCATGACCAGATTAGAGACAAGCGTTAATTATCAATGTAGGCGCAGTGACGCACTCTGGGATGACACAAAGCAAACAACAATACCGAACAAATTCACACAATGTAGCTATTGTTATAAATATCAAATAATAAACCATTACTCCAATAGTCATAAATAGGAGTTTCAATTAAGTTATTCACCTTAGTAAGAATGACATCACGTTGAGGGAAATATTGGAACATATCACCTCCAACGTGCTCAACCACCTTCACATCACAAAATTCTTAAAACAACACAGTTATATGCATATATTATACGGCTGAATATAATAAAATGTGGATTGTATCACTATATCCTCTAATATAACAAAATCATACTCCAGTTTGTTAAGTAAAATATAATCTAACCACAAGAACATACTATCAAATCTATAAAAATAAATGGAGAAAAGAAACAAAGAAATTGACTACACCAACACAAAGGAATGGTCAGTAAACAAACAAACTAAAACAATAAAATACACTATCAACAATAATGAAAAAAATAAAATCTAACAATAATGAAAAAACCCTAAATTCTTGTTAGATTTAAGTATATTTGTGGCGGTTAATCGACCTAAAACACCTAAATCTAAGTATACCTAAATCTAAATTCAATAAATCGACCTAAAACACCTAAATCGAAAAACCCTAGATTCGCTAGAGCACAAATGATTAACCAATACAAGATCAAACTAAATGACAACAACAAAAGAGATGATGAGAGAAACCTGACACAACAAATGCCGTGGAGGAGGCGGTGGATTCAGTAGAGATGAAGATAAAAAGAGTCGTGGAGGTGGTGGAGACGAAGGTGGAGCGGAAGCCGGTGGTTGTCAGTGGAGCGATGGCAGATGGTGGTCGGCCCGGTCTTTGAGAGGGCGGCAGAAGGAGGCGACGATGTTGAGAGAAGGTGGTGTGGCGGTTGTGTTTAGATAAGACGGTGGAGAGGTTAGAGGTGAAGGGAGTTTGGCATTTGTAAATTCAGTTTAGGTTTGTTGCAATATAAGTACAAAGGACACAACTATTATTAGGCAAAAACAACGGTTTTTTTTATAAAAACCGTTTTTTATTCTTTTCTGACAAAAATAACGGTTTTACATACGAAACCGTTATTTAAAGTCTAAGTAAAAACAACGCATTTTTACAAAAAAAACCGTTATTTATAATATCCCCGTTGTTTATAGTTTTTTTTCGTTGTTTTTAATGATGGGTTTCATTTGGCGCCTATAGATTAAACAACGGAAATTTTTTTGTCGTTGTTTATAATATTATAAACAACGGTAAGGCTAATTTGTGTTGTTTTTGCTCCGTTGTTTTTGCTCAGATTTGTAGTAGTGAAAGATACTGTGTTTTGATCAACTTTATGTTATAAATATTCCGAATTATTCTGTTTTCACATTATTGTTTTGTGTGTACACATGATTGGTGGTTGAAAACAGAAATAGTCTTTTCCTAGAGACATTAAAGGGACCATTATGTTTACTCCTCTATACGGATCGTTTGTCATGGGACAGCATTCAGTAGTAGATGGAAGGGACCATGTTGAGTAGATAATGTGGAACCGCCATTACTCTATTGTTGTTTTAAGACTCTCGAGGTAATTAAGATAAAGCCATTAAGTTGATTTAGCGCCCTTTGCAAACTTATGTTTACCTGCATATAACAGTAAGAAGATGTACCTATGGTCCAAGTGGGAGAATGTAAGAATAATTTTATACGGTATTGTATTTAATTATTATTATTATTATTACGTTATTTTGGACCTATAGTTAATCTTAAGTTAGTTGCGGTAATTAGCTAAATATAATAGTTGGGCTTTTTAGTGGGAGTAGCCCAGTTAATTTAATTGTTGACGAACCAATTAAATTAATTAGGTAAAGAAGCTCGGTCCTCCTCTCGCCCTTATTAATATATGTTAAACCGTCATTAGTATTATTACAATTAAGGAAACACAATTAAAGGGTTTAAGGGAGAGAGAGGAGAAAACCTAGTCTTCACCCTCACTCCACCGTGAATCACCTCTGCCATGCTCTGCTCAACACCGCCGCGCACTGTGCCGCCCTCCGACTGCCGATTTTTGTCACCGCTTACCGCCCGTAATTATGACAGACCAAGGTACGTATTTCTCCATGTGATTTGTTTCTAATCGAAGGTCCTGTGAACGAATTAAGTTTGTATCGTTCGTAACTAGGTTATTATGGTTTGAACCTAGTTTACATCTAGCTATTACAATTGGTAAAATTCAAAACCAGTACTCTCATAGGCGTCAGAGCTATATTAATTTGAGTTTAATACATTTTTGTTAATTTCAAGACCAAAGAACTGACTTTATAGCAAACTCTAAAATAGTGCGAGAAATTGCACGAGTTAAGCATAGGACAAAAAAAGAATTAAGGCTTTGAATGTGACGATGAAAAGTAAAAAATAGAGTCAAAACAAGACAGAGTACAGAATTTCGATAATTAAATTATCGTGATAATTATAATTATAAAAAATCCAATTGGTTGGTTATTAAGGATAAAAATAAAAGGAAAGATTGTTAAAAAATAAATAATCTACAAAATTGACCCGATCATGATTTATTTGTATTGTATCTAACCTATTAATTCGTAAAAAAAAAAAAAAAAAAAGAATCAATTTAGAAATATATGTGGGATGAACCACCAATTCTTTTTTTGTTACTGAATTGAGTGTATTGTCGTCCTTTTTTGTATTTGTAGACAAAAAGTGTACCTTTTTGGTTGTTCTGTATATGTCTACTTTGACTCGAGCGGGAATTCTGATGAAATTTCCATTAAGTCCATTAAGGTAGGAAAGCTCAAAAAATAGTTCGAAGAAGAGTATGGTAGATTTATTATTTTACTCCGAGTTAAGAAAGTATTTATCATTTCAAAATACTTCAATTGGTACACGCAAGAAATAGGCCAATTCAGCAGCTTTTTGTTCAATTTCTCGTGGAGTCATATTTTCATCTGTACGGGTCAAAGGAATGGCCCCTGGCCTCTTATTTCCAGATAAAGGACACGACGAGTATAAATACCCTCTTTTAGTTCTATTCTAATAGACTCAATATCTTTTATAAGAAATCAGAGGCAGATGCGACGATTTTTTCCAGGAAATCCCCAACGAAAAATACATACTATTCCTTCTTTTTTATCGAAAATATCATAACCACTATCTACATTCAATGAAATTGTACACCACAAATAGGAGCTAATAAAGAGGCCTGCGATTCCATAGAAAGACATCACGATCCCTTGTGAAAAAAAAAAGAATTTGTTGGGAGGAAAATAACGATATAAAACTTCTACCGAGATAGCTAAAAATTACAACCGATACAAATCCCAATGACCCTAACAAAAGGATAAAGGCCCAGCCGAAATTACTTATTTTTCGAGAGCTTGTTATAAGTTCTATCCATATACGTTCTGATCGCCAATTCATAATAGATCCGATTCCATTTAATTTATATTAATAG
This sequence comes from Dianthus caryophyllus, assembly GCA_023091065.1. Lineage (NCBI taxonomy): Eukaryota > Viridiplantae > Streptophyta > Magnoliopsida > Caryophyllales > Caryophyllaceae > Dianthus > Dianthus caryophyllus. The sequence continues at coordinate 8,554,186 of CM041520.1, forward strand.
AATACCACAAAAAAATTGCGCTTTGGTTACTTTGTTATGTTGTTGACCTAACTTTCAACAACTAGTACTATCTTTGATGTGAAACTTGACTTTTATTTATATCTTTTTTTTTTTTTTTTTTTTTTTTTTGTTTAAGAATAATTGATCCAATAGTTAGAAAAACTATACCCCTAATATCATACCATGTTTCTATATACATAAGGACTCTTTTATTCATCTTCGGTTAAATTAAGTGTATTCTATATAATTTGACTTCTTACAAAATCAAAAAACAATATGCGTTAGATGTGTTATACAATAAAATGAAAAAAGAGTTGTAGAATTAGTAAGCTAGTCCCTTACCCGATTAAATTGATTTTTGATAACTTTTAAATTTAATATTGATTAAATTGAAAGTAAGTTAATTATTTAGTTTGATACCTTTAACTTATTATTAAAGTTTCTAAATAAAATAACTAATTCTTATGTAAGTCAGGACTTACAATAAATTATTGTAAGCCCGCCTCATTTGTACCCGATTATATTTCTTTTGTACTATTTAAGTGATAATTATGATTAATTGTTAGTAAATCTTTTTAGTACCTCTGTTAGTGACTTTAGTAGATTTGTTTCATGTTTTGTACCATTTTAACTGCAATTTGTACATTGGTCTCACATTGACTTAGCGTAAGTTCAGCCTTATAGGAGAATTACTGAAAGTCAAAAAAATCATTTCATGGCTAAATATTACTTCATAAAATAATTCGATAAACTCACGTAAATACGATAATGACGACTCAAACTATACCCAACTTGATTCGAGAGATCAAGTTTGACCTGATATGATTTAAACAATATAACCCGACTCAATTTGGACCAAATCGATCCTATTGTCGCCTCTTGCCAACCCCGTCCCATCATTAGCAATAAGTAACAATTTTACCGCGAATTTCCTATAAACCCTCCTTCATGCCATAAACCCTAAAACAAAAGTCATCAGAAATTACCCGACCACTCCACATAATCACACATTGTAATCCGCTGCACTTTTGTTTTTCCAAAGCTTTTGAATATGGCGATGAATTGGTTGGGGCGTCGCGGAAGATGTAAGTTAAAATTTAGTCAGTGTTTTACTTTAGATCATAAAAATAATTGTAATTTAATTTCAATTAATTCAAAGTTTATATCTTTGTAAGAAAAATTGACACACGATTTTGTTTTGGTTGGTTTTTGGTGGGATAGCTATACGTTTTTGGGCAAATGACTTTTCCAATTTTAGGGCCGTTTTGGATTCTGATTGTGACTCCGACATTAAAGATGCCGTTTTGAAAGTTTCTTCAACTGTCGTTTCAATCACTTCTCGCACTGGTACGTTGTTGTTGTTGTTGGTTGTTTATGTATTTGAAGCAAAGCTACGGTCTTTAATTTAGCTTAGCCCTTACAACCGCAAATTTACGAACAAAATAGTTCAGTTCAGCCCTAATATGTTGAGTAATTCAGTTACGCTTCCATAAAAGACGAGGCTGTAGTCCTCTAACATAAATCGTTTGTTTGAAACGGTCTAACATGAGTACAAGAGATGAGAAGAAAAGAGTGTAAATACCTGCAAAGTGACTAATTGCTGCAGTAGAAAATACACATGTTTTTGGAGACATACTGATTGCATATTGTATTAGTCGGATTTTCATTCGTTTGTTTACAAGTTTCCTTTTACATCAGTCATATACTGACATAGTAGCACAATCGACCGTATTTTATTGATTTGTTGATTTTGTTGGAATTCTGACGTTATTGGCTAATGTCTGCTCTCAGGTGATGATGTGTTTTTTATCGGTTCTGGGACGATTATCGAGTATGATGAACAACAAGGTTACGCTACTATCCTCACTTCCGCAACTCTTGTCCGAGGTCCTGATAGCGCAACTTCAATACCTTCGGATCTTAAAGTTAGTGCTACCAATCAATATCTCTTTCGTTGTCTTTCTGTGTTTATGTCAAAATGGTGGAGTTCTTTTGATGGTGTTTTAGTACACTGATGACAAAACACAACAGTACCTTAACGCCTCTAGTACACATGTAGTTTTCAGGGTAATCTATAATTACTATCAATCAAGAATTACAATATAAAGTGTAACTTCACATAATGAAGAAACATAGCAGTTTACTCGGCCATTTTTTTTTATTTTTTATTTATAATTCAGCTCTCAAGAATGATTTTGGTTCTAAATCCTCTAAATGGCACAAAGTTAGCTGATATGATTAATCATTTTTTTTAGGCCGTTTGTCCCTTTAGTGAATCTCGAATCATAATAAGATTAGGTTTGGCTAAATTAATAATAGATGGAAATGTTGAAAGGATAAACACATTATTGTCATTAGAATTTCAATGAATATTTGTAAGCTTTTATGAGTAACTACCTCAAATTTCACCTTATGTTTGTGGTTTCTATAATTTTTGCGTAATAAACTTTTTGTTGCAGATTGAGGTACGTTTATACAATGGTAGATTGTACGAAGGGCAATTGGCAACTTGCAATTTTCATTATAATATTGCAATCATCAAGATCAAGTCTACCACCGCTTTGTCAATTGCTACTATTCGTTACGTCGATGATTCGGTAGCATTGGATTCAAGGAAAATTGCATCAGTCGAGCGTTCAACTCATTTCTTACTTCCGCCTGAGGAACGTGTAATTGCATTAGGTCGTGATTATAAGGATAATTATGGAATTATGGCTTCATTAGGGGTATTTAGGTGTGCATATCCGACTTAAGATATTGTTTGAATCTTGTTTTAGTGTAAAGTATTTATTTTTGAGATTGAACATACTCCGTAACTGACTTATTATTCTTTTTATAATGATTCAGTATTCATGATTGTCGTCATGATTTTAAAGAACTTTTTCTTACCAGCTGTGTGGTTACTAAGGTAATTAATTTCCTCTACTTCACTCTTTCAACATATCAATTTAGAAATGGTGTGTATGAACCTATTCTGCTATTTGGTCTACTGTACTTATTGTTAGGTAATTATCGTCACTCATTATTCAATTTACAATACATATTTGCTGATCGTTTTCTTATGGATTTATCACAGCTTGCTATCGGCGGTCCCCTAATAAATTGCCATGGGGAAGTGATTGGCATCAATTTCTTCATCTGCCCATATAATGTCTTTGTACCAATTAACATCGTTGCAAAATGTTTGGAAGATATGAAGAGGAATGGGTAATTCTCTAATTCATATGGCATTATATTCCCATATATAACAATGTTAGTTCTCGTTTCGCTTTAAATCAATACTAGTAGTATATCTATTTCGTTTTAGAATTTGCTTATTTCACTCTCTACTCACATTTTTTTTGGAAGCACCTACTAGTTAAGTTCATAAGCAATAATGTGAGGAATGCTTTTGACTGGGCAACTTTGGTGTCATAACATGTTGACATATTTGGGCATATATATGTATATTCTTTCCAACTGTACTTGCTATTGAATTTTAAAACTGAAGTTGTTGCTATGACAAAGGTCATTGGAAGCTTTCATAATTAGTAATTATATTATATTCTTAGGCAAAATGTATTAATACAATCAGTCTATTGGTTTCAGTTTATTAACTTAATTTTCTTTGAAGTTTGGTGTTTTAAGCTTAATTTTTAAAAATTGCACAGGTTATGTTTTCGGGTAAAATTTGCATGTAATTAATGTATTTTAGAGTTGTAGGTGTCATGGCGTTCTAGAAAATATTTCATATGCAGTAGGTAAAAAGTGGACTATGTAGCATCATACAACATCTTAATGAACATTGTGTGACTGTATGTGCCGATTGTTAGGACGTAACTGAGATTTTTTATGGGCAATGTGGATCTCTACTTTTCTGGATACATTTTGATATTTTGGCTAGGGAGACGGCAATTATAACATCTACAATCTTGTTGAGTGGAATGCAAAAATTGAATTACTATTTCGAGTAATGCAAGGTGATACTAATCACGGAGTTACCCGGTAAACCAGGCGTACTATCCTTTCTCTTTTCTTTCTAATCGAGCAAACTAGGTTCTTGGGCTGGCAGGCATAGAGATGACCTTACTTTCATAAGAGTTCTACTGAACTGAACTAAGAGCACTTAGGACAAAGAGAAGGAAGGTGGAACAACATATTGAATACATTTGTTTAGAAGTTTTTGACTGCTTTTCAAAGGCACAGTGAGATCAGTATAGATATGCATGCGGATTCATTGCTCTAGCAGGACATGGTTTAACTGTAAGTAGGCATTCAGATTCTTTTGTGATAAGGAGATTCATTTTTAAAATAAGAACAAATTTTGCATAAGAGAACTTTTATATGGACCAAAGTTTTGATCAATTGAGCAAGCAAGATCAAAGATTTTAGGCTGGTATACATGCGATGATTTAATGGGTCAGTGACCTTATAAGGAGAGACTTATTGATAGGCGATGTGATTAATAGGTAAGAGACCATCAAAGTGATTTGTATCATGTATTCGAGGTTTTGTTTTTAATTCAGGGTTATGCCCATTGGCTTTAGTCAATTAATGAATTAGTGTGTCAAGCTCATTGTTTTTTTTAAAGTGCTTCAGGCCCTGATTATATTGAAGTATGGAATTTTGCGATGTCTGCATGTTAGACTTCAGTCTTTTATGTTGTTATACTGAGCTGGACAGGAAGGAGTATATTACTTACTACTCCGTACTTTGTATTAAGCTTCTGTTTTAATCTATGTCCACTTTAGATAGTGACTTAAATTATCTGAATGTCGACAATCAATGAAATTCATTGGTGTGTGCAACATTTTTTGATTATTCATTACAAGTCTAAATTCTTCCCCTTGTAGACTACGTAAGACAAGACTTCATTTGTGCTTTTTTTGGTCGGTGCCATGTCTTTTAGTTCGTTCCTATTTTTCTTCACTTGCAAAATGCTTGTGCAGGTGTCATTTAAATCAAATTTTTGCAGAACTTTTCCTCTGAAAATTAACACAGCGTTTGTTTCACTTCACAGGCAGGCTGCACGACCTTGGCTAGGAGTGCAGATTGCTAATCTTAACTCGGCTAGTTTGGAAAAGCTTGATAAGTTGTATTGGGAGTTCCCTAATTTATCCACTGGAGTGATCATTGAACAAGTATGTCTTACAATGAAGAATAACATATATCACAAATGCCAAGAATAGTACATATGACCCGACTCTGATATCTTTTGCGAACAACCCAACCCTATGACCAATGCGACCTAACTCTGATATCTGATGTGAGCAACCCAACCTAAATGACCAATGCTTGAAATAACCTGATATTTTAGTTGCATATTTTACAACATTTCTGTTGCTATGTCTCTAATTGGTCTTTTCTTTTTGAACAAAAATATTTACTTCCCCCTTTGTTAGATAAGTTGATATAATTTATATATGATATACATTGAAGGTTTAAGGATGAAGTTACCCTTTGTTGTTTAGGATCTTAGGATTGTTTCTTGCCACATATTTCATTTGAGTTACTGCCTGATATTCCACTTCGTCTGACTTCCCAGCAATCTAGCATCACTTATGTAATGCAGTGTGCATGACGACCTAAAATTCTTGACATCAGTTACCAAAGTACTCGTAGGTTATAGATGTTGATATTTCAGTTTGTCCTTTATTTTCAAAAACTAATGCAAGTGACCAATATTAGAAATGAGAAAGACAACTAAGTTATTATAGATGACGTTCACCCTTTAAGCTGGCACCAACTATTATGGTACTTTTGGTTGGTGGCAATTTCACCACAACTGTTGTATCAGTCAGGCGTTAATCATGTAGCAATTTCACACAAGATTAAAGTTATTGCTTCGGCTTCGGTCATGAATGAGACACTTATGGTAGGGGCAGGAACCGGGACTTTCCTTGACTGGGTTATCGACATGACAAGCTTTAGTCACTCTTTTGACCATCTTCTCGGGATGATTGTATTTGGGGGTTTTAGCTTCATGTTAAGTTATCAGGTTGTTTAATGGGGCCACTATTGTTTTCCGCTGAATGGATTAGAAACATTTTTAGTCTCGTGAATGACAAAGTTAGTCATCGTCTCAACCTCACATATCAATGAAACCTTGTTTATTCTTTTATTAGAAAAGACTTCATAGCTTTACCCTAAAGTCTAAATGTTTGTAGGTTTGTGAATTTGTGATATGTGTAATGTTTTTTTTTTTCACAAGTTGCTTTATTGTGTTTCATTTTTAGGCTGAAATTTTGGGAAGTTTTTTTTTTTTTTCTTTTAGTTAAGGTACATATACATGAGATATTTTGAGTGGTAGCTAAGTCATTAAGACGACAAATTTATTTAAAAAGTATGATTGGATTGAGGATTCATACTTGAACAAAGTGGTATAGAAGAGCGAAAAGCTGAAAGGAGGCGTAAGGAGGAACTAGGACAAATATGAGTAGAAAAATAACTTCAATAAGAGTTATAGAGGACAAGGGATCCGTTTTGAAAAGCATTTACAAAGGAGTCCAATTTCCTTATAAGCGACCAACATATATCCACTAAATATTATATCGCACATTTGATTTAATAAGAGCTAAAGAGGTCTTACAAACATCTTAAATTTTACTATTCGTAATTTTTGGGTTTTGTCCCTTTTTTTTTTTTTCCCCAGGTCATCGGGAGTGGAAGAATCCGTTTTCAGAAGAGGATAAAGGTAACAATGTTATGCGTTGTCATGTAATTGCACTAACTTGATTAGGCGCAACTTTTACTTTAATGTTATGGTGATTCGTCGTATTTGTATCAGGCTCACCATTGGACAGCCTTGTCTGTGAAGAATTGGTTTAAAGTCAATGCCATACGCGAAAACGTATGTAGTGCTTACTTTCTTTCCCCTCTTCCTTCTTTTCTGTTTTTTTTTTTTTTTCTTTTCTTTTTTATTTGAAAACCCCAAAGAGGGATTAAATTTCAATAGATCATCAGTAGCCAAATCCTCAATGAAGCTGGGCAGGTTATCGACCTAAACTTCTCTGCCTTTCGATGAGCTAACTTGTGCGCGAGTGCGCGACTCTATTGCACTTTTGATAAACAAAAGACCAAAAAACAACCTCAAAACTATTACAACATGAAAAGATATCGTCAACTATCAAATAAAAGTCACTTCGCCCGTCCGTCTTCGACTGTAGGGAATCGATCAAGACCTTACAGTCACTTTCGACAACAATTCGAGAATGCCCTCGTCTTCGTGCTTCATGTATTCTGATTATATTATTGATTTTTGTGCAGAATCGTAGGAGAAAAAGGATGAAATCAATTGTGGACAAAAGGGACAGAATTAAAGTAAAAGTTAAGGAGTGGCAGGTACTATTCGCTAATTTGTTAGCTTCTTCATTGCTTTTTTTTTTTTTAAGGGATACTCAATAGCACGTCTTGTTGGTTTAGGAATGCATGACGGCCATATTAAGAAAGAAATAAGCTTTTTACATAAACTCGGTGAAATTACTTCTTGTTTTTGTTCTACATTAATACTCTTAGACCTATAATTGTGGTGTTTGGTTTCTGAAGTTGTAATGTTTTAGATTTGTTACGGTACATAATAAGATAGTGTTCTCTTTCTAATTTTAGTATATCAACCCTATTAGAATGCAATGCAATTTTTGAACAACTGGATTTTTGGGTTATAAATTTCTTGTTGAATCATTTGGGAATATAGAATAGGTTTCTTAAGGTAGAGAAGTCATATACGGAGTATCAAACACTGAAGATTGTATCCATGTTATTGTATACTCATGTATTGTGATGGAACAGAGATCATCTCCCGCAAGTGTTGCTGAATTACGCGCTGGTGATGTTATAATCAAGTGCGGTGATGTTTCAGTTGACAGCCATCTTAAGGTATTTAGCCTTTGTCTTTCCGCATACTTAATTTTGCAATCAATTATGACCGTTGTTCTAGATAGAAGGCACAAATTGTCGTGTAAGAGGATATCTATTAATGATGCAAAATTTATAATAGGATATGTCAAATATCTCTATTGTCGCGTTTTTATTTTATTTTGATGTGCTTATTGTCTGATGCCACCACGTTGTCTTATGAACTACGGAGTAGTTTGTTGAGGCACTGTGGAACAGAGAAGGAGAACTTCTGGAGCTGGTTTTGCTAAGGCCAGGACATGGACAAATTACGGTGTCGCTGCCTGTTGGAACCTTTCCTGAGATGCCTAGGTAAGTTTCTTAATTCACTTTTAGACTTGCCGTTGAAAACGATGGTTGTTGGTTATCTGAAATTCCGATCCAAGAGAGAATACGATAACGAAAGCTTACGTACACAATAAATAAAAGAGAGACGAAGATCATTAAAGCTTTTGAAAACAAAAGAAGCAAATAAACTCTAGATCAGGCCGTTGTTGTTGAAGATAAGACTTGTCGTGCCGTGTTGCACCCGTAGGGGTGTGCAAAAATAACCGAACGATAAACCGAACCGAAAAAACCGAGAACCGCACGTTTTATAGGTTCGGTGAACCGAACTGTTAAGACATAGTGGTTCGGTGCACCGAACCGTTAAAATTAACGGTTAATGGTTCGGTTTAGGTTCGGCATTTTGAGTTAATGGTTAACCGAACCGAACCGTTGAGAGCAAAAATATAAATAAATTATATTTATATATACAAACTAAAGCATAAAGCTTAACTTTATAATTTTCATCAAACATCAAATATTAATTGTGTATTCTACCTTATTTTTCTAACACTCAAAAGCATCATTTTTGTAAAATAAAATGTCATATGCACTACTCACGTTTCAATTTTAACATGTTTATTACTTTGTTAGTGTTCAATACGCATCTTTGAGTTATAACATTGATAAATTTTCTATTTACTATAATTTAGTTGATAATGGTACATTAGATGAGGTATTTGTAATTTGTCGTTTTTATTTTGGACCGTTAGTACGTTGTTAAAGTGCGTCGTAATCGATAATTAACTTAAAAGAAAAAAAGTTATGGCAGAGTAAATGGTTCGCGGTGAACAGCATAACCGAACCGTTAAAAACGTGAACCGAACCGTAAAGTAACCGTTCTTAATGGTTCGGTTTAGGTTCGGATTTTTCCCGAACCGAACCGTGCACGAACCGTAAAAATTAATGGTTCGGTGCACCGAACCGTTAATGAACACCCCTCACTTGCACGTACTTGATTTATTCAGTTTTTTAATTATCGTATCTTTAATGAATATTTTCGTTGTTGCCCTGACTCGTCTACTATTTCGCAGGTGGTATGTTTAGCAGGTTAGCTGATCTTTTATTTATGAAGCAAAGGCATTTTTTCCCCTCATGGTAATTGCTACATTTGTGATTAGTTTCTATAGATTTTTTTTAGTTTTCGGAGTTTGTGCCCCTGCTCCATTTATACTCTTCAACATTAACAAGCTAAGAAGAGTATTTACAATGTATGCCAACGATTACCAAGTCGCATGCATAAAAGTCGTATTTAAACTAAACGAACTACCTGCCAAGAAATTGTATTACTTCCCTATTGGTTAATAATTTTAAGGTATATGAAATGTTGATGCACTTCATTTTTATCACATGGGATTTTGCAGGAGGTGGTAAATTTCGGAAACTCTGATTACTTTTGCATATTTCGAGTGAAGTTGATGATATTGTGATCGAGCACGGTGAAGATGTAGGTTACTCCCTCTTGATCAAGTGTAAAGTTCCCACTTTTGATTAATCGTAAGTAAAAAGGAAGAAAGTATATAAACTTCGTTTTTGGAAGGAGAAACTCGAGAAAGTGTAAATTTTTTTCCTGACTCTAGTAGATTTTAAACACGGGAAGAAAAATGCCTTTTGTATATACAGTACTAACTATTAAGAAGTTACTTGTTTTGTGACCAACTCCAAAGTTCTCATCACTGCTTAGAAAGTATGAACTTTGTTGTTGGTCACTCGGAATTGTAGTGCTTTTGTCTCATACTACTCTCATTCACCAAATATAATCGTAATTTAAGTGCTGTTATACTATTCTTCTTTTGCACCTAATGACATGATGTTCTCAGTATACCTAAGAATCACTCAGATTGATCATCCCGTGATTTTCATGGGAAGCTAAACTAGTTTTTATTACGGAGTATATATAGATAGATATAGATATGTTTGTATTCAATTAAATTATTAATTTAAGTGCTACGAGTACTAATTAATCCAACTTTTGCCAATATCTCATCTTAGACTTTGCAAGATGTGAGCCTTGAATGGAGGGAAGAAAAATAAAGGAATTTTTTGATGAATTCCCCATAATTTACAGATTGCGCCTTGAATTCCAAATAGGGTAGAAAAAATTTTTTGATGAATGTGAGTAGAAATTCCGAAATTAGAATGGAGGGAAGAAAAATAAAGGAATTTTTTTTTTTTTTTTTGGTCAATCGAAGCGCGCACTTAGTCGCATTACAATAAGGGGGAGGGAGGATTCGAATCTGGGACCTATCGCCGAAAAATTATTATCAATAGAGAAAATTGATTTTTGTTAGTTAATGACAGTACCAACGTTAATAATTTAACCAAATTGTCTTATTGGTAGTGTTTCATAAATTTTCAAAAAAAAAAAAAAAAAAAAAGGAAAATCATTACATGTAAAGTGGTTTCTCATAAAATGAGATAAATATTAGTTATGATTTGACAAAAAAAAAAAAAAAAAAACTATTTCTAAAATACAGTTATTATATTATATATCTAGACGAAATTGGACCCACGAAAAATTCAAACTCGGACCAATTTTTAGGTTATCAATTTGAGTGGTAAATTTTAAATTTTAGACCCTATAAATCTGAATTGGGTGTAAATCAAGTCAAATCAAATCCATATAAAATAGGAAAAATTCACATGAATAATCACAACTATCACCCAACTTTCAATAATAATCTCTACTCAAAATAATCCCAAAATAATCTCAACTATTGAAAATTATTCTAATAATATATTTTTACCAATTTTAACCGGCTCAAACGGGTACAAAAGAAAGTTAAACCGCTTTAAAAAATTTCTCACTCTTATTCTATCTAAAATTAAAATCGGTTTGACCTTTTTTTGTCCCCGTTGGAGTCGGTTAAAACTGGCTAAAGTATATTATTGGAATAATTTTCAATAGTTTGGATTATTTTGGGATTATTTTGAGTTGAGATTATTATTGGAAGATGAGTGATAGTTGAGATTATTCATGTGAATTTTTCCTAAAAAATAAGCACCAATACAAGTCTAATTCGTGCAAAACTTAACCCTCTATTATCCATACTACTCTTTTTAGAGTAGCATCCTTATATGTTTATTTTATAATATAACTCCTTTTAAGAGAGTTTTGTTTTAAAATCGCCCCCAACATCAAATTTTATTAATTAAAAATGACAACCAAAGACTTTATAGGGTACGTCCCTTTCAAGTCATCAATGCCTAAAATATACCGATACCTCTTGAAAAATCTCTATTTAAGGGTGTAAATATTCTATTTTAAAGTAGCATGTTTCGACATTGGAGGTGATTTTGAAGCAAAAATGTATTCAGAGAGGTTATGTTGTAAAAAAAACATATAAGGGGTTAATTTGGGAAAAAAAAAAGCTATGTAACACCTGGATTTTTCCAATAAAATGAAATACAAATAAAATGGTTTTAATAAAGAAAAACAAAATAAAAGCGAGCCACGGTGCCGGAAACACCGTGGAATCCGGATCGCTACTAACTAAAACAACGGCCTAGACTTCAAAGTCTAAACAAGCGGGAATGAAATACCCGTACAAAAGCTACTGATGAACAAGCGTTAAAACTAACAAAAAGACTGTACTCGTGACCACTAAAGTAATAGACCTATTCTCGCGGTTATCCTCACTCTTTACCCATCCCGCATGCAAACCTACCGCAAAGAATGTAACAGTCACAGTCAATGGGGAGTAACTAGGTGCTCTCCAATCATATTTCAACGAAACTGATGTAAACAACAATACAACAATCAAGCTTACCTGGCTTATGGCCTATTATCAGAGTACAATAACAATATACAAACAAATCACCATGCTTACAACAAGAACGAATTAAACTCAAGCCTCTATGTTTCCAAATGTCCAAAACCGTCAACTTTAGCTCAACAATCAAACAACAACGCAAGAGATAGCACAGAGCACTGGGTGAAGCAACAAGAATCACCCCGGATCCCACCATAACAAGTGAAACATCCAAACCCTATGGCGGAACATCATAACCGAAGTCCCAAAACAACTGTCTAAATTTAGCCAAATCTCACCATAACCGGTGACGACATAATAAACCATAGTCTCTAACCATAACCGGTTGAGAACCCACAATAGCTCTAATTAAACAACAAGAATAGTCGAGGGGATTATGGGCGGTATCCGAAAGGACGTTGCAGCTCCTCACGTACGTGCCATAACTGTACCCGTACGCACACTCATCTCAAGCATACAAACTGACTCAAAATAATCATCACAACCCACTCATATTCAATATCACAATATCATCTTTAACTCGTTAAGATCACAACAAACCATTCTATATCTATTTTCACCATGAGTTATAGCCAACAATGTAGTAACATGCTTAAAAGTTAAAAGGGAGTAATCAACGATATAGCTAATAATTAACCATAATCAAGTTATATGCTATCTCAATATCATAGCTTTAAACTTCTCAACATCAAAATCAACGATAATCAAGTGATCAAGTAGCCTAAAATATGCTTCTAGACTCATGTGTATGAGGCCAACTCCAAACTTAGTCACAATCGCATAATTCACAGTCAAACATGCCGAAGCTCGCAACTTTACAATCATACAATCAGCAACAACATCCTAAACAACAATTAGGGCCTCATACATGTCAAAATATCACTAGGGCTAATGATAACCTTCCTCTTCGGTGTGGATGGTGTCTTCCTCCATGAATTCACCTTCTCCTCCATGGATGATCATAAAAACATGCACAAAATATAAGAAACAAATCCTAACATAAAGAATAATAACTAAATTATCAAGATTATACTAAGAATAAGGAAAGAACGAAGGATTACCGAAGGAAAGATGAAAGGAACGAATTAGAGTTGAAAATGATGAACCTTGAAGGATTTCAATGGAGTTTTAATGAGGAATTTAATGGAGAATTGATGAGGAAATTATGAAAGAAGCATGAGAGATAAGAGAGAGATTAGAAGTATTAGGAGTTTTAGGGTGAGTAATACAAGATTATGAGGAATTAGGGCACCAATTATAGTTAATAAAGCTGAGAATTTAAGTCCTAAACCTCACGGAAATCACACGAACAAAACAGAACACGCGGGCTGAGCTCGTGCCTCACTCGCCAGTGGGTCGCCACCTGCTCGCGTGTGGGTCGCCACCTGGTCGCCAGTCGGTCGCCAATTCTGGTCTGTTTTCCTCGGATGCCTTTTTCTTCTCCCGCGAACACCTCTGCTCGCCCCTTACTCGGCCCTAGTTCACCACAACTCCTTAACCACCTCCAAAACACTACTAACAACCCTTTAACCTCTCATCACACTTACTAACTCGATTCTGACCTCGGTAAACGTAACACCCGACTACACGACACGACATGTAAGCTTACAAAACGACTTTCTCGAGATAGAAATGAGGAAATCACATGAAACGAAATATGAATACTAATGAGATGATTTATAAAATATATAAAATGAGTCGGGGTGTTATAGGCTATAAAAGGGGTTATGTTTAATTAATGACACAGCTAAGTCGTATCACCCTGTCAAAATAAACCTACAAAAACACTAACAAGTAGTTAGCGGCAAGCAGGATCGTATCCACAGAGAAACGGTATAGTTTTAAGCTAAGACGGAGTAAACAGGTCTAACTCAAAGGTATGAAAAGGGTTGGTTTGAACTAAACTAAAGCAAATGGTAAAATAAACAGGAACATATAAAGAGGAAGATTAGGGCATCGGGTTCATTATGACAATGATTCAGGAACTCAAATTTATAAGAAGGAAGCAATAAACTGTGCAAATGAGTAGGTTTATAAAACGCTCTCTCGAGTCAATTTTAGCCTTAAGCAAATTTAGCGGGCTCTCGCAACTTACTAGATTCAACTTATCAATCTCGCGTAAGTCTAGTTTTAACTCGGCTTTCGATCTTAAATTAAAACTTACTCAGGTTCAATTAAACTCAGACAGATCGTTGATCAGGCGAAATAATCCTAATTCAATTGGCATAAAACGCGTAGAAAGAAATCAAGTGCACAATTTATTCAACCAGTTTAATCCTAAAACATGTTCCTGAACCAAATATCACAAATTCCCCTAAACCCTAATTAAGGAATTAGCTAGACATGGTAGAAATCAAAGCAAAATAATAATAGGAAATAGACATAATGAATGAAAAGCAATTGAAATTAAAACCTGGAATTCTTTCGGAGTACCGACGATTACAAGGAAACCAATCTTCAAACTGACTAAAGTTGAGAGTTTTTGAAAGAGAACTAATAAGCAGTAACTAAAACCTAACTTCTAATGTAAAAATAAAGCATAAAACTCAAGATAAGTGTTTTGTTCACGAGCCTACGATATTTATATCTCCCCCAAATATTAAAACTTGAATTTAATCAAAATCCGACGGAGCAGACATCAGAGCCGGCCGGCCGGCCTGTCTTGGCTGGCTTGACTCTTGCTTTGACTAATGCTTGGTCTTGGGCCTCACTCTTGACTTGGACCCTTAATCATTCGTGACCCTTTTACGTCTTTGGTCTTATATTTGAGCTCTGAGCTCCTGCGTGAGCTCGAGCTTGGTCTGGTCGTCTCGATTCTCGTAATGCTCCAATTGTCCCGGGTTTTGGCTCAAAACCACCAAAACCTGCAAAATGTAAATAAAAGGCAGCAGTATCGAGAAGTATAGCAAATAGCTCATATAACTAGTAATAAACTCGAATAAATGCAGCTACATGCGACTAAACCGGGGGTATAAAGTGAATATAAATAACGTGTATCAAACTCCCCCAAACCAAACCTTTGCTTGTCCTCAAGCAAACAACGTCGGAGAAAATCAAAGTGACACAAACTAATCACGTTAGTATCTCGAAGTGGACGACCTATGCACATAAACATACAACCATAGCCTATTTCACCGGAAATAGAGCACAAGTCTCAACCATTCACACCACATCGTACCACTAGCCTCTAACGCTTTCGCAGAAGTGAAACTGACGACATTTTCAATTCAAGCAAGGCCAACCGAACGCACCACTTTCCATCAACCAATTCTTACCACAATCCATTTTTTTTCTTCTTTTTCTTTTTCTTTCTTTTTTTCCTTTTTCTTTTGTGGAGCATCCCTCGTATGTAGTACCGTTTAGCTTGACATTCACTCGGTAAAGATCGCGCTCGGGTACACATATTTCCTTAAGGGTTACATCATTGCTCATACTCCCGGTCGCAACCAAATTCATGGCCACTGTGGTTACTCAAATCAATGAGTCCCCTCCGAGAGCATCGAAGCATTGCTCCAACAAATATAAATCTTTCCAATCATACCGCAAACCAACGAACCAACCGTTTCACAAACCATTGCCAAGCTCAAATGTCAAAGTCGAAAGTAAACAAACGAAAAGCGAAAAGAATTAAGCAGATACAAGTGGGTTAGTGTTGAGGCTCGCAATCTATTAATAGGAAACAAACCAATCGCGCAAGCTAAGACGATAGAAAGTCGATTCGGAGATACTAAAGATCAAAATTAATGCACTAATCAATTCTCCAAACTGGACAAAGCAGACCAAAAAGACTCGTATTTTTGTGATTTTTTGAATTTTTCAATTTTTTTTTTTGGGTTTTTATATAAATGCACACTAACACTAAAATGAAAATGCAAAGCGCGAAAGTGCTTCCCTCCCCCAAACCAAATCACACATTGTCCTCAATGTGAAAAACAGCATAACCACACAAGCAGAGGAGGACACATAACATACGGGGAAGAAAAACAAAGACGAGAAAGAGGGTAATGGAAGCTCACATTGTCAAGTCGGAGCTCCCCCAAACCGAAGCAAAGCATGGAGTGCGGCTAAGAACCACGTATATGCGTCCAATTCAGTCCAGCTATGTAGTACTTCGGGTAGCACGCGAGAAGAAACGAAATTGAGCGGCAGAACACTCCAAATGGCCCAGATCCAGGCCGTGGCGGGCCGGTGGGTGCATTTTTTCATTTTTTTGCGTCGTTTCCCTCTGCTTCAAATTTCATTTCTGACGGTGCCTGAGTCTGATCGGCGGCCGTACTGGTACGTTTCCTCGTAGCGTCTGCTCAAAAATACTAAGGACAAAAGTCCATAAGTACCTGCGCGCTAAAATCACATATAAAACCCTCGTCCTCACGCGCTCAAAATAAAACCAGAAAATGTCAACAAACCAAAGTACAAGTGTAAAAATAAAAATACAACGTCATCGGGTTGCCTCCCGGAAGCGCTGGTTTATAGTCCCGCACGACTCTTCAAAGCTTCAAAGATCAAGTATAATTAGGCCAAGGTCGTTGGCCATTTGCGACAGCTTCACTCGGCGAAACAGCATTTGATCGCCAAAGAACTCCTCCCTCTTGAGGCAAAGCAGCATACTCCATTTATGTGGGTCCTTGATCTCCAAATGGATCTCCATACCTCCCTCGTGCTCCAAGCAGCTGAACTGTAGGCCCTCCTCCATCGCTAGCGTCAAACAAGTCGGCTTTAAGCAGTCTCCTCTCCCCCAAACCAACCTTGCAGCTATCCTGTAATGAACCTGCACACGGGGAGACAACAGAAACGACCTCCAAAGTGTCTCCAGTAGAGTGAGACGGAGGTATAGCATTAACAGAACAAACCGACTCAAGACGCATGGGTGACCGCGGGGTATCAGAATGGGTAAAGGTCAACTTTTCACCCCCCACCGTAAAGGCTATCGTCTTATTGCCCACGTCAATAACTGCACCAGCAGTGTGCAGGAAGGGTCTCCCCAAAATGATAGGAATGTGGACATCCTCGGGCATATCAACCACTACAAAGTCGACAGGGATAAAGAACTTTTCAACTTTGTCTTTGGGGACGTCTTGTAGGATTCCCAGGACGCGCTTAATCGAGCGGCCACCATTTGTAAGGTAATGTGAGTGGGTTGCAAAGCTGACAAGCTCATCTTTTGGTAAAGAGAGTAGGGTAGGACACTTACACTTGCTCCAAGGTCACATAAGGCATTGCGAACCACAAACTTACCAATAGAGCAGGGGATAGAAAATGTCCCTGGGTCACTGAGCTTAGGGGGCTTATTACCCTGCAGCCTAGTGCTAGCCTCCCCCACGAATGCTACGGTCGAGACATCATCTAGCGTACGCTTACGAGCTAAGACTTCCTTCAAAAACTTAGCGTACGCGGGGATTTGAGTCACGAGATCAAGAAAAGGGACATTTACCTGAAGAGCTTTTATGATGTCCACGAACCTCTTGAACTTGGCCTCCCCTGCAGCTTGCACTCGACCCGGAAAAGGTAGCTTAATCTGAATCGGGGGCGTTGGAGTAGTGACAGGAACACCCGAAGTAACACCCAAATCATCTTTCCTCGCAACAACAAAGTCCAGTAGGTTGGACGACCATTCGGCCGACCGGCCGCCATATTTTGGCCTCGGATCATCATAAAACGTACCGCTCCTCAACGTAATCGCACACACAGTATCGGGAGGAGGGTTAGGAGTTTGGCCCTGCGATGGTAAGAAACCTGGTTGACGCGTAGCTTGCGAGGTGGCGAGTTGAGCCACTTGATTCTCCAAATTCTTAGTCGCTGCGTCTTTAGCCTGATCGCTCTTCTGCACGTACTGCATCATTGTCTCCTGCGACTTCTGCATACCCATCATCACCTGTTGCATTTGCGACATCATGGCCCTAGTCTCGGCCAAAGGATCGGATACCTGTGTGGGTGGAGGTGGTGTATAGGCGGGTTTTTGGTAGTTAGGAGGAGGTGTTGAAAGTTTTTGTGAGGAGGTTGATAAGGGGCGTTTTGAGGTGGTTGGGTGGTTGGGTTTAGGACGTTCTGGTTACGATATGAGAGAAGCGAGCGATCGTAACCGGGTTGGTTTTGGTAGGGCAGGTTTTGGTTGTAAGATTGATAAGTGATACACTATATTTATATTTATTTTATGCCCCCGGTTCTGTCACGTTTAGCTCGTATTTACTCGTATTTACTATGACTTTAAAAGCTATATGTTATATTTCTCGATACTGCTGCCTTTTATTTATATTTTGCAGGTTTTGGTGGTTTTGAGCCAAAACCCGATACATTGGAGCGTTTTGAGAACCAAGCTGACGAGACCAAGCTCGAGCCATCACGAGGGACCAAAGAATAAAGAGGCCAAACGAATAAGCAAGCCCAAGAAGCAAGTGTTGGGCCAAGATTGAAAGAAGAATGGGGCCGGCCCATTTCAGGGTCAGGCCGGTCCAGGCCAGGCCGGCAGCCGGCCGGCCGGCTGGAAGGCTTTTTACGCGAGTTTTGTTTTATTCCGAGTTTTAATAAGTTGGAAACTATATATATGACTTAGGTCGAGATTTTTAGACTCATGCTTTATTTTTCTAAGTTTAGTCCTAGTTTAGTTTACTGTTCTATTACTTTTCTCTCTCAAAAGCTTTAGTTGAATTTCAAGTTCATTACTTTGCAACTTCAGGATTCCACAAAGTTTAATTTCAATTGCTATTTTCATTATGTTTACTCTATTTAATTGTTTCGCTTGCTTTATTATCATGTCTAGCTAATCTCCTAATTAGGGTTTAGGGGAATTTGTGATATTTGGTCCAGGAACATGTTTTAGGATTAAATTGGTTGAATAAATTGTGCACTTAATTTCTTTCTATGCGTTTTATTATCAATTGAATTTAGGGACGCCTTGATTGAATTGAACTTAGGTTGTTTCAGTTTAAGATCGAAAGCCTAATTGAAACTAGACTTACGCGAGATTGATAAGTTGAATTTAGTAAGTTGCGAGAGCCCGCTAAATTTGCTTAAGGCTAAAATTGACTCGAGAGAGCGTTTTATAAACCTAGTCATTTGCACAGTTTATCTTTTCCTTCTTATTAACTTGCGTTCCTGAATCATTGTCATATATGAACCCGATGCCCTAATCTTTCTCCTCATATATTTCTATTCATCTGCTTTATTATCTGCTTTAGTTTATAGCTAAATCAAACACCTTTTTCACACCCTGAGTTGAACCTGTTTTGACCGACTTTAACTTTGAACTACACCGTTTCTCTGTGGATACGATCCTACTTGCTACTAGCTGCTGTTAGTTGTCTGTTTAGGTTTATTTTGATTACAGCGATACGACTTAGCTGTGTCAAATTTTGGCGCCGTTGCCGGGGAAACGGCTTAGTTAGTTTTAGTTTTTGTTAGTTTCGCAGGTTTTTCTCCTTAGTCTCAAGGAACCTAGTTCCTTGAGGCCGTTTCTCATCGTTTTCTTGTAAGTTTATTTATGCGCAGGTCACCTTCAGGTTTAATACCGTTTGATCCTGAACCTGAACGTACTTTCCGCCGAACGCGTAATTTCTTCAAAGAAATCGCCGAGACTTACGAACGTGATATAGAGGAAGCGTCACACTCGGAATCCAGTGCTGCGCAATCGTCCTACGAAGAGGACACACCTCCCCATACTCCGTTAACTCCGCCGCCAGTGACTATGCCTAAACTTTCGAGTCACTCGGTGCCTAAACCGGAATCCATTCCGGATGGATTCACTATGCCCGTTACGCTACAGGGCAACTTTGAGATTCGCCCCGCCTTTCTAAATTTGGTGGAGCGAAACCAGTTCGGTGGTTATCCTACCGAAGATCCTGGCCGGCACATGCAAATGTTCACCGATTACTGCTCCACGATTAAGCAGGCCGGGATTACGCAGAATCAAATACGGGAAATGCTGTTCCCGTTCTCATTGAAAGATCGAGCTCGTGAGTGGATCACGGACCTCGACAAGGAAGCTGCGGGTATTACTGACTGGAGTGGGTTGGCTCTTGCATTCTACTCCAAATTCTATCCTCCGGAGCGTACGAACCAAATGAGGAGCCAAATTCAAGGCTTCAAACAAACGTACGACGAGTCGCTTGCTGAGGCGTGGGACAGGTATAAGAAGCTGATTAGAGATTGTCCACACCACGGGCTTAATACTTGGTTAGTGATCATGACCTTCTACAATGGGTTGTATGCGGAGAGCCGGGCTATTCTTGATTCTGCTGCAGAGGGTCGCTTTGCCAACAATGTGGATGACGACAAAGCTTGGGGATTGATAGAGGAGATGGCAGTTCATTCCTCACAGTTTGGGAAGCCACGAGGGAATTCACGGTCCGCGCATGACGACCGTGATAAGGGGAGTATTTCTGCGCTAACGAAGTCGTTCTTACCGATCGCGCAAATTAGTATGATGACAGGTGGTGGTTCCTCTAGTGCTCATGTGAACGCTGTCACAGGGCACGATATGGGTTATTCTACGGGGTATGCTGCGCCCCAGGAGTAGGTTTTTGCATATCAAAACTACAACCAAAACCTGCCCTACCAAAACCAACCTGGTTACGATCGATCACTCTTGTCCTACCGTAACCAGAACGTACTTAACCCGACTCCCCCACCTCCACAAAACACCCCTTATCAACCACCCTACAAAAACCAACAACAACCTACCTATCAAAAACCTTCCTTTACACCACCCCCACCACAAGTACCCGATCCTATGGCTGAAATAAAGGCCATGATGTTGCAGATGTCTCAGGTGACTATGGCCGTGCAAAAGTCACAAGAGATGATGATGCAGCAAATGCAAAAGGATGGGCAAGCTAAGGACGCTGCAATTAAACTGTTGGAAAATCAAGTGGCTCAACTCGCCACTTCGCAAGCGTCACGACAGCCGGGTACCCTTCCACCTCAAGGTAATCCTCCTAACCCTCCGCATCACACGGCGTGTGCGATTACGTTGAGAAGTGGGTCAATGTATGGTGACCCTATGAACTTGGAGGAAGAGGAGAAGGATGAAGCTGAAAACACGGTGAAACCGTGTAACCAGAGGTCTCAATGGTCGACCGTGCGATGGTCGTCCAACCATTTGGACTCAGAATGCGGGGAAGAATGATTTGGGTGATAATTTTGGTATTCCTGCTGCTTCAACGCCCCCGATTCAAATCAAGCTTCCGTTCCCTGGTCGCCAACGAGGTGCAGAGCCCGAGGCCAAGTTCAAAAAGTTCGTGGACGTCATTAGAGCTCTTCAGGTAAACGTCCCTTTTATTGACCTCGTTACTCAGATACCTGCGTATGCTAAGTTTTTGAAAGATGTTTTAGCTCGTAAGCGTACGTTAGACGACGTGTCGACAGTGGCCTTTGTGGGAGAAGCTAGCACTAGGTTGCAGGGTAATAAGCCTCCTAAGCTTAGTGACCCAGGCACTTTTTCCATCCCATGCTCTATAGGGAGGTTTCAGGTCAAGAACGCCTTATGCGACCTTGGAGCGAGTGTGAGTGTCCTACCCTACTCTTTATACCAAAAGATGAGTTTGTCAGCTTTAGAACCAACTAGCATCACTTTGCAAATGGCTGACCGTTCCGTAAAGCGTCCCTTGGGTATCCTACACGACGTCCCTGTACAGGTTGGAAAGTTCTTTATCCCTGTCGACTTTGTGGTTTTAGATATGCCCGAGGATGCCCATATTCCTATTATATTGGGGAGACCCTTCCTGCACACTGCTGGTGCAGTTATAGATGTGGGTAATAAGACGATAGCGTTTAAGGTGGGAGGTGAGAAGTTGACCTTTACTCATTCGGATACACCGCGTTCACCCATGTGTCTCGAGTCAGTTTATTCTATTGATTCTGTACCTCCGTCTCACTCTACTGGAGACACATTGGAGGTTTTGCATGTCTCTTCCCTTTGTGCAGGTTCTTCACAGGATGGCTGCAAGGATGGTTTGGGGGAGAGGAAGCTGCTCAAGACTGACGTTTACGACGCTAGCGATGGGGATAGAGGGCCTACAGTTGAGCCATTTCATGATCGAGGCCCTACGTTGATGGATTATGCTGCGCTACCTCGAGCTGGAGGAGTGCTTTGGCGAATGGATGCTATTTCGCCGAGTGAAGCTGTCGCAAATGGCCAACGACCTTGGCCTGCTTATACATGATTTCTAGAGCTTTGAAGAGTCGTGCGGGACTATAAACCAGCGCTTCCGGGAGGCAACCCGATGACGTTGTATTTTCATTAGCATTTGTACTTTGGTTTGCTTTGTTTTTATAACTTTTTGGTTTTTTATTGAGCGCGCGAGGACGAGGGTATTACTTTATGCTTTTTATCGCGCAGGTACTTATGGCCTTTTGGGTCCTTAGTATGTTGAGAACGCTCACGAGAAGGCCCTCAGCCGGCCAACTGGCTGCCGGGCCAGGACAGGAGCCGCAGCTGAAATTTGGAAGTTGAAGAAAAATCGAAAAAATCGCGTCAGGTGGCCTTAGCCGGCCGGCCGGCTGCCGGTCCCAGACCGGCTGGCCACCCCTGCTCCATTTTCATGCTTCGTTTCTTGTTCCCTCGTGTTATCTTCCGAAGTACTTCATTGCTGGACTGAAATGGACGCATATCTGTGGATTTTAGCCGCACTCCACGCTTCGCTTCGGTTTGGGGGAGCTCCGACTTGATAATGTGAGCCTCTTTACCCCTTTTACCCTCCTTTCTCACATTTACTTTCCTTACCCCTTTTGATTTGTGTCCTCCTCTGCTCTTGTGGTTGTGCTGTTTTCCACATTGAGGACAATGTGTGATTTGGTTTGGGGGAGGGAAACACTTTCGCGTTCATTAGTTCAATATCATTAGTTCAATTGCATTTTATTTTGCATTTTATTTTCGTGTGCATTTATTACAACAACCCAAAAAAAAAAAAAAAAAAAAATTGAAAAATTTCAAAAATTTACAAAAATACGAGTCTTTTTGGTCTGCTTTGTCCTGCTTTGTCTAGCTTGGGGAATTGATTAGTACACTTACTTTGATCTTTAGTATCTCCGAGTCGACTTTCTATCGTCGTAGCTGCGCTATTGGGTTGTTTCCTGTTACTAGATTGCGAGCCTTAACACTAGCCCACTTGTATTTGCTTAATTCTTTCTGCTTTTCGCTTGTTTACTTTCGACTTTGACATTCTTGCGAGGCAATTGGTTTGTGGAATGTTGGTTAGTTGGTTTGTAGTTTGATTTGGAAAGATCTTATTTATGTTGGAGCAATGCTTCGATGCTCTCGGAGGGGACTCATTGACTTGAGTAACCACAGTGGCCATGAATTTGGTTGCGACCGGGAGTATGAGCAATGACGTAACCCTTAAGGAAATATGTGTACCTGAGCGCGATTTTCACCGAGTGAACGTCAAGCTAAACGGTATTACATACGAGGGATGCTCCACATTTACAGAAAAAAAAAGAGAAGAAAAGAAAAGAATGCAAAAGAGAAAAATGGAATGATTTGGAAAGGTTGGTTGAACGGAAAGTGGTTTGTACGGTTGGCCTTGCTTGAATTGATTTGTCGTTAGTTTTACTTTTGCGTAAGCGTTAGAGGGTAGTGATATAACGTGGTGTGAACGGTTGAGACTTGTGCTCTATTTTCGGTGAAATAGCCTATGGTTGTTTAGTTTATGTGCATAGGTCGTCCATTTTGAGATGCTAACGTGATTAGTTCGTGTCACTTTGATTTTCTCCGACGCTGTTTGCTTGAGGACAAGCAAAGGTTTGGTTTGGGGGAGTTTGATACACTATATTTATATTTATTTTATGCCCCCGGTTCTGTCACGTTTAGCTCGTATTTACTCGTATTTACTATGACTTTAAAAGCTATATGTTATATTTCTCGATACTGCTGCCTTTTATTTATATTTTGCAGGTTTTGGTGGTTTTGAGCCAAAACCCGATACATTGGAGCGTTTTGAGAACCAAGCTGACGAGACCAAGCTCGAGCCATCACGAGAGCTCGGGAAACCAAAGATCAAAGGACCAAAGAATAAAGAGGCCAAACGAATATGCAAGCCCAAGAAGCAAGTGTTGGGCCAAGATTGAAAGAAGAAGGGGGCCGGCCCATTTCAGGGTCAGGCCGGTCCAGTGGCAGACGACCCTACTGGAAGGCTTTTTACGCGAGTTTTGTTTTATTCCGAGTTTTAATAAGTTGGAAACTATATATATGACTTAGGTCGAGATTTTTAGACTCATGCTTTATTTTTCTAAGTTTAGTCCTAGTTTAGTTTACTGTTCTATTACTTTTCTCTCTCAAAAGCTTTAGTTGAATTTCAAGTTCATTACTTTGCAACTTCAGGATTCCGTCAGGTTTAATTTCAATTGCTATTTTCATTATGTTTACTCTATTTAATTGTTTCGCTTGCTTTATTATCATGTCTAGCTAATCTCCTAATTAGGGTTTAGGGGAATTTGTGATATTTGGTCCAGGAACATGTTTTAGGATTAAATTGGTTGAATAAATTGTGCACTTGATTTCTTTCTATGCGTTTTATTATCAATTGAATTTAGGGACGCCTTGATTGAATTGAACTTAGGTTGTTTCAGTTTAAGATCGAAAGCCTAATTGAAACTAGACTTACGCGAGATTGATAAGTTGAATTTAGTAAGTTGCGAGAGCCCGCTAAATTTGCTTAAGGCTAAAATTGACTCGAGAGAGCGTTTTATAAACCTAGTCATTTGCACAGTTTATCTTTTCCTTCTTATTAACTTGCGTTCCTGAATCATTGTCATATATGAACCCGATGCCCTAATCTTTCTCCTCATATATTTCTATTCATCTGCTTTATTATCTGCTTTAGTTTATAGCTAAATCAAACACCTTTTTCACACCCTGAGTTGAACCTGTTTTGACCGACTTTAACTTTGAACTACACCGTTTCTCTGTGGATACGATCCTACTTGCTACTAGCTGCTGTTAGTTGTTTGTTTAGGTTTATTTTGATTACAGCGATACGACTTAGCTGTGTCAATAAGCGTAAACCTGCTCTTGGGGCGCAGCACACCCCGTAGTATAACCCAAGTCGTGCCCTGCAATAGCATTTACATGGGCACCAGAAGAACCGCCACCAGCCATCATACTAATCTGCGCAGTCAGCGCAGCAACCTGACTAGTGAGCGCACTAATACTCCCCTTATCACGGTCATCATGCGCAGACCGTGAATTACCTCGCGGCTTTCCAAACTGTGACGAATGTATCGCCATCTCCTCAATTAATGCCCAAGCTTTATCATCATCTACATTGTTGGCAAAACGACCCTCTGCAGCAGAATCAAGAATCGCACGGCTTTCAGCATACAAGCCGTTATAAAAGGTCATAATCACGAGCCAGTCGTTCAGCCCATGGTGCGGACAATCTCTAATCAGCTTCTTATACCTTTCCCACGCCTCAGCGACTCGTCAAAAGTTTGTTTGAACCCTCAACTGATCACGCATTTGATTTGTCGCCGGGAGGATAAAACTTGAGTAGAATGCGAGGGCCAAACTCCTCCAATCGCATACCGGCCTCCTTGTTTAGATCAGTAATCCACTCGCGAGCCCGATCTTTCAATGAAAAAGGGAACAGCATTTCCCTTATTTTATCCTGCGTAATTCCGGCCTGCTTGATAGTCGAACAATAATCCGTAAAAACCTGCATATGTCGCCCAGGATCCTCCGTAGGATAGCCTCCGAACTGATTCCGCTCCACCAAAGTGAGAAAGGCGGGGCGGATCTCAAAGTTGCCCTGCAAGGTAGCGGGCATCGTGAATCCATTAGGTATGGATTCCGTCTTTGGGAGCGAGTGACTAGCTAGTTTAGGCATAGCCACTAACTATTGAAAAACCGGAGTAACTGGAGGTGTGTCCTCTTCGTAGGACGATTGCGTTGCACTGGACTCCGCAGCAGACGCTTCCTCAATCTCACTTTCGTAAGTCTCAGCGATCTCTTTGAAGAAATTACGCGTCCGGTGGAAGGTACGCTCAGGTTCAGGATCAAATGGGACTAAACCTGTAGATGACCTGCGCATAAATAACTCAAGAAAACGATGAGAACGGTCTCAAGAAACGAGGTTCCTTGAGACAAAAGAGAAAAACCTGTAACAACTAACAATAACTAAAACTAACAAAGCCGTTTCCCCCGCAACGGCGCCAAAATTGACACAGCTAAGTCGTATCACCCTGTCAAAATAAACCTACAAAAACACTAACAAGTAGCTAGCGGCAAGCAGGATCGTATCCACAGAGAAACGGTGTAGTTTTAAGCTAAGACGGAGTAAACAGGTCTAACTTAAAGGTATGAAAAGGGTTGGTTTGAACTAAACTAAAGCAAATGGTAAAATAAACAGGAATATATAAAGAGGAAGATTAGGGCATCGGGTTCATTATGACAATGATTCAGGAACTCAAATTTATAAGAAGGAAGCAATAAACTGTGCAAATGAGTAGGTTTATAAAACGCTCTCTCGAGTCAATTTTAGCCTTAAGCAAATTTAGCGGGCTCTCGCAACTTACTAGATTCAACTTATCAATCTCGCGTAAGTCTAGTTTTAACTCGGCTTTCGATCTTAAATTAAAACTTACTCAGGTTCAATTAAACTCAGACAGATCGTTGATCAGGCGAAATAATCCTAATTCAATTGGCATAAAACGCGTAGAAAGAAATCAAGTGCACAATTTATTCAACCAGTTTAATCCTAAAACATGTTCCTGAACCAAATATCACAAATTCCCCTAAACCCTAATTAAGGAATTAGCTAGACATGGTAGAAATCAAAGCAAAATAATAATAGGAAATAGACATAATGAATGAAAAGCAATTGAAATTAAAACCTGGAATTCTTACGGAGTACCGACGATTACAAGGAAACCAATCTTCAAACTGACTAAAGTTGAGAGTTTTTGAAAGAGAACTAATAAGCAGTAACTAAAACCTAACTTCTAATGTAAAAATAAAGCATAAAACTCAAGATAAGTGTTTTGTTCACGAGCCTAGGGTATTTATATCTCCCCCAAATATTAAAACTTGAATTTAATCAAAATCCGACGGAGCAGACATCAGAGCCGGCCGCACGTGCATGGCCGGCCGGCCTGTCTTGGCTGGCTTGACTCTTGCTTTGACTAATGCTTGGTCTTGGGCCTTACTCTTGACTTGGACCCTTAATCATTCGTGACCCTTTTATGTCTTTGGTCTTATATTTGAGCTCCGAGCTCCTGCGTGAGCTCGAGCTTGGTCTGGTCGTCTCGATTCTCGTAATGCTCCAATTGTCCTGGGTTTTGGCTCAAAACCACCAAAACCTGCAAAATGTAAATAAAAGGCAGCAGTATCGAGAAGTATAGCAAATAGCTCATATAACTAGTAATAAACTCGAATAAATGCAGCTACATGCGACTAAACCGGGGGCATAAAATGAATATAAATAACGTGTATCAATTAACCTTAATCCATATTTTAGAAACTATCAAGAAAAAATGTTCGATAATTTAAAATGAGTATCGCTTAACAGTACCAAAACTTTTACTCACTTGTACTCAGTAAAAGATGATTATGCCCCCATACAACTCTGCCGTACGGGTATATATATAACTTGCGCAGTTGCGGTACTTTGGGTTCCCTTCAAATTTAGGTGGATTATCAATTTATAATCATCAATAACCAAAACCCTAATTTTGCAAAGCTCTAACAATGGCAAGCAAGCGCACAAAAATGGTTGGTAATACCTTCCTGAGTACGATTATCCATGAACCTCCTCGTAAAGGTAGTAACTTCATTTGCATTTTTTGTGTTTTTAGAATTCGGTATTGTCGATTGAAGATTTTGGTAATAAGTGGTGCACTGACAAATGTGTGTGACAATTTTTAGGCAGCCAAGAGTTTATCTATATCTCTTGCACAGTATGTTGCTCGTGAAACCATCATACCAAACTTGATTTTTAAGGGGTACAATAAAGCTCGGTACCCCTTGTTTATTATAAAGGGAGGCAAATTCATACCTCTAATACTTGCCTCCTCAAGTCTCTTTCTACCAAATTGCTGTGAAACTGTCGTGAGAATATCTGGCGTGTGTTTACTAATTACTACTACTGCTCTTTGACATTTTGTTGTTTCTCTATCATCTTCTGGTGCAGCTTACAGAGTTACTGTGGGGCAATGAGAGCAAATCGATTATCGAGCTAGTTGTGGCTAGACCAAGCAACGGTGAGCAATTGAGAACCTTTGTGGATGTTGTGGACTATCAACAACAGGTCAATCGGTAGGATCTCTTATAATAAAGTGAATGTTGTTATATATTGATTTAGGCAAAATTATCAATTACAGCCTTATAAATACACCAAATTAAAAATTACAGCCTTATATAACATTTTTTTTAAATTACAGCCAATAGTTTAACTCCGATCAAAAATTGAGGCCAGAACGGAGTGAGCTGGTTCATAATTTAGATATATTTCAAAATTTGAAATTTTAACCTGAATTTGGCCTTTATATGACCAATCTACCCTTGTTCATTTCTTTTTTCTATAATACCCTATTTTCTAACCCATTGTCATTGAAAATTCAATTCACCAATCTTTCTCTTTTCTCTCTTCATTTTTCAGAAAAAGTTTGAATCTTTTGAAGATCGGATTTGTCGTTTCTGGGAAATTTAGCAGGTATTGAATGTAATGCCGTTAAATTTCATGCCAGGTAACTCTTTTCTTTTCTTTGTAATAACATTCTGGTGTGATTTAGGGTTTGCAACGGGTTTTTCGTTTCTCGAATCGATGTCTGAGGGGAGTACGCAATCTGGATACGGAGGTGAGACAAGAGATGCTTTTGTGACAACCCTATTACTGTGAGGAAATCGACGACCCTTGAAAATCCAGGAAGAAGATTTGAAGCTTGCAAAATATACAACCCGATTACAAAGCGTCGTGAGTAACCTTGTAATTTAGATGGTAAAAATAATCCAAACTAATTGGCAAAGGACTATTATCAACAAACTTAGCGTGGAAAATAATTTGTTTATCATTGATTTGGAGAAGAGTAAAGAAGAATTGAAATCGATGTCGGTGGAGCTTGAAAAATTGAAGAGGAAGGTTGAAGTTGAGAAACAAGGAAAATAAGGTCGAGGAATGTGCTCTTAAATTTGCATTAATCAAGGGCATTTCGGTCATTTGTGATTCTTTTCACCTGAAAGACACTTTGGCCTCAATTTTTGATCTGAGTTAAAATTTTGGCTGTAATTTAAAAAAAAAACGTTATATAAGGCTGTAATTTTTAATTTGGTGTATTTATAAGACTGTAATTGATAATTTTGCCATTGATTTACAATGTTTACAATATATATACTAGTGAGTGCTTAGGTAGTAGATATACACTATAGTACATACTAAGTATTTAACAACACACAACAATTTCAAAAGATACTAAGCCTACATGTAGAATAGAAATTACTCCGTATAATTTATAATCTTGTTAAAAAAAGATTAGGGATATTCTATATAGTGCACTCGGTTTTGACTTTACATATGGTACCTCGTTTTTAAAGCATACATGGTACTCTAATTTTTGTCATTATCCATAAGTATTCCCCTGAACTTTGTTTTCAAACAATTGAACTCAATTTTAGGCTTACGTGATGACTTGGATGCGTAGAACTGCTTGTCATTTATTATCTCATGACATAAAGACTCTATTAAGCTCAATATCCATCAATAACCTAATATTTATTAATATATATGGGTTATAAAATTTTACGACAAATAAGTTATTGTTTCCCAACAAAATTATCATGTCTAAGATAAATATTGAGCCTAATAGAGTCCTTCTGTCATGGGATGATAAAACCAAGCTTCGTTACACGCCCAAATAATCATTTAACGCTTAAAAGTGAGTTTAATTGTCTAGAAACAAAGTTCAGGGGTATACTTACGGATAATGACAACAATTAGGGATACCATGTATGTTTTCGAAAATGTAGGGGTACCATGTAGAAAGTCAAAAAACTGAGGGGCACCATATAGAATAAGGAACTTAGTCTTTTGAAAGACCGTCTCATGTTAAATTAACAATTAACGTAAGA
Organism: Dianthus caryophyllus; assembly: GCA_023091065.1. NCBI lineage: Eukaryota > Viridiplantae > Streptophyta > Magnoliopsida > Caryophyllales > Caryophyllaceae > Dianthus > Dianthus caryophyllus. Next base: position 8,584,207 of record CM041520.1, read on the forward strand.
CCAATTGATGTGTCGTATATATATGTAATTATAGCCCCTTATTCACGAGTTTTTCTTTGCGTTTCTCGTGCTTTTACTTGCGTTTCGCTTCCTATTTCTCTCCGTTTTGGCTCTGCTGCGTTTTTGTGCCTATTTTGTAGGTTAACGCGCACATTTGGAGGTTAGGATGCTGTTCGGGAGGTTTCGTAAAGTTTCGTTAAGTTTCGTGAAGTTTCGAGTTGGTTTCGTTGCGTTTCGGTTGCGCACGAGCCTCGTTTCAATGAATGAAGGTGTCCCGGGACCTTGGGACGGAGTTTGAAGCTCTCATACTCGATTTTGATCTCGTCCCTATGCCTTGGGACGACCTAGGCCTTGTCCCTATACCTTGGGACGACTTAGAAGCAAGAAAAGGCTAAGTACAAGAAGTGCCAAAGTTGGAGCAAAAACTGAACAAGTCGGGATGATGATCCCGTATGCTAGGGAGCTGACCACAAGGGTGTCCCGGAGGTCAGGGACGGACCCCGACTCCACGTGTGCTTAAAATATATCGTCTATTTGAAGGCCTAAAACATCATATCTTTGCACGAAATTTTTACAGCATTTCATAGACACGTAGAAGTACTTCCTCTCCAAAATTTAGGGCTTGATTAATTTTCCTTCTTGTATTTTGAATTCCCGACTCGGATACGTTTTTTGATCATCCTATTTGGTAATTGTTGTCTTTGTTCCTTGATTTCTCTTGCAATTTCTGATTAGGTATTGTTATATACTTCTCTCCTTTGTTTATCATTTCATCTTATATCATTGTTGATCATGTTTTCATCCATTGTTATTGCTTTTGTTGTTGAATTCGCTATGTGTGAGTAGTTCTCTATCTAGGGAGGAAGGGTGATCATGGGTGAGTAGTCTAGGTTGATTTTGGTGATGTTTTGATGAGGGTTTCGCTTATGTCTCTGGTTATCTTGTTTTGTTTGTGTTCGTTGATCCCTTGGCCAAGGTTTTGCGAGCGTTTGTCACCCTTAAACTTAAGACCGAAAGCCTAGTTTAAGGTAGGATACGAGACTAACCATTAGGACCCTCACTTGTAAGTTGCGAGAGCCCGCATTTGAGACCTAGAGGACGCTTAGGACCGAGAGGCCGAGCCTATTCCTTAGCACTTGCGATTCCCGACTCATTTCTGTCACCATCCTTCATCCTAGCTTTTCATATGCTATCCCCGATTCCCTAGACCTTTTCCTTGTTGTTTAAACCCTTACCTTTTCGCTCTAGTTCTAGTAAACCATAAACACTCGAATCGAGACTAGAATCATTTAAAATAACCAACATTTCGACCATCTCCCTGCGGATACGATACCCGACTTACCCTAGCTACCCTAGCGTTGAGTTTGGATTTATTTTTGAATAGGTGACGCGACTAAACCTATCACCAATCAAACATAACCACAAAAATTAATAAAAATTTAAATTAGAAAAAAATAAAAAATAAATAACTAACTTTATAAAAAAATAGAAAGTACTTGTGTATTCTTTATTGTAGTTAATTTACACAATAATATAATTTACCGGTAATTTTTGGAAACTAAATAAAAATAAAAGGATTTTTCCCATCTAGAGTATTTTTCACGTTTTTCAGTTGTACCCCTATGTTTGGCGTATTCCCAGTTGTACCCTTAAACAGTTAAACTTATAAAACTAGTCTCAACCGTAACTAAACTTGAATAATCCGTTAAATTTACCCGTTAGTTTTGTTTTATATGAATTTTCACTTTTTTTTTATTTAGTTTTTTCTTCAATTTTTCGCATTAAACACCTTGTTTTTTATAATGGAGGCCTGGAGGGTAGAGTAGGGTATTTAATGTGAAAAAATAAGGGTGAAAGTTTATATGAAACATAACTAACGGCTAAATTTAACGGTTTACTCTAATTTGGTTACAGTTGGGACTACGTTTATAAGTTTTAGGGTATAACTGAGAATACACCAAACGCAGCGATATAACTGGAAAAGGTGAAAAGTACGAGGGTATTGATTGAAAAAAAAAAAATCATAAGAACATACTCCTGTACTGTATATGCTACCTAAAAACCTACTCCGTACTCTGTATTCAAAAAATATTTTATTTCTGATAAAAAAAAAAAAAAAAAAAAATATTTAACTCGAACCTTAATCTGGTCACTCTGTCCCTACTCCGTATTCTGTACGAGGGCGACAATGCAGACGAATGTACCAGATTTCAATCCGTGGGAAAGAACGGGTATCCGATATACACTACCTTGGGGTATTATTACTCCTCCCTTAATTATTTATTATACACTTTGTTTTACTCTTTAATTTATTGAATTATGGATCTAAATATGAACGTCATACTGTCGCCGGTGTAAGGTGGCCGAGGGGTAGGGGTAGGGGTAGGCCTTTCGTAGTGGTACCTGCAACTTAGGGTTTATTAAGGACTAGTATTATTTTTGAAATTTTTTTTTATAAATTGTTTTTTGAAGGGAAAAAAATAGAGACGGTAATTGTGACCGGTAAATGATAAGGGTAAAATAGTTAATCTTGGTTAAGTTTGAGTAACACTTGTCTGTCATACGATTAAGTAACACAATTTTGTTGATTAGATTAGTATTCCATTATTTTTGTCAGAGGTGACCACAGAAAAACGAGATTATTTCGGAAAATTTGACGAGTTTATTGTCCGAAACAAGGGACTAGATTGTACTACCAAATTTGCTGCTCTAACGGCTTCATCCTTCGTTGTTTCTCTCACTTCTTATACTGGTACGTCTGCATGTTTTTGTACTCTAATTTCGCATTAACTTAGTGTGAGGCTAATGTCACCGATACTTACTGATTGAAAATTATCTTTCAGGTTCCCAACGGCTGTTTATGTGTTCCGGAACGATTGTGAACTCGGATAAGGAGGACGACGATGAATATTGTAGTATGATTATCACTTCTGCAAGCCTTCTCAAGTCCCCTGCTCGTAAACATGCCATACCAAATGACGTCAAGGTTTGCATTCATTGTTTTTTAACGTCACAAATGTATTTATTTAAAAAATTCGGCTTGTGATTTAATGTCATTATTTGTTATTTCGTTTCAGGTGGATGTCTATGCCGTTGATGGCAATTTATATGAAGGCAGAATAGTTGGATATGACTTTAATTATAATATTGCTTTGATTGTAATAAAGTCAAGTACGTATTATAAACCAGCCATGATCGGTAATATTGATGGTAGCACCGATGTTGTACGTCGTTCGAGTTTCTCATCATTTCAGCTTGTTCCTCATCGTGATACCTCAGTTACTCTTACTCCTGACATGGCTGTGATTGGATTGGGTCGATATTGTAATCACCCATACCATATTATGGCTGCACCCGGTGCGTTTAGGTAAATTATGATTTCTGTTTCCTTATACAACTTGGATGATTACGTTGGCTCTTTTGTTCGGTATTGCATTTTGTTAATAGATTTTGTGTTTCTTTGATAAAGGTTGTTTCATTGTACTCTGGATTGTGCTGAGCTTCTTTTAGCTGATTGTGAGATAACAAAGGTAATAATTTTCTTCATTATATGTTTGACATTTATAAATACAATATACCTTCATGTGTATATAAGTAAAAATGAACTGCACTATAACACACAATAAAAAAAAGATATATATTTCTTAATGAAAAATGACGAATATGAAGAATGTTCTACTGGAAAATAAGAAGGGCAGCATCTCATCAATTTCGTTATACTTGTTTACTCTTTTATAGAACTCAGCTTATATTTTAGATGTTCCAAGTTGTTATCGTAAGATATATCAAAGATCTTGCACAAGTGTATCAAATACAATATCATCAGTCCCTTTGACCTGGAAATAAGAAGATGAAGGGGGCTAGGATACACTTGTGCAAGATCTACTGTATAAAAGGTCAAAGGGTATTTCAATCACGTTGGATCTGTATATAGTGTATGGTGTAGTATTTTGTTTATAGACTTGCTTTATTGATACTCACGAGTGCGTGCTTGCGTGCTTTTGACACAGTTATATATCTAACTATCTGACTAAACAATTTTATATTTCCAGGTCGGCATTGGAGGACCGATTATCAGTTACAACGGCTTTGTTATTGGAATGAGTTTTTATGGGTCTGGATACACTCCCTTCTTGCCGATCAACATTGCATTGAAGTGTGTGGAGTATTTGCAGAATAACAGGTTTGTTAAATACTTTGTACTTAAGACTTTAGTTAGTCAGCTGTTCGTAATCTATTGACATTACATTTAATTCTTTGCTCCCCGTGTTACCTGATTCGGGTGTGATACAACAAATATTGTTCATAATGATCACGAAGCATGTGAGGACAAGGAGTCCTCTCTGCTTCACAAATGACAAGCTGTCTGAGGACTCTATTCAAAGCCACACTCTCGTTCTTGTTTTTCATTGAATTACACAATGCTATATGGAGTGCCTCATTGACTACTATTTCTATACTATAGAACATGAAACAGATACATGGTCAGAATTCATCTGAAGGCTGTCTCTGGAAAGTGTCTTCTGTGTTAGTCATCCCAAAAAATCAGTCAACCAAAAGAGCTCATACTTTGAGTGTAGGGGTGGAGCACCAATACATATGTTGTGACAAGTGATCTTTAATGGGGCCGGTTAATACCGCTTTTAATGCTTCAGTTAAAAGGGAAAAATGGTTGTTCATAGGTTAGAAACTTAGAATGACTGACTAACACTTCAATTTGCTATAATGCTATGCATCTTCTATTCTAGGGACTGTTACGTATCTTGTATCAAGGTACACGGACAAGGTTACATGAAATTTTAGGAAATGTTTTGTTTGTGACTGCTTTTGCCTTCTCCCTCACAATTTTCTGAATGAGTGATTGAGGGATGTGGCTATTTGTTTTGTTCTTTGTCCGTTGAACCCAAGATAAATTGAAAATATGCTTATAAGTGGACCTTCTGGTTGGTTTATTAATTTTAGAATCTACGGTGACCTTCATATAAAATTAAAGAAAGGGAGCCTATGTCTGGTTTTTCTTGCCGAGTTGTATGTTTATACTCCGTAGTATGTTTCTTAGGAAATATATTCACGTTAAGTGTGGATTCGGTGGAAAGTCATTGTAAAGAATGTCTTGAGTTGTGCTGGCGCTTGTGTAAACTGAAAAGTTCACTTGAGCAAGTATTATACCTGAAGCAATCAGTGCCTAGATTTAGAAACGAAAGCCTATGTTCAGGTTGTCCTTTCGAGTTGCATGTCTTTAATACATGATTTTCTTTCTTTCTTTGATGACAAGGGAAATATACCTCCATCCAATGTATGTATGTGAGGGAAAATTGCTTGGTCAAATCAAATGAATTGACTCCATGTTATGCTTGTAGCGAGTGTAACAATCAGTCTTCCAACGTATTGTGGGTACTTGAATTTAACTAATGTTATTGTGGCAGGAAAGTCCCTCGACCGTGGCTTGGAATTAAAGTGTCTGACCTTGACATAGCATGTGTGGGTGAATTGGAAATATTGCATCGGACTTTTCCTGGGCTCATGGAAGGAGTTGTTGTTAGACAGGTTTGAGATCTGCTTTGTTCTTAGTTCTTAATTCTTTAACCATCTAAAATTTTAAAGTCAATGATATAACTTGATTTTTGTAAAGATGTTTTGAGATTGCACATGAACCCTTAGTTGTCAGAGATTGTAGGATGTTTTGCAAAGTTATTTCAATTACAAAGAGCTATCAGCAACATCGTAGATCATGTTACCCACTTCCAATTCATTTTCGGATGAAAGTTTTGATGTTGTTGTAAATTGCTAAAATTAACACTGATAATCGTATTCGATAAGTTGTGACATCAACTACATCTTGCCCAAGTTTCCAATTGAAATGAATGTGGGTCTTGACAAAAACTAACGAGTAGGTGGACCCGGAGACTCCTGCTTCTCGTGCTGGGATTTGCATGGATGATGTGCTAGTTCAGTTTGATGGAAAGCCACTTAAGAGATCACTTGAGGTATTGCTCTTAAATATATAATTTTGTACTAACATTTATGCTTTTGCGTGTACATTGTTGGTCAATTTACTCTAAATAAAAATTATGACATTTAAAATAAGATGGACGGAATATAACCTACCATTGTAGTCTATATTTGTTTTGTAAGAGAGCTTGTGAACTAGTTATTGATGCACTAAGTAGAGGGAAACGGTTTTGGAATGTTGATTAGAAATTGAAACAACTTGTTAGGCTGCAATGAGCTCTTGTTGTAATTTTGGCAACACAAGTGGCTTTGCTTTCATCTAGACAAAATAAATTTGACTTCCGACTCAAATAGCGGGAATCTATTAAATTATATATTATCCTCGTTCTATCTATTTAATTTGGGATGGGTGTCCACCGACTCAAATGACCCTGCCTACAGTGTATCGTATCACACATCTTAAGTGACCTGATCCAAATCGACAAAATCTCAACATGAATGATGTGTTTCCAAAGTCAAGCTTCGTCTTATTTTGGCAGCACATGTAATTCTGATTAAGTAAACAACTAAACACCACTTCAGGGCTCTTAAACCGAAATAAATAGTCTGAACACAACTAAACACCACTTCAGGGCTCTTAAACCATGATATTGAATCTTGGTTTCAAACTTCATCTTAGATTAAGTATTTGATTTGATGCCTAGGTTAGGAATTGGTTACCTATTCTAAATTTCTAATACTGAGGCTCGTTGACCTTCAAAAGTTCTGTGTTCAGGTCAAGTGGTCGCAATGTTGTATCGTAGCAAATATGCAGAATTATTTCTGAACAAATGTATAAACTGCGGTTGTGCTGAAATGTGGGAGTAAAATTTGCTATCACGGTTACCTTACCGGTTCTTGAAATTTGATGCAGTTCAGGAGTTTAATGTTCGACTACGTCAACAGACCCGTGGAAGTGGTTGTAAAAAGACCCGGTATTGTTGAACCTTTGACGCTGACGCTGATCCCTCAGAGGCGAGAAAAAGCTAATCGGTAATAACTATTCCACTTAAACTACCGTTGTCAAATGTGACTTGTATGGGTTGAGATAGAGGTGGCCACGGGCCGGGCTTGAAACAAGAGGCCCGGGCCCGGGGCCGGGCCTGGGGGGCCGGGCTCTGACGGGCCGGGCTCTGGAAACTGGGCCCTTGTGAGCTCTAGGTTGAGATAATGAGTTTTCTTCTTGAGCAACAACTTTTGAGTTTCAGTGAAATCATAGGTCCTCTCTGCATAATGGACCTGTACTTTCTCATGCTTCACTCTATGCTTCTTCAATAGAATGATTTATTTTCTAATGTATGTAATGCATCTCTGATCACAGATGGCCAATACCCGAGGAGCGGTCAGTCGTCGTGGCTGATAGATGAGATTGGTGTCGACTGTCGACTGTCTGGCTAAGCGTGATTTTCTTACGATGCACTCTACTAATATTAATCTAGGCTAAATTATTATGGGTATTGATTTTCCGTATATGCAATTTACTCCCTCGGTATACTTTTTTCATTTTTTTTCCATGCGTACCCTTTTTATTACTCTCAAAATATACAATTCTCTCTCTATTTTTTCTCTCTACTTTTTGCAATTAAAGCTCAACAAATCTCCCCAATTGCTTAATTATAAACTAAAATTATTGTTTTGATCTACTAATAACATCTTATAATTTTTATAATGTGTTAAATTATCAGTTGCTCAGAATTTTAATTGATCTATAAGTAAACTAGGGTGAGAATCTTAATTTAAATTGAAAAAAAAAGGGTAATGGTGGTGATAATGGTGGCGATAGGGAGGCGGCGGGCCAGAGGCGGCGGCTGGAGGCGGGCGGCGAACGGGCGGCGGCTGAGGCGCGCGGAGTGGTTGGGCGGTGGTGGTAAGTTGTTGGGAGAAGAATTAAAGAAAATGAAAGTGATGGTGGTGGTGGTGGTGGGTGGTGCCGCCGGCCCCACCTCCAGCCGCCGACCGCCGCCGCCCTATCTCCGGCCGCCGCTTCCTGCTGCCCCAATCGTCTCGCTACAAACCCTAATTTTAATTTTAAATTAAACCTATTAAAATTAATTAAAATTCGATAAATTAATTGAAAGAAATTGGTAATTCATTGAATTGATTATGGATATCAATAATTTAAAATTGAATGAATTTAGTTTTAGAAAAGTTAGAAAAAAAAAAAAAAAAAATTGTATATCATGTGAGTAATAAAGGGTAGAATTGGAAAATAAAATGAAAAAAAGTATACAACGTGAGTAAAATCTGTATACGAAAAATCAATTACGATTATTATAATTATCCTCTTAACAAGCATTTGTGAAGATATGTTAACCCCACAATATCTATCCCTCCATAGCCCAATATTCCCGTGACAAGCATCCACCGGAGACATTAATTCGTATTTGTGACCATAATTGCCGTTTCGTTGTTAGTCGTAACCGGTCCCTATATGACTAAAATGAAGACACCTAAGAGCATCCACATCAATGGGTCACTAAGTGACCCAAAAGTGCCAAATATACACTTGTGGGGAGGTCAACCAATGTGGGAGGTGTCCCAAATTTTGGGTTTGTGACCCAAAATTTGGGGAGCCCCTCTACATTGGGAGGGTTCCCATTTGTAAATTTTATTTATTTTATTTATTATTAGTTGATTAAAATCAATTAATTATTTTACCATTCAATTAATTACTTACTAACCACTTTTCAACTAGTGCAAACATATGGCAAAATCGTCACAAGTTTTGTGACGATGAAACTTAATATAACTTAGTGTATTTTTTTTAATCTTGGGTCATGTGTTATTTCAAGTTCAATTAAAATTAATGTCATAATATAATATAGATTATGCATCTTTGTGTTATAATATGAATTATGCATCTTTGTGTTAATTAAAATTAATGTCATAATATAAGTAATTAATCAATGTTAGAATTTAAAAAATAAATATGGTGGACCATGAAAAGTGGAAATGGGGAGCCTCATTGATGTGGAAACATGTAAATGAAATGGGGAGGTTAAGTAAAAAGTTGATGAAAATATGAGAGAAAACTTTTGGGGAGCCCCATTGATGTGGATGCTCTAACCGTCACAAGCTGAGGCTGTAGGTGTTTGAAATGTTTACAGTTTACGTTGCCATGTAACGTCAGAATTATGTAATCAAAAATTATTACCCCTATTATTCAACTCTCTTCTATATGTAATTATTTCCGTGCTTTTAACTGAACCCATTTTTAGGGTTTTCTTCTCGTATTTTTAATTATTTTTTATTAAAATGAATTTTTTTCGGATAGTACATTTTATTTATGGTCATTTGTGAGATGATATTTTTTATTTTATTTTTTGTTTTATGATACCTTTTATTTGTAAGTTTTGTGAAAGAGTACCAAATAATGGAATCTGGTGATTAAAGTTAATATTTCGGTGGTTGACCATCATTTTCTTTGCTTATATCTGTTAAACTATACGTTTAATTTGTTTATTTTTGTTAACATAAACTTTTCTTTTTTTTTTTTTTCTCAAAATTTGTTTAACCATAATTTATCAAGTATACCTCCATCAATTCTATATTTTTCATAAACACAAAACAAAACACCATTAAACTAACCTAAATTGACATAAATAATACTTGAATAAAACTTACCTTCATAAAACTTTTTCTCCTATACCTTCATAAAACTTTGTTTAACCACGGTGTTAAACTATACCTTTAATTTTTATCATCTTCTTCTACAATCTTAACATTTTTACATTACTTCATAAAACTTTTTCTCCTTCAATTTAACCAATGTTTCATTATTTCATAACACTTAAATTTGGAGGCTTCAATTTTCAGTTCTTCTTCCTCATCATTCTTGTTTGATGGTTTTTCAGAGTTTTCTCTTAGTTGACAACTTCAATTTTGAGTCCTTCAATTTCAATCAACAATTCAGGTTCTTATGTCCCTCCGACTTCCCTTCATTAACCCAATTAACGGAAAAAAAAAAAAAAAACACACACACACATTCAGGCATTTTCGAATCATAGTAGAAGAATTTAAAAGTTACAATCTTTTCCACTATATTTTATGAGGTCCGGAAAATTCGATAAGTCACATTTGCATTTTATTTCCATGTAAGATGTATTCATTGAAGAAAATATTTTTTGGAATTTGTAGGAAAATGTTAAAGTAGTAGAAAATTGTGAGGAAAAATGTGTGAATTTAGGTTTGTTTAGAGTAATTTGGGAAGAGTATTGGGAAAGAAAGTTTTGAGGTAGATTATGTTTTGGAAGGGAAATAAAAGAAGGTAGTATTTAACAACGAATATGATTTTCCGTATACGGATTTTACTCCCGTCATATACTTTTTTCATTTTTTTTCCCTTCCATATCCTTTTTTTACTCATCTTCTATACAAAATTCTCTCTTTTATTTTTCTAACTTTACTTAACCTAAATTCATACAATTTTCAATTATTTCAATTAATAATTTCAATAATCAATTCAACAAAGTAGTAATTCTATTCAATTTCAATTATTTTCATAAAATTATGTTAATTTTATTAATCTTGATAATTTTTGGTTGAAAATCAAATTAGGGTTTATAGAAAATTGAAATTTGGGTGGTTCCCGAGAGGCGGCGGGAGGCTAACAACCGCGGCGTAGGTCTGTCGGTGGCCGAAGCTATGGTGTTGTATGCCGACAGTGCAGGCGGCTGGAGTAGTGGGAGGGGTCGTACGTGTGTGTTCATTTTTTTTTTTTTTAATAAATAGGTGAAATTAAAGATTTATATTTAATGCTATGTATAGTAAATAAGAAATCAATTGTGGCATATTAGTTGTAGTAGTCTTTCTAAGGACAATTATTACCTCCCATGAGGTCATGGGTTCGACCCTCTTCATCAACATTTTTTTTTTCGACGTATAACTATACATTTTGACGCGTGAGGTCATGAGTTCGACCCTTGTCACCAACGTGCTGCTAAGGACAATGAATTGTTCTTTATTTTTAACGGTTCAAGATTCATATTTTAAGTTTTTATTTTCGTAAATGATTTAGTAAAAGCAAAGCATTCACTGATAAATTAGAACGCATAACATAAAATTTCGTATCAAATTGTATACATGTGAAATTGTCTAATACTAAACAAAATGAAAAACAAACAAACAAACAAACAAAAAAAAAAAAAAAAAACCTAAACTTCTAATTAACTATTTCTTTCTTTTCCGTGTAGGAGATCTGCATAGTGGGTGACGAACTGGTATTCCTTCATTGAATTGATTATCGTCGTTCATCGTTGAATAACTTAAATATTTAATGAATTTGGTTAAAGAAAAATTAAAAATTGAATGCAACTGGGTTAGGAAAAGGAATTAAAAATATATATAAAAAGTTTGTATATCATTGGAGTAAAAAAGGGCAAATTTGGAAATCATAGCGAAAAAAGTATATAACGGGAGTAAAACACGTATACGGAAAATCAATACCCTTTAACAAATATGCTTAAATTTTATCCACTCTAACTAGCCAAATAAGTGTTCTCGCCGGAAAAATTGCCTTCCATCACCGGATTCCGTTATTTAGTACTCTTTCATTAAACTTACAAATAAAAGGTATCAGAAAACAAAAAATAAAATAAAAGATATTATCCCACTAATGACCCTAAATAAATAATACTATTTGACAAAAAAATCTTTTTCAAAATTATCATCAATTTATCAAAACACAAATTCTCGCATAAAACTAGTACGTCCGTTTACGCCTAGAAAAGTAATTAAATAAAACAAAAGAAAAATACTTAGAGATTAACAAAAAGTTAAGTTTTATCTATTTAAAAATTCAGCTATTTGATATGTTTTATTCTTACAAGTTTTATAATGATAATTTGTTTTATGAGAGATTAACTCTTACGAGTATTAAAATTTAATAAGGGAACACTACAAATTTCTAAATTCACACGATTAGTTAACACATCTACCCAATGATTAACTCACTTCTTTTCACTTTAAGGGGTAAGTTTGTCCTACTTTTTTGTTTGATGCTTTGCGCACGTGGTTGTAGCTGTTGTTGGCTTTCTTATTTATGGAATACTCCGTATTTATTACGGAGTAGATAAAAATATTCTCCAAATTAATGAGTACCAGGTCCATAATTTTAGCTAGTAATTTATTATAGGTGAATTAGGTCATTTTTATTAGTGGCCCATTTATATTTGTACTCCCTCGATTTTATTTTTATCCTCCTATTTTCTTTTGAACAAAAACAAAGAAAAGTTGATGAACAATTGGTCATGAAGTACCGTTATTGATAAATTTAATTAAAAATAGCTCATCTTTATATATAATAGTCTATTGTTTGATATTGTTATAGATTTATAATTATGATATTAATATTAATATTAATGATTAATTACAAGTTAAAAGGACTTAGAAGAGCAAATATAACATAGTACAAAGAAATATTTAAAAATTTGTAAAATATAATTTGTAATAAATTAGTCTTTAGACTTTTGCATTGAGTATGATATATTTTTTTTGTTTTTTATATTATGGTGTACATCAATAATTGTATAATTCAACTCATAATACCTCACCCTGATCATCTGTTTACCTCTCAATTTGACACAAATACCAATAAAATACCATAAAGACGTGTATGCCATTGGATAATATGAAGTATGAGTATTGACAAGGAAACTTAATGTATTAGAATGTTAATTTTGCATTGAGTACGATTTTAGTTTTTCGTATTATATCATGATAATGTTGATAAATGAATGCTGATTTTCTTCGAATCATAATATCATTTGACCACCTTTAAGTTAAATTCAAATTTAATGCTAATATTTTATATTTTTACACCTTTATCTTGTACGCGTCTAAAAGTTCACTACAACGAATGAATAATTGATAACCAATTTTATAAGCATACATGTTGCCAATTTTATAAGCGTACATGTAACAAAAGGTCGTGTGAAGAGTCTATAGATCCGAGTTTAAAGGAAAAGTACCCAAGAGGGGGGTGAATTGGGTGCTTGAAAACTTTTTCAAATTTTCAAGACTAAACAATTTATTACGTTTCTAAGACTTAGAATTAATTTCGTTTAATTCAAGTCTGCTAGAAACGCAAAGTAACTGCTGTAAGATTTACTAGAAACGCAGAGCAGTCGTTTGGAAACGTAGTGGAAACGCAGTAAATAAAACTGAAAACGTAAATGAAATTGTTTGTAAACGTAAAACAGAAAGTAAGTACGCAGCGGGTTTTGAAGTGGTTCAGTCTCACACTCCGAGACCTACGTCCACTATTATCTTATTAATATATTAGTACCTACTCCGGATTACAATATATTAATCTCTCTACAACTTTTACAAGTTGCACTCTTTCTCTCAAATAAAAGAAAGCTAGTTTGTGTCTCAACAATTGTTCACAAGAGAACGGATACGAGACGATGCTAGCACAAGTGACTTGAGTAACAATTAAACAACGAGAGATTGGTTTCAAAGGCCTTTCAAAAGTTTTGCAAAATAAAGACAATAAAGCTTAAAAACGATTTGCAAAATTACTTAGTTAAAATTCAATGCTCGAAAAGGTGGAAATGATTTCTTCAAAAATTGAATTAAGTAGCAAAAGAATCAGATCAAATCAAATCTTTTCCAAAACCAAAATCAATAAAAATAGGAAGTATAAAGTGATAAGGTTTTGCTTCCTAAAAAGATTTGATACTATATCTTTTGGATGATTCTTTTCTTCCAAGCAACACAAAATCATTTCAAAAGAATTATAAGATATTTCAAAGCAAGATAATATATTGTAAATAAGATTTTCGAAAATATCTTAACCAACTTCAGTTTTTCGAAAAAGGCCTTGAAAGTTATTCTCTGCGTTTCTCGCAGAGTTCCTGGAAACGCAGAGTATAATCCACGGTTCCAGTGTCTAGACTAAGGAAACGTGCGTTTCCAGTCTGACACTGCAACCTTGGAGAGAAACTCGTGTTTCTCTTGTTGTTTTACCATTACCCTTATCATTACAAGGACTATACTTATACATTGAATTCTAGTTCTTCATAAGATGTTTATATAGCCTTGATTTGATTCGCGTTTCCCATAGCAATAGCTTGATTTTTTACTTGAATGCTTCACAACCTACTAAGTATCATAAACACTAACATACGGATTATAGCATAGTAAACAAAAATCAAAGTCATCATCAAAACTAAACGACGTGGTACGTTATCGCCGGCAACAAACAAGGTAGAAGTTGCAATTTTGGTGGTCGGGCTATAGAGATAATGGACAAGATTAATGGATTAGTAAGATAGAAAATACGAGGGAATTTTTTGGGATGTCAGATTGTCCAATTAGTTAGTTAGATCAAAGGGTTGTTAGGAGTTCTCACAGTTCTCATTGAGTTCATGGTTCTCACTGGATATTAACTCCTATTATAACATAGTTTTAATATTGAGTTAATTTTGCATGTTGTTATAATAAAAAAGAAACATTGTTACAATAACGAAAAAATAATGTTATTATAATAATTGGTAGGACGAACTCATTTTAAAGGAATAGACTCACTTGATTCAATTTATTATATATATATATATTAATACTCCGTATATATATTCGCTACGAATGTAATAGCAGCATACTCCAAACAATTAACACGCGAAATAACGTACAATGATTGCAAGTGGAAGTACAATAATTCTTTTACATCACATGGATGATGGAACCATATCACACGCGAGTACGTACAATAATTGTAGAGTCATGTACGGAAGTAAACACAATTGTACCTCGTAGATAAAATCATGTTCACATGGACTACATCACAGTATCACACTGAAGTAAATCCTCTTACTCCGTATAGCGTTTTAAACAAGTCTATTGAAATATTCATGTGAACATGACCTCCTGAGAATTGTAAAATTGACCTATTGAGTAATCCGTATCATAATCGTAGGAGTATATCGAGAATGTCCTGACCTAAGGTCAAAACTAGAATACTCTGAATAATGTGTCTCAATTTTAAAATTTTCTCGCTTGTTATATGGCCTATTGCCTTCTCTTTGACAAAGAAAAAAAAAAAGAATTATAGGAGTATATGAATAATCCCATTGTAATTTTCTTCGATGCTTATGTACTTACGGAGTATAATAGTCAATAAAATTATTCAATATTTTATATATTGTCACTAAATAAAGCATTGTGTAAATTTATTGGTCGTATATTTTCTTCGATGCTTATTGTATATTTATTATTCAATATTTTATATATTGTCACTAAATAAAGCATTGTGTAAATTTATTGGTCGTATATTTTCTTCTATGCTTATTGTATATTTATTATTCAATATTTTATATATTTTATTTTATGTACTTACGGAGTTACGAACGATACAAACTTAATTCGTTCACAGGACCTTCGATTAGAAACAAATCACAAGGAGAATAACGTACCTTGGTCCGACATGATCGAGAGCGGCGAGACGGCGTCGAAAAACGGCGACGGTGGTGATCAGCGACGGTGCAGGCAGACGGTTGGAAGAACACAGTGGTGCTCGGTGGTTTTTAGTGAAGAGGCTAGGTTTTCTCCTCTCTCTCCCTTAAACCCTTAATTTGTGTTTCCTTAATTCGTATAATACTAATGACGGTTTAGCATATATTAATAAGGGCGAGAGGAGGACCGGGCTTCTTAACCTAATTAATTTAATCGGTCCGTCAACAATTAAATTAATTGGGCTACTCCCACTGAAAAGCTCAACTATTTAGCTAATTACCGCATTAACTTAAGATTAACTATAGGTCCAAAATAACGTAATAATAATTAAATACAATACCGTATAAAATTATTCTTACAGTATTATGTATGTAATGGTCTTATTTCATATTTTGTCATTGTATTAAAATCTTGATGTGGACATGACTTACTAAGTATAACTATCTCTGTCCCTATACTTTTTTTTTTACCTTCACTAATTTTGGCATTAATATCAATTAAAGCAATGTTGCACTTCAAAGTAAAAAAGAAAGGAGTAAGAATATGGTTATAAAAGTCTTTTAAAATTGAAAAGTAACAAATAAGTGATGCACTTCAAACAAAAATAGATAAGCAAATAATTGAAACAGAAGAATTATAACATGATAAATAAGTTTAGTGAAATTTTAATGTAAATATGACCTATACGATATACGGAAGTACGAAACTTATATTACATTCCTATGATTGATGTTTCCAACTACTATTATATTATGTTAAACATACTCATTGATTACAATATTATTAAAGCCTTTAATAGATACTCCGTAGTCCGTAGTACAATAACTAAAAATTAAGCCATTAACTAAAGCCCCAAACTTATTAGCTTCCAACAACACAATACCCTAACCAATAAGAACCATTTTCACCACTAACTTAATAATCATTTTTTACTAAATATGTTGGATCAGTATACCAACATTATGCAGCTTGGAAATCACTTATCATTTGTTTAATAACAGAGACGTAAATAGCATAATCACTCTATTTGTAGGTGAAGCTATACACACCTATAATATGTCCATTTTCACCAAAAAATGACGCTCCGGTGCCTCCAATTCTTCCGCCACCATGGATGTTTATTGCTTGAACCAACCTAACATCCGAATTGATTCCAAAGAAATCGTCGATCAAATTAGCATTTGGTGTTCGGTTGAAATTTGGTAGGCCTCCAAGTTGAGGCAAACCCAAACAATTGAAATAAATATCCCCACACGTACAATTAATCGACGAGACTTCGCCAATATTATGAGAGTTAATTTGGCGATCAGGATGACCGATTAAATGAACACGGGAACCCCTTGTGACATCCACCTTACTTAATCTGAGGCATTGAAATGCAGTTGTGTTATTTACGTTTACAACTTTCAACAAGCCGAGATCAAACGTCCTGGAAATGTACTCTGGTCGAACCCTATATTGGCTTCCATTAGCACAAATAACATTCAGACCCATTTTGTTATGAATGACATGAGCAGCCGTAAGATTTAGCTTTTGCGATCCAACATTAATGAATGCGCCCCCACCTAGTAAATGACCCGACTCAGGTGAACACGAACTACGCCTCTTTTCCTCTCTTCGAAAAACGTCATTGCGCTCATGTTCACGTTCTCTAAAACAAGTATGAGAGAATAGTTAGAATATTACTTGTAGCAAATTTTAATTTAAAGGAATAATTTACTTTTAGAATAGCAATTAAAGTTGATTAACCGACTTTTTAGTTCAATGCACACATAATTCACTTGACTAATACCACTCGCATTTGGCTCAAAAAGTATGATAAAATCATGATTTATACATGGTTAAAAAAAATACGATAAAACTATCACTTCCTGCACCATAATGTTCTACCAATTTATTTTCGCAAAGATACTTAAAAGGAAAAATATAACCCGTAAAATAAGGACGACATTAACTTGAATAGTTAAATATTATTAAGAATAAAATTATACGGAGTATACAAGTACTAGTAGTATTATTTGATTAAAACAATGAAAAAGCAGCAACACTATTGTAAATATATATATAAAAAAGCTTTATAAAAGTAAAAAAATACAAGATTTTTTTTATTGAGAGTAACATTATGATATGTTGTATAAAAGAAAAAGTAACAACAAAATTGTCACCGGTGAAAATATAATTTGTATGAAAATAATTTAAAATAGACTTTTTGTAGTGTAAACTAACAAAATTGGTCTTAAAAGAATTATTACTAGATTTGAAGACGACGAATAATAACTCGAATTGACCTAAAATTTGAATTGAGACAACCTAAGTAATCAGACACAATATGGAGTATTAACTAGGAAGTGATCAAAATTATTTGAAGTGGCCCTTGGATTGAAATATAGGAACCGAGAAATTATTAATTCAACCAAACAACTGATTTCCACCCTCCACCCAAAACAACACGATCAAAGAATCGAATTATTTAATATATATGACACGTGATGCTTTACATTGCATTTTTAAACTCGTAAATTTTAAGACAATATTTCCAAGGATAATGTTAATGTTAATACCTAAATGTTGTTACATGTGTAAAATACATAACTTGTAGAGAAATTTGTACCTTCTTATGAATGAAGACAGTGGACTTATAAATAATGTTGGCAGAAGTCTTATGGAAACTCACAAGCTTGAGTGGTCTTATATAGAGTTGGCAAGTTGGTAACTCTTGACCCAATACGAACTCGAGTATAATCTAAATATATTGTGACCTGAAATTGACCTGATCCATCCCAACGATCACCCGTAAGTCTGTAACCCGACACGACCTATAATAAATGACCCTGACCTATCTCGATAACGACTCGACCCGCTATTGACCCGATCAAATTGATAACACGTATTTTTTAGGCTTAAGTGCTTAACGTTGATTAGTTTGAAAGCAAATTAGTATTCAGTTTGATATATTTGAGCTAATAATGAATAGTCGAAATAGGGTTTTTCGGTCTAAAATCTTGCAATTTTTAGCGCTTTCCTTTCCCTCGAGGCTTTTTCTCTCGTCTTGTACGAGGGATTTGTTTTTAGCATGCTCTGTTTGTTTGTTTTGTGGTTGTCTTTGTTATGCAGGGTCTGAAGATGGAGGATACACGAGTGCGAAGCCGGTACGAGAAAGAGCGGGTCGGGATTACGGATGAACAGCCTTTCGAATGGGATGCTGTATCAAAGGAGGGATCCGGCCAGACCGGGAAATTACTTGCTCGTGAGTAAGATTTGGGCATCAAAGTCGATCAATGTGAGAGCGGCGATTGATACTATGATTAGTCTTTGGAACCCTTCGAAACCTATGAGCGGGTAAGGGTGAGCAAAAATATACGATACGTTTTATTATACGAATACGATAAGGTATACAGCTTAAATTTCACGAATTTTAGTATATACGAAATTTCGTTTATACGAAATTCCGTATATACGATTGAAACCGTATCAAAACCATATCAGTTTTTTTTTTAAAACGTATATGCAATATACGATACGAATTTTTTAGTATAAACAATTACATTATTTTCATGATAATTTTGTAACATTTAGGTTGATTTTTCCCCCTCAATATTTGTCTACCATCCCAACTATTATTCATTTCTTCTCCTTTCTTTTCTCTATTCATATTATCGAATTAATCTTACTTGCTTTACTTTTCTTCAATTGACCACTACACAAGTCGTCACTTGCAGAGAAATAAGTGCCGCAAAATATCCTAAAAAATATTACTCCGTACTCCATATAAAAAAAAATCCATTACAAATAAGTGTGATAATCAATAGACTAATTTAGAGTGTCCTACAAGTGTAGGCTACAGCTCTATCTCTAGTAGGGAGATAATAGCAAGTTACAAAGCAAAAGGAATGCATAACCAAGCAAGTAATCTCTTGTTTGCTTTGCGACAGTTCGTAATCGATTACATGCACATATAACTCACATAAACAACGAACATCTTGGACGACTAGTTTATACGGAGTATATAACAATCAATAAGAAAAGCAAGGTCACATTAAATGTGCCCGACAAATAGGATGGTCAACCACTCGACGTCGCTCCGGAACCGGCCACCTGAAAAAATCACACTCCAAAGATCAACAATACAGAAAAGGCGAACGTCTATGATAAACAATTAAAGGAAATATCAATGTGATAGTCAACAGTCAACAGCACCCACAAAGAGATCCTACCGATTGTCCCGTTGTTGATAGTCCACAACATCCACAAAGGTTCTCAATTGCTCACCGGTGCTTGGTCTAACCACAGCTAGCTCAATAATAGATTTGCCCTCATTGCCCCACAGTAACTCTGTAAGCTGGCACCAGAAGATGACAGAAACAAGAAAACATCAAAGAGCAGTAATAGTAAACACACGCCAGATATTCCCACGCCTGTGGATTTGGTAGAGAGAGACTTGAGGAGGCAAGTATCAGAGATTCAGAGTTACGAATTTGCCTCCCATTATAATAAACAAGGGGTATCGAGCTTGATTGCACCCTTTAAAACCAACTTTGGTATGATGGTTTCAGTACCAACATACGGAGTACTATGCAAGAGTTGTAGATAAACTCTTGGTTGCCTAAAAAATTATCACACATCAGTCACTGCACCACTTACTACCAAAATCTTCAATCGACAATAACCAATGAAACCTGCTAGGATACGTTTGTCTGGCTTAAACAGTGCGTGCAGGTGCTTCCCATTCAAGAATTTACATCATAAAGTGCAGAACTATTAACATAAGCAATGCAAAACTCCACATATTTAATACTCTCTTCCCTTCCCTCCTTTTCAAGAGCACATGACATACCTAAGCATATACTTCCTCTATTTATTTATTTTTGGTCTTCCCGTTTCACTTTTGGGGGTCAAAGTTACAAAAGTTTGACTAAAAACGAAATAATATTTCATAAAATAATATTTTTAGCGAAGAAAAGTAACATATTGATAGGAAAGATATAGTCAAAGCAAGGTCTTGGAGACAGTCAAAAACGAAATAGGAAGAAAAACGGAGGGAATAAATATTTTCGAGAGGCTAAACCCAAATTTTACAGCAACAAATTATTCGCCCTAAGAGTAGTGTCTAAAGCCAAAAAAAATCAATATCAAGTACAGAAACAGGTTAGAAGATTACAAATTGTCATCTGCATCTGTCTCCCCTTCCTCATAACACCTCTATTGCTTGTCGCTTTACTAAAAGGGTAAAAATTGAAGTGAACTTCTATCATCCTAACCTCATGTCAATTCCGCTCGCTTCCTCATCCCAACAACCACACATTTTCTTCAAACTATTTGGATAAATGAATGGAAACAAAGTTGCTATTACCAGTTAACTGTTTTCAGTACGCAATTGCATTTAACCCTTTTCTCCAACAAATGCATACTTACGATAGAAGCTAATAAGCGTTGAAAGAATTTCAAAACTGGTGTGTTGCATCAGTTCATTTCCATTGTCCTACATTTATGATATTTCAGCTCACCAAAGACTATCTCGAATATGGACCATGAGGTGTATGAGGCTGGTGACGTATTACATCAACAAATTTTATATTGACCTGTAGATCTGAATATAATTTATAGCCTGATCTAAGTGCTAGTAATTGATCCTGAAGTTGATAATTTCATTCGAAAATAAGAGGCTCCATTACTGTATTTTATTAGCGTAGAATAAGTTGGTAAATGGAAGGACCAAACAAGTATGGAGATTCATTTTTAAAGACAAAAACGATAATTACCTCAAAGCAGCTTCCCACAGATGTGCCGTCACAATTAATGATAATATCATCACAACACAACCCAGCAATATAAGCTGGTGAATTAGGTAACACCTATTGGAGAAAGCACAACAGTTAACTAGAATTAGAAAATGTAAAGATTGCAATGCACAATGGTAATACTCTTGCACAATAAGATGATAAATTAATTCCATGATGACATAGTTTTTGCAACCAGTATCATGGCCAATACCGAAATTTAAAACAATGTATATGAAGGTTCACTACTCTACACAACAAATAACTAAAATGTTAGACTACACAAGTGTTTTGTGAGCAATTGATCTAGTCAAAGTGAGCACAGTCAAGTTGATACGCACTATGGGAGATACGATCTTCAATATATTAACAAGCCATTTTGGGGTTAAACCAGTTTAAACCTTAGATCAACTAGCTTATAGAGTTAATAACAAAATCTCCTTTCACTTGGTCTTGGTGTCTCTCTTGCGTCTCTACAACTTATTGATAGCTTGATTAAAAAAAAAAAAAAAAAAATCACTACTTTTTTTCTTTTCAACCAAAGTCTTCTCAGAGTAAAACAATCCGGCGAGAAACACCTTATGTTGACCAAAATTCTCGGATTTCCTAATCTATATAACAGGAATGAGGTTCACAGAAGCAATGTCATAGGGTGCAAGGCAAACACGTGTGCCTCAAGTACACGAGGCACAGTGTTTCTAGAAACAAACAAATTTGTATTTTTCACACAACAATTCAGGCAAATACCCATTTTTGGGATACTATACTTCAAAGGAGAAAGTTAGACATAATGATCAAGGTTGATGACATGATTATGCTAAATGCATAGTCTTGGTAGTGTACCTTGCTAACAGGGCTTTGTCAAAAAGGATTACCTACACTGCCTCGGGTGTTTTGCTAGCACTTCGGTTGGGGCCCGCCTTGGCGAGCTTTTTAAAACTTACACACTTATAGATACATATGAACAACTTCTCAAACCTATTTCACTGCAGTCCGCTCAGTGAAATAAGACCCTTGTTTGTGTCTTTGTTTGTTTACTTTATGCAGGCATGCAGCTTAGCTGAACTTACCTTTTTAACTAAATAAAATAGCTAAAAACAACATGTATAGCAATAATAAGATGATTTGAGCTTAATGGAGCTAAACTAAAATCAACGAAGTCATCAAAAGTGCAAGTCTATGTAAATCCAACTAAGCCAATCAGGAAACTGTGCATTAGTTATATATTGACTACTTCTCCCCCAAGTGATTTTGGCGATTACACACCTTTTTAGTTAAAATAAAATAGTTATACCAATATGAATAGCAATAATAAGATGATTAGAGCTATGTGGAGCTAAGCTGCACTTAACAAAGTCCACAAAAGAACAGGGCCCAATTAAGCCAACTAGAAAATTGTGTGCTCGCATATACACAACAATGGTATTCCGAGTTCCATTATTCTACTTGTTTGTAGTTTAATCATTTTTTAGTTCCCTAATTTTGCAACTATCTAATGACCTCTTAAGTTAAATATTCATACATCTAAGGCGATAGCTTCACCACTTAAGAGTTCGATAAAGGAGTCTACTTTGCAGTAAGTCAAAGATTGTTATCATCTGGCTCTCAATCAAAATAGGTTACTACACCCAAGGTATTTTTAAAGCTATTATGGAGTAACTTATTGTATTCCAACATCAAAAAATGACATTTTTGTAACTTCATAGGGCCTCATTGACTTCCCAATATGTATAAGCAAAGAACCAGTATTGTAGCAGTCCAATGCATGCTTACAACTAGCTTATCAACCTTACTACTACAATGAGGATATAAGGTGAAATGGGACCGCCATAAGCTTTTAATCGTCCCATATAAGCTTTCAAAATAGATTTATGAATAAACTGAACAAGAAATCAAATGGTAGGTATATAATGAGATAAAAGACGTCAAACCTCCTCAATGATAACACCTCTGACAACATCCGGGAGCTTGTTATGCACATTTTCCAAATAGTACAAAGAGTTTGTGTGAAGATCACTAGTCAGGACTCCAAATGAAGGACGCAAAACATGGCTGCACAAATACTATTTGATGTCAAAACTAATAATCACATAAGTTCAAAACTCTAACCAGCTTACCATAAAAGTCTTACCCATTTTTCTTCAAGTCCTCGAAACACTTAATAATGATGTTCATCGGCAGAAACGGTGTCGCTTTAGCTTCATAAAAATTTATTCCAATTATTTCTCCATATAAATTGATAAGAGGTCCTCCGATACCATTCTGATGAAAAAAAATTGTCATATTAGCAACCAAAGTAAACTAAATAACCATAAAAAATAGTAATCCAGTAAGTGGATATCTCCTAGCATATCAGTGAAGACATACAAACTTAGTATATTAAGTCTATGTATGAATGCATGGACTTAAAGCAAAAGTTATAAGATAATTCACAAGACAATCCATGTTGCATAGGCATGTCGAAAGAAAAAAGAATTAACCTTCTTAATGTTGCAACTAGACATGCAAAGCTCCTTACAATCCAATTGACAAGGTCCATAGCTAAACAAATGAGACAAAGATTACATTAAAAATATTCATAAGACCGTAAATTATTAATTGTAAATTATTCATCAAAGTAGCTACAATTTCCCCATTAAATCAAAGGAGTAAGAAATAAGCACCTTATCTCACCAGGCGCAACCATGATATCATAAGGCTCCTGAAAATAGCGCGCTAATGCCAACACTTTATTCCCAGGAATGAGTTTATAGCGATCTTGGGATATATTGACACCTAGTACCGACATGTTATCCACAAGCCTTAAATCAAGGTGAAATTGTAAAATTGCAACATTGTAATGGAAATCCACCGCTACAACTTTACCCTCGCTGCATTTACCATTTCCTCTGTAAACATCAATCTATCACAAAATAAACGCGTCAGTGTTTATCCAATGAAACGAACATTAAAATTTGGTGGGTACGTGAAAGAGAAATAACACAACATAAACCTTTAAATCATGGGGCATCCTATCAGCTCCATCGGGAGATCGCACGAGAGTCGCTGAAGTTAAGATAGTAGCGACAGAGGCATCAAATCTACTTTCACACTCCATAATTACACCACTACAAATAAATAGTTGCTCATCACCTGAAATATAAGTATCTCTCAGTTAATAGCACCGAATCATTTAAAGTCGTTGCAAAATTTGTTTAACTAGTATCTCAAACTGTAGAGTAGCTCTCTTGTAGGCTCTCATATGATATAAAACAGGCCCAATATAGGAAAATTCCACTTAACAGAGAAGGCTTTTGGAATAAAAGGGGGGCATACTTAAATTTTGGGCCATCATTAAAGACGGTCTCTTGGAACAATTTGTGCAAAATACGATAGAACGATTTGTGCAAAATATGATGAATTACCAGAAAGCTAGATATAGAAATATATCTTGAACAATTGTGAAAACAATCAACCAATACCTATTGATTTCTATACGTGTAAAGGCTTGAAAACTCAAACTATTACAAAGTGGGAACGAAACTCATAGAAGCAGGTTACAACGGTAAACAGAAAAGTTGATGTTTATAAATTATAATGAGTCTATTTATCCTAAACTAATAAGTCCTTCCTTAAATAAGAGGGTTATAAAGTGAATAATTTAGGCCATTATTTTTTTAGTCGCGTTTTTTTTTACATACGACAGTCTTATAGAACAATGTAACAAATAATTGGTGCAAAATCTAAAAGCGACAATAATGAAAGACGACGAATTACCAGCGTAAGATATGAGAGAGACAACAGTTTGCGCAGTTTTCAGAACAGATAATTTCTCATTCGTGGAAAGTTTACAGTCTTCAATATGAATAGGGAACCTGCCGTAGGTGTGCATCCAATATTTATAACCTGCAATCAAAACATTGAAATTCTAAGGTGAAATTGAAGAAAACAATCACATAAATTCTAAACACACAAAAAATGCAAATGAAGTTACTACCTTTACGAGGAGGTTCGTGGTTAATCGTACTCATAAAGGTATTACCAACCATTTTTGGGTGCTTGCTTGCCATTGTTAGAGCTTTGCGAAATTAGGGTTCTAGTTATTGATGATGATAATTTGATAATCCACCCAAATTTGAAGGGAACCAAAAATTTCAGCCTAAAAATGAAACACAATAAAGCAACTCGTGAAAAATTTAAAAAAAAAAAAAAAAAAAAAAAAAAAAAAAAAAAAAACATATCACAAATTCACAAACCTATAGACATATGAAGTCTTTTCTAATAGGAAAAAAAAGGTTTCATTGATACTTGAGGTTGAAATGATGACTAACTTTGTCATTCAAGAGACTACAAATGTTTCTAATCCATTTAGCGGAAAATAATAGTGGCCCCATTAAACAACCCGATAACTTAAACATGAAGCCAAAAGCCCCAAATACAATCATCCCGAGAAGATGGTCAAAAGAGTGACCTAAAGCCTGTCATGTAGATAACCCAGTCAAGGAAAGTCCCGATTCCTTCCCATACCATAAGTGTCTCATTCATGACCGAAACTGAAACAATAAATTCTATCTTGTGTGAAATTGCTACATGATTAACGCCTGACTGATACAACAGTTATGGTGAAATTGCCACCAACCAAAAGTACCATAATAGTTGGTGCGAGCTTAAAGGGTGAACATCATCTACAATTAACTTAGTTGTCTTTCTCATTTCTAATATTGTCACTGCGTTACATAAGTGATGCTAGATTGTTGGGAAGTCCGACGAAGTGGAATATTAGGCAGTAACTCAAATGAAATATGCAGCAAGAAACAATCCTAAGATCCTAAACAACAAAGGGTAATGCTACATATTCCTCAATGCAATGCATCTAACATTGTGATTCTAGCATGAGATTATTGTAAGATAATTTTCACAATATTTCCCGTTGTCATTCACATTATCGTTCAAAGTTCGCATCATCAATCAAACATAGAACACAATTTAGCAATAAAACATGAACTTAAGATCAAACAGATGAATAAAATCAAAGTGAATAAATCAGAAAAATTGAAATAAATGGAAGACCTATAATAGGAAGAAGGTTGAACTGCAGCAAATTGAAGGGAAAATGGACGGCAAACGAAGAAGCGATTTGTTTGATGGCGACGGTGGTTAGGGTTTGAGAGCGACGGTGGCAAACGACAAATCACTGTGGACTGCGGTGGTGTGATGTCCGTTAGATGTTAGGGTTTCTGGAATGTACTACTATTAACAATAACAATGTCATATACTCTAAACCTTGAGATTATTATGGCTGTCTAATTCCATACTTTGCCGCTTTATTTTTAACTTACTTTTAATTAGAGGTGATCGTGGGTCGGGCCGGGCCGGGTTTCGGCCGGGCCTAATAAATAAATTTAGCCCAAATGTGCGGGTCGGGCTGGGCCGGGCCACAAGTGCGGGCTTATTTTAGTGGCCCAAACCCGGCCCATTCGGGCTTTTAGCGGGCTACAAATCGCCATTTTCGAACATAAAATTTATTAAAATGACTTTAGAAATATTCATGACTTCCTATTTAGTACCATCCTCACTTGACGTTTTAAATTATAGAGTTGTATTTGATATATTGGTGAATAAATTATTAGTGTTAGAATATTTGTGGGGTAAAAAAAAAATCATTTATTCATAAATTTATCGCATACCTAGTGTAAAATAAATTACTAAGGCTTTTCGAACTAATAATAACTGAATTATAAAGACTCATACACTAATTTGGAATTAGTTGAATAATTTTATTTACTAGCACTTAATATAATTTACATCCTTAAATTATACAGAGTAGAAAAGTTCCTAAACTTAAGATATGTTTGGGTCGGGCCGGGCCAAAATGCGGGCCTTGTGGTCGGCCCAAACCCGGCCCAATTTTATGAATCGGGCCGCGGGCTTCGGGCCATGGGCTTTTCGGGCTTAAAAACAAGGCCCAAGCCCTATAAAAATTCGGGTTGGGCCGGGCCGGGCCATCGGGCTTGGGCCATTTGATCACCTCTACTTTTAATCTGTTCCAATTAATTATAAACTAGTTTAGATCCCGTGCATTAATGCACGGTTATTATAGATTTCTATTATTTTTAACTAATAAAAATATCATTAATAAATCAATAGGAAAATAATATAATAATCGTTTTAATGATAATTTACCGTACATATATATTTATAAATTAAAAAATAAAGGATCTATATAAAATAGCTAAAATATATGATCGGCATAAATTTTATTTTATAGACTTTACAATATTTATTTTCGATTAGAAAATATTAAATGAAATAATATTAAAAATAAGCAAGTAATGAATAGAGAATGAATTATAAATATATTGTTAAAAAAAAGTTAATTAGCTATTCCATTTGGAACTTTAATACGGAGTATGAGTTATAAATGAAATAATAGATTAAGTACTTATTTTAATATTTTATTTTAGATTTATTTAATGAGAAGTAAAATAATAAAATAAAAGAAGTAATTAATTTAAAATACATATTAATAAATTGTTAGTAAAACTAAAGTTTTATTATTTTATGTATAACATAAGTGTGAATATGTTATCGAGAAATTATAATCATAGATAATGAACCTAGACTTAAAAACGTAGAGTATGATGAATGATGTCAGCATTGCATTTTGGCGGGAAAAAAATGCATAGAATCATGACATGTGGCATTGAAGATGTCAGCGAAAACTGTCATTTAGTATAATAAAGATTCATCAAGATTATTAAGTCTATTATGTTATGCAATTGAATTGAGACGGTCAATAAAAATTTTCACTTATATAACTGTTTTATTCTATAATTTGCCGATTAAGTTTTTATTTTTATTTTTTTTAAACTCAAAATGAACATACCCAAATCTTATTCCAATTTTCGATAAATTGAAATTTCTACTATTAAAAAAACAATTTAAGTATCAGGCATTTGATTATATTCAGTCGGACTCAATTTCGTGTAAATTTTCTGTAACTCATTTCATATTGTCTTACACATGTTACAAATTTCTAGTATATAGATAGTGATCGCTTTAATATTTATCGTAACTGATAATTTTTTGAGGATTCAAAGTAGTTACAACTCTCACTCAATAATGAGCATTATTATAAATGTTGAAGTGTTTACGAGTTACGCAATAAACTCTTTAGTTCGTTTGACACAAGACTTTGCAAATCCAAAATGATCATATGTATGTTTTTAAGTTTTTCTGACAAATAAATTTAGACAACTACGAGTATAATATACTCATAATTATGTCTCAAAAATTTCACTAACAATTGAATTTAATATGATTTATCAAACCCAAAAATAACTTGATTGAATAGAACCATACCCAGAAAATGACCCGAACAACAACTACTCAACCGAAAACAATCGGCCCCAATTGGCATATACCTGAAGTGACTTAATAACAACACACTTGTAATAGACCTGAGTCTAGTAAATGATCCAAACCAAAATTATCTCTTTCTTTGAGTACTCGCTCCCAACGTTTATTAAAAATAAAAAATAAATAAGTGATAGGTGGCAAAAATATTAATGATTTTAATTTTGTGATTGAATTGGTGAGATTTGATAGTGGGTATCAACCGGTGGAATGGTGGTTGCATGGGATGTGTCATGTGTGTATATTAAGAGGTTTTTGTTGTTTTAGAGTTTCTCATATACTAAGTCTAAAGGATTTGTTTCTTTGTTTGATATAATGTCTTTATGTGTCACATACTATAAGATTACATTTGAACTAGTAATACGCAATAATTTTGTAAGTCAATAACTACGTTACTTTTGAAGGATAATAACATAACTAATTTTTGAAGGTGTCTCACAATTATAACGGGGAGTACAATATGTCGTCACAAATATGTTAAATAATGTTGTACATTTGATAATTGTGCTTCTATGATTAGTTTGATTAATTTTATTTTGTAATATTAAAAGATATTAGACACATATTGAAGTAAATCACCAAGTAGATGTTTTGGGAGACGATAAAGTTGATCATGGTACGATTTGGGCATATGAAACGGTTCATGAGGACATATTGGTCAACGATAATATTTCGGTAAACAAAAATTTTCGCTTGATTTGAATCAAAATAGCACTGAATGGGTACTATTCGAACAAATTACTCGAAATAACCCTTGTTTATTTGAGCAAATCACATGAAACAACCATGGTTCATTCGTGTAAATCACTCCATATAACCAAGGTTTATATGCGTAAATCACTCAAAATAACCGCGGCTCATTCGCGTGATGTACTTGAATGAACCATGGTTATTTCGAGTGATTTGCTCGAATGAGGCATGATTATTTCGAGTAATTTCCTCGAAGGTACCGTGGTTATTTCTAGTAATTTACTCGAATAGTGTTTTTTGTTTTCCTAAAATTATACGGAGTATAATTTACTTTAATAATTTAATTTATGTTGGGATATTCTATCGTATACCCCTCTGTTTTTTCATTTTCTACGATATACCCTTGCAATTTATAACATTCTATAGTGTACCCCTAAATTTTATATTTTATCTCTAATATGGCCATTATTTATCTTTTCGTTGGTTTAACTAGTTAAATAATTCATTAAACTTGATAATTTATCATTTTCCTTCCTCGATTTACTTTTATTGATATTAATGAACTTTATATAGATATTGATGATAGATGTTTGCAATAAATTATTGATATTAAGAATGGCCAAAATTGATGTGAATTGGTTGGTGTTAATAACAGATATCGTGGTATTATACAAATAATGGTTTAAAATGATAAATTATTAGTTGAGGGAAGACATTAGGAGCACTGATTGGCACATTGACAGGTTTAATTGACTGTTTAAATTTATGTAGTGTTGAAATTGGTTATATTAGAAATAAAACAAAAAATTTAGGGTTATACGGGAGAAAAAGTAAGAAAGTCGGGGTTATACCATAGAATGATTAAAAATGTAGGGATATAACGTAGAAATCAGAAAAAATGAGGGGTACCCGATAGAATATCCCATTTATGTTAATCTATGAAAATTGTATATTGCCGTAGGTTGATTAATTGAATGGAAACATAATAGATTATAAAATTCATTTCATCAATACACTAAGTTTCGAAAACGGCTTACTTTTGATCCCAATTAAATTAAAGTAATCACACAATAATTAAAGTAATCACATGACTACGGGCCAATAAGGAAGGATAAAGTTGGAAAAAATTAATATTTTTTGTGGCGCTATATTGTAATTGTAGATACCCGTATCCGTACCCCCCAAAAACAAGCCCGATGATGAAAAATGACTTTTATGCATGTTTTATAAATAGACAAAACGGTACAAAGTGTCTAAAACATTTTAGTCATTTTTAACGTATTAATTCAAAATTGCATATATCGTAAAATGTTCATTAATTTTGTCGTTCTATTTCAAGCCGAGAAACACGACACGATTATTTACTCACAAAAGCAACCCACAAAAACAACCCACAAAAGCAACCCACAAAATCAACCTACAAAAACAACTCGCAAAAATACGCGCCCGAAACGGATCGACACGCCTCCCGAGTCACATTTTCGTAAATTTTACGACATTACAAAATAATACAATACGAAATAATTTTATTTCGAGCCAAAACCGAAAAACACGACAAAAACCGAGACGCGAAACAAAACCGAGCCCAAAACGTAAAACTTTGGTCTAATGGACCAAAGCTTAAACTCACCTCAATATCCAAGCCCAAATCAAATCATACGTCAAATACAAAAGGCGGCTCAAGTTTGGTCTGACACACACAAAAACAAATCGCCAGTTGACTGGCGATTTGTTTAGAAATCGCCAGTTGACTGGTGACTTGTTTACAAATCGCCAGTTCACTGGCTGTCTGTTGACTAATCGCCAGTCTACTGGCTGTCTGTTTTTCCCCTGTTATCATCACTGGCGATTTGTTTAGCCTTCCTGCACGAATTCAACCAACTTCTATATATACCCACATCTCCATTCACTTCAAACACACAATTCTCAAGCATAATACATAATTCACTAACACATCTCACAACTTACACAATCTTACAACACTCTAAATTCATACTTAGCATTTTTAAAAATCGTCTTTGGGGTTTAAGGTAAACACTTTACCTTCGGACCGGACTTTTTAGACTCGGACAAAGGGTTACCTTAACCCGACTCAATATTGGTTTAACGAACCCGTATTCGTAATACGGTTGTAGTAATTCGGATTCTTAATCCGTCTAAACCTCGCCAATATTACATAAACAAACGACCTACTTTCACTAAAGCAAACCGACGTTACATTTTACATTATGCAAATTCTCATTCATGCATTAAATTTGACCAAACACGGATTCGACATAAACTTGTACCGTTTCAACTAGTCTTTTAAACATGCAAAACTGAGGGTTTTCAAAATACTAGAATTAGACAAAACTCGGAAAATAACGTTTTATATTAATTCAAATCAATGAATTATTATTTCTCGTATATTTCCTATAACAAAACGTCATGACTTTGACGACTCACATTCATTATCTTGCATTTTTATCGAGTCATATTCGCACTTGTACATAGCGTTTTATTAGCTCAAACATCGAAATTAAGCACTTGTTTTCAAATTAGTAGAGACTACTTTACGTAGGCTTTTCGATTTCAGTTTTTCATAAAACATTTTGATCAAACTTTCGAAAAGTAACCTTGCCCCGAATCCTCTCTGGTTTCACAATGACCTTAGAAAGATAGGTATCGACGCGCCTTGAATTCTAAGACTCGCGTCTTACAATTCAAGACGCGTTAAAAAGGTTCTAAATTCCTTTAAATATTTGGTGGCGACTCTATTTGCAAAAACGATTTTCAAGCATTTAAGCAATGATATCCCCCATAGCAACTCGTACACTTTACGCCTACGCACATTTTTCTCGCGTAGCGACCCGCCCCCTAATCGGGTGAGGCCCGCGCGAGGCGTCGAGGAGCGATCCGATTCCCGGTACCTTCAGTTGCCGACTCCCGCTGGGGATGAGCTGTTTTTATTTTTAAGAAAATAAACTTTTTCTTTTATTTAAAAACACAAGAGGTGAAGCTTTAAAATTTGAAAACAATTACGCTTTCGATGTTTAAGCAATGTTACGTTGAGTCACATCCTTCGGGATTTTCGAGCCATGCCCCTTCGAGAATCGGCCCCTAATAACGTTCGCTTCATAAGCGAGCCTATTGTGGACAAACCGAGTTCTCACCCCTTCACGATTACAAGTACGACATCCATACAACGATCGTAACAGTCAAACTCGAACGCTCTAGGACCCGTATTGAATTCATACTAAAACGCGTGCAATCTTGCGGATAACCCTACACAAACGTTGCGGGAATGACCGGAGGGAACCTTACCCCAAAAGCCAAAAACCCGTGTCATATACGTAAAATGCGAAGCTATAGTACCCTCACAATAGTCGTCTTTCAAACAAACTCATGCAAAATATTTCAAGGCATATGCATTCAAAAACGTTGTTTCAAAATACATTTTCAAACGCTTTTCGAAAAAGCATGCTTTCAAAAACATTAACGTCAAGTTCATTAACCTATAGTCAAAAGAACTAGACAAACAACACACCACTAGATTTAAAATCGCTCGGAAATAATCACTATATTTTCGAACCTTTACCAAACATAAACGGGCTATTCGACTGACGTATCGTAATAATTCGTTTATCGCAAAAACTTTTCACAAAGCAAAACCCAAAATGTCAATTCATTTCGGGTATTTAATCAAACCAACTACTTCTACGCTATGCATTTGAAACAATTCTAGTCCGAATGACTCTCTAGTCATCTCGACTTAAACAAACGTCTTTTCAATAATAAACAAAACACGGGATTGTTCAGACGCGAACCCGTCGCTTTACACGTCAAATCAGCTGACTTATCGTCATTTTGTTTTGACTTTCTCTACCACACATAAAAAGTGAACAACATCTGCTTTTTACTCATTTTAACATCCTCAAATCGACTAGCCTATCGCTACTTCGTTTTGACTCCTTTTTCATATCACGATCTAACGATAAGCCCCTAAGCGACATACTGCTAATCTGGGCTAATCAGATGTGATCATACAAAACATTGTACTACATCGAGACTAGAGATATGTTGACATACCTCTACCTTAACAGCCTCCCGTGTCTTTTCAGCCAAAAATACGAGTCGAGTCCTTCACGTAATTTTATACATTTTATTTGGATTGGAATGCGAGTTTGAGTCTTTTTCTTTCATTTTCGGGTCACTAAAGTCTGAAACTTTGACAGGTTCGCCCACCAAAAACCCCAGTTACACGGCTCATCGACGCAACATGAATCTCCGTTTCAACCCTGTGAGCAATGAGGTTGCCTCTCCGCCGCCAATAACGATCGCTGAACATATTCAACTACTCAACGACAAGATCACCAATCTCACCGCTCTCCTCGAACACTTGGCCGTTATGCAAAAGTTCGAAACCGAGAAAAACGCCAGGCTTTTCGCCAAGGAATCTGCTCGACATGCTAAGAGAATTCGATCCCTGGAGGACGAAATTCGCAAATACAAGCTGACCAAAACTACAAACCATGGTCACTAAGGTAGCACATCTCGAACCGCAGTAAAAACTGGACAGTTTAACTCTGTCGACTCAAATGCACTAGCGGCATCACCTGTATTCACAACACAGCCCACACTTGCTACACTTAAGTCATCATTTGTTGGGCTATCCTCGTCAAAACAACGACAACACTTTGACCCCTTTTACATGTCTTACTCCAAGGCATTGAAAAAGCTCGTGAATAGGAACATTCTGCAGCTTCCGAGCCCCACCAGCGTACCGCCTGAGGATAAGCGACCACAGTCATGGAACCAAAACGCCTATTGTGAATTCCACAGGGGGATGGGGCATGACACTGAAAACTGTTTCCGTCTGAGGAATGCAATCCAAGACATGATCGACAACAAGACGATCGACAAACCAAACG
Organism: Dianthus caryophyllus; assembly: GCA_023091065.1. Taxonomy (NCBI): domain Eukaryota; kingdom Viridiplantae; phylum Streptophyta; class Magnoliopsida; order Caryophyllales; family Caryophyllaceae; genus Dianthus; species Dianthus caryophyllus. Next base: position 8,618,423 of record CM041520.1, read on the forward strand.
CAGCTCCTAAGCCATCAAACCAGCATAATCACACTATCTTCGTGGGAACACATCCCATTCTCGACTGCTCTCGTTTGGTTACCACAGACGACCACGAAGTCAATGTCATTTGCGGCAGTACCAACGACAGCGGCGACAGTACCAAGCGCATTCGCCAAGCTAAAACAAAAATAAAAGCGAAACATGCGGACGAGAGAGGGGCCTTCGTGCTGATCCCTTATCAATATCCCATCAGACGGTCCAACAGCGGCAACAACGAGGCTTCATACCTCCAACTTCCGTACCAAGCTCCATTAGAACCGCCAGGGTTCCCATCGAAACTCACAAAAAAAAACAAAGGCAAGGGCATAATCGTGGATGAGACTGCTCCACCTGCTCCATCTATAACAGACGTTCTTTCTTTTAGTACAACCATGCCTGGCGCCGAGGATATGCTTCCAAAGCGACTTCCGGAAACAAAACCGGACACTTCAATCTGGCAACTCTTACTGGACTCACCAGGGCATCGTGAGGCCCTTTACAGAGCCCTACAGTTCACTCCGGCAACAAAACAAATGTCTCCAACACAATTTGTTAGCCACATCATCCGGAATTGACTACCGGGTGCCGTACCTTTCTCTGACGCGGACCTGCCGCCCTTTAGAGGTGTGCGCAATATAGCACTCTACATAAACGTAGAATGTCGTGGCATGACATTACCCGTTACCCTCATCGATAACGGTTCTGCAATAAACATCCTACCTCTAACAACTGCCATCAAAATGGGGTTAAAGGAGAGTGACTTCACCCCCTGCTCGGACGACATAAGAGCATACGACGGTACACGTCGCGGCATAAAGGATATTATCTTATTATCCGTCATGACAGAATATGTCGTGGCGGAAACCGAATTCCAGGTCATGGATATTCCCCCGGCATACAACATGCTGCTAGGCAAACCCTGGATTCACGCTACCCGAGCTGTTACATGAACTCTGCACCAGAAGGTTAAACTACCCCTGGACGACGAAATCATCACCATCAAGGCCTCGAGCTTCCGAGCCAAACTCCGGCAGGCAAAGTTTGAAGAAAGCACCGCCGAATCCACCAATGACGCAACTGGTTTTGATTCAAGCATCTACACCTAGAGTCTAGGGTCCCGCGTCATCATGACGCCAGGTCTTCTAAGCCAACAAAGTCGCGTGGTTACATTTCTAAAATAGTAGACCTATACTAGTTAAGAAATTAGAGTTTGTAAGGTTGTCCAAAGCTCTATAGTCTGAGCAATTTTCAAATGTAACTGCTTTTAAAAACATTAATGACAAGAACGCTTTCGGTTACTCTTTGCCTCGTTTTCCCTTTTAATTTTTGCATATTCTAACGTTTGCGATAACATTAAATAAAACGACATTGCATCACATAAATACATTGCAAGCACTGTTTCCAGACCTAAACAGCTTCCCATCACCGAAGATACAACAACCATCAACGCCAAAGCACCATAGGAACCCAGGGAATTACCACTAGCGACTCCCTTAAACACAGACAAAAATCTGCACCTACCAAGCTACTTACAAAAATCGATGACACCCTCACCTGGTCTCACAAAGACATACCCAACTTTAACCACTAAATCACCTTAACGAAAGCCGGACATCAAGCCCATCAAACAAATGCCACAAACGCATTATCCAAGCCACCAAAGACGTTAACTGGATATCTTTACGGTTAAAATATACCTCTCACGCAAGTATAACGTGGTCAATGTAGTATGAGAGGGTCGAATCCACAAGGATGGGTAGTTAGGCTCTAAGATTTGTTTTCGTTCTAGTTTAGTCGGTTAAAACGTTGTTTTGGGTATTCGAATCTAATAAAACTAATGACGGAGTGAGTAAAAGAGAAAACAATGTAATCAATAATAAGATAGAGGTCTAAGGTCCGATTTCTCCTCTAGCAATCTCAAATAACAACAAGTCGTTGAATCGTAAAATTAGAAAACGTCTATGAAGCTAAACACTACTCCCCTCCCGAGTTTGTAGGTCACTTCCTAAAATACGTAAGACTTCCCTTCCGGTTTTGAATTAGGTCTCCTCGACTTGCCTAAAAGTCCACTCCCATGGCAATAACACACAAATCAAGAGAATAAAATTTGACATTTAAACACTCACAATCCAACAACATTGTAAACAATTCAATACGATAGACAAAATTAGCTAGGGATTAATCGAACCCGAAACACAAATTACTCACTAATCATAATTAAATCGACACTAATCATAATAATAAACAACTCAAACATATTAATAAGAGAAATTAAACAACAAAGATAAAAACTTTAACTAAATAATATCATAAACAAATAAGATATAAGAGTCAAATAAGAGACATTAATTAAAATGAAAGAGATCAAATCTTAACCTAAATTACAAATAAAACTAACAAACTAAAGACTAAAAACTAAATTAAACTAAATTTAATTAAAAAGGAGAAGAAAATACTAAAAGAAATGGAGGAAATCGGCACTGTTCGTCGCACTCTACTCGGCTACTACTGTCTTCTTTCTGCCTCTTCTGCGTGCTTCCCTGCCTCTTTTTTTTTTGTTTTCATGTTGCTGCTCACTTACTTGCTCCCCCTTCTATTTCTTTTTGGGCCTTTTTAATTAGTTGGGCCTTTCTAATTAGTTGGATTGTTAGGCCATTTCGTCTTGTACGATTCATTTTGATCCGTTCCATTTTGATCCGACTTCTCGAATTATCACCTATAAAATTAAAACGACAACTCGCAGTACCAAATATCGAAAATATATATAAATTACACTAAAAACATGACCGAGACAATTTACTTATGATCGACTATAAAATGAGCTTTTTAGCTATTTAAGACCGCAAAACGGATTACATAAGAGTTATAATGTGGGTATAAAATCAGTAAAAATATAGCTTATCAATATCAAACACAATCCCAGCTACGAAGACAAAAAACAAAATCCCAGTATACACTGATTTCCGCAACCTAAACAAAACATGTCCAACAGACAACCCTTTACACATTGACATCCTCGCCTATAACACCACAGAAAACACAATCACCAAGGACTCCACAATCAGCCGGGTGTCCGACCACCACAATTATAGCGTAGGAATACTCCTACTAACCACTAAATGACAACCACGCACCCCTCTCTACCAAAACTTCAAAGTCACCACCAACACCATAGTGTACGAAGCATATGTCTACGACCTACGAGGATCCACGGACACGTTACCTTACCTTTCATCCCTGCTAAACAAACATTCGCGCACCGAGACACTGCCCATTGGCGCAATACGGCACAGCAAACCCGCATATACTCATGCTACCAACCACACCAGGGCTGAACACACAGAATCCTAGTATCAAACCCTACTCAACTACAAAACACACCTACTCGCGAAACATGTTGCAATGTATTTATATAAAATGTCATTAAAACAAATAAAATTCCAAAAATCGCATTTCATGGGCCGGCATGCCCTTAAACGTGCACATTCTCCACAATAATTAAAAGCATTTCATGGGCCGGCATGCCCCTAAACATGCATCACACAAAAAGGCAATTCCGAACTACGCCGGTCTGATTCCACTCACGTGGATACGTAGGCAGCTTTGCAAAAAGCGCGACCAACATTCAACACAAAAATGACGCGCCCAAAGTTTAAAAAGGTCGAGGGCATAGTCGACACAAAACATTCGTCTAAAAACCTAAACGGTTAAAAAGACGACATTCAACACAAAAACGACGCGCCCAAAACTTAAAAAGGTCGAGGGCATAGTCAACACAAACACAAGGTCATGATCCGAAGCTTAAAAAAGTCGAGGATATACCTTTCCTTACAAAATAGCAAACGAGGCAAACGTAAACGGGAACGTTCATTTCATTAACGATAGTCAAAAGTAGTTACATTTTGGATTTTCCGTCTCTAGAGCAAAAGACAAAACTACGACCTCTGATGTCTCCTTAGGTCTTAGGAATGACAAAGCAAACTACAATGTCACCAGAGTTTAGAGTTGACGACGAACTACAACAAGGTTCCTTCGACGCCATATCCATCAGCTGCACATGTTAATCTCAACATCCCTTCAATTCCATGGATCACGGATCACACGAGGAGGTAATAACTTTTCGACGGATCACAAGAGGAGGTAATAACTTTTCGACACCAAAACACCAAACACCACCCTCTCAGACAACGCGCCGCCCGACCGCAAACCCTCGCCACTACGGCAGTTACACCCCTTTTTGCACTAAAAACACCTCCCCTTACTCAAAAGAACGCAGCCGTGTATCACATCAATTCGTTTTACATCCCTACTTTACGTCTTTTGTTTTTCACATTCAAAAAGAAAAAAAAAAACACTATCCTCAAACACATTTTTGACACTACGCAAATTACTATTCTCACATTTCGCAACCCTTATAAAATACAATTTTTATATCACGTTTTCGTCAAAGCACCGTTTGCAGCTTTCATACTTCATCTTTCAAAACGCTTTTTACGCATGTTTTTTTCATAAAACCTATATACATTTTGCTACAGCTACATTTTCACGCATTTCGAGACCCATGATCTCAATCGAGATTCGCGTTTTCGCACGACTAACAATACATTGCAGGTTTCAAAATACAGCCGCAAGCAAGGTCAGCCAACGACCCCATCCACCTGACGGTGTCCGTCCAACGGCACTAACACAAGACGATTATATTACAACATCCATGTCGCACAAATTTCGGCCAAGCCGTACAACCACGCTCATCTCCATGACCACAGCCAATACAGCTTCATACAAAAACATGTACAACGGCCACAAAAATACCCTTATAAAATTACAATAATATTTCTAATACATAATATACAGTCGTTCGTTTACACAAAGTCATACAACAACAAACATCCTACAAGACAACAACTAAGACTCGCCGCGGCGACGCAACTCCTCACGAAGCGCGTCAAGCTGGGCCCGGTATAGTAGTCACCCATCTCCTGCTCGCGCTGCACCTCAAACTCTGCGCACAGCCTGGCCTCCGTCTCGGCCTCCGCTGCACGACGAGCCGCGCCCTCCGCCCTCAATCGGGCGATCTCCCGATCACGCTGAGCCTGACTAGCCTGTAGCTCCTCAACCTGGCGTTGGCTCATGCACAAGTCAACAGCATGATCATTGAACGCAATTCGCCACTTGGTCGCCGTCCGCCACAGCCTCCGGTATATCTCGGCCGTTACCTGCCGAAACAACGTATAAGTCAACCTGGGGGCTAAAATCAAAAGCAGCCACAACAAGTTTGACTAACGTTTTACACTAAAACCTAAGTCAAACTGGGGGCTAAAATCAAAAGCAGCTACAGCAAGTTTGACTAACGTTTTACACTAAAACATAAGTCAAACTGGGGGCTAAAATCAAAAGCAGCTACAACAAGTTTGACTAACGTTTTACACTAAAACATAAGTCAAACTGGGGGCTAAAATCAAAAGCAGCCACAACAAGTTTGACTAACGTTTTACTGGGGGCTAAAATCAAAAACAGTTACAGCAAGTTTGACTAACGTTTTATACTAAAACCTAAGTAAAACTGGGGGCTAAAATCAAAAGCAACTACAACAACAATAACAAAACAATAAACCTCTTTTACGAGTCACACAAAGCACCAAACCTCTATACGAGTCCCACAAAAACGCCAAACCTCTTTTACGAGTAAAACAAAACATTAAACCTCTTTCACGAGTCACACAACGCACCAAACCTCTGTACGAGTCCCACAAAAACACCAAACTCTTTTACGAGTCAAACAAAACATTAAACCCCTTTTACGAGTCACACAAAAACACCAAACCTCTTTACGAGTCCCACAAAAATACCCAAACCTCTTTTACGAGTCAAACAAAAAATAAAACCTCTTTTACGAGTCAAACAAAACATCAAACCTCTTTTACGAGTCAAACAAAACATTAAACCTCTTTCACGAGTCACACAACGCACCAAACCTCTGTACGAATCCCACAAAAACACCAAACCTCTTTTACGAGTCAAACAAAACATTAAACCTTGTGGAACCCGGGATCGAGAGGGACCCAACTCGGCGTCTTGCATAAGGGCGATTAAGGTTAAAAAGATTAAGTTAGAAAAACCTTTGAAAACTGTTTGGAGTCGCCACCTAATTATCGTGGAAATTAGGAACCTACTATCATGTCTTAAGCTAAAAACATGTCTTAGATTTCGGAGCACGCCGACACCCCTATATCTAAGGTTGTGAAACCAGATTGGATTCGGGGTGAGGGTACTTAACTAAAGATTAATTCAATTAATGATTTATGAAAACCTTTTAGAAAAGCCTATGTAAAAATAGCCTCTACTGACCTAGAACAATCCAAATAAGATGATATTTGAGCTAATGATATCGCTACGTACAAGTGCGAAAAGATTGTAAAAAGAAATGTAGATACAAATGCAAAAAGATAGTTTAAAACCCTCAGTTTAGCATGTTTAACTTGTTAACGAAAACGGTTCAGTTAAAGGTCGAATTCATTGTTAAAGTTGATTTTAATGCAAAATAAGAAGGTGCCTGATGCATACAATTAAAATAAAGTTCAATTGTCCATTGGTTTATTTTAAAAGGTCGGTTGCTTATGCGACTTTGGCGTGTCATCGGATATGGAGTGTACCCGAAGTAATGAGAACACTTGGAATGCAAGCGCGCTCGGTGCCAAAGCCGGGGAGGGGGGGGGGGGGGACGCTAAAGTGTAGTCCCCTTTGTTAGTCCATAGAAATAAGAAAAAGCTTTGATCCAAGTGGATCGGTACCTACCTTGTCCTGACGCTTCAGATCGGCAGAGCTTCGCTTCTTGAGCTAAAAAAGAGGATGAATTCAACACGGGATGGTGTGTTGAACTCAAGGGTTTGAGTGCTTGAGGCTTTGAGAGAGTTGTTCGTGAATTATGATTGTGAATTGTGTCTTATGAGGTCGGGTATAGGGGGGTATATATACTAAAAACCTCGACGAAATTAGGAAATCTGGGAATAAAACCAGGCAGGCAAACCGCATAGGCTTATGCGGTTGCTCTGGTAAACCGCATAGGCTTATGCGGTTGCTCTGGTAAACCGCATAGGCTTATGCGGTTTGACCCCTAAATCGCATAAGGCTATGCGGTTTGAGGGTGTGGTTTCAGGCCTAGTTTCCAAGTTTCGGTTTGATAATATCTTGGAAAGATACAGTATAATCTCGAGCTTGTTCGTCAAGAAAAGCACCTGGGGGATTCCTAAGATATTTTGAGGGTTTAGGGCTTTGGAGTGAGGGCCAAAGGCGGGTTTGGGTTCGGTTCTGGGCCCGAGACCCGAAAATGTGAAAAAGAGGTGTATTTTGTAGAGTTTTGTGAAATAAGGTAACCCGTGAGGCTATATTTTGTGAGAAAGGAGGCTAAGGAGGGGATTTAGCCACCGGACCTAAATTTAGGAATTTAGGAATGCTAAATTAGACCTTGTTAATGTAAAAGGGCTAATTGTAATGCAAATGCTAAGCTCGTGCCAAATGAAGCAGGACGTGGACCAAGTTAGACCCTAAATGGACAAAATGAGCATTTATTTAAGTGTGATGTGAAGCGACCTAAATCATTTTAACATTTCAAAACGACTCAAAATGAATTCGACATATTTAGAACCGTTTAAGTCAACGTTAAAGCATGCGTAATAAAAGTCCGAGTTACATCACAGGGTTTTGAGTGGGAGGGTACGGATATGGGTATCCACAGAGCCCCCAGTTTGACTGAGCTCGGACTAGAGCGTTATTCAAACTCCACGACAATATCCGGACCATCACAGTCTCGATATCATCAGCGGAACGGAGCATGTGTCCATGGGTGAGACTAGGACTCCGAACCGGGCTATGCGGGGCGGGACGTGCGCATTTTAAGGACATGGCGGTCCGTGCATGCTTGTGAGGGCCCGCCGGCCTGCTGGATGCCTTTGTTGTGCTTGTTGTCGTGTAATGCCGTCGTACATGTGTAGTGCCGTTGCTTGTGGTGTAATGTTCTCATGTAGTGCGTGGTTTCGTGAGAGAGTGCATGTGCGAGGGTGCAGAGGTGTGGTAAGAATGTGTTTGTCTTTGAGTATCTAGTCTCGCAAGGAGCGCATGTGTAAGGTGCCTGATCTCGCCGAGGAGCTTATATGCTTAGGAGTGTGATTAAGTAGCTTTGCGTGGGAGTGTATATATAATCGTAGGTGTTCGTCTCGCATGGGAGTGCGTGTGTAAAGTGTCTTTGAATGTTGCGGTGCTTATGTTTGGATGTGCTTTACAGGGTATTTTGTGTTTGAAACTCGCCGAGGAGCGTTTATATGGTTGTAAGATGCTTGTTGTTGAGTATGTATTGCAGAGTATTCATGCTTGAACACGCCGAGGAGCGTGTATATAGTTGTCGTTGTATATGATTGCCTTCTGTTTGGGGGAGAATGATGTAGATGCTCGTGAAGAGCGCTCGTGCTTCTGCGTCTGTACCGTACATTAAGTGCTTAATATACGCGTATGGCGGACTGTAGGTGACGCCTTAACCCAAGCATGAGACATACTTGGAGGTGCATTTGGGCTAGGATGAATTAGGAATTCAAAAGTAGGCCTAAAACGAGAAAAATCGGAGAAAAACCAAGCTAAGGGTGCAAACCGCATAGCCTTATGCGGTTTGGGGTGCAAACCGCATAGGGCTATGCGGTTTCCCCTGCTGGCTGGGAAGGCTGTATAAAGCCACGAGCATGCCGTAGCCTTGCCTCATTATAGTCTTTCAGTTTCTTTCTCCTAAAAACACTAAAATTTGATTTCTCAACCGATTTTGATCATTTTTCTTGCGTTGCGTTGCTATGGAAACAGGTAATGCTCCATTTTAACTTGTTTTTACATTATTTGTTGTTGTAATTAGCTAGTTTTAGCTAGAAATGTTGAAAAGACGGGTTTTGGATGAAAACTCGGTTTTTGCTTGAAATTTGCCGTTTGAATGCTTGAAATTGCCGTCATTGTGTTGCATTACGCTATGCTAGCATGTATGTGTGAAATGGTTGTGATTTAGACCGTCTTTGTGTGAAAAACGTCCAAATTAGGTTTCCGACCCGAAAACAAACCCGGATTTTCCAACCCGAAAATTCAATTAAACTTTGGTGTAGGATGCCCATAGCGTGTATAGCATGTATCTAGCTTCAATTTTGTGAAAATGTCGAGTTAAGGTTTTCGATTCGACGATTTCCCTTAATTGAATATGAGTGTTCTTCGTAAATTGGGGGTTTTTGATCGGGATGACCAAAATGCAATTAAATGCTAGGGGGTGCAATTGAAGGTTAATGTAGTGCATATAAACCATCAAGTTGGAATTTTGATGTTTAGAGAACGGTTTTTGGCTTAATTGTGCATTAGCCCTGAAAATGCTATGTCGTGCGTGTTTGTGCATATGTATGTGCATGTGTTGCATGTATTATGCGTATTATAGTTGTGTATATTTGTCATGTTTGTAGGGGAAGGTTCTGGATACGTTACGAGATCAAAATCGTCTCGTAAAAGTACAGGTTTGAGGACTGAGGGAGCCCCTGGTTCGAGTCGGATGAGGCGTTCGTATAGTGAGAGGGATGCCGACCCTCGTCACTTGCCCACGAGGCGCGGTATGTCGCGGGGTAGGGGTCGTGCAAGGCACGACGCTGTTGCAGAGGATGAGCTTGCTCTTGAGTTGGTGGTCGAGCTGGACGACAAGGTAGACGAGGAGGAGGAGCCTGAGGAGGCTGAGGCCGCGCTTAGAGCGAGTAGTTCTAGGCCGCGTGGGTCTCGAGTAGATAGGTCGTTCGCCAAGGGTTGGGACGGCCATAACTTTTTGCTGGCTCCGAAGAGGCATATTTCATACCGGACGACGTTGGGCTTGCCGAAGGGTCCGATGCGGACTTTCTCGGGAATTTCGTCCGTTAACTGTGTTTTTGAGAAGAAGTTTTCGCAGGGAGCGAAGGCTTGGGTGCTTAGCTGTGCTTTTGGTCCCTTGGTTGAGCACTGGAGGGAGATCGCGAGGAGGCAGCTGACGGCGAACCTGATGTTGATTCGAGCCTTCCTTGATCGATATTGGGACACTACTACGACATTTCACATGCCCGGCTTTGAGGCCGGCATTACTTTGTCTGGGTATGCGGTCATAACGGGACTGCCGTTCGGTGACCGTGATATGAGCTTTGGGTTTGCGCCGTCCATCGTGGACGATGTGGTGACTACTGCGATTGGCGGTGGTCGATCTTGAGGTGGAGTACAAGGGTAGGCCTGCTTATGTCATTAAGACGAGCTATATTCTAGAGTACTTCAAGGGGAAGACGCGACGGGGCCCCTTAGATTGGAGTGACGAGCAGAACGCTCGTATGTGGTTGATGTCTAATATATTTTCATATATTTAGCCCTCTGTTGTTTGCGTTTCTCTGCGTTTCCTGCGCTTTTGTACGCGTTTCAGCTCCTATTTCTCCCCGTTTTGGCACTGCTGCGTTTTTGTGTCCATTCTGCAGGTACACGCGCATATTTGGAGTATAGGATGCTTGTCGAGAGGTTTCGTGGAGTTTCATTAAGTTTCGTGATGTTTCGAGTTGGTTTCATGCCGATTCGCCTGCGTACGAGCCGCGTTTTGACGTTTGGAGGTGGCCCGGGGCCATGGGGCCGAGCACGCGAGCTCAATTATTCACTTTAGACCTCGTCCCTGCCCTTTAGGATGATCCACGCCTTGTCCCTAGGCCTTGGAGCGAAGTACAAGAAGTTAGAAGCAAAAACGAGCAAAGTACGAACAAGGAAGCAGAGCTGAAGTTGCTGGAAAGGCCTGAAGGACCCGGGACCAAACTGTCCCGACCGGGACAACCCCTCCCGACAGGGACCACCACATCCGTCCGGACGACCTCTCTGACGCTTCGTTTGCTTGATTTCTTCGTCTATTTGAACACCCAACACATTATAATTTCGGATACTTTTCTTTTCTGCATTTTTTTTAGCTTGTTTTAGAAGCTTAGTTTTTCTCTCTCAAAACTTTAGGTTTATGCTTTGCAACTTTTGTAATTTCATTTCCCGACTCAAGCACGTTAATTTGATCGTCTTTATTTGGTAATCGTTGTTTTCGTTCTTTGATTTCTCCTTGCATTTTTCTGATTTTGAGGTATTACTCTCTTCTCCTTTTTATTGTTATTTCATTGTATTTTGTTCTTAATCATGTTTTCATCTATTGTTCTTGTTTTCGTTGTTGAAATCGTCATGTGTGAGTAGTCTTTTATCTAGGGAGGAAGGTGATTGCTTGGGTGTTGTTTTGGTTGAGTTTGGTTGATTGTTTGAGTTAGGTTTTTGTGCTTGCTTTGTTTATGTCTTGCTTGATTGCTCTCGTCGATTCCTTGATCACGTTTTGGCGAGTTTCTAGCACCCTTGAGCTTAAGAACGAAAGCCTAGTTCTAGGGTAGGCGCGAGACTAAACATTAGGACCCTCGTTTGTAAGTTGCGAGAGCCCGCATTCGAGACCTAGAGGAGCTTAAGACCGAGAGGCCGAGCGTTATCCTTAGCATGTGCGAAACCTACTCATTCCGATCATCATCCTTGACCTTGACTTACCCATTGCCTAACCCGACTCCCTAGACCTTTCCCTTATCGTTAAACCCTTATCTTTCGCTCTAGCTTTAGTAACCAAACAACCACTCGAATCGAGACTAGAATCGTTCAAGATAACCAACATTAGCGACCATCTCCCTGTGGATACGATACCCGACTTGCCCTAGCTACCCTAGTGTTTAGTTCGGTTTTATTTTTTTGATTGGGTGACGCGATTAAACCTTATCAAATTATGGCGCCGTTGCCGGGGAGACGGCTTTGTTTTTTGTTGTTATTTGGTTCTTTTCTCATTGTTACTCTCTTGTCTCAAGGAACCTCAATTCCTTGAGGCCGTTACTTACGTCTACTCTAGTGCTTGTGTATGCCCAGGTTATCTCGTACGTCCCAAAAAGGCTTGGCAATTCCATTAGATCCGGAGCCGGAACGTACTTTCCGAAGGCGTAGGAACTTGCTCAAAGACTTGGGAGCTACTTCCTCTTCTACTCCATCCTCTACGGAAGCTCAAGCTACACCCGAGCCAACGAAAATGGTGAAACTTTCCGATCACTCGAGGCCGACCGCGGCCCAAGTTCCAACGGGCAATGCTATGCCCAACATTGCCGCCAACAATTTTGAAGTCAAGCCCGCATTTATCAATCTCATCGAGCGTAGTCAATTTGGTGGGAGTCCCGGTGAGGACCCTAATCTCCATATTCAAAATTTCTGCGATTATTGCTCGACTATAAAGCAAACGGGGGTGACGCAAGATCAAATTCGGGAGATGCTCTTCCCATTTTCCCTCCGAGACAAAGCCAAGCTGTGGCTTAATTCTTTGAACCGGGTTGCACATGCAATCACCGATTGGAACTCTTTGGTCTTGGCGTTCTATCAAAAGTACTTTCCTCCGGAGAAGACCGCTATGTTAAGAAGCCAAATCACTAGTTTCCGCCAACGAGGAGATGAGACTTTGTTGGATGCGTGGGAACGATATAAGGAGCTCCAACGTCAATGCCCTCACCATGGCATGGACCAATGGTTTATCGTCATGCAATTCTATAATGGGTTGTACAACGAGTCACGCCAAGTTCTTGACTCCGCCGCTAATGGGAGGTTCGATAACATTGATGTGGAAGAGGCCATTGATACGATCGAGGCCATGGCCATCCACAACGCGCAATATGGGAACTCTAGGAATGTGCCTAGGATCGGAGGTAAGAACGATGATGTGGTGGCCATGCTTTCGTCCAAGATGGATGCTATGACCGCTATGATGATGGGTCAATTGCAAACGGGTAGTAGTTCTTCCAACGCGGGTGGACAAACGGTAGCGGCTATGCATACTTCCAATGATCCGACTTGTGGATCATGTGGAGGTTCCGGTCATTCTTCCTTAGAGTGCCGAGGTATGTATCCCGTTCATGCTTTTCAATCTCACCAAAACAACCCCTACTCTAATCATTACAATGAAGGCTTCAAAAACCACCCGAATTTGTCTTACAAAAGCCAAAATGTCTTGAATCCACCACCACAACAACCACAATACAGCCCTCCACAAAATTTCAGCTACAATAATCCTCCTCGACCCTATAACCCTCCGGGCTTCAATCGCCCCAATTTTCAACAACCTAGTGCTCCGCCACCCGTGCAAGCCGCTCCTTCTTCGAGTAGCGACCCAATGATGAGCGAAATGAAGGCCATGATGATGCAAATGGCCAAAACGCAAGAGACTATGATGGCTCAAATGCAAAAGAGCGATCAAGCTAAGGACGCCGCCATCAAGATGCTCGAAACGCAAGTGGCTCAACTTGCCTCTTCTAGCTCTCAAAGGAAGCCGGGTAACCTTCCGTCGCAAGGATCACAACCTCAACAACATGAATCGATCAACGCCATCTCCTTGCGAAGTGGAACGAGCTACGATGGTCCACAAATGCCTAAGGTAGTAAGTGAGGTAGATCCTTCTCTTTTTCCTAATGATTTTAGTGCTTCTAGCAATGTTGACGCAGGAACAAAGAACAATGGAAACAAGAGTGGAGAAGGGGTGGCCGTGGGAGAGCCCCACGTAGCTAAGGAGGGCGCCGAGAAAGAGGGTGGTGGAGGCACCGTGGACAAAGAAAAGCCCAAGGAGGCCGAGAAGAACACGAAGGAGCAAGCGCAGAGCAAGCCGGTCGAGCCGCCCATTCAAATCAAACTACCATTCCCTAGCCGAGTGGTAAAATCTAAGCTTGACTCACAATTCGGTAAGTTTATGGAGGTTGTCAAGGACCTCAAGGTAACGGTTCCCTTCACCGAGCTAGTCACGCAAGTCCCCGCATATGCTAAATTTTTGAAAGACATCCTCACTCGTAAGAGGTCGTTTAGCGAGGTCGAGACTGTGGCCTTTACTGCGGAATGCAGTGCTCTCTTGCAAAACAAGTCTCCTCCTAAGCTAAAGGATCCGGGTAGCTTCTCCATACCTTGCACTATTGGTACAGTTTCGATTCCTAACGCTTTATGTGATTTAGGTGCAAGTGTAAGTGTCTTGCCTTACTCCGTGTGCGAGAAACTAAACATGGGGCCTTTGAAAGTAACTAATATCACGCTCCAAATGGCGGACCGTTCTGTCAAACGCCCCCTAGGTGTCTTGGAGGACGTGCCCGTCAAGGTTGGTAAGTTTTTCATCCCCGTTGACTTTATCGTTCTTGACATGGTCGAAGACTCCCAAATTCCTATCATTTTGGGTCGGCCTTTCTTGCACACTGCTGGTGCAATTATCGACGTCAAGAACGGTAAGTTAACGTTGGATGTGGGAGGTGATAAAATAACTTTTAATTTGTCAAACGCTTTAAAGCGCCCCATGTTGGAGGAGTCGGTCTTTTCTGTTGATGTCATTGATGATTGTGTGGACGATTACTTACCTCAAGTCCTCGAGAGGGACCCTCTTGAGGCCGTGCTCTGTTGTGATGTGATTACAGGTACTCTGGGGAGCACGAGAGCTGGACGAGACGTGATTAAGGATGGTTTGGGGGGAGATACGGTTGGCTTTGCTGCAAGCCAACCCATTGGAGCTGTCGAGGATGATGGTGATGGAGACGATGAAGAGGATGATGGAAGTGGGTTCGTCTACGACGAGGCCCATGGATGGTGGTACTACTAGTACCGTGCTGCACCCCCCGTTTTACGCTGGTTTGGGGGGACGTTTTTCATTGTAAATATAGCATGTATGTACTTTATTTCTTTTGAGACTTTTTATCGTTTTTATCCCCCTTATTTTGAGGTTCCCGTGTTGATGTGCTTTAGGACACATTGGGGACAATGTGTGGTTTGGTTTGGGGGGAGGAACGCTTCGCTTTATTTTTGTACTTTCTTTTTCATTTTTCTTTTTTTCAAAAAATCCAAAAAAATCCAAAAAAATCAAAAAATTTCAGAAAAACACAAAAAAATCAGAAAATTTCAAAAAAATACCAAAAATACGTGTCCCGATCGTTGTTTGCGAGCTTGTTTTTACCTTGATTTTTTTCCCAACATCCCTTCCCTTGTATGCTTTAGCTTTGGCATGTTCTATATTGTTGGTTTAGCGCTTTCGGGGATGTTGAGACGTGTTGCAGATGATGGCGTGCTTTTACTGTTGGCTTTATTATTTCACGGACTTGAGCTACTATATTGTGAGGTTTTTAGCCTCCTGCGGCCGGTACATCTATCCCGGTCCCCGTGCTTTTATTGAGAGTAGTTCTCCTCGTGGGGTGCGTAATATCAACGCGCATAAGTGTGGCCCCTATCCCGTGTTTCCCGTGATTTTGTCACGTGTTTTGCATATGAGGCTTTAGTTGATTTCTTATGATTCACCATGTTTTTGCATTGTTTTATCCTCTCGTATATGATCCTATTACCCCTTACCCGCTTGAGTTTGCTAGCCACATGCCTAAATAGCCTACCCTAGCCTAGCTAGTTACCGCTTTGCTTACTCTTGTGCTTGTCCTCGGGTTTTGATCATGCTACGACTTGCTGACGTCGTTTGCTTGGAGAGTTTTGGTGAGTACGAGTCGGGATTGCTGCTTCCCCGACCTTTTATGAGGTATTTCCGCAACTTTGAGAGTGTGCTCTTTTGCTCAAGAAAAATTCAAACACAAAAATCTGAAAAAATCAAAGCACAACACAAAATTCAAAAGAAAGAAAAAAAATGTGTGCACAAAAACGAAAGAGTTGTTGTTGTTGTTGATGAGTGAGCACTCGTAATCGTTTCTTATGTTGCGTTAATGTGTAAAGGAGACCGATATGCTGCTTTCGGTCCGTTTTCATGAGAGTTGGGTTTTTGTTGGTTGGACGAGCACTTGAGTAAAACGAGTGGTTTCTAGTGGCTTAGCTCCACGTTTCCATAATCATTTGTTCCACCTTATCACCCTTAACCTCTCTTTGGCCTTTACACCCTCATATCCTATGTAAGCCCTCATTGTTTGCTTCGTTTTTGTGACATTATTCGTGTACGGGAATGCGAGATTTGGTCCACATTAGATTGCGGGCGTGCTTCCACTAGTCGAGTAGGTGAGTGTCATCACATATATCACCCTGTTCATCATTTGTGCTAGAGTGGAAACCGCGAGAGGTCCGTGATTTGATTGCTAGAGAGCCTTTGTTTAAGCCATGCTATTCATTCTGCGCCGTCTTGTAATTCTCAGCCGTTAGCTTGCTATTTCCTTGCGTCCCATGCTGCTTCGGGACTGATTGCCTTTTGCTTGAGCTACTTGCGGTTTGGTGTTTGTTTGGGAAGTCTTCTTTTGCTCGCCTTGTCCTCTGTTTTCTTTCACGCTTGTTGCTTGAGGACAAGCAACGGTTCGGTTTGGGGGGATTTGATGTCTAATATATTTTCATATATTTAGCCCTCTGTTGTTTGCGTTTCTCTGCGTTTCCTGCGCTTTTGTACGCGTTTCAGCTCCTATTTCTCCCCGTTTTGGCACTGCTGCGTTTTTGTGTCCATTCTGCAGGTACACGCGCATATTTGGAGTATAGGATGCTTGTCGAGAGGTTTCGTGGAGTTTCATTAAGTTTCGTGATGTTTCGAGTTGGTTTCATGCCGATTCGCCTGCGTACGAGCCGCGTTTTGACGTTTGGAGGTGTCCCGGGACCATGGGACGGAGCACGGAGCTCAATTATTCACTTTAGACCTCGTCCCTGCCCTTTAGGATGATCCACGCCTTGTCCCTAGGCCTTGGAGCGAAGTACAAGAAGTTAGAAGCAAAAACGAGCAAAGTACGAACAAGGAAGCAGAGCTGAAGTTGCTGGAAAGGCCTGAAGGACCCGGGACCATACTGTCCCGACCGGGACAACCCCCCTCCCGACCGGGACCACCCTGTCCCGTCCGGGACGACCTCTCTGACGCTTCGTTTGCTTGATTTCTTCGTCTATTTGAACACCCAAAACATTATAATTTCGGATACTTTTCTTTTCTGCATTTTTTTTAGCTTGTTTTAGAAGCTTAGTTTTTCTCTCTCAAAACTTTAAGTTTATGCTTTGCAACTTTTGTAATTTCATTTCCCGACTCAAGCACGTTAATTTGATCGTCTTTATTTGGTAATCGTTGTTTTCGTTCTTTGATTTCTCCTTGCATTTTTCTGATTTTGAGGTATTACTCTCTTCTCCTTTTTATTGTTATTTCATTGTATTTTGTTCTTAATCATGTTTTCATCTATTGTTCTTGTTTTCGTTGTTGAAATCGTCATGTGTGAGTAGTCTTTTATCTAGGGAGGAAGGTGATTGCTTGGGTGTTGTTTTGGTTGAGCTTGGTTGATTGTTTGAGTTAGGTTTTTGTGCTTGCTTTGTTTATGTCTTGCTTGATTGCTCTCGTCGATTCCTTGATCACGTTTTGGCGAGTTTCTAGCACCCTTGAGCTTAAGAACGAAAGCCTAGTTCTAGGGTAGTAGCGAGACTAAACATTAGGACCCTCGTTTGTAAGTTCTGAGCCCGCATTCGAGACCTTGAGGAGCTTAAGTCCGAGAGGCCGAGCGTGATCCTTAGCATGTGCGATACCTACTCATTCCGATCATCATCCTTGACCTTGACTTACCCATTGCCTAACCCGACTCCCTAGACCTTTCCCTTATCGTTAAACCCTTATCTTTCGCTCTAGCTTTAGTAACCAAACAACCACTCGAATCGAGACTAGAATCGTTCAAGATAACCAACATTAGCGACCATCTCCCTGTGGATACGATACCCGACTTGCCCTAGCTACCCTAGTGTTTAGTTCGGTTTTATTTTTTTGATTGGGTGACGCGATTAAACCTTATCAGTGGTTGTGGTGGTTTGTTAGCGCCGTGTACTTTGGCGATAAGGGCGAGCGAGCGGCAATGTCGGTCCTTATGCATCTCATAGACTGGGGTGCAATTGGGACACTGGACTGGTGTGGAACCCGGGATCGACGAGGGACCCAACTCGGCGTCTTGCATAAGGGCGATTAAGGTTAAAAAGATTAAGTTAGAAATGTAACACCCCGTGTTATTTTAACACAATTTGATAAAAGAATTTAATTTCTTAAATTAAATTCATCCTTTTTCCTTACAATAAAAATACGTCTGAATTTTTTTTCGCCAAATAATACTAAATTTCCTAAGTACAAATTTCTAAATTTTGAAAAATAAAATTTGTTGTATTATCTTTAGAATTGAAAAAGAAACACATTTCAAAATTTTATAAAAATCAACACAAAATTTATATCGCCTTTCAAATTTCAAAAAAAAAAAAAAGTTAAGTTATATTTACTATTCATAAAAATAAAAGTAAAACCTTTTATTCATAGAATTCAATTTCGAACATTTTTCGTCTTCAAAATAAAAATGGACCTTTATACCTTTCTCGACTTTAAAATTCAAGTCAACGATTTCAAACACGCAAATCAAGGTCAAACAAGTATCCTCATCCAAATTCAATTACATTAAATGTAAAAACTTAGCATCAAACTAAATTAGTTAGAAAATAATTATTTTATTTCAAAGAAACTAAATTAGTTAAAGAATAATTTCAAAGAAACTAATTTGGTTAAAAATGTAATCATTTTGATGTTTATTTAATAAATCATATTTCTTAATATCTAACTACTATTTCAATTCTATTTAACTAGCACTTTTGAAAACTATCGAAATTTCGAGTCACACTTAACTTAAACTGATAAACGTTTTTACGGTTGATTATAGTTATTTAAATCGTTATTCTTCAACCAAAAAAATATGCATTTTTCGGACTAGTAAATTTTTAATCAAAATTTCGAGGAATCAAAACCCAATTTCTATTTTAGTCCCCTTTCGAAGTTTATTTTCATTTTTATTTTCGATCTTATTTTGAAACATTATTTTAAGATCATATATTTTATTTTGAGACTTTTCGCGTACGCGCAAATCGAAAATTTCAAAAACGAAAAACGAGCCTATTTTTTTAAAGTAGCCGAGCTACTTGGTCTATTACAAGACCATGCTCTTGCCTTCCATCATTTTCTTACACTCATGCATGCTTCTCTTACACATTCATGCATGCAAACACACTTACACACTCCTACATCTTCATCATCACTTCTATTTTAACTTATTTAAATTTAATAATTATACTTTCTAAATACAAAATACATTATACATACTACACTAGTATTACTTTCATTATTACACACAAGACCTCATTTTTTTACTCTACATAAAATAGGTCATCATTTTGTTAACTTACATTTAACATGATTTAACAAACTAATTTCCTTTTCGTTTTAATGTAACCCGTATAAACATTTAGGGCTTAACTTTCGGAGGTCATAAAATGGTCATACGGACTCGGAATTGAGCGAAACAAAAGCCTAAACCATATAACTTTTCGAGACGGATTTAATGACGCTATTTTCGTAGCCGTCGGATCTGCCTAGTTTGAACTAAATTTTCTGCTCTCCTAATTCTTTTTCCCTTCTACAATTGTGCAAGATTAATTGTTTCCTCCTTTATACATGCTATTTCTCTTCCATTTCTTTCTCCTCTTACACACACAAGCATGCTCTATTACACCCTTACACACCTTACACATTTCATCATTGATTGTATTTAGGTATTTAAATTTAATCTTTATACTTCCTAAATACTAAACAAAATACATACATAACATATCAAATTCTTTACTAACTTCCTTATTATTCTCACAAGTGCAAAACACACTCTTTCTCTCTTCATTTGGGCCGTGTATTTACTCTCTTTTTCTCTCTTTTATTTTCTCCCATTTTTCTTCCTAAATCACCTTAAATAAAAACCTTAAGATTATCTTAATATTCCTAAGTATATTTAGTTCTTTAGTGGGTCTTTTGAAGCAAGCTTCCATGGATTATTTTGGGTGAAGTATATGGGTAATATGGGTGAATAAATTCCGGGTCTAAAATTTATTTTAGATCCCTCGACGATTAACATCTAATTTAAGGTGACTAGTTATATCTCATATTATTCTCTTTTAAAATTAATTTGATTATTATTATATTTTTATAAGTATGATTTTTATGTTGAAATATGTTAAACATGATTTATATGCTTGTATGTTTATGTGCTTGTATGTTTAATAATATGATAATAAATAATAAAATGATAATAACTAATAATAATGTTAGTATACTTTATGTTTTTCATTTTTGCATCATATTGTTTTTCATTTTAATTATACACTTTAAGTTGTTGTTTATATGTTTTGGTTATGTTTTATGAGTTTTAAATTTATATAAGTTTATATGTAAAAATTATGTGAAATATTAACAATGAGTTTAAAGTAAAGAAAAATCGAAAATAAAATTTAGACATACATATCACTACTCACGGCATTCCCTTATTTTTTATTTAAAATTTTCACTTTTAATTTTTGTAAATAATATGTTATGTTAAGTTGTATTAAAATGGATGTTATCATGTAAAAAGAATTAAATTAGGAAAATAAATTATAAGTTGTTAAAATTTGGTGTTCTTCATGATCATGTGTGTTCTTCATGATGTTCATGTGTTCTTCATTAGTGTTGCACATTTTGATTCATAATGATTTTATGTTTGTTGTTATTTATTGTTTTTATTAACTAATAAGTTATTATATTAACAACTATATAAATTAAACTAACTAAATCATTAAGAATAAAAAGTTAGAAAATTAAAGTGTTGAAAAACACTATTCATAAACCAAATGAAATTTTTAGTAAAATTTCATTTTAGTGTAAATCGTTTTAGTATAATTAGAATAATTAGAATATAAAAACTTTAAGTTAAAAACCGATAAAAATTGAAAAAATAAAAACTTGACCACCACCATCAATGGCCACGGCATTTAGGGCCAATTTTAGAGTTAAAATTATTTTTATCACTTTTTAGTTTATTGTTAAAATAATTTAATTAGTAATTAATAAGTTTGAATTAAGAAATTAAAAGAAATAAATCAATTTTGATATACATATCATACCACACGGTTTTTACTATTTTAAATGGACCCAATTTAATCAAAATGAATTTATCACTAAGTCACTAAAGTTAACTAGTTGTTAGAAATGAATTTTTGTATAAACCGATTTAGTTAGAAATGAAATATGATAAACCGATAAAAAAGTATAACAATTATAAAAATGAATTAAATCGCGTGCTACTGCCTGTGCAAATTTGGACTGTTGGACTTGGACATACGGACTAAAATGAACCATCCACGACACTATTATTATTAAAAATGACAATCGCTAAATTTAGTAAATAGACGACTAAATTTAACTAAGTCTCGTTTTAAAATAAATATCATTGATCACTGTTTACAAACCAAACTTAACGTTTTTAAAACTAGACTTTTAAAATATTTTCAAAAATCACTAAGTACAAAATGAACTTAACGACTTTGAAACTAGAAATTTATACTTAGAAAATAAAAAGGTTTAGTTTTATACCTAAAATATCTTAAGTATAAATACCGAAAATATCTTAAGTATAAAAATACGTACAAGTATAAGAATACGAATACGTATAAAAATACGTATAAAATACGAAGTATAAAAATACGAATACGTATAAAAATACGTATAAAATACGGTGAATAGTGAATAGTGAAATATTGAAAATAATTGAAAATTTACTAAGTATGGAAAATTGAAAAAATGAATATGTAAATGACTTAAAGTGTTTCGAAAAACACTTAAATAAAATTTGACATATTAATAAACATATCAAATTAGAAACTTAAAAACGTTAATAATTAACAACACTTCAAATAATAAACGAATGTGTTATGTGATCATATGAAACCTACATTTCAAATTAAACGTTTGACGATGAGACTAGGAGAGTCTAGTAACATGTGATATGTAATATCAAATAAATAATGAATATTGAGTAAGTTTAAATAAAAGGTAAAGCTTGGGCCTCAGATAAGGGAACGTCAATCGTGAGTGAAGTGGGGTTAAGATAGTCTTGTGCGGATACCACTATCTCGGCCTTCTAGCGTTGGCTATGTCGAATAGTGTGGTTTAAGCCGGCAGCTTTATTGCTTAGCATCCTGCCCATGCCTAACGCCTTAAGTCGTACTGCCTAAGCCGTACAAGATAATGAATATGCCAATGCTTTTGTATCAGGCTTTAGGAAATAGTCGTTTTATCCAGAGTTAAGGTGCTCTATGAATAGCATAGCCCATTCTTAAAGTGGATATTAGTGTATGCATACTAGACTAGGGTTTTATTCCCCTATTTCGCTAAAGTTACCAGGGCCACCGTGACATTATGTGCTTATGCGCTTTGCGGTTCTGTCTCCTTGCCGTGTTTCGTTCTTAGTGGGCGCGACACTTGCATTCGTTCTTGCCACATGTACAGATCACTTGACGAGATTGTATCTGAAGTTCGAATCATTTCGAACACTAGAAGATGAGATGCAAGTACTATAGTATTCGGCGTGGTTTACGAGTCGAGTAAGTTGCTGCACTATGGTAGTGAGATGCAAGCGACTAGAGTACAATAGTGTGGATACCCATATCCGTACCCTCCCAAACAAAACCCTGTGATGTATCACGGACTTTTATTACGCATGCTTTAACGCTGACTTATACGGTTCTAACTAATGTCGAATTCATTTTGAGTCGTTTTAAATGTTAAAATGTTTAGGTCGCTTCACATCACACTTAAATAAATGTTCATTTTGTCCATTTGGAGTCTAGCTAGGTCCTTGTCCTGCTTCATTTGGCATGAGTTTCGCATTTGCACTACAATTGGCCCTTTTACATTAACAAGGTCTGATTCAGCATTCCTAAATTCCTAAATTTAGGCCCGGTAGCTAAAACCGCTATTTATCCCCCTCTTACACAAAATACGGCTTCACGTCTTACCTTATTTCACAAAAACTATGCAAATACACCCTTTTCATTTTTCCGGGTCTCGGCCCAAACCGAAGCCTAAACCAGCCTCTTTGGCCCGCACTCCAAAGCCCTAAGCATCACAAAATATCTCACAAATATCCCAGCACTTTTCTTGAGCTACACGTTCGAGATTATCACGAAATCTTTCCAAGATATAATTCAACCGAAACTAGGAAACTACACAAAAACTGACCTTGAACCGCATAAGCTTATGCGGTTTGGTAGGACAACCGCATAAGCCTATGCGGTTTGTCCAGCAACCGCATAAGGCTATCACGGTTCCCAGGCCTGTTTTTATCCCCGATTTCCTAATTTCTCTGAGGTTTTTAGTATATATACAGCCCTATACCTCGACCTCAAATCATACTTTCACATCATCTTTCACACACAATTCACAACCAGAATACATCTTTTACACCCCAAATTCTCATCTTACACCCTTTCACATTCACAAAGCCTCACGCACTCAAATCCTTGAGTTCAACACACCATCCCGTGTTGAATTCATCCTCCTTTCAAGTTCAAGAAGCGAAGCTCTGCCCAGATCTGAAGCGTCAGGACAAGGTAGGTACCGATCCACTTGGATCAAAGCATTTTCTTATTTTCTATGGACTAACAAAGGGGTCTACACTTTAGCGCCCCCCCCGGCTTTGGCACCCAGCACGCTTGCACTCCAAGTGTTCTATTTACTTCGGGTACACTCCATATCCGATGACACGCCAAAGTCGCATAAGCAACCGACCTTATAAAATAAACCAATGGACAATTGAACTTTATTTTATTTGTATGCATCTTGCACCCTTTTCTTTTGCATAAAATCAACTTAAACAATGAATTCGACCTTTAACTGAACCGTATTCTTTAACAAGTTATACATGCTAAACTGAGGGTTTCAATCAATCTTTTCAGATCTGCATCGCATTCTTTTACAAACTTATCGCACTTGTACGTAGCGATAACATTAGCTCAAATATCATCTTACAAGGATTGTTCTAGGTCAGTAGAGGCTATTTTTACATAGGCTTTTCTAAAAGGTTTTCATAAATCATTATTTGAATTAACTCTTTTCTAAAGTACCTCACCTTTAGAATCCAACTACGGTTTCACAAGCCTTAGATCTAGGGGTGTCGGCGTGCTCCAAAATCTAGGACATGTTTTTAACTTAGAACATGGTAGCGAGTTCCTATTTTCCGCGATAAATAGGTGGCGACTCCATAATGATTCTTAAAGGTTTTTCCAACTTAATCTTTTTAACTTTAAAATCCGCCCTTAAGCAAGGCCGAGTTGGAGTCCAGATCCCGGGTTCCATGGTTTGGCGACTCATTGAGAGATCTTATTTTTTAAAACCAAAAACTAGCTTTTTCTTTTTAAAAATAAAGAGGTGAAACTTGAAAGTTTTGAACAATCCAAGTATACATATTTGAGCTATGCACATTCGTTTAGAGTCCATTCCTTCTGGAATCTAGGCACCCTTTGCACCCCCGAGAGGTGGTTCCCACATGCAGGCTTGTCCACTCGATAAAGCACATGCCGGACTAGCTTGCCTCTCGCCTCCACGGCTTGCCGTAGCGGCTATCTCGATCGCTTCCCGGTGCTCCCTTCAGAAAACCTATCGCCTGGCGTAAGGAAATGAAGGGGTTAAGTATCTGCCAAAGCGTGCTCGAGGTAGTTGGAGGTGTACCCGTGACTCATTTTTCACCCCTTATTGAGTCATACGTACAAGTTCGAGGCTATGCACCCCATAGTCTTTTTCAAAACGAGCATTTGCATTCATATCTTCGAAAACTCGCTTAAACCTTTCAAAGATAAACGAACCTAACATCTAACAAACTAACACTTTTCAAACAAAACTCTCGCGAATTTTTGAAATAAACCTTTTCAAAATTTCCTTTTCACTAACAAGCAAAAACCCGAGCAAGGACTAAAACCCGAGCTCGTGGCTTTCAATCCTCTAGGTCACACGGCCTAGACTCCGTTTTAACATCCTCGACTCGACTTGCGCGAGCCGAATCCTTCTCTTTTTACACATCCGACTTGAGCTCACCTCGGCAAATCACCGATATCAGTTCGACGGATGCAAAGCAAAATCTTTTAATATCGAGACGAGATGTGCGCACGCATCCTCGCCTCAAAAGCTTCCCTTAGCAAAACCTTTTCGAAAACCTCCTTTTTCAAGCTTAAAATGTCTTTCTAAACAACGGAATGAGCTAAAATGAATGCCTAGAATGAATGTGAGTCTAGTGGGTCGAGTCGTGTCGCTAATATACAAAGTGAAATGCAGGCCTCAGCTGGATACTCGTCGTACTAAGAACCGCCTAGTAATCCCTTACAAGAAACGAACCTACACCCGCAAAATGGCCGGCAATGACGAAGTTACCGCACTCCGTGACCAAGTCACAAAGCTGACCGCTGACCTTGACAGGCTCCTGGCCACCCACACCACTGAGGTGGAACGTATGGAAACCAAGATCAAGGAAGAGGCCGATAGGCACGCCAAGAAACTCCAAGCCATGGAGGAAAGGCTCTACGTCTCGAGCACCTACTCCATCCACAAGGAAAATGAAAACGTGCATACTAGCATCAAAGACGAACTCCCTAACAAGCTCGCCCTTAGTGACCTTCCTGTCTTCCAAGGACATGAAAGCCCGATCATCCACATCCGAGCTTTCAAGTCCCAAATGGCCATCAAAGGAGTCGACGCTAAGCATTGGCTAACTCTCTTCCCGCACTCTCTAGCAGCAGTGCCCAAGACATGGTTCTACTCACTCGACCCGCAACGGGTCCCCACCTTCGAAGAACTCACAGTCGAGTTCGATCGGCGATGATCGAGACAATGAAGACACTCAAGTCTCAATTCGCACCTTAGAAGTCCTATCCCAAAGGACAATGAAGGCTTTACTGACTATCTTACTCGTTGGAAGAAGGCGAGCGCCAAATCCCCAAACCGTCCTCAGCGAGGACGAGCTCGCATCAAGTTCATAAATAACCTACGACCCGTACCAATTTTACATGAGGTGCAAAGAACATTGAACTTCAAAGAACTAACTAAGGTCGGCACTCAAATCGAAGATGACCTTAGGATCGCACCATGGCTAAATACACCGGCCATGCTTATCGTGAGCTCCTCTAAGTCCTCCGTAGCGGTCAAGAACGACGAAAATAAATGCAGTCGGTAACCTTGATGATGACACCCTTGGACGCTTTGAACTACCTTCTCGCCGCCTCCTAAGGCCAAGAGAAACTTCGACCCTCTCTTTATGTCTTACTCCAAGGCATTTCAAAGGTTGGTCGAGAAGAACTATCTACAACCGACGGCCTACTAGCGAGCCGCTCAAGACAAGAAGCCTAAATCTTGGAACCCCAATGCCTTCGTGCATACCACCGAGGCAAGGGCATGACACCGAGAACTGTTTTAGGCTCAAAACGCTATCCAAGATCTAATCGATCAAGGAAAGCTCAAGAAACCATCTCAACCCGCCAAGCCTTCAAACAACGAAAACCCGCTTGGAAACCATGCAATCTTCGCGGGTCAATCCTATACTAGATCGCTCCTACCGATCACACCCTCCGACGACCAAGTTAATGCGCTTCATCGGTGCGATGACGAAGACGATTTAATCGGGTACCTCTTGTGACGGCGATAAGTCACATCAATCAACTTGCAAAGACATCGATCACCTAAAAGCTCTACTTCGCACCGCAGCTAACGCTTGGAACGTCGCGTCCAAAAAGAACTTAGCAACCCGGTCTCGCTCGACACCTTCAAGCTTTTCGTCGAGAAAGACAACGAAGGCTTCACAAACACCTTACACGGTGGAGGAAATTACTTTCCCGAGCAAGAATCACCCACACGAAGATGAACTCATTTCCACTTTCCTCTTCAGCCTACGTGCCGCCTGGCGATACTACTTTCACTTCGCCACGCCGAACTTGAACATCTCATCGAAATTGGCACTCGCATCGAAAGGATCTCACATCTAGCTATGAGGATCCCACCTACCGAAGCACCCTTCGAGGACACACTCTTAAAGGGCGAAGAATACACAACTCGCATGGCTCTGCAAGGCACTCTGACAAACTCTATATGCTCTACGCTGCGGCAGTACAAAAACTAATCGAAAAGGACTACCTCACACCCATCGGACCTATTAACGAGCCACCCATGAATAAGAAATCAAAATCATGGGATCCCAACGCCTTCTGTGCATACCACCGGGGCATGGGACATAGCACTGAGAGTTGTCTCAAACTCAAACATGTCATTCAAGATCTTATCGATCAAGGAAGGATCAAGAAACCTCGGAGGAAAACCACACCTTCCTCCAGCAACGACGCAATTTACATCACAACTCAAGCAACCCAAGCAACTCCAAAGCACTCAGCACTCAAGCACCTCCAACGACCTGAGAAGGCGATGAAGAAGAAGAAGAAGAAGTTCTTTTAGATTCTAATGCTCTTAGTGTCGGGTCATCTGTCGACCCATCTATCCTAGACTCTAGCTTTAGTTTAGATTTTCTATTTACGGAGGCTAGCTCCAAGCAATTTTCTGATTTGTCGAATGATTCTCTTCAAAATAATGAAATGAATAAATTTGCTTACGTCTTGTCTCGAGCTAAAACAAATAACAAAATACAAACAAACAAAAATCAACAAGCAACAAACAACACACAAAATACAAAAGACACTAACTCATGCGAAAGTGAATCATTAAACAAATACATTGCAAACCTTGTGCACCCAAAAACACAAGACCCAATCATCGAGGAAACCATAACCATAAACGTGGGAACCCCCGAAGAACCAAGGGAACTACAACTAGGAGCCTCACTAGACGAACACGAGCGCTCCCAATTTACACAACTCCTAAGCGAATTCAAGGACGTATTCGCTTGGTCATCTGAACATGCCCAGCATCGAGCGAAGCATCGCCGAGCACCGCATCCCCATCAAACCCAGGTTACAAACCCATCAAGCAAAAGCTAAGAAGACTACGTCCGAATGGTCCCTTGTGGTCAAGGAAGAAATCGAAAAACAACTACAAGCGGTTTCATCCAAGTCATCGAGTATCCTGACTGGGTCTCAAACATGGTCCCAGTCCTGAAAAAGAATGGCAAAATTCGAGTATGCGTTGACTTTCGCGACTTGAACAAAGCTAGTCCCAAAGATGACTTTCCATTACCCCATGTGGGCGTCTGGTCGACAACACCGCCGACCACGCCTCCTATCCTTCATGGGCGGCTACGCGACTCTGATCAAATCAAAATGTCACTCGAAGACATGGCAAAACGGCCTTCATTACACCGTGGGGACATATCACATACGCTTATGCCCTTCGGCCTAATCAATGCTGGCGCTACATACCAACGCACCGCTACAACCCTTTTACACGACATGATGCACAAAGAAGTCGAAGTTTACGTCGATGATACGCTCTATTTATATTCATTTTATGCCCCCGGTTCAGTCGCATTTAGCTCGTATTTATTCGTATTTAGTATAACTTTAGGAGCTATTTGTTATATTTCTCGTTACTGCTGCTTTTCATTTACATATTGCAGGTTTTGGTGGTTTTGAGCCAAAACCTGAGACAATTGGAGCAAGTACGAGATTCGAGACGACTAGACCAAGCTTGAGCTCGCACAGGAGCTCGGAGTTCATTTACGAGACCAAAAGACAAGAAGGCCTCGAATAATTAAAGGCCCAAGAAGGGGCTTAAGCCCAAGCCAAGAGGAAGAGTCCGGCCCAGAGTTAGCGGTAGCCACGGCCAGTGGACCGTGGTGGCCCGGCCGACTGGTGTCTTAATCGCCGGGTTTTGTTTTATTTTCTGTTTAATTTCTTGGAAACTATATATATAACTCTTAGGACGAAAATTAGAGGGGATGCTTTATTTTCATAAGTTTAGTCTTAGTTTAGTTTACTGCTTTCTTTTATTTCTCTCTCAAAACTCTAGTTTTAGTTTACTTTGAAGATTCATCGCTTTGTAACCGTCGGTACTCCGTAAGATTTCAGGTTTATTTCAATTGCTTTTATCTATTCTTTGCTATGTCTTCTTTATGCTATTTCGCTTTGCCTTTAATTATGAGTAGCTAATTTCCTAATTAGGGTTTAGGGGAATTTGTGATATATGATTTAGGAACATGTTTTAGGATTAAATTGGTTGATTAAATTGTGCTCTTGATTTCTTTCTACGCGTTTTATATCAATTGAATTAGGATTATTTCGCCTGATCACCGAGTTGTCCGAGTTTAATTGAACCTGAGTATGTTTTGATTTAAGATCGAAAGCCGAGTTAAAACTAGACTTACGCGAGTTAGATGAGTTGAATTTAGTAAGTTGCGAGAGCCCGCTAAATTTGCTTAAGGCTAAATTTGACTCGAGAGAGCGTTTTACAAACCTAGTCAAGTTGCACAATTTAACTCTTCCGTCTTATTAACTTGCGTTCCTGAATCATTGTCATATATGAACCCGATGCCCTAATCTTTCCCTTATTATATTTCTATTCATCTGTTTTATTGCCTGCTTTAGTTTATAGCTAAATCAACACCTTTTTCACACCTCGAGATTGACTGTTTCGCCGAGCTTTAGCTTAGAACTACTCCGTTTCCCTGTGGATTCGATCCCTACTTGCTGCTATCTGCTGTTAGTTGTCATTTAGGTTTATTTTGATATAGGCGATACGACTTTAGCCTTGTCAATTTTGGCGCCGTTGCCGGGGAAACGGCTTAGTTAGTTTTTAGTTTTTGTTTGTCGTTACAGGTTTATCTCCCTTGTCTCAAGGAACCTAGTTCCTTGAGACCGTTTTTAATTGTTTCCTTGTAGTCTTGTTTATGCACAGGTCACCTACAGGTTTGATTCCTTTTGAGCCTGAACCTGAGCGAGCTTTTCATAGACTCCGTAAGGAAGCAAGAAAATTAATTGATCTTGATTTCGAGGAAGCGTCGCATTCGGAGTCTAGTGCAGCGCAATCGTCCTACGGAGAGGACACACCTCCTATTACTCCAGGTTCATCACCTCCACGAGCGACTATGCCTAAACTTTCTAGTCACTCGTTGCCCAAGACGGAGTCGATCCCGCAGGGGTTCACTATACCCAACACGGTCCAGGGTAACTTTGAGATTCGTCTCGCCTTTCTATCTTTGGTGGAGCGCAATCAGTTTGGTGGCAATCCCACTGAGGATCCCGGGAAACACATGCAGGTTTTTACGGACTCGCTTCCACAATCAAGCGGCACGGGATTACTCGTAATCAGTTAGGAAATCTTTGTTCCCTTTCTCACTACGTGACCGCGCTCGTGAGTGGATCACTGATTTGAACAAGGAAGCTGCGGGTATAACGGATTGGCCGAGTCTAGCTCTTGCATTCTATCGCAAGTTCTATCCTCCAGAGCGGACTAACCAACTCCGTAGTCAGATACAGGGCTTCCAACAGAATTTTGATGAGACGTTCGCTGAGGCTTGGGACCGTTACAAACGGTTGATTCGTGAGTGTCCACATCACGGGTTAGGCGACCGGTTGATCATTATGACGTTTTATAATGGGTTGTACGCCGAGAGTCGAGCTATTCTTGACTCAGCTGCTGGAGGTCGGTTCGCTAATAATACCGACGATGATAAGGCGTGGCAAACGATAGAGGAGATGGCTGTACACTCAGCTCAGTTTGGTAAGCCGAGGGGTAATTCACGGTCCGCGCACAACGACCGTGGAAATGAGAGCACGAATGCAATTATGAGCCAACTTTCTGAGCTGAACAGAAAGTTTGATGCTATGCAGGGGGGTCCGAGTGCCCATGTTAATGCTGTTGCAGGGCATGATTCAGGTCACACTACGGGGTATGCTGCACCCCAGGAGCAGGTTTATGCGTACCATTCCAATAATCAAAACCTGCCGTACCAGAATCAACCGGGCTATGATCGGTCGCTGCTATCCTATCGCAACAATAATATACTTAACCCGACTCCCCAACCACCTCAAAATACCCCTTACCAACCTCCCTACAAAACTCAACCACAACCCCCGCCTAACTACCAAAAACCCGTGTACACACCACCACCCCCACAGGTACCCGATCCTATGGCCGAGACTAGGGCCATGATGTCACAGATGCAGCAGGTGATGATGGCTATGCAGGAGTCGCAGAAGACAATGATGCAATTCGTGCAAAAGAGCGATCAGGCTAAGGACGCAGCTATAAAGAACTTGGAGAATCAAGTGGCTCAACTCGCTACTTCGCAAGCTGCGCGTCAACCAGGCTTCCTACCATCGCAGGGCCAACCTCCTAACCCTCCTCCCGATACTGCGTGTGCGATTACGTTGAGGAGCGGTACTTTTTATGATGATCCGAGGGCAAAAGCAGCGCAGCCGGTCGACCGGCAGCCGGTCGTCCAACCATTTGGACTCTTTGGCCGGGTAAGAATGATTTGGGTGTTAATTGGTGTTCTGTTCTTTGCTCAACGCCCCCGATTCCGATTCAGCTCCCATTTCCGGGTTGCCAACGTGAAGAGTCCGCGGCTAAGTTTAAAAAGTTCGTCGACGTCATCAAAATGCTTCAGGTAAATGTTCCCTTCCTTGACCTCGTTACTCAAATTCACCTTATGCAAAATTTTTGAAGGAGGTCTTAGCTCATCTTGAACATTAGAGGATGTGTCGACAGTGGCTTTTGTAGGGGAGGCTAGCACTAGGTTGCAGGGTGGCAAACCTCCTAAACTTAGCGACCCAGGAACGTTTTCCATCCCTTGCTCTATTGGTAAGTTCGTGGTCCGTAATGCCCTATGTGACCTTGGAGCGAGTGTAAGTGTCCTACCCCACTCCCTTTACCAAAAGATGAACTTGTCAGCCTTGAGTCCTACCCACATTACCTTACAAATGGCTGACCGTTCGATTAAGCGCCCTTTAGGCATACTACAAGACGTCCCAGTATAGGTTGGAAAATTCTTTATCCCTGTCGACTTTGTAGTGGTTGATATGCCCGAGGATGTCCACATACCTATCATTTTGGGGAGACCTTTCACACACCTTTAGTGCGATTATTGGCGTGGGCAATAGGACGATAGCCTTTACGGTGGGGGTGAGAGGTTGACTTTTACCCATTCGACACCAGCGATGCCTATGCGTTTAGAGTCGGCTTGTCTTTGTTAATGTTATACCTCAGTCTCACTCTACGGAGACACTTTGGAGGTCGCTTCTTTGTCTCCTCGTGTGCGGTGTTCTTTCTGAGGATGGTGCAAGGTTGGTTTGGGGGAGCGGAAAGTGCTTAAAGCCGACGTGTTTGACGCTAGTGATGGAGGAGGGCCTACGGTTCAGTCGCTTGGAGCACAGGGGCGATTTGGAGAGCCATTTCGCGATCGCGGACCCACGATGAATGACTACGCTACGCTACCTCGAGTTGGAGAAGTACTTTGGCGAATGAATGCTATTTCGCCGAGTGAAGCTGTCGCAAATGGCCAACAACCTTGGCCTCCGTATTAATGATGATTTTGGAGCTTCGAAGAGTCGTGCGGGACTATAAACCAGCGCTTCCGGGAGGCAACCCGATGACGTTGTACTTTAGTTTGCATTTGTACTTTGTTTGGTTTATTTTCATGACTTTTGGTTTGATTTCGAGCCTTGAGAGGCGAGGGTCTTTATGGTCGATTTTAGCGCGAGTACTTTTGGACCTTGTCCTTACTATTTTTGAAGAAAACCCTACGAGTATCCATGCCAGCCAAACCGGCAATGAGACTCGACCGGACCGGCCGAATTTGAAAGCGAAGAAAAAGCGAAAAATCGAAAAATTGCATGGAGCGGCCGGCCACGGCCGGCCTGGACCGGCCCCACACACCGTTGTTAGCCGTTTTCGTTTTCTTGCGTGCTATGCTGAAGTACTTCAACGTTGGACTGATTTGGACGCATATACGGGGATTTTTAGCCCCACTCCACGCTTCACTTCGGTTTGGGGGAGCTCCGCCTTTATCATGTGAGCCACTTTACCCCTTTTACCCTCCTTTTTCGTTTCATTTTCCTTCCCCTTATGATTTGTGTCCTCCTCTACTTTTGTGGTTGTGCTGCTTTCCACATTGAGGACAATGTGTGATTTGGTTTGGGGGAGGAAAGCTCTTTCGCGCTTTGCATTTTTATTTTGTTTGCATTTTTATTATAAAAAAACCCAAAAAACTTGAAAAATTCAAAAAAATACAAAAATACGAGTCTTTTTGGTCTGCTTTGTCCTGCTTTGTCTAGTTTGGAGAATGGATTAGTGCATTAACTTTGATCTTTAGTATCTTTGAGTCGACTTCCTATTGTCGTAGCTTGCACGATTGGTTTGTTTCCTGTTAATAGATTGCGAGCCTTAACACTAACCCACTTGTATTTGCTTAATTCTTTCTGCTTTTCGCTTGTTTACTTTCGACTTTGACATTCGAGCTTGGCAATTGGTTTGTGGAATGTTTGGTGTTGGTTTGTGGTTTGATTTGGAAAGATATATATATGTTGGAGCAATGCTTCGATGCTCTCGGAGGGGACTCATTGACTTGAGTAACCACAGTGGCCATGAATTTGGCTGCGACCGGGAGTATGAGCAATAACGTAACCCTTAAGGAAATATGTGTACCCGAGCGCGATTTTTACCGAGTGAACGTCAAGCTAAACGGTACTACATACGAGGGATGCTCCACATTTGCCAGAATAAAGAAAAGAAAAAAGAATGCGAAGAAAAATGGTAATGATGTGGAAGGATTTGGTTGTATGGAAAGTGGTTCGTACGGTTGGCCTTGCTTGAATTGATTTGTCGTTAGTTTACTTTTGCGTAAGCGTTAGAGGCTAGTATTGCGATGTGGTGTGAATGGTTGAGACTTGTGCTCTATTTACGGTGAAATAGACTTTGGTTGTATTGTTTATGTGCATAGGTCGTCCACTTTGAGATACTAACGTGATAAGTTTGTGTCGCTTTGATTTTCTCCGATGCTTTTTGCTTGAGGACAAGCAAAGGTTTGGTTTGGGGGAGTTTGATACGCTCTATTTATATTCATTTTATGCCCCCGGTTCAGTCGCATTTAGCTCGTATTTATTCGTATTTAGTATAACTTTAGGAGCTATTTGTTATATTTCTCGTTACTGCTGCTTTTCATTTACATATTGCAGGTTTTGGTGGTTTTGAGCCAAAACCCGAGACAATTGGAGCAAGTACGAGATTCGAGACGACTAGACCAAGCTTGAGCTCGCACAGGAGCTCGGAGTTCATTTACGAGACCAAAAGACAAGAAGGCCTCGAATAATTAAAGGCCCAAGAAGGGGCTTAAGCCCAAGCCAAGAGGAAGAGTCCAGCCCGAGTTAGCCAGGCCGGCCGGTCTGGTGGACCGGCAGCCGGCCGGCCGGCTCTGGTGTCTTAATCGCCGGGTTTTGTTTTATTTTGTGTTTAATTTCTTGGAAACTATATATATAACTCTTAGGACGAAAATTAGAGGGGATGCTTTATTTTTCATAAGTTTAGTCTTAGTTTAGTTTACTGCTTTCTTTTATTTCTCTCTCAAAACTCTAGTTTTAGTTTACTTTGAAGATTCATCGCTTTGTAACCGTCGGTACTCCGTAAGATTTCAGGTTTATTTCAATTGCTTTTATCTATTCTTTGCTATGTCTTCTTTATGCTATTTCGCTTTGCCTTTAATTATGAGTAGCTAATTTCCTAATTAGGGTTTAGGGGAATTTGTGATATATGATTTAGGAACATGTTTTAGGATTAAATTGGTTGATTAAATTGTGCTCTTGATTTCTTTCTACGCGTTTTATATCAATTGAATTAGGATTATTTCGCCTGATCACCGAGTTGTCAGGAGTTTAATTGAACTGAGTATGTTTTGATTTAAGATCGAAAGCCGAGTTAAAACTAGACTTACGCGAGTTAGATGAGTTGAATTTAGTAAGTTGCGAGAGCCCGCTAAATTTGCTTAAGGCTAAATTTGACTCGAGAGAGCGTTTTACAAACCTAGTCAAGTTGCACAATTTAACTCTTCCGTCTTATTAACTTGCGTTCCTGAATCATTGTCATATATGAACCCGATGCCCTAATCTTTCCCTTATTATATTTCTATTCATCTGTTTTATTGCCTGCTTTAGTTTATAGCTAAATCAACACCTTTTTCACACCCCTGAGATTGACCTGTTCTGCCGACTTTAGCTTAGAACTACTCCGTTTCCCTGTGGATTCGATCCCTACTTGCTGCTATCTGCTGTTAGTTGTCATTTAGGTTTATTTTGATATAGGCGATACGACTTTAGCCTTGTCAGTCGACGATATGATCGTAAAGTCAAAGGAGAGAAGTGGTCACATCACTAACCTCCGCAAGTTCTTCACTCGCCTACGACAATACAAAATGCGCCTCAACCCCCAA
Organism: Dianthus caryophyllus; assembly: GCA_023091065.1. Taxonomy (NCBI): domain Eukaryota; kingdom Viridiplantae; phylum Streptophyta; class Magnoliopsida; order Caryophyllales; family Caryophyllaceae; genus Dianthus; species Dianthus caryophyllus. The sequence goes on from CM041520.1 coordinate 8,653,704, forward strand.
AAATGTACTTTTGGAGTTAAATCCGGTAAACTACTAGGACATGTAGTGAGCCAAAGAGGCATCGAGGTCGACCCCTCAAAAGTCAAAGCAATCCTTGAAATGCGACCCCCGGAGAACCTCGACGAAATTCGAAGTTTCTTGGGCCAAATCCAATACATCTCGCGCTTTATCAGCAAACTCACCATGATATGTGAACCAGTTTTCAAGAAACTCAAGAAAACCGACCACGTTGAATGGGACGAAGAATGTCAAAAAGCATTTGACAAGGTCAAGGAATTGCTAACTAACCCACCGGATTCTGATCGCCCCAAGCGGATCTACCGCTATCCTTATACCTTACAACCACATCTACCGCCATGGGCGCCATGCTCGCTCAAGAAATAAACGGTGAAGAACACGCAATCTACTACATAAGCAAGAAATTTCTCGATTACAAACTCGATATTCACCCGTCGAGAAGAGTTGTCTAGCCTTAGTGTGGTCATCCAAGAAACTCCGTCATTATATGCTAGCACACCAAACGAAGGTCTATTCCAAAATGGACCCCGTAAAGTACCTCTTCGAAACACGTGCTTAACTGGACGAATGCCGATGGACATTGCTCCTGGCCGATTCGATCTTAAATGCGTACCTCAAAGCAATCAAGGGATGAGCAGTCTCCGATTTCCTAGCCGAAAATGCAATCAACGAAGAACCAATCATCGACACAACATCCCTTCCAGACGATGGGATCTACAACATCAACCAAGAACAATGGGAGTTATACTTCGATGGCTCCTCCAACTATCGAGGATGTGGAGTAGGAATACTTCTCATATCCCCGAATGGCGAACACACACCTTTATCAATCAAACTGGACTTTGACGTTACAAACAACGCCGCGGAATACGAAGCATGCTTGCACGGTCTCCAAGCAGCGCTTGTACTCAACGCCCGCAATATAAGAGTCTATGGGGATTCCTCCCTCATAATCAACCAAGTATCCAGAGCATGGAAGATACTTAATGAAAACCTGGCACTATACCAAAGCAAAATACAAGAGCTCATAAACGAATTTTATCACGTAGAATTCATACACCTCCCACGCGAAGAAAACCAATTCGCCGACGCGTTATCCAAACTCGCGTCACTAATCAACATACCCCCGGGGATGGAAACGCTACCCATTGTCGTGGAACGACGGAACGAACCCGCCTACATATGTGACATTGAAACCGAAGAAGAGCAAACCGACCCTTGGTACCAAGCAATCATCAACTACAAGACAAACGGTGAATACCCACCAAACATTGACAAACGAGCCAAACGCGCCCTACGCCTGTTATCATCACAATTCGTGATGGAAATGGGCAAACTACTCAAAAAGACACCCCAAGGCACACTACTCTTATGTGTCGATCACAAAAAGGGACACGATATCATGTCCCAGTACCACGATGGCGAAGTGCGGACCACACATGAACGCACGAGCCATGTGCAAACAAATCATAAGGCTAGGATGGTCTTTGGACAACCATGGAAGCCGATTGCGCCAAAATATGTCAAACATTGCCATAATTGTCAAATCTTTGCAAGCGTGCAACACATACCTCCTTCACCACTATACGCTTTAACCTCGCCATGGCCTTTCTCCACATGGGGAATTGACGTCATTGGCAAAGTACAACCCGTGGGAGCAGGAGGACAACGCTTCATCCTCGTGGCCATCGACTATTTCACCAAATGGGTCGGGCCGCATCATACCGCGTCGCTAGGCACGAAAGAAGTTCACGAAATTCATACAAAACAACATCATTTGTCGCTACGGCATACCCCACGAATTCATCAAACCAAGGCACACACTTCCAAGGAGAGGTCGAACCACTCCTCCTCAAATACGAGATACAACGACACAAATCATCACCCTACCGACCACAAACTAACGGCGGCCGAGGCAAAGAACAAAACCGTCAGATCAATCCTCAAAAGATGATCGACACCGCCACGACCGCCCAACAAAATCCCATTTGCATTATGGGGATACCGCACAACCATCCGCACACCCACAGGCATGACACCCTATTTCCTAACCTACGGGATGGAAGCCGCTCAACTGTAGAAATCGAGATGCAATCCCTTCAATTCTCATGGAAGGCATATTCCTGAGGCCGAATGGGCACGCGAACGATACGAACAACTCATCCTCTTAGACGAAAGACTGCCATACATTCACTAAATGCAGTCCGAATGTATCAATCTCGCCACAACGCGCCTACAAGAAACGGGTTACGCCACCAATCATCAAAGTGGGTGACCTAGTACTCAAATCACCCGAGCACCATTACCAATGATCCAAGAGGAAAATTCAAACCCAATTGGGCGGACCGCATTTGGTCAAGGAAATCCTTCCTGAGGAGCCGTGAAACTAATCGACCTTGACTGGTCAGGACTTAGATTACCAACAAATCTTGATCAACTCAAGAAATACTACCCCTAAAACACAAACGCTTCTGCAAAATTTCAAAAACAAAACTCACTCTCGCATGGGTGAACTACGCTCGGTTTGATTCCACGCACTGTGGATACGTAGGCAGCTTTGCAAAGAGCTCAACCGAATCACACGAACTACGCCGGTTTGATTCTGTATTCAAAAGCAGATACGTAGGCAGCTTGTCAAAAGTACAACCGAACTTTTCTAGCACGCATGCCCAAAGCTTAAAAAGGTCAAGGGCGTTGCACTCACAAAAAGACACGCTCAAAGCTTAAAAAGGTCAAGAGCACAGTCAACACAAAAACAAAACACAAATCCAAGTCCAAAGCTTAAAAAGGTCGAGGACTTAAAAACGGAACAAGTCAAACAGGCGAATCCAAAGCTTAAAAAAGTCGAGGATTTAATGCGAATGTTCAAAGCTTAAAAAGGTCGAGAACATTTAAAAACAAACAAGAGAAAACAACGAGACAAGACAAAAGCAAATTAATTCTATTTTATTACTTTATTTAGAATTTTTCGCAATTTAGAAAGGAGCTAGGAACAAGCCTCCTTAGCCCTTTATTCAAATCTAAAACATGTATTTAAATAAAGGAATTTTTCTAAACTAAACAAAACAAACTACTCAAGCCATCTTCTGACGCTTCGGATTAGCCTCTTCATCCTCAAGGGGCCGCTCCGCCACAATCTTCGAACTCAGCACAGGGACAGATCTCTCAAAACCTGGGGGCTCCACCGGGTCCTCATCCTGCTCAACTGGGGGCTCCTCGATCCTTGGCCCTAGACGATCTTTAACGGTCACCTTCGGTCCAATCCTTTCCCGCGCCGGTCTCGAAGTAGAAACACCTGCACCAACAAAGATAAAGATCACCATAGTCCCTCCTTTCGCAAGACCGCCTCATCGCCAAGGAGGGCCTTGGCCCATTCTTTCCCTCCTCCTTTGATTCTCACGCCCTTAGGATCATTGGAACGGTACCACCGCAGTGTATAGAAGTCCGTAACACCTGCTAGACTCTATATGCTCCCAAGACAAATGTCTCAAGTAATACTGGTCCGACCATCCTCGGATCCAAGCATCAATCGTTTGGTTGTTTAGGACAACAACCCTCTAACTCGAGTATCCTGCTCGGGTTTGGTTTGAAGCAAGCCGATTTGCCTCTTCGCCGAAGAGGAGGAATCCACACTCCTCGTTCAAACCCGCACAACATCAACCCACGAGACACATTTGCAATAGACGGCGCCGTAACCGCCGTAATACCCCACCAAGACACGTACCAACGAATGATGCTCTCCTTCACAAACCACCGGTAGTAGTTTAGCGAACGCTCCCGAGGATCAGCCCACTCCATCTTCCGCGCGACGTCGTCTCCGCCGCCTTGAAGACACTTCCAAGGGAAGAGCTTTATACACACTTAGCCTCTCCATGAGCCAAACGTTGAGAATCCTAGCGCAACCCTGCATGCGAGCTCGCACGATTAGCATAATCGGCCGTCTAAGCCCGGTATGGTCTCCGCTAAGATCAACGCAAGGATCATATCCTTTCCATCTCTTCGACAACACGAGCATACCTCGCGTTCGAACACTCCATCCGCATGGACCCCGCAAAGCATAACGATGAACCAAACAAAGCAAGGGCCCTCCGCCTAGAACGGTCCGAAATACTAGTATCGCCTTTATTCATATATCGTTGACACAAGAGAAGCATGTTTACCTTGCCTCCCTCAAACAAACCTCGCAAAGATGAGCGTTTGTCATCCCAAGGAAGTTTCGCAACATCCCGCTGTAACAAATCTCGCTCCTTACGACCACAGGAGTAGTCCGTTTCGACCATCCGGCAATGGCCGAGAACTCCTCCATCAAAGGGCACACCTCTCCCCCGGGAAACCTAAAAACATGCAAGCTAGGATCCCAATAATCTAAGCACGAATCAAGGAAGTCAAGATCGACTTTCATTTGGCGAAAGCCAATAAAAACACCCGCCATCATCATACACCGCCTTCTTCATTGCCGAACTTAAGGAGGAAGTCCACTTCTTCAAAAGAGCGTCAAAATGCTCCTCCATTTTCTTGGATACAAAACTTTTATAAATATACCTAATATGTTTATGAGAGCAAAAGCTTGTATTAAGAGAAAAGAAGAGAAGTAATTGTGAATGAGGATTATAGCACGCACCCCCCCTCCTTATATACGAAACACCTTACGGAATATGGAAACTCAGCATTAAAAGCCAAGCCGTCAAACCGCATGGCCCTATGCGGTTTGCCCACCAAACCGCATAAGCTTATGCGGTTTGAAGCTTGAACCGCATAAGGCTATGCGGTTCAAGGGACGGGTTCTCTCACAACTTTCCTAATTTCGTTTTTCCTAAAACACTACGACCTACAGTGGGCTACGACATTCTTTTGTTGTTCCCATGCACCGGCATTACATTTCGCTTTGGCAACAAACGATTCATACCACGCGTCAAAACACAAACATTTTCGACATTCATGCAAGCTCATTTCGCATTCAAAATGAACTTTTCGCAAAAACATTTCTACAACCTAAAATAAACATCAATGCATCCCACTCGGGAATCATACCACTTTTTCAAAACAAGCCTACCAAACAGGTTTATCAGCGACAATCAAGTACAAGCTACAACAACCAAGTTCACAGATCAAGCTACAACAACATGTACACAAAGGTTCATACAATCTATGTTACACAAATTCACTGCGGATGATCTACGCCGACATCACAAACTCACGCCGACCGAGCTGCCTCACCCGGCTCGACATTAACCGAGCTGCTCGCCACCCATGCCATCCTCCACCTGTGGGCTAACCGCCATAGCTTCTTATGACCCTCCTTAGCCCCCTGCGATACACAACACAAAAACACTTCACATTTCTCTCCATTTTGCCTTAATTTCACTCAAATCAAGCCAAACTTAGGGGGGAAATTTCAAATTAACAATATCCCCACTTTGCCTTAATTTCATTCAAATTAAGCCAAACTCGAGGGTAACACAAAAACATGCATCTCACTAGTTTGATCATCACCATGTTTCATACCTCGATCAAACCGGGGCTCACTCACATATACAAGACAAGTACATACCTTCTTCACCTGCCAGTCATTTGTCCATGCCCGCGTCGATGGTCACCGCAAATCGATGGCAAAGTGAAAGCACGACGACACCCGACTCGTCAGACTCAGCGGTGGTAGGGAAGTCACCAGTCGCCCGCCATCTCCTGATCAAATTCCTACAAAACAATTTCAGACCAAGACATACATCGCCAGTGGAATTTTTTTCGCAAAATTACCTTACGCACCTCAAAAGAAGCAAGATACCTCAATCGCCCGCAAGCAAGCCGAGACTCATGGCGGCCATAGTCTTCCTCAGACAGAGAAGACTCACCGACTCTCCTTCCGTACAACGCCACCCGATCCCGAAGCGAAACTCCTCGCCAAACAGACCTCTACGGATCTCAGCACCATCTGAGCCGCCACCCTACCGAAAGACCAAACGCCTCCAAGGTACCAAACCGCCCATACGGGCGTCGCCAGTACAAGTCACTGGTCTCTCGTGACCGCAAACCTAGCTCCAATGCCCTCGTGAATATCCTCAGATCGCCCCACTGAACGGCATTTAACTACAAACAAAGACAAGACAAACACTCATAAATACCAATACAATCATTTTAAGTACACTTTATTTAAAATGGTTCAAGCACAAACCTCATCAAACCGCATCCGGTTCAGACGATCCCGAACATCGTCATACGACCAGTTAAACGCAAAGACGATTACATCGCACCCCAAGCACGTCGCCGGTACTCCTCACGATCCTCACAAAGACGCTGGGGAAGCAGAAAAGGGAAGTGGCTAAGAATCCACGACTGCGCACACAAGAAACAAAAACACGTCATAAAGACAAAGACAACAAAAATGAACAACAAGACAAAAACAAAACCAACACTTACCTCCATCAAGAAGCCAGGCGCGACCAAGGACAGTCTCGACCCTCGATCCATGACCCGCGGCCTCACGGCATCCATGCAGAAACGAATGCACAAACCCAGAGACGGCGTCACCCAGTCAAACGTCCCAATTGCATTCCAGTCCAGGAGATGCATAAGGACCGACGTCGATGCCCGTTCACCCTTATCGCCGAAGTACACGGTGCTCACAAACCACCACAACCACATATGAGCATTCTGCTCGTCGCTCCACTCCGAGGGGCCATACTCGGTCTTCCCCTCAAAATACTCCAAGATATAGCTCGTCTTGAAGGTATAGGGGCGACCACAAATCACCTCCAAACCACCGCCAACCGCGGCGGTCACAACCTCGTCCACAACGGACGGCGCAAACTCAAAATCCATGTCGCGGTCCCCAACTGGCGGCCGTTATGACCGCGTGCATCAGACAAGGTAATGCCGGCCTCAAAGCCGCATATGGAACGCCGTCGTGGTGTCCCAATACCTATCCAAGAAGGCCCGATCAACATCGGGTTCGCGTCTGCTTCTTCCTCGCAATCTCCTCCAATGGCCAACCAACGGGCCAAAAGCACTACGCAACACCCAAGCTTGCGCCCTCGGCGAAGCCTCTCCTCAAAGCACACATTGCGGACGAGGCCCGAGAAAGTCCTCATCGAGCCCTTATCCCAACCCATCGCCGCCGATAGGAAACATGTCTCTCTCGGAGCAAGCTAAGGTTGTGGCCATCCCAACCCTTCGCGAAAGCCCTGCTCAGCGTGATTTTCGCGGCCTAGAGCTACTCGCCCTAGGCGCGACCTCCTCAGCCTGCTCCTCAGCAGCATCCATCTCAGCCTCCAGCTCCTCCACAAACTCCTGAGCAAACGCATCCGCCTCCTCCTCCTCAGGATCGCGCACAGGAACATTTCTCCCACGGCCCCTACCTCGTGACTGACCACGTCTCGTGGGCAGATCACGAGGGTCAGCATCCCTCTCACTACGAGTACGCCTCAAACCACTCGAGCTAGAGGCTCCCTCGGTCCTCGAGCTAGCACTCCTGCGGGATTTCGACCTCGTAACACGACTAGAACCTTCCCCTGCAACCAAACACAACCAACACATACAGCTATAATACATGCAAGTATACAACTTGGCATACACATACGCAAATATACACAAATAATATACACGTAATACATATACATTCCTTTTAACACATTGCACTATACACTTCACAGAGCATTTTTAGGCCTAATTCACAATTAAGCCGAAAACCGTTCTCTACGCTTCAAAATCACAACTTTATGGTTTCTACGCGCCATAATAGTCCCCAACAACAACCCATTACAAGCAATTGCATTTTGGTCATCCCGATCAAAAACCCCCAATTCGCCCTAATTACTCCGTATAACTACGACTTAAGACGGCGATTTGAAAGCTTTAACTCGACTTTTTCGCAAAACTAACGTTATAGGCATGCTATACTCACTATGGGCATCCTACACCGAAGTTTAATTGAAATTCCGGGTCGGAAAATCCGGGTTCGTTTTCGGGCCCGAAACCTAATTTGGACGTTTTTCACACAAAGACGGTCTAAATCACAATCAATTCACACATACACGTTCACATGGCATAATGCAACACAATGACGTCAATTTCAAGCATTCAAACGGCAAATTTCAAGCAAAACTCGGGTTTTCATCCAAAACCCGTCTTTTCAACATTTCAAGGCAAAACTAGCTAATTACAACGACAAATAACGTAAAAGCAAGTTAAAATGGAGCATTACCTCGTTCCATAGCAAGGCAACGCAAGAGAAATGAGCAAAAACGGTTGAGAAATCGAAAAATGACGTTTTTATGTGTTGAAAACCGAAAATGAGTATAATGGTATACTCACGGCCTCACTCGTGTTTATATAGCCCCCTACTGCCACTAAGGCAAACCGCATAACCTTATGCGGTTTGCCCCATGAACCGCATAAGGCTACGCGGTTCCCGCCTGTGGTTTTTCTCGGTTTTTTCCCGTTTTACGCCTACTTTTCGATCCCTAGCTCATCCTAGCTCGCATACAACTCCAAGTACGTCCCGTGCTTGGGTCAGGGCGTCACCTACAGCCCGCCATACGCGTATGCTAAGCATTTAGTGTACGGTACAGAAACAGAAGCACGAACACTCTTTACGAGCATTTACATCACCTTCTCCTCAACGGGAGGCGATCATATGCAACCACAACTACATAGACACTCCTCGGCGAGCCTAAGCACATGCACTCTGCAATATACACCTAACTCCAAGCATTTCACTCTACATAGACGCTCCTCGGCGAGTTCAAGCACAAGCATTACACAGACGCTCTTTCACGAGACCTACACTAACACTTACACGAACTGCCTACAAGCATATGCACCCTGCACTCTAGCCCTTTTACATCCAACACATGCAATACGAAGACATTACAAGCACAAGCACCAGCATCAACATTTGACATTACAAGCACACGCAAAGGCACCAAACGACGACAAGCACGACGAAGACATCCGGCAGGCCCTTATAGCATGCACGGACCGCCAAGTCCTTAAAATGCGCACGCCCCTCCCCATTTAGCCCGGTTCGAAGTCCTCGTCTCACCCATGGACACATGCTTCGTTCCGCTGACTATATCGAGACTGTAATGGTCCGGATATGGTCGTAGGAGTTTGACTAGCGCTCTAGTCCGAGCTCAGTCAAACTGGGGGCTCTGTGGATACCCATATCCGTACCCTCCCAAACAAAACCCTGTGATGTATCACGGACTTTTATTACGCATGCTTTAACGCTGACTTATACGGTTCTAACTAATGTTGAATTCATTTTGAGTCGTTTTAAATGTTAAAATGTTTAGGTCGCTTCACATCACACTTAAATAAACGTTCATTTTGTCCATTTGGAGTCTAGCTAGGTCCTTGTCCTGCTTCATTTGGCATGAGCTTCGCATTTGCACTACAATTGGCCCTTTTACATTAACAAGGTCTGATTCAGCATTCCTAAATTCCTAAATTTAGGCCCGGTAGCTAAAACCGCTATTTAGCCCCCTCTTACACAAAATACGGCTTCACGTCTTACCTTATTTCACAAAAACTATGCAAATACACCCTTTTCATTTTTCCGGGTCTCGGGCCCGAAACCGAGCCCAAACCCAGCCTTTGGCCCGCACTCCAAAGCCCTAAGCATCACAAAATATCTCACAAATATCCCAGCACTTTTCTTGAGCTACACGTTCGAGATTATCACGAAATCTTTCCAAGATATAATTCAACCGAAACTAGGAAACTACACAAAAAACCCAACCTTCGAACCGCATAAGCTTATGCGGTTTGGTGGGACAACCGCATAAGCCTATGCGGTTTGTCCAGGCAACCGCATAAGGCTATGCGGTTCCCAGGCCTGTTTTTATCCCCGATTTCCTAATTTCTCTGAGGTTTTTAGTATATATACAGCCCTATACCTCGACCTCAAATCATACTTTCACATCATCTTTCACACACAATTCACAACCAGAATACATCTTTTACACCCCAAATTCTCATCTTACACCCTTTCACATTCACAAAGCCTCACGCACTCAAATCCTTGAGTTCAACACACCATCCCGTGTTGAATTCATCCTCCTTTCAAGTTCAAGAAGCGAAGCTCTGCCCAGATCTGAAGCGTCAGGACAAGGTAGGTACCGATCCACTTGGATCAAAGCATTTTCTTATTTTCTATGGACTAACAAAGGGGTCTACACTTTAGCGCCCCCCCCCCGGCTTTGGCACCCAGCACGCTTGCACTCCAAGTGTTCTATTTACTTCGGGTACACTCCATATCCGATGACACGCCAAAGTCGCATAAGCAACCGACCTTATAAAATAAACCAATGGACAATTGAACTTTATTTTATTTGTATGCATCTTGCACCCTTTTCTTTTGCATAAAATCAACTTAAACAATGAATTCGACCTTTAACTGAACCGTATTCTTTAACAAGTTATACATGCTAAACTGAGGGTTTCAATCAATCTTTTCGCATCTGCATCTGCATTCTTTTACAAACTTATCGCACTTGTACGTAGCGATAACATTAGCTCAAATATCATCTTACAAGGATTGTTCTAGGTCAGTAGAGGCTATTTTTACATAGGCTTTTCTAAAAGGTTTTCATAAATCATTATTTGAATTAACTCTTTTTCTAAAGTACCTCACTTTAGAATCCAATCTGGTTTCACAAGCCTTAGATCTAGGGGTGTCGGCGTGCTCCAAAATCTAGGACATGTTTTTAACTTAGAACATGGTAGCAGGTTCCTATTTTCCGCGATAAATAGGTGGCGACTCCATAACAGTTCTTAAAGGTTTTTCCAACTTAATCTTTTTTAACTTTAAAATCCGCCCTTAAGCAAGACGCCGAGTTGGGTCCGATCCCGGGTTCCACAAATAGCCTACTCAGTGGTCAGGCTCGTAAGCAGTATGTGTTGTTTGTTGTTTGATTAAATGAGAATGAGTGTGTACCATCTTCGAAAACTAAAGACCACAACTTTCTGAATTGAATCGAGTCTGCATGATGAGAATGATACAATACGTATGTCTGTTTGCGATCTGATATCGCATTGTAATCCTGTTGAATTATTGTGATACTATTGCTATGATATTATATGTTAATTGCTTTCATAACTGAATATCATGCTTATATGATTTATCGCTTTAAACCGCATGCTTATTATGACTTATATGTCTTTATGTGCTATATGTAATAAGTATGTTTATATTTTTATCATAATGTTATAGTTATAAAGCGATAGTAATAAACCAAATTAATTGAAATCGAGGGTAAGTATGAGCATAGCTAGTCATCACGCCAAATGCGCACCCCCACCAGTTTATTGTGCAGGAAAAGCGTGGACCGGATGCTTGGATTTTGGGACGGGACCAGCTTATATTTTATGTTTTACCTTCGTTTGTTTTCGAGAGAGATGTAATTTATATAACGCCACTCTTTTAAATTCCGTACTTAGAGTCGTTTAATTCGACTCTTGAACGATGGTGTAATATTTCGGGTTATTTGTATAATTAATAACACTGGTTTAAGACTAAATTAATTCCCGCCTTAGTAATTAAAGTCGACTAAAAACCAGGTTGTTACAAGAAAAACCTTTGAAAACTGTTTGGAGTCGCCTCCTAATTATCGCGGAAATTAGGAACCTGCTATCATGTCTTAAGCTAAAAACATGTCTTAGATTTTGGAGCACGCCGACACCCCTAGATCTAAGGTTGTGAAACCAGATTGGATTCGGGGTGAGGGTACTTAACTAAAGATTAATTCAATTAATGATTTATGAAAACCTTTTAGAAAAGCCTATGTAAAAATAGCCTCTACTGACCTAGAACAATCCAAGTAAGATGATATTTGAGGTAATGTTATCGCTACGTACAAGTGCGAAAAAGATGATAAAAGAATGCAGATGCAGATGCAAAAGATAGTTTAAAACCCTCAGTTTAGCATGTTTAACTTGTTAACGAAAACGGTTCAGTTAAAGGTCGAATTCATTGTTTAAGTTGATTTTAATGCAAAATAAGAAGGTGCAAGATGCATACAATTAAAATAAAGTTCAATTGTCCATTGGTTTATTTTAAAAGGTCGGTTGCTTATGCGACTTTGGCGTGTCATCGGATATGGAGTGTACCCGAAGTAATAAGAACACTTGGAATGCAAGCGCGCTCGGTGCGAAAGTCGGGGGGGCGGTAAAGTGTAGTCCCCTTTGTTAGTCCATAGAAAATAAGAAAAAGCTTTGATCCAAGTGGATCGGTACCTACCTTGTCCTGACGCTTCAGATCCGGCAGAGCTTCGCTTCTTGAATTTAAAAGGAGGATGAATTCAACACGGGATGGTGTATTGAACTCAAGGATTTGAGTGCTTGAGGCTTTGAGAGAGTTGTGAATTGTGTATGCTGTAAATTCTGTGTGGAAATTGTATTGAAATTGTGTGTTATGAGGTCGGGTATAGAGGTGTATATATACCAAAAACCTCGGAGAAATTAGGAAAACCGGGGATAAAACCAGGCAGGCAAACCGCATAGGCTTATGCGGTTGCCCTGGTAAACCGCATAGGCTTGTTCGTCAAGAAAACACCTGGGGGCTTCCTAAGATATTTTTGAGGGTTTAGGGCTTTGGAGTGAGGGCCAAAGGCGGGTTTGGGCTCGGTTTTGGGCCCGAGACCCGAAAATGTGAAAAAGGTGCATTTTGTAGAGTTTTGTGAAATAAGGTAACCCGTGAGGCTATATTTTGTGAGAGAAGAGGCTAAGGAGGGGATTTAGCCACCGGGCCTAAATTTAGGAATTTAGGAATGCTGAATTAGGCCTTGTTAATGTAAAAGGGCTAATTGTAATGCAAATGCGAAGCTCATGTCAAATGGAGCAGGACGTGGACCAAGTTAGACCCTAAATGGACAAAATGAACATTTATTTAAGTGTGATGTGAAGCGACCTAAATCATTTAACATTTCAAAACGACTCAAAATGAATTCGACATATTTAGAACCGTTAAGGTCAACGTTAAAGCATGCTTAATAAAAGTTCGTGTTACATCATAGGGTTTTGCGTGGGAGGGTACGGATATGGGTATCCACAGAGCCCCCAGTTTGACTGAGCTCGGACTAGAGCGTTAGACAAACTCCACGACCATATCCGGACCATTACAGTCTCGATACGGTCAGCGGAACGAAGCATGTGTCCATGGGTGAGACGAGGACTTCGAACCGGGCTATGCGGGGCGGGACGTGCGCATTTTAAGGACGTGGCGGTCCGTGCATATTATAAGGGCCTGCCGGCCTGCTGGATGCCTTCGTTGTGCTTGTTGTCGTGTAATGCCGTCGTATATGTGTAGTGCTGCTGCTTGTAATTTGATATTGAGGTCGAGTCTCGCCGAGGAGCGTAGATGTCAAGTGTAAAGGTTTAAAGAGTGTAAGTGTAAAACGTGTAAAATGTCCGGGGTAAGAATGCGTTTGTATTTGGAAATGTCTAGTCTCGCGTAGGAGCGTGTGTGTAAGGGTTGCAGTGCTTGTGTTTGGATGTGCTTTGCAGGGTATTTTGTGTTTGAACTTGCCGAAGGGTGTTTATGTAGGGTAAGATGCTTCGTAAGATGCTTGTGTTAGGACTTGCTAAGGAGCGTTCATATAGAGTAAGATGTTTGTAGTTGAGTATGCATTGCAGAATGCTCATGCTTGAACTCGCCGAGGAGTGTCTATGTAATTGTCATTGTATATGGTTGCCTTCCGTTTGGGGAAAAACAATGTAAATGCTCGTGAAGAGCGCTTGTGGTTCTACTTCTGTACCGTACATTAAGTGCTTAATATATGCGTATGGCGGACTGTAGGTGACGCCTTAACCCAAGTATGGGACATACTTGGAGGTGCATTTGGGCCAGGATGAATTAGGAATTCAAAAGTAGGCCCAGAACGAGAAAAATCAGAGAAAAGCCAGGGGTGGAAACCGCATAGGGCTATGCGGTTTGCAGGGTGAACCGCATAAGCCTATGCGGTTTCCCCTGCTGGCTGGGAAGGCTGTATAAAGCACGAACACCGTACCTTTGCTCTTCATTCTTCTTTTTCGGTTTCTCACCCTAAAAACTACCAAAATTCGATTTCTCAACCGATTTTGCTCGTTTTTCTTGCGTTGCCTTGCTATGGAAACAGGTAATGCTCCATTTTAACTTGTTTATACGTTATTTGTCGTTGTATTTAGCTAGTTTTAGCTAGAAATGTTGAAAAGACGGGTTTTGGATGAAAACCCGATTTTTGCTTGAAATTCGCCGTTTGAATGCTTGAAATTGCCGTCATTGTGTTGCATTATGCCATGCTAACATGTATGTGTGAAATGATTGTGATTTAGACCGTCTTTGTGTGAAAAACGTCCGAATTAGGTTTCCGACCCGAAAATGAGCCCGGATTTTCCGACCCGGAATTTCAATTAAACTTCAGTGTAGGATTCCCATAGCTAGTATAGCATGTATCGAGCCTCAATTTTGCGAAAATGTCGAGCTAAGGCTTTCAATTTGACGATTTTCCTTAATTGAATAAGGAGTGTTCTTCGTAAATTGGGGGTTTTTGATCGGGTTGACCAAAATGCAATTAAATGCTAGGGGGCGCAATTGAGGGTTAATGTAGTGCATAGAAACCATCAAGTTGGGATTTTGATGTTTAGAGAACGGTTTTCGGCTTAATTGTGAATTAGGCCTAAAAATGCTCTGTCATGCATGTTTGTGCGTATGTATTGCATGTATTATGTGTATTATAGTTGTGTATATTTGTCTTGTTTGTAGGGGAAGGTTATGTTACGAGATCGAAGTCGTCTCGTAAAAGCACCGGTTCGAGGACTGAGGGAGCCCCCAGTTCGAGTCGGATGAGGCGTTCGTATAGTGAGAGGAATGCCGACCCTCGTGACTTGCCCACGAGGCGCGGTATGTCGCGGGGTAGGGGTCGTGCGAGGCATAACCCTTTAGCGGAGGATGATCCTGTTGCGGAGGATGAGCTTGCTCTTAAGCTGGTGAACGAGCTAGAGGCCGAGTTAGGTGAAGAGGAGGAAGAGCCTGATGAGGCTGAGGCCGTACCTAGAGCGAGTAGCTCTAGGCCACGTGGGTCACGAGTGGATAGGTCGTTTGCCAAGGGTTGGGATGGCCGTAACCTTTTATTAGCCCCGGAGAGACATATTTTCTATCGGGCGACGTTGGGCTTGCCGAAGGGTCCGATGAGGACTTTCTCGAGTATCTCGTCTGTTATGTGTGTTTTTGAGGAGAAGCTTTCGCTGGGAGCGAAGGCTTGGGTGCTTAGCTGTGCTTTTGGTCCCTTGGTTGAGCATTGGAGGGAGATCGCGAGGAGGCAGCTGACGGCGAACCTGATGTTGATCCGAGCCTTCCTTGATCGATATTGGGACACTACTACGACATTTCATATGCCCGGCTTCGAGGCTGGCATTACTTTGTCTGGGTATGCGGTCATGAGCTTTGGGTTTGCGCCGTCCATCGTGGACGATGTGGTGACTGACGCGATTGGCGGTGGTCTTGAGGTGGAGTACAAGGGTAGGCCGCCTTATGCCACTAAGACGAGCTATATCCTGGAGTATTTTGAGGGAAAGACGCGACGGGGCCCCTCGGATTGGAGTGACGAGCAGAATGCTCGTATGTGTTTGTGGTGGTTCGTTTGCGCCGTGTACTTTGGCGATAAGGTGAGCGGGCGGCGACGTCGGTCCTCATGCATCTCCTAAACTGTGGTGCAATTGGGACACTTGACTGGGTGTCGCCGTCTTTGGGTTTGTGTATTCGCTTCTGCATGGACGCGGTGAGGCCGCGGGTCATGGAGCGAGGGTCGAGACTGCCATTAGTTTCGCCTGGGTTTGTGATGGTGATAGGATTGGTCGCACTCTCCTAATCAAAAATAGACCGGACAAACACTAACTAGTAGCAAGGGTAAGTCGGGGTCGAATCCACAGGGAGATGGTCGCTTAAGCTGGTTATTTTTAACGATTCTAGTCTCGGTTCGAGTATGGTTTGGTAAACTAAAGCTAGAGCGCAAGAAGAGGGTTTAAACTAGAAGAGAAAGGTCTAGGGAATTGGGTTAGTGTAGATACCCGTATCCGTACCCCCCAAAAACAAACCCGATGATGAAAAGGACTTTCATACATGCTTTTAAAAGAGTCGAAACGGTACAAAAGTGTCTAAAACGTATTAGTCATTTTTAGCGTATTAATTTGGACTTGCATAATCATGAAAGTAAATGTCAATTTTAGTCATCATGAGCGTAACACGAGCACAATATAGGAACGTCTTATTAAGCCAAGCCACAAAAACAGCCCAACTAGCTACAAGACGGCCCAAACTTACAAAAACGACCCTAAAACGCACACTAACACGACACTCAAAACGGGCCAAAGTGCGTCCCGTGTCACATTTTCAAAAAGTTAGGTTTTATGAAACCATAAAATAATATAACCTAATATTATTTTATTTCAGGCCAAAACCGAAAAACACGACAAAAACCGGCACTAAAAACCGAAATTCTGACCAAAATCAACAAATACTTAACCCCTAAGTAAACAACAAAACATAATCATTACCTAATCAAACCGTCAAAAACCAAAAAGGCGGCATAAAAACAAATTTCACCAAAACAAAAACCTAATCGCCAAGAACAGCGATTAAAAACCAAATCGCCAGCCATCTTGGCGATTAAGTTTTCCTCTCCCAACCTTGGTTCTTTTATTTCATTTGGCGTTGCATTGAAACATAATCGCATGTTCATCGGGCGATTAAGTTTTGTCCTCGCACGTAAACCACCAAACTCTATAAATACCAACCCATTTCATCCATTTTCAAACACCCGCTTTTAGCACTTACACACTATTCACGAAATCCACTCAAAAATACCGCCTTTACATTTTCGAAAGGTAAACATTTTACCTACGGCCGACGCTTGAGACTCGGATAATGGGGTTACATTAACCCCAAACCCGATATTGGCACTAGCGGCCGTATTCGTAATACTTGCCAGAAGCAATTCTGATTCATAATCCGTCTAAACCCCGCCAATATCGCATAAATAAACGACTCATTATCACTAAAGCAAACCGACGCTACTTTTATAATTACGCAAGTCCTCATTCATGCATTAAATAACGACTAGAATCACGGATCCAACACTAAATTGTACCGCTTCATGTAGTCTTTTAGCATGTCAAACCGAGGGTTTTTCACAAATTCTAATACGAGATTGGAAAATAACGTCTATAGTAATAATTTAGTCAATAAATTATTATTTAACGTACATTTCCTATAGCAATATGTCATTATTTTGACAATTTACATTATTTATGCATTTTAATCGAGTCATACTTATTCGCACTTGTACGTAGCGTCATTTTAGCCCAAATATCGAAATTAAGCAAATGTTTTCAAATTAGTAGAGACTACTCTTATGTAGGCTTTTTGATTACGGTTTTCAAAACTTATTTTGTCAAGACTTTCGAAAAGTAACCTCACACCGAATCCCTTCTCTGGTTTCAAACCTCAGATTGATAGGTATCGACGCACCTTGAAATCCGAGACACTCGTGTCTTGTATTTCAAGACGCGTTGAATAGGTTCCAAATTCCTTTAATATTTGGTGGCGACTCCGAAAATACACTTTCAAAAAGGATTTTCTACTTTTCTTTTTGGTCACAAATTCATGCAATGATCTCCCCCATTTTTCTCAAAAACTGCACCCTTTCCTCGCGAAAGATTCCGCTTCCCCACGCCAAGACGGCGAGGTCGGGCGCGCGCAGGGCGTCGATAGGTAAGCATCCCCCTTCCCGGTACCTTCAGTTGGCGACTCCGCTGGGGACGAGCATGATTTTTATTATTTTTGAAGACTAGTTTTTCTTTTATTTTAAAAACATAAAGAAGTGAAGCTTGAAACTTTGAAAACATTTACGCTTTCGATATTTGGGCAAAATACGTTGAGTCGAATCCTCCTGATTCAAACCACACCCTTTGAGGAACGGCCTCAAAGAATCCTCGCTTCATAAGCGAGGTAACTCGGACACACTGCTTCTCTCACCCCTCCACGATTACAAGTACGGCATCCGCATAAACGATCGTGAACTACCAAACTCAACGCTCTAGGGCCCGTCTTGAATGCACACCTAAGACGTGTGTAGTCTTGCGGGTGCCTACCCAAACGTCATGAATGACCTGAGGGAACCTTACCCTATAAACCAAAAACTGTGTTTATATGTACAAGTCTTGAAGCTATAGTACCCTCACTATAGTAGTCTTTCAAAAAAGCTTTCTGCATGCAAAAACTCCTCCTAGGCATTATACTTTTAAAATACGTCCATCTTTGAAATTGCTTTTTCAAACTTTTTTCAAAAAAGGTCATACTTTTAAAAACACGCCGTTAGGCTCTTTGACCCATAGTCATTTGAGTTTAATAAAATGCCGCTACATTTAAAACCGACCTAGGATAACCACTATATCCCAGGTCTTTTTCAAAACGTAAATGAATTATGCGACTGACGTATCGTCATAATACATTTATTGCTAAAAGGTCTTTCACAAAGCAAAAACCCGAATATGTCAATTCATTTCGGAGATTTTAAATGAAATTAACTTTTAGAACATTAGAATTAGCTCTAAGTCGAGTGACTCTTTAGTCATCCCGATTTAATCTTTTTCTCTCAAAAACAAAAAACGCGGGCTCGTTCACATGCGGACCCGTTGATTTACTCTTTGAATCGAGTGACTTATTGTCATTTTCGATTTAGAACCCTGAGTCACACGTAAAAGGCGAACAATTGATCACCTTTTACCCAATTTTAACATCCTCAGGTCGACTAGCCTATCGCTACTTCGGTCTGATCCTTTTTATCATAATCCAATGATAAACCCCTGGCAACATACCGCCAAACTGGGTTAATCTGATTATGATCATACAAATTTTCCTACCTCGAGAATAGGGACGTGTCAACGCGCCTCTATCTCAAAAGCTTCCCGTGTCCTTTTAAAAGCTAAAAACACGAGTCAAGTCACCCACTTTTTACGCTTTTGTGTCTTCCTTTGGTCGTGAATGTGATTTTTCATTTGAGTCTTTTCCTTCTCTTTTAGAATCACTAAAGGTTTGAAAACTTTGTCAGGTCCGCTCATTGAAAAACCCTGGATACGCGACGAACTAAGAACCGTCACTTAAACCCACCTCCGCCTCCAGTTAAGCGCCCTACAACAGATCAAAACCAAAACCTGTCATGGCCTTTCAACACGACGAAGGTTTGGAGGACCACCACCACCCCTCAGAGGTAATCGCCAACAAGTCCGACTGACTCAACGATAGGATAGCTAGCCTCACTACGACGATCGAGCAAATGGCTATCATGCAAAAGTTCAAGCAGAGAAAACGCCGCGTGCGCTGGCCGAGAATCAATCTTAACGCATAAGGATTCAACCATGGAAGAACGCCTCACGAACTCAAGGGGTTACTCCATACACCAAGAGAACGAGCACATCCCAAAGAACGCCGATCCATGCTACCGGACAAGTTAGCACTTAGCGATCTTCCCGCCTTCAAAGGTCACGAAGCCCGCTCGTTCACGCCAAGGCTTTCAAAGCTAAAATGGCCATCATGGGCGCCGAACCCCCTGCATGGGCTACCTTATTCCCTCACTCATTGACGCCAAGAACTCCAGGGCATGGTTCTACGCTCTAGAACCACATAAAACGGGTAGTTTCGAGGACATAACAGTTGCGTTCGATCTACAATACCGGGACAACAATGATATCCAAGTCTCACTACGTACATTGGAGGTCCTGACCCAGAAGGACAATGAAGGATTTACCGAGTACCTTACGCGCTGGAAGAAGCTGTGTGCTCAAATACCTAACCGTCCAAGGGACACCGATCTGATTACTAAGTTCATCAACAACCTTACCCCCGCATACCAACAACACCTACGATATGGGAATTTCGACAACTTCTCAACCCTCAGCGTCGTCGGCGAGCTCATCGAGGACGACCTTCGTAAGGAAAATAGGAATAAGAGTACGGGTCGCGGATATCAAGGGAGCTCATCTCGAGCCACCACCAAAGTCGAGCCCATCCATGCCATCAACGCACTGGACGCGTTAGAGGCACCACCGGTTTTTGCGACACCACCAAGACCTGCCATGCCTCCGCCAAAGGCATCATACTCACCTCCTGGTCCCAGTTCAATGAAAGCGCGACGAAACTTTGACCCAATATACATGACTTACTCAAAGGCACTACAAAAGCTTGTGAGCCGTAATGTACTTCAACTCATAGGACCTACTAGCGAGCCTCCCCCGGACAAGAAGCCAAAATCGTGGGATCAGAACGCATACTGCGAATTCCACAGAGGAAAGGGGCACGACACCGAGCAATGCTTCCGCCTAAAGAACATAGTTCAGGACTTGATCGACGACAATACCATCGTAAAGCCCAGCCCAAGTCCTAAGCCTTCAAACCAGCTGAACCCTCTACATAACCATGCTATATTCACAGAAGCACACCCTATCATCGACTGCTCCAAAATGATAGTCTCAGATGATCACGAAGCCAACCAGATCTGGAATGCTTCGAGGATGAAGCCGACAATGATGACACCCGCATATGTCTCCGTGGATGAGCCCTACGAAGAGGAAACTCAACCCCATCTGGCCGCCAGGCAAGTATGGAGAGCTATGTCACAAGTACCCATTTAGGCTATCTGACGGTGATGACGGTAGCCTACTTAACACGCTCGACGTCCGTACCAAGCTTCTCTAAAGTTACTTGAACCTCAAAGCCACCCGCCAAGGTTGATCGCCAAGAGAAGAACAAGGGAATAATCATAGACGAGGATACGCCGCCTACTTCGCCTACCTCCACAACCCCACCTACAAGCATCGCCTCCCACGCGTCGACCCCAAAGTGTCATTACACCGACACCAATCCTGCACTGTCTTGCCACCAACAAGGTAGCATCATCAAGTGCTACCCCAACACCCTTACCCCACCTGAAATCGGAGACACGCTCCATAAACACTCAACAAGACGAAGCGGACATTTCAACTGGCGGCTCTTAAGGGACTCAATGGGACATCGTGAAGCCCTCTACCAAGCATTACAGTCACCCCAATGACATCTGGAATGTCTCCGCAGGCTTATCGGTAACATTCTGCGCGAATGGCAAGCCAACGCCGTCACCTTCTCGTGATAAAGACCTCCCTCCATTCGGTGGCACACATAACCTACCTCTCTACATCAACGTGGAATGCCACGGCATGACATTACCAGCCGTCCTCATCGACAATGGATCCATGATCAATGTCTTGCCTTCGAGACGCCCGAACCGGGATTAAGGAAAACGACTTCATCCCGTATGCAGGCGGCGTCGGGGCCTACGATGGAACACGCCGCAAAGATAAAGGGAACCATCTCCTTCCCCATTATGACAGACCGGCCATGAGAGAACCGACTTCAAATCATCGTCATACCCCCTACCTACAACATGCTACTAGGTAGACCCTGGATCCACGCTACCAAGGCCGTCACCTCAACCCTGCATCCAAAGGTCAGGATAGCTCTGGATGACGAGGTCGCCACCATCGACGCCTCGAACTTTCGAGCTACCCTCAGCAAAGAAAAAGCCAATGATAGTACTGCAGAGATAAATGCCGATCCAGCCGACGACATATGTGGGTTCGACTTCGACTTCAACATCTGTACTCTGACCCGTAGAGAAGAAATCGCTACACTCTACGCCAAGGACGACGATAACAAATGGCCCACCATGGGTCTATCTTACGTACCATGGTCATACGAAGTCTCTCAAGGTTGGGAATCATATAATGATCGCAAGAAATATCATGATTTCCACATGCAACCATACCACATCCTCCCCAGCAACTACTTCGTCAAAGAGGGCACCAGCAAGATTCCTAAGAACACAACCACGTACACCATTGCCGGGATTGATCTCATTTCCGACATCGTGCGCAACAACAACTTTAACCCCACCAACCTGATCATCCCTTACGAAGAAAAAACACACAACGGATGGTCAAAAACCCTCGAATGGACTGACGAACAAGGCCGCACTTTCAAGATAACTACGGGTCAAGGCTACGCCTTCGAAGATTCCGACTCCGACGAAGATGAAGACAACACCCCCAACAAAAAGTCTGTCTTGAAGTTTAAACTCCCTCGTCATCATTTCAAGTCTCTTCCCCCAACTAAGCCCCCGGGCTACTTCCCTGACATAGTTAATTTAGCTAAAGAACTAGAGTCATTAAGGTTGTCCAAAGCTCCCTCGTCTGAGCTATCTTCAAATGTAACCGCTTTTGATAACATTAATAACATGAAAGTTTTTGGTTACTCTTTGCCTCATTTAAACTCTACTTTTCCTAATAATCGCGATAAATTTAAACTAAATAACATTGCATTATATAGATACATTGCAAGTAATGTCTCAAACCCTAACAGACCCAATTATTGAAGACACAACAACCATCAACATAGGAACGCTCAAGAGCCTCAACAACTACGGTGGGGGCTTCCTAAGCACGGAAGAAAGGGCCACCTATACCAAGCTCCTCGCAGAGTTTAAGGACGTCTTTGCCTGGTCATATAAGGACATGCCCGCATAGACCGCGAGATAGTGAACACCGCATCCCGATCAAACAAGGTAGCAGATCGGCCAAGGTAAGCTCAGACGCATCAAGCCGTAATGGTCTCTCATGGTCAAGGAAGAGATCGGTAGCAGCCATAAGTCGTTTCATCCAAGTCATCGAATACTCGATCGGGTCTCCAATATGGTGCGATTATGAAGAAAAAGCGGCAAAATACGAGTATGTGCCGACTTCCGACTGAACAAAGCTCGCCAAAAGATGATTTCCCACTACCCCACATGGACATCCTAATCGACAACACACAGACCACGCCATCGCCATTTATGGATGGATACGCTGGATACAACCAAATCAAAATGGCGCAGACGACATGCCAAAACCACCTTCAGAACCCCTGGGAACATATCGCTACACGCCATGCCGTTTGGGCTCATAAATGCCGGGCGCTACTTACTAACGCATCGCTACCACCTTACTCCACGACATGATGCATAAGGAGGTTGAGGTATACGTCGACGACATGATCGTAAAATCAAAAAGAAAGGGATGACCACATCACAAATCTTCTAAGTTCTTCACCCGAATCAGCAAAGATAAGATGCGATTGAACCTACGTAAATGCACCTTTGGGGTCACGTCAGTAAATTGTTAGGCCACATAGTGAGCCACGGATCGAAATAGACCCGACCAAAATCAAAGCAATAATGGGCATGAAGACACCTTGCAACATCGACGAAATAAGGAGTTTCTTGGGACAAGTCCAATACATCTCCAGGTTCATCAGCAAGCTCACCATGATCTGTGAACCAATCTTCAAAAAGTTGAAGAAGGAAGAGCATACGAAATGGGACGATGACTGCCAACAAGCGTTCGACAAAGTCAAAAGCCTGCTCACAAACCCACCTGTTCTTGTACCCCCACAAAAAGACTTGCCACTGTCACTATACTTAACGACTACGTCAAACGCCATGGGTGCCATGCTCGCCCAAGAAGTCAACAACGAAGAACGGGCCATCTACTACATCAGCAAAAAGTTTCACGACTACGAAACCCGGTATGAACCAGTCGAGAAAAGCTGCCTCTCACTGGTCTGGGCAACCAAAAAGCTCAGGCACTACCTCCTCACTAGCACAACAAGAGTCTATTCCCTAATGGACCCCCTCAAATACCTGTTTGAAAAACCAGTCCTGAACGGACGCATGGCCAGGTGGACTCTGCTTCTCGCCGAGTACGAACTCAAGTACCTCCCTCTGAAAGTAATCAAAGGAAGAGCGGTTTCAGACTTCCTCGCAGAAAATGCTATCATCGAATGTTCCATGATCGATACAATGTCATTTTCCTGACGATGGGATCTTCGCCATAGAAAAGGAGTAATCGCAATTATACTTGACGGGCGTCAAACTACCGGGGCTATGGAGACGGAATACTCCTAATATCCCCAAACGGCGATCATACTCCACTCTCAATCAAGCTCGACTTCAGTGTCACGAACAACGCCGCGGAGTACGAGGCCTGCATTTATGGCCTGCAGGCAGCCATCACTCTCAAGATAAAGAACCTACGGGTACATGGAGATTCATTCCTCATCATAAATCAAGTAGCGGGCATGGAAGATCATGAGCGAAACCCTCACCAAATACCAAGCAAAAGTACAAAAACTCTTAGCTAACTTCGATCGCATTGAAGTTCTATCACCTCCCAAGGGAAGAAAACCGGTTCTTGACGCCTTTGCCAAAACTCTCATCCCTCCGAACATGCCACCGGACATGAAGTTACTACCCATCATCGCCGAAAGACGTGGCGAACCAAAGATACATCCATACCATTGACCGGACGGCCGAGCGACATGCAGCCTTGGTATCAAGCTATAATCAACTACAAAACAGACAACACCTACCCACCCGACACCGATAAACGTGGACAGAGGGCTATCAGGCTCCTAGCTTCCCAATTTGTGCTAGAGATGGGACAACTACTCAAGAAGACACCACAAGGGACACTGCTCATATGTGTCGACTACAAGAAAGGGGAGGAAATCGTCAGCCAAGTCCATGATGGCGAATGCGGACCCCACATGAACGCTCGAGCACTCTGCAAACAAATCCTACGGCTAGGATGGTATTGGACGACCATGGAAGCAGACTGTATCCAATACGTCAAGCATTGCCACAACTGCCAAATTTTCAGCAACGTCCAACATGTACCACCTTCACCACTATACAGCCTAACCTCACCCTGGCCCTTCTCAACCTGGGGCATCGACGTGATAGGAAAAGTCCACCCCATCTGAGCAGAGGTCACCGCTTACGTCTTTGGTGGCCATCGACTACTTCACTAAATGGGTAGAAGCAGCGTCTTTTCGGACCCTTGGCTCCAAGGAAGTCGCCAAGTTCATCCAGACGAACATCATATGCCGATATGGCATACCCCACGAGTTCATCAGCGATCAAGGTTCACACTTTCAACGCGAGACCGATGCCATACTCACAAAATACGACATCTAGCACCACAAATCCTCACCCTATCGACCCCAAACCAATGGAGCCGTTGAAGCAGCAAACAAGACGGCCGTCACCATACTTGAGAAGATGATCGACAGCTGCAAAGATTGGCCTAACAAAATACCATATGCACTCTGGGGATACCGTACTACCATCCGAACCCCTACGGGCATGACCCCTATTTCTCACCTACGGCATGGAAGCCGCCCAACCAAAGGGAAATAGAAATACAATCTCTGCAAGATACTAATGGAAAGTAGCATCCCGTAAGCGAATGGGCCCGTGGAATCCGGACGAACAACTCATGCTCCTGGATGAACGCCGATCGCATTCCCCGAGCACCGCATTTAATGTACCAAGCCCGACTACAACGAGCATTCAACAAACGAGTTAAGCCACGACACATAAAAGTAGGTGATCTCGTACTAAAGTCAGTCCGAGCACCACTTCCAGTCGACCCACGAGGAAAATTCAAGCCTAACTGGGCTGGACCTTACCTCGTCAAGGAAATCTTCACGGGCGGAGCAGTCAAACTAACCGACCTCGACGGCCAAGAGTTCAACCTCGCGACGAACCTCGACCAGCTCAAGAAGTACTACCCTTAAGAACCCCTGCAATGTATCTGTAAAATACAATCTTACAAAAACAATTCATGGACCTCAGGTCCTTAAACATGCTCATGGACCTAGGTCCTTAAACATGCTCATGGGTCAAGATGCCCTAAAGCTGCTTTTCTTTCCACAAAAATCTACCCAATTCATGGCCCGGCAGGTCCTTAACCATGCTCATGGTCCGGCAGGTCCTTAAACATGCTCATGGGTCGGCCTGCCCCTAAAACTGCTCTTTCTTTCCACAAAAATCAACACAATTCATGGACCGGCAGGTCCTTAAACATGCTCATGGACCGGCAGGTCCTTAAACATGCTCATGGGCCGGCATGCCCCTAAAACTGCTTTTTCTTTCCACAAAAATCAAACACAATTCATGGACTGGCAGGTCCTTAAACATGCTCATGGGCCGGCATGCCCCTAAAGCGCTTCTTTCTCTACAAAAATCAAAACACAACTCATGGGCGGCATGCCCTAAACATGCATCCACCAAACACAATTCATGGACCGGCAAGTCCTTAAACATGCTCATGGGCCGGCATGCCCCTAAACGTGCACATTCACCACAAAAAAGCAAACACAACTCTTGGGCCGGTATGCCCTTAAACATACATTCTCGAACTACGCAGGTTTGATTCCACTTTTCGTGGATACGTAGGCAGCTTTGCAAAAAGCGCAACCGATATTCAACACAAAAATGACACGTCCAAAGCTTAAAAAGGCCAAGGACATAGTCAACACAAAAATTCGTCTTTTAGACCTGAAGGGTTAAAAGGGCGATATTCAACACAAAAATGACGCGTCTAAAGCTTAAAAAAGCCAAGGACATAGTCAACACAAAAATTCGTTCTTTAACCTAAGGGTAAAAAGAACGGCATTCAACACAAAACGACAAACCCAAAGCTTAAAAAAGTCGAGGGAATAGTCTGCAGTAAATGCTTACTTTCTAAACCTTTGAAAAAGGTTAGAACCAAGGAATTTCACACAAAATAACAAACAAAATGAGGCAGTAGTCGTAAATAAAAACCCGATTTTTATTAATCTTAAAAAGAAACGGTTACATTTTGGATTTTTCAAACATAGAGCATAACTACGACCTTAGAAATACACTAACAAACACTATATATTACAATACGAGTCCCAGATGTACATCGGGTTTAGGATAGGTAATATATTACATAATACAATATAATATGAACATAATACTAACAAAGCACACATAAACTAAAACCAGGTTACTCTCAAAGCGGGCTGAGACCTCTCCAGCTGGATAAAGGGAGCACCAACCCTCAACCCCAATGGCGATCCCCAACATTGCCATAACGACCTTGATCACCTGACCCTGGAATATGCCGTCGGCCCGACACACTTTCATCGGCCGAGTAGCTCGGACTCGAACCCTCGCCATCACCACCGATACGCCCAAGGTTGGCCGGGTCATAGCGGAACATCCGGGAAAGCCCGCTGAGCTCTAGAGCTCGGCGTGACCTCTTGTGGGGCTCTGCGCAGATCCACCTAGCGTGGGCTCGTGATACCCGAGTCGCCCTAGGAGTACCCGCCACGTGCCACCTAGGGCGCGTAATCCATCCGCTCACCAGGCATCGGCCATGCCACTAGTCAACATAAGCATGCCTGCACCTTGGTGTCGTGACCAGGAACGAATCAGGCCCACCCTATCCGCCTCCTCACTCGCATGGGATGGATGTAAACACCCATGTCGAATCCGCAGCGAGGACTCCAGACGAACCATCGCCAAATTTCACTTGCCGTCACATCAACTATTCCCCACCACGGCATTTCAACCAACGAATGGTCGATGACCCCACAAGTCCAGGGAAGTAATCGCCGGGCGATGATGTGGATCCACCACCTAATATAACGACTAGTCACGCCCCCACAGGATGTGACCCAAAGAATATCACCTAGCACGCTCAACCGCTCCATCAACCAGACCTGAAGGATTAAGGGACACCCTCGATACGGGCTCGCCCTATTGCAGGCACGATCATTCAGACCCAAGATTGTCTCAGCTAGGATCACGGCGGAAGGGTTACAGCCATACTCCATCTCTTGAACGACAGTGATTAGGCGAGGATCACCAAGCGCTCCCTCATACAAAGAATTAGGAAACATGTAACGGTGGACCAAGCAGAATGCCAACGCCCTTTTTCTGGCACCAAAGGAGATCCTCTCATTTTCGCGGTGCATAAACCGCTGCACAAGCGATAGAGGTCGATACGACTCCCAACAAATAACTCCTCTGTCTCCACACGAGTCATCCGAAGGTAGTTACGCACGCGCCTCTTATATCCAGGCCCGATCTAATGCACACTGAATGTTAGTTCGCAACCAACCACCAATGGCTCCAAATTCCTCGACCAACAGACGCACCTCCCACTAGGAAAAGCGGAAAACATGGAAACTCAAGTCCCAATAGTCGAGACACGCATCCAGAACTCAGGCTCCATTCAAGCCGCCCTAGACCCAGGAGGACCCCAAAACCGCAATCTTTCAAGTCTTCCTCTTCCAGCCCCGACAAGGACGCACACCAACGCCGCAAGTTTCCTTCAAAACTCTCCATGACTCGACGAATGTTCCGTAAATATTCTGAATATTTTTGGAAAATCGAGAATAAGACGAGAGGATGAGTGAAATGAACTAACTTAGCCCTCCTTTTATAGCCGAGATTTGCAAGACGAAATGCAACACAAAAACTTAAACGCTAGTGAACAAGCGATTAAAATAATTCAAACAAAAACCACAAAACAAAAATCTAATCGCCAGAACAAAGCGATTAAAAATCAAATCGCTTACATGTGCGATTTTCTTTTTCTTTCTCGACAAAATTATTCGATTTCTTACACTTCTTACACACCTATACCCAAAATATTTAACTTATTAACCCTATTACCTTTTATCGACCTCATGACCGACTAAAATCTGGCCCGTCAAGCGTCGTCTCGATTCTTGCGTGATCAATTCCTCAGATTTCGTATTTTTCTTTTACAAAACACAATAATCACACAAAAATTAAACACAACACAAAATATGATTTTCACATTCACAATTTTCGTCTCAAAACGTCGTTTTAGCTCGCATTTTTACTATGTCAAAAAACGTCTTTTTACGAGTCTAAAATATGTCCTAACCAACATTTTTCAAAAACTCTTCATTTTGCATTTAATTCAGTCATTAGCGAGTCAGTCTCAATCGAGACGTATATATATGCTTTCACGACTAACAATGTTTTGCAGGTACGCTCGGCAAGCAAATACGCAAGGATTTCAGACCCGGCTACGACGCAGGAATGCATTTTTCGCAACAAGACAAAATAACCAAATTATACCCATAAACACCCACGAGTCCAAAAAATCAACCAACCATAACAAGTCCTAATACATACAGAAAATAATATTCATAATACAAAGTCCAAAATATACAAAGTCCAAGCCTACTACGACTGGTCACGACGCTGCAAGACAGCACGCAGGGAATCAATCTCAGCACGTGCCCTATCCAGCTCCCCTGCATACTGACCCTCCAGCTCTGCCCGGACCCTCGCCAGCTCCTCGGCATGCGCAGCCTCCAGCTCGGCCCGCGATCTCGCCCCCTCCTCAGCCCTGACCCTGGCTAACTCAAGTCGCGCCTCGGCCGTCTCCTTCTGCGCCCTGCAAGCATCAACAACTTTATCGTTCACGACCGCCCGCCACCGGTTTGCCGCCTGCCAGAGCCTCCTGTGGACCTCAGCTGTCACCTGCAACAAATGCGAGAAGTCATTTTAGCTTTCTGGGGGCTATTATCAACAACCTGCTTCGACAGAGTTTGACTAATGATTTTACACTAAAATCTTACTCAAACTGGGGGCTATAATCAAAAACCTGCTTCGACAGAGTTTGACTAATGATTTTACACTAAAATCTTACTCAAACTGGGGGCTACAATCAAAAACCTGCTTCAACAGAGTTTGATTAAGGATTTTACACTAAAATCTTATTCAAACTGGGGGCTATATACTACATAACACTCATATTGTACAAAGAGGAGGGTTAATACCTTTCTCACGCGCGGATCCCACCTCTCAAGACCCGCATCGGTGACCACAGACAGGGAAGGCGGCAGCACGATCGAATGAGAGCAGCCCTCGTGAACAACCAGCAGGTCCTCAACGAACGGAGGAGGCTGGAACTCAAGGTCAGGGTCACGTCGCTACAAAACAGAAATAGGATAAATTTTTGCTTCCTGGAACCAAAACAGATACAAGCGAAAAGGATAATCAAGCATACCTCGATCACAGCGTCAGCAAGGGCATGCTGTGCCCAAGTCACGTAATCCTCATCCCGCCGCAGCAAGGAGTCGGACTCACCCTCGTGATACACGTCACGACGCTCATTAGCGTCGGGCGTCTCCACGAACAAAACCGAGGGCGGAGGAGCAGGTACGATGAAGCCACCGCGACCCGCTCGCAAGCAGACAGACGCTTCCCAAGTACCAAGACGAGCCGTGCGGGTCTCAATGTATGTACCGCCGTCCGTCGAAGGGACCAAAGCGGCTGCAATCGCTTGAGGAACGCCAGAAATTCCTCCAAGGGTCGCGAACAAACTACAAAACAAAACCAAATTATAAACCACAAAAACAAACACAAACCCAAAACAAAGCTACAAGAAGACCAAAATACAAAACACGACCGCTCTTACCTTATCCATCGTCATCCGGTTAGGCGTACACGAGCCGCGTCATAGTTCGTGCCAATACCCTCCGATCCGCCGTCGCATACGCATGGAAAGCGGGTATGTAGCCGTCACCTTGAACGTGTCCGGAGCGAGAGGGAAGTGAGCATAGCACCAAGCCTGCGAGCAAACAAGACACACGTTACGTAAGAAAGCGTAAACAAAACAACGAAACCACAAAAGTCGAACCCTACCTCCATCGTAAGACCAGGCCCACAAGCGACACATCCGACTCGTCAACTGATCGGCGCATCAAGGTCCCTCGTAATCTGATCAACAGACCCAGGCGTGAGTCACCCATCAAAGTCACCTAGCGTGACATGTCCGACAGCGCCATCAACACAAATGCGACGCCGCTCCCCTTGTCGCCAAAGTGGGTGGCCGTCAGGAACCACCACAACCACGGTAGGGCCCCTCGCTTCGGCCGCTCGAGTAGACCTCTCTTCTTCCTCCTCCTCGAAGAAGTCAAGAAACCATATCGTCACGAGGTGAAACGTGCTCCTCGCCCTTCCCGCACCTAATCCCGTCGCTAATCGGCGCACGACTCGTGGGCTATCGATAGGAGGTCGCCACGCCCCAGGTCAAAGTACACCCTCGCCATGGCGGCGACCATGCTGTTTGCCCACGAAGAAAGAGTCACGCCAACCTCGTAACCAGGCATGTGGAAGGTGTTGGTCGTATCCCAAAACCTATCCAACAACGCCTGGCAGTGCTGAGGCGCGAGTTCACCCGCTTGCCCCGCACCTCCCTCCACTTCGCACTAAGGGACCGAAAGGCATCCCAAGCACTATGTCCCGCTCCTCCTGGTGAGCCTACCTCAAAGACGTCAAACACCGTCCAAACCCGGAGAAGGTCCTCATCGAGCCTAACTGAAGCCGACCTTCACCCGGATCGACAAGTGCTCCAAGCGACTCGAGCCAGTCACGCCGTCGATCCGAGGGCCACTGCGACCACTGGCGCGGGCCGTGAGTAGTCGGCCTCGCGCCCGGCTCGTCAACCATCCCCATGAAAACCTCGGTCGCGGCCTCCCGGACTTGCGCGCATCTGAGCGCGCCTCGGCCTCACCCTCAGCCTCACCCTCAGCCTCTACCTCCGCCTCAGGATCATCCTGAACCTGCTCCTGGGCATGGCCCTGAAACTGACCCCCGGCCACAAAGGCAGCCGCAGCAGCGACAAAGATCAAATCGAGCATCGTCGGCGGCGGCTGGCGGCAGCGGCGGCGAGCCTCGGCGATCTCGGCCTCGGCCACCTCGGCCACAGTCTCGTCAGGACCCCCCTCCACGTCACTCGAAGACTCCTCCGACCCGGAAGTGTCCTCGTAACGGCTCCCCGGACCCCGAGCACGACCACGCCTCCGCGGATCCGCCACTGAGCTCCTCTCTCCAACCTCCTCAAAACACCGGCGACCTCGGCCTCGTCCGGTCCACCACCCTCAGCGGCAACACGAGCTCGGCGCCTCGGCCGCTGCGCCTCACCGGTTCCACATCCACCTTGCGCTTCTTGGCCTCGGGTTCTCCGGACCGCGACCACGCTCTAACTCGACCCCTCCAGAGCCACACAGGCTCCCTGAGCAACGCCGTAATGCCACGTCCTGCGAAGCCCCTGCAGCAGCACCACGACCTCTGCCTCGGCCCCCTCTAGGAGCCACAGGCGTCCCTCCAGCACAGCCACGGCCACGTCCCTGCCGCTACGCCCCGACCTCCGCCACGGCCTCCCCAGGGGCCTCAGACGTCTCCGACGGCGCCACGCCCACGCCCACGGAAAAGACTGCGGGAGGACACCTGGGCCCGACTCTCGCCACCAACAGGAGACCTCGGCGACCCAAAGAAGACCCATTCACTACCGCTAGCGTCGCCAGAAGACCGCGTCGCTCAACGACGGCCTCACGCACACATTACCGAAAAGCGGCGATTCGGCAAAGAACGCCACGACCCACACCACTAACTCGGCGGCTCGGGACCACCAGGAAGCGGCGCCGCGTCCCAGGCCACTAGCGAGAGAACCCAGGCGACGCGACCAACAAAGACTAGCACCACTAGCGGTAGGAGACTCCACGCCCGCACTCAAGCTCACTCCCTGGCGTCGTAGAAGCTCGGCGTCTGAGGAAAAGCTCTCAAAGAAGTCCGACCGAGACGGACCGTAAGCCTCCAAAGCGCGCATACCGGCAGTAGGGTATGCTCGTCCTGAACAAGAAAGTCAACGCCGCCAAAACCCGATCCATGTCATCGAAGTAGGCGCTGAGGCCTAGGATCACCCGCACAAGATTCAAAGACATACTCGAACGGCAACAAAGAAATCATTCTAGAAAGATCAAGACAAAGCAGCAAAAAGCAAGCCATAGGCCCATTTTCGACAGATAAGGCCAAAACGGAGCAGAAGCACAGGAAACCAAAATCCATGAGACGTATACGATATGTACGTCCTACTCAGTCAAGTTAAGAGCAAGCACGCACAAAAGCAGCAGAGAATTGGCCAAAACAGCAGAAAGCAGGCCTTTTTAAACCAAAAATAGCAGAAGAGGGAAAACGCTTCTAAAGCCAGAAACCCACATTTGCTGACACAAGCCTAACCCATAAATCACAATAAGCTCATGCAAAAAAGTTTTATGCGAAAACGATGTCCCGAACACCTCGACTGAATAGCTTTTACAAAACACCTCCAAACTACAAAAACGACCTTTACTTGACCATAACTCAACCCAACAAGCCCCCACTTCTCACAAAACAACCCCCTAGCCAACACAGACAACATACATTACCTTACATTCCATTAACGGGGCACGAAAAGCGAGGAAAAGCGACTTTTGGAAACCTAGCCTAAACTACAAAAAACGCTCCAAAACACCTCCAAACAACACATTTCCTACAAAACAAGACCAAAAGTGTACCATACTAGCCATGAAAACACAATACAAAGAATTCGGGCAAGTTTCGGAACCGAAAAATTTCGACCAAAATCGGCCCTTATACCAAAACACACGAAAATTACGGTTTTTTTTAGGCCGTTTTTCGCACACAAGCCACCCAAACCTATACCCTAGCATACTACAACACTTCCAAAACAAACAAGCCAATCGGGATCGTTTTAAGTAACGAAAACAGAGCACAAGCCCCGACTTAACCCCCTTTCATACGGTTTCACCCCAAACGAACCGTTTTTCGCATGAATTTCAACGAACCGAGCTCACCAACGCGTTATACTGCTAATGGGTAAGCTACACTGAAGTTTTGAGCCATTTTCGAGACATTTTCAGAAATGACCAAAATGCCCTCCGAGTCGAAACGCACGAAAATCGAGGCCACAAGTCGGGTTTTCACGCAACGACAGCAAGACAAGCGAGGTAAGCACTATACTAGCCATGACGAACGTTTTCAAGCCAAGACAAGAGCTAAACTCGAATCAAACCGACATTTTCGACCCAAACCCTAGAAAACGGTATTTCGAGTTAAAACCGACTCAAACCAAATTCAAAACACGAAAAACCAAGTGAGTTGAGTACGTACCTTGGTCCATGACGAATTGTAGGAGTCGGAAAATCGATTTTTGATCAAGAAAATCGCCAAGACGAGTTTTAGAGGTTTTCGATTTAGTTTTTATTTTTCGGATAAAATAAACCAACCTCTCTCCTTTCCCGTGTTTTAAACAAAAAACGCCAAACAAATTTCTAATCGCCTGTTTACAGGCGATTATATTTTTGTTCTATGGGTTTCAGCTTTGTTTTGGGCTGTTTTCCTCGGCCCATTACACTTTCAACCCGTTTCAAACACAATTTCAACCCAATACGAAAGACACGTAGCCTCCTCACGAGACGTTCATAAAAACCTAACCTTTTATGAGAAAAACACGTAGCCTCCTCACGAGACGTTCAAATCCAAAAACACGTAACCTCCTCACGAGACGTTCATAAAAACCTAACCTTTTATGAGAAAGACACGTAGCCTCCCCACGAGACGTTCATAAAAACCTAACCTTTTATGAAAAATACAAAAACACGTAGCCTCCTCACGAGACGTTCATAAAAACCTAACCTTTTATGAGAAAAACACGTAACCTCCTCACGAGACGTTCATAAAAACCTAACCTTTTATGAGAAAGACACGTAACCTCCTCACGAGACGTTCATAAAAACCTAACCTTTTATGAAAAATACAAAAACACGTAGCCTCCTCACGAGACGTTCATAAAAACCTAACCTTTTATGAGAAAAACACGTAGCCTCCTCACGAGACGTTCAAATCCAAAAACACGTAGCCTCCTCACGAGACGTTCAAATCCAAAAACACGTAGCCTCCTCACGAGACGTTCATAAATACCTAACCTTTTATGAGAAAAACACGTAGCCTCCTCACGAGACGTTCATAAAAACCTAACCTTTTATGAGAAAGACACGTAGCCTCCCCACGAGACGTTCATAAAAACCTAACCTTTTATGAAAAATACAAAAACACGTAGCCTCCTCACGAGACGTTCATAAAAACCTAACCTTTTATGAGAAAGACACGTAACCTCCTCACGAGACGTTCATAAAAACCTAACCTTTTATGAGAAAGACACGTAGCCTCCTTACGAGACGTTAAAAATACAAAAACGCGTAGCCTCCTCACGAGACGTTCATAAAAACCTAACCTTTTATGAGAAAGACACGTAACCTCCTCACGAGACGTTCATAAAAACCTAACCTTTTATGAGAAAAACACGTAGCCTCCTCACGAGACGTTCAAATCCAAAAACACGTAGCCTCCTCACGAGACGTTCAAATCCAAAAACACGTAACCTCCTCACGAGACGTTCATAAAAACCTAACCTTTTATGAGAAAAACACGTAGCCTCCTCACGAGACGTTCATAAAAACCTAACCTTTTATGAGAAAAACACGTAGCCTCCTCACGAGACGTTCATAAAAACCTAACCCTTTTTATGAGAAATACAGAAACGCGTAACCTCTGCTACGAGACGACCAACAAGAAGCGCAAGCAAAGCAAAGGAGCGCAAGCCAGAGGCGCAAGCAAAGCAAAGGAGCGCA
This sequence comes from Dianthus caryophyllus, assembly GCA_023091065.1. Lineage (NCBI taxonomy): Eukaryota > Viridiplantae > Streptophyta > Magnoliopsida > Caryophyllales > Caryophyllaceae > Dianthus > Dianthus caryophyllus. Next base: position 8,689,153 of record CM041520.1, read on the forward strand.
AGCCAGAGGCGCAAGCAAAGCAAAGGAGCGCAAGCCAGAGGCGCAAGCAAAGCAAAGGAGCGCAAGCCAGAAGCGCAAGCAAAACAAAGGAGCGCAAGCCGGCGCAAAGCAAAGGCGCAAGCGCGCAAGCAAAGCAAGGAGCACAAACGGAAACACAAGCAAGGCGCCACGGTAAGTACTCGGGCCACATGCGGTGACATGCCCTTAAACATGTAGGACCGTCATGTCCTTAAAAACATGTCGTCCCTCCTCGCATTTCCGACGCTAAGTCCTCGTCTCTCCCATAAGACACATGCTTAGCCGCCAGGTAGTATCGAGGCGTAATGGTCCTGATACTATCTTTAAGTTTGACTAACGCTTTGTCCGAGCTCGGTCAACTGGGGGCTCTGTAGATACCGTATCCGTACCCCCAAAAACAAACCCGATGATGAAAAGGACTTTCATACATGCTTTTAAAAGAGTCGAAAGCGGTACAAAAGTGTCTAAAACGTATTAGTCATTTTTAGCGTATTAATTTGGACTTGCATAATCATGAAAGTAAATGTCAATTTTAGTCATCATGGGCGTAACACGAGCACAATATAGGAACGTCTTATTAAGCCAAGCCACAAAAACAGCCCAACTAGCTACAAAACGGCCCAAACTTACAAAAACGACCCTAAAACGCACACTAACACGACACTCAAAACGGGCCAAAGTGCGTCCCGTGTCACATTTTCAAAAAGTTAGGTTTTATGAAACCATAAAATAATATAACCTAATATTATTTTATTTCAGGCCAAAACCGAAAAACACGACAAAAACCGAAGCACGAAAACCGAAATTCGGACCAAAACTGAACAAATACTTAACCCCTAAGTAAACAACAAAACATAATCATTACCTAATCAAACCGTCAAAAACCAAAAGGCGGCATAAAACAGCCCACCAAAACAAAAACCTAATCGCCAGTAAACAGGCGATTAAAAACCAAATCGCCAGTTTACTGGCGATTAAGTTTTCCTCTCCCAACCTTGGTTCTTTTATTTCATTTGGCGGCTGCATTGAAACATAATCGCATGCTCACTGGCGATTAAGTTTTGTCCCTGCACAGAAACCAGCCAAACTCTATAAATACCAACCCATTTCATCCATTTTCAAACACCCGGTTTTTAGCACTTACACACTATTCACGAAATCCACTCAAAAATACCGTCTTTACATTTTCGAAAGGTAAACATTTTACCTACGGGCTGGACGTTTGAGACTCGGATAATGGGGTTACATTAACCCCAAACCCGATATTGGCACTAGCGAAGCCGTATTCGTAATACGGTTGTAGCAATTCGGATTCATAATCCGTCTAAACCCCGCCAATATCGCATAAATAAACGACTCATTATCACTAAAGCAAACCGACGTCACTTTTATAATTACGCAAGTCCTCATTCATGCATTAAATAACGACTAGAATCACGGATCCAACACTAAATTGTACCGTTTCATAGAGTCTTTTAGCATGTCAAAACTGAGGGTTTTTCACAAATTCTAATACGAGATTGGAAAATAACGTCTATAGTAATAATTTAGTCAATAAATTATTATTTAACGTACATTTCCTATAGCAATATGTCATTATTTTGACAATTTACATTATTTATGCATTTTAATCGAGTCATACTTATTCGCACTTGTACGTAGCGTCATTTTAGCCCAAATATCGAAATTAAGCAAATGTTTTCAAATTAGTAGAGACTACTCTTATGTAGGCTTTTTGATTACGGTTTTCAAAACTTATTTTGTCAAGACTTTCGAAAAGTAACCTCACTCAGAATCCTCCTCTGGTTTCAAACCTCAGATTGATAGGTATCGACGCACCTTGAAATCCGAGACACTCGTGTCTTGTATTTCAAGACGCGTTGAATAGGTTCCAAATTCCTTTAATATTTGGTGGCGACTCCGAAAATACACTTTCAAAAAGGATTTTCTACTTTTCTTTTTGGTCACAAATTCATGCAATGATCTCCCCCATTTTTCTCAAAAACTTCGCACCCTTTTCCTGCGAGGCGCATTCCGCTTCCCGGCGCCCCCGCACGGGGCGAGGACGGGCGCGCGCAGGGCGTCGATAGGTCCATCCACCTTCCCGGTACCTTCAGTTAGGCACGGGGTATGCTAGGTCAAAGGATGGTGATCGGAATGAGTAGGAATTCGCTCTCGCTAAGGGTAAAGCTAGGCCTCTCGGTCTTAAGCTTCCTTTAGGTCTCAAGTGCGGGCTCTCGCAACTTACAAGTGAGGGTCCTAATGATTGGTCTCGTACCCTACCTTAAACTAGGCTTTCGATCTTAAGTTTAAGGGTGGAAAACGCTTGCTAAACCTTGGCCAGAGGATCAACAAACACAATCAACACAAGGCAATCAAAACGAGCGCGAAAACCTAACTCAAAACATCATCAAAAACAACCTAAGCAAGCACCCATGATTCACCCTTCTTCCCTACATAAGAGACTACTCACTCATGGCGAATACAACAACGAAAACAAAGGAGAAAGAGAGAAACATGATCAAGAGCAATATATAATGAAATGATAATGAAAAGGGAGAAATTGAATACAATACCAATCAGAAAATCCAAGGCAAAGTAGATGAATTCAAGCAACAAAAACCAAATAGACGATCAAACTAACGCAATCCGAGTCGGGAATTGAAATTACAAAAGATGAAAAGTATAAACCCTAAGTTTTCTTGAGAATCAACTTTGAAGTGTTTAAAAAGTGCTGTAAAAAGTGTGTCACGAAATATGATCAAATGCTCCTTCATATAGACGATTTATTTTGAGCCAACGAAAGGTCTCCTCTGTCCCTAAGTCATCCCGGACGGGATAGGAGTGGTCCTGGACGGGACAAGGTCACCCCGGACGGGACAAGTTGGTCCCGGAGCTTTCAGCCGTTTTCTAGTTTTTGCTCCCTTTTGTACTTAGTTTATTTTGCATTGTTTGTACTTCTTTGTCGTCCCAAGGCTAAGGGACGAGGCTTATGAGTAGGGACGAGGTCTCGGATGATAATGTGAGTTTCGAAACCCGTCCCATGGTCCCGGGACACCTTCATTGGTTGAAACGAGGCTCGTGCGCAAGCGAAACGCAACAAAATCAACTCGAATCACCTCCAAACTTCACGAAACTTTACGAAACTTTATGAAACCTCCCGAACAGCATCCTAAACTCCAAATATGCGCTTGTACCTGCAAAATGGACACAAAAACGCAGCAGTGCCAAATCGGAGAGAAATAGGAGCTGAAACGCAAGTAAAAGCGCGGGAAACGCAATGCAAAGCTCGTGAAACAGGGGCTATAAGTACGAATATATATGACACATCAAACTCCCCCAAACCGAACCGTTGCTTGTCCTCAAGCAACCAAGCATGACAGAAAATAGAGGACAAAGCGAGCACAAGAGAACTTCCCAAAACAATCACCAAACCGCAAGTAGCTTGAGCTAATGACAATCAATCCCGAAGCAGCATGGGACGCATTGAAATAGCGAGCTAACGGATGAGAATTACAAGACGGCGCAGAATGAATAGTATGGCTTAGACTTAGGCTCTCTAGCAATCAAATCACGGACCTCTCGCGGTTTCCACTCTAGCTCAAATGATAAACAAGGTGATATATGTGATGACACTCACCTACTCGACCAGTGGAAGCACGCCCGCAATCTAATGTGGACCAAATCTCGCATTCCCGTACACGCATAATGTCACAAAAACGAACCAAACATGAGGACTTACATAGGATATGAGGTGTGTAAAGGCCATAGAGAGGGTAAGGGTGATAAGGTGGAACAAATGATTATGGATTCGTGGAGCTAAGCCACTAGAAACCACTCGTACTACTCAAGTGCTCGTCCAACCAAAACGGAACCCAACTCTCATGAAAAACGGACCGAAAACAGCATATCGGTCTCCTTACACATTAACGCAACATAAGAAATCGAATACAAGCGCTCACTCATGTAACAACAACAACAACTTTCTCATTTTTGTGCACACATTTTCTTTCTTTTTTGTAATTGTGTGTTGTGTTTGATTGTTCTGATTTTTGTTTTTTTTTCTTGAGCAAAGAGCACACTCACATGTATAGTTGCGGAAAACCTCATAAAAGGTCGGGGAAACAGCAGTCCCGACTCATATTCACCAAACTCTCCAAGCAAACGACGTCAGCAAGTCGTAGTATGATCAAAACCCGAAGGACAAGCACAAGAGTAAGCAAAAGCGGTCACTAGCTAGGCTAGGCTATTTGGCAATGTAGCTAGCAAACTCATGTGTATAAGGGTATAGGATCATGTATGAGAGGATAAAAGACAATGTAGGAACATGGTGAATAAAAAGCAGTCAACTAAAGCCTCATATGCATAAACAAGTGACAAAATCGTGGGGAAAAACGGGATAGGGGCCACACTTATGCGCGTTAATATTACGTACCCCACGAGGAGAACTACTCACAATCAAAGCACGGGGACCGGGATAGATGAACCGGCCTCTGGAGGCTAAAAACCTCACAATAAAAGTAGCTATAGTCCATGAAATGATAAAGCCAAATAGTAAAAGCACATGCCATCATCTGCAAGCACGTCCAAACATCCCCGAAAGCGCTAAACCAACAATATAGAACATGCCAAAGCTCAAAGCATACAAGGGAAGGGATGTCGGGAAAAATCAAGGTAAAAACAAGCTCGCAACAACGGAACGGGAAACGTGTTTTTGGTATTTTTTTGAGAAATTTTCTGATTTTTAGTGATTTTTTTAGATTTTTCAGATTTTTTTTGGATTTTTGAAGTTTTTGGAAAAACGAAAAACGAAAAAGAAAACGCAAAACGAAAAGCAAAGCGTAGCAAAGCGTTCCTCCCCCCAAACCAAACGACACATTGTCCCCAATGTGTCCTAAAGCACATCAACCAGGGACCTTAAAATAAGGGAGAAAAAACGAGTAAAAAGTCTCAAAAGAAAAGAAAGTACATACATGCTATTTACAAAATGAAACATCCCCCCAAACCGGCTTTAAACGGGGGGGTAGCAACGGGTACTAGAAGTACCACCATCCATGGGTCTCGTCATAGACGAACCCGGTTCCATCATCCTCATAGTCGTCTCCATCATCATCATCTACTCCTCCATCATCAAACTCATTTCGGCCAGCAACATCAACTCGGCTACCAATGCACGCAACAGCACTCACATCGTCTTTTATCCCAGCTCTACCCTCGTCCATCCTCCCTAGCGTATGATACACTCTATTTATATTCGTTTTATGCCCCCGGTTCTGTCACATTTAGCTCGTATTTACTCGTATTTACTATGACTTTAGGAGCTATATGTTATACTTCTCGATCTTCACGCTTTTATTTACATTTTACAGGTTTTGGTGGTTTTGAGCCAAAACCCGGGACGTTAGGAGCATTTCGAGAACTGAGCCGAAAAGACCAAGCTCGAGCCATTACGGGAGCTTGAGAAACCGAGCCAAGGACCAAGGACATGAAGGGCCACGAGTTACTATGGCCCAAGAAGAAGAATAAAGGCCAAAAGAGATTAAGGCCAAGCGAAATAATAAGGCCCAGTGAAGCTTTGGCCCAAGCTTGGAAGAAAGAAGAGCCAGGCCCAACAAGGTGGTCGGTAGGTTGAGCAGGCCCGGCGGCCGGCCGGCTAGTGTGTATTATTTGACGGTTTTTGATTTATTTCGGAATTTAATAATTGGAAACTATAAATAGGAGACTTAGGACGTAATTTAGGATGATCTTTAGTTTATGCTTTATTTTTCCTTAGGTTTAGTTTACAGTAGACTTATTTTCTCTCTCAAAAACATCAGTTTAGTTTTAATTTCAAGTTTATTACGTTGCACCTCAGGATTCCTTTCAGGTTTAATTCAATCTTTATTGTTTATTTCAATTATGTCTTCTATTATTATTATTGTTGTTATTGCCCTTGATATGAGTAGCTAATTTCTTAATTAGGGTTAGGGGAATTTGTGACATATGATTTAGGAACATGTTTTGAGATTAAATTGGTTGTTTAAATTGTGCAAGTTGACTTCTTTCTATGCGTTTTATATCAATTGAATTAGGATTATTTCGCCTGATCACCGTTTTATCTGAGTTTAATTGAACCTGAGTATGTTTTGACTTAAGATCGAAAGCCGAGTTAAAACTAGACTTACGCAAGTTAGATAAGTGGAATTTAGTAAGTTGCGAGAGCCCGCTGAATTGAACTTAAGGCTAAAATTGACTCGAGAGAGCGTTTTACAAACCTAGTCAATTGCACAGTTTATCTTTTCCTTCTTATAAAGTTGAGTTCCTGAATCGTTGTCATATATGAACCCGACGCCCTAATCTTTCTCCATATATATTTTCATCTTGTCTTATTATCTGCTTAGTTTAGCTTAAAACAAACCTTTTCACACCTGAGTTGAACCTGTTACTCCGACTTTAACCTGAGACTACACCGTTTCCCTGTGGATTCGATCCCTACTTGCTGCTATCTGCTGTTAGTTGTCATTTAGGTTTATTTTGATTAAGGTGATACGACTTTAGCCTTATCAATTTTGGCGCCGTTGCCGGGGAAACGGCTTTGCTAGTTTTAGTTTTGTTTAGTTGTTACAGGTTTTTCTCCTTTGTCTCAAGGAACTTAGTTCCTTGAGACCGTTTCTTATCGTTTTCTTGTAGTTTTGTTTATGCACAGGTCACCTACAGGTTTGATTCCATTTGAGCCTGAACCTGAGCGAGCTTTTCACAGACTACGTAAGGAAGCAAGAAAGTTACTTGATCCTGATTTCGAGGAAGCGTCGCATTCGGAGTCTAGTGCAGCGCAATCGTCCTACGAAGAGGACACACCTCCTATTACTCCAACTTGTTCTCCTCCACGCGTGACTATGCCTAAATTATATAGTCACTCGTTGCCGAAGCCCGAGGCGATCCCGCAAGGGTTCACAATACCAAATACGGTCCAAGGGAATTTCGAGATTCGCCCCGCCTTTCTTACTTTGGTGGAGCGCAATCAATTCGGCGGCAATCCTACGGAGGATCCCGGGAAACATATGCAGGTTTTTACGGATTACTGCTCAACGATTAAGCAGAACGGGATCACTCAGAACCAGATTAGGGAAATGCTTTTCCCTTTCTCGCTACGTGATCGCTCGTGAGTGGATCAGCGATTTGAATAAGGAAGCGCGGGTATTACGGATTGGCCAAGTCTAGCTCTTGCCTTCTATCGCAAGTACTATCCACCGTGAGCGGACTAACCAACTCAGTAGTCAAATTCAGGGTTTCAGCAGAGCTTTGATGAGGCGTTAGGCGAGGCGTGGGGACCGCTACAAGCGGTTAATTCGTGAATGTCCTCATCACGGGTTCGACGGTCGGTTGGTGTTAATGCCCTTTTATAATGGGCTATATGCTGAGAGGCGCGCTATTCTTGACTCGGCTGCGGGAGGCCGATTTGCTAATAAAACCGACGCTGGTAACGCGGGGTCACAGATCGAGGAGATGGCTATCCATTCATCCCGATTTGGTAAGCGAGGGTAATTCACGGTCCGCACACAACGACCGTGGAAGTGAGTATAAGCGCGGTAATGAGTCAACTTTACGGTGAATAGAAAGTTTGATGCTATGCGAGGGAGTTCGCCGAGTGCCCATGTAAATCTTTGTTGCGAGGCACGATTCAGGTTATACTACTGGGTATCTTTGCACCCCAAGATCAGGTTTATGCGTGTCAATCCTACAATCAAAACCTGTAGTACGAGAATCGGTAGGGTTACGATCGGTCAGCTGTATCCTCTACCGTAATAATAACGTGATTTAACCCGACTCCCCCACCTCCACAAAATACCCCTTACCAACCTCCTTACAAAAATCAACCAACTCCCCCAAACTACCAAAAACCACCCTTCACATCACCCCCTCCTACTCAAATACCCGATCCTATGGCCGAGATGAAGGCCATGATGTTGCAGATGTCGCAGGTGACTATGGCCGTGCAAAAGTCACAAGAGATGATGATGCAACAAATGCAAAAGGATGGGCAAGCTAAGGACGCTGCAATTAAGCTGTTGGAGAATCAAGTTGCTCAATTAGCCGCCCATGGCGTCAAGGCAACCGGTACACTTCCGCCTCAAGGAAACCCTCCTAAAGCTCCACACGACACGGCGTGTGCAATTACGATTGAGAAGTGGGTCCATGTATGGAGACCCCGTGAATTTGGTGGAAGAAGAGCAGGATGAGGGTCAAAACACGTTAAATCAGTGTTCACAGAGGTCACAAGTCGGCCGGCGTAAATCGTCGGCCAACCTGGACACAGAGTGAGGAAGAATGATTCGGTATAAAATTTGGTGATTCTAGTTCCACCCAACGCCCCCGATTGATTAAGTTGCCATTTCCTGGTCGTCGGCCGAGGTGCGAGCGAGGCTCAGTTCAGGAAGTTCGTCGACGTCATCAAGGCCCTTCAGGTAAACGTTCCTTTTATTGACCTTGTGACTCAAATTCCTGCGTACGCTAAGTTTTGAAAGATGTTTTAGCTCGTAAGCGTACGTTAGACGACGTGTCGACCGTGGCCTTTGTGGGGAAGCTAGTACTAGGTCAGCAGGGTAGTAAGCCCCTAAGCTTAGCGATCCAGGTACATTCTCTATTCCGTGCTCTATTGGTAGGTTTGGGTTAGGAATGCTTTATGTGACCTTGGAGCTAGTGTGAGTGTCCTCCCTACCCCTCAGATCGAAAGATGAGCTTGTCGACTTTAGAACCCACTAGCATTACCCTGCAAATGGCTGACCGCTCAGTTAAGCGTCCCTTAGGAATCTTGCACGATGTCCCAGTACAGGTTGGAAAGTTCTTTATCCCTGTCGACATCGTAGTGGTAGATATGCCCGAGGATGCCCACATTCCTATCATTTTAGGAAGACCCTTCTTGCACATTGCTGGTGCAGTTATTGATGTGGGTAGTAGGACGATAGCCTTTAAGGTGGGGGGTGAAACGCTCACGTTTGCACATTCTGATACCCCGCGGTCCCCTATGCGTCTCGAGTCAGTTTGTTCTATTGACTCTGTACCTCCGTCTCACACTACTGGAGACACTTTGGAGGTTTTGCATGTCTCTTCGCTTTTTGCAGGTTCTTCACAGGATAGCTGCAAGGATGGTTTGGGGGAGAGACAGCTGCTGGAGACTGACGTCAACGACGCGGGTGATGGTGATAGAGGGCCTACAGTTGAGCTATTTCGTGATCGAGGCCCTACGCTGATGGACTATGCTGCATTGCCTCGAGCTGAAGGAGTGCTTTGGCGAACGGAAGCTGAAATTTCGCCGAGTGAAGCTGTCGCGAATGGCCAACGACCTTGGCCTGCGTATACTTGATGATTGTGGAGCTGTGAAGAGTCGTGCGGGACTATAAACCAGCGCTTCCGGGAGGCAACCCGATGACGTTGTATTTTCATTTAGCATTTGTACTTTTGGTTTGCTTGTTTTTATGACTTTTTGCTTTTATTGGCGAGGGCGAGGTTATTATTTTGTGTTTTTAGCGCCGCAGTACTTATGGACTTTTGGGTCCTTAGTATGTTGAAAACGACACCGAAGGCCTCCCAAGGCCAACCTGGCCTGGACAGAGCCGTAGCTGAAATTTGGAAATTGAAGAAAACTCGAAAAAATCACGTCAGGTGGCCTAAGCCGGCCGCCGTCCTGCACCTACCGCCACCCCGTCCCATTTTCATGCTTCGCTTTGTTCCTTCTTGCGTGCTTTGAAGTACTTCATCGTTGGGTGATTTGGGCGCATATCACGAGGATTTTAGCCCCACTCCATGATCGACCGGTTTGGGGAGCTCTACTCTACATTGTGAGCACTCTTTACCCCATTTTCCCTCGTTTTCGCTTTACTTTCCTTCCCTCTTATGATTTATGTCCTCCTCTCGCTTTTGTGGTTGTCTTTGTTTCCACATTGAGGGCAATGTGTGATTTGGTTTGGGGGAGGGAAACACTTTCGCGTTCATTAGTTCATTTGCATTTTCATTTCGTGTGCATTTATTTTGAAAACCCAAAAAAAATTTGAAAAAATTCAAAAAAATTTACAAAAATACGAGTCTTTTTGGTCTGCTTTGTCCTGCTTTGTCTAGTTTGGAGAATTGATTTGTACACTTACTTTGATCTTTAGTATCTTTGAGTCGACTTCCTATTGCCTTAGCTTGCACGATTGGTTTGTTTCCTGTTACTAGATTGCGAGCCTCAGCACTAACCCACTTGTATCTGCTTAATTCTTTCTGCTTTTCGCTTGTTTACTTTCGACTTTGACATTCGAGCTTGGCATTGGTTTGTGGAATGTTGGTATGTTGGTTTGTGGTTTGTTTGGAAAGATATATATATGTTGGAGCAATGCTTCGATGCTCTCGGAGGGGACTCATTGACTTGAGTAACCACAGTGGCCATGAATTTGGTGCGGCCAGAGAGTATGAGCAATAACGTAACCCTTAAGGAAATATGTGTGTACCGTAGCGATTTTTACCGAGTGAGCGTCAAGCTAAACAAGATTACATACGAGGGATGCTCCACATTTGCGAAAAAGATTATCTGAGAAAAGAAAAAAGAAAAGAGAACAAATGGTAATGATTTGGAAGATTTGGATGATGGAAAGTGGTATGATCGGTTGGCCTTGCTTGAATTGATTTGTCGTTAGTTTTACTATTGCGTAAGTGTTAGAGGCTAGTGATATAATGTGGTGTGAACGGTTGAGACTTGTGCTCTATTTTCGGTGAAATAGACTTTGGTTGTAATGTTTATGTGCATAGGTCGTCCACTTCAAGATACTAGCGTGATTAGTTCGTGTTGCTTTGATTTTCTCCGATGCTTTTTGCTTGAGGACAAGCAAAGGTTTGGTTTGGGGGAGTTTGATACACTCTATTTATATTCGTTTTATGCCCCCGGTTCTGTCACATTTAGCTCGTATTTACTCGTATTTACTATGACTTTAGGAGCTATATGTTATACTTCTCGATACTGCTGCCTTTTATTTACATTTTACAGGTTTTGGTGGTTTTGAGCCAAAACCCGGGACGTTAGGAGCATTTCGAGAACTGAGCCGAAAAGACCAAGCTCGAGCCATTACGGGAGCTTGAGAAACCGAGCCAAGGACCAAGGACATGAAGGGCCACGAGTTACTATGGCCCAAGAAGAAGAATAAAAGGCCAAAAGAGATTAAGGCCAACGAAATAATAAGGCCCAAGTGAAGCTTTGGCCCAAGCTTGGAAGAAAGAAGGAGCCGGCCCAACAAGGTGGTCAGGCCGGTTGAGCCAGGCCGGCAGCCGGCCGGCCGGCTAGTGTGTATTATTTGACGGTTTTTGATTTATTTCGGAATTTAATAATTGGAAACTATAAATAGGAGACTTAGGACGTAATTTAGGATGATCTTTAGTTTATGCTTTATTTTTCCTTAGGTTTAGTTTACAGTAGACTTATTTTCTCTCTCAAAAACATCAGTTTAGTTTTAATTTCAAGTTTATTACGTTGCACCTCAGGATTCCTTTCAGGTTTAATTCAATCTTTATTGTTTATTTCAATTATGTCTTCTATTATTATTATTGTTGTTATTGCCCTTGATATGAGTAGCTAATTTCTTAATTAGGGTTAGGGGAATTTGTGACATATGATTTAGGAACATGTTTTGAGATTAAATTGGTTGTTTAAATTGTGCAAGTTGACTTCTTTCTATGCGTTTTATATCAATTGAATTAGGATTATTTCGCCTGATCACCGTTTTATCTGAGTTTAATTGAACCTGAGTATGTTTTGACTTAAGATCGAAAGCCGAGTTAAAACTAGACTTACGCAAGTTAGATAAGTGGAATTTAGTAAGTTGCGAGAGCCCGCTGAATTGAACTTAAGGCTAAAATTGACTCGAGAGAGCGTTTTACAAACCTAGTCAATTGCACAGTTTATCTTTTCCTTCTTATAAAGTTGAGTTCCTGAATCGTTGTCATATATGAACCCGACGCCCTAATCTTTCTCCATATATATTTTCATCTTGTCTTATTATCTGCTTAGTTTAGCTTAAAACAAACCTTTTCACACCTGAGTTGAACCTGTTACTCCGACTTTAACCTGAGACTACACCGTTTCCCTGTGGATTCGATCCCTACTTGCTGCTATCTGCTGTTAGTTGTCATTTAGGTTTATTTTGATTAAGGTGATACGACTTTAGCCTTATCAGCGTACCTGCGATCATATCACAACAAAGCACGGCCTCAAGAGGATCTCTCTCGAGGACTTGAGGTAAGTGCTCATCCACACATTCATCAATAATATCAACGGCAAAAACAGTCTCCTCCAACATGGGACGCTTTAAAGCGCGCGACAGATTAAAAGTGATTTTATCACCTCCTACATCCAAAGTCAATTTGCCGTTCTTGACGTCAATTATAGCACCTGCAGTGTGCAAGAAAGGCCGACCCAAAATGATAGGAATTTGGGAGTCTTCGACCATGTCAAGAACGACAAAATCGACAGGGATGAAAAATTTACCAGCCTTGACGGGAACGTCCTCCAAGACACCCAAGGGGCGCTTGACAGAACGATCTGCCATCTGGAGCGTGATGTTCGTAACTTTCGAAGGTCCCATGTTGAGTTTCTCGCATACGGAGTAAGGCAGGACGCTTACACTTGCACCTAAATCACATAACGCATTAGGAATCGAAACAGTACCAACAGTGCAAGGTATGGAGAAACTACGCGGATCCTTTAGCTTAGGAGGAGACTGGTTTTGCAAAAGTGCGCTGCATTCCGCAGTAAAAGCCACAGTCTCGACCTCACTGAAGGATCGTTTACGGGTGAGAATGTCTTTCAAGAATTTAGCATAAGCAGGAACTTGTGTGACAAGTTCAGTAAAAGGAACAGTTACCTTTAGATCCTTGACGACTTCCATGAACTTACCGAATTGCGAGTCAAGTTTAGATTGTACCACTCGGCTAGGGAATGGCAACTTGATTCGAATGGGCGGCTCGACCGGCTTGCTCTGCACTTGCTGCGTCTCCTTCTCCTTGGCTTTATCCGCGTCACCACCACCTCCTCCCCCTTTCTCGGCCCCCTTGGCTATTTGAGGCCCCACGGCCTGACCTCCTTTCCCGACTCCACTCGTGCTCGCTCCATGCCTCGTTGTACCTGCTCCTGCAAAACCATCACTAGAAGCAAGCATATCATTAGGAGAAAAAGGAGGGTCTACCTCACTTACCACCTTAGGCATTGGAGGACCATCGTAGCTCGTGCCACTTCGCAAGGAAATGGCATTGATCGACTCATGTTGAGGTTGAGTGCCTTGCGATGGAAGGTTACCCGGCTTCCTTTGAGAACTAGAGGAAGCAAGTTGAGCCATTTGCGTTTCAAGCATCTTGATGGCGGCGTCCTTCGCTTGATCGCTCTTTTGCATTTGAGCCATCATTGTTTCTTGAGTTTTGGCCATTTGCATCATCATGGCCCTCATTTCGCTCATCGGGTCGGGGACCGGAGCGGCTTGCACTTGTGGTGGAGCATTTTGTGGTTGAAAATTGGGGCGATTGAAGCCCGGAGGGTTGTAAGGTCGAGGATTATTGTTGTATGAGCTGAAATTTTGTGGAGGATTGTATTGTGGTTGTTGTGGTTGAGGATTCAAGACGTTTTGACTCTTGTAAGACAAGTTTGGATGATTTTTGTAGCCTTCATTGTAAAAGTTAGAGTAGGGGCTGTTTTGAGTATGTAAAGCTTGCACATGATGAGATTGTGTGTTCATACCTCGGCATTCTATTGAAGTGTGACCGGAAACGCCACATGTATTGCAAGGCACGTCATGAAAAGTGTGCATAGCCGCCACCGTGTGTCCACTAGCATTTGTGGAACTACTACCCGCTCGAATCTCACTCATCATCATTGCGGTCATGGCGTCCATCTTGGCCTAAAGCATGGCCACAACATCACCATCGTTCTTACTCCCGATCCTAGGAACATTCCTAGAACTCCCATATTGCGCATTGTGAATCGCCATAGCCTCGATCGTATCCATGGTCTCTTCCACATCGTTATTGTCAAATCGACCATTCGCCGCCGAGTCAAGCACTTGGCGTGACTCATTATAAAGACCATTATAAAACTGCATGACAATAAACCATTTATCCATACCGTGGTGAGGACATTGGCGTTGTAGATCTTTGTACCGCTCCCAAGCATCAAAGAGAGACTCGTCTCCTCTTTGCCTAAAGCTCGTAATTTGGCTTCTAAGCATTGCGGTCTTCTCGGGCGGGAAATATTTTTGATAGAATGCCAAGACCAAGGAGTTCCAATCGGTGATCGCAAGAGCTACGCGATTCAATGAATTAAGCCACAGCTTGGCTTTGTCTCGGAGGGAAAACGGGAAGAGCATCTCCCGTATTTGATCTTGGGTCACACCCGTTTGCTTTATCGTCGAGCAATAATCGCAGAAATTTTGGATGTGCAAGTTGGGATCCTCACCGGGACTCCCCCCAAATTGAGTGCGCTCTATGAGGTTGATGAACGCGGGCTTAACTTCAAAATTATTCGCTGCTATGGTGGGCATAGCATTTCCCGTTGGAACTTGAGCCGCGGTCGGCCTCGAGTGATCCGATAGCTTAACCATCTTCTTTATTTCGGGCACGGGTTCAACGTGAGATGAAGTAGAAGGGGAAACAGTAGCTTCCAAGTCCTTAAGCAAGTTCTTGCGCCTATGCAATGTACGCTCCGGCTCCGGGTCAAATGGAATTGCCAAGCTTTTGTGAGACGTACGCGTTTGCCTGGGCATACAAAAACACTAGAGGCAACGATAAGTAACGGCCTCAAGGAATTGAGGTTCCTTGAGACAAGAGTAACAATGAGAAAAGAACCAAATAACAACAAAAACAAAAGCCGTCTCCCGGCAGAATCCGCGCCAAAATTTGATAGGATTGGTCGCACTCTCCTAATCAAAAATAGACCGGACAAGACACTAACTAGTAGCAAGGGTAGTCGGGTCGAATCCCACAGGGAGATGGTCGCTTAAGCTGGTTATTTTTAACGATTTTAGTCTCGGTTCGAGTATGGTTTGGTAAACTAAAGGTAGAGCGCAAGAAGAGGGTTTAAACTAGAAGAGAAAGGTCTAGGGAATCGGGTTAGGCACGGGGTAAGCTAGGTCAAAGGATGGTGATCGGAATGAGTAGGAATTCGCTCTCGCTAAGGGTAAAGCTAGGCCTCTCGGTCTTAAGCTTCCTTTAGGTCTCAAGTGCGGGCTCTCGCAACTTACAAGTGAGGGTCCTAATGATTGGTCTCGTACCCTACCTTAAACTAGGCTTTCGATCTTACGTTTAAGGGTGGAAAACGCTTGCTAAACCTTGGCCAGAGGATCAACAAACACAATCAACACAAGGCAATCAAAACGAGCGCGAAAACCTAACTCAAAACATCATCAAAAACAACCTAAGCAAGCACCCATGATTCACCCTTCTTCCCTAGATAAGAGACTACTCACTCATGGCGAATACAACAACGAAAACAAAGGAGAAAGAGATAAACATGATCAAGAGCAATATATAATGAAATGATAATGAAAAGGGAGAAATTGAATACAATACCAATCAGAAAATCCAAGGCAAAGTAGATGAATTCAAGCAACAAAAACCAAATAGACGATCAAACTAACGCAATCCGAGTCGGGAATTGAAATTACAAAAGATGAAAAGTATAAACCCTAAGTTTTCTTGAGAATCAACTTTGAAGTGTTTAAAAAGTGCTGTAAAAAGTGTGTCACGAAATATGATCAAATGCTCCTTCATATAGACGATTTATTTTGAGCCAACGAAAGGTCTCCTCTGTCCCTAAGTCATCCCGGACGGGATAGGAGTGGTCCTGGACGGGACAAGGTCACCCCGGACGGGACAAGTTGGTCCCGGAGCTTTCAGCCATTTTCTAGTTTTTGCTCCCTTTTGTACTTAGTTTATTTTGCATTGTTTGTACTTCTTTGTCGTCCCAAGGCTAAGGGACGAGGCTTATGAGTAGGGACGAGGTCTCGGATGATAATGTGAGTTTCGAAACCCGTCCCATGGTCCCGGGACACCTTCGTTGGTTGAAACGAGGCTCGTGCGCAAGCGAAACGCAACAAAATCAACTCGAATCACCTCCAAACTTCACGAAACTTTACGAAACTTTATGAAACCTCCCGAACAGCATCCTAAACTCCAAATATGCGTTTGTACCTGCAAAATGGACACAAAAACGCAGCAGTGCCAAATCGGAGAGAAATAGGAGCTGAAACGCAGGTAAAAGCGCGGGAAACGCAATGCAAAGCTCGTGAAACAGGGGCTATAAGTACGAATATATATGACACATCAAACTCCCCCAAACCGAACCGTTGCTTGTCCTCAAGCAACCAAGCATGACAGAAAATAGAGGACAAAGCGAGCACAAGAGAACTTCCCAAAACAATCACCAAACCGCAAGTAGCTTGAGCTAATGACAATCAATCCCGAAGCAGCATGGGACGCATGGAAATAGCGGCTAACGGATGAGAATTACAAGACGGCGCAGAATGAATAGCATGGCTTAGACTTAGGCTCTCTAGCAATCAAATTACGGACCTCTCGCGGTTTCCACTCTAGCTCAAATGATAAACAAGGTGATATATGTGATGACACTCACCTACTCGACCAGTGGAAGCACGCCCGCAATCTAATGTGGACCAAATCTCGCATTCCCGTACACGCATAATGTCACAAAAACGAACCAAACATGAGGACTTACATAGGATATGAGGTGTGTAAAGGCCATAGAGAGGGTAAGGGTGATAAGGTGGAACAAATGATTATGGATTCGTGGAGCTAAGCCACTAGAAACCACTCGTACTACTCAAGTGCTCGTCCAACCAAAACGGAACCCAACTCTCATGAAAAACGGACCGAAA
Organism: Dianthus caryophyllus; assembly: GCA_023091065.1. Lineage (NCBI taxonomy): Eukaryota > Viridiplantae > Streptophyta > Magnoliopsida > Caryophyllales > Caryophyllaceae > Dianthus > Dianthus caryophyllus. The sequence goes on from CM041520.1 coordinate 8,706,057, forward strand.
ACAGCATATCGGTCTCCTTACACATTAACGCAACATAAGAAATCGAATACAAGCGCTCACTCATGTAACAACAACAACAACTTTCTCATTTTTGTGCACACATTTTCTTTCTTTTTTGTAATTGTGTGTTGTGTTTGATTTTTCTGATTTTTGTTTTTTTTTTTTTTCTTGAGCAAAGAGCACACTCACATGTATAGTTGCGGAAAACCTCATAAAAGGTCGGGGAAACAGCAGTCCCGACTCATATTCACCAAACTCTCCAAGCAAACGACGTCAGCAAGTCGTAGTATGATCAAAACCCGAAGGACAAGCACAAGAGTAAGCAAAAGCGGTCACTAGCTAGGCTAGGGTAGGCTATTTGGCAATGTAGCTAGCAAACTCATGTGTATAAGGGTATAGGATCATGTATGAGAGGATAAAAGACAATGTAGGAACATGGTGAATAAAAAGCAGTCAACTAAAGCCTCATATGCATAAACAAGTGACAAAATCGTGGGGAAAAACGGGATAGGGGCCACACTTATGCGCGTTAATATTACGTACCCCACGAGGAGAACTACTCACAATCAAAGCACGGGGACCGGGATAGATGAACCGGCCTCTGGAGGCTAAAAACCTCACAATAAAAGTAGCTATAGTCCATGAAATGATAAAGCCAAACAGTAAAAGCACATGCCATCATCTGCAAGCACGTCCAAACATCCCCGAAAGCGCTAAACCAACAATATAGAACATGCCAAAGCTCAAAGCATACAAGGAAAGGGATGTCGGGAAAAATCAAGGTAAAAACAAGCTCGCAACAACGGAACGGGAAACGTGTTTTTGGTATTTTTTGAGAAATTTTCTGATTTTTAGTGATTTTTTAGATTTTTCAGATTTTTTTTTTGGATTTTTGAAGTTTTTGGAAAAACGAAAAACGAAAAAGAAAACGCAAAACGAAAAGCAAAGCGTAGCAAAGCGTTCCTCCCCCCAAACCAAACGACACATTGTCCCCAATGTGTCCTAAAGCACATCAACCAGGGACCTTAAAATAAGGGAGAAAAAACGAGTAAAATGTCTCAAAAGAAAAGAAAGTACATACATGCTATTTACAAAATGAAACGTCCCCCCAAACCGGCTTTAAACGGGGGGGTAGCAACGGGTACTAGAAGTACCACCATCCATGGGTCTCGTCATAGACGAACCCGGTTCCATCATCCTCATAGTCGTCTCCATCATCATCATCTACTCCTCCATCATCAAACTCATTTCGGCCAGCAACATCAACTCGGCTACCAATGCACGCAACAGCACTCACATCGTCTTTTATCCCAGCTCTACCCTCGTCCATCCTCCCTAGCGTACCTGCGATCATATCACAACAAAGCACGGCCTCAAGAGGATCTCTCTCGAGGACTTGAGGTAAGTGCTCATCCACACATTCATCAATAATATCAACGGCAAAAACAGTCTCCTCCAACATGGGACGCTTTAAAGCGCGCGACAGATTAAAAGTGATTTTATCACCTCCTACATCCAAAGTCAATTTGCCGTTCTTGACGTCAATTATAGCACCTGCAGTGTGCAAGAAAGGCCGACCCAAAATGATAGGAATTTGGGAGTCTTCGACCATGTCAAGAACGACAAAATCGACAGGGATGAAAAATTTACCAGCCTTGACGGGAACGTCCTCCAAGACACCCAAGGGGCGCTTGACAGAACGATCCGCCATCTGGAGCGTGATGTTCGTAACTTTCGAAGGTCCCATGTTGAGTTTCTCGCATACGGAGTAAGGCAGGACGCTTACACTTGCACCTAAATCACATAACGCATTAGGAATCGAAAGCGGTACCAGCGATTGCAAGGTATGGAGAAACTACGCGGATCCTTTAGCTTAGGAGGAGACTGGTTTTGCAAAAATCTGTGCATTCAGCGATAAAAGCCACGATCTCGACCTCATCAAGGATCGATTACGGGTGAGAATGTCTTTCAAGAATTTAGCATAAGCAGGAACTTGTGTGACAAGTTCAGTAAAAGGAACAGTTACCTTTAGATCCTTGACGACTTCCATGAACTTACCGAATTGCGAGTCAAGTTTAGATTGTACCACTCGGCTAGGGAATGGCAACTTGATTCGAATGGGCGGCTCGACCGGCTTGCTCTGCACTTGCTGCGTCTCCTTCTCCTTGGTTTTATCCGCGTCACCACCACCTTCTCCCCCTTTCTCGGCCCCCTTGGCTATTTGAGGCCCCACGGCCTGACCTCCTTTCCCGACTCCACTCGTGCTCGCTCCATGCCTCGTTGTACCTGCTCCTGCAAAACCATCACTAGAAGCAAGCATATCATTAGGAGAAAGAGGAGGGTCTACCTCACTTACCACCTTAGGCATTGGAGGACCATCGTAGCTCGTGCCACTTCGCAAGGAAATGGCGTTGATCGACTCATGTTGAGGTTGAGTGCCTTGCGATGGAAGGTTACCCGGCTTCCTTTGAGAACTAGAGGAAGCAAGTTGAGCCATTTGCGTTTCAAGCATCTTGATGGCGGCGTCCTTCGCTTGATCGCTCCTTTGCATTTGAGCCATCATTGTTTCTTGAGTTTTGGCCATTTGCATCATCATGGCCCTCATTTCGCTCATCGGGTTGGGGACCGGAGCGGCTTGCACTTGTGGTGGAGCATTTTGTGGTTGAAAATTGGGGAGATTGAAGCCCGGAGGGTTGTAAGGTCGAGGATTATTGTTGTATGAGCTGAAATTTTGTGGAGGATTGTATTGTGGTTGTTGTGGTTGAGGATTCAAGACGTTTTGACTCTTGTAAGACAAGTTTGGATGATTTTTGTAGCCTTCATTGTAAAAGTTAGAGTAGAGGCTGTTTTGAGTATGTAAAGCTTGCACATGATGAGATTGTGTGTTCATACCTCGGCATTCTATTGAAGTGTGACTGGAAACGCCACATGTATTGCAAGGCACGTCATGAAAAGTGTGCATAGCCGCCACCGTGTGTCCACTAGCATTTGTGGAACTACTACCCGCTCGAATCTCACTCATCATCATTGCGGTCATGGCGTCCATCTTGGCCTAAAGCATGGCCACAACATCACCATCGTTCTTACTCCCGATCCTAGGAACATTCCTAGAACTCCCATATTGCGCATTGTGAATCGCCATAGCCTCGATCGTATCCATGGTCTCTTCCACATCGTTATTGTCAAATCGACCATTCGCCGCCGAGTCAAGCACTTGGCGTGACTCATTATAAAGACCATTATAAAACTGCATGACAATAAACCATTTATCCATACCGTGGTGAGGACATTGGCGTTGTAGATCTTTGTACCGCTCCCAAGCATCAAAGAGAGACTCGTCTCCTCTTTGCCTAAAGCTCGTAATTTGGCTTCTAAGCATTGCGGTCTTCTCGGGCGGGAAATATTTTTGATAGAATGCCAAGACCAAGGAGTTCCAATCGGTGATCGCAAGAGCTACGCGATTCAATGAATTAAGCCACAGCTTGGCTTTGTCTCGGAGGGAAAACGGGAAGAGCATCTCCCGTATTTGATCTTGGGTCACACCCGTTTGCTTTATCGTCGAGCAATAATCGCAGAAATTTTGGATGTAAATGGGATCCTCACCGGGACTCCCCCCAAATTGAGTGCGCTCTATGAGGTTGATGAACGCGGGCTTAACTTCAAAATTATTCGCTGCTATGGTGGGCATAGCATTTCCCGTTGGAACTTGAGCCGCGGTCGGCCTCGAGTGATCCGATAGCTTAACCATCTTCTTTATTTCGGGCACGGGTTCAACGTGAGATGAAGTAGAAGGGGAAACAGTAGCTTCCAAGTCCTTAAGCAAGTTCTTGCGCCTATGCAATGTACGCTCCGGCTCCGGGTCAAATGGAATTGCCAAGCTTTTGTGAGACGTACGCGTTTGCCTGGGCATACAAAAACACTAGAGGCAACGATAAGTAACGGCCTCAAGGAATTGAGGTTCCTTGAGACAAGAGTAACAATGAGAAAAGAACCAAATAACAACAAAAACAAAAGCCGTCTCCCCGGCAACGGCGCCAAAATTTGATAGGATTGGTCGCACTCTCCTAATCAAAAATAGACCGGACAAACACTAACTAGTAGCAAGGGTAAGTCGGGGTCGAATCCACAGGGAGATGGTCGCTTAAGCTGGTTATTTTTAACGATTTTAGTCTCGGTTCGAGTATGGTTTGGTAAACTAAAGGTAGAGCGCAAGAAGAGGGTTTAAACTAGAAGAGAAAGGTCTAGGGAATCGGGTTAGGCACGGGGTAAGCTAGGTCAAAGGATGGTGATCGGAATGAGTAGGAATTCGCTCTCGCTAAGGGTAAAGCTAGGCCTCTCGGTCTTAAGCTTCCTTTAGGTCTCAAGTGCGGGCTCTCGCAACTTACAAGTGAGGGTCCTAATGATTGGTCTCGTACCCTACCTTAAACTAGGCTTTCGATCTTACGTTTAAGGGTGGAAAACGCTTGCTAAACCTTGGCCAGAGGATCAACAAACACAATCAACACAAGGCAATCAAAGCAGCGAAAACCTAACTCAAAACATCATCAAAAACAACCTAAGCAAGCACCCATGATTCACCCTTCTTCCCTAGATAACAGACTACTCACTCATGGCGAATACAACAACGAAAACAAAGGAGAAAGAGATAAACATGATCAAGAGCAATATATAATGAAATGATAATGAAAAGGGAGAAATTGAATACAATACCAATCAGAAAATCCAAGGCAAAGTAGATGAATTCAAGCAACAAAAACCAAATAGACGATCAAACTAACGCAATCCGAGTCGGGAATTGAAATTACAAAAGATGAAAAGTATAAACCCTAAGTTTTCTTGAGAATCAACTTTGAAGTGTTTAAAAAGTGCTGTAAAAAGTGTGTCACGAAATATGATCAAATGCTCCTTCATATAGACGATTTATTTTGAGCCAACGAAAGGTCTCCTCTGTCCCTAAGTCATCCCGGACGGTATAGGAGTGGTCCCGGACGGGACAAGGTCACCCCGGACGGGACAAGTTGGTCCCGGAGCTTTCAGCCGTTTTCTTGTTTTTGCTCCCTTTTGTACTTAGTTTATTTTGCATTGTTTGTACTTCTTTGTCGTCCCAAGGCTAAGTGACGAGGCTTATGAGTAGGGACGAGGTCTCGGATGATAATGTGAGTTTCAAAACCCGTCCCATGGTCCCGGGACACCTTCATTGGTTGAAACGAGGCTCGTGCGCAAGCGAAACGCAACGAAATCAACTCGAATCACCTCCAAACTTCACGAAACTTTACGAAACTTTATGAAACCTCCCGATCAGCATCCTAAACTCCAAATATGCGCTTGTACCTGCAAAATGGACACAAAAACGTAGCAGTGCCAAATCGGAGAGAAATAGGAGCTGAAACGCAAGTAAAAGCGCGGGAAACGCAATGCAAAGCTCGTGAAACAGGGGCTATAAGTACGAGTATATATGACACATCAGATGGAGGTATGTATTTGCTTTTGTTTTTGTTTATACTGTTCATTTGGTTTTGTTGTCTTTGTAACTTGTTTTTGTGTGTGCAGTCATGGATCTTCAGCCACTTCCCCTTCCTGCTGCCTGAGCACGTTGGGAGGATTGCGAGGGAGTACCCGGCGGTGCGTACTTGGGGCACCTGCAACTGTGCGGCCTTTGACTGGTCGTATGATAAGGTTCGGGTGCGCCTGAACATCATGGAGTTTGGACAGGTTTGTATTTGAACCATTTTAAATAGAGTGTATTTAAAACGATTGTGTGTAATCTTGAAAATGTTGTTCTTTGCAGTTTGTGCCATGTCCGTGGGGACAGTACACGGGTGTCCCTGAGAGCGTTGGGGCTCGGTTTGCGGAGCGTGATACCTAGCGTTTGTACTTGGCGACGCCGTACGGACCGGTTTGGTATCTTGGAGAGCGTCTGGTCTACCAGGCAGGGTGGCCGGCTCCGGTAGTGCCTGGGGACCCGCCGAGAGTCCCTGAGCGAGGGTTCTGCGGCCAGCGTGGCGGCATGTCGGAGAGAAGTCTGGGAGTCTTCTTTGTCCTGGGGAAGACTACGGCCAGTTCGCTTTGTCTCGGCTCGCTTGTGGCTCGATTGAGGTATGTTTGTTTTGTTTTGAGAGTGTGTAGGGTAATTTTTGCGAAAAATTTCCCTGACGTGTGCGTATTGTATTTGTCTTGTAGCTGTTCGATCCTGAGATGGTGGAGCAGCCAGGTGACTTTCCTACTACCGTTGAGTGGGATGACTCAGGAGTCCGTCGTACTTTTACGGTGCCGTCGTACTTGCCGGTGATTACTGACGCGGGAATGGATAGTTGGAGTGGCAAGGTGAAAAGGGTATGTATTTTCGTGTTTGTATATGTGTGAGCCCCCAGTTTGATCGAGGTATGTAATGTAGTGATGATCAAACTAGTGAGATTCGTGTTTTTGTGTTACCCCCTCGAGTTTGTCTCAATTTGAGTGAAATTAAGGCAAAGTGGGGTCGTCTGCGGTTGGTTTTGAAATTTCCCCCCTAAGTTTGTCTTAAATTGAGTGAAATTAAGGTAAAATGGAGAAATGCGTCTTTGTTTTGAAATTTCCCCCCTAAGTTTGTCTTAATTTGAGTGAAATTAAGGTAAAATGGAGAAAAACGGCCTTTGTTTTGAAATTTCCCCTCTAAGTTTGTCTTAATTTGAGTGAAATTAAGGTAAAATGGAGAGAAATGTGATGCGTTTTTGCAGGTTGCGAATGATGTGCATAAGAAACTGTGGCGAACAGCTAATAGGTGGAGGATGGCTTGGGCACAGCAGGCGGCCCAGTTGTGTCAGAGTCGTGCAGAGACGGCTCAGATTCGACGTGATTTTGACGAGTATCGTCGTCAGCATCCGTAGTTGTATTAGTGCGTTTGTGTAGTAAGGATTGTATGAACCCTTGTTTACATTTCGTATGTTGTGTACCTGTATTGTTAGTAAGCTAGGTTTGAAAAACGAAATAATTCCCGATTGGGATGCTAAGTTTGAAGTAGTTTGTGAAAATGCTTTAGCAAAGTGTTCATTTTAAATGTTGAAATGAGCTTGCATGAATGTTGAAATGTTATGAATCGACTCGTGGTATGAATCGTGTTTGCTAAAAACGAAATATAATGTTGCTGCATGGGGAACAACAAAAGAACGTCGTAATATGATATGGAATGTCGTGCTTAGGAAAGACGAAATTAGGAAAACTATGAGAAAAGCCAGCCCTAGAAACCGCATAGCCTTATGCGGTTTGTGGGCTAAACCGCATAGGCTTATGCGGTTTGTGGTGTAAGCCGCATAAGGTGATGCGGTTTTGTGGCTTGGCTGGCGGCGCTGTGTTTTCATATTTCGATTATGTTTTCGTATATAAGGAGGGGAGGTGCGTGCCATAATCCTCATTCAAAATCACTTCTCTTCTTTTCTCTTTTGCTCTCATAAATATAGTAGGTATATTCATAGGAGTTAGTATTGAAGTCAAGAAAATGGTGGAGCATTTTGATGCTCTTTTGAAGAGGTGGACTTCCTCGCTTCGTCCAGCGGAGAAGAAGGCGGTGTATGATGATGGAGCGGGTGTCTTTATTGGCTTTCGCCAAATGAGGGTCGAGTTAGACTTCCTGGACGCATGCTTGGATTATTGGGATCCTAGCTTGCATGTGTTTAGGTTTCCAGGAGGAGAGGTGTGCCCTCTGATGGAGGAGTTTGCGGCCATTGGGGGATGGTCGAAACGGACTACTCCTATAGTGGTGAGACATGAGTTGTGCTTCAATGGATGTTGGGAAACTTCCTTGAGATGATAAATGCTCATGCTGCGGGTTTATTTGAGGGAGGTAAGGTGAATATGCTTCTCTTGTGTCAGCGATATATGAATAGGATTGACACTAGCATTTCGGACCGCTCTAGGCGAAGGGCCCTTGCTTTTTGCTTGATTCACCATTACGCTTTTGCGGGGTCAATGCCGGATGGTGTGTTCGGGAATGCGAGGTATGCTCATATTTTCGAAGAGATGGAACGAGGACACGATCCTTCTGGTTTGATCTTAGCGGAGACCATACTGGGCTTAGACGACCGTCGTGCTAATCGTCTGAGCTCGTACCGCGGTTGCGCTAGGATTCTCCATGTTTGGCTTATGGAGAGGCTGAGTGTGTACGCGGCTCTTCCTCTTGATGGCGTCTTTAAGGCGGCGGCGACGACGTCACGGAAGACGGATTGGGTTGATCCTCGGGGGCGTTCACTCAACTACTTCCGGGGTTTTGTGAAGGAGAGTACCATCCGTTGGTTCGTTTCATGGTGGCGCATTACGATGATTACGGCACCGTCCGTGGCGAATGCGGCTCACGGGTTGATGTTGTGTGGCTTTGAACGGGGTGTGTGGATTCAGCCTCTTCGCTTGAAGAGGCAAATCGGGCTTGCTCAGACCATTCCTGAGCAGGATACGCAGGTTGGAAGGGTTGTTGTGCTAAACAACCAAACGGTCGATGCTTGGATCCGGGGATGGTCGGATCGTGTTACTTGGGCGGTTCCATCGCATATAGAGTCTACTCGCATCACGGATTTCTATACGCGGTGGTATCGTTCCAAGGACTCTCGAGAGCGGGAGAATCAGAGGAGGAGGGAAAGGAATAGGCCAAGACCCTCTTTGGCGCATGAGGCAGTGCGCGGAAGGAGGGACTATGGTGATCTCTGTGCTTCGAGTTCAGATGCTTCTACCTCGAGACCGGTGCGGGAGAGGCTTGGACCGAGAGTGACCGTTAGAGATCGCCTAAGGCCAAGGATCGAGGAGCCCCCAGTCGAGCAGGACGAGGATCCGATCGAGCCCCCAAGTTTTGAGAGGAGTGCTCCCGTGACTAGCTCGAAGATCGTGGCGGATCGGCCTCTTGAAGATGAAGAGACTAATCCGAAGCGACAGAAGAAGGCTTAGTAGCTTGTTTGCTTTGCTTAGGAAAATTTCTTTATTCGAATAAAATGTATTTAATTTTAAATAAAGGGTTAAGGAGTTTTGTTCCTAACTCATTTCTAAATTGCGAAAAATTCTAAGTTAAAGTAATAAAATAGAATTAATTTGCCTTTGTCTTGTCTCATTGGTTTCTTTTGTTTTTGTTTTTGAAATGTTCTCGACCTTTTTAAGCTTTAAACACTTGTATTTTGTCTTTAAATTCTCGACCTTTTTAAGCTTCGGATTTGTTTGATTGGATTGTTTTGTTTTGGACCCTCGACTTTTTTAAGCTTTGGATCAAATTTTGTGTTGACTGTGCTATTGACCTTTTTAAGCTTCGAGCGTGTCATTTTGTCAGTGCATCGCCCTCGACCTATTTAAGCTTTGGGCGTGCGTGCAGAGAAGTTCGGTTGTGGTTTTGACAAGCTGCCTACGTATCCGTGTTTCACGGAATCAAACCGGCGTAGTTCGTGTGATTCGGTTGAGCTCTTTGCAAAGCTGCCTACGTATCCATGGTGCGTGGAATCAAACCGAGCGTAATTCACCCATGCGAGAGTGAGTTTTGTCTTTTGTGAAATACATTGCAAATTTGTTTGAGTTTAAGGGTAGTATTTCTTGAGTTGATCAAGATTTGTTGGTAGGCTGAATTCTTGACCGTCAAGGTCGGTTAGCCTCACGGCTCCTCCGGGAAGGATATCCTTGACCAGGTACGGTCCGGCCCAATTGGGTTTGAATTTCTCTCTTGGGTCGACTGGTAATGGTGCTCGGACGGATTTGAGTACGAGGTCGCCCACTTTGATATTTCGTGGGTTGACCCGTTTGTTATAGGCGCGTTGTAGGCGAGATTGGTACATTCGGACTGTACTTAGTGAATGTAAACGTCTCTCGTCTAGAAAGATGAGTTGTTCAAAGCGTTCGCGTGCCCATTCAGCCTCAGGAATGTCTGCTTCCATGAGAATTCGAAGGGATTGCATCTCGATTTTTACAGGTTGGACGGCCTCCATCCCGTAGGTTAGGAAATAGGGCGTCATACCCGTTGGTGTGAGGATAGTGGTGTGATATCCCCATAACGCAAATGGGATTTTGTTGGGCCAGTCGTGGCAGGTGTCGATCATCTTTTTAAGGATTGATACGACGGTCTTGTTTGCTGCCTCGACTGCGCCGTTGGTTTGTGGTCGGTAGGGTGATGATTTATGTCGTTGTATCTTGTATTTGAGAAGAAGTGGTTCGACTTACCCTCGGAAGTGTGTGCCTTGATCGCTTATAAACTCGTGGGGTATGCCGTAGCGACAAATGATGTTGCTTTGTATGAATTTTGCGACCTCTTTTGTGCCCAGGTTACGATATAATGCGGCTTCGACCCATTTGGTGAAATAGTCGATGGCCACGAGGATGAAGCAGTGTCCTCCTGCCCCCACGGGTTGTACTTTGCCAATGACGTCAATTCCCCACGTATGTTTGTTTGGCCATGGCGAGGTTAGGCTATATAGTGGTGAAGGGGGTATGTGCTGTACATTTGCGAAAATTTGGCAATTATGGCAGTGTTTGACGTATTTTGCGCAGTCGGCTTCCATGGTTGTCCAGTACCATCCTAGCCTTAGGATTTGTTTGCACATGGCTCGTGCGTTCATATGTGGACTGCACTCGCCATCGTGTACTTGGGACATGATTTCTTCTCCCTTTTTGTAGTCGACGCACAAGATTAGTGTACCTTGAGGCGTCTTCTTGAGTAGTTTGCCCATTTCCACCACGAATTGTGACGATAATAGGCGTAGGGCTCTTTTACCCCGTTTGTCGGTGTTTGGTGGGTATTCGCCGTTTGTTTTGTAGTTAAAGATTGCTTGGTACCAAGGGTCGGTTTGCTTTTTCTTAGTCTCGATGTCACAGATGTAGGCGGGTTCATTCCGTCGTTCCACGACAATGGGTAGTCTTGCCATTCTCGGGGGTATATTGATTAGTGACGCGAGTTTGGATAATGCATCGGCGAATTGGTTTTCTTCGCGTGGGAGCTGTATAAACTCCACGTGATGGAATTCGCTTATCAGCTGTTGTATCTTGTTTTGGTATAGTGCTAGATTTTCATTAAGTATCTTCCATGCTCCGGATACTTGATTGATTATGAGGGAAGAGTCTCCATAGACTCTTACATTGCGGGCGTTCAGTACAAGCGCTGCTTGGAGACCGTGCAAGCATGCTTCGTATTCCGCGGCGTTGTTTGTTACGTCGAAATCTAGCTTGATGGATAAGGGTGTATGTTCGCCATTCAGGGATATGAGAAGTATTCCTACTCCACATCCTCGATAGTTGGAGGAGCCATCGAAGTATAACTCCCATTGTTCTTGATCGATGTTGTAAATCCAGTCGTCTGGAAGGGATGTCGTGTCGATGATGGGTTTTTTGACAATTGCATTTTCGGCTAGGAAATCAGAGACTACTCGTCCCTTGATTGCCTTGAGGGGTACGTACTTAAGGTCGAACTCGGCTACGAGCAGCGTCCATCTGGCCATTCGTCCATTAAGCACAGGTTTCTCGAAGAGGTATTTTACGGGGTCCATTTTGGAGTAGACCTTCGTTTGGTGTGCTAGCATATAGTGACGGAGTTTCTTGGATGACCACACTAAAGCTAGACAACTCTTCTCGACAGGTAAATATCGAGTTTCGTAATCGAGAAATTTCTTACTTATATAATAGATTGCATGTTCTTCACCATTAACTTCTTGAGCGAGCATGGCGCCCATGGCGGTAGGGGTTGTTGTTAGGTATAAGTTGCCTCTTGCTTTAACCCACTCAGTGGTTTTTTCGTCCTTGGGTGTTGGGAAACCTTCCTTGCTGGTTAGACAGATTTGTTATGGTTGGTGGTTGTGGTTGGCTTGGCTGTGGTGGTCTCCAAACTTGATGATGTCGTACCCTTTGATCTGTAGTTTGTTTTGTTTTATGTTTAGATTTAGCTACAATAATTATGCGCTTTGGTGCCTAATTAGTCGAAGTCTGAGGAATCGGATCGCTCCTCGGCGCCTCATGTGAGCTTTTTGCCCGATTAGAAAGCCAGCTCTGTGAGAAAATATGTAGGGGCACGTGTGGACACGTTTAGAAAGTGCTTGAGTTGCTATGGGGGATATCATTGCTTAAATGCTTGAAAATTGTTTTTGCAATTGGAGTCGCCACCAAATATTTAAAGGAATTTGGAACCTTTTTAACACGTCTTAAATTGTAAGACGAGAGTCTCAGAATTCAAGGCGTGTCGATGCCTATCTTTCTAAGGTCATTGTGAAACCAGAGAGGATTCGGGGCAAGGTTACTTTTTGAAAGTTTTATCAAAATGTTTTATGAAAAACTGAAATAAAAAAGCCTACGTAAAGTAGTCTTTACTAATTTGAAAACAAATGCTTAATTTCGATGTTTGAGCTAATAAAACGCTACGTACAAATGCGAATATGACTCGATAAAATTGCAAAATAATGAATATGAGTCGTCAAAGTCATGACGTTTTATTTTAGGAAATATATGTAAACACGATAATTCGTTGTACTTGAATTATTGTAAATACATTATTTTCCGACTTTTGTCTAATTCTAGTATTTTGAAAAACCCTCAGTTTTGCATGTTTAAAAAGACTAGTTGAAACGGTACAGGTTTATGTCAAATCCGTTTTTAGTCATATTTAATGCATGAATGAGAATTTGCATAATGTAAAATGTAACGTCGGTTTGCTTTAGTGAAAATGAGTCGTTGGTTTACGCGATATTGGCGGGGTATAGACGGATTAGAAATCCGAATTACTACAACCGTATTACGAATACGGGTTCGTTAGGCCAATATCGGATTGGGTTAAGGTAACCCTTTGTCCGAGTCTAAAAAGTCCGGTCTGAAGGTAAAATGTTTACCTTAAAACGCAATGACGGTTTTTAAAAAATGCTAAGTGAGAATTATGAATTAGGTTGAGTATTAGAAAGTTGTTAAGTTGTGTTTTGAATGAATGGAAGAGTGGGTATATATAGAAGTTGGTTAGATTCGTGCGTGGCCTCAAAAGAAATCGCTAGTGGTGATTTATAGCCAAAACAAATCGCCAGTGTGTTATAGAAAGCAAAACAAATCGCCAAAATGCAGACAAGGGAAGAAACAAATCGCCAGTAGACTGGCGATTTATTTTTGTGTGTGTCAGACCTGGGCCTTGGGCTGCCTTTGCTCGTGATATGTGTGATTTGATTTGGGCTTCTTTTGAGGCGTGTTAAGCTTTGGTCCATTGGACCAAAGTTTTACGTTCTTGGGTTCAGTTTTGTTTCGCGTCTCAGTTTTTGTCGTGTTTTTCGGTTTTGACTTGAAATAAAATTATTTTGTATTGTATTATTTTGTAATGCCGTAAAATTTAGTTTTACGGAAATGTGACTCGGGAGGTGTGTCGACCCGTTTTGGGCGCGTATTTTTGTAGTTTGCGGGTTGTTTTTGTAGGTTGATTTTGTGGGTTGCTTTTGTGAGTAAATAATCGTGTCGTGTTTCTCGTCTTGAAATAGAATGACAAAATTAATGTTCATTTTACAAAATATGCAATTTTAAGTTAATACGTTAAAAATGATTGAAATGTTTTAGACACTTTGTACCGTTTCGTCTATTTATAAAACATGCATAAAAGTCCTTTTTCATCATCGGGCCTGTTTTTTTTTTTTTTTTTTTTTTTTTGGAGAGGGGGGGGGGGGGGGGGTGGGGTGGTGTTATGGATACGGGTACCTACAGATTCCTGTTGGGTTCGCTCTTGCCTTGGACCTTGTAACGATTTCGGTAAAGGAAATGGTTGAGGGGGTCTCGCTATGCGTCTTTTGTCTGAGCTTCTTAAGTGATTGTTGGGCTAGTGTCTATCGCATTCGATCACCAAGACGTATGGGGTGCTTACCTCTTTGAAGCATGTCCTTTGTGCTTGCTCCTCTCTTTCTCCTTCTACGTCCTCTGGGCGTAAGTGCGTCTTGTTCTTGTCATGGGCTGGCACTGTTGTCCCGATGACTCTTGGAAGATATTAGACATACAGATTCCATGGATGAAAAATCTCGTGCCCATTTTTCTTTCTACCAACATACAACAGTTACCCAGTGATTACTATCTATCTCTAGTTTCTATTTAGGTTATTGTACTATTAGGGCGTTTTACTTAGTAAGTAAGTATAGCTCTCGGAGTTGTACAAACTATAACTAATAAAACACTCTCTTAACGACTGGCCACAAAAAAATCTTATTTAAATTAGCCTACTTGGCTTGATCCGGATGACCAAGTTATAAAATGTATAACCTAAACCTTTTTTAGAAAACCATCAAAAAATTTAGAATGTTTCGTAATTGCTCGATCATCATCTACAATCATAATGCGTTTGCTCGTGTTCAGGCGTCTCCTTCGGTTCTACGTGTCCTTTGCTTTCTTTTCCTTCTTTTACGAGACTGTTTTTCATCGTTCTTGTCCTTGGGCTGCCCACAATTAAATCATTTTGTAAGCAAGTTGTTAAACATAGGCATAATGGTAAGTTATTCTTCTAATCAAATTATCCCATTGATCTAATTTGCAAGTTATCAGAGTAATTGAAACATAGATAGCCAAAGATGTAAAATGAAAAATGAACAATCTTCTCTGATGTTAAAACAAGCGAACCTGTGCTTCAACACGGACAGCTTCGAGAATTGTGAAGGGAACAAAAAAATCCCGACGTCCATATGCAAACGAGTAAACACCAACAACATGACCTTGTGAGTCAAATATTGGGGCACCGGAACACCCCGGAATACCATGCAAGTTGACGACTTCAACAAGAGGAGATTTTCGATCATAATAATTTGATAAATCATGATTTACAATGTTCTCATGCAATAATCTCCTCTCACAAGAAACCTTTCCTTCACTATACTCCCAATTATGACCATCGCTCGATACCACCATATACATTGTTTGACCTACGGTAACGCTGGAGGAAACTTGTGCACAGTCAAAGTGAAAGTTGCTCGACTCGCCCTTTACAGATCTCACTATTTTTAGTGCAGCTACATCATGCAATGCATCTAACATTGTGATTCTCGCATGATAATTTTCACAATACTTCCCATTGTCATTCACATGCGAGACTTTTACTATGACTTCGTCACCAACATTTTTGACAAATCTGATACGTTTCATCAGCATGTCAAAGAAAAGATTACAAGCTGTAAGAATCATACCATTATCACTCATTAAAACACCGTGCCCTATAAATGGACTTGTTTCATCAAAATAAATCAACCTGACCATGTTCTCTAATCCTTGAGTAAAATTTTCAATATCCATTAAAATCTAAAAACAAGATAGCATATTTATCAGTTTGTGAGACAGGAATTATGTTTGAAACAAAGAAAATAAATATTTCAACTTTAAAATCGATTGTGAGAAACAGAGATTCAAGTTGACGAGCATGAACTGTTAAGAAGAAAGCAGCACAATCCTATTCTGGGTAATGACAATCCCTTGCACAAAACTATACTCATTTAATTACTGATATTATCTCTATAATCACAGTAGTACTACTAGTAACGTTCAAAGTTCGCATCATCGGTCTATGTTTAGGTACTCCTCATTGAGTCATTGGTATAATCAATGTTCAAATTAAAGCTGTCGTAGTTAAAACGAGATTGAATTAAGTGAAATACATGTGTATTGCTAACGAACAAGTAATGATGTCTATGAGGTAACGAGTGTGACATACTCGAATACAAGGACTTCTCAAAAGTGGCGTACTCGAACTGCAATTCAAAATGCCATCAATCGACAACACACACACCACTATAACAATTAATCACTTGTGACACAAAATATGCCACGAAAATTAAAAAATGTGGCATAATTTTTTTTGCCACGGAAAAAAGTCATTCTAATTGTCATAAGAAAGATTTATGTCACGAAAGAATAAATTATGTGGCAAATAATCACTTGTGCCACAGAAATAGTTATAATTGTAACAAAAATGTTATTTAGCCACAAATCAGTTGGCAAATAGACCAACATAGCTACAAATTGTAAAGTGGCTTACATTGTTACTACAAAATGCGTCTTGTCTTGGGGGGGGGGGTACGGATACGGGTACCTACAGATTCCTGTTGGGTTCGCTCTTGTCTTGGACCTTGTAACGATTTCGGTAAAGAAAATGGTTGAGGGGGTCTCGCTATGCATCTTTTGTCTGAGCTTCTTAAGTGATTGTTGGACTAGTGTCTATCGCATTCGATCACCAAGACGTATGGGGTGCTTACCTCTTTGAAGCATGTCCTTTGTGCTTGTTCCTCTCTTTCTCCTTCTACGTCCTCTCGGCGTAAGTGCATCTTGTTCTTGTCATGGGTTGGCACTGTTTTCCTGATGACTCTTGGAAGATATTAGACATACAGATTCCGTGGATGAAAAATCTCGTGCCCATTTTTCTTTCTACCAACATACAACAGTTACCCAGTGATTACTATCTATCTCTAGTTTCTATTTAGATTATTGTACTATTAGGGCGTTTTACTTAGTAAGTAAGTATAGCTCTCGGAGTTGTACAAACTATAACTAATAAAACACTCTCTTAACGACTGGCCACAAAAAAAAATCTTATTTAAATTAGCCTATTCAGCTTGATCCAGATGACCAAGTTATAAAATGTATCACCTAAACCTTTTTTAGAAAACCGTCAAAAAATTTAGAATGTTTCTTAATTGCTCGATCATCATCTACAATCATCATGCGTTTGCTCGTGCTCAGGCGTCTCCTTCGGTTCTACGTGTCCTTTGCTTTCGTTTCCTTCTTTTACGAGGCTTTTTTTCATCGTTCTTGTCCTCGGGCTGCCCACAATTAAATCATTTTGTAAGCAAGTTATTAAACACAGACATAATAGTTAGTTATTCTTCTAATCAAATTATCCCATTGATCTAATTTGCAAGTTATCAGAGTAATTGCAACATAGATAGCCAAAGATGTAAAATGAAAAATGAACAATCTTCTCCGATGTTAAAACAAGCGAACATGTGATTCAACACGGACAGCTTCGAGAATTGTGAAAGTTACCAAAAAATCCCGACGTCCATATCCAACTGAGTAAACATCAACAAGATGACCTTGTGAGTCAAATATTGGGGCACAGGAACACCCCGGAATACCATGCAAGTTGACAACTTCAACATGAGGAGCTTTTTGATCATAATAATTTGATTGATCATGATTTACAATGTCCTCTCACAAGAAACCGTTCCTTCACTATGCTCCTAATTATGACCGTCGCTCGATACCACCATATACGTTGTTTGATCCACGGTACCGCTGGTGGAAACTTGTGCACAGTCGAAGTGAAAGTTGTTCGACTCGCCTTCACAGATCTCATTATTTTTAGTGCAGCTACATCATGCAATGCATCTGACTTCGCATGATAATTTTCACAATATTTCCCGTTGTCATTCACATGAGAGACTTTTACTATGACTTCGTCATCGACATTTTTGACAAATCTGATACCTTCCATCAGCATGTCATAGAAAAGATTACAAACTGTAAGAATCAGACCATCATCACTCATTAAAACACCGTGCCCTAGAAATTGACTCGTTTCATCAAAATTAATCAACTCGACCATTTTCTCTAATCCGTGAGTAAAATTTTCAATATCCATTAATTAAAATCTAAAAACAAGACAGCATATTTATCTGTTTGTGAGACAGGAATGATGTTTGAAACAAAGAAAATAAATGTTTCAACTTTAAAATCGATTGTGAGAAACAGAGATTCAAGTTGACGAGCATGAGCTGTTAAGAAGAAAGCAGCACAATCCTATTCTGGGTAATGACATTCCCTTGCACAAAACTATACTCATTTAATTACTGATATTATCTCTATAATCACAGTAGTACTACTAGTAACGTTCAAAGTTCGCATCATCGTTCTATGTTTAGGTACTCCTCATAGAGTCATTGGTATAATCAATGTTCAAATTAAAGCTGTCGTAGTTAAAACGAGATTGAATTAAGTGAAATACATGTGTATTGCTAACGAACAAGTAATGATGTCTATGAAGTAACGAGTGTGACATACTCGAATACAAGGACTTCTCAAAAGTGGCGTACTCGAACTGCAATTCAAAATGCCATCAATCGACAACACACACATCACTACAACAATTAATCACTTGTGACACAAAATATGCCACGAAAATTAAAAAATGTGGCATAATTTTATTTTGCCACGGAAAAAAGTCATTCTAATTGTCACAAGAAAGATTTATGTCACGAAAGAATAAATTATGTGGCAAATAATCACTTGTACCACAAAAATAGTTATAATTATAACAAAAATTTTATTTAGCCACAAATCAAGCCACGCATGTGGCAACAACATTTATTCATGCCATAAGAGAAAAAACTTTGTGGCAAATAAACACTTGTGCCACAGAAATTGTTAAAATCGTGGCAAAAACTTCTATTTTGCTACAAGTCAACCAACACAGTTGGCAAAAAGACCAACATAGCTACAAATTGTCAAGTGGCTTACATTGTTACTACAAAATGCATAAAATGCGATGAAAAATTACGACTAAAATTAGTTATATGGTATATTGTGACAACTAAATGTTTGGAGCCAAAAGAATTTTACGGAACAAATTATTTTGTCCGGCGCCTTTATTTTACGATAGAGTTACCTTAGCGACATACTTATTGGAAAAAAATATTGCAACAAAATTTCATTGTAAAAAAACTAATTTTATTTGTGTTACATAAACCCAGTCACAAAATCTATCACAAAATACACGTCTGTCGAAAATATTGTTAAACGTACAGAATATTTGTGCATCACGAACGACCTAAGCGAAATATTTTAAGTTTAAATATAATTTTGTTATTTATTTTTCTTTGACATTAAAAGTAGGTTATAATTAAATCGACGATATAATTAATAACTTTTGCGGATACATAAAATGTTCTAAAAATGTTTTATTGCCACAAAAAATAATATATTACCGTTTAAATTATTTAAATTTTAATCAAATTCACTACTTAGAAGCGGTTAAAAAAAAGTTAAAGATATAAAAAAAAGAAAGTGAAAAACTTGATTGCATAAATATTAAATACGGAGTATTAGTTTTAAAAAATATGTTACCTTTAAATCACATAAAAATGAAAATGTAGACTTTTAAGTAAAAATTGACTAAATTTAGTATTAAAAATGTTTAAGTGATTAAATGGTTAATATTTCAATAACAAAGTGAGAGGTCATAGGCTCAAGTCTCCAAATCTGTGGCAAACCACAAATCTAGCCACATGAAAAGTTGTGGCAATAAGAAGAAATCTAGCCACAATTTTATTTTGTCACACTCTAAATTCACGTGACAAAGTTTAATAACAACACAAATTTAGTACTTTCACGTGAGAAAGCTTAATAACCACACAAATTTTGTACTTGTGCCACAATTTTTTATGTGGCACAAATGACATTTTCTTGTAGTGCACAAAAAATAAAAATTAGAAAAATAAAAAAAAAATAAAAAAAATTGCATTTCGACAAACCAATTATGCCGGATTAATGCTCAAGATGTTCACAATCACAATGAGAAAATGAACCTACCCAAACCTTATAACTGTTATATTCTAGAACTGCCGATTAGCATGGTTTTTTTTTTTGAAACTCAAAATGAACCTACCCAAACCTTATTCCAATTTACGATAAATTGAAATTTCTACTATTAAAAAAACAATGTAATTATCGGGCATTTGATTATATTCAGTCGGACTCAGTTTCGAGTAAGTTATCTGTAACTCATTTCGTATTGTCTTACACATGTTACAAATTTCCAGTATATAGATAGTGATCGCTTTAATGTTTATCGTAACTGATAATTTTTTTGAGGATTTAAAGTAGTCACATCTCGCACTCAATAATGAGCATTATTATAAATGTTGAAGTGGCTATGAGTTATGCAATAAACTCTTTAATTCGTTTGACACAAGATTTAGCAAATCCATAATGATCATATGTATGTTTTTAAGTTTTTTGACAAATAAATTTAGACAAGTACAAGTATAATATACTCATAATTATGTCAAAAAAATTTTACTAACAATTGAGTTTAATATGATTTATCAAACCCAAAAATAACTTGATTGAATAGAACCATACCCAGAAAATGACCCGAACAACAACTACTCAACCCCAAACAATCGGCCCAAATTGACATATACCTGAAGTGATTTAATAACAACTGATGAGTCGTATTTAGTATAGGTTAGTAGTATAATTTTAAGCTTGATTTGGGAGGTTTTAGTGTGATATTGTGAAGGTTTTGGTGACTTTCGATTGATTGCGTATTGTTGTGGATTTGCGAAGTTTTGTTGTGGTTTAACGTTAGTGGGGACAGTCACGAGGCTTGGACGAGAATTGAAGGAGCTTGGAGAAAGAGTTGGTGAAATTGGCGACCCACAGGCGACCTAGAGGCAAGCGGGTCACGAGCAAAAGGGAGAAAAAGCGAAAGAGAAGACAGATGAAAATTGGCGACCTGGAAGCAACCAACTGGCAACCCAGGCGCAAGCTGAACTCAGTTGAAGATTAGGGACAGTGCGTTTTTGGCAACCAACTGGCAAGCTGCTGGCAACCTAGGCGCAAGCTGATTTTCCTATTCCGGATTTTATTGTAATTTTAGGAAACTTATTCTTATTTAACCTAAGACTTAACCTAGTTGTTTTCTATCTTTTTCATTATCATCTAGCATTAATTTTCAGATCTAGTTTGAGTTTTTCATTGAAATTTGGAGATTGTAGATTGAAACTTTTCAAGAATTTTGTAACCGTCGGTCATGAGTAACTAATTCCCTATTCTCAATTCAAGTGATTGAAACGGTTTGACTTTAATTGTGAGTTTGAAAGTTCTTATCTTTATTCTTGATTATTGATTATTGCTTAATTATTATTGTTA
This sequence comes from Dianthus caryophyllus, assembly GCA_023091065.1. NCBI lineage: Eukaryota > Viridiplantae > Streptophyta > Magnoliopsida > Caryophyllales > Caryophyllaceae > Dianthus > Dianthus caryophyllus. Next base: position 8,726,910 of record CM041520.1, read on the forward strand.
TTTGCGAGATTGATTGTGATTTCTAGGTGGCCAACTAGTCTTCTTTTTAATCGCGTAATTGTTAGTTTCGTTTATTTAACTGGATTGTGATTAACGTAACACTAGTAACAACCTAGGTTTAATTATTATGCACGGATTCGTGATAATTATTCTTAGAAGCAATTTTCATAATACCTAAAACACAACTGGATTGTATGTGTTATTTATTCCTTATCGATTCTCTCGTTATTAAAGCTGCTAATTGATTAAATCTTTAACTGGATTGTGAGATTGTCTTTTGGTTAGGGTTAGTTAAAGAACGGGATACGTTTTAATTAACTAAACATACGGAGAATTAGAATTATATGATTCACGATAAGGTAGTCAAGAATATAAGTTTGAACCGGATAACTATGATCGATTGTGTCTAAACCGCGGATATTAACTTGGATTGAGACCTTTAGTCTATTATTTTTCATCCTTAGTTTTACTCTTATTGCTTTATTATTAGTTTTCGTTTAGCTTAATCATTCTACAAAATCCCCCCATTTTAGTTACTTGTTACTTTGTTACTCTGTTTTGCTTTATAACTGCGCTTAGCTTTGATTCAGTTAACCTTATTCCCTGTGGTTCGACCCCTTACTTCCGCTTTACTATTTGTTTAGTATTAGGACTTAAGAGTTATAAATTGTTAATTTGCGGCATACGACTTAGGACTGTCAAATTTTGGCGCCGTTGCCGGGGAATTTTTAGGCATTAATTGTTTTCATTGTTTTAGTGTGGTGTATGCATAATACTCGTTCGTCTAACCTGGAACTCGAGCCATTTGTCTCAGAGATAGAAAGAACACTTTTCAGGTTTAGGAGGAACGCAAGTGGTCAAGTCGTCGTCGTGCAGGATCCTGAGGTAGACGAACCCCAATACGCTTCGGATTTTTCGGATTACTCGGACGAAAGCGACGAGATGGCTGATAGGATTGGTCGCGCTCTCCTAATCAAAGATAATCCAAACTCACTCTACTAGGTAGCAAGGGTAAGTCGGGTCGAATCCACAGGGAGATGGTTGCTAATGTTGGTTATTTTTAGTGATTCTAATCTCGGTTCGAGTGTAGGATGAGTAACTAAAAGCTATAGTGCAAGGATAAGGGTTTAAACAAGAAGGAAAAGGTCTAGGGAATCGGGTTAGGCATGGGACATGCTAGGTCAAAGGATGGTGACAGAAATGAGTAGGAATTCGCATGTGCTAAGGAATAGGCTTGGCCTCTCGGTCCTAAGCGTCCTCTAGGTCTCACGTGCGGGCTCTCGCAACTTACAAATGAGGGTCCTAATGGTTAGTCTCGTGCCCTACCTTAAACTAGGCTTTCGTTCTTAAGTTTAAGGGTAGCAAAGGCTCACTAATCTTTGGCCAAAGGATCAACAAACACAAACAAAACAAGACAACCAAAATCACAAGCAAAACCCTCATCAAAACATCACCAAAATCGACCTAGACTACTCACCCATGATCACCCTTTCTCCCTAGATAAAGGACTACTCACTCATGATGAAAACAACAACAAAAGCAATAACAATGGATGAAAAAATGATCAACAATGATATAAGATGAAATGATAAACAAAGGAGAGAAGTATAACAAAAACCAATCAGAAATTCAAAGAGAAAGAGAAGAACAAAGTCAACAATACCGAAATAGGACGATCAAACAAGCAATCCGAGTCGAGAATTCAAAGTACAAGAAGAAAAATTAATCTAACCCTAAATTTTTGATAGAAAGTAGTTTAAAGTGTTAGGAAGATCCCCTCAAAATTTCGTGCGAAAATAATATGTTTTGCCCCCTCAAATAGACGAAACATTTCAAGCTAACGGTTGCCTCACTGTCCTAGGTGGTCCCGGACGGACAGGGCCATCCCGGACGGGACAAGTGCACCCGGACGGGACAAGGTCATCCCGGAGCCTTGATTCAAGTCCTCTTTTTGTGCTTCTTTTGTACTTAGTTTTTTCCTTGTTTTTGCTTCTTTTGGCTTGCAGCAAAGCCAACTTCCTTTCTTCTTGTTGTCCCAAGGCTAATGTACTTTGCTCATGAGTAGGGACGAGTCTTAGGATGATAATGTGAACTTCAAATCTCGACCCAAGGTCCCGGGACACCTTCAAATGTTGAAACGAGGCTCGTGCGCAACCGAAACGCAACGAAACCAACTCGAATCACCTCCAAACTTCACGAAACTTTACGAAACTTCACGAAACCTCCCAAATAGCATCCTAACCTCCAAATATGCGTGTGTACCTGCAAAATGGACACAAAAGCGCAGCAGGGCCAAAACGGAGAGAAATAGGAGCTGAAACGCATGTAAAAGCACAAGAAACGCAAACGACAGGGGCTATAAATAAATATAAATATAAGACACATCAATGGCTGCTCAAACGATTAAATAAGTCACAGCTCCAGATCTCACTAATCAACCCTTGTGTATCACCATCCCACCTCTCGCGGCTGGTGGGATGGGTTAAACGGCGAGGATCCGAACAAGCATCTGTCGGATTTTCACATTGTCTGTTCCAGCATGAAACCAGCTGGAGTTACTGATGAGCAACTAAAGCTCAGGGCCTTCCCGTTCTCACTGAAGGACGCTGCGAGGGATTGGCTCTATTATTTACCCACGGGTAGCATTGACACGTGGATAAAGATGAAGAGGGCGTTTCTAGAGAAGTACTTTCCCGCCTCTCGTTCCTCACAACTGAAGAAGGAGATAAGTAACGCCGAACAACGAGATGGTGAAAGTATGTATAAGTATTGGGAACGTTTCAAGAAGCTATGTGGCACTTGTCCTTATCACGGGTACAAGGATTATGATCTTGTGATGTATTTCACGGGTGGTTTAAGCAAGGACGACGCTCGAATGCTCCACGCGGCTAGTGGAGGAGGTATTGCTAATAAGAATCCGAATGATGCGATAGCATTGATCACAGAGCTTGCTGAGAGCTCAAGAGACTTTGACAGGAAGACTCCACGACGAGGGGTCAATGCAGTCGGCTCAAGTAACGCTTTACTTGAGGAGAAGGTTGATAGCTTGGCATCTTTAGTCAAGGACTTGGTCGTAGGTAAGAAATCGGTGATGGTTTGTGGCATTTGCTCTTCCGAGTCGCACTATAGTGAGAATTGCCCACAAATGGGGGAGGAATCACCTTATGAAGAGGTGAATGCTGCGGGTTATATGGAGCCGGGACAAAGAAAGTGGGACCCTTATTCCAATACTTTCAATGCGGGATGGAGGGCTAATCCGGCCTTTAGATGGGGAGATACTCAAGGAAACCCCTCTCACAAAAAAGGGAACCCATCATATGCTCAAGGGAACCAAGCCGGTCCACCACGAGGACAATTTATGCCTCGTCCTCAACACCCGCCTCCACACTCACAAGCTCCACCGCAACCAAATCCGAGTTCATCTATGTCCACCGAGGACATGATCCGCGCCTTAACTATGAGCGTTACACAAAACCAACAGGAGACCAAGAATAGCATCCGAAATCTTGAGACTCAAATGAGTCAAACGGCCACTGCTATTAGTCGGTTGGAAGCTAGAAACTCGAATGTGCTGCCGAGTCAAACTATACCTCCGAGAGAAAACGTGAGTGCCGTTTCATTAAGGAACGGGAGACAATTAGAGGAGGTTGAGAAGAAAATGAAGAAGAAGATAGTGGAGGATGCGGCGGTTAGTGAAGAGATGAAGATTGAGGCCGAAGAAGATGAAGGTAAGATGAATGAGGGTCCATTGCCGGTGTATGAACCGGAAGTTCCTTTCCCCAATGCTCTTAAGTCTACACGGAAACTCGAGAAGGATAGTGACATCTACGAGACATTTCGTCACTGCGAGGTAAACATTCCACTTTTTAAATTGCTTAAATCGGTACCTCGTTATGCTAAGTTTCTGAAGGAGATTTGTACCCTTAAGAGGAAGAAGAGTGAACCTAAGGGTACGGGGCCTAAGGGTAAAGTGAGTGAGTATGTTTCCGCGTTGTTTCAGAAAAAATTACCCCCTAAATGTAGTGACCCCGGGATGTTCTCTATTCCTTGCACTATTGGAGACCTTAGGTTTGGAGAAGCCATGTTAGATCTAGGGGCATCCATTAATGTCATCCCCTACTCCGTGTATCAACGCCTTAAGCTTGGACCTCATAAGAAGACTAGCGTGGTGGTGCAGTTAGCCGATAGGTCAAGTGTTTATCCTAAAGGGGTAGTGGAGAATGTCATGGTTCATGTGGATAAGTTAGTCTTCCCTGCCGACTTTTATGTTTTAGACATGCAAAGTGAGGTGAATGCTATCCCCGTGTTGTTAGGGAGACCGTTCTTGAAAACTGCAGGGACTAAGATTGATGTTCCTAAGGGGTCCCTCACTATGGAGTTTGATGGAGTGGTAGTTCGGTTCGAGATTAATAAACCATCTTCACATTCACCTGCAGTTCATTCATTGTGCGTTATAGACACTTCTACTAACCGTTCATTATCTAGATGCCGGAAACCCCCACTTCCGAGCAAGGTGTCTAAAGTTTTGCAGGAATCTCCAACAGAGCGAAGAGTTGTCCTCTTATGGGACCGACGTGAGGATGCGGAGGCATCCAAGGACAAACCTAAAGCTTGGTTTGACAAGTTGATCAATCGGAAGGGGTCCGGTAGAAGGGCACTAATTGTCCATGTCAAATCGTGCGGTTCCGGTACTCGTACTACTACTTGTAAGGTGAGGTAAGATTCTATCCTTGAACTTGAGGCGAGTGATCAATCACTTCGCGCGATGTCGAGCCAACGACATTAAACAAAGGCGCTTTCGGGAGGCAACCCGTGGTTTATCAAAAAAAAAAAAAAAAAAAAAAAAATCATCGGAACATCCTTGAGCTCCAGTGATGAAGTAGGCGTCATAAGAGGTGGAAGTCACGATGAGATCGTTGTGGACGCCTTGTCTATGCGATCGAATTGACTTGGTTTGGAATGGAGGAGCTAATGCTACTGCACATACGGTTGGAGTTTGACTGACTTTTGTCTAAGTTTGGTGTGTGGCGCTTTCATTCATACTTTCATTCAAGCGTGGGGGAGGAGGTGAGGAGTGTGGTTAAAGTATCCTCATGGATTGTTGAGTGGTTGTTGGTATGGCTACGCCTTGTGACGCGATTTTTCTTGGCGAGGTATGTTCGTCCTCCCTCTCTTTCTAGTGTCCTTTGCAACATTGAGGACAATGTTTCATTCAAGCGTGGGGGAGGAGAATCGTTTCGATTGTATTACATTGTAAAGTGTGCTTTTGTTTATGTTAAAAAAAAAAAAAAAAAAAACAGAAAAAAAATGGAAAAAAGAAAAAGAACAAAAATACGAGAAAGAAATAAAGTGAATCCCGGCTAGGTGAAAACCCGAAAGGGCGCCTAGGCAAAATTGGGATATGTGGCCGAGGGCGGAGTGAAACCCACAAGGGTGGGCGCTTCGAGTAAAATGAAGAAACGAGTTGCGTGCCACGAGAGTTAGAGTGAGGTAAATAAGCTAGAGTGAAACCCGCAAGGGCGGGCACTCTAGGCAAAATGGGAGATTTAGGAAAAAAAACTTTACTACTTCCTATTTTATCGGCGTGGCGACATAAGAAGGGTGACAAAGAAGGACAGAAGGGTAGGTTAGTGGCTACGGTGTGAAGTAATCGCGGTGCACGGAGTTGTGGGCACCTCTCTTGCGATTGGGTTTTGATTTGTTGTACGGAGTAGAGGCGGTTAGGTGCTTGCTTGTGTGGGTTGTATGTGGGTGTGACATACGTCTTTTGTCACAGGAGAACGTTAGTAGCACAAGTAAGTCGGGCTAGGATGGAGAAATAAGGGGCGTAGCTAGACTTGTCATCATTTTTTTACATGTTTGTCGTTAGGTCGATGGGTATGCATTTCCTAGATTTCGAGGATTTCTGTCATTATAATGCGAGTTGAGTGCAATGGCTACTACTCAAGCCATTGGAGGGAGTTGGAGGTTGGAGTTTTGAGAGCGACTTGTTTCGATTGTATTCACCACGTTTCTTGAGAGCTAGTGTAGGTTTGAAGTGTATGGCGTTCGTTGAGTTTACTCGAGGACGAGCAAAAGCTTAAGCGTGGGGGAGTTTGATGAGTCGTATTTAGTATAGGTTAGTAGTATAATTTTAAGCTTGATTTGGGAGGTTTTAGTGTGATATTGTGAAGGTTTTGGTGACTTTCGATTGATTGCGTATTGTTGTGGATTTGCGAAGTTTTGTTGTGGTTTAACGTTAGTGGGGACAGTCACGAGGCTTGGACGAGAATTGAAGGAGCTTGGAGAAAGAGTTGGTGAAATTGGCGACCCACAGGCGACCTAGAGGCAAGCGGGTCACGAGCAAAAGGGAGAAAAAGCGAAAGAGAAGACAGATGAAAATTGGCGACACTGAAGCAACCAACCTGGCAACCCAGCGCAAGTTCGAACTCGATTGAAGATTAGGGACAACGCGTTTTTGGCAACCAACTGGCAAGCTGCTGGCAACCTAGGCGCAAGCTGATTTTCCTATTCCGGATTTTATTGTAATTTTAGGAAACTTATTCTTATTTAACCTAAGACTTAACCTAGTTGTTTTCTATCTTTATCATTATCATCTAGCATTAATTTTCAGATCTAGTTTGAGTTTTTCATTGAAATTTGGAGATTGAAGATTGAAACTTTTCAAGAATTTTGTAACCGTCGGTCATGAGTAACTAATTCCCTATTCTCAATTCAAGTGATTGAAACTGTTTGACTTTAATTGTGAGTTTGAAAGTTCTTATCTTTATTCTTGATTATTGATTATTGCTTAATTATTATTGTTATTTGCGAGATTGATTGTGATTTCTAGGTGGCCAACTAGTCTTCTTTTTAATCGCGTAATTGTTAGTTTCGTTTATTTAACTGGATTGTGATTAACGTAACACTAGTAACAACCTAGGTTTAATTATTGTATGGGATTCGTGATAATTATTCTTAGAAGCAATTTTCATAATACCTAAAACACAACTGGATTGTATGTGTTATTTATTCCTTATCGATTCTCTCGTTATTAAAGCTGCTAATTGATTAAATCTTTAACTGGATTGTGAGATTGTCTTTTGGTTAGGGTTAGTTAAAGAACGGGATACGTTTTAATTAACTAAACATACGGAGAATTAGAATTATATGATTCACGATAAGGTAGTCAAGAATATAAGTTTGAACCGGATAACTATGATCGATTGTGTCTAAACCGCGGATATTAACTTGGATTGAGACCTTTAGTCTATTATTTTTCATCCTTAGTTTTACTCTTATTGCTTTATTATTAGTTTTCGTTTAGCTTAATCATTCTACAAAATCCCCCCATTTTAGTTACTTGTTACTTTGTTACTCTGTTTTGCTTTATAATCAAGGCTTAGCTTTGATTCAGTTAACCTTATTCCCTGTGGTTCGACCCCTTACTTCCGCTTTACTATTTGTTTAGTATTAGGACTTAAGAGTTATAAATTGTTAATTTGCGGCATACGACTTAGGACCGTCAACAACACAATTGTAATAGACCCGAGTCCAGAAAATGATCCAAACCAAAATTATCTCTTCCTTCGAGTACTTGCTCCCAACATTTATTAAAAAAATAAAAAATTAAAGTGATAGGTGGCAAATATATTAATGATTTTAATTTTGTGATTGATGAGATTTGATAGTGGGCATCAACCGGTGGAATGGTGGTTGTAGGGGATGTGTGTATATTAAGAGGTTTTTGTTGTTTTAAAGTTTCTCATATATAAGTCTAAAGGATTTGTTTCTTTGTTTAATTTAATGTCTTTATGTGTCACATACTATAAGATTACATTTGAACAAGTAATACGCAATAATTTTGTAAGTCAATAACACATTACTTTTGAAGGATAATAACATAACTAATTTTTGAAGGTGTCTCACAATTATAACGGGGAGTACAATATGTCGTCACAAATATGTTAAATAATGTTGTACATTTGATAATTATGCTTCTATGATTAGTTTGATTAATTTGATTTTGTAATATTAAAAGATACTCCCTCCATCCCAATTTACTTGTCCCTTTTTGGTTTTTGAAAAATCCCAATTTAATTGTCTCATTTGGAAAAATGACTAAATTACCCTTAGGTCACTTATTGTGGGAATATGTATTTACTCAAGTTCAAGAAATGCAAGCTACTCACCTTGTGTTCAATTAGGAAAAAGGTAGAATAGTGAAGGCTACATTTGAAGTCTTTTTTTTTTTTTTTGTTTCTACTCTTCTACTCTCCCACCCATAATAGTAGTAAAGGGTAAAATTGGAATTATATGTAAATATTGTGAAAATTAAGAGATGAATGTGGCTTTTTTCTAAATTTCTTAAATCTAGCATTTTGGTAAAATGGGACAAGTAAATTGGGATGAAGGGAGTATCTGACACATATTGAAGTAAATCACAAAGTTGATGTTTTGGGAGACGATAAAGTTGATCACGGTGACGATTTGGGCATATAAAACGGTTCCTGAGGACACTTTGGTTAACGATAATATTTCAGTAAACAAATTTTTTTTGCATGATTTAAATCAAAATAGCACCGAATGGGTACTATTCGAACAAATTACTCGAAATAACCCAGGTTTATTCGAGCAAATCACATGAAACAACCATGGTTCATTCGTGTAAATCACTCCACAAAACTAGGGATGGGCATTATTTCGGGCGGACAAGATATTGGTGATGCGTCGTTTTTATATATACTTTTAGCCACCGAGTCGCTAGCGATTTACGTCATTTCGAGTGCTTTTATTTGCATTTCGTTTTCATTTTCCCTCCGCGTGTCTCTAGTTTGTGTTTTGCTTCTATTTTTTAGGTACACGCTTAATTATGGAGGATGCACGGTAGCCGGGTCGAAGCTAAGGCTTCCGGGATCGCTATGTGACGTTTCGGGTTGATTTCTTACCGTTTCGGTTGAGTACGAGCCATTACAAGATGTTTGAAGCCGTCCCGGGACTTAGGGACGGACTAAGAAGCTCATATATTCATTTTAGACGTTGTTCCTACCCTTGGGATGGACCATGCCTTGTCTCTATGCCTTGGGACGACAAACAAAGGAAGATAAATCAACCAAAAATGAGCCAAAATTGTTGATGAGCTCGGGATGGCCATCCCGGCCCCTTGGGATGTGTGTCCCAGTCGGGACAGTGGTCCCGGAATCTAGGGACGGCTCCAAACTCTTCGTATGCTTAAATTGTTCGAGTTATTTGAAGGGGGATTCATCCATATTTCGACTTATGCTCTTTACATCATTTTTAGCTCTCTTTCAAGAACATTCTCTCAAAAACCCTAAACTCATACTTTGAATTATTTAGTACTTTTCAATTCCCGAGTCAAGAACGCTATTGTAATCATCTATTTGGTCTTTGGTATCGAATTCATCATCTTTCTCTTTGATTGTGCTTGTGATTGATATTGTATTTCTTCTCCTATTCTATTTCAATTTCAATTTATTGTTTGATGATCATGAGTTTCACTTATTCTTTTGTTTTAGTTATGTTTATGATCATGTGTGAGTAGTTTTATCATCTAGGGAGAAGGGTGAAATATGGGTGGTTGTTTGGGTTGTTTTTGATGATTGTTTGAGTCGGGTTTTTGCGCTTGTTTTGACTGTCTTTGCTTGATTGTGCTTGTTAATCCTTTGGCCAAATTTTAGCAAACTTTTAGCACCCTTGAACCTAAGATCGAAAGCCTAATTCGAGGAGAGGCACGAGACAATCATTAGGACCCTCGATAGTAAGTTGCAACAGCCTGTTATCCTAGAGGAAGCTTAAGACCGAGAGGACGCGCTATATCCTTAGCGAGTGCGATTCCCTACTCAACCCGATTATCATCCTTCAGCCTAACTTATCCCATGCCTAACCCGACCTCCTAGACTTTTCCTCCATAAGTTTAAACCTTTCCCCACGCTCAAGCTATAGCCAACCTCAAACTTCGAACAGACCGAGACTAGAATCACTCCATAGGTAACCTACATTAGCAACCATCTCCCTGCGGATTTCGACCCTGACTTACCCTATCTACCCATAGGTTGTCAGGTTTATCTTTGATTAGGCGAGTGCGACTTTAGCCTATCAATTGGACCTAAACCAGTTAGTCCGGACCGGTCTCGGGCTAGACCTGATCAAAACAGGGCCGGTCTTCGGTCCCTATTTTTTCTACATTCCGGTTTCCGGGTCGGTTTGGTTGAAAACCGGAAACTAACCGGACAACCCGATACGGACCGTTAACAAGCAACAGTTCGAATTTCAAACTTTTTAATAATTTTATTTGTTTCCTTTTTGATAATCTTTTTAGTTTCCTGTAATATAAGAAGATTAGGAACTACTTAGGAAGTCTTCTACGTACAATATATTTTCAGCATATATTTTCTTATCTTCATGCTAATGTTTGCTTATTTAGCTGATAATCTTTAAGATTATATTTTATTTTATAATCTCATATTCTTATAATCAAGTTGGAAAAGCAAACGTAGGACAGAGTATGTATATCAGTCGGAAAAGCAAACGTAGGGCAGAGTATTGGGAGTACTTCATGGAGTTTTTTCTGGAAGATTCAGAAGGTACAAGGTATCTTCGAGCTGAGTGTAAGTTTTGTGACAAAACATTTGCTGCTGATCCTAACCTTAATGAATCAAAAAATGTGAAAGTGCATTCGGAGAGATGTCTTCGAAATCCTGCTAATAAAGGTAAGGGAACACAAATTGAACTCTTTTTTGAACCAGGAGAGTTCGATAAAGATGGTGAAGAGGGCAAGGGTAAGTTGAAATATGGGACCGTAAATTTGAAAGATGTTAGAGATGCATTGATTTACATGATTATTATTGATGATTTGCCTTTTTGTCATGTGGAAAAAGATGGGTTCAAACATTTGATGAGTCTTGCTTGTCCGCGATTTCATATGCCCTCACGCACTACTGTTACTCGTGATTGTGTTGGTCTTTATTTAGATAAAAAGTTGAAGTTGAAAGACATGTTTGTTAGTTCATGCCAAAAAAATTGTGTCACAACTGATACTTGGACATCTATTCAAAGGATTAACTATATGTGTCTTACAATCACTTTATTGATAATGAGTGGAAACTTCATAAAAGGATTATTAATTTTTGTCCCATCTCTAGTCATAAAGGTGATGCTATTGGTAAAGCCATTGAATGTTGTTTAGAAGCTTGGGGTATTGAGGATAAACTTTTTACTGTCACTGTAGATAATGCTAGTTCGAATGATGTGGCATGTTTGTATTTAAGAAAAATGGTACAACGTTCGGGACGCATTAGTGATGGAAAGTCGTAAGTATATCCGTCCTCCAACAACTTGCTATTACCTGCAAAAATTAAATGGATTACTTAGAACTATCACATACGTTTTTTGGTAACTGTTCAATTTTAACTGTTAAACTTGTTTTATTTCATTAGAAGCAGGTATGAGAGAGTTCATTAATTCTACTGCATAATTTGGAGGTTCTTTTAACATGTGTAATGTTCACTTGACAGGAGAAAGAAGGGCTTCCCGCTTTTCCAATGGGTAACATCGATCAAACCCGAATGTGGAAGTGGGCGAGAAGGTTCGAGCCGTGAGACCAGCTGATGACTTGGGTCCTCTAAATCCTTTTACTGCTGGAGTCTACGTTGCTCTAATTATGGGAGTTCATTAACGGTTCGGTGTACCAAACCGTTAATTTTTACGATTCGTGCACGGTTCGGTTCGGGAAAAATCCGAATCTAAACCGAACCATTAAGAACAGTTACTTTACGGTTCGGTTCATGTTTTTAACGGTTCAGTTATGCGGTTCACCGCGAACCGTTTACTTGGTGAAATTTAAAAAAAATTAAGTTAATTATCGATTACTACGCACTTTAACACCATACCAACGGTCCAAAATAAAAACGACAAATTACAAATGCCTAATCTAATGTACTATTATCAACTAAATTATAGTAGCTAGAAAATTTATCAATGTCATAACTCAAAAATGCGTATTTTTGATTTTATGCTACGAGAATGAGATTTTATGCTACGAGAATGAGGCTTTTGAGTGTTTGAAAAATGGGTATAATATATATACAATTGATTTTTGATGTTTGATGAAAGTTGTAAAGTTAAACTTTATGCTATAGTTTGTATAAATAAGTATAAATTATTTATATATATCTGCTCTTAACGGTTCGGTTCGGTTAACCGTTAATTCAAAATTCCGAACCTAAACCGAACCATTAACCGTTAATTATAACGGTTCGGTGCACCGAACCTTTTTTCTTAATGGTTCGGTTCACAGAACCTATAAAACGTGCGCTTCTCGGTTTTTTCGGTTCGGTTTTGCACACCCCTTATACGGGGGATTAAGATGATTGATTTAGTCGAAAAGTAAAGACACAAGTACTAAAACTAATGTAAATAAGATGAGGAAAAACACTTTTGATGCAATTACAAAGGTTTCAACACTTCTAAATGATCAAGTGAGTATAAAGATTAAACTATTTCATTTAAGCAATTCCACAAACACCTTCTATGCATGAAAACTACTCAAGCATGAATCGGCAAGCAAAGGTATATATCGCACTCAAAACACGATGAATCGGCAATCTAATGTATTCATGCGACCCATACAATAGAAAACATAAGAGAAACATGTCGATTTATAATATAGAGATATTCAAGAATCAACATGCAATATTCCACATAAAAATCGACACTTTACTTCTCCAAACACGATCAAAGTGTAATGAATCGACATACAACACCATAATACATGATAATGATGCAAAACATGAAGGATTTGAAACATTCAAACATAGAACACACAAAACCCCCAAGCATGTAATCAAAGGAAATGCAACAATTGATCAACACAAGTCACAAAACCAATGATTATACAATAACAAGCATCAAGAGAAACAAATACTTAAATGAAATAGTGAAGACAGAAACTTTCTCACATTGATCAAAAGGTGGGTTGAAACCCCAAAGATTACACCAAAAGTTAGAGAATTTAGCTATCCATAATCATTCAAACATAACCCAAAATCTTAAAAAAATCCATAAACATAAAAAGAGTAATTATGTGAAAACTTAACCTAATCTCCCTCTTGATTTTCTCTCTAAAAGCTGCATAAATCATGAGGGTTTTACAAAAAGGAGTATATATACAAAATACAAAAAAATTAGGAGTGGCTCGTACTGACAGAGCGGGTGACTCCTCTAGCAGAGCGGGTGGCTCCTCATGAGCGGTTAGCTCCTCTCTAGGAGCAGGTTAGGTTTTTCGGTTGTAAGTTGCACGTCTTTGCTCGTTTTTCACTGCGTTATCACGTCGTTTGCACTCCGTCTTCGTGGGTACGTCGTGGGTCTTCAAATAGGGACATGTGGCTAAATAAATTCACTCCGGCTCGATGCTTATGATGCACCAAGAAGCCCGGTTTGACGCTTGCTCTCGATTTCGTTCACGACGTCCCTTGATTCTTAGCTTCACATGGCACAAATGGCTAGAATTATGCAATTAGAAAACCACAACGAGTTTGCTCTTAAACCTTGCCAAGTGCCTCAAAACTCGCACAAAAACCAATAATTCTTACTCGTTAACATAGTAAATTCGCTTCTCATCACTATTTCACACGTGAGACAGATACATTAAAAAAAGGGACCATACAATTCTATTCGGTATTTCACACGTAATACGGTCATGCATTAGAATTTGCTCATCTTACAATGTACTTTCAGAATTTGATATCTTATCGTAATTCATACACCCTTTAATAAGTCCACTCGTTCGACTCAATGCAATATACGAAAAATGACTTGGTGTAGGTTTTGATTGTTGGCAATTAACTTAATCATGAACGAAACGGTCTACCGTATAATTAACATACAATTACATAGTTTAAGATGAACTAAGATTAATGTTACATTATGCGTACTACAAGTAGAAAAAAGATTAAAACAAAACCAACTTATCATAATCATAGTATCACACACAGTGGAAAAGAAACGATCTAACGAAAAACCCATTGTTTTATTTTGTCATAATTTCAGGTGTTGCAACCGGATTTTGGGGAGTCGTCGGAAGCTTGCTACTCAAGAACAGGTTCAAGTTCACTCTGTTCCAACTCGTGGGCAATATCGCAGATTACTTGTATGTTCAAGTACTCACACAGCACATTGTGCCTTATGATGACCGGCACATAAAAGTAATCGGCGACATTGCCCACAAGATGAAATAGAGCGAACCTGGACCTACTCTTGAGCAGCAAGCTTTCGACCACTCCCCAAAATCCAGTTGCGACACCTGAAATTATGACAAAATAGAACAATGGGTTTTTCGTTAGATCGTTTCTTTTCCACTCTGTATGATACTATGACTATGATAAGTTGTTTTTGGTTCAATCTTTTTTCATCCTCTTCCGGTTGTTGTTGCGGCTGGTTTTTGACCTTGGGTTTGTTTTGCAGTTGTTTGGCAAGAAATCTCCGCATACCCCCAGCGAAGATGCCTTGGTATGAGGACGGGTCCATGAGCGTCTAGAGTTGCCTTTGTGTCGAGATTTCTCCACGCAGCCTGTTGTTTTCCAATTTGATGCTGCTCAGCAAACTGAATTCAGAGGTGCTTGATGGAATTGCGCCGGAGAATACGACAGTTTGTTGTATGATAAATCAATGGACTCTAATGATGTCGATTTGCTGATCTTCTTAGGGATGATCCCTGTCAAGTGGTTAGGAAATAAGTAAAATTACTTAAGCATCTAATTAATAGTAGCATCAAAACTTTTGTGCAAAATTTGCCAAAATCAGAACAGAAATTGAAAATAGAACAGTAAATGACATTGTTTTGAATCAATGATGAAATTACAATCTCAAATTTAGAGAAAAACAGAGATAGAATCAAACCTGGAGAGGAAGAGTGATGAAATCGTTGGAAGAATGCGGTAAACTGCCAGATTATTGAGGCTGAATTCGACCTCCGCGGCCATTGTACGGGGGTTCACGGTAAGTTTCTGTTAGAGTATATAATCGATCTTGGGCCTTCAACCATCACCTTAAGCTTTTGGTTGAGTTGGTTCCTGACAGTTTCTGGCAAGCTAGATGACGGTTTGTCGGATAGAAGAGGTAGAGCCTCTGGTGAGGAGAGATTTTTAAAGGGAGGAGTTTGTAGGTGACTTTATAATTATGGATAATTGCTTTTAACCACAAACTACTTATCCACTTGTGTTTGCGATGATATATTGTGTGGAGTATATCTTACGGAGTTACGCACTTACGTATACTCACGTAGACCTGGCAAATTGGACCCGTGGATCATGGGTGGCCCGGTCCAACCTGACCCGAGGCACTATAGCAGATTGGCATGGCGTAATATTTCTAAAATTTGTGTAAAATATTACTGCACTACATACTACGGAGTATATTATTAATAATTCACGAGTACAAACAATAATTTTGGCTCTGCCAGCAACTAAATAATGGTTTCATTCATGGATTTAAACGGAGGGAGTAGTACTCAAGTTGAGAAACTAGTAGAGCTGTCAACCGTCTTGAACCCCAAAAAAATTAGAAAATTTTAGACTATCCCCATTAATGTACTACGGAGTATATATGTTGTCAAAAGGTGATACTATTTTATCGACCAGTAAGACTGTAAGTCTGTAGCTAAGCTACCTCATCACATGCACACATTAAAATGTTATTTACAATATCGACTGTGCGCGCAATAGTTTGGTGTGGGTTCGAGAGAGTATATATGCTGTCGAAAGCTGATACTATCGACCTTGTAAGACCGTAATGGAATAGTGATTGACGGAATTACTGAAGAAAGAACTACTCTGGTCTTCAGAAGAACCCTCCCAATCTGTGAAGGGAGGCTTATTGGGTTGCGGCAACTGCGTGAGATCAGCATCAAACATCGACATCACAGTCGAGATGTTTGGTCGATCTCTAGCCAGTTCTTGGACGCACAGTAGACCGATTTGTATGCACCTTGTAATGTCCATCTGAAAGTGCGCAGGCTCAGCGATCATTGGATCGATAAGTGAGTCTATGTTCCCTTCATTCCACAGCTTCCACGCCTGAAATCACAAAAATGTATGACTTTATAAGGTTACCTCGTGCAATAAGACATCACTTAGTAATGTTTTTGTAACAAAACGGCGTAC
The DNA here is from genome assembly GCA_023091065.1 of Dianthus caryophyllus. Lineage (NCBI taxonomy): Eukaryota > Viridiplantae > Streptophyta > Magnoliopsida > Caryophyllales > Caryophyllaceae > Dianthus > Dianthus caryophyllus. Next base: position 8,743,067 of record CM041520.1, read on the forward strand.
AAATGAGGTTTACTTACATATCCTGTCAATGTCAACGACTGCTCATGTCGGTGGAAGGTGGTGTTTCTTCGAGCGCTGATTATCTCCAATAGTATTACTCCAAAACTGTAAACGTCGGTCTTCTCAGAGAATTGGCCCATTGCGTATTCAGGAGACATATAACCGCTACACAAAAACCTCGACATTTAGCCATTTAGGCAAAGTTCGTACTTGAATGGATCGAATTTTGTACAACAACATTATACTAGTAAGTTCAAAATCGATGAATTTTACGAGTAATCTTCATTAAATACTCCATGTGACTCATCTGATTGTTAACAATTTCCCTCATTAAAAAAAGTCAAACGTAAACAATCAGAATAATAAGTTATTAGAGGGTGCATAAATGAATGATTCGCTTACTAGGTTCCGACTACTCTTCTGGTATTAGCTTGATCTTGGTTTCCCCCAAATATACGTGCCATGCCAAAGTCGGAGATTTTTGGATTAAGTTCCTCGTCCAACAATATATTACTTGGTTTGAGATCTCGGTGAATAATCTTCAATCTCGAGTCCCTGTGAAGGTAGAGAAGTCCTCTGCATATGCCCTCGATAATATTGAACCGTTTCTCCCAAGGTAGAAGCTCTCTATTTCGAGCATCTAGTGTATTACAACAAATATCAACATGAAATTCATGTGTATGAAAGGTAAAAAATCGACGTATTACGATAATGCTCACCAAAAAGGAAGGAGTCCAAGCTTCTGTTAGGCATGTATTCATAAATCAACATCTTTTCATCGCCTTCGACACAACAGCCAAGAAGTCTAACAAGATTTCTGTGCTGAAGTTTAGAGATCACGGTCACCTCGTTCATGAACTCCTCCACGCCTTGATCAGAAGATTTTGAAAGGCGTTTTATCGCTAGCTCGTCTCCATTTTCCAATACTCCCTAAACAGTTTACAAAAATATTATTTCGCTGTTCGATCGTTTCCTCGACTGTAAAGGAAAAATTGTGTTCAGATGACAGGCATTACCTTGTAAACGGAACCAAAGCCACCTTCTCCGAGTTTGTTACTTAAATCAAAATTATCCGTTGCATTTCGAAGACTATAAAAGGTGTATAATGGTGCCTCTTGTAGTTCAACATGGCTAATATTATCTTCAGTGCTGTGTCTGTTCGCTTCGTCTTCTCTTGTTCCTGCTTCACAATTCACAAGTCATGCCATTAATAGTTTCCGCCTTTTGGTGATTACAGGTCAAATTTATGCAACCTTACCGCTCTATAAAAACCGTTTCCCAAACGATGTACAATGTCAATGTTTGTGATAACGTGTTCGATTTTTTCCTTTAGGCATTTTATTATTACGTTTCTTACAGTTTAATGACTCATTTTACGTAAATTTAATATCAGAACTATACTGAGAGTTTTCATGTTCGAGATCGTGGAAATTACCTTGTGCAATATCCGACTTTCTCCTCTGATGCCTCCTCCGTAGAAGATACACGAAAACGACAACCAGTGCCATGCCTACGACCGCCGCTACTGGCACAATAATCGCTATCAATTTGCTACTTTTACCTCCCTCTGTAAAAAATAAAATTATCATTTAATAATCAAAGTAATCTTACAGAGAGTTACGAGTAATAAATTGTCATTTAAATTTAGCCTGATACCTAGCTCTGACAGTGCAAGACGAAGGAAAAACTCGACTCCGCCACCTGAAATCAACTGCGTATCAATCAAGTAATCGCTCCAAATCATACACCCGATATTCAAATGATATGAATATGCTAAACAAGAACAATTATTCAAGCACTTGCTACGACAACCATCTTCGTTGACAACCGATACTGTCTGAATATTATCAGGAACTTTGATCGTTTCGAGCCTCAAAAACCCGTCATGATTCCCTCCTTTAATCCCACATTGAAGATCCTTTCTTCTGACGCACCCGCTTCCCCAAATCCCTTTCTTCCATTCATCTAAATTCTTCGGTTGAAACCCCTGTAAGCAATTACACGCGGAATTAACATGATCACAGGTCCCAAAAACGCCACACGTTCCATACACCTCGCAGTTTGCAGACGGTGCCCAAAACCCGAGTGTCCAATTCTTGGCACCGTCGTCCCAATAATGCTCTAGCACATTCCCTTGATAGTCCACCTTATAGCTGAACAAAAGCGATGCATCATCGGGAGCAAAATTAATCGTAATGTTTCGAGGCTCTAATTCGAGTACAAACCCGTCGTTCAAAGTCGTGTCAGCATTAGGTAGTCCTATGAACTGATTTCCGTCCCACGGACCACTTCGCCAGTGAATCAAGCCGTTGTTCCATGAGAAAACTTGAGGAAAACCCGCCGTTCCAATCCCAAGGGAGAAGTTTCCTACAGACGGGTCTGAAGGCGTTTTCCACGAACGTAAAGCAACGTGATTCTGATTCGGAGTCGTCGGTGCTGTAGGCTGCATACCAGGGAGCAAAGTGTCTGCAGGATGATCGAAACTCTGCCATATTATCGCAGAATTATTCTGCTGCAAGACAAGGTTACCTGTGTCTAGAAGCACAGCAGTAACGTCTGTCACCAGTTTTTCAGTCAAATTTGATGACCAGACAACGGTCTGTAAGCCGTCTAATAACACAAGATTACCATCGTCTGATATCCGAAGCACCCCCAAAGAGTCGTTAATGGGACTGTCACGATTCGCTACCCATACAACAGCTCTGACAGGCTTGTTGAACCATATTCCGAGGTATCGACCAGAGGCATTTGGAGGTGTGAAAAACCCGAGCTTATACGTGCTGTTACCGGATAAAACTGTCTCGGAATCCGTGAGGAATTGGGTAGTTGTGATCATGTCAAGAGCATAGGAAAGGTCCTTAGAGATGATGGTGTGGAGGATGAAAAATAATATGGCCAACAGAAGCGCCATTTCACTACTGGTGTTGGCCAAAATAATAATGACTGCCTAATTTATTTTGCTTATTTTTTCTACTTTTTTTTTGGCATTTAAACTGTGGAAAAAGTTATTATTTGGCTTTTTATAAAAATATTATTACAAGTGTGAGAGAGATGTGTATTATTTATTTTTTCCACTTGCGAGAAAGAAATGTGAGTAAAAAAAGAAAAGTGAACAGTTTTAGCGAAAATGTCTTTTATAAGAAAATATTGAACACTTATAATGAGAAGATGGAAATATATTTTTACCAATTTGAACTCGGGACCAATTACGTAATGTACCTTAATTTTGACAATTTGATTAGCTCATTCTTCATTAAGATAAAAATAGTCTTTCAAAAGACAAATTGAGTATTATTATTAAAATGTGAATGTGAATAGGTTGTGCTAAATGTGGTCTTGCAACAAACAATTGAACCCATGCTACAAATTACAAAGTTTATATTTGGGAGTTTTATTATTCTCACAAAATAATGATGTGTTAATATTGCTTTTTCGAGATAAAAATTAGTACCAAAATTAAAGGTCACCTTTAATATAGTTATCTAAATCTATCAAGGTGATTCAAAAATCAAATTTTTTTATGTTTTAGTCATTTGTTTACGCTTTTTCCAATCCTCTAATAAAAAAGTCAAACTGTAAACAATTCACTGAAACGGAGAAAATATTAGCTTTTCTTATCCATGAAAATGAAATACTCTGTAAATTAATCTTTAATAGTGATCTATGAAGAGTAACCAAACCATCTTTGTTTATACAATTTGTTAATTGCATGTGACAATAGAGAAGTTTGAATGCTTCCTCATTCTTCGTTGTGGTAAATGGTTTGTTCGTTTGATCGAGTCAAAGTCCAGTCGATATTCATGCATCTACTCTATTTTAATTTGATGTCATCTACAACATAATTTGGACTTAGAACGTGTATAAGCAAAGACGAAATCGAAAATTAAATTATGGGTAAATGAAATTATTATTCGTTTCCATAAATTATTTAAATAAATAATAGATTATTATAATATTCAACATGGATTTTTAGACTACTATATATATTTTCATATAAAGCGTTGTCATTTTACGGGGGAATACTTATTTATTTTTCTGATATCTCAAAAAACATTTCAAAATGTTTTCCCTTAAAATGTTATCTCTACTATAGATATAATAGTATAACTTTCACTAGTACGACTCTCTCAAGATAAACGTTTTTGTATGTACTAGAAATGGATATGTAAAAAAATATTTCATTCACATAGGGTCCATGCGTGTTGGAGTATTATTACATGTGAGAGTCTCACATTGATTGTGAAAGAGAGAGTAGCGTGCTTTATAATGACTAAGAGTCCTTCTTTCATTGCGAGTTGGTTTTGAGAAATATGGATCTTCTTTGTACTTGTGAGGTAGGCCAAGTCGCCTCCCTTTAGTCCTTTACGGCCGCCATTCACTTTCGATTTTAAGTTCATTGCTTCTCTTGCTGTAGCGCGGTATCACTCAGACACTCACCCAACGTCTCTTGAAAAAATATGTTTTAATTATCTGGTGAAACGCTCTCCCAATAATCTTATCAGGAAACCTCTCATAGAATTATTATTAATCCATGGGGCGATTATTTGAATAACACATTTTTATGTGAGTCGAGCTGTATAATAAATTATCGTAAATCCATATCATTTGTACTCGATTATATAGTTTTTGTACTATTTTAGTGATAATTATGATTAATTGTCATTTTAGTACCTCTATAAGTTACTTTAGTAAATTTGTTTCATGTTTTTTTACTCTTTAAATTGTAATTTGTACTTTGATCTCACGTTAATTTAACGTGAAACTGTCTCACAAGGAGACTTAGGACCTGTTCTTTCCAGCTTATTTTCAAAGACATTTCGATTCGATTCATTCACTTCGATTCGATTCATTCACTTGATTCATTCCATTCGATTCAAATTTACTTGATTCGATTCGATTCATTCAATTATGTTATTTAATTGAATTTCATTCGATTCGATTCATTCGATTGATTCGATTCGATTCATTCATTTCGATTCGATTCGATTCAATTCTAAAAAGTCCGAAAGAACATATTCTTACTATTTTAATAATTAGTAGATCTCACGATATAAAATGGTATGGCATGACATCTCCTGATATTCAAGTTTAGCCGTCGAAATTGATTATTCACGAGTATGTGTCATTGTAGCAAGTGTGAGCCACAAATGATGTTAGTCGTAATTATAGTAATTTAGTGTGTAATGGATAAACAAATCACAAATTAATCAACATCGTAATACATAGTTGATGAACAATTGTTTTCAATTTTACAAGTTGACCATCAATAAGCGACTTTTATTTTGTTATTAATTTGTCATCGCGTCATCGACTATACTAAAAGTCTGTTAGCGGCCTAGCGCCGAGTGGGGTTGTTGCTGGCGCTTTCAATTACCATGTAAAGCGGGTAGCGTTCTTTAGCACGCGGGTGAAATATTAGTTAAAGACAGGGCCAGTGGGGAAGAAAGATGTTCTTACCCCACTCACTTCTGTCTTTTAATATTTCGAATTGTTCTCACAAGAAAAGCACTGCTTCACACAAGACTTACACATATCAATATTCATATTTTTTTGTACTCTTTAAATAGAGACCATATTTGATATATTTTTGAATTTATTTAATTTTACGATAAATCTAAAATTTAATTTTTCAACATTTATGAATATATTATTTCAAATAAGTGAATATTTAGTCTTGAATAAGTGAACATTTACCATATACAGAAAAGCTTATAATGGCATATTCATTGAATTTAAATTTAATTTATCAATTATATCTGCTTTGCGCGTTTTAATAAATATGACAATTAAGTTTTTAAATATGATAATTTTATTTTACAAATAATTTTGTGAATATACGAGTTTAATATTGTGAATATATGTACTTTGTTTAGTGAATACTTATATGTTACTATATTCGTGAATAGGTCAATTCCATTATTTTATAATAAATCTACTCCGTATAATTTAATTTTACAGATTCTTGTATTCATTTTAAAAACATGTTATTTTAATTTTTAATGAATATTACAACTCCTTGTGTTGAATATGCAAATTAGTTTTTATGAATACATTAGTACTTTGTAATTTTTATGAATTTATTAATAAATAGAAAACCAAAATAAATTTTAAATTATATCAAATGTGATCTTAATTTAAAAAGTACAAAAAATTATAAATAATGATATAGTTTTTTGAATTTTTTATATTATAAAATAAAAGTTAAAATCCTTGTAAAATAAATTTCATAAAAAGTAAAAATAAAAAGGAAAATAAAAACTAAGGGCGACAAGGTAAATTTAATGTGATGGGTATATGAAGCTTGGTACACATGGGTGTACCTTATAATAATGTATTTTATTTCAATTAAAATTTTACTCGTAATCCGTAGTCCGTACTATTTAAAATTAAAAGTACAAAACTTTGAGATTGAATATATACTCCGTGTTATAGAAGATGTAAACACCGTATGAGACCCATTCGGTGTGTCATTAACTGTTGTTTAGGTTAGCGTGTGCAGTTCTTATACGTTATACGGAGTAGGAAACATGTTCCTTAGAAGTTAAAATTACGTCACTTCAAAATTTGGTCTAGTGGTGCCAGGGGCTAGACTTGGTAGGGAGAACTGCGGTTCGATCCCCCGCAAGCCCGGGCAGCCCGTTGGGAGGAGTTTAAAACCTTAACCCGGGACACGCTCCGAAACTGAATTAGTCGGCCCAAATGGGTTCGGATATCGGTTGGGGGAAAAAAAAAAAATTTGGTGAATAGAAACCTAAAAATATTATGGTTTGATTCTAATAAAAGAAGGATAACAGTTTTTGATTGAATTTTTCAACCATTTTCATTACTTTGTTACTCAATCTACTTTATATAATCTTATTTGAATAAGAACAAATGAACAATGCTCGTCGAGTCGTCAGGTACACCTATTGCAGGATGATTACACTGTGTGCCGATTTCTGTTATTCAGAAGGTTGTCTCGTGCTATTTGTAGCCTGCTTATAGCGTCGGGTATTCTCATTCGATTTTGGGGCAAAGGGTTGGAGCACGACACACCCACACTTATCACAGTAACGATGCACTCGATTCTTCTTTGAAATGCGTCTTGGATTTCTCGTCTATCTTCAGTTTCTTTGGTGAGACTATTGTCTTCAAGTGCTGGGTCTACGATTTGTAATGCGTTGTTGGGTAATGCCACTTCTGCGTACGTATGGAGATCGTAGCCTTCAGTGAACATTTTGTCTGTCGGGCTCTTTCCTGTCATTAGCTCAAGCAGCAATATCCCGTAACTGTAAATATCTCCGTCTGTAGACGCTTCATTTCCGAGGCCATACTCTGACACATTAATTCAATAAAAACAGATGCAAAAACAATTAAAAACCATATACATTCAATAATATCAACATTTCTCGCTGTAGATCGAGTAATTACCTGGAGCAGTATACCCGATTGTGCCTTTGATCCCGATAGTGCTACTTTGGTTTGGATGTCGAGCTTGAGTAGGAAATCTCGATAATCCGAAATCACCAACATGGGCAACCATGTCATGATCGAGCAATACGTTGCTCGGTTTTAAATCGCAGTGCACAATTGGTGTTTCGCACTCGTGGTGGAGATAGTTGAGTGCATGACCTACATCGATTCCTATCTCCACCCTTTTAGAAAGGCTAATGTTTCCTGCGACTCCATGTAACCATTTGTCAAGGCTTCCGTTGGACATGAACTCGAAAATCAAAGCTTTGAAATCGTTTCTCTGAAAATCGATACTCGAGCAAGCTGTTACAATATCAACCAGATTCCTGTGACGGATATTCTTCAAAGCCTTGCACTCTGTCATAAAGCTCTTGGACGCAGCGTGGTGTTGCGAGTTGAGAACTTTCACGGCGACTGTTTTTCCGTCCAAAATGCCTTTAAACACTGATCCGAATGAACCTGAGCCAAGAAGATTTTCTGAAGAAAACCCGTTTGTTGCTTTGAATAGCATGTCGTATGATACTTTCATGAATGATTTGGGCATCATCGACTCAGATGTAGAAGGCGTCTTCTTTTTCCGGATACACGTAAGATACACTCCTGTCACCAACATCAGCGCCCCTACAAGTGCACTAACAACCGCGATTATCACCTTAAGAGAAGAAAACTTCGTTTTCTTTTTCAATTGTTCGTTTTGTTTATCAGTGCATCTAGGTAAATGCAGCTCCGGAATTCCTCCACAAAGCCGTCTGTTACCAACAAGAACAACTGCACTTGCATTTGCAAACACTGAATTTGTTGGGACTCTTCCCTGAAAGTCATTGTACGATAAGTCTAGGTAATATATTGAGGATATTTTCGAGAAGAAGGTTGGAATTGGGCCAGCGAAGTTGTTTCGTGAGAAATTAATATTCTGGAGGCTAGTTAAAGAAGCGTATGACGAGGAAAGATCTCCATGCAAGGAATTATCATCCACATACAAGTATTCGAGCAGAGTGCACTCACTTAGACTGTCTGGAAGTATGCCAGTAAACTTATTCCGAGAAAATATCAGCTTTTCAATTCTTGTTTGCCTGCTTATCTCCGAAGGTAGAGGCCCTTCCAAATGATTATTAGACAAATCGAGTTCCACAAATTTCGCAAATCCTGAGAATAGCCATTTGTCCAGTGTGCCAATGAGTCTATTGGACGATAAATTTACGTACAGCAAGCTCTGGCAGTTTCCGATGGTTTGAGGTATGCGGCCCTCCAGTTCGTTGTCCTCTAAGTAAAGAGTACTTAAATACGATAAATTTCCCAACGAATTAGGAATGTTACCTATTAGTCTGTTGGAATTCAAACCAAGGAATTCTAGTTTATCGAGCTTTCCCAGATCGAAGGGCAGATATCCCCTCAAGTTCATGCTAGCCATTTCTAGGCGTTGAAGGTTAATGAGATTGGTTATATCCGCAGGAAATATTCCGCCTATCAAACTATACCCAATTGTAAGGTATTGTAAAGTAACTGAGAGATTAACTACAGATTCGGGTAGTATTCCCGAAAAATTATTTTCTGCTAATTCTAGGATACTTAACTGCGTACAATTAACGAGCGTGCTAATGAAGTCGATATCACCTTCTAGGTGGTTGTCCGTGATGACAAAAACGCTTAGATTGTGAAATTGGGAAAAATCACTAGGAACCCTTCCTGTGAAACTATTCGCAGCAAAAATGATGTACTCGAGGTTTGTGAAGTTTGTTATGGACGGGAGTGATCCTGAAAATTGATTGTCCCCAAAGCTCAACCACATTAGGTTATCGACATTGAAACCCATATCAGATGGAAGTTCTCCATGAAACTGATTTTGGCTAACATCGAGAATTTGTAAGGATGAAAGATTGAAAAGGGACGCAGGAAGTGTGCCAGAGAATTTGTTCGACTCTAGTCCTAGGTTAGTTAGGTCGTGCATCCTACCGATGCTGTTTGGGATAGTTCCTGTGAATTGGCTGAAAGCCGCAGATATCGACTGTAAGAAGGTAAGGTTTTGTATGATGTCAAATAGAGGTCCAGTAAAGTTGTTAGTGTCAATACTAAGACGTTCTAGTTTCGACAATTCTCTTAACCCTGTCGGTAATTCTCCCTCTAGTCTGTTGAGTCGTACGTTAAGACTTCTCAGGTTGATACACCTCGACAAGTTAGTCGGAATATCACCTGTCAGTGTGTTGTTCGCTAAACTTAGCACCTTCAACCTGCGCAAATTACCAAAAGTCGAGGGGATTTGGCCGTACAAGCTATTATCATAAAACAAGACGGTTGTAAGAAAGGTAAGGTTTCCTATGAACGGAGATATAGTTCCTGACAAACCTCGAGCGTGTAGGTCTAACACAGTCACTCTATTATGCTTCCGACCACAAGTAACTCCCTCCCATTTACAGTGTTCAACGGAGCTATTCCACGTGCTTAAAACGCCGTTGGGAAGGTTAACTAGTCGGCCTTTGACGGCTAGCAATGCAGCATGGTCGGTTTCATTGCCCGGGTAGGCGGACATAGGGAAGGAACTAGCAAAGAGTGATGTGATGTTTTGCATTACAAGAACAAAAAAGCAAATAAATGTTGGTTTGCAACAGAGGAGTATAAGTTTCATTTTCAGTAAGTTAGTTAGGTGATGTTTTATGTGTAAGAATATTAAGTTAAGTTAATTAATCCTTTTATAACTTAATTTGTCAATGGTCAATGGACCATCTAGAGCTGATACAAATCATGATTGGCTAACTTAGTACTTGTTGACTTTCGAATTAGATCTTTCTATAGAGACTCTATTTTATATATTAGGGAGTATTATTAAAAAGAAATGAAAGGTGCATTTTATTTTACGGAGTCTCACATTGATTGTGAAAGAGAGTTTGACATGTTTTGTAAAGTCCACAGCTTCTCTTCGCATAGCCAATTAGTTTTGATAAAAGAGGATACTCTTGAACTGGGCACGTTCTCTTTCCACCCAGGTTTAACCAGGCCCGTTTCATGATTCTAACACTATTGAATTCTCAAATTTTCTCACTTTTAATTAAAATTAAAAAGTTTTATACAGAGTATTAAATTATCAATTACTCAAATCAATATTACAATGCTATTTGATGTAGTTATATGATTGCTTGATTGATTAACCATTCATATTTCACTTGCAATAAAGTGATTAATTTAATTTTTGTTGATTTAACATTGGGATTACGGTTCATATATTTGAAAACTATGTGAATTAGGTTTGAGGAATTAAGAACAAAGACATTATAGACTTAACACGCCCTCTCAAATAATGTCTTTTGGGTTTATTGTGTGGACGCAACTAAAGACTTGTCATATCTGATACAAAATAATCCATTTAAAAAGAGAGGAGCGATGGAATTTGAACCCATGAGCACTTAGATCAACGAGTTGTTCTAGTTTAATCAGAGGTCTCGAGTTCAAGTCTTGTGAACGCAGTCGTGTTAAAACTCATGAGGAAGAGCTTTACCGCCCTTTGTGATCCTATCCGGACTCAACCGAATGATATACACCAAAAAAATTTCCCCAAATATTCCCAAGTTTCCAATTCGTTAACTCTTACTAAACTTAGTGACTGTAGTGAATGATGTCATAGTTACATGTCTATATATGAACTTCCCTTTCATAATTTTGCCTTAATTAGAATCCTTATTATTACTCCTCTGTCTCGATCATTTTATTTACAATTTCCATTACTTTGTTACTCAATGTACATTATATAGTGTATTTGAATAAGAACAATGTTACATACCTTCTCATAATTGATAATAACTTGTTTTGGGTACACCTCTTGTAGGATGATTACGCTTAGCGGCGATTTCTATTATTCAGAAGGTTTTCTCGTGCTATTTGTAACCTGTTTATGGCATCAGGAATTTGCATTCGGTCTTGTGGCAAATGGTTGGAGCACGACACACCCAGGCTTATCACAGTAACAATACACTAGATTCTGCTTTGAAAAGCGTCTTGGATTTCTCGTCTGTCTTTAGTTTCTTCGGTGAGGCTGTCATCTTCAAGGACTGGGTCTATGATTTGTAACACTTGGTCAGGTAACGCCTCTTCTGCGTACGTGTGAAGGTTGTGACCATCTGTGAACATTTTGTCTGTCGGGCTCTTTCCTGTCATGAGCTCGAGCAGCAATATCCCGTAGCTGTAAATATCTCCGTCTGTAGACGCTTCATTTCCGAGGCCATACTCTGACGCATTAATCCAATGACAACAGTTAGATGCAAAAATAATATTAAAAACTATATATTTCTAATAACATCAACATTTCTCGCTGTGAATCGAGTAATTACCTGGAGCAGCATACCCGATTGTGCCTTTGATCCCGATTGTGCTACTTTGGTTTGGATGTCGAGGTTGACTAAGAAACCTCGCTAACCCAAAATCACCAACATGTGCAACCATGTCATCATCGAGTAATATGTTGCCCGGTTTTAGATCACTGTGCACAATTGGAGTTTCACATTCGTGGTGGAGATAGTTGAGTGCATGACCTACATCGATTGCTATGTCCACCCTTTTAGAAAGGCTAATGTTTCCTGCGACTCTGTGTAACCATACGTCTAGGCTTCCGTTGGACATGAACTCAAAAACCAATGCCTTGAAATCGCTTCTCTGATAATCAATGCTAGAGCAGGCTGTTATAATACCTACCAGATTCCTGTGACGGATATTCCTCAAAGCCTTGCATTCTGTAACAAAGCTCTTGGACGCAGCGTGGTGTTGTGAGTTGAAAACTTTCACAACGACTGTTTTTCCGTCCAAAATGCCTTTGAGCACTGATCCGAATGAACCTGAACCAAGTAGGTTCTCTGTAGAAAACCCATTTGTTGCTTTGAATAGCATGTCGTACGACACTTTCATGAATGCTTTCCCCATTACCGACTCAGACGTAAGAGACATCTTTTTTTTCCTGATACACGTGAGATATATTCCTGTCAAAAACGCCAACACCACGACAAGTGCACTTATAACCGCAATAATCACCTCAAGGGAAGACGACAATGTTATCTTTTTCCCTTTGCCATTTTTGTTATCAACACATCTGGGCAAACGCAGCTCCGGAATTCCTCCACAAAGTCGTCTGTTACCAACAACAACAACTGCACTTGCATTTGCAAATACTGAATTTGTCGGGACTCTTCCCTGAAAGTCATTGTAGGATAAGTCTAGGTAATGTATAGAGGATATTCTCGAGAAGAAGGCGGGAATTGGACCTGCGAAATTATTACGTGAGAAATTAATTTCCTGTAGGCTAGTTAAAGAGGCGTATGACGGCGAAATATCTCCATGAAAGGAATTCCCGTCTAAGAGCAGGTACTGGAGCTCGGTCAGCTCACTTAGACCATCTGGAAGTGTGCCCGAGAACTTATTCCGTGAAAGTATCAGCTTTACCAATGTTGTTTGCTTGCTTATCTCTAAAGGCAAAGGACCATGCAAATGATTATAAGACAAATCGAGTTCCACAAATTTAGCAGATCCCGAGAATAGTTGGTAATCCAGAGTGCCAGTGAGTCTGTTGGACTCTAAATACATGTACAGCAAGCTCTGACAGTTTCCGATGTTTTGAGGCACGCGGTCCTCCAGGTTGTTGTCCTCTAAGTACAGTGTGCCTAGATACGATAGATTTCCTAGAGAGTTTGGAATTTTACCTGTTAGTCTGTTGGAACTAAAATCAAGGTATACTAATTTGTCGAGCTTCCCTAGATCGTAGGGTAGAGATCCCATCAAGTTCATGCCAAACATTTCGAGGTCCACGAGGTTAATGAGGTTGGTTATATCAGCAGGAAATTTCCCACCTATGGAGCTGACTCCTATTGTAAGATAGGTTAAAGTGGTTGACAGATTAACTACAGATTCCGGTAATGTTCCCGTGAAGTCATTTTCCGCCAGTTCTAGGAGACTTAATTTGGTACAGTTAACTAGTGTCCTTATGAAGTCAATGTCACCTTCTAGGTTGTTCTCTGCGAGAACTAGAACTCTTAATTTACGAAATAGCGAAAAATCACTAGGAATCCTTCCAGTGAAACTATTCGTTGCAAAAATGATAGCCTCGAGGTTCGTGAAGTTTGCTATGGACGGGATTGATCCAGAAAATTGATTGTTCCCGAAGCTCAACCACAACAGGTTATTTACATCGAAACCTATATGTGAGGGAAGTTCTCCGTGAAACTGATTTCCGCTAACATCGAGCATTTGAAGGGACGAAATATTGAAAAGGGACACAGGAAGCGTGCCAGAGAGTTTGTTAAATCCAAGTCGAAGTATAGATAGGTCGTGCATCCTAACGATGCTATCTGGGATAGCCCCTGTAAATTGGTTGAATTTAGTCGATATATACTGTAATGAAGTAAGATTTTGTATGATGTCGAACAAAGGTCCTGTAAAATTGTTAGTTTCAATACTAAGACGTTCTAGTTTCGACATGGCACTTAACCCTGTCGGTAATTTTCCCTCTAGCTTGTTGGATCCTACGCTAAGAACTCGTAGGTTAATACAGCTCGACAAGTTAGTCGGAATTTCACCTGTCAGCTTGTTGTTCTGCGAAAATAATCCTCGTAACCTATACAAATTACCAACTGTTGAGGGGATTAGGCCGTACAAGCTATTATTGTAAAACGAGACGGTTGTAAGAAAGGTAAGGTTTCCTATGAACGGAGATATAGTTCCTGACAAACCTCGAGCGTGCAGGTCTAATACAGTCACCCTGTTATGCTTTCGACCACAAGTAACTCCCTCCCATTTACAATGCTCAACGGAGTTATTCCACGTGCTTAAAACTCCATTGGGAAGGTCGACTAGTTTGCGTTTGATGGCCAACAATGCTGCACGGTCGGTTTCATTGCCCAGGTAGTCGGAAATAAGCCTGGGTCTAGCAAATAATGCTTTGCTGTCATGTAATAGAAGCACAAAGAAGTAAAGAACTGCTGGTTTGCAACAGAGGTGTACAAGTTTCATTTTTACTCCGTAGTAAGTCAGGTGATATTTTTATGTGTAAGATTATTAAGTTAAGTACATAAATTAATGGTTTTTGTAACTAAATTTGTCAATGGTCAATGCATTATGTATAAAAACGGAGGCAGTAGATTGAAAGTGAATTGTATTGAATTGTATTAATGTATTATTCATATGTAATACAAGCTATATATATACTAATTACATCCTAGAGTAGAGAGCAAGAAATATATACAAAGAAGGAAGGAAGAATAAGTAAATTGATTTAGGTAATCAATTTACACGTTTGATTGCAAGCAGCTAGTGATTTGTTTCCTTAATGTGATTTGTTTCCTTAATTGTAGGAGGAGGTGATTTGGATGTGGCAGAGGATAGAGTTTCCTTGATATTCCCCCGCAAGATGGACTGTCCGGTGACGAGGCCAATCTTGGATGTGAGCGCTTCAAACCGAGGACGTTGTAGGGGCTTGGTGAGGGCGTCAGCGAGTTGATCATCTCCATTGATATGTGTTACCCGCAGTGCTCCGTTTTGTACCTGTTCACGAACAAAATGGAAGGCGAGAGCGACATGTTTCATGCGGGAGTGAAACACAGGGTTGGCAGAGTAGTGAGTAGCACTTAGGTTGTCGCAAAAGATTGTGATTGGGGACGTCGGTCCTAGACCAAGTTCCCGTAGAAGGGATTGAACCCAAAGTACTTGGCCCGGTTGTGTCGTGACGGCAATGCGGTCCGGCTTGATGAAGGAAGCGGCGATGGTTCTCTGCTTTTTGGAGGACCAGGCAATTGGGTTTTTGCCCAGATAGACGAGAAAACCGGTGGTGGAAAGATAGCTAGTAGCGTCACCGGCCCAATCTGCATCACTAAATGCATGGAGTTGGAGTGACGTACGACGGTGGAGTTGCAGACCAAGGTGCATGGTGCCTTGGAGGTACCGTAGGAGCTTGCGGAGCGCCGTCCAGTGAGCAGAGGTGGGTTTTTGCATAAATTGAGCAAGTTTATTTATAGCAAAGGAGAGGTCAGGTCGAGTCAGAGAGAGGTACTGGAGACTACCAACTGTAGAGCGGTAGTTCGTGACGTCACAGGAGGGCGATGCGGGATCAGTCGTGAGAGGTGGGTAGTGCAGCATTGGCGTGGGTGACGGTTTGCAGTCAAGCAAGTCATGCTTTTGTAAAAGATCATGAATATATTTGGTTTGAGTGAGGAGAAGACCATTTTGATTTGGAGTGACTTCTACGCCTAGAAAGTACGAGAGATTGCCAAGATCTTTAAGGGAGAAGCGGTTGGAGAGTTGTTGTATAAATGCTTCTAGGAGGGTAGGAGAGGAGCCTGTGACGATTATATCATCAACGTAGACGAGTGCATACAGGGTGGATTTGGCCGTTTTGTAAATGAAGAGGGAAGGATCAGCTAGAGAGGCTTTAAAGCCGTAAAGAAGCAGGTGGGATTTGAGTTCAATGTACCAAGCACGAGGGGCTTGTTTGAGGCCGTAGATAGCTTTGCGCAGATGGCAAACGTTGGTGGAAGTGTCAGGTTGGACGAATCCAGGGGGTTGGGACATGTACACTGTTTCATGTAATGTGCCTTGGAGAAAAGCATTGTTAATATCAAGCTGACGCAGAGGCCAGCCGTGATTGAGAGCGAGAGAAAGAACAAGGCGTACGGTGACCGGTTTGACCACTGGACTGAATGTATCCGTGTAGTTTATACCATGGTGCTGATGGAAACCTTTGGCCACTAAGCGGGCCTTGTATTTCTGAATGCTGTTGTCGGGATTGTATTTGACACGAAATACCCATTTACAACCAACGACATTATGAGCTTTGTCTGGAGGTACAAGAGTCCAGGTGTTGTTTCGAGTGAGCGCATTATATTCGTCGAGCATGGCAGCACGCCAGTGAGGAGTGGCAAGGGCTTGTTTGATTGTGGTGGGGAGCGCGTGAGGGGACATCGTAGTGGCAACTTGCGCATACTTAGGATTCGGTTTGCGTATGTTATTAGAGAGGCGTGTAACAGGGCGTTGTGGGGAAGGTGGCTGCACCGGATCAGAAGTAGTAGGGGCAGCCGAGGGAGAGGTGGGAGCCGAAGGAGTGGGGAGAGGAGTGGATACAGTTTGGGACGAGAGAGAGACAGATGGTTCAGGTGGAGGTACGGGTGTGGGTGATATGACAGAGGAGGCCGTAGCAGAGGGGAGGAAGGCCACTGGTGGCTCAAACCACGAAGTGGTAGCAGGAGACGGAGAAGGGGAAGTTGCTGTAGTAGTCGTTGTGGACGTAGCAGCAAGACGCGAGTAGGGAAATTCAGTTTCGACAAAGGTGACATGTCGGGAGGTGTAGGTGCGTTTAGTTGCAGGGTCAAGACATAGATACGCGCTTTGGGTGAGCGAGTATCCAATAAATACGCAGGCGGCAGATTTAGGATCGAGTTTGTGAGACGAATAGGGACGAAGCCACGGGTAGCAGAGACATCCGAAAGCACGGAGTTTTGTGTAGTTGGGTGATTTAGTAAAGAGACGCAGATAAGGAGAATCATTAGCAAGAGTATGTGTAGGGAGCCGGTTTATGAGATAAACGGCGGTACTGAAGGCTTGAGGCCAGTAAGAGAGCGGAATATGAGCGTGAGTAAGGAGAGAGAGGCCAGTTTCGACAATGTGTCGATGGCGCCGTTCGGCATACGCGTTATGTTGGGGTGTGTGAGGAGGAGTGGTAAGGTGAGAGATGCCGCTTTGGAGCAGAGACGGAGTGATTTTAACATATTACGCCATTATCAGTGAAAAGTTGCTTGATTGGTTTGTTAAAAAATTTTTCGACGAGAAGTTTAAATTGAGTAAATATGTGTAATGAATCGGATTTCTTTTTGAGAGGATAGAGCCAGGAGTATTTTGTGAAGTGATCGACAAACAGAATATAATACTTATAACCATCAGTAGAGAGAATTGGGGAGGACCAAACATCGGAATAGATTAAATCTAAAGGAGCAGAGGACGTAAGCGTAGACGTAGAAAAAGGTAACTTGTGACATTTATTCATTTTACACGCATGACAAAAATCAAAACTAGAGTCACTGATTGGTAAATTAAAATTGTTCTTAATGAAAGAGAAAATGCGAGATGATGGGTGCCCAAGTCGGTGATGCCACAGCACGGAAGTGGACGAGGAGAGAGCAGCTTGCAGAGCATGAGGAGAAGCGTTTGCCACGCGGGTAAGTCCCATGATTAAGGGAGCCTTGGAGAATGATCCGGCCCGTCGAGATATCCTTGAAAAGAAAAGTCGTAGGTGAGAACTCAATCATAGCGTTATTGTCAGTACAAAATTGAGAGACGGAGAGTATATTACGAGAGATTAAAGGAACATGAAGTACATTGCAAAAAATTAAAGAGCACGAGTTAGAAGAGATGTGAAAAGAACCTATATTAGCAATAGGAAGGGATGAACCGTCTCCGATGACAACATCGTCCGAGCCGTCGTATGGAGAGTGTTGGGCTAGTGTGGAGAGATCATTAGTGAGGTGATGAGTGGCTCCACTATCAACCAGCCAGGCCGAGGAGAGAGGGACAGCAGCTGTAGCAGTATTGGCCTGCGGACGAGCGTATGGCAGACGGTTTGGACGCGAGTAAGGCTTGAGGACAAAAGAAGGATGATTCTTCTTAAAGTTACGACAATTAAGAAATCCATGTCCTTTGTATGAACAATACTGACAGACTGTAACATCACGAGGGGCAGAATTCAAACCCTCAGAGGAAGGAGCAGGCCGAGGAGGGTATCGGGACGAGGAAGGACGATGTTGAACAGCAAACGCAGCAGTGGGAAGCGGGGTAGCAGAGGTAGATTCCGGGTTCTGAAGTTCATGATTCAGAAGTTTTTCATGTAACGCTTCAAACGAGATGGGTGTATCACGAGCATCGATACTTTCCTTAAGAGCACGATAATGCGTGGGGTCGAGCCCACGAAGGACCTGCAGCGATGATATCCTCTTGGTCCATAGGTTTCTTGAGATTTGCAAGTTCAATAGTGCAAGTTTTAATACGATGCATGTAGTTGTGTAACCCGGAGTGGGGTCGCTTAGTGATAGATTCGAGACGCTTTTTGATAGCCTGGATGTGAGTTCGAGAGGGATTAGCATAGAGAGTAGAGAGGGCTGTCCAAACCTCATGAGAAAGCTTGTGAGGAGTGATTTGAGACGTGATAAAGTCATCAAGAGTGCCAGTGATAGCACCACGGATGAGACTATCTTGGCGAAGCCATGTATCACAAGCGGGATTGGGAACCGTCTTGTCGTCGACAGTGATGGTGGCAGGAGGACAGGGATAAGACCCATCCACGAAACCAAAAAGAGCCATACCTTCGAGGAAGGCCTGAACCTGATAAGACCACTGAGTGTAGTTGGTCTCGGTCAGGGGCTTGCATTGAGAAAGATTGACGTAGACAATCGGGGCATTCGGATCAGCCTTGTTGGGCAGCAGCAAAGTGTTAGAGGCCATTGTCGAAGAGCAGGGGTGTTAAAGGTGAGGACCGGTGGCGATCGATACCATATAAAAACGGAGGCAGTAGATTGAAAGTGAATTGTATTGAATTGTATTAATGTATTATTCATATGTAATACAAGCTATATATATACTAATTACATCCTAGAGTAGAGAGCAAGAAATATATACAAAGAAGGAAGGAAGAATAAGTAAATTGATTTAGGTAATCAATTTACACGTTTGATTGCAAGCAGCTAGTGATTTGTTTCCTTAATGTGATTTGTTTCCTTAATTGTAGGAGGAGGTGATTTGGATGTGGCAGAGGATAGAGTTTCCTTGATATTATGTAGGGTAGGTATGATTAGTGATTGCTGGAAAATAACTGGTGTGGGGTGAGTGGTGAGTGGTGAGTGGTGACTGGTGACTGGTGAGTACTGGTGACTACTTTTGAAATTGAAATGAAGATATTACATAGGACCTGTTCTTTCGGGCTTATTTTCAGCTAGGAGTGTGCATAGGTCCAAGACCGGATCGGACCGGACCGGGACCGTTTTAGACCGGAACCGGAATATTATTATTATTATTATTATTATTATTAATATTATTATTATTATTATTATTATTATTATTAATAATAATATTATTATTATTATTATTATTATTATTATTATTATTATTATTATAACAAAAACAACAACAATAAAGATCAAAGAAGTAATAATTATAATAATAATAATAATAATAATAATAATAATAATAATAATAATAATAATAATAATAATAATAACAATAATAATAACAATAACAATAATAATAATAATAATAATAATAATAATAATAATAATAATAATAATAATAATAATAATATTAATATTAATAATATTAATAATAATATAATATTAAGAACAATAATAATAATAATATTTATCATAAAAATAATTATCAATTTTAAATTTTTGTTCGATTCATTTCATTCAATTCGATTCGATTCGATTCGATTCGATTCATTCGATTCGATTCGATTTAGTTCGATTCGATTCGATTCGATTCGATTCAGCCATTCGATTCGATTCGATTGATTCAATTCTAAAAAGTCGAAAAAACGAGTCCTAAAACATAAGTTTGTTGTCACTAATTCTCCCGTAAGCCTGAACTTACACTAAGTTAATGTGAGACCAAGGTACAAATTGCAGTTAAAGGGGTACAAAAACATGAAACAAATCTACTAAAGTCACTAACAGAGATACTAAAAAAAAATTAGTAACAATTAATCATAATTATGTATGTCC
The DNA here is from genome assembly GCA_023091065.1 of Dianthus caryophyllus. Classification (NCBI taxonomy): domain Eukaryota; kingdom Viridiplantae; phylum Streptophyta; class Magnoliopsida; order Caryophyllales; family Caryophyllaceae; genus Dianthus; species Dianthus caryophyllus. Next base: position 8,763,250 of record CM041520.1, read on the forward strand.
TGACTTACAATAATTTATTGTATGTCCTGACTTACATAAGAAGTAGTGTTCTCCTTATTAATACCCCGTACATTATTTATTTTATTCATTTGATGGGTATCCATATTGTTCATATTTAGTGACATATAACAAAAATTGTAAAAAATTGATATTCATAAAATTCAAGTACAACTGACATTGCTTCATCTTCGAAATAACGTGCAATGTATAAATGAAAATATAGCGACAACTCACAAGTTATGTTGTTGGATCCGTCTCCTGAAATATCCTTATGAAGTTATCCTTCATTTTCATTCTCAATGCCTCTATTTCTCCCATCCATTCATTCTATTTTTCTTCCACTTTCTCCATTTTCACCCGTTGGGGTAGTCGCGGCGATTTGAAGAAGATATATAATGTTGACACTACTATTGATTAACCTATTGCTTAATGAATATAGATTTATAAATAATAAAAAATTGACAAGAAATTAATTTCAAAGATTGATAATAAAGAAGATGACTCCAACGTCAAGTGTGAAAAGCTAATGAATCCATCAACTTACTGGGAATAATTTGAAGATGATAATGATGAAGAAATTGACAAGTTTGGGTTTAAATTGGTTCAACAGATTATGTTTCACATGAAAAAATTAGGTTTCAATTAAAATTTAGGGTTTAATTTACTTTATAAAATTAGGTTCAATTGAAGAGCAAACTAAGATCAAATTGTCTTCCATCAGTCAAAATTTAACGGAAATATGATGTTATTAGTGTTTGACAAATTTTTAGAAATTTAATACTCCCTCCGTTTTAGTGGATTGTCTACATTTATTTTATATACAATTATCTAGAAAAAAAGAAACATAATGAAAAACATGAAAAAGTAAGGGCAATAGCAATGGTGAACTTTATATAAAGTTAATGCCAAATCATATTTTCCAAAGAATCCAATTAAACACTCCCACATGGCTCAATCAATGACCATTTCTAGAAATGTAAACAAATGACCCGTACAACCCAAAATGGAAACCGTAAATAAATCTCCGGAACGGAGGGAGTATGTTCTTTGCCAAAAAAAAAAAAATTAAAAAATTAGGATAGTTCCTCACAAATAAGATAAAATGTACCACATGATCTAACAAAAATCCAAATTAATTTAAAAATTATTTTCAAAATAATAATGTGTCCAATTTTATTGATTAAAGTGATCATCTTAAAACAAGATTATGGTCATATTAAACGGTAAAGTAGTTAAGTAGTCACACTAAGCATATAGGTGGTCACATTTTTAGCCACTAAAGACTAGTCGTACCCATAAAACCGTCTCACAATAGACTTAGTCGATTGGGTAGAGTCGATTCATTTTAAATTTGGATGTATCTTGGAGATTGTGTTTGGCATATAAAATTAATACAATTGCTAGCCAATATAATCAGTACTTTAGTCTTAAAATCATTTTGAGGATTGCGGTTTCTAGTTCGAGTTGAGTCAACTTAAATCGAGTTTTATGGTCGGATCAACTGAAAGTAATAAGGAGTCTGAAGTAACAATTTCAACTATAGTAAGAGAAGGATAGCAGTTTTTGTTTGGCTTCGTATTAATCTAATTGTTTCATTATTTGGGTACTCAATGTACTTCATATAATCGTATTTAAATACTCGTAGGAGAAATGTTATCTATCTTCTCATAATTTAATAATTACTCACCGAGTTCACCTCTTGCTGAATGTCAACGCTTTTCGCCGATTTCTATTGTTAAGAAGGTTGTCACGAGCTGTTTGAAGCCTGCGTATGGCATCGGGAATTCTCATTCGATCTTGTGGCAAATGGTTGGAGCACGACACACCAACACTCATCACAGTAGCAATACAATCGATTCTTCTTTGAAATGAGTCTTGGATTTCCCATCTGTCATCAGTTTCTTCCGTGATACTGTCGTCTTCAAGTGATGTGTCTACGATTTGTAACACGTGGTCGGGTAATGCCTCTTCTGCGTACGTATGAAGATCGTAGCCTTTAGTGAACATTTGGTCTGTTGGACTCTTTCCTGTCAGTAGCTCAAGCAGCAGTATTCCGTAGCTGTAAATATCTCCGTTTGTAGACGCTTCATTTCCGAGGCCATACTCTGACACATATCAGTAACAACGATGTAATAAGCTTTTCAATACGACCAATATCAGTGTTTATTGCTGTGAATCGAGTAATTACCTGGAGCAGCGTACCCAATTGTGCCTTTCATTCCGATTGTGCTACTTTGGTTTGGATGTGGAGGTTGACTAAGAAACCTCGCTAACCCAAAATCACCGACATGTGCAACCATGTCATGATCGAGCAATACGTTGCTCGGTTTTAAATCACAGTGCACAATTGGAGTTTCGCACTCGTGGTGGAGGTAGTTGAGTGCATGACCCACATCGATTGCTACGTCTACCCTTTTAGAAAGACTCATGTTTCCTGCGACTCCATGTAACCATTTGTCGAGGCTTCCATTAGACATGAACTCGAAAATCAAAGCTTTGAAATCATTTCTCTGAAAATCAATACTTGAGCAGGCTGTTATAATACCGACCAGATTCCTGTGACGGATATTCCTCAAAGCCTTGCACTCTGTCACGAAGCTCTTGGACGCAGCGTGGTGTTGTGAGTTGAGAACTTTGACAGCGACTGTTTTTCCGTCCAAAACGCCTTTGAACACTGATCCAAATGAACCTGAACCAAGTAGATTCTCCGAAGAAAACCCGTTTGTTGCTTTGAATAGCATGTCGTATGATACTTTCATGAATGATTTGCCCATTACCGACTCAGACGTAGAAGGCGTCTTCTTTTTCCTGATACACGTAAGATACATTCCTGTCGCCAGCACCAGCACCCCAACAAGTGCACTTATAACCGCGATTATCACCTTAAGGGAAGACGACAATCTCTTCTTTTTCCTTTTGTCGTTTTCTTTATCAATGCATCTAGGTAAATGCAGCTCCGCAATTCCTCCACAAAGCTGTCTGTTACCAACAAGAACGACTGCACTTGCATTTGCAAATACTGAATTGGTCGGGACTCTTCCCTGAAAGTCGTTGTAGGATAAGTCTAGGTAATGTATCGAGGATATTCTAGAGAAGAAGGCGGGAATTGGGCCAGCAAAATTGTTTCGTGAAAAATTAATTTCCTGGAGGCTAGTTAAAGAAGCGTATGACGAGGAAATATCTCCATGGAAGGAATTCTTATCCAAGTACAGGGATTCGAGCTGGGTACACGCACTTAGACCATCTGGAAGTATGCCTGTAAACTTATTCCGAGAAAATTTCAGCTTTACAATCATTGTTTGCTTGCTTATCTCCAAAGGTAGAGGCCCATCCAAACGATTATAAGACAAATCAAGTTCCACAAATTTGGCAAATCCCGAGAATAGCTGGTTGTCCAGGGAGCCATTGAGTCTGTTGAACGATAAATTCACGTACAGCAAGCTCTGGCAGTTTCCGATGGTTTCAGGTATGCGGCCCTCTAGTTCGTTGTCCTCCAAGTAAAGAGTACTTAAGTACGACAAACCTCCTAAAGAGTTTGGTACGTTACCTGTTAGTCTGTTGGAACTCAGATCAAGATATTCTAGTTTGTCGAGCTTCCCTAGATCGTAGGGCAGAGATCCCGTCAAATTCATGCCATATATTTCTAGGGTCTGAAGGTTAATGAGATTAATTATATCAGCAGGAAATATTCCGCTTATCAAACTGTCGCCGATATTGAGATTTGTTAAAGTGGTCGAGAGATTAACTACAGATACGGGCAATATCCCCCGAAAGTTGTTCTCCCCCACTTCTAGGACACTTAACTGCGTACAATTAACGAGTGTACTTATGAAGTCAATATCACCCTCAAGGTAGTTCTCCGCAAAATCTAAAACGCTTAGATTGTGAAATTGCGAAAAATCAGTAGGAACCCTTCCTGTGAAACTATTCGCTTCAAAGATGATATACTCGAGGCTTGTGAAGTTTGTTATGGACGGGATTAATCCTGAAAATTGATTGTCCCCGAAGCTCAACCACATCAGGTTATCAACATCAAATCCCATATGAGCCGGAAGTTTTCCGTGTAATTGATTTTCGCTAACATCGAGAATTTGTAGGGAGGAAAGATTGAAAAGGGACTCGGGAAGTGTGCCAGAGAATTTGTTTGAACCTAGTCCGAGGTTAATTAAGTCGTGCATCCTACCGATGCTGTTTGGGATAATTCCAGTGAATTGGTTGAATTCTGTAGATATTGACTGTAACGAGGTAAGGTTTTGTATGATGTCAAAAAGAGGTCCAGTAAGGTTGTTAGTGTCAATACTAAGACGTTCTAGTTTCGACAAGTCTCTTAACACTGTCGGTAGTTTTCCCTCTAGTCTGTTGAGTCGTACGTTAAGAACTCTCAGGTTGATACAACGTGATAAATTAGTCGGAATATGACCTGTTAATGTGTTGTTCCTTAAACTTAGCTCCTGCAACCTGTGTAAATTACCAACTGTCGAGGGGATTTGGCCGTACAAGCTATTATCGTAAAACGAGAGGGTCGTAAGAAAGGTCAAGTTTCCTATAAACGGAGATATAGTTCCTGACAAACCTCGAGTGTGCAGGTCTAATACAGTCACTCTATTATGCTTCCGACCACAAGTAACTCCCTCCCATTTGCAGTGTTCAACGGAGCTATTCCACGTGCTCAAAACTCCGTTGGGAAGGTCAACTAGTCGGCCTTTGACAGCCAACAATGCTGTACGGTCGGTTTCATTGCCCGAGTAGTCGGAATTAGGCAAGGAACTAGCAAGCAATGACGTGCTTTCTTTCATTAGAAGCATAAAAAAGCAAATTAATGTTGGTTTGCAACAGAAGTGTATAAGTTTCATTTTTAGAATGTTAGGTGATGTTTTATGTTTGAGTTTATTAAGTAAAGTTAATTAATTCTTTTATAATTACATATATTTGTCAATTGGTCAATGCATGATTTAGAGTAGGTATGAATGTATGACTTGCGATTGCTGGAAAATAGGTGGTGAGTGGTGAGTGGTGAGTGGTGAGTGGTGAGTGGTGAGTGGTGAGTGGTGAGTGGTGAGTGGTGACTACTTTGAATTGAAGTTTGAAATAAAAATGAAGAAATAAGAGTGTCATTGAAACATAAGTTCGTGGTTACATACATGATGCATCGTATATGGCCTAATTAATTAAAAAAAACAAAAAAACAAAAAAAAAACTTAGCCTCCTCCCTCATCTTTCTACTTAAAATACCCTTTTCCTATTCAATAATTCAGAGCTTCATCGACATTCATCGATAGTAAGCCCTAAAATTTAATCAGTCTTTATTGTTTTCTATTATTCTCTTAATAAAAGTGTCTTTTTTGTTGAGAGTTTTCATTCCTCTGCGTAGAATTTTCAGTACCTTTTTATGAGGTGTTTTGGTTTTGTTACTTATCTAGATAATAATCCTTTGATAATTCGTTGGATGATAATTTAATGGATACACATTAATCGTTAACAATCAACGAAGGTTGTGCCTAATTGTCGGTTTGAGATTTTTCATTCTATAAGAGAAATTTGTACTTTAATTATCTTAAGATTTATTTTCGATTTTTCTTATCGCTTTGTAATTGTCGTTTGATGTTTTGTTAATGAATTATCACATATCATAATTAACTCGAGTACTTGTTGACGATCAAATTGGATATTAAACCAACCCTTTACATGAACACTTTTAAAGTGTTCATCAAATGTAATAAGGATATTATACATAAATAAACCGATCTATTAGTCATCTTCCATAAATATACCAATATTTTGTTTAACTCTTAATAAACTAATCTTGCATCTCGTCTTCCAATATTATACTATTTCGATTTTTAATTGGTTAATTTGGGTAAAGCGAAAATAATAACCCACATGCTTTCACCCCACTATCGATATTAAAAGGGAAGGTGTTACAGTTATACCCGGTGTACTGTAGCCTTTTGTACACCACCAATAACAATTTGACACGTGTCAAGTGGGGCCCAAAATAAAAAATCTGGACAAATAATTTGGAGGGATCAAAGTAATTTAGGCAGGTAAATGAATTAGTAATGCGCCAAAAACATAACTCTTGAAATTAATTTATTTTGCGCCAAACACAATAGATTTAGTTGATTTGATTTGGAATATTAGTTATTGATTTAGTTGATTATATTTGGAAACATAAATTATTTAATTGAATTTCTTAACTTTGGAAACACTTACCAAATATTCTTTAGGGTTTTTTGTCAGATAGTACCTTTTATTTAGGGTCATTTGTGAGATAGTACCTTTTATTTTATTTTTTGTTTTCTAGTACCTTTTATTTTTCGATTTTGTTAAAAAGTACCAAATAACGGAATCCGGTAAGTAAAGTCAACTTTCCGGTTGTTGACCTTCAATTTTCTTCATTTTCTTCTTTTTATTTGTTAAATCATACCTTTAATTAGTTAATTTTGTTAACATAAACTTAACTTGTTAAATTTCATCAATTCTATAATTATCATTAAACTAACCTAATTTGACATTTCTTCTTCTTCTTCTTCTTCTTCTTCTTCTTCTTCTTCTTCTTCTTCTTCTTCTTCTTCTTTAATTTGACCATCTCTTTCACCCTTTTTCAATTAAAGTTTTCCAAATTAGCCAACATTAATTCTCTCACCACCTTTCTCAATTTAACACATAGCAAGACACAATTAGCCAATTCTTTCATCACTTAAACTTCTCATCATCATCCACATTTAAGATCTTTTCAATGACTACTTTAACTTGACAACTTTAATTTTGGGTTAGAAAGAGTTGAAAGAAAATATTTAATTTTGGGGGTGAAGAGTGAATTTACAGGGAACAATTTTAGGTGGGTTATATTTTGGGTAAACTAGAATTAGAATTAAGTAGGATTTAACGAATAAAGACAAAATTTATTAGGTTTAAGTGCCAAACAAGAAATCTCAACGGAAAATTGACTTTTTTCCCCGGAAAATTGACTTTTTTCACCGGAATTCATAATTTGGTACTTTTTTACAAATTTGAAAAATAAAAGGTACTAGAAAACAAAAAATAAAATAAAAGGTATTATCTCACAAATGACCCTAAATAAAAGGTACTATCGTACAAAAATAATTTATTTTCAAACTCAATATTTTCTTTAATTATTTAATTTTAATTTATTTCGTTAGTTAAGCAAAAAATTTAAAAAACAAAAATAAAAGGATATCACCGAAATTTATTAAAAATAATACCATCATTATTAATTTTCTTCATTTTCTATTATTATTACGAAAAATATTAAAAAGAAAAAAATAAGTAACTGAAAAAAAAAAAAAACTTAAATGATTTACCCGAAATTTTATTTGAAAACACTTGACCAAATATTCTATAAGTTATTTTATTTCGAAACTCAATATTTTCTTTTATTATTTTGTTTTAATTTATTTAATTAGTAACCCAAAAATTCTAAAAAAAACAAAAAATATTAGGAGATAACCGAAAAATATTAGGAGATAAGCGAAATTTACTAAAATAATATCATCGTAAAAGAGCTAAAACTATAAGTAATTATAAAATTATTTATGGATGTACTGATATGACTTGGTCCAGTGGTCCAACGTCATACATAAAACTACCTAATTTCCTAGAGGTCAGAGGTACAATTCCTGTCTAGGTAGTTTTTTTTTAAATGGCATGACTAGTAAAATAATACGGAGTAATTAATAATATTATTAATAACGAAAAATACAATAATTAATAACGAGTAAATTAATTTTTGATAACGTAAAGAAAAATTAGAGAACAGTAAAAAAAATTTCTAGTTCAATTACTAAAAATTATAATGAAAAATAACTAAACCAAAAACATTTACATTAAATTACAAAAAAAAAAAAGATAATAAATTAAATGGAAAATATAAATTTGTTAACAAAATAAATTTAGAGAATCTTCACAATAGAGAAAATTATGAAAATTATTTTGTTTGAAAATACGTTACTTCCTTAAATTTGTCAACTATTTGCTACAATTATTTTCTTCAATTTAATTTCCTACTTTTACATAATTAACTAAAATAAATTAATTGAAATAAATAATAACGAAATTACTAATGGATGTGCGGATATGATTTGGTTCAGTGGTCCAACGTCATACATAAAACTACCTAAATTCCTAGAGTTCAGAGGTTCGATTCCTATCTAGATACTTTTTTTTAAAATGGCACTACTAATAAAGTAGTAAAAATAATAACGACGAAATACAATTAAAAAAAAAAGAGTAAATTATTTTTTTAATACTAATAATAATAAACATTAAAAATCGTATTTCAATAAAAAAATTCATAATTACAAAAATCAATTTAAATTATTTTTTTATAACTAATAATAATAAAATTTAAATTAATTTTTTATAACTAATAATAATAAACTTTAAAAGTAATGAAAAATATTTTTCTCATAAATTACAAAAATCAGTTTCTTAAAATCACATAATAAAAAAGGAAGTTTGATATAATTAAAAATAGAATGAATATTAAAGATTTTATGAGAAGTTATAATCAATTTGAATTTTAAATTTCAAACTAATTAATTGGAGAGAAGTTTGAGAAAGTTAATAACTATAATTAATATAATTTTTATTAAATAAATTCCACGTGGCGTGATGTGATTCGTAGTGTACCGAAAGCCTCGGTACACTAGGTGTAAGTGTAGCCTTTTTGTATTAGGAAATAGGGTGTAAAAGGTTGTTTTTTTGACTGTTAATCAATAGGTTAGTATATTTATGAAAGATCACTAATAGATTGGTTTATTTATGTAAAAACATATTCCAATATAATATTATATTTTTCCTTTATGAACACAGTTGTTAATTTGTTATCAAGTTATTTTTTTTCTCCCATTGTTGACAACATTATTGTTTTATATGGAGTATTAATTTAAGGGTAATATGATCTGATATTTCTCACCTTTTACAACCATAATTTTAAAAATTCCCACCTTTTAAAAATTTTCTTAAAATTTCTCACCTTTTATATGCATGTCCTTAAAAAACTCACACCAAAGTGCAATTTTTTGTGATAATTAAAGATCTTTTTAAAAATATTTTCATTACGAGTGCAATTTATCTTGCACCGAAACTCCAAATGTGAAAAAATAAAACGAGAATTTCATGTTCTCATAAGCGAAAATAGACATTTAATATGGTTAAAATGAGGTTTTGGTGGGAATTTTTGAGAAAATGTTTATAAAAGGTGGAAAATTTAAGAAAAAAAAAATTAGAAAAGGTGGGAGATTTTAAAATTGTGTTTAGAAGAGGAGAGAGATAAAAATTAATTATTAACTTAACATTTGTTCATTTTTAAGATTGAAACTAAGGTTTCTCATTTTAATGTATACTTTTGTTAAATAATATTAAATGACAAAGTAATTAAAGTAAAAATAGAAAAATAGTCATTTCGACCAAAAAAAATTAGTAATATGAATATTGTGAAAGAAAATTATATTAAAATGTTAAACTAGTTTTCACATCTCCATAACATGGAAGATTTTATTAGTGACATAATAATAATAATAATAATAATAATAATAATAATAATAATAATAATAATAATAATAATAATAATAATAGTAATAATAATAGTAATAATAATAGTAATAATAATAGTAATAATAATAATAATAATAATAATAATAATAATAATAATAATAATAATAATAATAATAATAATAATAATAATAATAATAATAATAATAATAATAATAATAATAATAATAATAATAATAATAATAATAATAATAATAAGTTCTAAATAAAAAATAAATTAAGTATGAAGAGAAATTATTAAAATTTACGGCAATTTGATTTTTTTTTTTATTGATTTTTGATTTTGTATTCAACTAGAATTTTCATTTGGTTGTATAAATTTGATATCCATAGTGGTGATATGAGACATACCCGCCTCAGTCTAATGTATCAGAAACTCATACTTTGAGAGTTTGAGATATGGGTATCAAATTTAGAAACTTGTCAAACAAACATAAGGCTTGGATTTGGACGATTCCAACCCCATACCTAATACCTTACTCCAACTTATGTTGAACCAAACACTTCCTAAGTGATTGTGAATTTGTGATCAGTGAATCAGTGATCATATGGCGACCATTCATCATTAACTAAGCATCTACTTTTTTTTTTTTATTATTATTATTTTATTTTCTAAAGTGATCACGACCACTACCTCATTTATCAATGACGATAGTCTTATAGGCAGTAAGTATAGTGAAGAAATCATTTTCTTCATATTTCTCCTGCCAATTAAACTTATCATATACTTTATCTCATTAAACAGATTCTTATCATATTGCTTTTTACCCACAAAAATCAAAGAAATAGGTGGATCTCAACCTTTACTTAATCATTCCTTAATAATTGTGATAAAAACAAATGATGTCAATCAGGTGAATTGGAGAGAGTAAAAATTATTTCAGTAATTATTAAAAAAATCTTTACAATATATTGTCAACAAACTTTATTGTTCAATTTATTCTACTGAAATTGTTCTAATATATAAAATATAGTCACATGAAATCTTTTTAAATATTCTACAAAATATCAAAATTTTATGAGTAATTTTTAGTTATTTGTAGTTAAAAATATTGAAACAAAAAAATAACATACATTGATGCACGCACATATATCAAATATATATAAATGAATAGAAGGGAGGAAGTACATCCTCGGCAAATCCAACCTTGCTGCTTTTAATCAACTATGGGTATACTGACGCCTCCAACTGGTCGCGCGTAGTTGCCACCACCTTCAGCAACCGTAACCCTAATTTTATTTAATTCTATAAAAAAATTACTCTAATAATTTAACCACAAAAAAAAAAAAAAAAAAATAATTATGTTATTATTTGGTGAAATAGATAATCGATAATTGAATTTTATAATTGAATACTCCCTTCCATTTTTTAAGTTCTTTCCATTTACTTTTGGGGAAGAAATTAAGAAAGGAAATATGGAGGGTGTAAAATAGAAGTAAAGAAAATATGTGAGGCCAAAAAGTAATGGGAGTAATGACACGACCCAAAAACACGACAAAAACTTGATACGGAATTAACGGGTTTGAGTTAAAGCATGATGACTCATATATATAAGTGGGTCAACCACGAACACGACACGAAAATTAAATGGATTGGGTTAGGGTGCGACTGGGGCATCCACGGTCATTAGGACGGAAATCCTGATGGATCTAAACAAGCTGGATAGGGCTACGGAGGACATTTCAGAGGTGGATCCAGGCAAGGGGATTCAGCTTCGTTTGGAGAAAGAGGATGTCGAAGAGGAGGTGAACTACTGGAAACAGTCACTGGTATGCTTCATATTAGGAGCGAATCCACCCCTAGAGGTAATTTCGAGCTATCTCCGACGAGTTTGGTCTGAATTTGAATATGATAAGGTCTCGTTTATGCCAAATGGGGTTTTCCTTATTCACTTCAAGTCAAGTGATAAGATGAACCTGGTGTTGGAAAAGGGGTACCATCTATTTGATGAAAAGCCGGTAATTGTGAAACCATGGACTGAGGAGTGTAAGCTGATGAAGAAGGATGTGAAGGAAGTCCCTACTTGGGTTCGATTACACGGTTTGGAACTGAAATTTTAGGGTGAAAGATGTATGGCCAAGATTGTTGAGATGATTGGTAGGCCTTTGAAACCTGATGCAGCAACAAGCCTGAAAAGTCGTCTTGGGTATGCTAGGTATCTGGTTGAGGTGCAGGTGGGAAAGGAGCTACCAAAGCAGATACGGTTTTATGATGAACTAGGCCAACTCTAAGAGATCAAGGTTGATTATGAATGGATGCCAACAAAATGTGAGAAGTGTAAGATGTATGGACATGATAAGGAGGTTTGTAGAAGGAAGATTACTCAGCCACCTAAGAAAGTGTGGAGACTAATCCAACAGGTGGAACAGGTTAATCATGTTAAGGTTGATAAGGGGAAACAGAAGATGATAGTTTCTGGAGGAGCAGCAACACCAGTGAGGAATAGTTGTGCTAGAAGGGATTCATGAGGAGGAGGCAGGCCCTTCATCTAGACCTGTTACATTCATGGAAGTGTTGAACTCGGCCATACATCGCTCTGTCATCAAACTGGGACCTAGAACCCAATCTGGTGATGGATAGCATTGCTTTTTGGAACATAAGGGGCTTCAATAGGCAAACTAAACAGGCTGAGGTGATCTATTTCCTTGGTCTGCAGAAGGTCTGCTTGTTTAGGCTCCTGGAAACTAGGGTGAAACCTAGTATTGGTTCCATCCTCTGACAATTTTTAACTCTTTTTTAACTCTTTTTTATCCTCTGACAATAAATTACCTTGATACTAAAATTATAAACAAAATAACACAAGGGTGGGCTCTTACTACAAATTATAGTCATCATAATGGTGGCAGAATCTGGCTACTTTGGAAACCAAATATATTACAGGTCACTATTGAAAGGGTGTCTGTTCAGATGATTCATGGAAGGTGTGAGATCATAGGGTCTCAAAAAGTCTTTTGGGTGACTATGGTCTATGGCTTCAATGAGAACAAGGATAGGATGGTATTGTGGGAAGAGCTGGGACAGGTGATGCCTATAGGCTCTTGGATAGTGCTAGGAGACTTTAACAATATTTTATATTGCACAGAAAGGATTGGGGCACCAGTACACAGGTTTGAGTTGCAGGCTTTCCAAGCTTGTGTTCAGCAATGTGGTCTGAGGGACATGAAGCTAACAGGGAAATTCTTTACCTGGAACAATAAGCAAGATGAGACTAATAGAGTATGGTGCAAGTTGGATAGAGCTTTGGTTAATGATGAATGGTGTTTGGAGTGGCCTGACTCTTTTGCAGACTTTAAAGCTGAGGGGTTATATGATCATTCCCCATGTATTGTAAGGTTAGAGACTGCGCATACAAGAAGGAAGACACCTTTCAAATTTTTCAATATGTGGGCAAGGGTAGAAGACTTTGAGGAGATTGTGAAACAAGCCTGGATGACAAATGTGGAGGGGGTGGAGATGTATAAGGTGGTGATGAAACTCAGGAGATTAAAACCAATTTTTAGAGAAATGAAAAGGAAGAGATTTAGTGAAGTGGAGCAAACCTATGAGGTGGCTTTGCAATGGCTGTATGATTTACAGAAGCAGATTGAGGAGAGCCCTAGAAATGACCTGTTGAGGGAGATGGAACAAGATGCTATTAGTGCAGTCAAGGAGAATCAATCTAGGGTGACCAATTTTCTAGCTCAGAAAGCAAAAGTGGAGTGGCTGGAGGAAGGGGATATGAATACAGCCTTCTTCCATGCTAGTCTTAAGATGAGGAGAAGTGGGAATAGAATTTTGAAAAGTAGGGATATGAATGGTGTTCCATGTGAGAGCCCAGACACTATAGAGAAGGCTTTTCTCCAGTTCTATGAATCTCTCATTGGCAGCTCAAAACCTACCAGTCCTGTGTGTGAAGAGATAGTTAGGTGTGGGAATTTGGTGACTCAGGAGATGAGGGACAGCATAATGAGACCAATGAGCAATGAAGAGGTGAATGAAACTTTATTCTCTATACCAGACAATAAGGCGCCTGGACCAGATGGGTACTCAAGTGTTTTCTTTAAGAAAGCATGGAATATAGTGATGGAAGACATATGTAGAGCAGTGCAGCAGTTCTTCAGCAATGGACAACTGTTGAGGCAGATCAATGCCACTGTCATTACACTGATATCTAAAAACAATAACCCACAATCAGTAATGAAATTCAGACCAATAGCATGTTGTAATGTTATACAAAATTGTGTCTAAGGTGCTGTGTGGAAGGATGGCTATAATTCTTCCAGGGATCCTAAGTGAGAATCAGAGTGCATTCACACGGGAAAGATCAATTTTGGGCAATGTACTCATATGTCAAGACCTAGTGAGGATGTACAAAAGGAAGTCATGCTCACCAAGATGTCTTTTTAAGATAGACTTGAAGAAAGCGTATGTCTCTGTGGAGTGAAATTTTGTTGAACAATTGCTTAAGATGTTAGGGTTTCCTAACAAGTTCAGTAAGATGATCATGGAATGCATTCAATCCCCTACTTATACATTCATGATAAATGGTAGTCAATTTGGGTTTCTAAAAGGGAAGAGAGGCCTGAGACAAGGAGACCCTCTCTCTCCACTGCTTTTCACAATCTGTATGGACTACCTCAGTAGAACACTCAAAAGGATAGGAAGTTGCAGGGAATTCAGATTTCACCCATTATGTGCTCTAATGCAACTGAATCATCTATGTTTTGCAGATGATTTGGTTATGTTTTGTAAAGGATAACTCCCTGCCATGAAGCTTCTGATGAGGGGGTTTGATATTTTCTCCATGGCTTCAGGGCTTGAAATGAATAACAGCAAGTCTGAGTTTTATGCAAATGGTATCAAATAGGAGATCATTGAAGAATTCAGAAGACAGACTGGTTTTGTGAGGGGTGATTTGCCATTCAAATACCTTGGGGTACCAATTTCCTAAAAAAGATTATCTGTTTTGGAGTGTGATGCTTTAACTGATAGGGTAGTGGCCAAGATAAGGGGCTAGGGAGCCAGGAAACTATCCTATATGGGGCGTTTAATACTGGTTAAATCAGTCTTGAACACGTTCCATCTCTATTGGGCACAAATCTTCATACTACCCATGGCTGTGATAAAGAGAGTAGATAGTTTGTGCAGGAACTATATGTGGGAAGGCTAAATGCATTATAGCAGGGGATGCCCTGTGTCCTGGTCTGAGGTGTGCACAGAGAGAAAGGCTAGAGGTCTGGGTATAGTATACAACAAACTATGGAATCAGGCTGCAATTGGGAAACTGGCATGGTGGGTTCACACAAAAGCTGACCATGTGTGGGTCAGGTGGGTTCATCATATGTACTTAAAGAGAGAGAGGTGACTTGATTATAAGCCAAATCTAAATACAAGTTGGTGCTGGAGGAAGGTCTGTAAAGTGAAGGAGAGAATCAAGAGTGGGTTCCTACATGATGGCTGGTTGAATCCAGGACATAAGTACACAGTGAAGGGGGCATATCACTGTCTTTAAGGAGACCAAGGGAAGCAGTGGTGGACTAGGGTTGTGTGGTCTAGGTACAATGTGCCCAGGCACATGATAATAGCATGGCCTGCAGCAAATGGGAGATTAGCAACAATGGATAGGCTGAAACGTTTTGGAAGTGTTGCAGTAAGCAGATGTGTGCTATGTCAGCAAGAAGAAGAGGATGCCAGGCATTTGTTCTTTAGTTGCAAGGTGAGTATGATTGGGATGAGGGAACTCACTGATTTCTTTGGACTGGATATACTTCGTGGGGATGATTGGAGATTAATGTACAAAATGAGGAGGGGTTCAAGATTCCAACGCCAAATTTTTTTTGCTTTCATTGTTGGAGTGATTTATTATATATGGCATAGTAGGAATGATTGTAGGGTATATAATCGAGTAGGTAGAGTGGAGTTTTTGTTTAGACAACTTCGAGAAAAGATTCGATTACGTGTGTATAGCCAAGTCAAGAACTTGACTAGAAAAGATAGTACTTGGTTTCCAACCTTGTATAGTCAAAGGTAGGATGTAAAAATGGAGTTTGAAATTTAATGATATTTACCTTAAAAAAAATTGTGTAAAAGGTATTTACATTAATGGCATGTCAAATTATTGTCATAAAAAAAATAAAAAATGCAAAATTAAACATTCAATAAAGGCGGATTAGACTTTTTTTGGATATTTTAAGATATTTTCATTAAAATCAAGGGTACCATCGATATTTTTGAAAAATGAGGGGTACCACGTATAATTCGAAAAAACACGAGGGTACCACGTAAAATATCCATAATTTTTATGTCTTTTGTTTTTACCTTATTTTATACTCAAATCCGAATTAATTTAGTCCCTTTCATTTTGAATGATCTCCACTTTTTTTTTTTTTTTTGGGCACTATTTCATTTATTCTTCTCATTTGTATTTTGATATCAGAGCTGACAAACAGGTCGTGTCACGTCGTGTTTGTGTCACATGTAAACGGGTCACGAATCCTTCAACCCAAACCCGATCCAATTAAGTTTCGTATCGTGTTCGTATTGACCCACTTACATAAATGGGTCAACCCAAACCCATTAATTTCGTGTCGTGTTTTCATGTTTTGTCCATTTTGGGAACCTTTAGAAAATATTATATTAAAATAATGACTATTTAATTTACTAAATGAGTTATGAGTGTCGGGTTCGCGTTGATTGAAGTATTATTCGAGGTTTCCCCCCTCTTTTTTCGCCATAGCAGAAGAAAGGAGAGAGAAAAAATTAGGTTTTTCTTAATTACTATCCTCAGATGTTTTGGTAACAAATTACCTTTTATTTTTAATAGCTTGGGTATTAATCTGTTTATAATTGTGTAAAAGGTAACAAATTACCTTTTACACAATTATAAACATATCTTCTTCATAAATTAATCTGTTTAAAAACTTTTATTTTTAATAGCTTGGGTATTTTATAAACATTTTGTTAAGTTCAGGGGTACTATTGATATTTTCTAAAAATTAAGGGTATCACGTAGAATTCGAAAAAAGATGAGAATACCCTATAGAATATCCCTAAAATTATACTTTGTACTCCAAATATTATAAGAATAACAAAAGGCCGACACGAAAAAAATAAAATAAAAATATATACTGTTGGAATAATCAAATCAACGAGTGGGACTGCGGGAGATTGTTATGTACTACTCCGTTCGTCAGACCAATTTTATTGGTGAGGAAGAGGTTGGGGAAAAACTAGGAGAAGCAATTTATTTTAATAAAATATTAAACTCATTCTTGCCCAAGTTGCAAACTAGGTTCTCTGTGAACCTTCTCAACCTACTACAAATAAGGTCCAAATGCTAGGTGTCAATTACTAGTTGGTCAACATTTTTCTTTTTCTTGTAATGTTTATAATGTTTATAATTTAAAATTTACATTACAAAAACGTAAATAAATTATATCAACGTTTTTATTTTTTTGTGCTCTATAAATGAAAACTAATCTTGTTATATTTCTACACAATTAACTTTTTTTCGTTATCTGTCTAATTAATCTCTTATATCTTAAAAATCATATAAAAACTCCCCCAAAAATACACATAAATTATTCAACATCATACATATTTTTGTATAAATTTTCATCACAACACAACAAATTTGTTAAATTAAAATAAATAAAGTATTGAATAAAAATACTACTTTGTAATTTTTCTTTTGAAATATAAATAATACATAAGTATTGGGTTAAAATTGGTTAAAGTAGGTCTTGATAAATGTAAAATATATAAAGTAGGTCCTGAAACTAGATTGTGAAAGAAAAATAATATTTTAATGTCATAACCTAAGGCTACCCAACCATTGATAAACATGGTCTTAGGCTATTTGACACCGATAGTATTAGTGTAATCACAATAAAACTGTATCATTAAATTAGTTACTCAATGTATTTGATATAATCGCATTTGAATTAGAACAATGTTATCTACCTTCTCATAATCGATTATGACTCATCGAGTATACCCCTTGCAAGATGATTATACTTAGTAGCGATTTCTATAATTTACAAGGTTGTCTCGTGCTATTTGTAACCTCCTTATGGCATCGGAAATTCTCATTCGATCTTGTGGCGAATGGTTGGAGCACGACACACCCACACTTATCACAGTACCAATACATTCGATTCTTTTTTGAAACACGTCTTGGATTTCCAACCTGTCTTCACTTTCTTCGGTCAGACTGTCGTCTTCAAGTGCTGGGTCTACGATTCGAAACACGTGGTCAGGTAATGCCTCTTCTGCATACGTATGGAGATCGTAGCCATTAGTGAACATTTGGTCTGTCGGATTCTTTCCTGTCATTAACTCCAGCAGCAGTATTCCGTAGCTGTAAATATCTCCGTCTGTGGACGCTTCATTTCCGAGGCCATACTCTAACACATTGAATACGTAAAAAACAAACATGAGTTTTTTTTAATTATATCAGCATTTTTTTTGCTGTGAATCGAGTAATTTACCTGGAGCAGCGTACCCAATAGTACCCTTGATTCCAATTGTGCTACTTTGGTTTGGATGTCGAGGTTGACTAAGAAACCTCGCTAACCCAAAATCACCAACATGTGCAACCATGTCATGATCGAGCAATACGTTGCTCGGTTTTAAATCACAGTGCACAATTGGAGTTTCACATTCGTGGTGGAGATAGTTGAGTGCGTGACACACATCGATTGCTATAGCCATCCGTGTAGCAAGGCTCATGTTTCCCGCGACTCCATGTAACCATTTGTCGAGGCTTCCGTTGGGCATGAACTCGAATACTAAAGCTTTGAAATCATTCCTCTGAAAATCGATACTTGAGCACGCTGTTACAATACCAACCAGATTCCTGTGACGGATATTCCTTAAAGCATTGCACTCTGCAATGAAGCTCTTGGACGCAGCATGGTGCTGCGAGTTTAGAACTTTCACAGCGACTGTTTTCTCGTCCAAAATGCCTTTAAACACTGATCCAAACGAACCTGAACCAAGTAGGTTCTCTGAAGAAAACCCATTTGTCGCTTTAAATAGCATGTCGTATGACAATTTCATAAATGCTTTCCCCGACACCGACTCTGACGTAAGAGGCGTCTTTTTTTTCCTGATACACGTGAGGTATATTCCTGTCACCAACGCCAGCACCCCGACAAGTGCACTTATAACTGCAATCATCACCTTCAGGGAAGAAGACAATGTTTTCTTTTTCCCTTTGCCAGTTTCGTTATCAATGCATCTGGGCAAATGCAGCTCCGGTATTCCTCCACAGAGTCTTCTGTTACCGACAACATTGACTGCACTTGCATTTGTAAATACTGAATTTGTCGGGACTCTTCCTTGAAAGTCATTGTAGGATAAGTCTAGGTAGTGTATTGAGGATATTCTCGAGAAGAAGACGGGAATCAGGCCAGAGAAAGCATTTCGTGAGAAATTAATTTCTTGGAGACTAGTTAAAGAAGCGTATGACGGAGAAATATCTCCATGGAAGTAATTCCCGTCTAAGAGCAGGTACTGGAGCTCGGTAAGCTCACTTAGACCATCTGGAAGTGTGCCCGAGAACTTATTCCGTGAAAGTATCAGCTTTACCAATGTTGTCTGCTTGCTTATCTCTAAAGGCAAAGGACCATCCAAATGATTATAAGACAAATCGAGTTCCACAAATTTAGCAGATCCCGAGAATAGTCGGTTGTCCAGGGAACCAGTGAGTCTGTTGGACGATAAATACACGTACAGCAAGCTCTGACAGTTTCCCATGGTTTGAGGCATTCGGTCCTCCAGTCTGTTATCTTCTAAGTACAAAGTACTTAGATATGATAAATTTCCCAAAGAGTTGGGAATGCTACCCGTTAGTCTATTGGAACTCAAATCGAGGTATTCTAGTTTGTCGAGCTTCCCTAGATTGTAGGGTAGAGATCCCGTCAAGTTCGTGCCAAACATCTCTAGGTCCACAAGGTTAATGAGGTTGGTTATATCCGCAGGAAATATTCCGCCTATGAAACTTTCTCCTATCGTAAGATATTTTAAAGTGGCTGAGAGATTAACTAGAGATACCGGTAATGTTCCCAAAAAGTTATTGTTCGCCAGTTCTAGGAGAATTAACTGGGTACAATTAACGAGTGTACTTATGAAATCGATGTCACCCTCTAGGTAGTTCTCTGCGACAACTAGAGCGATTAATTTACGAAAATGCGAAAAATCACTAGGAATCCTTCCAGTGAAACTATTCTCAGCAAAAACGATAGACTCAAGGGAGGTGAAGTTTGTTATGGATGGGATTGATCCCGAAAATTGATTGTCCCCGAAGTTCAACCACAATAGGTTATTAACATCGAAACCCATATGTGACGGAAGTTCTCCGTGAAACTTATTTCCGCTAACATCTAGCATTTGAAGGGACGAAAGATTGAAGAGGGACACGGGAAGCGTGCCAGAGAATTTGTTCGATCCTAGTATGAGGATAATTAGGTGGTGCATCCTACCGATGCTGTTTGGGATAGTTCCTGTTAATTGGTTGAATTCCGTAGATATATTCTTTAAGGAGGTAAGGTTTTGTATGATGTCAAATAGAGGTCCAGTGAAGTTATTAGTGTCAATACTAAGATGTTCCAGTTTCGACAACGCTCTTAACCCTGTCGGTAGTTTTCCCTCTAGTCTGTTGAGTTGTACGCTAAGAACTCTCAGGTTGATACAGCGTGACAAATTAGTCGGAATATGACCTGTTAATGTGTTGTTCTGTAAACTCAGCTCCTGCAACCTGTATAAATTACCAACTGTCGAGGGGATTTGACCGTACAAGCTATTATCATAAAACGAGACAGTTGTAAGAAATGTAAGGTTTCCTATAAACGGAGATATAGTTCCTGACAAACCTCGAGCGTGCAGGTCTAGTCCAGTCACTCTATTATGCTTCCGACCACAAGTAACTCCCTCCCATTTACAATGTTCAACAGAGTTATTCCACGTGCTTAAAACACCCTCTGGAAGATTGACTAGTTGGCGTTTGACGGCCAACAATGCAGCACGGTCGGTTTCATAGCCCGAGTAGTCGGAAATAAGCTCGGGTGTAGCAGACAAAGCTGTGCTTTGTTGCACTAAAAGCACAAAGAAGATTATAAGTTTCATTTTTAGAATGTCAGGTGTTGTTTTATGTGTAAGATTATTAAGTAATGCGTATAATTTATATAACTAATTTTGTCAATGGTCAATGCACCATGAAGAGCAAGTATGATCAGCATTGTGGAAAATATTAGGTGAGTGGAGGATACTTTGAAATCGAACGGAAGAAACAATAAAGTCATTAGAAAATTGGCTAACTTGACTACTCGAGTACATGTTGACTACGGTGAGCTTGGTGGCATAACAAAACATATGTGAGCAACATGGAATACGACCCAATCTTATATTTTCTCACATTTGTAAATAAAATTTTGAAACTTTCCATACATTATCCATGACAAGAGGTGACAATTTGGTCACTCAAGTCGGATTCAAACCAGGTTTAGTAGGGTCGAGAGGATTGAGGTCATATTGGGTCTTGACAGCAATCAAGTCGGTTTTGGGTCGTACCGATTTGACTCATGTAGGGTCGTGAAAACGGAATCCGGTTGTATCGGCTTACTCAAACAAATTTGCAAGTAGAGTAAAATGAACTTGGAAATTTCAGCGTGTTCTTCGGGGCTCGGAATTTTCAATCGAACTTCAATTTCGGGCTCGTTTCGCCGAGTCTCGTTTAAACCAAAGGTTACACTAACTTTATCACACTTGCGAGACATGTTTGCAAATTTTTTTTTTTTTTTTTTTTTTTTTTTTTGCCAGCAGTTAAAACATCTAAGAATCATCTACGCCTAACAGACCTTGCCAGGTTGTGGGCAGTAGTGATCTCAGACCTAGGACGAAAACTAATATATATATAGACAATGGAAAGATAGCGATAAAAATAAAAGGTCTTCCAGGATCCGCGATATAGAGTGACTTGATTGCTGACGGTTCTTCAGTTGTTGGATAATCATGAGGCAGTCAGATATAATAGAGACATGTAAGATGTTCTCGCACAGTGCCCATCGCAGTGCTTCCCTAATGCCCAGTGGCTCGGCCTGCAAAGCTGATTCTGCTTTAAAAGTTGTTGTCTTCTTTATCACTGTGGATTCTGTCTCCATGATCCATCCTGTCGTCGCATTCCCAACTTCTAACCATGTAGCATCTACCTTAATGATCGACGTTTCCCTGCAATTAGACGTACCTAAAAGGTAAAAAGCAGTCTTAAGACTTACATCCTCTGGATCTTCTGTTAGGTCAGTATCTTCCCCAAGTGCGCTATCGGCCTCAATACTATTTCCTTTTGACTTCTGATGTTTCCAAGCATTCATCACCTCCTGGGTCATGGCATTATATGCAAACATATAATCTCTCGGAGTGATCTTAATGGTCTTAAAGTGAGCATCATTCCTTGCTATTCAAATAGTCCACAAAATACCAACAAATTGTATCTGTCACCAACACAATTCCTCAATATTTTTGTTTCCTCTCTTTTCCATAAGGACCAACCAGTTACAAATCCATTCATGTACAGAGCAACTGATGTGTCATATATTTACATACGTATAGCCCCTTGATCACGAGCTTTCCTTTGCGTTTCCTGTGCTTTTACTTGCGTTTCGCTTCCTATTTCTCTCCGTTTTGGCTCTGCTACGTTTTTGTGTTCATTTTGCAGGTACACGCGCTTATTTGGAGTATAGGAGGCTGGTCGAGAAGTTTCGGAAAGTTTCGTGAAGTTTCGTGAAGTTTTGAGGTGATTCGAGTTGGTTTCGTTGCGTTTCGCTTGCGTACGAGCCTCGTTTCACTAAATGAAGGTGTCCCGGGACCTTGGGTCGGGATTTGAAGCTCTCATATTCATCCTAAGACTCGTCCCTACTCCTAGGCCTCGTCCCTTAGCCTTGGGACGACAAAGAAGCAAAAATAAACTAAGTACAAGAATGAGCAAAAACAAGCCAAGAACTGAACAACACGGGATGACTTGGTCCCGGTCGGGGTGGACCTTGTCCCGGTCGGGATGAGTGTCCCGGACCCCAGGGACGCCCTCCGACTTCTCGTGTGCTTAAATTAGATCGTCTATTTGAAGGCCTAAAACATTATATTTTCGCACGAAATTTTCTGAGCATTTTAGGAACACTTTAAAGTACTTTCTCACAAAAATTTAGGGTTTGATTAATTTTCCTTCTTGTATTTTGAATTCCCGACTCGGTTACATTGTTTAGATCGTCTATTTGGTTTTGTTGCTTGGATTCTTCTTGTTCTCCTCTGAATTTTCTGATTGGTATTGATATTCTCTTCTCCCTTTTGATTACTATTTCAATATATATCGTTGTTAATCATGTCCTTCGTTATTTTCCTTGCTTTTGTTGTTGAATTCGCTATGTGTGAGTAGTTTCTTTATCTAGGGAGAAGGGTGAAGCATGGGTGTTGGTTTTGGTTGTTTTTTATGATTACTTTGAGTTAGGTTTTGTGCTTGCTTTGTTTAGTCCTTGCATGATTGTCCTCGTTGATTCCTTGATCACGTTTTAGCGAGTATCTAGCACCCTTGAACTTAAGAACGAAAGCCTAGTTCTAGGGTAGGCGCGAGACTAAACAATAGGACCCTCGTTTGTAAGTTGCGAGAGCCCGCATTCGAGACCGAGAGGAAGCTTGAGACCGAGAGGACGAGCTTAACCCTTAGCATGTGCGATTCCTTACTCATCCCGATCATCATCCTTGACCTTGACTTACCCATTGCCTAGCCCGACTTCCTAGACCTTTTTTCTTATAAGTTAAACCCTTATCCTTCGCTATAGCTTTAGTAATCAAACCGGCCTTTACTCGAACCGAGACTAGAATCACTCAAAATAACCAACATTACGACCATCTCCCTGTGGATTTTGACCCGACTTACCCTAGCTACCCTAGTGTTGAGTTTGGCATTATTTTTTATTAGGCGAGTGCGACTAAACCTATCAGCAACACTCCCAATCCAACACTCTAATTCCCAGATTACTTCCAAACCAAAGTCTCTTCGCGAACAGACAATCCCTGAATAGATGTTCATAGGTCTCCTTCTCATCAGAATTGTGACAAATAAAGTTTGCAATTACGGGCATTGTCTATGTTCCTTCTGCAAAATTCCCCTCCTAATGGAAGACAAGTGCTAAGGATTTTCCATAATAAAATTCTCCATTTTCCTGGTCCTGGAAGTTTCCACAACTTTTTGTAGAAAAAAACAATAGTCGAGTTTGTCCTGGCTAAGTCCCTTGGAGACAGTTTACTTTGTAGGTGTGTCTCTAAAGCCAGTGCGTAACCAGATTTAATATCATAAAACCCTGTTCTATTCTTAGACCAAAAAAATGTGTCTTTTGTCTCATCTAGTAGGGGTGTTCATTAACGGTTCGGTGTACCGAACCATTAATTTTTACGGTTCGTGCACGGTTCGGTTCGGAAAAAATCCGAACCTAAACCGAACCATTAAGAACGGTTACTTTATGGTTCGGCTCACGTTTTTAACGGTTCGGTTATGCGGTTCACCGCGAACCATTTACTCTGTCAAATTTTTTTTCTTTTATGTTAATTAGCGATTACGACGCAATTTAACAACGTACTAATGGTCCAAAATAGAAACGACAAATTACAAATACCTCATCTAATGTACCATTATCAACTAAATTATAGTAAATAGAAAATTTATCAATGTTATAACTCAAATATGTGTATTGAACACTAACAAAGTAATAAACATGTTAAAATTGAAGCGAGAGTGGTGCATATGAGATTTTATTTTACAAAAATGATGCTTTTGAGTGTTGGAAAAATAAGGTAGAATACACAATTGATATTTGATGTTTGATGAAAGTTGTAAAGTTAAGCTTTATGCTTTAGTTTGTATATATAAGTACTCCATCCGATTCATCAGATTCTTAACGTTTCAATATGGCACAATAATTAAGAAAAGCCAAAAAAAGTGGGCTAACAAGTGGGGGAAGAGTATTAATCAAAGAATAAATAAAACAATTATGAGATTAAAAACTTTCCGAAAAGGGAAATGTTAAGAAATGGAAAATCACCCCAATAAGGAAAACGTTAAGAATCTGATGAATCGGAGGGAGTATAATTTATTTATATTTTTGCTCTTAACGGTTCGGTTCAGTTAACCATTAACTCAAAATGCCAAACCTAAACCGAACCATTAACCGTTAATTTTAACGGTTCGGTGCACCGAACCATTATGTCTTAACAGTTCGGTTCACCGAACCTATAAAACGTGCGGTTCTCGGTTTTTTCGGTTCGGTTTATCGGTTCGGTTATTTCTGCACACCCCTATCATCTAGT
Source organism: Dianthus caryophyllus (assembly GCA_023091065.1). Classification (NCBI taxonomy): domain Eukaryota; kingdom Viridiplantae; phylum Streptophyta; class Magnoliopsida; order Caryophyllales; family Caryophyllaceae; genus Dianthus; species Dianthus caryophyllus. The sequence goes on from CM041520.1 coordinate 8,788,163, forward strand.
GTTAATGGTATCCTAAGAATTCTGTCCCTCCAATCCTTTGTAAACACCTTATTAAGGGTATCTAAGTTCCAGGTTTTTGCATTTTGAAGAAGCGAGCCTACCGTCCAGTCCGACACTGAGCAATGGTCAACAAGTGGATCCCCTGTTTTGGGCATTGGAATTCCTTCCTGGACCCATTTTGCGCTCCATACTTTAACATTTGAGTTCCATCCTATCTTCCAAGCCAGATTTGTTCTCAAAAGTTCTCATCCCCAAAAAATACCTTTCCATATCCAGGACACATTTGGTTTAGGTTGCGCTAACTCCATATTGGTCTCCTCTATAAGGTTTCCGTACTTGGCTGAGAACACACGAGAGAGAAGAGAATCTGTACACGTCAAGATCCTCTATGTTTGCTTAGCAATCATAGCCTGGTTGAGACATATGACATTTCTTATCCCGAGTCCCCCTCTTGATTTGGGTAAACTTAGCAAATTCCTACTGCCCCAATGGACTCCCCTCGATTCCTTCAATCTTGACCACCAAAAATGCGCTAAAATAGAATTAATCTTTTTAGCCACACTTACCGGAATTTTGAATACCGATAGAAAGTACACAGAAATGGTGGATAGAATTGATTGTATCAAAGTGAGCCTTCCCGCAGGTGATAGAAAGATGTCATTCCAGGAGGAAATTTTATCCTTGACTTTATCAATCAGGAATTGAAAACCCCCATTCTTTGAGGCACCAAACTCCATAGGTGCTCCTAAGTATTTCCCTAGCTCTTTGGAGGGTGTAACCTTGAATTCCTTCAAGCAGTTCTTAACTAAACCAAGATTACAACTCGGACTAAAACAGATAGCTGACTTGTCATAATTAACCTTCTGACCATATGTCGCGCAATAGGCGTCCAATATATCCTTGAGGCAATTGATTGCGTCATGATGGCCTTGTATAAAGAAAAGTGAGTCGTCTGCGAAGAAAAGGTGAGAAATCTCTGGTGCTCCCCGCGCAATTTTAATTCCCTTTAGACCTCTGATATTTTGTGCCCATGTCATGTTTTGCGATAAAACTTCAGTACAAAGCACGAATAAGTAAGGAGATATAGGGTCACCCTGCCGCAATCCACATGTCGGCTTAAAATGCTCCACTGGGCTACCGTTAATCATCACTTCGTACGTGACCGATGACACACAATCCATTATAAGGGTGATACAATGATCAGGGAAACCTACTTTCATCAGAATCATCCTCAGGAAGTTCCAGTTGAGCCTGTCATAGGCTTTGCTCATATCAATCTTTAAGGCTAGTCTCTCTTCTTTCCCTACCTTATGAGACTTGATAGCTTTCAAAACTTCCTGAGCGATCATGATATTATCTCCAATACTCCTACCTTGTACAAAGGCATTTTGAAATCCTCCAATGAGCTTGTTCATCACCTTCTTTAACCTGTTTGCTATACATTTGGTGATAATTTTCATGACTACATTGCATAAACTAATGGGTCTATAATTATCAACAGATTCTGGGTTTTTGACTTTCGGAATTAGGACAATCATGGTTTTATTCATTTCCCTGGAGACTCTTCCATGCGTCAGAGAATGGATAACAGCTTTATTGACATCTTCTTTAACCAGATGCCAAAACTTTTGGAAGAACAAAGCCGGTATTCCATCTGGCCCTGGCGATTTCATAGCCCCCAACTGGAAAACTGCAGTTCTTACCTCTTTGTTGGTAAAAGGTCTATTGAGGTAGTGTTGTATATCCTGATTGAGAGAACTCTTAAGGTTTTGAAAGAAGCTGCCAAACTGGATTGTGTAGTCCTCAAAACAGGATACCTCTTCTTGTTGTTGGTATAGACCCTTCAGGTGCGAGGCAAAGAGAAGTCCTATTTGTTGTGAGTCGTATACCCAGCAGTCACTACTAATTTTTATTCCAGTTATAAAATTCCTACCAGCCCGGCATTTGACCCAATTAAAAAAGAACCTTGTACACGTTTCACCATCCACATTCCACTTGATATGCGTTTTGAACACTAACAAAGTAATAAACATGTTAAAATTGAAGCGAGAGTGGTGCATATGAGATTTTATTTTACAAAAATGATGCTTTTGAGTGTTAGAAAAATAAGGTAGAATACACAATTGATATTTGATGTTTGATGAAAGTTGTAAAGTTAAGCTTTATGCTTTAGTTTGTATATATAAGTATAATTTTTTTATATTATTGCTCTTAACGGTTCGGGTCGGTTAACCGTTAACTCAAAATGCCGAACCTAAACCGAACTATTAACCGTTAATTTTAACGGTTTGGTGCACCGAACCATTATGTTTTAACTGTTCGGTTCACTGAACCTATAAAACGTGCGGTTCTCGGTTTTTTCGGTTCGGTTTATCGGATCGGTTATTTTTGCACACCCTTTGCACCATGTAAAGGCTGGACCCTTAAAAGAAATATCAATAAGTTGGCATGTTTGCAACTTGAATATCTATAACTACACAAATATTAATATTTGTACTCACTTAAATCTATCAAATAATATCTTATTTGACTATATTTTCTCTTATATATTAATAAAATTTTTAAAGATTCTCTGTATCAATGAATAATGTCAAAAACACAATTGTAACGTTTGGTCGAGATGGAAAGGTTTATTACCCTCTCCGGTTTATAGTGTTCTTCCTATTTTCTTTATAAGGGTTAAAATTGTCGAACTTTGAGCGTAAATACATTTAATATTACAAATGCTTTTCGCTTGAAAATATAATAGCTAAATTTGTTATCAAAATCTTTCCCATTAAAACATACTCCGTACTTTTGAATAAAAAGAATATCATTTTGATACAAATATTAATGGTCAAACAATTGATTTGAACACTGCGTAAAAGTAAATGAGAAAATTAATGTGAAATTGAGGGAGTATGTATTAGTTTTATAATTAATTTCAGTTTTATTAAAAAAATTAATTTTAGCTCGACTTAATTTAGTTCAACATAATTTCATTTAGTTAAGTTCAATTTAGTTCAATTACATCGAACCCCCTTGATGTTACAAATAATAGGAAAATTCAAAATTCTGACTGATCGAACCCACAAAGCACGACCCAGGCACGAAATGGGTTGTGCCCCCCTTAAAGAGAGTGTGTCGAAAAGATTAAATTATAACCAAGTCAACAAATCAAACCAACCTGCACAATCGACCACCTCTGGTAACCATTTTATATACTCAGAACACTTTTAAATAGCCCAACTCTAAAGTCTAATTAATTTGAGGGTTAATTGCCAAACACCACCTTTAAAAAACTTATTTTGTCAAACACCACCTTTAAAAAAAAAAACTTGTTAATTACCACCTTTAAAAAATAATTTTTGTCAAACACCACCTTTTGGTCGGAGTTGACCAAATTCGACGTTATTGACCTAATTAACATTTTTTTCTTCATTTTCATCTTTTTACTTCCCTCAAATTTAAATTATCATCATTCAAACCCAAAATACACCATTTCAAACCAAAAATTAACCACTAAAACCAAGAAATTCGTCTTTTCAACTTAAAAAAAGTCTTTCAATGACCAAAAACGTTTAATTTAGTTGACCTAAGTCAAACTCAGGCCAAAAGGTGGTGTTTGACAAAAAATATTTTTTATAGGTGGTAATTGACAAGTTTTTTTTTAAAGGTGGTGTTTGACAAAATGCGTGTTTTTAAAGGTGGTGTTTGGCAATTAATCCTTAATTTGACAAACAAAATACAAAAACCATTAAAATTGCACACGTGTAAATAAGATATCCCCTATTCATACTCAAACACAACAATCAACAACATTAATCAAAACATAACTTACTTGCCCCCTCCTCTTCCTATATTTTGCCTTGGAGCCCCCGTTTCTATTTTCCGTAACTTAATTATAATTTTCAATTTTATTATCTAAGAATATTTGTTGTCAAATACGAGTAGAAATAAAAATTCAACCATCAATCATTTATATTTAATTAATTAATTATTTAAATTTATATCCACTTTCTCTCTCTGTGCCCACCTCTTTTATATCCACTTTTTCTGTTTCATGAGTTTGTTTGTTTGTTTGTTTGTTTTGAGTTTCTACTGACTTCAATTTCTGGTCATCATTGATTTCACTTCACCCTTATTGATCATCTTCCTACTTTTTGTTTTCCTTTCACGTGAGTAGTTCTTCTTCTACTTCTTGTTTTTCTTTTTTCTTTTATTATTATATTTATTATTAGTTTTTTGTCATCATTATCATTAAATTTCATATTTTGGGTTTTGCTGTGGTTTAAGGGTTTTTGCCTGATTTTTTGGTTGTTGGGTTTTTGATTCTTTTAGATATTTTTGATCATAATTAATCGACGGTTCTATACGATGATTCATGTTAGCCGACCCAATACAATTTTTTGAAATAGGTTTTGTTGTTGATTCGAATTATATGTGCTTTTGTTGTTTGGTTGATAAATCTTTTCTAGCAAGTTGCAATTTTTAGAAGGGAAATTTACCAATTATTGTCGTTTATTTTATTTTTCACAATGTTTTGTTAGTTATACCAATCATATATTTGCAATTTATGTTGCCAAATTAGAGGGCTCATTCGTCGCTATTAAAAAGCTTGTCATCGATTTTACGACGAAGGGTGGGGGAGCTGGGGAGAGGGGGATTTATTGTTCTGATTTTGCGTCTTAACCACTTGACTATGACATATTTGGTAAATATGTTTGTGTCGTTGTGGATATGCGTGGTTATTGTTGTCGCTTTTAAATATGGGAAGAAAATCATGATGACGATGATGCCATTGTATGTTCCCCGATTGAGGAGATTTGGATAAAGGGTTGAGCTTTCTAGGGTAGCTGTGACGATGCCATTCTTGTTGCTTTGGTTACCGAGAATAAATACTCGGAGCTTCTTTCTCATCTTCTTTGATTCTTCATCACTTGTACGTTGCACGAAGTCAGTGTTGTATGGTTGGTTTTTAGTGTTTCACTGCTGTATAACATGTGTTCACGGGGTTATCCTTCGCTGTATGCATTTGGCAATCACGCTATGAGCTGTAAGTTAATTTCTTGAAAAACTAGTTATTCTTGCAGATAACGGTGTTTCATTCTTCAACATCTGACGAGCAAAAGCTTAACCAAACGTTTTGGATAACTGGTGACTTCTAATGAACCCTATGGATGTCAAAGGGGTATCTTGGGTCGGGCATATGTGTCAAAAATTCGAGGCTTTGTGTGTGGACGTGGATGAAGCCATATACGAGGTATTTTACTGCACTAATGTTTGCTTGCTATTGGTGTTTAAAACGTGTCTATATCTGGGATATCTATTATCTCTTAGATCTTTCGGTTGATTATATATACCGTGAAATACATACCAAACTAAGGTGCATTTACTTTTTTGTGCTAGATATAGATATTTGTAGTGAACACGGTTTACAAACAGAGGTGTCTTGGAATGCTGTATTTAATCTTCTGTTTTTCCGTCTATGCGTCTACTTCTACATAAAATCTGCTTCCTAAAATGAAGTATTTTCATTGGACAGGATACGTTCATATATGTCGGAAATCAGATGCGGACTGTTGGAGAAAATGTTAAGAAATTCTACACAGATGTTGTGCAGGATTTACTTTCTTCGTCTTCACTAGACTCGGCAAAAGGCAAAGATGCCGATAATACCGTCGAACTAATTGACGGTGCTAGAGCCTGTAAAAAACAAGCGTTAGATAGTGGAGTTGAATCAGTTGAAACTGCATCTGAAACAACTGGAAATTCATCTGATGATGCCGCTACTGTTGAAAAGTCTGTAATCCGTGATCCCTGCTCGTCTGCTGAGGAACCGTCTACTCCTGTGATGTTTCACAATCAGTCTACTGACTCGGTCTCAAGTAAATCTTCCACCGCCAAAAGCGACGTTCACAGAGAGCAACAGCAAGAGGATCAGTTGAAATCGTCTTGTGACGCGTCCCTTACAGAATCTGTTAAAGAATTTACCTGCAATGATTCTCACAATGAAAGTGAAGTGTTTTTTGGAAATGTGGATACCGCTTCTATCCTAGCTTCTGCTGCAGGCACGCTTGAAAGCAATGAAGATAAAGTGAAAATCTCTCGGGATATGATTGAGGAAAACTCAAGTACTCCTGCTGAAGAAGAAACTCAAACAAAAGGGACCTGTACAGAGCTAGATAGTAAGAAACCGACTCTGTAACATGATTAAGGTTGCTAGAATTCTTAGGTTTATGCTTTCTTTCTCTTTGTCGATAACATGATTGTTCTCTGATTTTGCAGATTTGGAGTCATCGGTAAAAGCTGCTTCGGATATTACTGTTACAGACAATGTACAGGATGCCGTGGAAGTTGATGCCATGTTTTTGGCGTCTGACTTTGACACAGGTACTTATACAACTTCTGCTTATTTTCTGTATTGACTTCTCATGACTTGTTAGTGTTGATGAAGTAGGATAAGTGTTCATTTAAAATGAACGTGTCATTGATAAACTTCACCAATTCGGTATTCATATGGCCTACCTAATATCTGCTTCAGAAAACGCTTTTGTCAATAGTTTCTTTGCTAGTCAACTCAATAAAGCTGTTCAAGGTGAATATCATGAGCCATGTGGCTATGCTACCTTCTAATAAGTGATTTGTTTGTTGATAATTGGCATATGTTGAATTTTGTCGAAGCACCTATTGAATCTTGCTATTTGAATTTGAATGGCATTTAACGTTGATACTTGACATATATTTTATCTTGTAGAAACATCGCGATGTTGGCTTGATGATGAAACTAAAGCTGCAGCGGTTAATAAGGATGAATGCTTGAAGCTTGAGGAATCTTGTGTCCTGGTGGAGAACGATGTCCATTTTTCAACCTTTGAGAACGCGCAAAAGTCTTACAAGGTAAGCGTACACGTTAAACTTTCGACAGCATCATATTACACTACCTCTACACGATTTATGGTCCCCCATTCGACTTTTGTGGTTAACTGACGACAAATTTGGCATGGACCGAGTATCTCATTTCATGTCTTCATCTCAAAATAGACTGTTGTGCCATAAATGAGGCTCATACTGTCTCAAAATAAGGTTGAGGCTTCTTTTGAGTTTTGAAACTTTATAAAGCAGTCACGACTTGCGATACAATGTTGAAGTCTTGGGTCTAACCATCTAAAACTACCGACAGAGTTCTGTTAAGGGTTGCTGGGGACCGAGCCTTGGGTAACACTTAAGAAAGACTTCAGTTTTTTTTTTTTTTTCTTTTGATGTCTCATGTTCCTCATTCAGGAGAATCATTTTTTCTCGGTTTTGCTGTTTCTATGTGTCTTATCTGATCCTAACAGCTGTTGTCTAATTTGTGTACACTCGGAGTGCACTAATAGAAATCTGAGTCTATTTTGCCCGTTTACTCTTAACAATTTGTGTTGTTCAATTTTGAAAATACTGGATCGTTTGACTCTATTGGTGATTTTTGTGGTTGTAAACTAGTACTGTTCTATCCCGATAATTGTTTTCCCCCTTCGTGTAACCATAACGTCTGGCGTTCTTGCAGAAGAAATTGAAAGCGGTTTTTTCACCAAGGAAATGGGCAAAACCAAGGAGAGATCAGGACAAATTTTCCGGCAAGCATGGTGAACAAATTGGAAAGAGCACGAAAATCCAAAATTCATCGACACCGGTGTCGTTGGACTCTGAGTGGGAGCTTCTCTAGGGTGTGATATTAATTTATCGGTTTTAATTGCGCCCCCCCTTTCAAGCAGGGTGGTGGTGCTCTAGTGAATGTCAATAATCGTCTGTCAAGTAACGTACTTGTTACGGTTCGAGAGCGAGTTGAATTAATATATTGGGTGGAAGTCCAAAAAACCAAAAGCTTACGGCGTTATATAACATATGATTGACTTACCCGCGTACTTCATGAATTATCTTGCATTGCTGGCTAAGATATTTCTCTTTCCGAACATCTTTTCGGCTTTTGCTGGTTCCAGTTGATCTTTCTTTTTAAGCGGCATTATGGCTTCTGCGATTTTTGATGAGTTTCGAAAATCTCTTAACGTTACAGTTGCTATTTTACACTTTAATCTCTTGGTAACTCAACATTTTATCGCTTGAATAACTTAACAATAAGCATTGTCTCGCAACAAGATTCGTACATATTAAATGAAGCTGATGCTTTCAGAAGTACAGAGGCTAGGAAAATAGCAGAGACAACATATACGTATATGACTTTAGAAATGCCCGCCTTGGGTTATTTTGGCTCCACCAGTCGACGGGCTGGAAACTCTCACATGTGGAGAGGCCTTTGGAAATGTAGGCAATGTGTTGCAAAACTCCGTCCATTGTTCTGATGATGACATGAGCTCACACATCAATTTTCCTGTTGACAACATGGTCTTGTGCATTGATTTATCATCGTTCTCATAACAAACCACTAATTCTGAAAGTGCAGAAGCGTGCTTGAGCAGACACTTGACCAAGCTGACCAAAGTAGGATACGAGCACATTGTGAAGTAGATGGCAACTCTTTTAAGAGAGCTTGAACAACACTCTTCGTCATCCATACCGAATCTATCAAGCAGTGACTCAATACGCTGCAACACCAGACATAAAATCTTGCTTCATCGCACCATGAATTCTTGATTTTTTAGCACAAAAATTCGACAAAACGTACACAACAGATTAACCTTAATTTCTTGTACATTAGTTGGCCAGTGAGTACTATGCAGATAAGCTACAAATTTTCAATGAGTTATACGCCAATTGCATTCAAATGGCGTTAAAATTTGCTGATTCATAGACAGCAGTCATTCAAACAAGACAATAGATGTCAAATGTTAATGTGTTATCTATTGGTATTTAGTAAAACTTCAATGGTTTTAGTACCAAATGAAGCGTCTATGTTTCGTGTTTTGTTAAAAGTGAGTGCCATGCCAAGACGAGATGAGACGGACAACCAATTTGAAGGGCAAAAGTACCAAATCATAGATTAGAAGTACCTCGAATTCTCTCCACCCGAGTGTGAGATTTATCACAAGTTCCTCCATGTATGGTGAATTTCTCAGTAAACGGCATAGTCCAGGAATGTGCTTCTCCGTCCACCTCGTACTAAGTTCAACTCGCTTCCAATTATTCGACAGTTGTGGAAGATACTTTAGCATACAATAAAAAAAAAAAAAACACCTGTGAATGAAGCACACGATTAAAGCTTTACTTATGCCTGGATGTACACTTACAGCTATCTCTCAGCTTTTAGCTACCTCTTCGGCTAATTTTCTTAAACCAAGCTTACTTATGCCTGGATGTACACTTATGCCTCGAGTTGGCAAACGATTAGACCGGTTCAATTTTGGGTTGGGTGGTTGAGTTGTGTTAGGTTATAAAGGTTCATGATTATATATGGGTTGAGTTTATGTCACTATAGGTTCACAATTGTAAAGGTTCATGATTATATCCAGTCTCCACAAGTTGGATCGGACTGCGATAGAATTTGGTTTGACTCGGTTAAGGATCATTCTGCGGCGACTTAAGTTCTGTTTCGAGTTAAGTTTATCATATCAGGCAAATTGGGTTCTGTCATTATCGAGTTGAGTCAAATCAACTTCTGTCGAAAACATGTTCAAGTCCTATCGTGTTCTTGCACATCAATTTACACCAAATAAACCAGGAAAAATATTGTAAACCAAAAAGGCTGTATTCAATGTGATCCTTATTTTTCGTTACCGTTCAATCGACTACTCTACTGACTTCTAGGAGACATACAAACAACAATCACGAAATCGACCCACGGCTGACAAATTATGACGCACGCAAATTCTGAAGGTGCTCAATGTAAGTCTCAGCAAGCATGGTGTTTAGCGCAGCACCTAGAGGAAGAACACCCTCGTCAATGAAGAAGTAAGGAGAATGCATAGTGTGTACAGCCCCGATCGTCTCATTACGGGCGCCTATTGTGGTTATCATTCCCGGGATGACTTCTTGGTAAAACGCAAAATCTTCACCCGCCATCATCACCTTACCCAGATACACATTCTCCGCGCCTAACAATATTCCTCCCATTTCTTTCACGTGAGTGTACAGTTTATGGTCATTGGTCGTAGCTGCAATCAACGGGTGGTTCTCTTCATCGAAATCCACATGTGCCTCACATCTATGCATTGCTGCTCCGCTTTTGGCGACCTCTGTCAACCTCTTCCGAAGCCAATGTAGCCCTTCAGTTGTAAGACCCCTCAGCGTTCCCCCAAATTCCACCGACGATGGAATTATGTTGAATGATGTGCCGCCTTTGACATATGTTACAGACAGTATCTGAAGAAAAACACATTAATATATACGCGGCATGTATTAGAAAACATAACTACGATATATAGTTAACTTACGTGGCTAGACAGAGGGTCGGCTTCTCTGGAAACTATACCCTGCAGCGCCAAAATGATAGACGATGCAGCGAGAACGGGGTCCACGGTAGTATGAGGATTAGCGGCGTGTCCTCCAACACCATCAATTCTAACTTTGAACATGCCAACAGCAGCTAACTGGGGCCCAGGGAAAGCAGCTATGGTTCCAGTGGGAATGTCGATACCAACGTGCAGTCCGAAGATTGCTTCAGCTTCGCCAAGAGCACCGTCTTTAATCATACGTGAAGCACCTGACCCTCCCTCTTCAGCAGGTTGGAATATCAGTCTCACAGTTCCCTATACCGTCCGTCACAAACTGATTAATATATTGTACATAAACGATACTAGAGACGGAGGGGATTCAACAACAAACCTTGAGAGAATCCTTGCGCTGGTTTAGTAATTTAGCAGCACCGAGAAGCATTGTCGTATGAGCATCATGTCCACAACCATGCATTCTTCCTTCGACTTTGCTCTTATGTTCCCAATCGACTAGCTCCTGTGGTCAAGCGTAAGGTCAAACATCAGCTGTACTGATGAATAAAAACATGACCAAAAACCGACAGAACTGAGTACAGCTCAAAAATCGAAATCTACTACTCAAGTATATGAATGTACACACTCATACATCTTCAATTGAAGGTGCAAATCCCCGCCTTAAGAAACCACCAATATAGAGATCAGACAAACGGGTCAATCAAGCTAGGTCAGGTCAATTTCGAGTTACAAAAATTCAGGCTAGGTCGGGTAGAGTGTGTCATCTCGATTTCGCCTTTATCAATAAAACTTACTACGCAACAATGAACATTTGGGTCCAATCAAGTAAGATCGAGTTAAATTTGAGTTGCGGGTCATGCTCGAGACCTCAGTCGAGTCGGGCCATCCAGATAGGGTAAGTTTTGCCAAATATATCATATCTTTGATTATGTTTACATCAATATTTCATTATTCTAGTTTAGACCTACTTTATGGAAGACTAATTTCTCTATTCTTGATTCAAACAACTAAACGGTTTGACTTTTAATTGTGAGTTTAAAAATTCTTTGTTTTATTCTCGATTATTGATTATTGCTCTATAATTACAGTTTAATGCACGATTGATTTACAATTTCTAGGTGCGCAACTAATTTTCCGATAAATCACGTATGTGTTAGTTTTGTTAATTAAACTAGATTGTTCGTTAACTAAACGCTGACTAGTAACAACTAGGTTTAGTTATTGAATGTGATACGTTAATGGTTATTCTTAGGAGCAATTTTCATAATATGTAAAGTACAACTGGATTGTATGTGCTATTGTTCTTTATTAAATTTTCATATCGTTAAAGCTGCTGTTAGATTAAATCTTGAACTAGATTGTTAAGAGCATGATACGTTTTAATTGACTACTAGCGTAGTGCAATAAATAGTTGCATTTATTAAAATTATTATTCATAAATTTTCTAATTTTCTGCATAAAAAATTGATTTGTTATTTCAAAACATATATCATATATCTAATGAAGTGTTTATTTACACTTCTCAAAGGTATTATTTATATTATTCTAAATTAGAAGTTCACGTAATAACGTTTTATTATATAATGTTATTTTATTAGAAATATAACTAAGGAGTATTAATTTATGTAAATACAATCTCAAAAAGAGAAAATTATTACATATAATATGTCATGTTAATCATTTTGTAATAAGACTGACTTATTAAAAAAGAACTTATGTTATAATTTAGACTGTAATAACTCTTATGTGGAACCATATTACACCATACAGTTAGAACCATATATTATTTTTTAAAAAAATCTACTAAAATAATGAATTAGCACCATTGTTACATGAGAGATCTCACGATAAATTTATGTTGAGGCCATCTCATATAAAATTTTATAGTTAGATTAATATCAGTTAAAATTTTGTAGTTTTTTTACGACATCCAAATTTATGCAACAAAATTTACGGATCTATCAAATTCTACTATGCCAAGATTTTTGTACAGAATTTTTTTGTTATAGAATTATTTTGTACAGAATTATTTTGTGTATAGAATTTTTGTAAAGAATGTGTATAGAACTTCTGTACAAAATTATTTTGTACAAAATATTATGCAATCAAGTAAATATCATGCAATCAAGTAACTTGATTATAAAGATATCATCAAGCATCTTTATTCATTGAACTTCAAACACATATTACAGTATATATAAAGAAACTTTCCTTTAGACATATTACGACAAAAATGAAGAAATAAATAGAAAACGTGCCTTTGTAATTTGATAGATCTTGGCATAGTAGACAACTAGACATGTAGATATAATATTTCCCTTTAGAGAAACTTTCCTTTAGTGCCTTAGTGGTTTCTCAATTAGTATATATAAAGATAAAGATTCGTAAGGAGATCAGAATTAGAATTTCATTATTCACAATAAAGTAATCGAGAATAAAAGTTAGAACCGGATTACAGTGATCAATTGACTCTAAACCGTGCACGTTTGTTTGAGTTGAGACTTTCCTAATTACATGAGTGACACCGTCTAAAAAAATATCATCTGTCAAATGAGTTACACATGCTGAATTATTTACGTTTTTTCTATAATGAAAGAAAAAAGTTTAAACTATTCATTGAAAACATGCCATTTTACTCCAAAACATATATAGAAACCCAAAACGAAAAAAAAAAAAAGTCATATATAACACATGATTAACTTAATCAGATTAAGTAAAAACTGAACAACTTTCAATGATCAACTACACAAAAAGTTTAAATTAATGCTCTATTCATCTCAATAATTTGTTTACCTTTTTTTTATTAAATCTTTTGTTTACTTTTCCTTAAAAGGAAAGTTTTATACAACTAAATTATCAACTTACCCATATCCCCAGGGCGGACCCAGAATTTTTAAATTGGGGTAGCATAACTAATTTGAATTAGTTACCAAGTCATAAAAAAATTCATCTGTACAAAGGTGACGACTAAGCATTGATGCATAATCTTTACTATACTAAACCGCAGTTATTGCCACGTGTCACAATTCTACGCGTTTTTTCCCGCCAAAAGCACTTGCTTATGTCATAATTACATGATTAGTAAAATAATAAAATAAAATATATAATACTTCGTATAAAATATAAAATAATTAACGTAATTATTATTACTGTAAATAATTCCTACCAAAATTATGTGTACCGTACATGTTACTTTAGTAAGGGAATATATTCAATTTAATTATTACTAATTAATTACTATTCATTTATTACTATATCAAATAATATATTATATGCTCATGATTAATTTAGAAATGTTATATACTGTAATAGTTGCTTTCACATAGTACTAATTATACTCTACTATTCAATTAATTCGTAATCTTTGGAAAATTAGAGTAATAAGTTTAATGTATGTAAGGTTAAGTCAGTTAACATTATTTTTATTCTTAGTTAAAATAATTTCGGTAAAATAATAAATTATCGTGCAGAATGTGTATAGAATTTTTGTAAAGAATTTTTGTACAAAATATTATTTTGTGTATAGGATTTTTGTACAGAATTTTTTTGTTACAGAATTATTTTGCACAGAATTATTTTGTGTATAGAATTTTTGTAAAGAATGTGTATAGAATTTTTGTACAAAATTAATTTGTACAAAATATTATGCAATCAAGTACGGAGTAAATACTTCCTCCATTCCGTTTGATTCTATACGTTTGACCAAAACACGGTAATTAAGATAGAAGAAAATCAAGTGGGGTAGATAATGGAATTACTTAAATACCCCTACTTTATTGTTTGCAAGTGGGTTGAGTGGGTATTAGTGAAGGGTATATTGGTCTTTTAGTTTAATAAAGTAGAGACTAAAATAGAAATGTATAGAATTGATTAGAATTTCCGAAAAAGGAATATGTATAGAATCAAATGGAATGGAGGAAGTATTATGCAATCAAGTAACTTGATTATAAAGATATCATCAAGCATCTTTATTCATTGAACTTCAAACACATATTACAGTACCAAAATAACGTTTTCTCCAAAATTAATAAACAAAAATGTCGTCCACTTTGCGAAGAATCAATATATGATTAGTTTTTTTTGTTACTACTCCGTAATATTTTCCCTTTTTTTGTTTGTTTTTAACATAGTTATATGTTTTAGATTAATAATTATATTGATTATCGTAGTTTCATACGTATTCTATTGCATTGAATGGAGTAGTAAGTAATTGAATAATCTAAGTTACTTTAATTTATGGTGTCCTATAAAAATATGCACCTATTATACTCCGTAATTGGTTACACCTGTGAATATATTTAATTTATTTTAACATTACTGTCATTTGAAAGTAAAAAATCATATCAAATTTGACTTCAAACTCATATTCTAAAATATACATAATCTCAATACCAATATCAATATTAACCGTGCATTGTACGGGTGCTCAACTAGTTCTTTAATAACTTCTACTTCTTTTACGGTGTCTCTAATATATATATTGATTATATATTACTTTGTACAATATACTACATATTGTAAATATATTTTAATTTTTAGAAGTTGCTATTACAACTTTCGATTCTGCTACCCCATAGCACTATCTAAGTTCACCCGTGAATATTCCATTCCCACCCATCTCCATAAGATTTTGGTTATTTATGGGGGCAATTTGTGTCATTTATTGAGATTCTTTGATTTTTGTGTCAAATTAAAAAGTAAACAATTGATTGGAACGGAGGAGTAATTAGAAATTTAGACTTGACCTGCAAAGGGAGAGCATCCATGTCAGCCCGAAGAGCAACAACGGGACCCGAACCCGACCCGACAACCGCGACAACACCGGTTACAGCAAATGGATACTCGTATTGAATACCGAGCTTATCGAGCTCACGTTTTATAAGAGCACTCGTCCTGAATTCTTTGAAACTAAGTTCCGGGTGCTCATGAATTTCCCTTCTTATTGAAACCAACCAACTTTCATCTTGTTTTGCTTCATCTAGTAACTTAGTTGGATAACTTTGATCTAAATTTACACTAATACTAAAACTAGTATTAATTACTATAGATAATAGGGTTGTAATAATACTTATGATGATGAAGATGAAGTGTGACATTTTTTGGAGATGTTCTTTTTAAGTGCAAGTTTATGAATCTCTAGTCTCTAGATGAAAATTGGTCGCATTTATTTAATTATTTACTCTTTGTTATGATCGACTTTTTTTAGTTGTAGTCTTGTGGACCACTCACCCTTAAAAAAGAGATGTGATCACGTGAAATGCATTGTTTACGTTAAGTGGTATTTATAGTATTCCCTCCATTTTGATGCTTTGTTTATTTTTACACAGTTATTGAGATGAGAAAAATATAGTGAAAAAGTTGAATAAATAAATAACATAAAAATATAGAGAAAAAAATATAAAAGGGAACCCACTTATATTTGTTAGATGGTTTAATTGAGTTTATTTATCAGAGGGACTCACATTCACATGAGCAATATTAGAGGGATTCACATTCACATGGGCAAATTCTTGACAAATTTAAAAGTGTAAATAAATGACCGGAACGGAGATGTGGACGAGATATCTCGACATATGTCGAGAATATCAGTCATATCTTAATAATAGGAAAAGATCAATAAGAAATATTACGATATTTGGAAATAATATTATTAGAATATATGTGATATGATTTATTTACTAGTTTATACATAACGTGATCGTTGTATTCACTAACTAGTTCTGCGTCCCGTGAAAATCACGGGTTGTCTTAATACTTTTTGTGATTTGTATTATTTTTGTGAATATCTAATAAAATATGTTTATTGACTCTTTATCTATGTGTCTAGATAGTCAACATCGTTATGCTTGAATTTTCAGCTTGCATATATTTCACTATCTTTTTTTTTTGGGTCGTTACATATTATTTGATACTTCGTACAATTGCAATATATATTATCTGTACCAATTTCAAACTTTTAATTTAAAATTATATAGACAATAGAGAGTACACCAAATATTACAAATTCTGTTAAAATTTTGGGGTAACAATAAAGAATGGATAATTTCAAAAGTTAAAAAAAACAAATTACGTAAAACAACTTTCAAATCTATTTTTAATATGCTTAAACTAATTTAAAAGGAAAACGAACAAACCAATTAAATCATATATGACGTAATAATTTTTTATTATTTTCCCCCCTAACATGAATGAATAAATAGCTAATTTTCGTGCTAAAAAATTGTACCACTATGAATTCTATGATCATCTTAATTTTAGTTATATGAATTAAAAGATAGAGTAAATTAAAGATTTGCCTATTTTTTATTAGAATTTTTATTAGATGATGACTTTAAATATACAATGCATACAAAAGATTTATTAAAATAAGAATAATAAAAATTTGTTAAAAGATTGATAAATGACTTTTAAAGACGTATTCGAACCACCAAATCACCCAAGCTAATAATATATATATATATATATATATATATATATATATATATATATATATATATATATATATATATATATGTGTGTGTAAGTATTCATAGGTACACGCATGTTTAAATGGGATACCTCATATTATTGTGTAACATAAATACTAATAATAATCATAAGCATTAAGCCTCATAGGATTTTAATTCTAAAATACATAAATATAAATCATAAATAAAATAATCAAAATCTTTTAACCACCATAATTAATTGTTTTCATACCCATTAAACTTGAGTGATACGATAAATTATGTTTACTAATTATATTAATTTTAAATCACAAAATTTTCCAAAAAAAATCTCGTATAATATTATTTAAAAAGCCAAAATGCTGAAGATATAAAGAAACTAATATGATGCTTAAGAGAAATTAGATGATAATCTGTATGATACTACTAAAATGGACATTTTGTTTTAGAAAAAAATATCAAATATATTTATATAAAATCTAATTAGATGATAGTTCGTATGATGCTATTAAAACTAATATAAAGATATAAATTTTTTAAAATATATAGCGAATATGAAATTATATAAATTATATGACTTGAGTATAGATTTTAAAATTTTAAGTTAATTTTTTTTTAATTTATTATGTTTATATATGAGTAAATTGTGCATTTAAATAGGAATAAGATAGATGAAAATTAAAAGATACTCCCTCCATTCAAATCCAAATTGCAAGTTTCTTTTTTCACATTTGCCGAGATGATTTTTGCGAGTTACATATCTTTAGCTACGTTTATTCAAAAAATGTAAAAATTATATTTTAATTTTCTACTCATAAAGACGAATGAAACAAGATCACACATGAATATATCTATATTTACGTATCGAGAGATAATTGAAATTGAGCGTCTAAGAGTGAATAGTGTACAAATGAGAAACTTGCAATTTGGATTTGAATGGAGGGAGTATATGAAAAGGTGTCATAATGGATCATATTTAATATCATTTTTTCTTTTTTATTTTTATTTAAAATATTGTTTTTTAATATGATGACACGTGGCTTAATAAAGGGGCATTTTTTAGCAAATAGTGAGTTGTTTGATGGTAAAATGAAGTTGTTTAACTTTTTTAACTTGCTTTTTAATTATATATATAGATAGATTAGAAGCTGTTAATCAATAATATTCAGAATTTATGAATTATTTCTACTCTTCTAAATTTCTACAAGGTAACAGAGCCTCATGCTCTTGAGGCCTAATAAACTAAATTCCGCTGTCTGCCGGTGGGATTATAATTCATGACGTCCACAGGCGGGATTTGACGCTGACATACGAGATTGTTTTAAGAAATTATTTATTTTTGGTTTCATTGAGTTTAAAAAATAAAAACCGTAGTAGTGTACAACTATTATTAATTTCCAAAGGTACATGATAAGGGTGCCTTTCATGACCGTGGCATTGTGTCACCATTGTATTGATCGATTCAACATATTCGAATTGATATTTTAAAGCGTGGGTACGTTTGAAATTTCTTCTTATTTTATGAGTGGTTCGAAAAGAATGGCGCCGTCCCTCATAAGTTATTTACTTGATGTAGAAATATGAAACTCGATATTACTACTAAAATGTTAATCGTATTAACATGCCCAAGATTATACAAAACGATAATAATATGAATTACAAGATCATAGAAATAACCTTTCTTAAACTTCAATGAAAGGCCTAAGAACCTCCTAAAACGTACCTGAATTACGTTTTACAAACCAATATTCAACGTAGAATATCTCTTATAAGTTGCACCCAAAACGTTATATGAAATGCCTTGAGTTTATGCTAGAAAACAAAGTATATATTACGATTAATATATGAAGTAAATATGGAAATTATATGAGTGAAAATATGAGAACAAATTCTCTCTTTCTCCTCTCAACATACACGACATACACACACACCAAATCACCAATTTTCTATCTCCCATCTTATGAATAGAATAGTTAGTTTATAAGGTGTTTTAGTGGGGAAGTTACATAGTTAGTGGGGGGGAAGTTAGGAGGAGAGGTTAATCATGTATTAACTACTCATCATAACTAATTAAATAAACTAAAACAATATATACATACACACATTTACACGACACACTTGAATAGTGTGTATGTGTGTATTTTGTTCTTAGTTTATTAATGTACATTACATGTAAAATCATATGTATAATATGTATTTAATTAATTGATTATCGTATAATACAATAGATTAAATAACATAGCTTATAGCATTATTTTAACTATAAATATCGAATATATTTATAATATAAATGTAGCTCATAACTATTATACATATGTGAATTAACACTTAATCTAGCTCATCTAGCTGAATTAACATTTATTTCAGCTCACCCACTAATATAACAATAATCTATTTAATCACATTAAATAATTATTCGAATACATTTCCAAATTTCTAACTGTTTAGATATATTTAAGGCATCAATGTAATCACATTACATTTCATAAAATCGTCCTATAGGTGAGACCGATAAGGACCAGCTGATCACCGCCATCTATATGACAGTAACGTCAAACTTTCTAGCAAGCCAACCGTTACCGATATACGTTAATCAGCTGATTTTAAATACAAGTATCCTTTGTGATCCTGTAAGAGATTTAATAAATTAATCATACTAACTGTGGAGGACACCAGCTCCAACAATCTCCCACTTGTCCTTACAAGTGTTTGTGTGTGATTAACGATTCTCATATCCATATAAATCTCCCACTCAATGGTAGACAATTTGCAAAGTCGCATTCTCCGCAAGGTCGATCTAACAAGTGATCGTATCAAGAGTGGTTTCCTCGACTAGAGAGCAACTAATCGATAAACAAATGTATTCACAACATTCGAGCATGGCCATGCATTTCAGCTTACTACTCCTCGAGTGGCCCCGAGATTAAAAACGATAAGATTGGATATTTTCTTGACTCGAATCTTGCAGTTAAAGCACGAAGAAATGACCCGAAAAAACTACTCGGCCTCCTTTTACGGTGCGACCATGAGAAAGAAACCAAAGTCACCCAAAATCGCCTCTTATCTCAAGAAACAATGACAAATAAAAGAATCGACTCTAGGAACACAATGAACGCCCTATCCACGACCAGGCAAAAATGTCTCAGACATTTAGGACTTCATTTAAGTGGTCACTATGTCCTACGCAGTATCCTCTATACCTCGTGATATGTGTTTGATCGTGACATCACATGTCCTTATGGTTATTGAACCTACCATCTATCAACCCACAATGTAATCACCTAGAGTTATCACCACTTTGGTGATTATGGACAAAACATATATAAGGTAAATCAGCCACTCAAAGCGTTCAAAATTGTCACACAATCCACATGAAATACCATATATAAAGAAATAATTTGATGATTACAAAGTAGTAGTTTTAATGCATACATTATCTAAAAACAAACTAATGAAAATCGTGAACACTCTTCATCCCATTGATACAACATGTTCAACATGTTTATTGTACGACAATGGCTTCCGTGAGAGGGTCCGCTATGTTGTCATCCGTGACAACCTTGCAAATCTCTATCTCGCTTTGCTCCACGTAATCTCGTATCATATGAGCCTTCCGCAACACATGTCTAGACTTATTGCTAGATTTAGGCTCTTTAGCTTGGAATATGGCACCATCAAGTATCATAATAAATGCTGATTGGGTCATTCGCACTAGGAACTACCATTAGTCCTTGTAAGAACCGACGATCCATATTGCCTCTTTAGTCGCCTCTAAGTCGCAATATACTCAGATTCTGTGGTGAAATCTGTGGATCGATTGCTTGGAACTTTTTCAACTCACCGCCGCACCATTAAGTGTAAAACGAATCCTGATTGAGACTTAGAATCATCTCTATCCGCTTGGAAACTAGCATCTGTGAAACCTTTTGCACATAACTCTTCGTCCCCACCATATACTAACATCCAACCCTTAGTTCTTCTCAAGTACTTTAGGATGTTCTTAAATGATCCAGTTGACTCTCACCGATCCTTTTGGTAACGACTGGTCATACTAAGTCTGAATGCCACGCCTGGACGTGTACACATCATAGCATACATAATCGATCCTACTACGGCAAGCGCATTTGGAATTCGATTCATGCGCTCTATTTCTTCCTGGTGATTTAGGTGATTGAGTCTTACTTAAATGCACCCCGTGAACCATCGGAAGATTACCCCTTTTGAGTTCATCATAATCGAACCTCTCAAGAATTTTATCTATATAAGATTCTTGACTTAACGCCAACATTCTCTTGGATCTATCTCTATAGATTTGAATACCGAGTATTCTTCGTGCCTCACCTAAGTCTTTCATCCTAAAATGATTCTTTAACCATTCTTTTTACGTAAGAAAGCATAGGAACGTGATTCCCTATTAACAGATGTCATCTACATACAAAACTAGAATACTATATAGCTCCCACTTGATTTGACATATAAACATGGTTCCTCATCGATCGTTTAAAACCATATTGTTTAATCACGTGGTCAAATCGATGATTCCAACTCCTCGATGCTTGCTTAAGTCCATAAATGGAACGCTTAAGTTTGCATACTTTCTTAGGATATTTTGGATCCGTGAAGCCTTCGGGTTGTACCATGTACAATTCCTCGTCTAAATAACCATTTAAGAAGGCGGTCTTCACATCCATTTGCCATATTTCATAATCATGAAATGCAGCAATCGCTAAGATAATCCGTATAGATCGAAGCATCACGACAGGTGCAAAGATATCATCGTAGTGTAAACCTTGCACTTGGGTGAAACCTTTTGCAACAAGTCGTGCTTTATAGATATCTGGTTGTTCACCTAGTGAACGTTTTATCTTATAAATCCATTTGCACTGAAGAGGTCTCACCTTTTCAGGCTAGGGCTGTGCAGAGGGTCAGAACCGGACCGGACCGGACCTACCCGGTGAGGACCGTGGACCGGTTCTTGTCAAGTAAAGGACCCGGGGACCGGACCTTAGTGTTTTAAACCCTGACCCGGACCGACCCTGAGGTCCGGTCTAAACCCGGACCGGTTATGAAGGACCGACAGTATGTTTATTTGCACAGGCGCACAGCACATCAGCAAGTAGCAACAGTCCAACAGAGGTGCTTTGTGTAATTGTGTAAGTGTCTATGCATATACACTAAGTCACTAACACTATGAATCTATGATTTACAAAGTCCATTATACCCAAATAAGCCACTAATTAATCAACACCACAAATCACTCACAGTCACAGAGTCATAGTCTCACAAAGTCACAACTCACAAACAGCGACACGCCTACACAATGACACAACACGCACCGTGACACCGACACATGTACTCCGTAATACTTATTTCATGTAAAGAATTCTTGATAATAAAATTATCATGTCGAAATTAACATTCAATAGAGTCGAATCGGAGGCGAAACTTAACTCGTTATACTTTAATCTCATAAAGTTAGAACATTGCGGTTACGCCGTTTAGAACTTAGAACCATAATTCATATATAAATCAATATCTTTCAAAGAAACAAATGAAAATTGTGAAATTAATATAAGAGGGGAATTACCTTTGAATCCATGAAGACTTGAAGAGTGACTACTAGGGTCTAGGGAACTAAGAAAGATTGAATTTTTTTCACAAGAGGAAAAGAAGATGAAAACGTAAATACGATTATGGTATTATGAATTATGGACTTATGGTAAATTTTTTATTATTATGAATCATGGAAAAATAAAATATTCTCAAAAAATATTCTCCAGAATCTCCACTAACAACTTTCAAAAGTTACAATATAACAGAGATCCAAAACCCCTAATATCAAGTTGCCGGTCTAAGGGTCTTACCGGGTTGCCCACGGGTCCAGACCGTATAGGACCGGAGACCGGATGTGAGGTTTCTAATGACCCGGAGACCGGACCTGGGGGCTAAAGGTCACGTCAGGCCACTGGCCCGGCCGACCGTCCTGGCCCTGGCTGGAGGCTCTGGAATCACCTATCCCGGCCTATTTATGCACAGCCCTATTTCAGGCAAATCAACCAGATCCCATACTGCTCGTGACATGGAGTCTATCTCGAGTGCATGGCTTCAAGCCATAGCTTCGAGTCGAACTAGTCATTGCACCTTTGTAGGTAGTTTGCTCATTACTTTCAAGAAGTAATAGATCATCTCTATTTCCTTCTTCAACGATACCAATGTATCGATCCCAGGAGGATAAGAGATCCTGGCTAGACCTCCTAGGTTCCGAGGAATAGCTATCTGCGATGGAGGTTGAAGGCATACCTTCCTCCATCACATGTGCAGTGTCTGGTTCTGAGATTTCTGACAACTCAAAAACCCTATTACTTTGATTATTCGTGATAAACTCTTTATCTAAGAATTTAGCACTAGCTGCAACAAAAACTCGTTGTTCAGTAGGTGAATAAAAGTAATGACCAAACATTCCTTTGGATATCCCACAAAGTATGTTTTGACCGATCGTGGGCCTAGCTTATCGTCGTCAGTCTCCACTTAACGTAAGCCTCACATCCCCAAACCCGAATAAAAGACAAATCAGAACTTTTCCTTTCCACATCTCATATGGGGTTTTGTCACGCTTAGCCTGACTTCGCTTAGAATGAGTGCAGCAGACTTAGAGCAAACCCCCACAATGAATCCAGAATACCGTGACTCATCATGGAACGAACCATGTCTAACAAGGTTCGATTTCTCCGTTCGGACACACCATTCAATTGTGGTGTTCCAGGTGGAGTTAATTGTGATACAATGCCACAATCCTTTAGGTGTTGATCAAATTCATTAGATAAATATTCACCACCACGATCTGATCGTAATGCCTTTATTTTTCTATCTAATTGGTTCTCAACCTTATTTTGAAACTCCTTGAATTTCTCAAAAGATTCACTTTTATGTTTCATTAAATAGACATACCCATATCTACTTAAATCATCAGAAAAAGTGATGAAATATCTATAGCCATCTCGCACTGGTGATGTGACATTGGTCCACATACATCGGTATGTATTAGTCCTAGTAAGTCACTGGCTCGCATTCCAATACCTTTAAAGGATATACGAGTCATCTTTCCAATGAGACATGATTCACAAGTACCAAATGATTCATAGCCAAATGGTGAAATAATCCCATTCTTAATGAGTTTCTTTACTCGTTTTTCATTTATGTGTCCCATTCGACATTGCCATAAATACGCTTTGATCTTTATCACCTAATTTTGCCTTTTTATTATTCACATGAAATATTTCTTGCGTTTGATCTAGAACATAAATGCCATTCATGGAAAACGCTTGACCATAAATAACATCATTTAAAGAAAAAGTACAACAATTGTTCTTAATAATAAATGAAAACCATAAACATCCAACATGTTAACTAAATAATGTTCTTTGACAAACTAGGAACATAATAACAATTATTCAAACAAAGTTCCAAACCACTAGGTAATAACAAGATGTAAGTTCCTACTGAAGCAAAGAAGAACCTTTGCTCCATTCCCAACACGTGAAATCAACATCGCCTTTAGCCGCACGCCTTACGTCCCGGAGGCCCTGTAAGTGATTACAAATGTGAGAACCACATCCAGTATCAAATACCCAAATAGAGGAACTCGCATGATTAATTTCTATCATGTGAATATTAGACGATATACCTTGAGCTGTCACACGTCCAGCTTTTATGTCCTCGAGGTACTTAGGACAATTCCTTCTCCAATGCCCAGACTGCTGGCAATGGTGACATTTTCCCCCTTTTTCTTTGCTCTTCTTGCCTTTTGAGTGACTTGACTCCCCAGGACCACTCTTGGGTTTAGGCTGACCTTTCTTCTTGAACTGTGGTCGCTTAACATTCGAGGCAGCATGTGCCTTTCCCTTTCCCTTAGACTGCATCACAAGAACATCTTTCTTGTGACTCCCACTCAAATTAAGATCTTTCTCAGCTTGCACAAGTAGAGAATGAAGTTCGTGAAGACTCTTCTTCATATCATTCATGTTGTAATTCACCCTAAACTGAGTGAATCCATCATGAAGTGAGTGTAGGATACGATCAATAATGATTGACTCTTCAAGTCAGAACCAAGAGCTTCTAACTTCTCCACATTCTCAATCATATTAAGCATGTGGGCGCTAACGAGTTGGCCCTTTGCAGCCTTAGCCTCAAAGAAGCGTCTGGTGCATCATACCTAACAATTCTGAGTCATGCGAATTCATTAGTCAGCGTGGTGAAAATGCGATTTGCACCTTGAGAAATGAAGCGACGTTGCAAATGGGAATCCATTGCATATATGAGTACGTTCTTAATCGCACCCGCCTCTTTCACAAACTCATCGTATGCAGTTCGTTGAGCTCCAGATCTAGCAGTAGGTTCAGCCGGAATTGGCTCCATGAGATACTTCAATTTTCCGTCTGCGATAGCAGCATTCTTTAATGTCGCCACCATTCACGAAGTTACTACCATCTGACTTGAGACGGTAGTTTTGGTTGTAGGAGACATGGTCCATAAAGGAACGTAACCATGACTCCCTAGTCAAGACGGCACTAAGGCCGGGGGTAGCAGTATTATCAGCCATAATGATGCAGAAAAAGCAACAAATATATCTACAATATAAGAAGATAAACCAAACATAAGCAATCACCAAAAAAAAGCGTCTATTTAAAGCATGTAAATAAACTAAAAGCATTTATACAATTGATCCCACTCAAGAATTATATAAATGATTCCAAGACTCAAATTTCAATAAATCGATAAGTCAACTATTTGACTAATTTTTAACCTTTTAAAAACTCTTGGTTCATAAATTTCTCAAATTTATTGGTAGTCCATTCAATTCTCACATATTAGTGAAAACCAAATGTTGAGTTCAACTAACATCGACATCAACTACTTACCCAAGGTAGAAGGGGTACACATGGATTTAACAACAGGTCCTATATGCCCACCGACGAACAAGGGATTCATAATGATTCGATTTAGAAAGACTATATCTCAATTTTAAAAGAGTGAGATCTCATCATCCATTAAAAACTCATTTAAGTGAACAATTTAGGTGAGTCTAAGAGAACGATGACTTTTTTAAAACATCATATGTTTAAAATGTTAAAACATCATATGTTATAACTATTTTAACTAACACGTGGGAATGAATCAATATTCATCTATTTAGGTGGTTTGTTTTAGGCGAAATATGACGAAAAGCATAAATAAAACAAGCACATAGAACCTAGTGTGGCCTATCAAAAACGGTACAAGGCGGAATCCAATCAAATTGGACCCTATAAAATACAAATTGGAATCCTTGAAAGAAAGGACCCTAACTCCAAAAGCAAGGCTCCAAAACCTCCGTCTTGGATCACCAAAAGGATTGGCAAAACTTCAATCTCCTCTTCTTGAACCACTAGCTATTACATTGTAAAACCTATTTACATATAATCTAGGATAAAAGAAGATTACAAGTTGGAGACGTGAAAAATCCCAAAATCACATTTTCATCATTACGAAAATGCAATTAAAACAAAACTTAGGCCACACTAGATATAAAACGCAATCAAATATAAACGCATTCATCAACTAAAACAAAAATTCATACATCCAAATGCATGAAAAACACAAACCACCTACTAAAAAATGTTTAAGTGAAAATTTCATAAAAATTCACCTATTAACATAAAATCAATCATGTCATACATAAATTGATAAATAAGAATTAATTCAACATATCACATATAAAGAATCAATTCAATAATCATTTTAAACTATTTTAAAATGAATGGTATCATATATACTCATATATCATAAACACTTTTATGACAATTCAATAAGGCATTTCAAAACAAGATCAATTTGACTTTCAAATTATAAACAAAATGAATCAATCATATTAATTCAATGATAAAACATTTCGGCCAATACAAATAAAAATAACAAAAACAATTTATTTTTTTTATATTTTGTTTCGGCCAAAAATAATTTTACACATATATATATAAACAATTATTTTTATTAAATCATATTTAACATAAAAAAAACCGACATGTATATATATATATATAAAAATTTCGAAACTTTTAATATATGCAAAATAAATTGACAATGATATAATTTCATAAATTACGTCACAAAATTTTATTATCATATAATAAACTTTATAATTATCATATAATCATATTATTTTGATTTTAATCAGATTTAAATCAAAATTGAGTGTTATACATCTTAAATAATGATCTTATCAAAATATTTACATATAACAATTTGCATATCAATTTAATTTAATCATCCTAACAACTTAAAACAATTAAATTAAACCCAAAAATTTCGAAAATAAAAAAAATTTGAAAATGCCGAGATGAATTTAAATATAAACGATTTTATATTTTTCAATTTTAATCCATATTAAAATCATTTTGAGCCTAATGCTCTGATACCACTTGTAGAAATATGAAACTCGATATTACTACTAAAATGTTAATCGTATTAACATGCCCAAGATTATACAAAACGATAATAATATGAATTACAAGATCATAGAAATAACCTTTCTTAAACTTCAATGAAAGGCCTAAGAACCTCCTAAAACGTACCCGAATTACGTTTTACAAACCAATATTCAACGTAGAATATCTCTTATAAGTTGCACCCAAAACGTTATATGAAATGCCTTGAGTTTATGCTAGAAAACAAGGTATATATTACGATTAATATATGAAGTAAATATGGAAATTATATGAGTGAAAATATGAGAACAAATTCTCTCTTTCTCCTCTCAACATACACGACATACACACACACCAAATCACCAATTTTCTCGATATTACTACTAAAATGTTAATCGTATTAACATGCCCAAGATTATACAAAACGATAATAATATGAATTACAAGATCATAGAAATAACCTTTCTTAAACTTCAATGAAAGGCCTAAGAACCTCCTAAAACGTACCCGAATTACGTTTTACAAACCAATATTCAACGTAGAATATCTCTTATAAGTTGCACCCAAAACGTTATATGAAATGCCTTGAGTTTATGCTAGAAAACAAGGTATATATTACGATTAATATATGAAGTAAATATGGAAATTATATGAGTGAAAATATGAGAACAAATTCTCTCTTTCTCCTCTCAACATACACGACATACACACACACCAAATCACCAATTTTCTATCTCCCATCTTATGAATAGAATAGTTAGTTTATAAGGTGTTTTAGTGGGGAAGTTACATAGTTAGTGGGGGGGAAGTTAGGAGGAGAGGTTAATCATGTATTAACTACTCATCATAACTAATTAAATAAACTAAAACAATATATACATACACACATTTACACGACACACTTGAATAGTGTGTATGTGTGTATTTTGTTCTTAGTTTATTAATGTACATTACATGTAAAATCATATGTATAATATGTATTTAATTAATTGATTATCGTATAATACAATAGATTAAATAACATAGCTTATAGCATTATTTTAACTATAAATATCGAATATATTTATAATATAAATGTAGCTCATAACTATTATACATATGTGAATTAACACTTAATCCAAATTTCATCTAGTGAATTAACATTTATTTCAAATTTCACCCACTAATATAACAATAATCTATTTAATCACATTAAATAATTATTCAATACATTTCCAAATTTCTAATCATTTAGATATATTTAAGGCATCAATGTAATCACATTACATTTCATAAAATCGCCCTATAGGTGTGACTGAGTAAGGACCAAATTGATCACCGCCATCTATATGACAGTAACGTCAAACTTTCTAGCAAGCCAACCGTTACCGATATACGTTAATCAGCTGATTTTAAATACAAGTATCCTTTGTGATCCTGTAAGAGATTTAATAAATTAATCACACTAACTGTGGAGGACACCAGCTCCAACACTTGAAAGGGTTTGTGAAAGTAGGATGTTCCCTTACAAGTTGAATCGATTGACGGAAATTGTTCTCGTCTAATTGAAGTTGTGACGGATGTTTTTCCCGTCTTTTTATGGTATGTTTATGGCAACTTCGAAAAGCTGTAATGTTCTTGTCTTGTTGTGACTTTGATTTGTCCATCGCTGGAGGATCGAGTTCAAAGTTTTGGGCACAAAGATTGATCAAGTTTAAGTGTCCGGTTAATTGATGCTAGTCTGAAGATGAAATCGACTACGCGTTAAGTTTTTTTTACAAGTCAAGCATTCAATACCTCCACGCTCTGACTTGAGGGAAGGTGTGGACGAGATATCTCGACATATGTCGAGAATATCAGTCATATCTTAATAATAGGAAAACTAGTTCTGCGTCCCGTGAAAATCACGGGTTGTCTTAATACTTTTCGTGATTTGTATTATTTTTTTAAATATCGAATAAAATATGTTTATTGACTCTTTATCTATGTGTCTAGATAGTCAACATCGTTATGCTTGAATTTTCAGCTTGCATATATTTCACTATCTTTTTTTTTGGGGTCGTTACATATTATTTGATACTTCGTACAATTGCAATATATATTATATGTACCAATTTCAAACCTTTAATTTCAAATAATATAGATTATAGAGAGTGTACCAAATATTACAAATTCTGTTAAAATTTTGGGCTAATAATGAAGAATGGGTAATTTCAAAAGTTAAAAAAAAAAAACGTAAAACAACTTTCAAATCTATTTTTAATATGCTTAAACTAATTTAAAAGGAAAACGAACAAACCAATTAAATCATATATGACGTAATAATTTTTCATTGTTTCTCCCTCTAACATGAATGAATAAATAGCTAATTTTCGTGCTAAAAAATTGTACCACTATGAATTCTATGATCATCTTAATTTTAGTTATATGAATTAAAAGATAGAGTAAATTAAAGATTTGCCTATTTTTTATTAGTATTTTTATTAGATGATGACTTTAAATATACAATGCATACAAAAGATTAATTAAAATAAAAATAATAAGAATTTCTTAAAAGATTGATAAATGACTTTTAAAGACGTATTCGAACACCCATATCACCCAAGCTTATATATGTGTGTGTGTGTGTGTGTGTGTGTGTGTGTGTGTGTGTGTGTGTGTGTGTGTGTGTGTGTGTGTGTGTGTGTGTGTGTGTGTGTGTGTGTGTGTGTGTGTGTGTGTGTGTGTGTGTGTGTGTGTGTGTGTGTGTGTGTGTGTGTGTGTGTGTGTGTGTGTGTGTGTGTGTGTGTGTGTGTGTAAGTATTCATAGGTACACGCATATTTAAATGGGATACCCCATATTATTGTTTAACATAAATACTAATAATAATCATAAGCATTAAGCCTCATAGGATTTTAATTCTAAAATACATAAATATAAATCATAAATAAAATAATCAAAGTCTTTTAACCACCATAATTAATTGTTTTCATACTCATCTATATATATAAATAAAAAGCAAGTTAAAAAAGTTAAACAACTTCATTTCACCATCAAACAACTCACTATTTGCTAAAAAATGCCCCTTTATTATGCCACGTGTCATCATATTAAAAAACAATATTTTAAATAAAAATAAAAAAAGAAAAAATGATATTAAATATGATCCATTATGACACCTTTTCATATACGGAGTATCTTTTAATTTTCATCTATCTTATTCCTATTTAAATGCACAATTTACTCATATATAAACATAATAAATTAAAAAAAAATTAACTTAAAATTTTAAAATCTATACTCAAGTCATATAATTTATATAATTTCATATTCGCTATATATTTTAAAAAATTTATATCTTTATATTAGTTTTAATAGCATCATACGAACTATCATCTAATTAGATTTTATATAAATATATTTTTTATTTTTTTCTAAAACAAAATGTCCATTTTAGTAGTATCATACAGATTATCATCTAATTTCTCTTAAGCATCATATTAGTTTCTTTATATCTTCAGCATTTTGGCTTTTTAAATAATATTATACGAGATTTTTTTTGGAAAATTTTGTGATTTAAAATTAATATAATTCAAGCATAACGATGTTGACTATCTAGACACATAGATAAAGAGTCAATAAACATATTTTATTAGATATTCACAAAAATAATACAAATCACGAAAAGTATTAAGACAACCCGTGATTTTCACGGGACGCAGAACTAGTTAAAACATTAAAACACTTGAGTGATAAGATAAATTATGTTTACTAATTATATTAATTTTAAATCACAAAATTTTACAACAAAAATCTCATATAATATTATTTAAAAAGCCAAAATGCTGAAGATATAAAGAAACTAATATGATGCTTAAGAAAAATAAAATGATAATCTGTATGATACTACTAAAATGGACATTTTGTTTTAGAAAAAATATCAAATATATTTATATAAAATCTAATTAGATGATAGTTCGTATGATGCTATTAAAACTAATATAAAGATATAAATTTTTTAAAATATATAGCGAATATGAAATTATATAAATTATATGACTTGAGTATAGATTTTAAAATTTTAAGTTAATTTTTTTTTTTTTTAATTTATTATGTTTATATATGAGTAAATTGTGCATTTAAATCGGAATAAGATAGATGAAAATTAAAAGATATATGAAAAGGTGTCATAATGGATCATATTTAATATCATTTTTTATTTTTATTTTTATTTAAAATGTAGTTTTTTAATATGATGACACGTGGCTTAATAAAGGGGGATTTTTTAGCAAATAGTGAGTTGTGGTTGTTTGATGGTGAAATGAAGTTGTTTAACTTGTTTAACTTGCTTTTTAATTATATATATAGATATCAATAAGAAATATTACGATATTCGGAAATAATATTATTAGAATATATGTGATATGATTTATTTACTAGTTTATAATATTCTATATCACGGTATACATAACGTGATCGTTGTATTCAATAATCAGAAGCTGTTAATCAATAATATTCAGAATTTATGAATTATATCTACTCTTCTAAATTTCTACAGGGGAGAGTCATGAATTTTAACACATGTTAAATATAAGCGTTATTAATTAATTAGATTTAACATGTAAAATTTACAAATTTGCTCAGTAATGATCATGATATATTTCAATTAAACTGTTCAATATGGATTACATGATATTATATGGAATAAGAACGATTAATTGTCAAATACAACCTTTAAAAAACAAGTTTTGTCAAACACAACCTTTAAAAAAGAAAAGTTGAATTACCACCTTTGAAAAAAATTGTAAAATACCACCTTTTGGTCTGAGTTGAAAAAATTCTGACGTTACTTATCGACCCACATGTTTTTTCTTTATCTTTAACTTTTTACCTCCCTCAAATTCGAATTATCATCCTTCAAAACCCAAAATACACCCTGTCAAACCAAAAATTTCACCACTAAGCCTAGAAATTCATCCTTCCAACGTGCTTCGGCGACCAAAATGTCGAATTTTAGTTGACTCCAGTCAAATTAAACTCAAGCCAAAAGGTAGTGTTTGACAACAACAAAAAAAGTAGTAATTAACAACTTGTTTTTTAAAAGTGTGTTTAATTGTGGAACCCGGGATCGAGGGAACCCAACTCGGTGTCTTGCATAAGGGCGCATTACAGTTAAAAAGATTAAGTTAGAAAAACCTTTTAAAACTGTTTTGGAGTCGCCACCTAATTATCGTGGAAATTAGGAACCTGCTAACATGTCCTAAGCTGTAGAACACGTCCTAGATTTTGGAGCACGCCGACACCCCTAGATCTAAGGTTGTGAAACCAGAACGGATTCGGGGTGAGGGTACTTAACTAAAGATTAATTCAATTAATGATTTATGAAAACCTTTTAGAAAAGCCTATTTAGAAAATAGCCTCTACTAGCCTTGAACAATCCATGTAAATGATATTTGAGCTAATGTTATCGCTACGTACAAGTGCGAAAAGTTTGTAAAGGAGTGCAAATACAGATGTAAAAAGATTGTTTAAACCCTCAGTTTAGCATGCTTAACTTGTTAACGAAAACGGTTTAGTTAAAGGTCGTATTCATTGTTAAAGTTGTATTAAATGCATAAGAAGAAGGTGCAAAATGCATACAATTAAAATAAAGTTCAATTATCCATTGATTTATTTTAAAAGGGTCGGTTGCTTATGCGACTTTGGCGTGTCATCGGATATGGTGTGTACCCGAAATAATAAGAACACTTGGCGGAAAGCGGGCTCGGTTGCCGAAAGTCGGGGGGCGCTAAAGTGTAGTCCCCTTTGTTAGTCCATAGAAAATAAGAAAAAGCTTTGATCCATGTGGATCGGTACCTACCTTGTCCTGACGCTTTAGATCCAGCAGAGCTTCACTTCTTGAACTAAAAAGGATGAATTCAACACGGGATGGTGTGCTGAACTCAAGGATTTGGGGTGCTTGAGGCTTTTGTGAGATTACTGGTGAATTATGATTGTGAATTGTGTGTTATGAGGTCGGGTATAGGGGAGTATATATACTAAAAACCTCGGAGAAAATAGGAAATCTCGGGATAAAATCAGGCTGTCAAACCGCACAAGCCTATGCGGTTTGGCCAGTAAACCGCATAGAGCTATACGGTTTGGCCCTCAAACCGCATAAGGCCATGCGGTTTGGGGGTCTGGCTTCAGATTGAATTTCCTTATTCCGGTTTGATAATATTTCGGAAAGATACAGTATAATCCTCAACTTGCACGTCAAGAATGCTGTATGGAGGGCTCTCCAAGATATTTTGTGAGGGTTGAGGGCTTTGGAGTGCGGGCCAAAGGCGGGTTTGGGCTCGGTTCTGGGCCCGAGACCCGAAAATGTAAAAGGGGTGTATTTTGTAGTGTTTTGTGAAATGAGATAACCCGTGAGGCCGTATTTTGTGTATGAGGGCGCTAAATAGCGGATTTAGTCACCAGGTCTAAATTTAGGAATTTAGGAATGCTAAACTGGGCCTTGTTAAAGTAAAGGGGCCAATTGTAATGCAAATGCGAAGCTCATGCCAGATGAAGCGACACGCGGACCAAGCTATACTCTAAATGGACAAAATGAACATTTATTTAAGCGTGATGTGAAGCGACCCGACTCATTTTAACATTTCAAACGACTCAATATGAATTCGGCGTAGTTAGAACCGTTAAAGTCAACGTTAAAGCATGCGTAATAAAAGTCCGTGTTATATCACAGGGTTTGGTTTGGTTTGGGAAGGTACGGATATGGGTATCCACATTAATAAAATGCGTTTTTTTAAAGATTATGTTTAAAAATTAATCCTAATATTATTAGGCAAATACTTGTGCGAGTACAGCCTCACAATAAGTTTATTGTTAGTCATCTAATACAAGGGGTAGTTCGGATATTAAGTGTGTTGCCGTCTTTAGGATCTTTTTCTTCGTGTATGTTTTCGCATATTAAGCGTGGGGGTAATTCGGTTGCGCACTTTATCGCTAGGCTATGCCTTGAAGCGGGGAACGAACTGTTGTATAAGATCCCCACAGACGATTATCGATCTTGCGGCGTTTGATTTAATATAAGATCCCCACCCCATTCTTCCCGCAAAAAAAAAAAAAAAAAAAAAAATACAAGGGTGTTATAAATAATGTATAGTGTGGATGTCCATTGGGCCTACAGCCCATTACTAGCTATATGTATCTAGGGTTTGGGGGAAACCCTTATAGCTAGGGATGTCATTGGGGCGGGACAGGGGCGGGGGAAGCTTCTCCACCACCGCATCCACCACCAAAAATCCACATCCACCTCCGCCCCATCACCCATGGCGGGTGACCATCCGTCCTCCACCACCCGCCTAGCGGGAAATTTTGTAGACCCACCACCGCCCCACCACCCGCCCCACCCGCCCCAGACCCGCCCCACCCGCCCAATAGATACGCATTATCGCAACTTAAATTTCAATAATTTTTTACTGAAAATTTTCTAATAACGATATAACCACGTAAAAAACACATTTTAAATAATCAATCAAAGTTTTGTGAGTACCATATAAAATACATAAGACACATATTTAAAGTTTATTAATTAAAGAAATATGGAGTATTAGTATTATTTATAATTCAAAATAAAGTTAAAAAAAATATTAGAAGTAAAATTTTAAAGTGTTAAATTTTTTTCTAATTTATATTCTTAATAATATGAATAAGACGGGTATAGATGAGGCGAATATAGGCGGGGGCGGGGCGGCGGCATGGGCATGGGCAGGTGCAGTAACGAGGCGGGGGATCTGGCGGTGTTTGGATGAAATCCACCACCGCTCCACCACCCGCGGCGGGGATCACTTTTAGGTTCCACCACCGCTCCACGACCCACTAAAGTGTCTCCTACCTCCACCCTAACTGGGGCGGATGCGGGGCGGTATCCGCGTTGACCCGCCCCACTGACATCCCTACTTATAGCTGATGTACTATATATATGTTGCCCTCATAAAGGATGAATACACACATATCTTTATTCTCTCTTACTCTCTTTATTTCACAACACGTTATCAGCACGAGACTCTACATAACTGGACAAATTAATTTTGATTATCTATTAATCAGATCTGATATTCGGGAGGTTCATATCAGATCTTATTTTATAACTTTATATGTTCAGGTATGCCCCATTGATCTAGTTTATTACTTCATATTAACATTATTATCATAATAATTTAAAAAGAAGATGAAGATTTTAAGAGTAAATTCATATGTTTTTTTTTTTAATTAATTGTTGGCTTGCTGCTATGTTTGCTTAATTGTATTGTGGTGAGATTTACTCCGTATGCTTTAACTCCATTGGTTTTAACTCAACTGATACACCAACACATAGACTAAACATATATATTCTGACAATGAAGCATAGTTTCTGTGAGTTTGCTACATGATGATGGTTGACTTGTGATGAGTTTAAAATAATCCAATCTGTGAGTTTTAACTTCATACTTTATTCTCTCGGTAATTAAGGTACGTATACTTCTTTAATTTGATTAAAACCTATTGAGCAAATAATCCAACCTGTTTAAAGCTTAACTTTATAATTACATTAATCTGGGAAAACTAATTGATTAATTTAATTGATTCTTCTTATATAATTATGGTGTTGCATTGAGTATAGTTGAGTTGTTGGTAATTAATTGGCCTTTCACCTATGTATGTGCTACGTGGTTTTGACGTGTTGCGCAGCTAGTATTCCTATAAGTTTGACTATATTTCCCATGAGGCCTTATATATACGGAGTATGTATTAAGTTGGTGAATATTAAAGTCATAACATGGCAAAGGTTTTAAGCGTAAATGAAATTTCTGCTTCACAATGTTTACGTCTGTCTCTTATATTAATAATCGTGGTTTTGATACTTCATATATAATATGGTCGTTTTTTTCTCCATGTATCAGATTATTATGCTTTCGTTTATATAGTAACATTTATATTGCCGTAATCTTTTTTTTTTTTTTTAGTACAAGATTAAATTGTTTTGGCAAAAGATAAGTTTCTTTTCTTAATGATATATATAGGAAAAGATACTGAATTAAATTATATAACTGGAAGCATATGACAATGTTTTATCGAGTTTGCTTATTGACATATTTTTGGTACTGTCAACTTTTAATCTATACAATTTACTTCTTCCTTCATATAATTAATTGAAATATTATGAGATTTATATAATGACATTCCTGGAAGCGAATATAATATTTCCTCCCACATACGGGATGTGATTGAGGATGTGACCGCGGAGACGGTCTAAATCAGATTTTATCTAATATTATCGTTGTTTCCACCGGAAGTGGTCATTATCGAGATCTGACTTATAATTTAAAATTTTCCCCCACGTACGGGACGTGGGCGCGGATGTGGCCTCTTTTCTCCTACTTGTAGTAGTTGATAATATGATCGCGGAGACGATCTAATAAGTTTTGGTTAAAACTTTTTCTCCCATAGAGGGAGGTTGAGAATGTGACCAGGGTTAAGGTCATTGAGAGTTTGACCACAGTTATGGTCAAAAGTGACAACTAATTAACTAAAATTGTCCTTCCACCAGAAGTGACTAAGGATAATATGACCTCGAGGTTGGTCATAAATTGAGCAAATAAACTTTAAAATTCTCTCCCCTGGAAGTGGGATGATGAACAATGCTCAAAGCACAAATTAGTCATGCCCACTATATATGATATGTTCATATAATTTTTGGGCCGGAGATCCCATGAGTGTTATTTAATTTAGTCATATGGACTATTTTTATTTGAAATACAATTAATTTAAATACAATTTTGGGCCGGAGATCCCATGAATGAGCAAATAAATTTGTCATGATATCACTATTAAAACTCTTGACATGGGTGATCAAGAGTTTTAGGCTTCAAGTATGACATATATAAATTTGGACCTGAAGTTCCAAATGTTTATCCTGTGGAGTAAGACTTTGGCCTGAACTTCAAAGTTTGAAAAATACTGTTCAAATCACATAATATTGTTCGTGGCTAGAAGTTCACAAGTAAAATTAGTGGCCGGAAGCCCACATGTAAATGTCAGTGGCCGGAGTTCCACTTGTGTAATTTATGAATTGCTAAATTCGCAATTGAATTAATGAACCCTCTTCTGAGGATGAGTAATGTGGTTTTCTTAAATCTAATATGTGGCCTTAATTGAGCCTAATGTCATGGTGTTTTGAGCCTAAATTGTATATTAAAATGATACATAACACGAAAGGCGTGTCAATCTCATTATGCGAGATATGCAATTTGAGAAATGGGAGAGAAAAATCATACTCTTCCTCATATGCAAATAATATTGTCTTAGGGACGATACATTGTGAGAAGAAAAGGGTTCCACAATTATCTGAATTGAAATTGATCTCTTAGTAGATCGAGAAAATGATGAATTATTAACGGAAAATGTGAATGTTTTCGATTGACAAATGGTCGTCATTATTCCCCGAAGTGAATATGACATTACATATGAATTGAAATGGATAAATATTATAACACTTCATGTGGTTGAGGCACTAAGTGACTAGTCCTAAACATTCACAAAGATCTATGATCTTGTTTGATATTTCATATGTCCACCAACAATGGTGTGGGATAAATGCAAGCGATATGTGATCAATATATATTGTGAGGGAATAATCACTAAAAATCATTGCAATCGCTACATCCACTGGAAGGATGGATAAATTAACTAAAAAAAAGAGCTGAGATTATCCTAATAATCAGTTCTGATTTATCTGGTACTCAAAACGAGTAATGTGATATATTCACAAAAGGAATATTGAGACATATAAATCTTGCCAATATAAATGAGACACATTGGTTAGTGTCTTAAGTCACATCATAGATTTATTTGGCCAAATGTTAAAATTACACGACGAATTATTGCTAACTGGAAGTTTACACTACTACAAATTGGACCTATGGCAACATTTATAAGGCAACACTTCTCAAAATTGTTGCAATTTACACAAATTTTATTACCAATGCAACACTTTCTAACATTGTGTTGCATATACAGACTATAGCAACACTTATGTAAAAGCGTTACCAAATATTTGGCAATGTGTAACACTTCTTTAAAAGTGTTGCAAATTAAAGGCAGAAAGTGCAACGCTTTTGTAGAGTGTTGAAAATTCTATAAATATTGCAACACTTATATAGTTATATCTAACGTTGCATACATAGAAAAAATGAAATTACAAAACAACGCTTTTTTGCAATCGAAAATTAGTAAGGCCGCGTGTCTTTTAAATTATTTAAAATTACCCTTAGAAATAAAATATCATGACAATAATTACTATTTCGTCGAATTTAACTTGTATATCACGTTTGATTTGACATTATTATGAGAGTAACAGGGTATTTTGCATGTGTATGATCTATTTAAATAATATAAAATAAAAATAGTTGCATTTTTTTCCTTGTAATTATGTATCAAAATAATTTCTTTTAATCTATAATTTCTTTTAATCTATTCAAAATGAAATATTTAGTAATAGCAAAAAATATTAACAACAAAATTGTAGTAGCTAAGATGGTGTGGGTGTTTAACTTTGTAAGTTGAGGTCATGAGTTCGATTCTTTTGACCCTCATTTGCCATATTTTTTTTTTTGGTTGCTCAAAAAAGTGTTGCTGAGAAAAAAGTGTTGCATACTAAAATAAGTTGCAGCACTATCTTAAAGTGTTGCTTTTGGTAGTAAAGTGTTGCAGGAAGTGTTGCATTAAGCTATTGCAACGGAGCTTTAGGTAGCACTCTTGAAAGTGTTGCCTTAAGTATATGGCAACATTTCTAAGACATTTAGCATCACTTTCATGGTGTTGCTATAGCTACATTTTGTAGTAGTGTTAGCACTATAATTTCAGTCAACAAGTTTGGTATATTTAATAAGAGAACTAGTTCCGCGTCCCGTGAGATTCACGGATTCATTATTATATTTTGCGTACTTAATTATTAAATTAATTTACATGTTTATAAGAGTGTTGTAAGGTATATAGTGTGTTATATATTTTGTTCATATTAAATAGTTTTTTGTTTTTAATGCAATTGTAAATAAGTGTTGGTATTTACCAAAGTAAATATTACACTTAATCTATTACTATTACCAACTTTAAGCGTTTGTCTATCATCATTGTTTCAAGATACTGATAATTATAATGACCATACTATATGCAATATATAATTAATTAACGATACGAATATTTAACTATAAGTTATTAGATTTATACCATAAAAAGAAAGTGCTTAAAATGTATTGCTGCATATTGTCACATTATTTTTTGGCAAGACAATCACATAATTTTAGTATCAATATTAATATTAATGTCGTATATTTTAATAGTGACATTGTCTTATTTCCAAATGTTATATGTTTCGCATCATTTATAT
The DNA here is from genome assembly GCA_023091065.1 of Dianthus caryophyllus. Lineage (NCBI taxonomy): Eukaryota > Viridiplantae > Streptophyta > Magnoliopsida > Caryophyllales > Caryophyllaceae > Dianthus > Dianthus caryophyllus. Next base: position 8,827,810 of record CM041520.1, read on the forward strand.
ATTTAACAATATTTTGAAGTTTCGTAACCTTATCATGATTTTGATTTTTTTTTTTAATATAACATGATTATGAAAGTATATTAATGTATTTATACAATGTCACTTTTACTTTTTCTAATTACTATAATGTGGTTATACTATAAGAAATTATGAATACAACTACATTAACTGATTAAACTAATTGTAACATTTTAAATTTGGGTTTGATTAATAAAGTTAATAAAAGTCAGTCCAAAAAAATAAAGTTAATAAAATGTCATCAACCACTATATTAGATAATAAAATGTCATCAAGCACTATATATGAAAAGGTGTCATTATAAATGATATTTAATAGTATTTTGTATTTTATTTTTAATTAAAATTGTGTATTTATTAGGGTGACATGTGGCTAAATAAAAGGGAATTTTTTGGCAAATGGTGAGATGTGGTTGTTTGATGGTGAAATGCAACTTTTCAACTTGCTTTTTAATTATATATATAGATATGCAATATATAATTAATTAACGATACGAATATTTAACTATAAGTTATTAGATTTATACCATAAAAAGAAAGTGCTTAAAATGTATTGCTGCATATTGTCACATTATTTTTTGGCAAGACAATCACATAATTTTAGTATCAATATTAATATTAATGTCGTATATTTTAATAGTGACATTGTCTTATTTCCAAATGTTATATGTTTCGCATCATTTATATATTTAACAATATTTTGAAGTTTCGTAACCTTATCATTTTGATTTTTTTTTTAATATAACGTGATTATGAAAGTATATTAATGTATTTATACAATGTCACTTTTACTTTTTCTAATTACTATAATGTGGTTATACTATAAGAAATTATGAATACAACTACATTAACTGATTAAACTAATTGTAACATTTTAAATTTGGGTTTGATTAATAAAGTTAATAAAAAGTCAGTCACCCAAAAATAAAGTTAATAAAATGTCATCAACCACTATATTAGATAATAAAATGTCATCAAGCACTATATATGAAAAGGTGTCATTATAAATGATATTTAATAGTATTTTGTATTTTATTTTTAATTAAAATTGTGTATTTATTAGGGTGACATGTGGCTAAATAAAAGGGAATTTTTTGGCAAATGGTGAGATGTGGTTGTTTGATGGTGAAATGCAACTTTTCAATTTGCTTTTTAATTATATATATAGATTGGTTAGGTTGTAGCCAATTTTGTGAAAATTTGTCACGGTTTTGACAAAGAAATGTTGACATGAAATACTTAAGATGTGACGATAAAGGCCATCCGGGTTCTAATTATACCCGTATTAATAAACGCGGAGTTTATCTTAAAGGTAAAATAATAAAGTGCTGAAACTCTCTCATGTATCATAAATGGTTTTAATGCCGAGACTGTACATTGAGATTGAGTATATTGATATTATATTGGAGATCTGAATATATTACTTGAAATTAAATGTTCATGTATGGATTAAAATATATTAAATGACATTTAGTCACATACGAGTAATTCATGTGATCGGAGATTATCACAGTTTAATTATGACATAAAGTTTTTGATCTCCTAAATTGGGCATTATAATTCAGCACTTATGCCAACTGCATAATACGATTCGACTCCCCATGTTCTATCCTTTGAATAAATTTATGATTATGGCATAAAAAGGATATGTGATGTTATATAAGGTGGTTATAGTGATCGGTTGCCCATTAAATCTATCCGGTGTTGATAGTTTTACCACCTTAGGGGGAGGATGATAAGGAAAGCTGGTAAAAACGGACAATTGGTTTTTGATCCTCAACTGAACCAAAAGTTCAGTGATTTATTTGAAATATAATGTACATCAAATAGAGGTCCGTAAAAATGAAAATGATGGAACTCATTTGGTTATGAGGATGTACTAAAGTATACCGGCTCGATCACCTTATCGAAATGCGGTATGTTCATTCATTGAAATTTATGATTTGACTATAGACATGTATGACCTGGTCTAAGGCGTATCGAGCTATAGATTAGTCATGAAAAGTATTTGTAATGAACATTAAAATTCTTGCCCAATTGAACAACATCTACACACGGGGTGTAGCATGAAAGTCATATCGGTTTACATATTTTGGTGGCAAGAATAAGCAGTTGGTACATCTATATAAATTGGGATGTCCTGGAAGTGACATAGATATCTGAATGACAATAGATGGCCTATATTGGAAAGTGAATGGAATTATGGTACCACATATATTCAGATATCATCAATCAGTACTGACTATATCACGAGATGATAAAATGGTATCGATACGTGTAAGAAACCGATATGCATTTGCATTTGCGCGCATGATCGAATGGACTAGATGATGGGCATCTAATACGTAAGTCCATTTTGCTTGTCGACATAATATATGGTTGGAAAAGAGCTCATAGACTTGAAGTCTATCTAAGGACATGAAGTCCATTAAAATCATGGTAATTGGTTTGAAGACTGTACAGTTTGCATTATCGAGTCATCATGTGCATATACAGATTAATTTCATCGTTTGCATATACATTTTAGTTTTAATACTACATTATTATTGAATATATCACAACATACATTTTTAACTCTTAGTTCATATCATATGCATGCTCATGATGGTCATTGTTATTAATGTTTATAATTAAGGAGATATATGCTCCTATGATTGGTGACTCCGTATAGGAGTATACGATGGATGATTGTCAAATTGGTAATGACAGATTAGTTGAGTTTTCGGGAAACTCATGAACCTCTATAATAATTGCGGTTATGGGCACGCATCAATATAATACTACGGAGTATGTAGTATAATAATTTAATTCTATGGTTTGAATTCATATAAAGGAATTTTGAATTTTGAAACTCTTAAAGAGTTGCAAGTCATTCTTTATTGTCTCGACCGGAAGTCTGAGACTATGTAATGGTTTGAATGGTTACAAAACTGATGAAATCCACGGTTTGGAAGAACCATAATATTGGAGGATCGATCTTCTTGAAATACTTATTGCGGATTTCAGATTCTTATCATAATTCTGAAAAGGTATCTCCTGAAGAGATAAAATTATTCAATGATGTACGAATGGTTGTTGCACTCTTTTTCCCTTCGACTAGGTTTTTGTCCCAATGGGTTTTTCCTAGCAAGGTTTTTAACGAGGCAGCATGGTCGACACACAATTGGCGATATTTGTGATTATCACTTTGCCTGGACGACAAGTGTTATAGGAAGTTGCACGTATGCCTACGAATGGTGAAAACTGAGATATTCTCAAACAAGGAAATCAAAATATTATTTCAAATGAAGTCAAGAACATTACGGTCTTCTGCATATTGCGAGCTTTAAAGGAAAATGGTGGTCATGATTTATTCAATCAACGATTGCTTCAAATTATCTACTACGAAGAATTATTCTCGAAGACAAATTGTTTCATCATAATGGTGCCTGTCAAGACAAGTCAAGCGACGGATGCAATCATCAGGGGGAGTAGACACGCGTTGTACTCTTTTTCCTTAACCATGGTTTTGTCCCACTGGGTTTTCCATAGAAAGGTTTTAACGAGGTAGCTTATCATTTATGCGTGTTTCAAGAATGTTGTACTCTTTTTTCCTTCGCTAGTGTTTTTCCCATGTGGTTTTTCTAGGAGGGTTTTTAATGAGGCAAGTTCTCTAATTATGGACATCCAAGGGGAAGTGTTATAAATAATGTATAGTGTGGATGTCCATTGGGCCTACAGCCCATTACTAGCTATATGTATCTAGGGTTTGGGGGAAACCCTTATAGCTGATGTACTATATATATGTTGCCCTCATAAAGGATGAATACACACATCTCTCTATTCTCTCTTACTCTCTTTATTTCACAACAAAGGGGTAGTTATTTTCATTTTTTATTTCTTGATTTATTTGCTTGTAACTCACACTAATTTAGTGTGAGTACGATCTTTCATGAGTAGTATTACTGATATTATTATTGTACATTGGTACGGAGCACAATAGATGATATGGAGTAGTTTGTAACACATCCAAGTTAATTATATAGTAACCATCACTCAAATAAGTAATTGATTAGTTATCCCTGAATTTGATTATGAATTTTTATTAATGGACTTTTTCTTTTTGCTTAAGTGAAAGGTACATTTTCAACACATACTCCGTAGATGATACGGTTATACTTAGTGTATGAAATCTTCTATACACCAACAAATATACTTACAACTTGTAAATTCTAACACTTGTACAGAGTAAGTTACAAGTGTTAGAATCTACTTGGATTATACGGAGCATTATGTAAGTAGGAGAATTTTTTTTGGGTTTTTGGAGGGAAATTTTTTTGGTAAAAATATCATAGGGAAAATATTATGCGATATAATTCAATTTTTCATTCCAAAAATTTAGTTTTCTTTATGGCAAGATTTTAATCATATATGCTATGTAAAACGAAAACATCAATTAAAATTAAAAGAAAAATGTTATTTTAACTAAAACAATACGAACATTAGTTTAACTAAAAATAACTAACAAAATGATTTTGAATAAAAAGAATAACATACAAAGTTTTTAGGGTTATTCTACATGGTAACCCTGTGTTTTTTCATATTCTATGTGGTATCCCTACTTTCAGAAAGAAACACATGGTAACCCTCTACTTTATCAATTCCTAGTGGCGTGCCCCCAAATTTGTATTCCGTCAATTTTTCCGTTAAGTAGTTAACGGAAAGTAATGTGGCGGATTTAATTTTGAGTTTTCTATATGGTAACCCCGTGATTTAATTTTTTTTTACATGATAACCTTTTATTTGTACAAAAAACACACATACACTTGAAAAAAAATACTCATTAAATTAATTATTTTTATGGCTTTTTTCATTGTATTATACTCACTCTGTCACAGTCATTTAATTTACATTTGCTTACTGCATACTACTCAACATGGATGAGAAACTTTAAGATAATTTCTAATAAATCACATAAAATATAGTCATACAAGATCTTGTTTGATTGAATTTAATGAGTATATATTAAGAATATCTAATTCTTATAAATATTATTATTATCATGTAAATTAAGATAATAAGCAAAAAAAAAAAAAAGGTGTTAGCAAACGTCAAACGGCAAATGTAAACAAATGATCGGGATATAGGGAGTAATATTTATTTTTTACATTCCCGTGGATGAGGGCATGTTAACGAATTGTTTCCACGTCCACCCTCTCTATGTTATATATTACATTATTAATTGTTTCCAACGCTCGAACAATACATTCGCCTCTTTCTGATTGAGCTGTACTTATTCGGTCAAAGTCTCTCAACCAGCTAATGAACGAGCTTCTGGGCGAGAAACTAAGTTATTCTCATTATAGAATAAATAGGATGTGAAAGTGAGTCGCCCAATGAAAAAAATTATTCTATCAAACACATTTCATCAATCCGATGTCTTTTACATAAACGAGATTAAAACACCTCCTTAACAACTTCTAATTAAATTTCAATGCGAAAAAAAAAAGTAAGGGACAAGAAAAAAGATGCGACTCAATGGGTGAAATTGAACATTTTATGGTGTAATCATGTGAAAACGAGGAAAAATGATTTAACTTAATGAGTGTGTTCCGTGCATGTTTTGTAAAAAAAGAAAATAAGGTTACCAGGTAAAATTTTGAAAACATGAGGTTACCACAAAGAAAAACTCATAATTAATTCCGCCTCATCATTTTCTGTTAATTATTTAACGGAAAAATTGTCAGAATACAAGTTTAGGGTCATGCTGATAGGTATTAATAAAGTAGAGGGTTACCGTGTGTATCTTTCTAAAAGTAAGGTTACCACGTAGAATCTATAAGGTAACCCTGAACTTTTTCAAATCCCACAAGGTAACCCTGCAAATTAAAAAACATCTTTGGGAACCCTGGACTTAATTAATTTTAAGGGTTTTTCTATAAGGTAACCCTGAACTTTTTCAAATCCCACAAGGTAACCCTGCAAATTAAAAAACATCTTTGGTAACCCTGTACTTAATTAATACCTATCAGCGTGACCCTGAACTTGTGTTCCGTCAATTTTTCCGTTAAATAGTTAACGAAAAGTGTTGTGCTGGATTTAATTTTGTGTTTTTTCTATATGGTAACCCTGTGATTTAAAAAAATTCTACATAATAACCTTATATTTGTACATAACGTGGTCATCAAAACTTATGGGTCCGCAAGTAACCCCAGAAAAGCTTAAAAAATTGTAACTTTCGTAAATTAAACCATAAAAAACAAAAAAAAAACATAATAAATAAACATAATTTAACATTTAAAAATAAGGAAAAACGCTTATCCTTACATTTGATAGATTAATGAAGACGCATCTCAAATTTTTTGGTTGATGATGATGGATGAATTTTGAGCCATAAACTTTAATTTTCTAATTGATTATGAATGGGGAAATGGAAGAAATTGGGGAATTAGGGTGGGTTTTGATAAACTAAATGAGTTTTACTTTTTGAAAATAATCAGCCCACGTCCCACGATGCCATGTCACTAGCCAAGTCAGTCCACAAATGCCATGTCACTAGCCACCATGGCCACTTAACGTCTAATTTTGACAGAATTAAAGTTAATGGTCACGGTAAATAAAATTAGTTAAGTACAGGGTTACCAAAGATGTTTTTTAATTTGCAGGGTTATCATGTGGAATTTGAAAAAGTTCAGGGTTACCTTATGGAAAAACCCTTAATAATAATAATAATAATAATAATAACCCCCCCAAAAAAAAAAAAAAAAAAAACAAAACAGAAGGAGTCTAAGTACCTTAACCCATCCCACGCCTAAACCCCAACCCATCGCAGCCACGCCTGAGCTGAGCCAGCGCCCACCCCAGCTCCCCCCACGTCTTGCACATCCTGAGAATTTCCCAGGAGGTCACCCATCCTAAGACTACTCTCCAGCAAGCACGCTTAACTGAAGAGTTCTTAAGATGAGCCACCAGAAAAGAAGATGCATCTTGTTGATATGAGTAGTACTTACAATCCATTTAAGCACTATGTCACTTGAACCAACACATGGACCTCTTAAATGGGGTACCCGGCCCGAATAACCTCGGACAACACCGGGTGTTACACTCTTCACGTCTGGGCCAGCTTCTAGACGTAATGTGCTCTTTAAACATAAACACAAACATACTAAAGTATAAAAATTACTTCGTTTTCATCGTGTAATTTATCTGGCATTTTAAGGTAATTTAATGGTTTTCCTATTTTACGATTTTATCATTAACGAATTTAAAATTGACGGTTTTCGTAAAAACATACAAACAATTGAAAATTTGTTATTCAAAACTTTAGAAATAATATTAATAACCTAAAAAAACAAATTGGTCATTTAAATCGTTGAGTATAATTAGTCTAGTAAACGCCGCTTGTGTAAAGTAATACGCCGCCTGTGTCCAGTACTTCCCAAAAAGGTCGAGAATTTCCACATTTTCTCAAAGAGCAAAATCGATCCATTAATCAAGTTTAGGGGTACGGTGAGATTTTGCTCCTTCATGTCGGAAAAGTAGGTGTCTTTGATATGAACCCGAAACATGGTGAATTTTGAGCTCTCGTGACTAGACCTGTCAAATGGGTCAGGCGGGTCGGGTTCGGGTTCGGGTTATACGGGTCGGGTCAAAATACGGGTCAGGTCAATACGGGTCGGGTCGGGTTCGGGTCGGATCTTTTTCGGGTCAAAAATACGTTTTTCGCGCCTTTTTATTTACTATTATTTTTTGGGTTTTTCTACGTGGTGACCCTGTATTTTTTGAGATTCTACGTGGTAACCCTACTTTTAGAGAGTTACACACGGTAACCCTATACTATATTAATACATATTAGCATAACCCTGAACTTGTATTCCGTCAATTATTCCATTAAATAGTTAACGGAAAGTGACGTGGCGTGTTTGATTTTGAGTTTTTTTAGTATGGTAACCCCGTGTTTTTAAAAATTATACATGGTAACCTTATTATTTTGTACAAAACACGCATGCATAAAAACATACTCATGAAATTAATCCATAATCCCTCATTTTTCACTCTTTAAATTGTACCGGAGTATTTTTTTTTTTTTTTTATACGCTCATGCTTGGGCAGTTGAGGGTGAACTATATATTTCAATTTTCATCTCATCGATGTTATATATTACATTATTCGAGGTTTCCAGAGCAGAAGTAGTAGATCATTTGCTGCTTCTTGATTAAGGTTTACTCACTCGGTCAAATTTTTCAATCAACTAATGAACGAGTTCCAAGGAGTAATACTAAATTATTTACGATGTAGACAAGAGAAGATGAAGAAAGTGAGCCCTCCCAAACAAAATTATTTCTATCAAATACATTCTCTTGTTGTTTTTCGTATAAATGAGTCTTAAAACATCTCCTTAACAATTTCCTCTATATTTCTAAGCAAACAAAAAAAAATTACTTGAGCGAAATAAAAAAGATGTAACGTTTTTCGAACACTCATGGTTGAAGTTTGACATTTAATAATGTGATCAAGTGAAAATGAGAGAAAAACGGATTAATTTAATGAGTGTTGTTTTAAGCGTGTGTGTTTCGTATAAAAAATAAGGTTACCATGTAGATTTTTTTGAAAACACGAGGTTACCATAGAGAATAAGCTTAAAATCAAACACGCTACGCCATTTTCCGTCAACTACTTAACGGGATAATTGACGGAATACAAATACAGGGCCATGCTAATATGTATCAATAGAGTAGAGGGTTAGTGGGTTACCATGTGTAACTTTCTGAAAGTAGGGTTACCACGTGGAATCCGAAAAAACACAGGGTTACCATGTAGAAAACCTCTTATTTTTTTAATTAAAAAAAAATCTTTTATTGTTATTTTACATTATGTAAATATTTTATTGGACATATGTAATACTAAAGTTGATATTTATTCATTTTTGTACTTTATAAAATAAAAATAATCTATTTATGAATATATTCATAATATTTCAATCTTAATTTTCAATATCATTTTGATATTCCAACTTATAATATTGAGGTTGTAATAATTATTAATAAATTATTTATTTTCATGAAATATTATTTTTGTAGGTTCAAAAAGTCTTGTTACACGAAATTACACTTGACCCATCGGGTCGAACAGGCCGGGTCGGGTCTTGACCCTAAATTAACGGGTCATTTTGGTTTCGGGTCATTTCGGGTCACGGGCCAAAATTTACGGGTCTTGACCCTAAAAAAAGAGTCGGTTTGGGTCGAGTTTGCGGGTCGGGTCGAGTTTTGACAGGTCTGCTCGCGACGCTACAACACGTTACGTATAAAGAGAAATTAACTTTAGAGCATAAACAGGCCTGTCTAGCACCACGGCCAACGTGGTCGACGGAACCAGGCCTCCAAAATTTTGTGGCCCCAAAATTTAAAGTCACTGAGAAAAGATTATATATGAAATGCAACTATTTGATTAATGAAAAATAATGGAAAATTTAACAGGAATAATCCAAACTATGCCTCTTCTTCTCCCAATAATCCAAATTATCATTAATCCCGCAATAATCCCAACTATTATATTTATCTTCTCGTAATGGTCCCACTTAAAATTTAACCGGATGTTTACCTACTACTTCCGGTAAAAATTGTGGAACCCTTATTTTTTAGGAAAATTTAACATGAATAAACCATCTTATCAGTGATCTTCCATAAATAAACCAACCTTTTGATTAACTCTCAATAAACCAACCTTTACACCTTATCTTCCAATATTAGACTATCCCCATTTTTAAACGACTATTTAAGGGTGAAGATCACATGTTTTTCCCTTTGTTTCTCTATAACATTAATAATGGAGTGAAAACATGTGTGTTATAGTTTTCGTTTTACCCAAAATGACAAGTTTAAAATCGAGATAGTTTAATAATGGAAGATGGGGTGCAAAGGTTGGTTTATTCAGAGTTAATCAAATGGTTGGTTTATTAATGGAAGATCACTAATAGGTTGGTTTATTCATGTTAAATTTTCCTATTTTTTATAATAATAATAATAATAATAATAATAATAATAATAATAATAATAATAATAATAATAATAATAATAATAATAATTATTTAGTGTAAATTTTAAAATTTTGTTGATTATTATTTTTTTGAAAGAATTTAGCTCCATTTCATTCATTAACCAAAAGGGTGTTACAAGGGATTTAGCAAGTTAAAGCATTCACAATATCCATATGATTCCCAACAGGCTGGGAATTCAACATCCGTATACTAACATCAATCTTAATGTTGCGAATTATGGACTCAATGAACATAACAGCATCTTGAAAGATACGTCTGTTTCTTTCCATCCATATATGATAAGTAGTTGCCATCATGCTACACGAAAACCAATGTGCTCGCCAATGACCAGAGCGCTTCAGATGTCTCCCAAATTTAAGCTCGTACACAAGACTACGTACCCTTCTCGTCATCCCCATCCACACCAAAATCTGTTGAACAATTGCCATAGACACAGGACATTTTGTTGATTATTATTATTAATACTAATATTAATATTATTATTATTATTATTATTATTATTATTATTATTATTATTATTATTATTATTATTATTATTATTATTATTATTATTATTATTATTATTATTATTATTATTATTGTTGTTGTTGTTGTTGTCGTTGTTGTTGTTGTTGTTGTTTCGGGTGTAAACTCGGGGCCCTCGGATGACGTAGAATGTGCCTAGGCTGGCTAGACTTGCTCCATGGGTGGACCTACAAAACAACTCCGAGCCTGAGGGGTTTCCCCCGGGGGGAGCCTCCGACGCCCAAGTTAGTCCGATACAAGGGTTTATATGTATAAATGTATGTAAGAGTGGTGAGGGAGAGTAAAGTGTAGAGAGTAGAGAGAATATATCATGGACTTCTTTACCTTGCCTCCCTTGAGGGGTATTTATAGAATAATGGGCCTTTGGGCCTTAGGTACTAGTATTTGTCGTTTTTATACTTGTGAGCGTAGTCGAATATTCGACCCTTAACAATTATTATTATTATTATTATTATTATTATTATTATTATTATTATTATTATTATTATTATTATTATTATTATCAGGAAACTGGCAGATATATATTTCGCGAAGGTTGATGGTTCTGCGGATTCTATCTTCTCGCTTACCCCGAGGCAGATCGCTTTATGGAGGTCTCAGCAGGGAGCCCATTCTTCGGACTGGTTGCGGGCGGTGCTTATCACGGGGCTTGGGCAGACTATGAATGGAAGAACTTACCGGTGTGTGCTCGGTTACCGGTTGGGTATTCCGTTATTCTCGGTGTCTAGGCCTTGTTCTGCCTGCTCTCGGGTGTTCGCTGAGGACGTTTATGGGGATCATGCGGTCTCGTGTACTGGTACTGTGGGTGTTAAGCATCGGCATAACCTTGTCCGTGACACGTTACTGGACATCTGCTACAGGTCTGGCATCTCGGCTGGGAAGGAGGTTGACATTGGTCTTGTTGATGACCACGGCGGCTCTCTTCGTCCTGCGGATTTGTTGCTTTACTCCTGGGACAGGGGACGGGACGTCTGTGTGGACCTGACGGGATCTTCGCCTTTGACTCAGACTGGGTTAGCTGAGTTCGTGTCCGGACGGGTTGTCGCTGATGCAGCTCGGCGTAAGTGTGCTAAGTACAGGGATTCGTGTGCAGCAGCTGTGTAACACCCCGTGTTTTTATAGCAAAATATTATGAAAGAATTTGATTCCTTAAATTAAATTCATCCTTTTTCCTTATAATAAAAATGCGACTGAATTTTTTTCGCTAAACATGTAACACTCCATGTTAAGTTAAGCCTTTATAATTGCGCAAATCATTAATTAAACATCCTCGCCCACTTATTTCCCTAACACATTATACTACAAGTTATTTTGCACCTAAATTAAAACCGTTTTGAATTACTTTGAATTTGAACTTTATTTTTACATTTTCAAACTCGATAAATCAAACAAAGAATCTACGACAATTTTCTCAACGACAAATTTTGGCACGCAAATCGAGGTCAAACGTTGACCAAATGGCCAAGCCACCTAAATGTGATTAAGTCACTTAATCCTCTCTTAAATATACTTAATCATAATCCAAATCTAATTAAAGTAGTTTAAGCTTAATCATTTTGATTATTACTAACAAAACATATAATAATAATATCAAATTACTATTTCATTTTGATTTAACTAACACATTCACTAAAACTCGATATAATGAGTTACACTAAGCCTAAACTGGTAAACTTTTTGACGTTTGAGGATAATGATTTATTTCGATAACATTCAGCGAAAAAATTATATATTTCGATCGAATAAAATTTTAATTCAAAGTTACGAGGGGCTAGTACCCAATTTTCCTTTTGATTTCGTTTTGAAGTTTAGTTTCATTTTTATTTTCGATCTTACTTCCAAACATTATTCTAAGACTATATATTTCATTTCGAGACTTTTCACGTGCGCGCAAATCGAAAATTTGAAAAACGAAAATCGAGCCAAGTAGTACCACTTTGGCCGAGATATTAGGGACCTTTGGTCCAACTTATCTTCTTCTATTTTCTTCCTAACTTTACTCAACCATCTAATCTCTTACACCTCTAGTATAATTCATCATCATTTTCTAGCTTGAATTAAAATAAAGATTATATATTATTAACACATTAATGCATACTACATAAAATACAAAACTTACATTTACTACTACACGTTACAAACACAAACACCAAAAATATTCTTGGTCTTTGCTTGTCTCCCTTTTTCTTCTCTACTCTTACACATAATGCTACTACTTTAGTAAGTTGTCAAAGAACACTTACCATCCTATAATTGTCATCATCATTCTAGCTTGCTTAATTTAATGCTTTACACAACTTGATTGCACTCTTGCATTCACATTACATTACATTACATAAACTTACTACTAAAACAAAAACACAACTACTACTACTACTACATATCACACGTCCAAACTCACACACATACAACAAACATCTATTTTTCTTTCCTAAGTCTTTTCCTCTCTAAATAAAACTCATACTCAAGAGCTAGTAAGCATCTTCATCTTCTTCCTTGGTCATCCATGAAGATCTTCATCTTCTTCCTCCTTATTATTCTTCTTAAACTTTTAAATTCTTGTTTTAAATTCACTAGAACACTTGTGTTCATTCTCCACTAATTAGTTTAGCAATCATCTCCTCTTTTAATCTTATAAATGAACATGAACATAAATCGAAATCATAAAAAAAATTAAAACATCACCTAAACATAAAAATGAAACTACACTTCAAATTTTTAGTTTAACTAGTTTAGTTCTAAAATAAGTTACTAATTTATTTATTTCATTCTTATGTACCCATTCTAACCAAAGACGAGGAGCAAGGTGGAGGAGTCGATTTGAGCCAGTTTGATCATATCCTTGATCCCGACAACTGCTAGGACCTTTCTCATTAACCTAACTAAGGTGCTTCCCGCACACTTATGTGATAAGCGCCTCGTAATTGATTTATTGTTTTCCTAAATGATGTTGTGAGGCATGCATAGTTTATTTTATCACCTAGTGTTCATATGTTAAATTAGGAGACAAAAATCGAAAAATAATATTAGTGTAACCCATTAAACCCACACGGCATAACCCCTTGTTTTTGTCTAATTTTCGTTTTAATTTTTGTAAATTGCATGCTTAAAATACTCATAATAAGGTGAACATGAAAATATAATTAATTTATGTTTAGGACTTAAAATGATTTAGTTATGAATTTTAAATGTTTTAAAGTGTTATGTGTGTTCTTGAATATTTGTTGTTATTCTTGTGTTTGAATGATTTTTACTTATGTGTGTTAATGTTTGTTTATGATTTTCACATATGTTAAATATATAAATGTTATAAAGTAAGTTAGTTATTGAATTAGAAGTATAAAAATCAAAAATCAAAAATCATAAACATATATACATATACACGGCCAAATTGATTTTAATGGACCAATTTTTAGTTTTAATTTTTCTAAATAACATATTATGATTAGTCTAGATAAAATAGACTTGCTATAAAAATTTGAGAAAATAAAACGATAATATGAAATTTGAGTTAAAAATGTTCATATGAAAAATATTAGAAGTTCTTCATATATTCAAGTGTTCTTCATTTATATAATTAGTTTGATTCATAATTTTTATAAGTTTTAGTATTTGTTGTTTTTAATTACTAGTTTGAATCACTTTAGCATAAACAAATTATTTAGTATATAACCACTTTAAGAGAAAATCCGATAAAATTACAAAACGAAAATAAATTGCTAGGTAGTATAAGGCCACGGTTTAGGGTCTATTTTTGACCTAAAATGAATTTGTCACTTTTTATTTTTATCACTTAAGTAATTAAAATAGTTAAAGTAATGAATTATTAATAAAAACAAAAAAAGAAATAAATGGCTAACATACTAAGACCACACGACATTTCCCTTATTTTTGGGTCAATTTTGGTCAAAATGAATTTATCACTTAGTCACTAGAATTGATTTATAAGTAGGATTATATTAGATTGTATAATGAGCCGTTAATAAAAAGAATCAACTAAACCGATAAAAATAAACGTTACACGTATTAAAATGAACTTTGTCGAGTGCTACTACCTATGCTTAAATTTGGATGTGGACATACGGACTATTTAAAATGAACTACGACAACCTCGCTAAAAATGGAAACCGCTTAAATGTTAGTTAAGTATATGACTAAATTTAACCGAGTTTTACTTTTAAAATGTTATTTAAAATCACCAAGTACAAAATGAACTTAACAACTTTGACATTAGAATTTTGTACTTAGATTATATCAAGTTTTTACTTCTGAATTATTATTTAAAATCACTAATTACAAAACGAACCTAACGACTTTAAAACTAGAATTTTACACTTAGTAAATAAAAAGCTTAGTTTTATTTTCTAAAATATCCTTAGTATAAAAAAATGTATAAGAGTATAAAAATACTAAGTATAAATAAAGTCAAATAATAAATACTAAGTATAAAGAAAATATAATAAAAATACTAAGTATAAAGAAAATAAAATAATAAATACTAAGTATAAGAATACATATACGTATAAAAATACGTATAAATACGAATACGTATAAAATACGAGGAATAGTAAATACGAGGAATAGGAAATACGATGAATAGTAAATCGATGAATAGTAAATACAATGAATAGTAAAATAATGAATAGTGCAAATATTCAAAATTTACCAACTGACTCAAAATAAATAATTTAGTTTTTCTATGCTTCTGTTTACTTGGAGAATCACTACACTAAAGTTTCATTATATAAAATTCGACGATATATTTATGTTTTAGAAGTAATATATGTTACGAGTGATCGAGAAAATAAGAAATTGAGAAAATAAGCTACTTGAATAAAATACTTGGATTGTTCGCCATGTTGCGACTTTTGATTTCAAAGTTAAACGAGGTAGCTGTCTATGGGGACTTGGGCTCCCTACCAGAGGTGCCCAAGGCTTATAACGATCTTGAGATCGCTATTCTAAGACGGTATATACAACCTCGTGGATGGGGCAACATTGATATTTCCGTGGGCCCATAGATGGTAATTGGAAACTCCACCACCCGGTACCCGCCTAAGGTGATAGTCGATTTTTAAATCGGTGATACCTTTTGAATAGCGAATACGTATGATCCTCGATTAGATGGTGTATGCATACATTAGACTCGGGATTTGGCTGTCCTTATCGCTTTAGGTATCCTTAGCCTGTCAGCCATGTCCAAGTTATGTTGGCCCTGTCGGCTTCTGCGCGGACGTCTAGTATGTCAGCCATGTCCAAGTTATGTTGGCCCTGTCTACTATAGCGCGTTTCTACGTCTGCATGCTTCCGCCTCGCTAATGAAGACTCATTTGTTATCACATGTTGAATGTATTTCCTTGTCTTGTTTGATTGAGTATTGTTTGATGACTTGAGTTTATGAGTGTTGGAATATGACTGCTGAGAATGATTATTTGAGAGTGTTGTACAATATGTGATTGAATGTATACTCATGTCTGAATAATCTTGATTTCTTTATGTGCTTTACCTGTCTACTTGCTAATCGTTTTTACTTATTTATTATTCATTATTTATACTGCATATTGCTTTAGAAATTGCATGTATCGAAAGAGTGTGCGGGAAAATGATGAGAGTTTAATGCAGGTACCCCGAGACTACCGCTATTGAATGCTGGGGATGGTTTACCTTTATTTTGTACTCCTTTTTGAGAGAATGTAATCGAATAACTACATTTATCTTAAACTCATATTATGTATATGGAGTTTGTAATACGATAACAAATGGTTTTGTAATATATAGACTTAATTAATTTTCCGCCTTAGTTTAATTAAAGTCACGAAAAACCAGGTTATTCTGATTGGTATCGTGAGTCGTCTTGCGTACCGTGAATGACTTAAAGTTATCTCACATAGCGGCGACACTGGGCCGTACATACATATTAATATATATGTCAGGCATAGACTTATAGGATCAAATAATGAATTAGAAATCTTAGATCGCTAAAATAAATAACTTAGATCACTTTAAAGTGTGAGGATGGGTAGAAACTTTAAGTACCGACCATACGCTAAAATCTTCTTAAATAAACGAGCTACTACCCTAAAATAAAATACGCTAACCACCGGAAGCTTGCTACTTCTTGATGTGGTGACTAAAACTAACAACTAGCCTAGAATATAAAATCGAATTAATAAACTTAACTCTCGAGAAGTGAAACGCTGAAGGAGTACCAGGCTATACGAAGTAGGGACATCTACTAAATCCTTAACCAAATTCACTAATAAAATCCTTAAACCCTTGTTAATCCTGTTTTCGTTCAATCAAAAATTTATATTCTCCTAATAGCCATTTTATTTCCGTTCAAACAATGTTTTTGTTGTTGTTTGACTCCTTTCCTTAAAATCCCTTGTAGATGTCATCAACCGGCGATTCACCAGTATGCGGAGACGGGAAGGGAAATCGTTCGATTAAGCAGCGCGCCCTACGTGCTTTCATGCCTGCACTTCCGGTTACTCCGGAGCTTGCATGGACTGACCCTGCCAGGATCGATGCTTACGGGATTTTCTTAGGAGATCCCCCGCGCACATTCGCAGGAGACCATGACACCTGCTGGTTTTGGTTATGCGAAATGGAGGCGAAGTTCGTTGAGGCGGGAGTTCACGAAGAGTGGAAAGTACGTTTAACCGAGAGGTTCCTCAGAGGTGAAGCTTTCCATTGGTGGTTTACAGTACGCCACCTGTCTACAGTTCGAGGGGGAAAGTTCCACGGGTGGAATTTCTTCAAATGCGGCCTCAGGATTGCATGCCGTGCCATTGCTCAGGGACACACCTTCGATGATGAGGAGGAGGTCAGCGATGCGGAGTCTTCAAACGGACTCTAGAGCCTTTTAGTCTTATGAACTACTAGTATGGATAACATTTTGTAAAATCTTTAGATTTTAACTACCTAACCTCAGTGATTCTATATGACACTATTAGGAGTCGTTATCCCTACCTGCTACTTTCGGTTATCTTTCTAGGAAATGTATTAGATGCACTTCGCTACCCTAAATTGATGTAACCAACTTTTACCTGTATTCTATAATATGCCTCTTTGAGAACTACTCAAATTCATACAGTTTAATACTTTCAGAATGGCTGCAAACGGTATTCCAGACAATGACCTTAATCAACAATTCCTCGAAGAGGAGGCAAGGAGAAGAGGCTTCGAGGACGCGATCGTTAAGATTGCTCAGAATGTCCATCAACATCAGGGTGGTAGTAATAATTAATCTGCATTCGAGAGGTTCTCAAAACACAGACCTCAACCATACTCAGGCTCCGTCAACCCTACCGTTCTGACTGAATGGATTGAAGAAATGGAGAAGCTGTTGGAGCTCAGTAAGACACCGCCTACAGAGAAGGTGAATGTGGTAGCTTACTACCTCAAGGGAGAAGCCAACAGCTGGTGGCGCTTGATCAGGTCCACCTTTCCCCTGAGGATATACAATTGGAGCGAGTTCAAACTGCTACTAGAGAACAAGTACTTCGGGGAAGAGCTAAGATGGGAGATGGAAGAGAAATTCAGGAACTTAGATCAAGGTGATATGTCTCTGCAGGCATACACCGAAAGGTATCAGGAGCTATCTAAGTTTGCTCCTAGAATATTAACTAACGAGGAGGAACTCGCAACTCGTTATGTAAGGGGCATGACTAATGATCTGAGGATAAACATGAGCGGGTTCAACTGTAAGAACTTTGCTGAGGCCTACGAAAAGGCAACAAGTATCTGGGCATCAATCCAGAAGGGTGAAGCTGAGGAGAAGAAGAAGAAGAAGAAAACGTTTGCGCCTCGCATGGCGAATGCCGACATACACAAGCCACTCTTTGGTCGCACGGGTTATCAGAATCAAGATAATCGCAATAGGAACCATAACAGGCCCCATTATCCTAACCATAACCCCACCCCAAACGTGGCAAGGAACAACCAACAACTTCTCGGGAATCCGCCTTTCCAAGCAAACCAGTGTCGTTTCTGCCGACAGCCGAATCACCCGGGGAAGCGTTGTGACGGAAAACCAGTAGTGTGTTTCTTCTGTAATGAAGTAGGACACAAGTCTAACGAATGCCCAAAGAAGGGTATTGTTGCTAAGGCAAATGCAGGGCCATTGCCCGCAGTAAAGGTTCAGGGACGTGTGTATGTCCTGACCGAGTATGAAGAGGGTGCTGACGATATTATCGATGTCGACGTCATCACCGGTAAATTTCTATTTAACCTCGTACCAGCACTTATTCTATCCGATTAGGGAGATTAATTATCTTTTAGTTCCTCCCAGAATTTATCAAACAATCCATCACACAAATTTCCTTCACGACCTCCTATATTTAAAATTCTTATCAATCTCTTAAATATATCCCTCTAAAAATTGTTTTCATACGTTTTCTATAAAAATACCCTTGACAATTTTTGCTTGTTCCGTCAAATCTTGTAACGTAATTTGAAACACTTTTGAAACTTCATGGTTCAAATTTTTCATTCCACTATTTCTAAAATCTTTGAAATTGTTTCATTTCTACTATTTCCTCTATTTTAGAAATATATACAAAATTTTATATTTCTACGTCATCCATTATTATAAATCTTCAATCTTACCCGAAATATGATTTATAACATTTTTGTTGCACCTAGTAACATTATAATAATAATTTTAAGAAAATGAGCTATATCAACTGGGTTATCCATAATTCTCTAAAATTTTAATTAACCATTCAACGATAACCAATAATTCTCTTAATTTCAATAAAGCTCACATTCTCCTCGTGACCACTACGACTTTTATCCATTTTCCCTAATTGCCGTTCTTTTCCAAAGGGCTATACATCTAAATTGAGTGGTCATTAAAAGTAACAATAATAATATTAGGTATATACGTTTAAAAATTCTTAAGGGGGTAGGATAATAATTTGACTATACCCCAACCTTAATTAAATTTTTAAAAGTTTTTACCGCAACCTATTTTAAGGTAAATTTTTATTCTGAAATTTAAATAAACGATTTTATTCTGAGAACACTTATTATTTTAATTTCATTTCAAATTGCATAAAACTTCTAGGCCTCTACCTTTTGTGAGCCTCATGGCGTCATTTTCAGAAATAACATTCTAGTAACATTTCTATATTTAATTAAATATCTCAGTAATAAAACAAACGCGATTTTGTTCTCCAACATTTCCACTCTATCCGACGTTCTTATATTAGCTAGGAACTCAAACTTTTCCAAAAAGGTCTTAATCCCTACAAAATCAAATGTTATTATCCAAATTTGTAAAATCTCGATATTCTCGCTAACTGCCTTGTTTGGCCTCGAGCAGTTATCCACCCTATCCAAGTTTCTGGATCTAAACTTTTCTTAGAGGGTAGGATTGTAACACCGTGTTTTTATAGCAAAATATTATGAAAGAATTTGATTCCTTAAATTAAATTCATCCTTTTTCCTTATAATAAAAATGCATTGAATTTTTCGCTAAACATGTAACACTCCATGTTAAGTTAAGCCTTTATAATTCTTAAATCATTAATTAAACATCCTCGCTCACTTATTTCCCTAACACATTATACTACAAGTTATTTTGCACCTAAATTAAAACCGTTTTGAATTACTTTGAATTTGAACTTTATTTTTACATTTTCAAACTCGATAAATCAAACAAAGAATCTACGACAATTTTCTCAACGACAAATTTTGTACGCAAATCGGGGTCAAACGTTGACCAAATGGCCAAGCCACCTAAATGTGATTAAGTCACCTAATCCTCTCTTAAATATACTTAATCATAATCCAAATCTAATTAAAGTAGTTTAAGCTTAATCATTTTCATTATTACTAACAAAACATATAATAATAATATCAAATTACTATTTCATTTTGATTTAACTAACACATTCACTAAAACTCGATATAATGAGTTACACTAAGCCTAAACTGGTAAACTTTTTGACGTTTGAGGATAATGATTTATTTCGATAACATTCAGCGAAAAAATTATATATTTCGATCGAATAAAATTTTAATTCAAAGTTACGAGGGGCTAGTACCCAATTTTCCTTTTGATTTCGTTTTGAAGTTTAGTTTCATTTTTATTTTCGATCTTACTTCCAAACATTATTCTAAGACTATATATTTCATTTCGAGACTTTTCACGTGCGCGCAAATCGAAAATTTGAAAAACGAAAATCGAGCCAAGTAGTACCACTTTGGCCGAGATATTAGGGACCTTTGGTCCAACTTATCTTCTTCTATTTTCTTCCTAACTTTACTCAACCATCTAATCTCTTACACCTCTAGTATAATTCATCATCATTTTCTAGCTTGAATTAAAATAAAGATTATATATTATTAACACATTAATGCATACTACATAAAATACAAAACTTACATTTACTACTACACATTACTACTACACGTTACAAACACAAACACCAAAAATATTCTTGGTCTTTGCTTGTCTTCCTTTTTCTTCTCTACTCTTACACATAATGCTACTACTTTAGTAAGTTGTCAAAGAACACTTACCATCCTATAATTGTCATCATCATTCTAGCTTGCTTAATTTAATGCTTTACACAACTTGATTGCACTCTTGCATTCACATTACATTACATTATATAAACTTACTACTAAAACAAAAACACAACTACTACTACTACTACATATCACACGTCCAAACTCACACACATACAACAAACATCTATTTTTCTTTCCTAAGTCTTTTCCTCTCTAAATAAAACTCATACTCAAGAGCTAGTAAGCATCTTCATCTTCTTCCTTGGTCATCCATGAAGATCTTCATCTTCTTCCTCCTTATTTTTCTTCTTAAACTTTTAAATTCTTGTTTTAAATTCACTAGAACACTTGTGTTCATTCTCCACTAATTAGTTTAGCAATCATCTCCTCTTTTAATCTTATAAATGAACATGAACATAAATCGAAATCATAAAAAAATTAAAACATCACCTAAACATAAAAATGAAACTACACTTCAAATTTTTAGTTTAACTAGTTTAGTTCTAAAATAAGTTACTAATTTATTTATTTCATTCTTATGTACCCATTCTAACCAAAGACGAGGAGCAAGGTGGAGGAGTCGATTTGAGCCAGTTTGATCATATCCTTGATCCCGACAACTGCTAGGACCTTTCTCATTAACCTAACTAAGGTGCTTCCCGCACACTTATGTGATAAGCGCCTCGTAATTGATTTATTGTTTTCCTAAATGATGTTGTGAGGCATGCATAGTTTATTTTATCACCTAGTGTTCATATGTTAAATTAGGAGACAAAAATCGAAAAATAATATTAGTGTAACCCATTAAACCCACAGCATAACCCTTGTTTTTGTCTAATTTTTCGTTTTAATTTTTGTAAATTGCATGCTTAAAATACTCATAATAAGGTGAACATGAAAATATAATTAATTTATGTTTAGGACTTAAAATGATTTAGTTATGAATTTTAAATGTTTTAAAGTGTTATGTGTGTTCTTGAATATTTGTTGTTATTCTTGTGTTTGAATGATTTTTACTTATGTGTGTTAATGTTTGTTTATGATTTTCACATATGTTAAATATATAAATGTTATAAAGTAAGTTAGTTATTGAATTAGAAGTATAAAAATCAAAAATCAAAAATCATAAACATATATACATATACACGGCCAAATTGATTTTTATGGACTAATTTTTAGTTTTAATTTTTCTAAATAACATAGTATGATTAGTCTAGATAAAATAGACTTGCTATAAAAATTTGAGAAAATAAAGCGATAATATGAAATTTGAGTTTAAAATGTTCATATGAAAGATATTAGAAGTTCCTCATATATTCATGTGTTCTTCATTTATATATTTAGATTGATTCATAATTTTTATAAGTTTTAGTATTTGTTGTTTTTAATTACTAGTTTGAATCACTTTAGCATAAACAAATTATTTTGTATATAAAAACTTTAAGTCAAAAACCGATAAAATTACAAAGCGAAAATAAATTGCTAGGTAGTATAAGGCCACGGTTTAGGGTCTATTTTTGACCTAAAATGAATTTGTCACTTTTTATTTTTATCACTTAAGTAATTAAAATAGTTAAAGTAATGAATTATTAATAAAAACAAAAAAAGAAATAAATGGCTAACATACTAAGACCACCACGACTTTTCCCTTATTTTTGGGTCAATTTTGTTCAAAATGAATTTATCACTTAGTCACTAGAATTGATTTATAAGTAGGATTATATTAGATTGTATAATGAGCCGTTAATAAAAAGAATCAACTAAACCGATAAAAATAAACGTTACACGTATTAAAATGAACTTTGTCGAGTGCTACTACCTATGCTTAAATTTGGATGTGGACATACGGACTATTTAAAATGAACAACGACAACCTCGCTAAAAATGGGAACCCCGTAAATGTTGGGTAAGTATATGACTAAATTTAACTTAGGAGTTTTACTTTTAAAATGTTATTTAAAATCACCAAGTACAAAATGAACTTAACAACTTTGACATTAGAATTTTGTACTTAGATTATATCGAGTTTTACTTCTGAATTATTATTTAAAATCACTAATTACAAAACGAACCTAACGACTTTAAAACTAGAATTTTACACTTAGTAAATAAAAAGCTTAGTTTTATTTTCTAAAATATCCTTAGTATAAAAAAATGTATAAGAGTATAAAAATACTAAGTATAAATAAAGTCAAATAATAAATACTAAGTATAAAGAAAATATAATAAAAATACTAAGTATAAAGAAAATAAAATAATAAATACTAAGTATAAGAATACATATACGTATAAAACTACGTATAAATACGAATACGTATAAAATACGAGGAATAGTAAATACGAGGAATAGTAAATACGATGAATAGTAAATACGATGAATAGTAAATACAATGAATAGTAAAATAATGAATAGTGCAAATATTCAAAATTTACCAACGGACTCAAAATAAATAATTTAGTTTTTCTATGCTTTCTGTTTACTTGGAGAACTGCTGTTACTAAAATTTCATTATATAAAGTTCGACGATATATTTATGTTTTAGAAGTAATATATGTTACGAGTGAACGAGAAAATAAGAAATTGAGAAAATAAGCTACTTGAATAAAATACTTGGATTGTTCGCCATGTTGCGACTTTTGATTTCAAAGTTAAACGAGGTAGCTGTCTATGGGGACTTGGGCTCCCTACCAGAGTTGCCCAAGGCTTATAACGATCTTGAGATTGCTATTCGGCACGGTATATACAACCTCAGGGATGGGGCAACATTGATATTTCCGTGGGCCCATAGATGGTAATTGGAAACTCGGCCCAAAGTACCCGTCTAAGGTGATAGTCGTATTTTCCGTCGGTGATACCTTTTGAATAGCGAATCGTATGATCCTCGATTAGATGGTGTATGCATACATTAGACTCGGGATTTGGCTGTCCTTATCGCTTTAGGTATCCTTAGCCCATCGACCATGTCAAGTTATGTTGGCCACTGTCGACCTGTAGCGGACGTCTAGTA
Source organism: Dianthus caryophyllus (assembly GCA_023091065.1). NCBI lineage: Eukaryota > Viridiplantae > Streptophyta > Magnoliopsida > Caryophyllales > Caryophyllaceae > Dianthus > Dianthus caryophyllus. The sequence goes on from CM041520.1 coordinate 8,851,917, forward strand.
TGTCGACCATGTCCAAGTTATGTTGGCCCCGCTTACTATATAGCGCGTTTTACGTCTGCGTGCATGCTTCCGCCGCTAATGAAGACTCATTTGTTATCACATGTTGAATGTATTTCCTTGTCTTGTTTGATTGAGTATTGTTTGATGACTTGAGTTTATGAGTGTTGGAATATGATGCACGAGAATGATTATTTGAGAGTGTTGTACAATATGTGATTGAATGTATACTCATGTCCGAATAATCTTGATTTCTTTATGTGCTTTACACTGCCTACTTGCTAATCGTTTTACTTATTTATTATTCATTATTTATCTTGCATATTGCTTTAGAAATTGCATGTATCGAAAGAGTGTCTTGAGGAAAATGATGAGAGTTTAATGCAGTACCAAGACTACCGCTATTGAATGCTGGGGATGGTTTACCTTTATTTTGTACTCCTTTTTGAGAGAATGTAATCGAATAACTCTGTTTATCTTAAACTCATATTATGTATATGGAGTTTGTAATACGATAACAGCTGGTTTTGTAATATATAGACTTAATTAATTTTCCGCCTTAGTTTAATTAAAGTCACGAAAAACCAGGTTGTTACAAGCTGGGTATGGTTTCCTACCGTTCTCTTTCTCTACGTTGGGGGAGCTGGATTCGGAGGCCGTAGCTTTGCTCATGCGGATTCAAAACTTCTCTGCCTCCCATGACGTAGGGGCTCGGATGTCCGCTTACATTTTTGTTAGACTTTGCTTTGCTGTAGCGATGGGGGTGGGGGCCTAGATTGTTTCTCGGCTCCCCACCAATTTCATGTAAACTGTGTTTATATATCAATAATAACTGCGTTTTTTTATAATAATAATAATAATAATAATAATAATAATAATAATAATAATAATAATAATAATAATAATAATAATAATAATAATAATAATCAAGGCCAAGATGGAGATGGGGTTCAGAGCAGGTCATTGGGGTGGCAGTGCAGCAGACTATACCATCAAGAGTGGGTATGAATGGCTTGGATCTGAGGCTACAACACTTAGATGGACCAAAGTAATTTGGTCGAGGCTTACAATACCTAAACATTCATTTATCACATGGCTTGGGATGAAAGGTAGGTTGTATACTTTTGAGAGAATGAAGAAGTTTGGCTGTCAAGGGAGGGATAGTTGCGTTTTATGTTTGGAGACAGAGGAAACCAGTGAGCACCTGTTTTTTGATTGCATATTCTGACGAAGATGGTGGGGCCCAGTACTGACATTATTTGAGATTGGAGATTGTTGGTATGATGGATTGGCAGGAGATGATATACAAGAGGGGAGTATCAACCTTGCAGCGTCAGTGTTTGTTTGCCGTATGGTGTGCCTTGATATACTCGATCTGGAACGCTAGGAATGTGTGTTACAAACTTGACAAGGTAGTACGGCCGGAGATTCAATTTTGTCAGCTGAAAAGTGATGTAAGTAGAAGAATTAAGTCCATGGTAGATAATCTAAAGCTTAGTGATCGAGTTTGGATTGATACTATTGTATAGGAAAGGAAAATGATGAACAAATGAGGATATGTAACTATGTAAATTGTTTGTCGGCGGAAGATTTGTGATGGTCATTACTCTGCTGCGGTTCGGGTGCTTTCTTCTTCCGGCGTTGCCCCCTATTCGGCAGCTACCGTAGTGGCTTTGCGGGACAAGCACCCGGGGGCCCCTTCCCCGTCTCTGCCGCCTTTGCCTGTGGACAATCATCCTCTTGCTGTTTCTTCGGCTGTGGTTGTTGATATGATTCGTGGTTTCCCCCGGGGCACTTCGTGTGGGAGAGATGGACTTCGGGCCCAACACCTGCTTGATTGTTTGAGTGGCGCGGCCGTGGCTGTTTCGGATGATTTGACCGCTTCTATTACTAGGGTGGTTAATCTTTTTCTTGAGGGCCGTTGCCCGTTCGTGTTAGGGGAGTTCATCGCTAGTGCGCCCCTCACGCCGCTCATCAAACCAGGTGGTGGTGTCCGCCCTATCGCTGTTGGCACTATTTGGAGGCGTCTTGTCTCCAAGGTTGGTGCTTCTATGGTTGGTCCGTCTGCAATGCGGTTATTTTTACGGGCTTGATTTGGGGTTGGGGTGTCCGGTGGAGGAGAGGCTATTGCATGCCTTGAGCCAGGCTCGTCGAGGCCGGGGTGGCGAGGTAGGGCTTTATCTTTGCTAGTCGATTTCCAGAATGCTTTTAACCTCGTCAATCGCGAGACTATGTTGCTGGAAGTTCGTCGTCGCTGCCCGAGCCTTTCACCTTGGGTTGAGTTTTGCTACTCCAACCCTGCCCGTCTTTATTATGGGGAGCACAGTTTGTGGTCCTATAGCGGGGTGCAGCAGGGTGACCCTCTTGGCCCTCTGCTCTTTGCCTTGGTTTTGCAGCCCCTAGTGTGCAGGATCAAGGACTCGTTTGATTTGTGTTTTCATGCGTGGTATCTGGACGACGGGACCATCGTCGGGGACACTCTGGTCGTAGGGGAGGTCCTGGATATGATTATGCAGGACGGGCCTCGGTTTGGTCTGCACCTCAATATTTCTAAGACGGAGGTTTTTTGGCCTGTTGAGGACCCTCGGAGTCGGCTTCCTGGTGTCTTTCCTCCCTCTATTTCTAGGCCTCTGCGGGGTGTTTCTGTTTTGGGTGGGCCCGTGAGTTCTTGTTCTGTTTTTGGCCGCGCGGTTGTGGAGAAGAGAGTGGCTAAGACCATTGCGCTTATGGACTTGGTTGCGAGGATCGAGGACCCACAAAGGTGAGTTGCTTTTATTGCGGGCTTGTCTTGGTATTTCTAAGCTCTATTTTGCTCTTCGCACTGTTCGCCGCAAGTCTTTGGGATGACCCATCTGTTTGTTTGATCATTGACTGCGTTCGGCTTGGGCGTATTAGTCACTGCGTCAGGACCTGGTTTTGGGGATTGGCAGTGGCGCCTTGCTACATTCCCTTTCCGGCTTGGCGGGCTTGGTGTTTATGCTGCGGCGGACGCTCTGCATTATGCTTTCTTGGCTTCGTTGGCGGCTCTTTGGGTTGCGAGCTACCCTCCTTGACCAACCGGGCATTATTCTTTGATGGCGGCTTTGATCACGCCCTGCGGGTGTTTGTGGACACTACAGGATCTGCTTTCCCGCGTAACTCTAGTGAAATCGCTGCCACCAAACTTATGAAGAAATTGGCAGATATATATTTTGCGAAGGTTGCTGCGTCTGCGGAATCTGTTTTCACTTTGACCCCGCGACAGGTTATGTTGTGGCGGTCTCAGCAGGGTGCCCACTCGTGTGATTGGTTGCGAGCGGTGCCTATTTCTGGGTTAGGGCAGACTATGAATGGGCGGACTTTCCGGTGTGTGCTTGGTTATCGGTTGGGCGTCCCGCTTTTCACGATCTCTAGGCCGTGCCCTGCCTGCTCTCGTTTGGCTCCCGACGATGTTTTTGGGGATCATGCGGTCTCTGTCTCTTGCATCAGTGGGGTTAAGCATCGCCATAACCTTGTCCAGGACACCTTGTTGGACATTTGCTTTCGTCTTGGCATTTTAATTTGGTAAGGAGGTGAGTATTGGGTGGTTGTGGACATGGGTGGGTCTCTTCGTCCTGCCAGATTTCTTCTTTGTTTTCATGGGATGAGGCGGGACGTCTGCGTTGATCGGCCGGAGTGCGTCCCCTTGACTCGATCATTTATGGCGAAGTTTGAGCCTGGGCGGGTTGTGGTTGATGCTTCCCGCCGTAAATGTGCTAAGTACAGGGGTTTATGCACGCTACCGTTACGGTTTCTGCCTTTCTCTTCTCTTCTTTGGGAGAGTGGACTCGGAGGTGTGGCGTTCTTTGAAGCGGATACAAAAATTCTCTGCGTCCCATGATGTAGGGGCTCGTGTAGCCGCGTACATATTTACTAGACTTAGCTTTGCGATAGCAAAGGGGGTGGGGGCCCAGATTGTATCTCGGCTCCCCACCAATTTTGTGTAACCGCTGTATAAATTTCTTTCTTTTTAATAAAAGCTACGCGTTATAATAAAAAAAAAAAAAAAAAAAAAATAATAATAATAATAATAATAATAATAATAATAATAATAATAATAATAATAATAATAATAATAATAATTCAATGAAGTATGAGTTTTGAAATGAAGAACAAAATGAGTGAAATAAGACTTTCCCTTTATTGAATTTGTTTTATTGATTAAAAAAAATATATTTTAACCAGTTTTTCCGGTAGTAGGTTACCAGGGATTATTTTGAGAAGATAAGTATAATAGTTTTGATTATTGCAGAATTAATAATCGTTTGGTTTATTAGGAGAAGAAGAGGTATAGTTTGGATTATTCCTGTTAAATTTCTCAAAAATAAGTGTGGTATAGTGGAAAGGATGTCATATTTTTGTTTTTGTGTGCATGAGTTTGAATCCTACCATACTCATTATTGCTTTTTTTCATTAATTGGTAAAAGGTACAATTTACTAAACACAATTTCCAAATTTATTAAATATTTTCCATTTTTTTTATACTTTATTTGGGCATTAGTCAATATCAAATGAATTTTATTTATTCAAAATTTCTATGGAACGAAAAAAAAATCATACATTGTATAATTAATGTATTTTTTTCTTTTTCGCAGAAATGTACTCCGTATTTACTTAAAAATTTCAGAATATATTTCGTGAAACACTTTGACCCAATAAATATACATGTTAACATTAGAAATTAATATTTAATTGTTTTTTTAGTTATTTACGGTCGAATTTTTTACGATCGACGTCGAAAAAATTATGGAACAAAACAAGAAAAAAATATGACAAATCATATGGCTCCCAATTTTATACCCCGCATTTGATTTGAACTAAAAAATCTACATAAACATCAGACATAAAGTTAAATATCGCATATCTTAGGGCCTCTTACAAAAGTTTGCACAGGGCCTCCGAAGTTTTTGAGACGGCCCTGAAAATAACAATTCCTCACCTAGGTTTCCACCTTTCTTTTCTCCATTTTTTTTATTAGTTTAGTGATTAATTAAATCAAATGTAATTTATTTTTAAGTTTTTTTAATTGATAATAATATATATCAAAAGATCTAAGACAACAAATAATAAAGCGACACGTGGCAGATGTTAGATTTATTCTTTATCTTTTTTTTTTTTAATTCTCTATAAAATGAACTCAAATTTCATATTATTTGAATCATTCTACATTTGTTTATCTTTTATTAGGAAAAAATCAAGTAAAAAAAATCACAAACTGTGCAAAAAATTGTGACTGATAATAATCAGAATGTTTTCACCACCTTATTAGATTTTGATGAATATCAAAATTTATCACAAAATCAAGTATTGGAAATTCATATCCACCAATATTTGAAAATCATGATAATAACAATTATTCAAATTTTTGGCCCACTAATAATATATCTTTTGAGCCTTCTCAAATAAATGTTTCTGTTCATTAGTCTCAATAAAAAAAACAAAAAAAAAAAGAATTAATATCGACATCTAAGAATTGACGACTAATGGAAGACGCGACATTAATGTCTGCTTGGATTATCGTAAGCACAAATACGATACACGGAAAAAATAATCAGGCGCACATTTTATGGAAAAAGGTGTAGGAATTGTATGAAGAAGCACGATGTGAAAATTCGGGAGAAATTGGTTCTAGAAACCCAGGTTTAGATAAACGTTCAATTCGTATGTAAAAATATTAAGAAAATTATGTGTAATTATTAAAGGTGAGGTATATAAAAATATTGATAAAATAATGTGAACCTATGTTTAGACCTAATATTATTGTGTTGGTAAAATGAGAGGTAGGTTTGATGATAAAGGTAAAGAGTTGAAAAAAATAATATTTTAATGCAAAAGGTAGGTGAAAAGGTACCTACCACTACTACGGGTAGTCTTACAAAAACCCCAATGGGATGGTCTCAAACATAACAAGGGTGATCGAACTGATCGATCTACATTATACAGAGTAGTACCTATCAACACATAATTACAGGTGATGTCGAGGCTATCTGAATGTCATCGCACATTACATTATGTAATTATGTAAACACGACAGAATCCGATAACTTAGTATTGCCCGCCATTGAACAACTTCTCGGGTCTTCATGACAATTCGGCTAACATTGATGCCTTAGAACTCCATCACTCACAAGAGCGAAACTCGCACATGTTCAGACGCCTTTGAAAATGTTGGCAACTTAAAACAGAACTCATCCCATTGCTCAGTTGACAGCACGGACTCCTATGACGATGATTTATTGTCAGTCTTATAACAAATCACTAACTCGGAAAGGGCAGAAGCATCCCTGAGTAGAGTGTTGATCAGGCGAACAAAAGTTGGATACGAGCACATTGAGACGTTGCTGATGACGACTCCTTTAAGAGAGTTCGAGCAACAGTCTTCGTCGTCCATACTGTAGTTAACGAGTTCTGACTCAAAAGGCTGCAACACCAGAACAAGGAACGAAAAATTTGCAGCAGGTTAGTAGAAAATATATCTTTGGTGTCGATTTTGATATTTCAGCACGTAAGTTCAATGAAGGTACCTTAACAAAATCACTGTGCCAGGCAGTAACATCTATCACAAGTTCCTCCAAGTACGGTGAATTTCTAAGAAGACGACATAGTCCAGGGATGTGCTTCTCTGTTAACCACATACGAAGCTCAACCCGCTTCCAATAAGTCGACAATTTTGGAAGGTGCTTGAGCATACAGTAAAAGAGCACCTGAAAAGTACACAATCACAAACTTCAATATTCACAAATACACTCCAAAAGAACGGTAAAAATGTCAGTTGCGTCACAGAGATGTCTTACTGTGACAAATTCACATGAAAACGAGACGGTTTTAGCAGATAAAACCGGCTTTAAAGCAGCCATAAATTGTTCAAACTCTTTGAACTCCAAATTTTGAGAGTGAAGATTGAAGGTGACGTCAACAAGAGACGAAAGATCTTGAATTTCGATACAAGTGACCTTCCCAGTGAAATGAAACGACCTCAAATTTGGGCAGTTGATTATAGGCCCATAATAGTAACCAAGAGAAGTATCAAGTATGAGTTTCTCGACATTCGAAGCATCAATTCTCAGGTTATCCAAAGTAGAATTATAAATCTCTACTTCCTGCAACAAAGGGCACCCTCGAACGATTTACTGATATATAGAGTCGCTAATCTCAACATAAAAAAGCCTCAAGACACGTAACACGCTCATTTGAAAGCGGGTTTGGAGCTTCATCTCGAGAATTTCCAACTTCAGCTCGCAATCTCAGTAAAAGGTAACTTGTACATTAACTCATCAGGTTCCACCATACCTACGCAAAATTCGAGAACTTCCACATCTTTTCTAAAAGCAAAATCAATCCAGGAATCGAGTTCAGTGGTGAGATTTAGCTTGTCTATGTCTGAGTAGTAGGTGTCATTGGTAAGAAACCGAAACCTGGTGATTTTGGAGTTCCTGTGACGCGACAACACATTACGTACTGTAAAATGGTGAGCATGGAGCTCCAATGGAGATTTGAGACGCCATTGATGAAGATTACAAAGCTTGAAAGAGATGAATTTCAGAGAAAAATATGAAGAACAAAGCTAAATAAAAGTTGTGATTATATTGAATTAAATTAATTATGTACAACTGATGGAACCTATTTATAGAGTATGTACAAAGCTTCAACAACCTAATAACTGCCCTAACAAACTCGTAACAGAATTGGAAGTTAGTTACAACAGAAATTGGAGGTTGTTACAATAACAGAGCACAACAAAAACAGAGTATGACGAGGATGATGATGAGCGCGTGTGATGAGCACAACAAATCTAATGTACTGCTCTTATTACAAGTGGAACAACTATGACAAAAACTCTTAGGACAAACTTGTGCAGAGGATGCAGCCTTATGACAAATCTTGTATAACCCTTCTTCTAACAGTCCAAAAGCCAGGTTTCTCTTAGAAAGAGGGTCCTGAATAACACATTTGTCATCATCTGTCCTCAAATCTAGGTTTCTTACCATCTTTCTTCCATGAATTCCAGGTGTTTCTACCACTGAATCTTCCCACTAAATTTGCAGAAGGACCTTCATGTATCATAGATGCCATCAATGCATTCATATTCTGTGGATTATGAATAACAACAGCAACATTCTTCTGACTTTCTATCTGACAGACGATTGAATAACACTTCTGAGCATTTGGAAATGGTTCCATGGATAAGATTGAAGTCCTCAGACTATCATACACATCATTAAGACCCATCAAAAACATCATGACTTTGTCTTTGTTAGCCTTTTCAAGAGAATCCTTCAGATTATTACAGGTGCATTGTTCCATTATACCACATGTACACACAGGAATTCCTTCAATTTCATCAATATCATCCTAATATTTCTTCAATGTGGTGAAGTACTCAGGAACTGACATGTTTTCTTGAGTAACATTCCTCAATTCCTTCTTCAATTGATACAAGAGAGGTCCATTGGATTGACCATAAGTTTCAACAATTTCTGACCAAAGTTGCTTCGTCGTTTTAGCAGACATGAATCCTTCTCTTATTGTAGAACTTAGTGAATTGAGAATCCAGCATTTCACCTGTAACAACCTGGTTTTTAGTCGACTTTAATTACTAAGGCGGAAATTAATTAAGTCTTAAACCAGCGTCATTAATTATACATAAACCCAAAATATTACATCATCGTTCAAGAGTTGAATTAAACAACTCTAAATACGGAAGTTAAAAGAGTAAAGTGTTATACATTACAAATCTCTCAAAAACAACTGAAAGTAAAGCAATAAAAACGTCTCGTGGCCCCATCAAAATCCAAATTTCCTACCACGATTATCCGCACAATAAATCGATGGGGGTGCCATTGAGCGATGCTGACTAGCTATGCTCATACTTATCCTCGATTTCAATTACTTTGGTTTATTACTATCGCTTTATAACTATAACATTATGATAAAAACATAAACATGCTTATTTACATATAGCATATAAAGACGTATAAGTCATAATAAGCATGCGGTTTAAAGCGATAAATCATATAAGCATGATATTCAGTTATGAAGGCAAATAACATATAATAGCATAGCAATAGTATCACAATAATTCAACAGGATTCCAAAGCGATATCAGATCGCAAACAAACATACGTATTGAAACATTCACGTCATGCAGACTCGATTCAATTCAGAAAGTTGTGGTCTTTAGTTTTCGAAGATGGTACACACTCATTCTCATTTAATCAAACATCAAACAACACATACTGCTTACGAGCCTGACCACTGAGTAGGCTATTGTACTCTAGTCGCTTGCATCTCACTACCATAGTGCAGCAACTTACTCGACTCGTAAACCACGTCGAATACTATAGTACTTGCATCTCATCTTCTAGTGTTCGAAATGATTCGAACTTTAGATACAATCCCGTCAAGTAATCTTTACGCAGGGTAAGAACGAATGTAAGTGTCGCGCCCACTAAGAACGAAACACGGCAAGGAGACAGAACCGCAAGATGCACTAAGCATATAATGTCACGGTGGCCCTGGTAACTTTAGCGAAATAGAGGAATAAAACCCTAGTCTAGTATGCATACACTAATATCCACTTTAAGAATAGGCTATGCTAATCATAGAGCACCTTAACTCTGGATAAAACGACTATTTCCTAAAGCCTGACCCACTAAGAGTTGGCATATTCATTATCTTGTACGGCAATGGCGTCCGCCACAAGACTATCTTAACCCCACTTCACTTACGATTGCCGTTTTCATATCTGAGGCTCAAGCGTTTGACCTTTTATTTAACTTACTCAAGATTTATTATTTATTTGATATTACATATCACATGTTACTAGACTCTCCTAATCTCAGCGTCAAACGTTTAAGTATTTTATTTGGTTGGATATGATCACATAACACGTTTGTTTATTATTTGAAGTGTTGTTAATTATTAACGTTTTTAAGTTTCTATATTGAAACGTTTATTAGTATGTCCAATTTTATTTAAGTGTTTTTCAAACACTTCAAGTCATTTACTTATTCATTTTAAATTTTCTATACTTAATAAATTTTTAATTATTTACAATATTTCATATTTTGGCAATTGAAATCTCTTTGAATTTGAGACGTAACTTGTTTTACAAGTTTCGTAAATTTTTCACTATTCATTTTTCACTATTCAATTGACACTATTCATCGGTCACTATTCATCGTATTTTATACGTATTTTTATACGTATTCGTATTTTTATACTTCGTATTTCATACGTATTCGTATTTTTATACTTCGTATTTTATACGTATTTTTATACGTATTCGTATTTTTATACTTCGTATTTTTAAATGTATTTTTATACTTATACGTAATCTTATACTTTTATGTATTTTTATATTTATACGTATTTTTATACTTAAGATATTTTAGGTATTAAAACTAAACCTTTTTACTTACTAAGTACAAATTTCTAGTTTCAAAGTCGTTAGGTTCGTTTTGTATTTAGTGATTTGTGAAAATATTTTAAAAGTCTAGTTTTAAAAATGTTAAGTTCGGTTTGTAAAAAGTGATCAATGATATTTATTTTAAAACGAGACTCAGTTAAATTTAGTCGTCTATTTACTAAAGTTAGTGATTTTCATTTTAAAATAATAGTATCGTGGATGACTCATTTTAGTCCGTATGTCCAAGTTCAACAGTCCAAAATGCTAAGTCAGTAGCACACGATTTAGTTCATTTTAATAACTGTTACTCATTTTTATCGGTTTAATATATTTTATTTATAACGAAATCGGTTTATACTAAAATTCAATTCTAATTACTATTTAACTTTAGTGACTTAGTGATAATTTCATTTTGACCAAATTTAGTCCATTTTAAAGTGGGTATGTCGTGTGGTTTAATATACATGTCAAAATTGATTTATTTCTTTTAATTTCTTAATTCAATTTATTAACTACTAATTTAATTATTTCAACATTAAACTAAAAAGTGATAAAAATAAATTTTAACCTAAAATATATAGAAATGCCGTGAGTAGTAGTGTAGTGTTCTAAAATTTCATTATTCAATTTTTATCGGTTTTTAGTTTAAAATCTTTATATTTTAATTATTCTAATTATACTAAAACGATTTAAACTAAAATGAAATCTTACTAAAAAATTCATTTATATTTATGAATAGTGTTTTTCAACACTTTAAATTTCTAACTTTTTAAACTTAATGATTTAACTAGTTTAGTTTATATAGTTATTAATATAATTACTTGTTAGTTAAATAAAACAATAAATATAACAAACATAAAAATAATAAGAATCAAAATGAGCTAAAATGAAGAACATCAACATGGAGATTTCAAGAACACATATGAAGATCAAAATAAAGCTCAAGAACACCATTTTCGATTTTAACAACTTATAATTTATTTTCCTAATTTAATTTTTTTCACATGATAACATCCATTTTAACTAACTTAACACAACATATTATTTACAAAAATTAAAAGTGAAAATATGTCAAAAAAAAAATAGGGAAATGCCGAGTGGAATTATACACACATATACAAATTTTATTTTCGATTTTAATCACTTTAAACTCATTGTTAAAACTTAACATAATTTTTATATATAACAACAACATAACTAAAACATAACTAAACATAAAAATCATATGAATCATAATTAAAAATGCTCAAAATTAATTTAACTAAACATATGAACAATTTACTACACATTAACTATTAGCAAAAATACTTATTTATTATCATTTTATTATACTTCACATAACAAACACATACACATAAATGATGTTTAACATATTTTGAACATAAAAATCATACTTATAAAATCATAATAAAAATCAAATTAATTTACAAAGAGGTTAAAACAAGACAAAGCTAGTCACCTTAAATAGGATGTTAATCGTCGAGGATCTAAAATAAATTTTAGATCGGAATTTCTTCACCCATATCACCCAAGTTATTCACCCAAATAATCCAAGTAATTAGCTCCTAATATACCCACTAATGAACTTAGAACACTTAGGAATTATTAAGATAATATTATAGGTTTTATTTAAGTGATTTTGGAAAGAAAAAGAAAGAAAATAAAGAGAGCAAAGATGGTGGAAGTGCACGACATAAAGGAAGGAAATGATGTTCATTTTTCACTTGTACAAATTGTAGGATAAGTTAGTAAAGTTTTAGGTTAAGTAATTTTAGTAGATAAGCTTTAGTTTTATTAGTAAATAAAGTTTTATTTAAATGAATTTAGGTGACACATAAATCAAGTGGCACACTTGGCTCTTTAGGAAGGTTCCAAATGATATTTTTTTCAAAAATTTTTTTTCACGAAATCAATCAGTTTTAAAAAGTCGGGTGTCAAAAGCGATAAAAGTTAATGGGTGCGCGTTTGACGATTTTTCGAAATATTTCTACTTTAATATTTTAAGACTAAAATGTTTTATTTACTATTAAAGAAAATATTTAAAAGTGATGGAAATGAAAATGGTAGTATTAAAGTAGTAGTATCGTATTTGTATAAGTATTTTTATTAAAGGTATAAACTTTAAATTTAAATAAAAAGAAAATAAAAGTGATGATGATAAAAATAAAGGTGTAAGTAAATGTGTAAGAAAATGGAAGAGGATAAAATTTGACTTTGGTGTTCAAAAGTCAAAAGTCAAATTTTCGGGATCGATTATCGTTTTCGAAATTTTCGATTTGCGCGATCGCAGAAAGTCTCAAAATAAAGGATATGATCTTAAAATAGTGTTTTGAAATAAAATCGAAATTAAAAATAAAAATAATTTTCGAAAGGGTATTAAAACAAAAATCGGATCCTAATCCTCGAAATTTTGAATAAAAATTTCCTAGGTCGAAATACTTATTCTTTTCGTTGAATGTTTTAGATTTAAAGATTTATATTCAAACGTCAAAACTTTAATCAATTTAAATTAGTTGTGACTTCAAATTTCGACAATTTAGAAAAAAGCTAGTTTAATAGAAATGAAATAGTAATTAGATTTTAATAAAATATGATTTATTAAAAATAATCAAAATGATTATATTTTCATTAAATGTGATGTTAAGTTTGCTTTTCCAAAATTAAAAAGAAAGTGGAAGAGGATAAGATGCTTGATTTTTTATTTGCGTGTTTGAAATTGTTGCCCGAATTTCAGAGACGGGAAAAGTATAAGGGTTCATTTTTATTTGAAAATGAAAAATGTTTGAAATTGAATTTTATAAATAAAAGGTTTTACATATATTTTTATGAATAGTAAACATAACTTAACATTTTTGAAATTTAAAAGGCGATATAAATTTTGTGTTGATTTTTATGAAATTTTAAAATGTGTTTATTTTTCAATTCTAAAGATGATACAATAAACTTTATTTTTCAAAATTTTAAATTTAGACTTGAGGAATTTTAGTATTATTTGGCGAAAAAAATTCAGACACATTTTTATTATGAGGAAAAAGGATGAATTTAATTTAAGTAATTAAATTCTTTTATCATATTGTGTTAAAATAACACGGGGTGTTACATCACCATACTATCTACTCTTCGCCATTGTTGAAACCTTGGAGAAGTAATCGCAGGCATGGTGACTTTACCAGTGAGAAATCCTTCTTTGTTCTTTGAATCCAAAGCCATATGAATTCCTCTACTCCAGTTAATGAAACCTTTTCCTTCGAACAAACTGTTCACGAGCATCATTCCTGGAGAATCTGAAGCTGAAAGATACAATTCGTCGTCGTATGGACTTTGAACTGAATTTTCTGATCGAGCTGAATTAACTTGAGTTTCAGTGTTTAATCCTGTGTCTGATGTTTGCATTTTTGTAATTAGAAAAGAAATTGAAGAAGAATTGATTTAATTTTGTGTTTTAATCGAAAAATGAAGATTTGAAATCAAAATTTCTAGAAAATTGACGAGAAATTGAAAATTAGGGTTTGTGATTTGGGGAAAACGCAAGCCAAATTACAATAGCACAGAAGCAGGTTAAACCTGCTCTGATACCATGTAAAATGGTGAGCATGGAGCTCCAATGGAGATTTGAGACGCCATTGATGAAGATTACAAAGCTTGAAAGAGATGAATTTCAGAGAAAAATATGAAGAATAAAGCTAAATAAAAGTTGTGATTATATTGAATTAAATTAATTATGTACAACTGATGGAACCTATTTATAGAGTATGTACAAAGATTCAACAACCTAATAAGTGCGCTAACAAACTCGTAACAGAATTGCAAGTTAGTTACAACAGAAATTGGAGGTTGTTACAATAACAGAGCACAACAAAAACAGAGTATGACGAGGATGATGATGAGCGCGTGTGATGACTTTGCTTCGTTGCTGATCTGCTACTCACTATCATTTCTACACGTACAAAGACAAAGAACGCCATATTCAATGACGACCAATCATTATCATCACTGGAGTTAACCTCATCAGGTGATTTGTTATACCAGATGTCAAAACACGACTCATTAAAATCGAGGTTTGGAAGAAAAATCCAGAGGGTGCCAAAGCGCTTAATTAACATGGTTTGTACAGCGTCGACAGTGGGCAGGAATGAAAGGATGTGGACGAGAATATGGTCGGGTAGTTCAGATAACCTATCTAAAACTACGCCTTTTCGATCCATGATCTGTAACATCAAATTATCAAACTGTTAGTGAAAATTTATCATTCTATACAACCTGGTTAATTTAAATTGCGCCTTTAGGGCGGGCCTAGGTAGAACTAAAGGGTAACAACCGCCACCCCATACAAAGGAAATAATCATAATATTTAACATCCCGCTACCCAATACAAAGAAAAAAAAATAATCAAAAAGTTGTTGTTCGTATTGATAGAAAGCTGCTAGGTCCGCACCTGCCCGCCTTATCGTAAAATTAAGTGGACTCATGCAAACAATTGGATAGATAGCATTGATGATGAAAATGGGATTACAATAACCACAACATTATACAGAGAATTAATTAGAAAGAAAGGTTATTATAATAAAAGGAGCAACTGACCTGTGTAAGTTAGTTGTCGAGGAACTTTTTTCTGATGGACTAAAGAATGGCAATATTATTTGTATTTATAGTGGATTTAATAGTGGAAAATGTAAAGCATTTTGTGCTGTCTAGTAGAGTACTAGATACACTACTACTATGAGTGTGCCGAAGAAGGAATTCATAAGACTATCTTTATCCACAGACTCATCTTTAAACTTCAGACTCTGCCACCTCAGCTTTCCACTAACTTTTCATTTTCCAGACTCAGACTCATACACTCTCAGACTCACTAAAAAAAAATACACTTTATTCACAAACTCATTTCAGATTTTGCCACCTCAACTTTTCACTTTATTTTACTTATTTTTATTTCATTTCTTCAATATCTACATTTATTTTATTATAATTATTTTTCGCTTATATAAATCGGACATTAAATAAACCTTCTAACTTATTTTTTTAACACAAATTCTCATATGAAACGGGTAACCCGTTTCATATGAGAAACGGGTCAAATATGTGGCAAAAAGACAAAGGACAAGTGGGGAAGAAAGATGTCTCCCCCACTTGTCCTTTCTGCCTTTCGCCACATATTCATTTGCTTTCTCATATAAACCACTACCCGCTTCATACAGGATTTACACTTTTTTAATTATCGACATATTTGTATATTTAAAATTATATTACTAACTAAAACCCGACAATTTTCAATTTACAATAACAATTTTTTTATGTTACACACACTACGTATTACTTAATAAATTAAATTTAATAATTTAAATTTCATTATATTTTAATTAATTGGTTAAGTAGATTTTTATCTTATATATAAATAAAGTAATAAATAATATTCTTTTATCTATTTATTATCTATATTAATAAAATATTGTATCAAACACTATTCACTAGTCTTAAAGTGAGTCTTGGAAATCCAAGACTCTTCCTCAGACTCAGACTCACCTAAGCCACTTTATTGACATACTCCTTCCCAAAAAGCAATAGTCTCAACTTGAGACTCCCCTCAAACTCCCCCTCAAACCCCCGTTAAAGATAGTCTAAGATTAGAATAGGTGAAATGACCTACTCCGGGTCAACCCGGGCCCTACTACCTTTACTGGACTTGACCGGGTTGTCTAACGAATGATACACATTGGTGCTTTTATTCAAAACTCAAAAAAAAATGCAAAGTTGAGAATTGAAAAAAAGTTAGCTACATCGGTAAAAGTAGTGTATGAAAGTCAAAAATTGAAATGAAAATTTTAACTGCATGAAAATGAAAAAAAGCTGCAACATTTAGTGGGTGTGAGTCCACTATGTACTTGCATCAACTATCTCATGAAATAAAAGAAAATATATATATGAGTAAAATATTAATGTGAATAATGTGGGGTATGATAAATAATGAAAAAGAAAAAAAAATGAAACTTTATGGATGTAGGTGTTTTATTTTTATTTTTTAAAGTTAGTGGAAAATTGAGGTGGAAGGTGAATAGGAAAAAGAAAAGCTAAAACTGTTGGTAAAAAAATTCATGAAATTTCATGAATGTAGACGGTCTTATAGGCTTATAGCCATGGAAAATGGATTAACTGTGTCAGGTTTAGTCGGGTCAGTTTGGGTTAGGTTTATTTCGAGTTTACTAATTTTGGGTCTAGTTTAGGTCGGGTCAGATTATTTCTAGTCACCTAATAGCGAGTTATTTGGGATAATCTGTAATAAACATTTAGGTCGAGTCATAGTCAGTCGGCTTAATTCGGGTTTCGGGACTTGACTTTGAGTGTCGAATCAGGTCTAGGTCAGGTTGTTTGGGTCATGTCAGGTTTGTGTGGTCTGAAGCTTTTATTACATTGTTGGACAGCGCGCGCTACCCAATACGAGTAGAATTGTCGGTCTCGGCTTTGTTGTAACATGTTAACCGGGTCTAACCTTCACAGATACATATAAACACTTTCATTGCGAGTGTTGTACAAATGCGGTCGCTATTTGTTTGTTGACCCGGTTTGCGTAAAGTTGTATTTAGAATCTTGAAATTGTAGTAGTAATGTTTGAGTTTTTTTGGGCTGTAAAATGAATCACTTTTACATACACTCATGTGTACATAGTTACATACACCCCCTTGATTATCACAAATTCTCATTTAAGACCACTATACCCGTCTTAAGCTTAAGACGGGTCGGGTCAACCCGTTTTTTTCTTCTTTTTTTTTTTTTTTTTATTTTTGTTTGAATTTTTTTTTCAAGACCCAAAATTTATTTTTTAAAAACTTTTGTCGAAAATCGTGTTTATAGGTTTATTGAAAATGGTAACAAAGTAATATAAAATGGTAACATATTATATTATATTTGTAACATATTATGAAATATAGAAAATTAAAAATTGTCATAACATTGTCTAACATGTTACCATAATTGTATAATGTTACCAAAATTTATTTTTAGAAACTTTTGTCGAAAATCGAATTTATAGGGTTATGAAAATGTAACAAAGTAATATAAAATGGTAACATATTATATTATATTTGTAACATATTATGAAACGTAGAAAATAAAAAATTGTCATAACATTTGTTTAATATGTTACCATAATTGTATAATATGTTACCAAATTAGGTTAATATTAAATGATAAAATGTTATACTTTAATGTAACATATTTGTATTTTGCATTTTCATACTAAAAAACTTGATAACAATTCATTAATAAATGATAATATAATATATTATCATCCAAATATAATAAATTTATATTCGTAATATGTATTATGTTTTAATTTTTTGAGAATATGTCACCAATATAATATAGTATGTTACCATTTTTATCAATATTGTTACCATTTAAAATTTGTGTTTTTTTCGTTATTTGAGTTACGTTTTAAAAAAAAAAACAAAAAAAAGGTCTTAAAAATTCGAAAAAAAGGGGCCAAAACGGGTCATATTTGACCCGTCTTAAGCTTAAGACGGGTTGACCCGTTTTATAGGAGACTAATTGATTGATTATTTATTTATTTTATAACCTTTTAATAATTCAAATGTTTATAGTTTCATTTTTATAAAACAAAAAAAATTAAAAATTATATTAAAATTCATAAAAAAAAAAAAAAAAAAATCTCTTTAAATTGAGATCTTATTTTATACTTGATTTTTTTATGCTTGATTTTTTGTTTTTATTTGATGCATAGATTAATACTCATATCTATTCTTGAATATGTTTGTTATAATTTGTGAACATTACATCTATTTTATGAATACATCATTTCAACTTAGTGAACATATTAGTTGTGAATATTATAATTCTTGATTTTAAATATTTAAATTAATATTCACTAAATTTAATTCATACATTAAAAGAAAAAAATTAACATGCTCACAATAAATTCATAATTTAGAGTGGTAAGATTCATAAAATTGAACCTCAATATTCAAAATTTTAAAATGAAAAATTGACAAAATTAAAAACAAAACTGAAGTCACATATTCACATAAAAAAATTATTGGGTTTTTCTATAAGGTAACCCTGAACTTTTTCAAATCCCACAAGGTAACCCTGCAAATTAAAAAACATCTTTGGTAACCCTGTACTTAATTAATACCTATCAGCGTGACCCTGAACTTGTATTCCGTCAATTTTTCCGTTAAATAGTTAACGGAAAGTGTTATGTTGGATTTAATTTTGTGTTTTTTCTATATGGTAACCCTGTGATTTAAAAAAATTCTACATAATAACCTTATATTTGTACATAACGTGGTCATCAAAACTTATGGGTCCGCAAGTAACCCCAGAAAAGCAAAAAAGATTGTAACTTTCGTAAATTAAACCATAAAAAACACAAAATCATAATAAATAAACATAATTTAACATTTAAAAATAAGGAAAAACGCTTATCCTTACATTTGATAGATTAATGAAGACGCATCTCAGATTTTTTTGGTTGATGATGATAGATGAATTTTGAGCCATAAACCTAATTTTCTAATTGATTATGAATTGGGGAAATGGAAGAAGTTGGGGAATTAGGGTGGGTTTTGATAAACTAAATGAGTTTTATGTTTTTGAAAATAATCAGTCCACGATGCCATGTCATTAGCCAAGTCAGTCCACAAATGTCCAGCACAACACTTTCCGTTAACTATTTAACGGAAAAATTGACGGAATACAAGTTTAGGGTCACGCTGATAGGTATTAATTAAGTACAGGGTTACCAAAGATGTTTTTTAATTTGCAGGGTTACCTTGTGGGATTTGAAAAAGTTTAGGGTTACCTTATAGAAAAACCCTATATATTTAAAAAATAAAATTAACATATTTACATAAATCAAATAATATAATCATAATCTAAAGTCGTACTTTATAAAAATTGGACATTCATATTTGAATGTTAAAATATGGCTGTTTCAATTTGTGAATATGACAAATTAAACCTATAAACATGTCACTTAAACTTAGTGAATGTTTAATATATTAACCAAATGTGATTAATAAATTAATATTTTTGTAAACACGCTATTATTTTTTTAACATTAAGCCCAACATTATGAATATATCAACTTTTTAGTATGAATATGCCACGTAATTTTAACTTTATTATATAGTTATATTGACTTAAATTTATAATATTACACTCAATTTGATGAAATTTTTTATATTATCATAACTCGATTACGGCCATAATATTGCGGATTAATTATGAAGTTAGTGCTCGAATTCTAAATGTATTACATATGGCAGATAACTTAGAAGTGTTGGAGGATTTGAATGGATAGATAAGAGACATTAGGGGTGTGCATAAAAAACCGAACCGAAATAACCGAACCATTTAACCGATAACCGTGCCTTTTATCGGTTGATTAACTGCATCGATTTAAAATTAGCAGTGCAGTTAGCATCTGTTAAAAATAGCGGTTAACGGTACGGTAACGGTTAGCATTTTTGGTGATAACGGTTAACCGATTAACCGTTAAGAAAATTTAAAATTTTTAAAAATTTAAATAAATAAATAAAAATGGAGTGAGTAACTTGTATAGCCTTTATTCTTCTAAAGTTACTCTTCTTACTCCTTTTGAAAAAACTTAAACCATCTACAATATCACATTCATCCTCTTCAATTTTTTGGAACACAATGTTAATTTTTCACAAGTTACAATCAAGCATTTACAAATCAATAAATTCGATAATAGTTGGACTTTGGTTATTTTATGGTTTTTTTTATTATATACTCCGTAATCGGAAATTTTTTATGTAAATGTTTGAATGCTTTGTTGTTAAATTGTACTCGATGAAACATGGACATCTTAAATTTGGCCAGTTTATTAAAACCGTTCAATATTTTGTCATGTTTTTACGTAGCTAGTATTTTTTTTTGAGAATCTGTAGAATTAAAAGAAAAATGTAACATAGTGGTTAATGGTTAACCTTGGGTTAGCAAATCAAGATTATAATGGTTAACTTAACCGAATTAATAATAACCGTTTCTTAACGGTAGGTAATGGTTACGGTTTTGGCATAACCGTTTTCACGGTTAACCGTTATCCTTAACGGTTCGGTTACCGTAACCGTTAATGCACACCCCTAAGAGACATGATGTAACTATTTCCTTTTTATGAATGTGAATACGAGCTAATTATCTCGAATATATTCAAAATCATTACTCATACATAATATTTATATTAAATAATTTAATTTTATCTATGGAATAGGAGTAATAAATGATTAAAGAGAAATTAAAATTAAAAAAAAAAAAAAACATTATTTCATATCCCAAATTGTAACGGTAAAATGTCTAAAACATTATTCACCGCCATTGTAACGGTCTTCTCGCGCCTTCACTTACCTTAAAAAAAAACGCACCAAATTTAAATTTTTGGAAAGTTTCCGTTGCTCTTTTGTTTCTACTCCCTCCTTTATAAACACTTCCTGCTCTCCATTTCCCTCTATCCCATATTTCCAATTTCAAATCTTAAACAAAGCTTCTGAAATCTCCAATTTCACATCAAATCTCTGAGAAACCCCTTGAAATTTTAACCCATCTTTCAAGAATCTAAACATCAGCCATTAGTCTTTCGTTCTTGAATCATAAGAGTTTGGAGTTGATTGTGCTGTAGAAATTACAGTGAAATCTGATTTTTGAGTAGTTTCAATGGAGTTCGTAGACGAGACATTGCTGATTTCGGTGAATGTCTTTATTCAGCATTCAGACGAGTATCTCGTCAACAGCGCGAGATTGATTGATGAATTAGACAGAGAGATGCAACTTCTGATTTCAGATAATTTGATTCGACAACAAGAGTACCTGAACATCAGCAACAATGACAACGCTACGCGAGAACAGCGAATGGAGATGATCGAGAAACACTTGCAGACAAAGACCCATGTCGATAAGGGTGAAGAAGAGTCTGATGTTTGCTCGATATGCTTGGATGGATTTCAGGAGGGTTCTTCCGTTGGTGTTCTCGATTGCGGTCACGAGTTTCATTGCAGCTGTGTCAAGAATTGGTTGGTGATCAACAATGTTTGCCCTCTCTGCAAATCGACTGGTGTTCGTTATGGTTGATGAACTATGCTTTCTGTTTTTCTGAGTGTATTTTGTTTTTAGTTTTATAAACTTCAAACTAATGTTTGCTTTATGTAATGGCTGTACATGATTTAATTGGTGATTTCTGTAGGTTTTCACCAAATCACCAACCCTTTTTATGTAATTAGTCTAGTTATCAATGCAAGTTGTACTTTTAACTCGAATTTCTGAGTTTGTTATCGCTTAATCTTCTTTGAAGCTCCAAATTCAATCCAATATAATACGGAGTATAATTTTAACAATTGGAAGTTTATAAAGATGATCAATTATTTTAATTTAAATCTATTCAACTTAATTATGTTTGTAATAATTTAAAATGATAAAGTTACGATACTAAGAGAAAGATGTCTTTTGGTTTTCAATATCACCGTAAGATAAGAATATCGAGAAAGATAATAACAGATCAACAAGGGTGATCGAACTGATCGATCTACATTATAGTACAGATCAACAGATAATAACAGCCGACATCGAGGCTGTATGAAATGTATCACACATTACATTATGTAAACTCGAAAGAACCCAGTATCAGCCGCCATTGAACAACTTGTCGGGTCTTCATGACAACCTGCCTAACATTGAGACCTTCGAACTCCATCACTCACAACAGCGAAACTCGCACATGTTCAGACGCCTTTGAAAATGTTGGCAACTTAAAACAGAACTCATCCCATTGCTCAGTTGACAGCACGGACTCATATGCCGACGATTTATTGTCAGTTTTGTAACAAATCACTAACTCGGAAAGGACAGAAGCATCCTTGAGTAGAGTGTTGATTAGGCGAACCAAAGTTGGATATAAGCACAATGAGACGTTGTGGATGACGACTCTTTTAAGAGAGTTTGAGCAGTCGTGTTCGTCGTCCATACTGTAGTTAACGAGTTCTGACTCAATAGGCTGCAACACCAGAAAAGTGAACAAAAAATTTGACAGCAGGTTAGTACAAATTTTTTCTTTGGTGTCGATTTAAAGTGTTAATTCTAATTCTAATATTTCAGCACGTAAGTTTGATGAAGGTACCTTAATAAAATCACTGTGCCAGGTAGTAACATCTATCACAAGTTCCTCCAAGTACGGTGAATTTCTAAGAAGACGACATAGTTCAGGGATGTGCTTCTCCGTTAACCACATACGAAGCTCAACCAGCTTCCAATCAGTCGACAATTTTGGAAGGTGCTTTTGCATACAGTAAAACAGCACCTAGAAAGCATGAAATCACCAACTTCAATATTTTCTAGTAGAGTAAAAAAAAGGTAGTAAAAACGAAGCAGAGAAGTCTTACTGTAACGAATTCACATGAAAACGAGACAGTTTTAGCAGACAAAACCGGCTTTAAAGCGGCCATAAATTGTTCAAACTCTTTGAACTCCAAATTTTGAGAGCCAAGATTGAATATAACGTCAACAAGAGACGATAGATCTTGAACTTTGATACAATTAACCCTCCCAGTGAAATGAAACGATCTCAAATTCGGGCAGTTGATTATAGGCCCAGAATCGTAGTGCAGAGAAGTATCGAGTATCAGTTTTTCGACATTCGAAGCATCAATCCTCAGATCATTCAATGTACAACTATCAATATCTACTTCCTGCAACAAAGGGCACCCTCGGACAATTTCCTGAAATACAGCGTCGCTAATCTCGACATAAACAAGCCTAAGGACGCGTAACACGCCCATTTGAAAGCGGGTCTGGAGTTTCATCTCGAGAAATTCCAACTTTAACTCGGTTAAGGAATGACTGACAAATTCAGTAAAAGGCAACTTGTACATTAACTCATCAGGTTCCACCATACCTACGAAAAACTCGAGAACTTCCACATTTTTTCTAAGAGCAAAATTGATCCACGAATCGAGTTCAGGGGTGAGATTTCGGTCGTCTATGTCTGAGTAGTAAGTGTCAGCATTGATAAGAACCCGAAACCTGGTGATTTTGGAGCTCCTGTGACGCAACAACACGTTACGTACAAAGACAAAGAATGCCAAATTCAATGACGAGCAATCATCATCGTCATCATCACCAGCGTTAACATCATCAGGTAATTTGTTATACCATATGTCGAAACACGAATCATTTAAATCGAGGTTTGGAAGAAAAGTCCAGAGGGCGCCAAAGCGCTTAACTAACATAGTTCGTACAGCATCTACGATGGGCAGAAATGAAAGAATATGTATCAGAATTTGGTCGGGTAATTCAGATAACCTATCTAAAACTACGCCTTCTGAATCCATGATCTGTAACGTAAAATTATCACTCTGTTAGTGAAAAAGATATCATCCGATACAACATGACGAATTAAATTAAATGGACTCATGCAAACAATTGGATAGATAGAAGTAACGAGTATGAAAATTGGGTTACACTAAGCACAAGAGTATACATAGAATTAATAGAAAAAAAAAGATTTACGAGTATATTAAAGGAGCAACTAACCTGTGTAAGTTGGTGACCAAAATACTGAATTTTTTGTGATGGACTAAAGAGTGGCTGTTGGTCATGTGTATTTATAGTGGATGTTCATAGTGGAAAATGTAGACCAATTTGTGTTGTCTTTTATTGACGTAGTCCTAGTAGAGTACTAGACACACTACTACACATAGAGAGTGCTGAAGAAGGAATTCATAAGATTTGTAGAATTTACAGTATAGAGAGTAGGCTGTTGGTGAAATGACCTGCTCCGGGTCAACCCGGGCCATGCGACCTTTATTGGACTTGACCGAGTCATCGCACTAATGATTACTTCGTATTACTTACTCTATCTCAGTCATTTGTTTACACTTCTCTCAAATTCTCCTCACAATTGATACTGAAGAGAAATTTATTATACCTCTTACTCCCTAATTAATACTCCGTATGGAACTATCTTAGGGGCCGTTTGGTTGATGTGTTGGGAATGGAATGGATTAGAACGAGATACCAAGGAGGTATGGATTCTCATTCCCATACATGCGTAAAGGTGTTTGGTTGGGTATGAGATATATTGGTTGTTATTCACCATTATTTATTTATATATTTTTCGTATTATATTTTATTTTTAATTATTATTGTCATATTAAATATTTCAAACATAGACAAAATATATCCGAACATTATTATAATACTAAAGTATAACACAACAGTAATTTAACTTTAAAGTTGTGCACGAAATAAGCATGTTAGACCGTAGAGTCTAGGAAGAAGATTCGAATTGGATAGTTTAACTCAAAACGTATTGTTGATATATTATCGTCTTAATTTGCAATTTATGAATCATCGCTTGGGGATTTTTCTCAAAAAAAAAATTATTCTGAAAAAAAATTAAAATAATAATAATATATTATGTAAAAAAGAAAAATATTATAATTTATTGAAACACAAGTAAAATTTTAATACTCCGTAAAATATTTTAAATATAAACATAATAAATAATAGTTAGATTTGAAGTGAAACAAAAGAAAAAAAATCACAAAACTTGGAATGGAGTTAGAAACTTGGGGTGAGAGGGGAGATTCTAACTCTAGGGGGTTGGGGTGGATTTAGAATCCATAGGGATTCTAACTCCATTCCAAATTAGCTCAAACAAACACTAGAATGACATCAATCCATTCCATTCCATTCTAAATCATCCAACCAAACACCCCCTTAGACTATCCCCATTCAAGTGTCAACATAACTAAGTCAAGAACATATTTTTTTCTTAATCCTTTTTACAAAACAACAAACACAGCGACAGGTGTCAAACTGTGGTTGTTTGTTGACTTTTTGACCGGATCCCCCCACTATCACAGCCTAATTTAATTTCTAAGTTTGTCCTTCCTAATTACTGTGTGCTGCTTTTTTCTATCGTAAATTTTAGCCTTATTATCTTCTTTTTTTTATCTACTTTTTATTTTTATTTATAAGTTAATAATTTAAAATTAAATTAAAATAGAAAAAATACAATATAATTAACAAAAATTAAATAATTACACCATATCCAAAGAGTAAAGAATTACTCCCTCCGATTCATCAGATTCTTAACATTTTAATATGGCACAATTATTAAGGAAAGTCAAAAAAGTGGGTAAACAAGTGGGGGAAAAGTATTAATCAAAGAATAAATAAAACATATGTTAGTAAAAAAAAAACTATCCAAAAAGGGAAATGTTAAGAAATGGAAAATCACCCCAATAAGAAAAACGTTAAGAATCTGGTGAATCGGAGGGAGTATAAAATTACAATCATCAACTTAATAATTAACAAAATATTGACAGACATAAAAAAAATTAAAAAAAAAATAAAATAAAATAAAATTACAATGATAATTATAAATTACAACTAAAAATCACAAATCTAACAAGATTAAAAGACTAAATTCAACATAAAATAAAACCAGGCTATAAAATCTAAAAAACAATTAATAGAAAAAATTAGACTAGTGTTTGTATTTTGTATGAGTTTTTTAAAGAATATATACGGAGTCCTCCACTCCTCCATACAAAAAACATTTTGATGGGTTGAAGTGGTGGAGATTGGAAGCTTCACAAGAACCTACAGAGACCGACTTTGGTCTAAGGGCTAGGGTTGAGGGTTGGGTTTTTTATGTTTTGAGGGAACTTTTGAATCTGGGCTTCAAATGTCTAATATTTCAATTTATTGGGCAGGTTAAATTAGGTCCATTTATTAATAAGTTCTATAAATAATCACAGGGTTTTTCTAACATGTGCATGATATGCACATGTTAAGAAACTCAATAAGGAAATAAACTAAAAATATTCTTGCATTGTAATTTATATTATTGCAATAAGTAATTTTTTTAAGGAAATAATTTCAATGAATATTCCTTTTTTAATTACTTAACATGTGCATGGTGTGCACATGTTAGAAAAACCCATAATCACAAATTCACTTAATAATTCTAATAATGCATTTTGACAATTTTTTAAGCAATAACAAAACAATAAAACTAGGGTGTTGTTCTTTCATGTACCGCTTTTACTCATTCGTGTACACAATTTTCCATTTTATACCCCTACTCTTATTTTCACTATTACTTTTTCTCTCTTCTCTCACCTTTTTAAATTATTCATGTACCACTTTTGTACACTTTTTTTTTTTTACTAATTTTGGTACATATTTTTACTAATTTTGGTACATTTTTTATTCAAAATATATATTAAAAAATAAACACTAAATTAAAAACATTAAATATTTAAATCAAAATACTGAAATATGTATTTTACAAAAAATAAACACTAAATTAATTCACTAAAACAAAATATTAAAAGTAATAAATTACAATATTAGATTAAAAAAATAACAAAACTTAAAAATAAAAAAAAAAAAAAAAAAAAAAAAAAAAAAAAAAAAAAAAACTACGTACGCTGTAACACCCCTCACCCCAAAACCCTAAACAGTAATCACAACCGGATACGATTTTTGCCGGCACCGATACGTACCATTACCGATGTCTACTTTATCCCGTACTCGTCTCTTCATCGTTATGTTTTAACAACATACTCCGTATTATATCACCATTATCACCCAAAATAAAATCATTTTTATTAATAAACCGTTTAAATAAATGATATTTCAGTTCAATTATTCGCAAAACTGTTAAAATAATTAGATTTACCTTATGAAATGGTAGGGTATCCGTCATAATTGCTTGATTATAGTGAAATTATGCAACATAATTGTGAATATAAAAGAGAGAAAAAATTGTAATTAAAAAGAGGTAAGGGTATTGAATGGAAAATTAAGATAAAAAGTGTACAAGAATGACTAATTGTGTACATGAATGAGTAATACCGTAAAACTAATATATACTGAAAAATATATACGGAGTGTAATTAAATTAATTTAATTTATCACCCCAACGACCCCGATATGGACCGCGACAAGTGTATTAAGTCCATTACCGCCATACTGCGACCATTTTCGTGATCCTGAGTATGCCGTTATTTAGGCCTTGTTCTTTTCAGCTTAATTTCAGCTCTTATAAGTTCAGCTCCTATAAATTCTATTATGTTTTATTTTTATATAATAATAATAATAATAATAATAATAATAATAATAATAATAATAATAATAATAATAATAATAATAATAATAATAATAATAATAATAATAATAATAATAATAATAATAATAATAATAATATGTTTCTCATATTTTTTTTTTGTGGAATAAAAAAATTAAGGGTCGAAAATGAAATAAATTGTTGGAATTCAACTTGTTCATTTTGATTTATGATTTCATTAAATTTAGAATTCGCGGTTAAATATTTTGACGAACGATGAATATCTTTTGACAAATTTATGCCACGACTCTTCTTTCTTTGGTGAATAGATAAAGATTATAATTCTAACATTATAATACCAACATTATAATACCAATATTTCTTAACCATATGTTCTTTGGTAATAGATAAAGACAATAATCCTAACATTAACAAATATTATATTAACTAGTTTTCTAGGTCATTATCGTCTTCCATATTGTCAATCTCATCATCCATATTGTCAATCTCATCATCAGCTTGTAATTCATTATCGATGTGTTCATGAGAAACATTTCCTCGCCATATGTTTTGAGCTTGTTATTCAATAAGTTTTAAATTCTAATAAATTTAACTCCAATAAGTTTCAGCTCCTATAAATTCAGCTCCTATAAGTTCAGCTCAGCTCCTATAAGTTCAGCTCAGCTCCTATAAGTTCAGCTCAGCTCTTATAAGTTCAGCTCAGCTCCTATAAGTTCAGCTTCCATAAGTTCAGCTTCTATAAGCCGAAAAGAACAGGGCCTTAAAACTCTGGGAATGAAAGCTTAGAGAGAGCGGGAGAGTGTTACAGAGTGAGAAAGTGTTAGGTGAGGATGAGACTTTCAAAATGACCGACTTAGTTTTAGGATTTAGTTAAGTGAGTGTGAGTGACTTAGTGAGAGTGCAATAGGTATGAGAATGTTTTTTAGTTCGTTTTACAATTTTATAATGGGTCATTGAGTTTGGACCAATTAATCGAATTCAGCTAAATTGGGCCATATAATATGACGTATTTTTTTATATTTAATATTAAAAATGAAATATCGGCACGTGTTCTTAGTTTGTGAGTACTTCATGTAGTAGGATAAGGTAACTCTCTTGAAATTTTATTGAAAAATCAACAAATGTAAAGCAAAATTTCAATACCTTTTTATTAAGACTATGTCCATCAATAACATTTGTCACTAAAAAACAAAGACAAATCACCAAAAAGTAATATTAAAATAATGCTTGATGAAAAAAAATCACAACATTGTGTTACTCTGCAACACAAGATCATGACACTCACATCTTCTCTTTTTCTCCACTTGTCAACTTTTTATTGGTTTAAATGATAAAGTATAAAGGTAGTTTATAATAAAATATTAAAATGTGAGTGTCAACCAAAAATTATCAATGAAGTACATAAATTAAGGGTAAATGTTATGGAGATGAATAAATAGTAAAAAGTGATATATATTATTTTTAAATTCATAACATTCACTTTAATAATGTTATTGTTGTACATAGTCTAAGGTTATTGAAAATTATAAACAATACAAATTTATATAATAACTTAGTAGATTTACTAGCAAATTTAGCGTACATATTTATATATAACTAGTGGTGTGCCCCGTGGAATCCACGGACCGAGTCAAGGCTGAAATTCTGAGGCTATATAGGTATAGGGTGTCGTTCACATTTTAATACGCATTTCTTGAGGGTTGTCAATTGTGTTTGTGCATATAAATATTATAGACACTAATAATTATTAATTTCCATCTAAAATTTCAAAATAATCTCTTAAATGGATAGACATAATATGAGTTCTAGGCGAAAAATATCGAAAATGTTACATATTATGTAGACTGCATATTACATAACATCGCTATGAGTCTTTCGATGGGTTTGGTGATGTCTTTTTGTGCTTCTTTGTTCAATAGCACAACGGTTGTTATTTCTGTTTCATCTGTCGCAAATTTGGAAAATTCTATTGCAATTTACGGCGCCAAATCAATTTTTCAACCCGTCAAAACAGTCCGTAGCAAAAAATCATTTTCCGTCGCAACTGTAAAATTTGCGACGGAATTTTTTTCCCGTCGCAAATTCCCTCGCAAATAAACTGTTTTTTTTAGTATGTATTTTGAGTTGTAAGACGATTATTGCTGATTTTGTAATACAAAGTACCTAATTAATATTTTCGCCTTAGTTTAAAGATCAAACATATTGGATACATTCGAATAGAGGATACAATTTTTTATATATAGTCACGCATAATGGTGGATACATTTCTTTTTTATATAATACTAAAATGATTCCGAAGAAGTTTTCTATTTTTTAAGAAATTCATCAGGCACTTTTCACATAATAAAAAAGTATACGTTCATTTTTATACATCACGCTTAATATGATATTTATATTAAGTAGGTATGTTAGAATACTTACTGTAAGTTGTTTTTGTTCATCTATTTTGAATATGTTTATATTAATTTAATAAAAGTTAATTTATAACTTATTTCATAATAATCATCCTCAAACTTTGTAATTTTGAGAATAGTTCTGAACACATATAAAATAAATATTTACTATTGTAACTTAATATTAATTCTCGTAACAAAATAAAAACATGAAATTAAGAACGCAAAAACATTTAAAAATAAAGGGATGAGAAATAATGATTTTATATTTTTCATAACCTTTGAAATTTTTTAATTCTCACACCAACTAATTTAATGCATCAATTTTTTGAATGAATGATTCTTATATTTTAGTTCTTTTATTTTAATTAATTTGTTAAAATAAAATAAATAAAAGGGAAATTAAGAGAAAAAATAAATTATTTTTAGATGATGACCTACATATTAGTTATAAGAAATTAAAATTAAAAATAATGACAATATGTTTTTTTGGTTCATGTGTAAACTTATGATATTGTAAATATATAATTTTAAAACAATTACTATAAAAATCACATTAAAACACTACAATTTCTCATAGATTTTTGACTGGTAGAAATAAAAATTTAAATGAATATATTTACATTATTCATCTCCTTTTATACTATAAAACCTTGATAAAAAAAATACATCACAATTATATTTGTACACCCTTCTCAAACATCATCTTGACATATTAATAGTTAACAATTAAAGTCAAAGATGAATGAAACAAATATCAAATAATCCGCCTTGTATTTATCTCTTCATTCAAAAATAATTAACCAAAAATTAGCTACACATCGATTATAACTTGGTAAGAGTGTATTTCTTTTATTTTCCGATTTGTTCTTGCAAAGATAAAAATTAGTTAACATTGTACTTGTAACAACCCGGTTTTTCGTGACTTTAATTAAACTAAGGCGGAAAATTAATTAAGTCTATTTATTACAAAACCAGCTGTCATCGTATTACAACTCATTATACATAATAAGAGTCATAGATAAAACAGAGTTTAATCGATTACATTCTCTCAAAATATAGGATACAAATTCTTCAATCCCTTGTGTAGATCAACAATCGAGTCTTGGTACCTAAGACTGCTTCTCAAAATTAGCTTTTCACTTAGAGCACTAATAAGTAACACATATATACATACAAATAGATGCGTTATAAAGCGTAACATAAAAGCAAATATTTAATATGGCAATTAAATCATCGATCTTATAAATTCATATAACACAACAATTTAATCATCAAATTATCACAATTCATAATCATGTAGGCAAATCATTATCATTTCATTCATATTCGGTAGTCGACACTTTCAATTATTCATATAGTAACATATACTCGCTTGAGTCTTGACTACGGAGTGGCTTGTGTAGATTTCTCAAGATAATTACCCATATAATCTTCTATCAAAGTGCACTAGTTACTCAGGACTGTGACATCGATCAAACACTAAGTAGCATAAGATACAGCCTACCTAACATCCAACACAACATGGATAATCTAAGACGAACACCACTCATAAGCCAACAAACTAGCAAGGATGGAAACATGCAGGACCTAATAAGCGTGGCGCATTAGCGCCGGTCACATCAACTGACTTTAAATGCTAACGATATCAAGTAGGTAATAAGGAGGATCACCACTGTCTTTGCATGCATACACCACCCTATGGTGCGACTATTACACTCGATCCCCTGACGAATGGCTATTCAGATTCCTCGTTACCTTCATGGCTGGGCCCGTGAACGAATCGATACCAGGCTTAAAATCACGTTAAATAACGATCGTGAGAGTCATTAAATGCACCACTAGCACCTAATAAGCGTGATGTCCCCATATCTTGCGCTACCTTACCAATCCTCGACCTATAGCGCTTAACATCGCAGACACTGAGTACTAATCATACAACGTTATAATCGGAGTATAATCTCATGTCGGCCGCGTGCCTTTTAATTCAAATCCTAAGTTGTCGGCGAATATCGAGTATGAGGAATAAATTCTCACTATCTGATTCAACCAAACAACCGCGAGAGAATCTTAGTGGTTCCCAAGTTAGAGTGGATAGTCAAAGTAAGAGGTCATCGAAGGGCAATTCAAAAGAGGACGTATGATTATTCTATACATGAGAAAAATCCAGAACATCAAGTGATTCAATACTTAATTCATTACTTATTTTATTATTCATAACACATGCTATAATTCTTATTAGTTATAACATCGCTTAATCAGCTTGTATAATGAAATTTTTAGTTCAAGTTAGCTTCTTCTGTAAAAAGCGAGCATAGAAACTTAAATATTTATTTTGAGTCCGCTCGTAAGTTTTAAATATTTTCACTATTCATTATTTTACTATTCATCGATTTACTATTCATCGTATTTACTATTCATACGTATTTACTATTCCTCAGATTTTTATACATTCGTATTTTCTGTATTTCGTATTTCTACGATGTTTTATATGTATTCGTATTCTTATACTAGTATATATTTTTTATACTTGTACGTATTTTTATACTTTATATGTATTTTTATACTTAAGATATTTTATTTGATTAACTTAAGTGATTTAGTTAATGTAACTAGATTTTCTAATTATTTAGTTTCTTTTTAATTTTTATACTTAGCTTTTCTACAAATATCTAAAAAATATCTAGACTTTTTAATCTAAGTGTAAAGTTCTACTTTTATTTACTAAGTATAATTCTAGTTTCAAAGTCATACAGGTTAGCTTTTGTATTTAGTGATTTGAAATATTATTTTAAAAGTAGAACTCCTGCTAAATTTAGTAATATACTTAGCTAAATTTCTTTTAACGGTTTCTATTTTTAGCGAGGTTGTCGAGTTCATTTTAAATAGTCCAGTATGTCCAAACTCAAATTTAAGCAAAGGTAGTAACACTCGAATTTGTTCATTTTTAATACGTAACATTTATTTTTACCTTATATTTATCGATTCTTTTTATTAAAGATTTATTATACAATCAAAAATAATCCTAATTACTATTCAACTTTAGTGACTAAGTCGACAAATTCATTTTGATCAAAATTGACCCATTTAAAGTGATGATGCGTGAGCCTTTAATTATTTTTACCTAATTATTTCTTTTTGTTTTTATTAACAATTCATTACTTTAACTAATTTAATTACTTAAGTGATAAAAATATAAAGTGACAAAATCATTTTTGGTCCAAAATAATGAAGAGGTCAGAGCCATTATCTATGTCACCCTATTTGTTTTCTTTTTCTAATTTATCTGGCTTTGATTTAAAGTTTTTATATACTAAGTATTTAAATTATACTAAAAGGCGTTTAACTAGTTTACGATTTTCACTAATTATTTTATTTGATTATGAATAGTGATTTTGTGACACTTTATTTTTCTAACTTTTATAATTTAGTGATTTAGTCTATTTTAACTTATATATTCATTATTTCACTTAATCACCAATGTATTTAAACATAATTAAATAAAACTTAAAAATATTATGAATCAAAATAGGTATACATATGATGAACACATGAATATGTGATGAGTTTTTAATATTTTTTCATATGAACATCATTGAGTCAAATTTTCATATGTTTATATAATTTTTCTAAATTTTTCATACAAGTCTAATTTAACTAAACTAATCATAATATGTTATTTAGAAAAAATTAAAACTAAAAATTGGTCCATTTAATTTAGGTTGGCCGTGTATATTTATATATGTCCACCAATTTTTATTTTTGATTTTTATACTTCTAATTCAACAACTAACTTACTTTATATTATTTGTGTATTTAACATATGTGAAAAACATAACAAAACATTAACAAACAAAAGTAAATCATTTCAAACACAAGAATAACAACAATAAATTCAAGAACAAGAATACTTCATAAACACTTAAATTTCATAACAATTTCATTTTAAATCCTAAACATAAACTAATTATATTTTCATATACATCTTATATCTAGTATTTTAAGCATGCAATTTACAAAAATTAAAACGAAAAATTTAGTGAAAAATATGGGGTTGGCCGTGGGCCTTTAATGGTGAGCCACAATTTTTATTTTCGATTTTTGTCTCCTAATTTAACATATGATTTCTAGGTGATCATAAGCACAATGAATATAACACATAACATTTAAAGCATGCGATTTACAAAAATGAAAACTAGTGTGCGGGGACACCTTAGGTTATGTTAAGAGTGAAAAGATTAGCAGTTATTTGATCAATTATAAGGATCGAAGTCGCTGCTCAAATCGACACCTCCACCTTGCTCCTCGTCTTTGGTTAAGATGGTACATAAGAATGTAAAAAGACAAGTTAGTAATTTATTTTAAAACTAAACTAATTATACTAAAATTTAAAGGGTAGTATATTTCTTTTAGATTTTGGTGATGGATATATTTTAGATGGTTTTGATTATGTTCATGTTTATTTACAAGTTAAAAGGTGTAGTGATTATTAAATATAAATAGTGTAGAATTAAGTTAAGTATTCTAATAGATTTAAAACAATAAAATGAAAGTTTTAAGGAAGAAAAGGATTAAAGAGGATGAAGATTCAAGAGGTGTTCTTGAGGTTGAACATGTGCTTACTAGTATGCTTGTATTTGTTTTATTTAGAGAGAAAAAGTTGTATGTTTTTATTTGTGTTTTTGTGTTGCATGTCATACGTGTAGTAGTAGTAATGTAGTTGTAGTTGTGTTTGTAACTTGTAGTATGTATTATGTAATAATAAAGTTTAATCTTTAATTAAAATAAGCTATAAGGTGATGATGAAATAATGTAGGTTGTAAGAGATTAGACTTGTTAGAAAAGGAGGCATGTATTGTGTAAGAGAAAAGAAGAATGGAAGAAGATAAGTAAAGACCAAGCATGGTCAAAAATTTCGGCCTACTTAAATGACAAAGGCCCGATTTTTCGTTTTTGAAATTTTCGATCTGCGGACACGCGAAAAGTCTCAAAATAAAATATATAGTCTTAAAATGATGGTTCGAAGTAAGATCAAAAATAAAAATGAAGAAAAACGTTGAAGGGTGATCAAAATAAAAATTGGGTATTAGTTCCTCGAAACTTTGAAATAAAATCTTATTTGATCGAAACACTTATTTTTTTCGTTGAATGTTATCGAATTAAATCATTATATTCAAACGTCAAAAAGTTTATCAGTTTAGGCTTAGTGAAACTCATTATTTCGATTTTTAGTGAAAGTGTTAGTTAAATCAAAATGAAATAGTAATTTGATATTAATATAATAAGATTTATAAATAAAAATCAAAATGATTACATTTTTTTGATGTTAAGAGTTTTTGTACGTGAATCTTGGAAAAAAATAAGGTGGCTTGACTTTGACTTGCGTGTTTGAAATCGTTGATTTGAATTTCAAAGCCGAGAAAAGTATAAGTGTCCACTTTTATTTTAAAAACGAAAGGTGTTCGAAATTGAATTTTATGAACAAAAGGTTTTACTTTTATCTTTATGAATAGTTAACTAGGCTTGACCATTTTGAAATTTGAAAGACGATATACGTTTTGTGTTGACTTTTATAAAATTTTGAAATGTGTTTCTTTTTAAATTCTAAAGATAATACAACAAACTTTATTTTTCAAAATTTTAAATTTGTACTTAGGAATTTTAATAGAATTTGGCGAAAAAAATTCAGTCGCATTTTTATTATATGGAAAAAGGATGAATTTAATCTAAGGAATTAAATTCTTTTATAAAATTGTGTTACGAAAACACGGGGTGTTACAGTACTATATATAACGTTAGAGGAAAAAAAAGAATCAAAGCCACAAAATCAAAAGCAAAATGTATCTAAATATAAAATTTTAAACATTATGAAAATAAATGATGCATGACTTATAAAATTTTGAAAACTCTAAAATAATAAATTTGATCCACCTTGTATTTACCCCTCAATAAAAAATAATTATCAAAATTTTCCTCAAAAATAAAATAAAATAAAATAATTGAATAATGAACACATAGATTATACCTTGATAATTATTTGAGCTTTATTATTTCCCGCTTCATTCCTGCAAATATTAAAAAAAAATAGTTAACATTGTGATATAAAACAACATTACGGGACGGAAAAAAAAATCATAGCTAAAAAATCAAAAGTAAAATGTGTCTAATTATAAATTTATAAAAATTATAGAAATAATTTGTGCATGACTATCTAAATATAAAATTTTAAACATTATTAAAATAATTGATGCATGTCTTTTAAAATTTTCAAAACTCTAAAATAATAAATTTAATCCACCTTGTATTTATCCACTTATTAAAAATATAATTATCAAAATCCTCAAAAATAAAATAAAGTACATTAATAGAATAACCAACACATAGATTATACCTTGATATTATTGTGAGCTTTGTTATTTCCCGATTCATTCCTGCAAATATAAAAAATAGTTAATATTGTAGTATAAAACAACGTTACGGGAGGAAAGAAAAATCAAAGCTACAAAATCAAAAGTAAAAGGTGCCTAAATATAAATTTATAAAAATTATTGAAATAATTTGTGCATGACTTTGAAAGTTTTGGAATTTCTAAAATAATAGAAATGATGATGATGCATGATTTTGTAAGGTAATAAATTATGTCTTTTGGTTTTCTTTATATTAATGTAATGAGAAATAAATGACGATGTAGTTGAAAAGTTTGACTCTTTGTTTATAACTATTAAAATTTTTGTGCTATTACATCTACTTGATGAATATATTTTTTAGTTTCATTTGTATTATTTAAACTTTGTATTTTATGTTAGAAAGTACATACCAATTAAGTAGTCTATTTTTTAGTTTCATCTGTTTGTTGGGCACTCTAAATGTTGTACGTCGTGAACGGTGAAAATGAAAATCGAAGAAGAAAAACGGCCATGTTGAGATTAGAGTTGTTTAACACGAACAATTGATTGCGAGCAAATGAATGTTGGTCTTCAATGAGGGTCTTTTCAAATCCTCAAAATAATTACAGGTGAAAGATGAAAAGACGAAGAAGTTGAAAAAATAAAGGTAAGACGATTTTGAGCGAAATTTCACCTGAGAAGTTAAGTCTGACGTGGAATACAATGGATGGCGTGGCGTAATAAGGACGCAATTACTATATGGATGTTTATTAGTGTTTTTCGTGAGCAAGTTTTAATATGTAACATGGACAATTGATTGATTGCGAGCAATTGAATGGCGATATTCAATAAAGGCCTTTTCAAATACTCAAAATAAATACAGGTGAACAACGAAAGGACGAGGAAGATGAAAAAACTTGGAGCGAAATTTGACCCGGGTAAACAATTCTGACGTGGAACACAATAGATGACGTGGCGGAATGAGGGCGTTTTTAGTGTGTGTTTTTGGGTGTTTTTCACAAGCAAACTTATGAGGATTTCTTTTAATATATAATATAGATATAGATAATATACATAAATTACTAATTACTAAATTTACTAGCAAAGCGTATATATTCATATATAATAATATACATAAATTATACTCCGTAGTATATAGAAAAATAGATTTAAAACATAAATAGATTTTAATAAAAAAATTTTATAATAGCTACCATATTTTTTGTGATAAAAATATCGTATTTTTTTTTATGATCACTTAATTCAAAAGAAAACATTGTTTAATTCATCAATTATAATTACATACGGAGTAATAGCTACCATATTTTCTGTGATAAAAATACGGGCATAAAATTTTACATATAAAAAATATTTTATTGTTTTTGCAATTTGCAGGGCATAAAATTATTAGTTGTCATATAATAATGATAATTTGCACGGGCATAAAATTGTTATATGTAGGGGCATAGAATTGTTATTTGTCATATAATAATGATAAATTCCACGGGCATAAAATTATTATTTGCCATATAATAATGATAATTTGCACGGGTATAAAATTGTTATTTGTGCGGATGTAAAATTATTATTTTTCATATAATAATGATAAATTACACGAGTATAAAATTGTTGTTTGTCATATGATAATGATAATTTGCACTAGCATAAAACTGTTATTTGTACAGACATAAAATTTTTGTTTGTCATATAATAATGTTAATTTGTACGGGTATAAAATTGTTATTTGTACGGGCATAAATATTTATCATATAATAATGATAATTTGCACGGTCATAAAATTGTTATTTGTACGGGTAGAAAATATTTTATTGTCATATAATTTTCTTTTTTAGGTGCTTTTGATGACACTAATTCATACTGGTCGCTTCAAATGACGCCCCATTATAAAATCATTTTAAAACTAATTCAATATCATTTGTCCCTACTTTAAGAGTCACAATAAAAAGTATGTTAAAATTATGATTTGCGCTAATGAAAAATAGGTCTTATATAGAACAAATAACGTAGTTTATAAGGAAATCTTTGAGAAATTATAGTACGTTTAGTCGTCTACCATCTTATTGTAGTATTATTTCTTTTTTATCTTAACCTTTTATGTAATGGTTTAAATTTTCTATTATTTATGATTATAATTGTTTGTCATATAATTTCGTTGTTTTAAGTGCTTTTCAGTGATATGTATACACATTTGATTTTTTTTAAAAGATGGTTTTATTAAACTTATTATATAACGACTTCATTATTCGTATTTTCCTACTTAAATTTTATAGAGAACTTACCCGTGTGCAGTTTTAATATAAAAATAAGATCATATAAATTGTATATGATCTTATTGTTATATTAAAACTGTCCGTGCAAACTGCACACGGGTAAGTTCTCTATAAAATTTAAGTAGGAAAATACGATCTTATTATTCATTTTATCAAAACTTTTTCTTTAATAGTACTTTTTATAAAACTCCTTTATTAAACTCATTATACAACGATTTCACTATTCGTACGTTATTACGTGAAATTCATAAACAGCATTCCCGTGCAATTTTGCACGGGTATAAGACTAGTTATGTTTTATTACTTCCACCCACTTACACCCTTCCATTCAAAAAAGTCACCACCTAAGTCATTTACCCAATCATCATCCACTTATTAACTTAATTATTACCCACCTTTTCAAGTTTACTTAAATTTTTCTTCTACTTTTATAATAATTCATAATATTATTTTAATTTATTTTCTTATAAGATTGATGTTTTATACTCCTTCCGTTTCAGTGAGTTGTTTACAGTTTGACTTTTTTGTGAGGGAAAAAAGTCAAACTATAAACAAATGACTGAGACAGAGGAAGTATTTAATGTACTATTTTAATTTTAATTATTATATTATATTATTTCGCATGTTAATATTTTTCTGTAAGAAAATTAATCAAAAAAATATGACCTCGACAAAACAAAAGATGCATCCCATTAATTTTTTAAAGTTTGTAAATTGTTTTTTTTTTTTTTTTTTTTTTTTTTGTGAAAATTAATGACATTTACATATTAAAAAAAATTAAGATGCTTTGATACCAAAAAAAAAAAAAAAAAAAGAAACACATGAAGAAATTCTACTCAGTACTCAGTAATAGTTTGGTGAATAATAATAATAATTTATAATAATATGTACAGTCAATAAGAAACCTCCACCTATTAGGTGGTACATTGGGTCAAGCAAAAGCAAAAGAGGTCAATTCTTGATTCAACAGTAACATTTCAGCAAAGAAAGTCACGTTAATGAGGAGGATTATTAGATGATTAACTTGACTCTATGTGTGTTGATCTATCCATCAACCTTGCAGGGCCGTCTTTGAAATTTTAGAGGCCCTGTGCAAATTTTTTCCTGCGAGGCTCGGAAAAGATTAGAAAATAATAAAATAATTTTGTTAGAACTAGTTTTTATATAAAAAATAAAAAAATAAAAAATTTTGTTACACATAATAACACCGTTTTATTTGAGAATTTATATCAATTAAATACGATAAAAAAATATGCAGCCATTAAGAATTGAACTTGGGTGGACTATGTGCAAGCAAACATGCTCTACCACTAAACTACAACAACTTTTATATTTATAATTTGCTGCTACAAGAATATATATTTAATGACTGAATCCTAAATTTTGAGGCCTCCGAAAAATGGAGACCCGGTTCCGTCGACCACACCGCCCCCTATATTAGACGGGCCTGCCACCTTGCATGGGGATGGTCTTATGATAAATTAATGTGAAATGATATTTTAAGACATCTGAAAGTAGAAAACTTGTGAAGAACTTTCACATGCAAGGTCCCACATCAATTGAGTAAAAGAGAATTATCCAAGTGTTACTCATGACTGTTTGACCGACTCGAACGAACCATTACACAAGTTATTGTAAGCCAGTCTCATTTGTACTTGATTATATAGTTTTTAATTTTTTATACTATTTTAGTGATAAGTATCATTAATTATAGCTAAATTTTTGAATACCCATAAAAATGTATTTAGTAGATTTGTTTCATATTTTTGTACCATTTAAACTATAATTTGTATTCTGATCTGATAGGAAATATAAATAATATATTTAGAGATAAAGATAATATTATTATTAGGGAAAACCTTGAGAGTTCCATACAAATACATGGTGATTTATATAGGACTCAATGAACTTTCTAGAGACTCATTAAATGATACTCAATTAACAATTAACTCTAATTATTAACCTTAATTAACTACACCTCTTTACTGTCCAACATGATCTCACATTAACTTAGTATAAAGCTAGTTTTATCGAAGGAATACCGATTGAGAATATCCTAGAAAAATTTGGCATGACTTGATAATTCTTGTAGATTATCTTGGATACCAAATTTCAAATGGCATTAAAAATATCCTCGAGTGACCCCCCCTAAGAAAACAAGAAGCCAAATAAAAACGTAATTGATTTTTCATATACGAATTTTACTCAAGTTATATACTTTTTGTCATTATTTTTCCCACCCTACCCTTTTTTACTCCAAGAATATACAAAATTCTCTCTTTTTAATTTTCTACCAAATTTTAAATCAATTTCATTCAAGTTTCTGAATTTTCAGTCATGAACTCCAATCATATATTCAATAAAGTAAGATTTGTCGTTTAATTTCAATTTTGTGTTTAAATTATTAAATTTTATCAATTTTTAAAAAATTTAATTATAATTTTTAATTAGGGTTTGTTGGGATAGAAGGTGGGGGGTGGGTGGGTAGAGGTGGGGCGGTGGTAGCCGGTGGTCGGCGGTGGCAGGTGGAAGCGATGGCGTGGCGGTGGC
The DNA here is from genome assembly GCA_023091065.1 of Dianthus caryophyllus. NCBI lineage: Eukaryota > Viridiplantae > Streptophyta > Magnoliopsida > Caryophyllales > Caryophyllaceae > Dianthus > Dianthus caryophyllus. The sequence continues at coordinate 8,893,088 of CM041520.1, forward strand.
TACCGTATTCTATACTCTTCTCAATAGACAATGGTCCTCCTTGCTGCTTGCTGCTTGCTACGGAGTACGTAGTACGTGATATCTTTTTTTTTTTTTTTTTTTTTTTTTTTTGGTTTTTTATTCAATTTTTTTCTCCTCGAGTCATTCTACATTAGTACGTGATCGCTTCACCGCCGGACCATCGCCGCCGTCGGCCTACCGCCTCACCTCTCTACCACCACCCACCTTCTACCCCAACAAACCCTAATTAAAAATTATAATTAAATTTATTAAAAATTAATAAAATTTAATAATTAAAATTGAAATTAAACGACAAATATTACTTCATTGAATTTATGATTGGAGTTCATGATTAAAAATTTAGAAATTTGAATGAAATTGATTTAAGATTTGGTAGAAAATTAAAAAGAGAGAATTTTGTATATTCTTGGAGTAAAAAAGGGTAGGGTGGGAAAAATAATGACAAAAAGTATATAAGTTGAGTAAAATCCGTATATGAAAAATTAATACCCAATAAAAAAGGCCACGAAAACAAAGTAGGTGTGTAAACTGTGAAGTGTGAAGCAACATCAAACACGCAACACTCCCCCTCTTAAACTCGCTACCTATATCCTCCACCTTTCACTCCTCTTCTTCTACTACTACTACTAGTCTACTACTACTACTACGGAGTACTTCTTCTTCCTTATTTTCTCTCTCCTTTTGACTTTCTACTTTGTTTTGTTCATTTCTTCATCTTCAAGGTGATTCAATCATTCTTCTTGTCTTTCATATCATTTCATTTGATTTCTTTTGTTTTGTTGCTTTATTAATTATTAACCCTTGATTTTTTTTTTTTTATAGTTTTACTTTGATGATTGATCAAGTAATATCAAGTAGAATTTTTGATGTTATTATAAGCTTTTTAGTCGGTTTTGATTTGTTTAGGTTTAATTTCGATTCCTGGAAATTCTAGGTTTTTGATCATGTTCAATGATGCTAAAAAGCCTTAAATTGACAGTTTTTTCTGCGTTTCGTCTCACATAAGTATGAGTTTGTAGTAGAATATTTGAATTTAATAAGTGTATTTTGATCAGTTTTCATTGATTTTGATTGATTAGTTTGGCCTAAAGTGAATTTGGAATTTAGTTATATTTTATCTTTAATCATACAAAACAACAAACTTATGTTCATTTTTTAAAGGGAAGTTCTCATCTGTGCTCCTGAAAGAATAACTTTTCTCACTTGTATACCTGCAATACTCATAATCCTAGTTACCCTTAACCTTTATTAGTGAATTTCAAATATGGCCAAAATTAGTTTAGATGTTAATTATAGCTATTAAGTGTCACCTTGAAATCCAATTAATTTTGGCGAAATGGAGGGGAATGATTACAAAAGCGAGTTTCTTAACTGTTGGAGCATAATTGGGATCCATGTCATGTGCTTAATCAGTGCCAAAGTGGCAATTAACTAACTCCAATTAACATCTAAATCAATTTTGATCATACTCGACATTAAATAATAAAGGTCAAGGGTATAATTGAGATTATGAGGATTGTAAGGGTACAAGTGAGAAAAGTCATTTCTTTAGGGGTACAAATGAGAATTTCCCTTTTTTAAATAAGAAGGTAAATAAATGACGGGAACGAAGGTAATAGCTTATACTGCTTTCGGATGAATATTTTGATCGATGTGAATAGAGTAGTAATTTTTCGTCATGATCACACTTTCATATTTGTGTTGCATGTTAGTTTTGTGACTCATTGAATATCTGGGGTTAATTGTGTTTACCTTTTCTTTCTACGGAGAATATTTCGATAAACTGATTGTAGATTTTGTGTCTTGTGAATTTTAGTCTGGAGTGGTTTTGTGTAGTGTTTTCTGGTCGTTGATCGATGTTGAAGACTAATATCAAAAAATGATATAGGACCGTGTCTTTTTTTCATAATTCGTGATTTTTGCCTTTTGTAGTTTAAAACAGCGCGCGTTGATGATTCTCACTCGATGTACTAGTGAAAATGCCTTGGGGGCACTTTAGGTGTGTCTGACTAATTAGGACTTCAGTTTCAATGAATGGAATGGATCATATGGCATAATAAAACCAACACTTAGAAGAAACAAGTGTCGGAGTGTCGGGCACACACAACTATTTTGTTGGAGTTTTCAATTTTTTGGTGTAAAGTGATATGTCGTTGACAACTAAGTGAAGTCCTGGGGTAACATAGAGAAACATGACGGGGAGAGAAAAATCGGGTAGGCAAGTCATCAGTTAGAAAAAATATACGAGTATCTTTTTATTTTTCTTGGGTGTGCATAAACCATGTGCATTCTAAATAAGTGGAAGTAGCATTAGCGTGTTGGATTTTTGTCGATCATTTTCCAATCATTGTGCATACTAGACAATAGTACATACGAGGTATTAGTTAAAATCCACATGAAAAACATATTTGTCAGCTAAAGAGAGTTGGTATAGCTTTCACAAGGAGTATGTCCGTATCTACATAATAGGTTTCTTGTTGGAAAGTATTTGTTGCTACTCCGACCTCCGTACTATTTATGCATGGTACGGCGTACACTATGAAATTGAAGTACACTACAAATGACAAATCAATAATATAGATGATACAATGTTATATTATTATTCCTGTCAGTATTAATGTTATATTATTTATGCATGGTACGGCGTAATGTGTGGTGTCTTTTAGGAGTGCTCTCCAAGCATATGCTGTTATACAATCCTTTCGCACCACACTCGATGTTATCTGCTAGCTTGAAGTGTTGATATTTTGATATCATTGTTACTAGTCTATGTGCCTTGATATTTTGGTACAGGCTTTGGAGACGCTTAATATTGTTGCTAATGTATGTTAGCCTGGTAGATTTATGAAGTACTTCGTAGCTTTTATCTTTTGCTTCAATTAAATAGCTTTATTATATAATTCCTCTCCTGTCATAAATAATTGATCTACTCAACAGAACAATCCTCTGTCATAAAACGCTATCATAATCGCTACAGAGTAGTTTATTTGGGAGTAATTTACTTTGATTAGATGTTAAAACTGATCGTCACTAATGTTAAGCAATGGCCCGTTCTATAGAGTCAATTTTGGAAGTAACCTAACCAAAGCTGAATGGTTTTGCAGAATGGGTACCACAGTCCGATCAATTGTTCCATGTTTTCTACTTTTGCTCCTTGTATCTCCTCTGGGTCTATCAGCTTCAGATGATGGCTTGTTTAGAATTGGTTTGAAAAAGAAGAAGCTGGACCAAGTCAACCGATTAGCAAAGCGATGCCATTCTAAGGGTGAAAAGTTAACCTCGATGCTACAGAGGAGGTATGGTCCTGGAAACTTAGGAAGCGATGGTGATAGTGGCATTGTTGAGCTGAATAACTATTTGGGTGCTCAATACTTTGGTGAGATTGGTATTGGCACTCCTCCCCAAACGTTCACCGTGATATTTGACACAGGAAGTTCCAATCTGTGGGTCCCGTCCTCCAAATGCTACTTTTCCGTGAGTATCAGAGCTATTAACTTTGTTTGTAGGACGGGAAATTTTATCATCTATAATGTGTAGATTTGGTCCCTGATGTGGTTTGACCTGTTACCATGCAGATTGCTTGCTATCTTCACCACAAGTACAATGCGAGGCGATCAACGTCATACATCAAGAAAGGTTTGTCGTAATTTGTTATTATAATTTATGGTCGTCACCCACTTCAGACATTTTCGTGCAATACCCTATTGAGCTATGAAGAGGAGATAATGACCCACAATTGTAAGATAATATGTTGGAAATATTTAGCACTACCCCCCATGTGAACCAAACTTCCCTTACCCTATTTGATGTTAAACTTACAATATTTTGACCTCAAGTTTATTCAACAAAATGTAGAAAAATTAAACATGAACATATATTCTTAATACGAAAAGCATTCATTGAAATTAATAGTAGCCACAAAAAATAACATCCTTATGAAGAAAAACACGGTCAAAATGTTGACTTCGAGTCCGTGAAAAGGCAAATGGGAACTTTGGTTCAGATGGGAGGAAGTATATGAAATGCTTCGGTGATATGCATTATGGAGTATCTGCCTAAGCTAATTCTCAGACATATGGAAAATTACACACGTTTTCAATTAGCTTATTACTTTGAGCTGTTGATGGAACTCGTTAATCAGCTAATAATAGTGATTGAACTAATATAGTAGAAAAGTTACATACTGCTATGTTTTGCTGTCTGAGTATTGTTTAGGTTCCCCCTCATATACTTTTGTGTCATTTAAGTAGCACATTTTGTGTGTGCAACTGTGCATAGAATAGTACTTCTATTGTTCAATTACTCCAGTCCAAAGTCCCATCACCGGTTTACCTTCTCCTTTTGTACTCTATGCATTCTGAGTTGACATAAATAGATGATGGGGAACCATGACATGGACTTAATGGGTTTTTATGGAACTATATTCGTAACTTATGTTTTCAATTTTGAGTCTTCCACATGGGATGATGTTTATTATAGCTTAAAGCTAGTGAACATAATAGCTTGATAAACCAAATGGCTTATATGATGAAGCATAAATTTGTGGCATACTTTAACACCAGGCTCCATTTAGGGGAAGAATGTTATTTGAATCGTCCGTGTGATATGTAATGGACTAATGATTATAAACTTGTTGAATCCGAACTCGTTACAGTTCTACTATGGTGTACACATCTTTTGACGTTAAATCCGGTTGAGGTCAATCTCAGTAACTAGTTTCATGTTCTATGTGGGATATTATCTGCCAAAAGTAATCTTAGTGTTATGTTTGACTCTAGATGGGATACAGTGTCTGTGTTTTGGGGTATATGATTATATGACTTTGTGAGAAGCAAAAGTTATCTTTTGCATTTCCTTGAGTAATTAAGCGTCAATACTGCTGTTGTTTTATTTGATTCTACAGGACTTTTGTGACTGTTTATGTTGCAGTTTTTGTATGGGTTTGCAGAAATATACATTCTTTGCAGTTTCTCTATAAATATAAGCTGGATGAGAAAGAGCATAAATTATGATATGATGTATAGAATATATATAACTTGGTGTAGTTGAAATGAGTGAAATGACAGCTAATTCTGAAAATCTCTCTTTTAAATTGGAATCCATCTTTGTTTATGTGGTGCTTGTTTGTCTGCATATTATGTCAGTTACTGTCGCAAATAGGTCATGGTGAAAATAGAACAGATTGGATATGATGCAATACTGGGCATTACTTGTTAAGGGAACTTAGGTGGTGATTAAATTTCTTGTGAGGAGGAAATATCATAACTAAAGAATTTGTCTTCGTAGTTGGTGCTAGTTCTAAACTACCTAATTATGATTAAAAAGATTGATATTTTCTGTGGCATTGTGAGTCAATATTCTGGATCTTTGCTCGAGATCATGCGTCATGCTTTATTTTGTGCTAGAAATGTTGTTGTGTGGTGTACTACTGGTGTGTTTGGAAGCTGATTTTATCTGATTGTCATTTTGTGTGGCAGTTGCTTTTATCACATGAGTCTGGTTATCTGTTTCTCAGATCTTATACTTGATGCAGGAAAGAAGGCGGCGATTCATTATGGTACTGGGGCCATTTCAGGGTACTTCAGTCAAGATCACGTTGCAGTGGGCGATCTTGTTGTTGAGAATCAGGTGAGTACAGCTGTGCTGAACGACACTCGCATTTTGTCCTGCCTGTAATAGTTAACACTTAACAGTACCATGGAATGTGTTGTCCAGGATTTTATTGAAGCCACAAGAGAGCCTAGTATCACATTTGTGGCTGCAAAGTTTGATGGCATACTTGGGCTTGGATTCCAAGAAATCTCTGTCGGTGATGCTGTTCCAGTCTGGTATGCTAGTTTGTGTGCCCCATTGGACTTTGCATAGAATATTTTCACCGAACAGTCATCTTTTTGGTATGAGTTTTTGTTAATAATAGCTTGTTGTGCTTGGCTAGGTACAATATGATAAACCAAGGTCTTGTTAAAGAACCAGTGTTCTCTTTTTGGCTATGCCGTGATGGTGATGAGGAAGTAGGCGGCGAAATTGTTTTTGGTGGCGTGGATCCTGCCCATTACAAGGGGGAACACACATGGGTTCCTGTGACTCATAAAGGTTATTGGCAGGTGAGTCATTTCACCTGTTACCCATAATATAAATTGCCATTTGTTGTTGAATATGTCGTGACTCGTAAGCTCCTCAACATCTCTCTATTAACAATGCAGTTTGATGTAGAAGATGTATTGGTCGATGGTGCGACAACTGGTATGCCTTGTTTCTAAATTTTCCCTATTGTTCTTTTTATCCATTTCTATATATCCTACACACTTAATTTTCTTTAATATATGCTTCAGGGTTCTGTGCTGATGGCTGTTCTGCAATAGCTGATTCTGGGACTTCATTGTTGGCTGGCCCAACGGTACATTCTTCATTTATTTTAATTCTCTGCTCAGATAATTGTCCGAGTGAAATCTTCTGCTTTTCTTTGTGGTTATCAGAGTAGCTTCCTCTTCCGGTCTTGCCTCTTCTGTTTTGTCTTTTCTGGAAGTCTTAATAAATCATCTTGTTTCGGTCTTTTAAAATGCTTTGACTTTTACCTATACTAAACCCAATAATTCGATTTTATATGTGACCCTGACTTCCAAGCATTTTATATTGATGTGCTAGTTCATCTTGATATTCTTTGTGTTGGTTTCTTTTGAGGCATGTGTGTTTTTTGCTAAGATGGATGTTAGTAAACTTAAACCATGGCACGTACTGATATATTTATAAAGATAAAGCATGGTCCAAACACCAAATAAACACATATTATCAAAATTCAAAACATGATTAGAGTTAAAAGGGAGATTTTGCTCGAAGCTTCCATCATCTTGTCTGATAATTTCACGCACCCTTTCTTTTCTCAAGCAGAGGTATTTCTGCAATCTGTTATTCCTCATTTATTGCTGTATGTCCATACTGAGGAATATGACAATTCTAAACTAATGTGAAGGTTTTGTCAGTGGCGGAGTAAATAAGACTTGATTATATGTACCCGTATACAAAGTTCGACTTAAAACAAATATCTTCCCTATGGGCCACAATAAATAATATCCTGTTATTATCATTTGTGGTAGATATCATTTGTCAAGCATTTGCTGCCTCAAAAATGAGACTTTGTATGATGTTTTATAGTTTTTTGTTACTACGTTGAATATGTAGCTAATGCTACATTTTGATTGTTGTTTTTGTGTGCCAATAATTGTGGCCGTTCAAAATTCCCAAGCACCCGTCACACTGTCACTGACAATCATTATGGTTGCTTTCAGGCTGTAGTTGCACAGATTAATCATGCCATTGGTGCTACTGGAATTGTGAGTATGGAATGCAAGACAGTTGTTTCTGAATATGGGCAACAGATCTTGGATTTGTTACTATCGGAGGTATGCCCCCAATCCCCATCGTCCCTCTTGAATTTAACAATTTAATTGTTTTTAAAATAATCTGCCCATTCTTTCTATAGCGTGAACGGTATTTTCACTACCTTATGTTATTGAGGGTGGTTATGCAGGCTAAGCCGTTGAAAATTTGTTCTCAAATTGGTCTTTGTTCCTTTGACGGCAAGCAAAGTGTCAGGTTAGTATTTTGCACGTCGACCTTGCTTGTAATTCAACTGATTTTAAGTCGGAAAGCCATGCTGTGTTTTATTTTTTGGTAGTCTGTATCTGATTAAAACCGTATTTATACAGTATGGGTATTGAAACCGTGGTTGACTCGAGTGCTGAGAAATCGTCAGGTGGTGTCCATGATGCCGTCCATGATGCCATGTGCGTAGCGTGTGAAATGGCAGTGGTTTGGATGCAGAATCAGGTGAAACAAAATGAGACTGTCGAACGCATTCTTGATTATGCCAATCAGGTAAAGGATACAGCAGTTTAACCTCAATTAATGGCCAATAAATTTGTTTTGTTGGGAGCTTACGCACGTGGATTGTCGTTGCAGCTTTGTGATCGCCTGCCTAGTCCAATGGGAGCATCAGTTATCGACTGTAGCAGTCTTTCTTCATTGCCTCCTATATCCTTCACCTTAGCCGGAAAGACATTTGATCTCAAACCCGAGCATGTAAGTCGATATAATTCTACATCGTATTCTAGCAAAATTATGGAACCAGGTCTCGTGTGGCAGCCTATTTAAAATCATAAGCTAGTTAATTGAACGGTGTCCTCTTATTTACCTTGTCTAATTCCCTTATCGTGACTGATGGTTAAATGAATATATTACTACTACCTTCCTTCACCTGTCTATTCCTTGCTGTTATAATCTTACACTGTATTCAACATTGCAATTTTCAACAGTACGTCCTCAAAGTGGGTGAGGGAGATGTCGCACAATGTATCAGCGGTTTCTCGGCTTTGGATGTTCCCCCACCTCGTGGACCTCTCTGGTAAATTTTTGTGCACCGACTTTCCTCTTGATTTTCAGTCTTATGACTCTTCTTATTTCGTACGAGGAAATACGAGTAAAACTGATTGAATGACGGCTGAGTTGTATGCACATGTCTCAACACAAAAATGATGTATGAACGACATTACTTTATACGTGTTGCAGGATTTTGGGAGACATATTTATGGGCGAGTATCATACAGTGTTCGACTATGGAAATCTAAGGGTTGGATTTGCAAAGGCAGCTTGAACAGCAAGTTTTAGTCTTGTCTAGTGCTATGCCACGTATGTGTACTAGATGGTTTGCTGTCGTAAACTTGTAAATATTGGAGCGACACTGTTTTCTGTGTGCGTGTTTATGTCGGTCGCATTTCGTATCATTTGTGGGCTATCGGAATCTTTTAAGTACACAATGAGGTGTATAAAGCGACTTCGGCTAAGTTATTGTAACGTTGTACTAGAATACTGAATTGGTCCCTCGTGTATTATTATGGTACGGAGTACATTTTAATAAGATCAGTCGCCTAGTGATCATGTGATTTACGCTGTTTTTTGTTCGGATTTTTAGTGGACATTTTTAATCATCAATGTTGACCCGATTACTAATTCGTACTACCTAGTAACTTTCGTATATCATTGATCTTACTGTGATAATCTGACCATCAGCTAACTTTTATCGTTCTCGGTATGCGTTGCGTTGAACTTATAAGGAGTACTATATATATACACATTATTTTAGCATTTTTATTCTACGAATTATTAGTGTAAAATATGAAAACGAAAAGATATTTTTCTTTTAGTATTGTAATTTTATTATGATAACTTGGGTCATTTTAAATTATTACAAACATAATTAAGTTGAATAGATTTTAATTAAAATAATCAATCATCATTAGATAACTTCCTTATGTTAAAATCATACTCCGTAATATATAGTCAGTAGTACTCCGTACATTGCATTGAATTTAGAGCTACGAAGAACATTAAGCGATAACAAACTCAGAAATTCAAGTAAAAAAGTAGGAACTTTCATTGATGATAAATTGATAACTAGACTAATTACATAAGAAGGGTTGGTGATTTGGTGAAAACCTACAGAAATCACCAATTAAATCATGTAAAGCAATTACATAAAGCAACATTAGATTGAAGTTTATAAAACTAAAAAAAAAATACACCCAGAAAAACAGAAAGCACAGTTCATCAACCATAACGAACACCAGTCGATTTGCAGAGAGGGCAAACATTGTTGATCGCCAACCAATTCTTGACACAGCTGCAGTGAAACTCGTGACCGCAATCGAGAACACCAACCGAAGAACCCTCCTGAAATCCATCCAAGCATATCGAGCAAACATCGGACTCTTCTTCACCCTTATCGACATGGGTCTTTGTCTGCAAGTGTTTCTCGATCATCTCCATTCGCTGTTCTCGCGTAGCGTTGTCATTGTTGCTGATGTTCAGGTACTCTTGTTGTCGAATAAAATTCTCTGAAATCAGGAGTTGCGTCTGTCTGTCTAATTCATCAATCAATCTCGCGCTGTTGACGAGATACTCGTATAAGTCGTCTTGATGCTGAATAAAGACATTCACCGAAATCAGCAATGTCTCGTCTACGAACTCCATTGAAACTACTCAAAAATCAAATTTCACTGTAATTTCCACAGCACAATCAACTCCAAACTCTGACGATTCAAGAACGAAAGACTAACGCTGATGTTGAAAGATGGGTTAAAATTTCAAGGGGTTTAAGATTTGATTTGAAATAGGAGATTTCAGAAGCTTTGTTTAAGATTTGAAATTGAAATATGGGATGGAGGGAAATAGAGAGCAGGAAGTGTTTATAAAGGAGGGAGTAGAAACAAGAGAGCAACGGAAACTTTCCAAAAATTTAAATTTGGTGCGTATTTTTTAAGGTAAGTGAAGGCGCGAGAAGACCGTTACAATGGCGGTTAATAATGTTTTGGACATTTATGCCCTTTTTACCGTTTTACCCGGCAAATTGATTTAATTTACTCGGTGAATAACCATTATTATTAGGTTACATATTTTCATATACATACTCCGTATATATTATAATTAACACAATCATAGATTATATGCAGTACTAGTATAATACCCGTGCATAAATGCGCGGGATGTATAAAAATAAGTTAATAGTTAATTGAAAATTTTGATAATTGACTTAAATATTAAATCAAAATAAGAATACTTTGTACTAATAATATAAACGCAACCTAAATAAACCTTTATTTTTAGACCCAAAATACAACAAACTGTATCTACTTGACCGCGTATTTATTAACATGTAACCCGGTTATATGACTTGTTTAAAACAGTTAAGTATTATGAAAATATTTAAAATTCGACCCGTAATAGTCTTTAAATTAACCCGTTCAATAAGTTTAAAAGTGTCAATTCTGATCTTTCTTAATTAACTATCAAAATTTAGATAATTGAAAAGTTGAAAATTGTAACAAAACAATTAGAATAATGGAACATAATGTGACAAAACCGATTAATTTTTTAAAAATACAAATATAGTTATAATTTTTTTAAAAAATATATCATAATGTGACAAAACCAATTAATGTATCACAATACAATGTCTTAAAATTCATCATTTGTTATAATAATATGTTAAAACGCGCTTAAAATGTTATATTGGAAACACATTAAGTAAAAGGGATAGTTGAAGAGATAAAAAGAAAAAAGATAGTTAAAGAGATAAAAAGAAAAAATATACTCGGTTGTACATAAAAGATATTAAGCTACATGACGTAATTTTAAAAAGGAAATAAAATAAAATAAATAAATAAAAAATAAATAAAAGGGATAAAAATATGTAAAAGTTGGAGGAAAAAAATTGTGTAGAATGGTTTTTGTTATATATAATTAATAATAAATATAGATTTAGTAATTTCAAAAATTAAAACAAAATGATATATCCCTATAACCGAATTAACATATTTACGGAGTACAAAAGAAAAAAAAGTGACATATTCGTTTATATAAACATTGGTAATATGTTTACAAAATTTAACTAATACATTTAAGATAAATTCTTATTTGAAAATGTCTCATAATATTATTATTACGGTCTCACACAGGAGACTTACTGATTCACAAATCATAAACTTTATATTCATATATTGGGTTATTTTTAAAATACGGGTAGCAATTTAGGGATGGCAATGGGTCTGCGGGTCCAAGCAGACCTGCACCTGCACTCCGCCACCCTTATAGAGGACCCAGACCCACCTGCACCAATGGGTCCAAAATTTCAGACCAGACCTGCACTACTGTCCGGGGCTCTGGGTCCAAAACGGGTCTACCCATTTATTTTTTTTAATCCTAATGTGTCAAAAAATATTTATTAATTTTTAAAGTAAAATCACTTCATTATTAAGAATACCAAAAGTACCAAAACACAACATCTAATATACAATGAAAATCCAACATAGTCCCCTTAAGTTCATAAAAACCATACCAAAATTGAAGACAAAACGGCAGATTGAAGATCAAGATTTAGGGTTTGTGTTTTTTGTTTTTATTTTTTACAAAAGTCAGTAACTTAGTAAGGAGTAAGGAGTAAGGAGTAAGGAGAGTAGAAGACTAAGGACTAAGGAGTACGAGTAGTTAGTACTACACAGCTACACTACTGCTAGTCTGCTACTCACGTGTATTGAGTAATTTTAATTTTTTTTTTTAATTTAAACGGGTCCGCGGGTCGGGTCTGGGTTTTATTATAAAGACCTGCACCACCTGCACTCCATATTTAAAAACCTGCATCTCCCATACCCATTGGGTCTAAAAAAATAGGACCCAAACCCGGCCCATTCGGGTCGGGTCTAACGGGTCTGGGTCGGGTCCTGGACCCATTGCCATCCCTAGGTAGCATATTCAAAAATTTCAATTGACTTATATAAAAAGTTAAATAAACAAGTTAACAATTATACCTTAGTATATACTTATAATAAGCATAAATATTACAAAAATTTAAGTTACCTGTGATAGCATCGACACATTAATATTGTAAATTTAAAATATTCACTAAATGAATTTTTAAAATTACAAAATAATGATATTCAAATGATATTAGATTTGCAATATTTTTAAAATTTAACCGACATATTTGGATATTTAAATTGACTTATGCAAAAATTAAAACAAAAAAAATTTAAAATGAAATTGACATGCTACAAAATTAAATTGACATATACAACTGAAAATAAATTTCACATATTCATTAACAAGGAACAAATTGTTCGTTAAATATAACCAAAATACATTTAATTAATATTATTTTATTTATAATTAAATAGTGTTAAAAAAAATATTTAATTATACATCAAAAATGGTCTATTTACAGATCAGAGTATAAAAAAATATGAATTATAGTCGAACTACTACTCTAATGTAAAAGATCTTTGTTAATGTGGAGACTTGTTCAAGTGGCCATGCCTATAAATGGAGTAAAGAAAGTACACTTTATAGGTTGAGAGGGTTCTATCCTAAAATCAATTGGCAATAATACGAGTCACTATTCTAAAAAAGGCACGAAACAAATTTTGGAAAAGTTGTCTACATTTTCAACTGGTTAGTACTACGCGAAAATTAATTCAATTGAAACTCATGCTATCGTAAACCCGAAATCAAATGATAACTTTATACTTTGGCATGACCGGTTAGGCCATCCCGGTTCAATTATGATGCGAAAGATAATAAAACATTCATGCGGGCACCCACTTAAGAACCAGTTGTTTCAACTTAATAAATTTTGGAGTTAATTGATAATTACCACCCTATAAGTACACTTTTTTAAAAATTAACACCCTATAAAAATTTCCTTAAAAATTATGACCACAATTGAGACATTTTTGTAAAAATTGGTACCCAAATTCTTATTTCAATCGAGTAATAGAATTTTTTGAGGAAATCTTACCTATTCTCTTAAAGTTTGATATTAGTTATCCAAAATATTCTTCATTTAACGCTATAAGCATATGAGTTGACACCGAACTTCAAAATCAATCAACTTATTCATTCTACGACCAACTACATTTTTCAAGATATCGACATTACCAATCACTTGATCATGAAAGAAATATGTTAATGGTGTTATATGAAGGCTTTTTTGAGTAATTCATATCAAATTTTATGAGATATGAAAGATTTCCTCGAAAAATTGTATTTACTTTGTCGAAATCAGAATTTGGGTACCAATTTTTTTAAAAAAAGTCACATTTATGGTCATAATTTTTAAGGAAATTTTTAGGGATATTTCCCATGGTACCCTCGAACTTTGACAGATTACACATGGTACCCCATGTGTGAGGTTTGTTCACATGGTACCCCATACTTTGTGAATATGTGCCCAATATGCCCATTTTGTGACGGAAAACTTGACGACGTTAAGTTTAAGGAAGAAGACATCAATTATGAGTTTAGGGTACAATTAAACCCACATTATTCCTCCATTAATTGGTGCCTATAAACTTAAATATCTAAGATTTTTTAACTACGTTGACTTTTCGACGAGTCAAAGGGGTAAAATCCTTGACTTTTCGATAAGTCAAAGGGGTAAAAAGGAATATGTGGTAAAACAAGAAGACATTTGGTCCAATAAGAAAGAAGGTAAAAACAAAGTTGACCAAAGGCACAAGTACAACAAAAACATTAACATCAACAATAATAACAACAACAATAATAATAATATATTAAGGTGAAGGGTGAGTAGTCTTGTAGTACGTACAAGAAGGGGAGGTAAAGAAACTAAGTGTCATACCGGAGTCTTTGTATAGTAAGCCAATTATAAAGGGTATGGGTCTTATTCTTTTTCTAAAATTTATGTCGTAATAAATAATAATAATATATTTGAATATAATAAATTGTCTTAATGCTCACATTTCGTTTAATAATATAAAATAATGTGTCGTTATAATGTCCTTTTGTTCTGTTATATTGTCATGATATTGTTGTATTTATATCATTCTTATAGCTTAAATTATGTACGAGATCGTTAATGAATACGATTATATAAATTTTATTAAAAACCTGTGTACATGGAGGAGGGCTTAGCCCGGCAGGGAATTGAAATTCCATAATTTATCCGGCATGCGCCGAGGTGGGTCTTAGACCTGACAGATATTATTTTATATATCCTATGTACACAGGGGAAAAGTTTGACTCTAAAATGCAAGATAAGTACTGTAATCCTCGTACATTAATAATGCATTAATTTTGGTAAAAAGGATAATTCTCATGCTCAGTCAGTGGTAGTGACCCTGTTTATGTTAAATCTTTTCAGGTACTGACTTTACTGAAGGGCGGGAATGAGAGATAAAATCACCTTTAGCTATTATAATGCCAATATTTAAATAACGTTTTGTAATAATATTTTTAATTCTGTAAGGATACTATTAGCCTTGTATTCCCTGTTAGGGAATACGGCGGTAACGCTCTTTTATTTCCGCTGTTTTAAATAAATAAAGGATATGTTTTATTTTATACTGAGATTTGCAGGGCGTTACAAAGTGGTATCAGAGCCCTGGTTATGGGGGAATGTCATTGCATGTGATTATAACAAAGAGAAATATAAAAATCCTTTTGAAATGTATTTTTGGAGTCGCCACCAAATATTAAAGGAATTTGGAACCTATTCAGCGCATCTTAAAATCATAAGACGCGAGGGTCTCAGATTTCAAGGTGCGTCGATACCTATCCTTCTTAGGTTATTGTGAAACCAGAGAGGATTCGGAGTGAGGTTACTTTTCGAAAGTTTTGACAAAATGTATTATGAAAACTGTAATAAAAAAGCCTACGTAAAAGTAGTCTTTACTAATTTGAAAACAAATGCTTTAATTTCGATATTTGGGCTAATAGGACGCTACGTACAAATGCAAATATATGACTCGATAAATATGTAAAATAAATGTAAGCCGTCAAAGCTATGACGATTTGTTATAGGAAATATACGTAAAATTACTAATTCATTGTATTTGAATTAATAAATAAACGTTATTCTCCGACTTGTATTCAATTCTAAGATTTTATAAAACCCTCGGTTTTGCATGTTTAAAAGACTATATGAAACGGTACAGTTAAATGTCGAATCCGTGTTTTAGTCGTAATTTAATGCATGAATCGAGAATTTGCATAATGTAAAAGTGGTGTTTAATTTAGCGATTTTGAGTCGTTTGTTTATGCGATATTGGCGAGGTTTAGACGAATCTTTCGATTCGAATTACTACAATCGTATTGCGAATACGGGTTCGTTAATGCCAATGTCGGGGTGGGTTAAGGTAACCCTATAAGTCTCGAACGTCCAATCTGAAGGTAAAATTTCTTTACCTTGAAATGCAAAGACGGTTTTTAGAGTGGAAATTTATAAGTGCGAGAGGCTTTTATGTGAGTATGAGTGTTGAATTGAATTGATTAGAATCGTTGTTGTTATGAATGTATGTGTAAATTGTGTGTATTGTGTGTCGTATAAGGGCTGCTATTTATAGCAAATGCTTCGTGTTTTATGTATAGTTGCTCAGAAAATCGCCAGTGAACCAACGATTAAGTGAAAAATCGCCAGAATGTCAGAAGGGAGGGGGAAAGTCGCCAGTGCTCTGGCGATTTTCACCCCCTTTTCTGACAGATTTGTAGCGCCGTATTTCGTACAGCATGTTGGCGTAGGTGTGTAAGCTTTGTCGAGCAATTTGATTGACTTTGAGGCTTTGTAACGTCAAGTTGCACAAGTTGGTCAATCAACTTGACCTTTCCGGCTCCTGTTTTCGTGTTTCGGTTTTTCGTCGTGTTTTTCGATTTCGGCTCGAAATAAAATAATATTGTAATATATTATTTTACGACTTTGTGAGATTTTGTTTCGTAAGAATGTGACCCGGGACACATTTTGGTCCGTTTCGGGTGCTTGGGCCTTCTTGCGTGTTTTGGGCCGTTCTTGTGTGTTTGGGTCATTTTTGTGTTCTTGGGCCATTTTTGTGAGGTGTTTATGTGTCGTGTTTGCGTGTATTGTGTCGACTTACGATTAAAATGACTAAATTAATATTCATTTTTACGAAATATGCAAATTCAAATTAGTACGTTAAAAATGACTAAAATGTTTTAGACACTTATGTACCGTTTCGTCTTATTTAAAACATGCATGAAAAGTCCTTTTCGTCATCGGGTTTGTTTTTGGGGGGTACGGATACGGGTATCTACAGAAAAATAAATAAATAAATGTTAGGATCATAATACGGATTTAAGTAAGTAGACTGACTAGTTACTCCGAATTTTGTTTGTATTATAGCAGGAGCTAGTAACTTAGATTTTGTGAAACAGCTTAGTATAGGAAGTAACGACAAACCATGCTGTAAAAGTCAGTCTTTGGTTGAAAATGTTAAGTCTAGGTAATCTGGTATTGTATTATAACCACTGTGTAATATAAATAATGAAAAATTAATGTATAATATAAGTAACTTTGTAGAACGGTTGTAATATATAAGTATTAGTGTGTGTAATTATATGCTTGATTATAAATTATACCAATGTATAATAAGAGGTGAATATATAACTAACTTATTTTGGTTATTCGTATTGTTAGGATGTCTAACCCCGAGAGCTCAGAAGTGAATCAACCCATGCCTGACGAGCATAATGACCTAAGGAATGATGTAAAAGGGATTGTGACCGTACTAGCTAAAGTATTAAAGGCAAATAAGACCGAGGATGAAAATGATAGTGCCAAATACTTTAGAAAGATGGCTAGTTACAACCCTAAAACTTATGATGGCAAACCTAACCCTGTAGAATTTGAGGATTGGTTAAGGAGTATGGACAAACTTTTTGACGCAATCAATTGCCCTGAGAAGTGGAAGGTAGGATTTGCAAGTTACTATCTAGTGGGACAGGCTGATCTCTGGTGGGAAACTGTTAAGGAGAAGAAACATGAAGAGGGTTTTGGATGGACCCAATTTAAGGAACTTATGCGATCTAAATTTTATCCCCCATCACTTAGGAGACAAAAAGAAGAAGAGTTTAATACCCTAAGGCAAGGAACGATGTCTGTTATGGAGTATGCTGCCAAATTTATGGAGCTATCACGGTTTGCACCTCATATGGTTGCAAGTGAGGAGTTAAGAATGAATCGTTTTGAGAGAGGGCTTAATTGGAACCTTCGTGATAGATTATCTACCCACACATGCTTAAGTTATCAGGAAATGTATGATAAGGCAACAAACGCTGAGAGAATAATAAAAGAGAGGGATGATGAACAAAATAAGTTTAAAAGGAAGTATGAGGGTGATAGAACTGGGGGACGAAACTACCAAAAACAGCCAAATATAGTTGGAGGGAAAAAATTTTCTAACTCGTACCCAGGAAAATATCAAGGAATGAAATGTGGAAAATGTGGGTATACTAACCATACGACAGACCAATGTACGTTCTTTAACCCGAGATGTTTTGAGTGTGGGAGTCTGGATCACAAAAGAAATAATTGTCCAATAGTTAGAAGACGAATGATAGGCACTAACTCAAACTTCAACCCAACAAAACCACCTCAAAGGCCACTCAAGAACTTTGCACCGAAGGAAACCCCAACATCGGGACGTGTGTATGTGATGAACCCTCAAGGGGAGGAGCCTCAGAATGATGTAGCTACGGGTAACATTTTCCTTAACTCTATTCCTGTTAACGCGTTATTTGATACTGGAGCATCACACTCTTTTATATCTCAAACCTTAAGTGAGAAATTGAAGTTAACTCTTGACAATCAAAATGTAAACTTATCCATAGGATTACCAACTGGAAAGATCATTTCATGCACGACTGTTTATAGAAATTGCGGTTTAACCATAGAAGGACATCTTATACCCGTCGATTTAGTACAACTTGATCTTCATGATTTTGATATAATTCTAGGAATGGATTGGATTATTAAAAATCATGTAGTTGTAAATTGCTATGAGGGTACAGTAACCAATAGAAAACCCGAGGGAGGAGAAATAACTTTTCGAAAGCGAAAAGGTCGTACAAAGGGGATAATTATATCTGCCATGAGGACGCTAAAATTATTACGACAAGGATGTGAAGGCTATCTTTGTGAAGTAATTAAACATAAAAAGCATGAGCCTTCAATTCAGGATATACCTATAGTAAATGAATTTCCTGACGTATTTCCAGAAGAAATTCCGGGGATGCCACCGCAAAGGGAAATTGATTTTACCATAGAACTAGTACCTGGTACTGCCCCAATTTCTAAAGCCCCTTATAGGATGGCTCCTGCTGAGTTGAAAGAATTAAAAGAACAACTAGATGAGTTGTTAGAAAAGGGTTACATACGACCTAGTACATCACCTTGGGGTGCACCTGTACTTTTTGTAAAGAAAAAGGACGGTAGTTTACGCTTGTGTATAGATTATCGAGAACTCAATAAGGTCACCATTAAGAATAAATATCCATTACCCCGTATAGATGATTTATTTGATCAACTTCGTGGAGCTACTACATTTTCAAAAATAGATCTTCGATCGGGATACCATCAGTTGAGGATAAAACCCGAGGATATACCAAAAACAGCTTTTAGAACTCGTTATGGACATTACGAGTTTGTAGTTATGCCCTTTGGTCTCACAAATGCTCCGGCAGTTTTTATGGATCTTATGAATAGGGTATTTAAACCTTACTTAGACAAATTCGTGGTTGTTTTCATTGATGATATATTAGTCTACTCAAAATCGGAGGATGAACATCGTGATCATTTGAGGATAGTTCTAGAAACCCTGAGGAAGAATCAATTGTATGCAAAATTTTTGAAATGTGAGTTTTGGTTAAAAGAGGTAGTGTTCCTAGGACATGTCATATCAAAAGAAGGAATCAAAGTAGACCCTCAAAAGGTTGAAGCAATTACCAACTAGGCCAGACCAAAGAATGTATCAGAAGTACGGAGTTTTCTAGGATTGGCTGGGTATTACCGTCGTTTTGTGGAAAATTTCTCCAAAATTGCCCAACCGCTCACTAACCTTATTAAGAAAAGTATAAAGTTTGAATGGAGTGACAAGTGTGAAGAGACATTTAATGAACTTAAAAAGCGACTTACCTCAACTCCTATCTTAACGCTTCCAAATGATAAGGATGAATTTGAAATATACAATGACGCTTCTAAACAAGGGTTAGGCTGTGTCCTAATGCAAAAAGGGAAAGTTATTGCATATGCATCTAGACAACTCAAACCTTATGAACAGAATTATCCTACCCATGATTTAGAGTTGGCAGCAGTGATTTTCGCACTGAAAATTTGGAGACACTACCTGTACGGTGTCCACTGTCGCATATATACAGATCATAAAAGCCTAAAGTACATTTTCACCCAGAAAGAGATTAACATGAGGCAACGCAGATGGCTTGAACTACTCAAGGATTATGATGTAGACATCCAATATCACCCAGGGAAGGCTAATGTAGTAGCTGATGCCCTTAGTCGTAAACGACTCACCCTTAATACACTAGAAATACAACAACCAATTGATAGGCTTAGTCGCGTCACCTAATCAAAAATAAATCCGAACAAACTCTAACGGGTAGCAAGGGTAAGTCGGGTATCTGACAAGGCTAAAGTCGTCACGCCTAAGTCAAAATAACCTAAAGTCAACTAACTAGTAGCTAGTGGCAGTAGGGTCGAGATCACAGGAAAACAGCGTAGTAAAAAGCTAAAGTCGGAGTAAACAGGTCTAACTCTAGGGTGTGAAAAGAGGTTTATTTTAAACTATAAACAAAGCAAAGAGGAAGATAAACAAAGATCAATATGGGAGAAGATTAGGGCATCAGGTTCATTGTGACAATGATTCAGGAACTCAACTCAAAAGTAAATAACAATCAATTGAAGCTATGCAAGTGACTAGGTTTAGGAATATGCTCTCTCGAGTCAATATTAACCTTAAGCAAATTTAGCGGGCTCTCGCAACTTACTAAATTCAACTTATCAAATACGCGTGAGTCTAGTTTCAATTAGGCTTTCGATCTTAAACTGAAACAACCTAAGTTCAATTCAATAAAGGCGTCCCTAAATTCAATTGATAATAAAACGCGTAGGAAGAAATCAACTTGCACAAGTTCAATCAATTTAAGCAATTAAAACATGTCCTGAATCAATCTCACAAATCACCCTAAACCCTAATTATGAAATTAGCTACGCATAACAGAAATTAAGGCAAAACAATAAAGAGAAGACATGATGAATAAAACAATAGCAATTGAATAAAAACCTGAAGTTTACGGAGTACCGACGATTACAATCAAAACCAATCTTGAAACCAAATAAAACTGGAGTTTTTAGAGAGAAACTAATGAAGAGCAGTAAAAACTAACCTAACTTTTAAGCATAAAATAAAACACAAACTAAAGATCGATGATTAGTTTCTCGTCCTAGGGTATATATATGAGTTCCCAAGCAATAAACCACGAATTAAAATAAAACCCGAAAAAATAATCGTGGGAGCCGGCCGGCCGGCTGCCGGTCCACCAGACCGGTCGGCCCCTTTGTCTTGGGCTGGGCTTCCTTCTTTATAAAACACTTGGCCCTTGGTCTTGGGCCTTTATTTCTTCGTGGCTTCTTAGTCCTTTGGTCTTTCTCTGTCTTTCCCGAGCCTCCTGCGCGAGCTCGAGCTTGGTCCTGTCGTCTGAAATTTCGTACTTGCTCCAAATGTCCCGGGTTTTGGCTCAAAACCACCAAAACCTGCAAAATGTAAATGAAAGGCCGCAGTATCGAGAAATATAACAAATAGCTCGTAAAATCATAATGAATACGAATAAATGCAAGCTAAATGCGACTAAACCGGGGGCATAAAATGTATATAATTAGCACGTATCAAACTCCCCCAAACCAAACCTTTGCTTTGTTGGAGCTAGTGTCCTCCACAGTCAGTGTGATTAATTTATTAAATCTCTTACAGGATCACAAAGGATACTTGTATTTAAAATCAGCTGATTAACGTATATCGGTAACGGTTGGCTTGCTAGAAAGTTTGACGTTACTGTCATATAGATGGCGGTGATCAGCTGGTCCTTATCGGTCACACCTATAGGACGATTTTATGAAGTGTAATGTGATTACATTGATGCCTTAAATATGTCTAAACAGTTAGAAAGTTGGAAATGTATACAAATAATTATTTAATATGATTAAATAGATTATTGTTATACGATTACATAAATTAGTGGATGAGCTGAATTAAGTGTTAATTCACATGTGTATAATAGTTATGAGCTACATTTATATTATAAATATATATGATATTTATAGTTAAAATGATGCTATAAGTTATGTTATTTAATCTATTGTATTATACGATAATCAATTAATTAAATACATATTATACATATGATTTTAGTTTGTTTATTTAGGGATAATAAATGGTTAATGGTTGCTTACCCTTTCAACTTCCATGACCCTTTAAACTTCCCCCCACTTACCCTTTAAACTTCCAACTAAACAAACTTATACTATATATATACTACTCATAATATGATGAGAAAATATATGGATGCATTTTGTGTGTATGTGAGCCAAGTAGAATGAGAGAAAATTGATGAGAGTTTGTCTCACATTTTTCACTCATTTATTTCCAATAAACTCTTCATATATTAATGGTAATATATACATAGTTTTCTAGCATAAACTCAAGGCATTTCATAAGGCGTTTTGGGTGCAACTAATAAGAGATATTCTACGTTGAATATTGGTCTTATAAACGTAATTTGGGTACGTTTTAGGAGGATCTTAGGCCGTTCATCGAAGAATTAGAAAGGTTATTTCTATTCTTTTGTAATTCATATTATTATCATTTTGTATAATCTTGGGCATGTTAATATGATTAACATTTTAGTAGTAATATCAAGTTAAATATTCCTACAAGTGGTATCAGAGCTTTAGGCTCAAAATGATTTTAATTTGGTTACGCATTTATTTTGTTGTTTTTTGAGGTTTTATGTATTTATTGAGAATAAATATGATAAAATCCGTATATAATGTTAAAAATGGTTTTAACACGAGATTTTTATAGCATGCAAAGTTTCTGGTCTCTTGAAGCTACTGGTCAAATTTCGTAATTTTTGAAATTTGTTTGCTAATTAAATTGTTTTTTTATACAAAACCGTGTCAAAAAAAATTGTGTTTTTTGATAAAATAATGACTATAAATAGTTATATTTCGATTCTGGTCACGAAATTTTTACACAGTGATAATTCATATTTATACTTTCTACATGTAAATTTTCAGAATCAGATCTTGAGTTTTGTATATTTATTCAATTTTTGTTTAAAATCGGTATAAAATGCATTTTAATGTCGAAAATATAGTAAACTTTGTTTTCTGGACATGAATTTTATACCAATATTTTTATACATTAAGAGGATTCTCACGTATAAATTTGGGATTTTTCTTCACTGTTTTGGACGTTTTGTTGATTTTATGAGATAAAATCGATAAAATCGTATGTTTTTGTTATAAAATAATTAGTAAATATTTTCTGACCAAACTCTTCACTTTTGGTATTCTGGAAGTGTTCCAGAATGTACAAATTTTTGTCAAAATAAAAAATGATTTTATTTCATTGTATAATGATTTATAAAGTTTTATTCATAAAGGGTTATGATTAAAGTTAAAGTTAATTAGCAAATGACCACAATTATGAACTAAAATCACCATGAATTAGTGACAACTAATTATAGGTGTTCTAAATCAGTTTAGAAGTTTTAGTTCATGCTTTAAAGGTGTGCCATTTACAATTAAGGAATTGAATTAAATGAAATTAATAAGATTAATTCATTTTTTTTACTTAAATTGTCAAATTGATTATGTTTAGAAAAACCTAATTTAATTGTCATAAAATTGTTTATGATATGAAATTGTATGTGATACTATTTATTTTAAAACAGTTTAAAATAATTATGGAATTGATTCATTATATATGATATGTTGAATTAATTTTTTTTTATATGAATTTATGTATGACATAATTGCTTTTTATGCAGATGGGTGAATTTTTATGAAATTTTCACTTAAACATAAAATAGGTGGTTTGCTATTTTTTTTCATGCATTCGGATGTATGAAATTTATTTTTTTTGTTGATGAATGCGTTTATTTTAATTGCGTTTTATATCTAGTGTGGCCTTAGTTTTATTATTTTAATTGCATTTTCGTAATGATGGAAATGTGATTTTGGGATTTTCACGTCTCCACCTTGTAATATTTCTTTTTCATAGATTATATGTAAATAAGATTTACAATGTAATAGTTAATGATAAAAGAAGAGGAGATTGAAGATTTGCCATTTTTATGGTGCTCCAAGACGAAGGATATGGAGCCTTGCCTATTTTTGGAGATAGGGTCCTTTTATAAGGATTCCAATTTGTATATTATAGGGTCCAATTTGATTGGATTCCGCCTTGTACTGTTTTTGATAGGCCACACTAGGTTTTATATGTCTGTTTGATTTATGTTTTTCGTCATATTCCGCCTAAAATCAAACCACCTAAAAGAATGAATAATGATTCATTCTCACGCGCTAGATAATTTAATTTAAACATATGATGTTTTAGCAAGTCATCATTCACTTAGACTCACCTAAAATTGTTCACTTAAATGATTTTTTAAATGGATGATGAGATCTCACTCTTAATCTATTAAAATTGAGATATAGTCTTTCTAAATCGAATCATTATGAATCCCTTGTTCGTCGGTGGGCATATAGGACCTGTTGTTAAATCCATGTGTACCCCTTCTACCTTGGGTAAGTAGTGGATGTCGATGTTAGTTGAACTCAACATTTGGTTTTCACTAATATGTGGGAATTGAAATGGACTATTAATAAATTTGAGAAATTTATGAACCAAGAATTTTTAAAAGGTTAAGAATTGGTCAAATAGTTGACTTATCGATTTATTGAAATTTGAGTCTTGGAATCATTTATATAATTCTTGAGTGAGATCAATTATATAAATTCAATTAGTTTATTTACATGTTTCAAATAGACACATTAAATTTTGATGATTGCTTATGTTTGTTTTATCTTCTTATATTGTAGATATATTTGTTGCTATTTCTGCTTTATTATGGCTGATAATAATGCTACCCCCACTTCAAAGGCCGTCTTGACTAGGGAGTCATGGTTGCGTTCCTTTATGGACCATGTCTCCTACAACCAAAACTATCGTCTCAAAGCAGATGGTAGTAACTTCACCGAATGGGAGGCGGCATTAAAGAATGCTACCATCGCAGACGGAAAATTGAAGTATCTCATGGAGCCAATTCCGGCTGAACCTACTGCTAGAACTGGAACTCAACGAACTACATATGATGAGTTTGTGCGAGAGTCGGGTGCGATTAAGAACGTACTCATATATGCAATGGATTCACATTTGCAACGTCGTTTTATTTCCCAAGGTGCAAATCGTATTTTCACCACCCTCACTAACGAATTCTCACAAGCTCCGAGAATTATTAGGTATGATACAACTGTACGCTTCTTTGAGGCTGTCGCAAAGCGGCCAACTGTTAGCGCCACATGCTTAATATGATTGAGAATGTGGAAAGATTAGAAGCTCTTGGTTGCAAGATCAAGTGTCAATCATTATTGATCGTATCCTACACTCACTTCATGATGGATTCACTCAGTTTAGGGTGAATTACAACATGAATGATATGAAGAAGAGTCTTCACGAACTTCATTCTCTGCTTGTGCAAGCTGAGAAAGATCTTAATTTGAGTGGGAGTCACAAGAAAGATGTTCTTGTGATACAGTCTAAGGGAAAGGGAAAGGCACATGCTGCCTCGAATGCTAAGCGACCACAGTTCAAGAAGAAAGGTCAGCCTAAACCCAAGAAAGGTCTTGGGGAGTCAAGTCACTCAAAAGGCAAGAAGAGCAAAGAAAAGGAGGGAAAATGTCACCATTGCCAACAGTCTGGGCATTGGAGAAGGAATTGTCCTAAGTACCTCGAGGACATAAAAGCTGGACGTGTGACAGCTCATGGTATGTCATCTAATATTCACATGATAGATATTAATCATGCGAGTTCTTCCATTTGGGTATTTGATACTGGATGCGGTTCTCACATTTGTAATCACTTGCAGGGCCTCCGGGACGTAAGACGTCTGGCTAAAGGCGATGTTGATTTACGTGTTGGGAATGGAGCAAAGGTTGCTGCAGTTTCTGTTGGAACTTACATCTTGTTTTTACCTAGTGGTTTGGAACTTTGTTTGTATAATTGTTATTATGTTCCTAGTTTGTCAAAGAACATTATTTCCGTTAACATGTTGGATGTTTATGGTTTTTCATTTATCATTAAGAACAATTGTTGTACTTTTTCTTTAAATGATGTTGTTTATGGTAAAGCGTTTTCCATGAATGGTATTTATGTTCTAGATCAAACGCAAGAAATATATCATGTGGATAATAAAAAGGCTAAATTAGGTGATAAAGATCAAACGTATTTATGGCATTGTCGAATGGGACACATAAATGAAAAACGAGTAAAGAAACTCATGAAGATTGGGATTATTTCACCATTTGGCTATGAATCATTTGGTACTTGTGAATCATGTCTCATTGGAAAGATGACTCGTATATCTTTTAAAGGTATTGGAATGCGAGCCAGTGACCTACTAGGACTAATACATACCGATGTGTGTGGACCAATGTCTGTCACAGCACGAGATGGCTATAGATATTTCATCACTTTTACTGATGATTTAAGTAGATATGGGTATGTCTATTTAATGAAACATAAAAGTGAATCTTTTGAGAAATTCAAGGAGTTTCAAAACAAGGTTGAGAACCAATTAGATAGAAAAATAAAGGCATTACGATCAGATCGTGGTGGTGAATATTTATCTAATGAATTTGATCAACACCTAAAGGATTGTGGCATTGTATCACAATTAACTCCACCTGGAACACCACAATTGAATGGGGTGTCCGAACGGAGAAATCGGACCTTGTTAGACATGGTTCGCTCCATGATGAGTCACACGGTTTTACCGGATTCATTATGAGGGTCTGCTCTAACTTCTGCAGGACTCATTCTAAACCGAAGTCCGACTAAAGCGACAGACAAAACCCCATATGAGATGTGGAAAGGAAAAGTTCCTGATTTGTCTTTTATTCGGGTTTGGGGATGTGAGGCTTACGTTAAGTGGAGACCTGACGATAAGCTAGGCCCACGATCGGTCAAAACATACTTTGTGGGATATCCAAAAGGAATGTTTGGTCATTACTTTTATTCACCCGCTGAACAACGAGTTTTTGTTGCAGCTAGTGCTAAATTCTTAGAAAAAGAGTTTATCACGAATAACAAGAGTAATAGGGTTTTTGAGTTGTCAGAAATCTCAGAACCAGACACTGCACATGTGATGGAGGAAGATATTCCTTCAACCTCCACTGCAGTAGCAATTCCTGCGGAACCTAGGAGGACAAGTCGAATCTCTTATCCTCCGGATCGATACATTGGTATTGTTGAAGAAGGAAATAGAGATGATTTATTACTTCTTGAAAGTAATGAACCGACTACCTACAAAGGTGCAATGACTAGTTCTGACTCGAAGCTATGGCTTGAAGCCATGCATTCTGAGATAGACTCCATGTGCGAGCGAGGTATGGGATCTGGTTGATTTGCACGAAAAGATGAGACCTCTTCAGTGCAAATGGATTTATAAGATAAAACGTTCACTAGGTGGACAACCAGATGTCTATAAAGCACGACTTGTTGCAAAAGGTTTCACCCAAGTGCAAGGCTTACACTACGATGATATCTTTGCACCTGTCGTCATGCTTCGATCTATCCGGATTATCTTAGCGATTGCTGCATTTCATGATTATGAAATATGGCAAATGGATGTGAAGACCGCCTTCTTAAATGGTTATTTAGACGAGGACTTGTACATGATACAACCCGAAGGCTTCACGGATCCAAAATATCCTAAGAAAGTATGCAAACTTAAGCGTTCCATTTATGGACTTAAGCAAGCATCGAGGAGTTGGAATCATCGATTTGACCAAGTGATTAAACAATATGATTTTAAACGATCAGTTGAGGAACCATGTTTATATGTCAAATCGAGTGGGAGCTATATTGCATTCCTAGTTTTGTATGTCGATGACATACTGTCGATAGGGAATCACATTCCTATGCTTTCTTCTGTAAAAGAATGGTTAAAGAATCATTTTCAGATGAAAGACTTAGGTGAGGCACAGAGAATACTTGGTATTCAAATCTATAGAGATAGATCCAAGAGAATGTTGGCGTTAAGTCAAGAATCTTATATAGATAAAATTCTTGAGAGGTTCAGTATGACGAACTCAAAAAGGGGTAATCTTCCGATGGTTCATGGGGTGCATTTAAGTAAGACTCAATCACCTAAATCACCAGAAGAAATAGAGCGCATGAATCGAATTCCATACGCTTCGGCCGTAGGATCGATTATGTATGCTATGATGTGTACACGTCCAGACGTGGCATTCGCACTTAGTATGACGAGTCGTTACCAAAAGGATCCAGGTGAAAGTCACTGGATTGCTGTTAAGAACATCCTTAAGTACTTGAGAAGAACTAAGAATTGGATGTTAGTATATGGTGGAGACAAAGAGTTATGTGCAAAAGGTTTCACAGATGCTAGTTTCCAAACGGATAGAGATGATTCTAAGTCTCAATCCGGATTCGTTTTTACACTTAATGGTGCGGCAGTGAGTTGGAAAAGTTCCAAGCAATCAGTCACAGCAGATTCCACTACAGAGTCTGAGTATATTGCAGCTTCCGAGGCAGCTAAAGAGGCAATATGGATGCGTCAGTTCTTACAAGGACTAATGGTAGTTCCTAGTGCGAATGACCCGATCACTGTTTATTGTGATAACAGTGGTGCCATATTCCAAGCTAAAGAGCCTAAATCTAGCAATAAGTCTAGACATGTGTTGCGGAAGGCTCATATGATACGAGATTACGTGGAGCAAAAGGAGATAGAGATTTGCAAGGTTGTCACGGATGACAACATAGCGGACCCTCTCACGAAGTCATTGTCATACAATAAACATGTTGTATCAATGGGACTGAAGAGTGTTCCTGATTTTCATTAGTTTGTTTTTAGATAATGTATCTGTTAAAACTACTACTTTGTAATCATTAAATTATTTCTTTATATATCGTATTTCATGTGGATTGTGTGACAATATTGAACTCCACTGAGTGAACTGATTTACTTTATATATATTTTGTCCATAATCACCAACATGAGCTGATAACTCTAGGTGATTAGATTGTGGGTTGATTGATGGTAGGTTCAATAACCATAAGGACATGTGATGTCTGATCAAACACATATGCGAGGTATAGAGGATACTGCGTAGGACATAGTGACCACTTAAATGAAGTCCTAAATGTACAGACATTGTGCCTGGTCGTGGATAGGACGTTCATTGTGTTCCTAGAGTCGATTCTTTTGACCGCCGAATCGCTTTCTTGAGATAAGGCGCTTGGGTGACTTTGGTTTCTTTCTCGTGGTCGCACCGCAGTAAAGGAGGCCGAGTAGATTTTTCTCGGGTCATTTCATGCCGTGCTTTATACTGCAAGATTCGCGTCAAGGAAAATATCCAATCTTATCAATATCTTTAATCTCAGGGCCACTCGAGGAGTAGTAACTGAAATGCATGGCCATGCTCGAATGTTGTGAATACATTTGTATATTAGTTAGTTGCTCTCTAGTCGAGGAAACCACTCTTGATACGATCGCTTGATAGATACGACCTTGCGAAAGTACGACTTTGCAAATATGTCTACCATTGAGTGGGAGATTTATATGGATATGAGAATCGTTAATCACACACAAGCACTTGTAGGACAAGTGGGAGATTGTTGGAGCTAGTGTCCTCCACAGTCAGTGTGATTAATTTATTAAATCTCTTACAGGATCACAAAGGATACTTGTATTTAAAATCAGCTGATTAACGTATATCGGTAACGGTTGGCTTGCTAGAAAGTTTGACGTTCTTTGTCATATAGATGGCGGTGATCACCGGTCCTTACTCGATCACACACCAGTAGGACGATTTTATGAAATGTAATGTGATTACATTGATGCCTTAAATATGTCTAAACAGTTAGAAAGTTGGAAATGTATACAAATAATTATTTAATATGATTAAATAGATTATTGTTATACGATTACATAAATTAGTGGATGAGCTGAATTAAGTGTTAATTCACATGTGTATAATAGTTATGAGCTACATTTATATTATAAATATATCTGATATTTATAGTTAAAATGATGCTATAAGTTATGTTATTTAATCTATTGTATTATACGATAATCAATTAATTAAATACATATTATACATATGATTTTAGTTTGTTTATTTAGGGATAATAAATGGTTAATGGTTGCTTACCCTTTCAACTTCCATGACCCTATAAACTTCCCACTTACCCTTTAAACTTCCAACTAAACAAACTTATACTATATATATACTACTCATAATATGATGAGAAAATATATGGATGCATTTTGTGTGTATGTGAGCCAAGTAGAATGAGAGAAAATTGATGAGAGTTTGTCTCACATTTTTCACTCATTTATTTCCAATAAACTCTTCATATATTAATGGTAATATATACATAGTTTTCTAGCATAAACTCAAGGCATTTCATAAGGCGTTTTGGGTGCAACTAATAAGAGATATTCTACGTTGAATATTGGTCTTATAAACGTAATTTGGGTACGTTTTAGGAGGATCTTAGGCCGTTCATCGAAGAATTAGAAAGGTTATTTCTATTCTTTTGTAATTCATATTATTATCATTTTGTATAATCTTGGGCATGTTAATATGATTAACATTTTAGTAGTAATATCAAGTTAAATATTCCTACATGCTTGTCCTCAAGCAAACAGCGTCGGAGAAAATCAAAGTGACACGAACTTATCACGCTAGCATCTCAAAGTTGACGACTTATGCACATAAACTTACAAACCATAGACTATTTCACCAAAAATAGAGCACAAGTCTCAACCATTCACACCACATCATACTACTAGCTTCCTACGCTTTCGCAATAAAACTAACGATAAAGGATATTTAAATTCAAGCAAGGCCAACCGAACATACCACTTTCCATTCCACCTTTCTTACCACAATCCATTTTTTCATCTTTTCTTTTCTTTCTCTTTTTTTAAATGCAAATGTGGAGCATCCCTCGTATGTTACACCGTTTAGCTTGACATTCACTCGGTAAAGATCGTGCTCGGGTAAACATATTTCCTTAAGGGTTACGTCATTGCTCATACTCTCGGTTACAGCCAAATTCATGGCCATTGTGGTTACTCAAATCAATGAGTCCCCTCCGAAAGCATCGAAGCATTGCTCCAACAGTATTAATAACCATCCATAGCATTCCACCAACCGACTTTCCAAACATTCCACAAACCGTTGCCTCGCAAGAATACCAATATCGAAAATAAAAGAACGAAAAGCGATAAGAATTAAGCAAATACAAGTGGGTTAGTGTTTGAGGCTCGCAATCTATTAATAGGAAACAAACATATAGTGCAAGCTACGACGATAGATTTTCAACTCGGAGATGCTAAAGATCAAAATTAGCGCACTAATCAACTCTCCAAACGTGACAATTCAGACCAAAAAGACTCGTATTTTTGTATTTTTTTTGAAATTTTTCAATTTTTTTGGATTTTTGAATAAATGCACACAACAATGAAAGTGCAAAAGATAAGCGCGGAAGTGCTTCCCTCCCCCAAACCAGAATCGCACATTATCCTCAATGTGGAAAACAGCACAACCACAACAGCAGAAAAGGACAAATAATATACGGGGTAAGGGAAGTAAAAACGAGGGAAGAGGGTAGAAGGGGTAAAGAATGCTCACATTATAAAGTTGGAGCTCCCCCAAACCGAAGCGAAGCATGGAGTGCGGCTAAAAATCCACGTATATGCGTCCAAATCAGTCCAGCTATGTAACACTTCGGAGCAGCAGGCAAGAAGCAACAAAACGGAACATCAGCCCAGACCGGCGGCCGGCCGGCCGGCCCTGGTGCAATTTTCTCATTTTTTGCGTTTTTTCACCAGTTCTCAAATTTACGCTACGGTGCCGGTCTGAGCCCGGCTGCCGGTCGACCGTTGCCGGTCGACCGGCTGGGATGCTTTCTCATAGCGTCTTCTCAAAAATGCTAAGGACAAAAGTCCTGAAGTACCTGCGCGCTAAAATTACACAATAACACCCTCGTCCTCGCGCGCTCAATAAAAACCGTAAAATGTCATCAAAACAAACCAAACAAAGTACAATAAATTACACCGTCATCGGGTTGCCTCCCGGAAGCGCTGGTTTATAGTCCCGCACGACTCTTCACAGCTCAAAATCTAGTCAAATTAGGCCAAGGTCGTTGGCCATTTGCAACAGCTTCACTTGGCGAAACAGCATCCGTTCGCCATAAAATTCCTTCACCTCGAGGCAAAGCAGCATAGTCCATCACACAAGGGGCTCCATCCCGAAATGGCTCCCCATATCTCCCACATGCTCCAAGAGACTCATACGTGGGTCCTCTATCGCCATTGCTCGCGTCAAACAAGTCGGTTTTCAGCAGCTTTCTCTCCCCCAAACCATCCTTGCAGCCATCCTGTAAAGAACCTGCACACGGAGAAGAGACATGCAAAACCTCCACAGAGTCTCCAGAAGAGTGAGACGGAGGTGTAATGTTAATAGAACAAACCGACTCCAGACGCATAGGTGACCGCGGGGTACTAGACTGAGTAAAAGTAAGCTTCTCACCCCCCACCGTGAATGCTAAGGTCTTATTGCCCACGTCTATAACTGCACCAGCAGTGTGCAGGAAGGGTCTCCCCAAAATAATGGGAATGTGGACATCCTCAGGCATGTCGAGCACTACAAAGTCCACAGGGATAAAGAACTTTCCAACCTGTACGGGGACGTCTTGCAGAATACCTAACGGACGCTTAACAGAACGGTCAGCCATTTGCAAGGTAATGTGAGTGGGTCCCAAAGCTGTCATGTTCATCTTTTGACACATTGAATAAGGAATGACGCTGACACTCGCTCCTAGGTCACATAAAGCGTTTCTAACCTCAAACTTACCTATGGAGCAGGGAATGGAAAAGGTCCCGGGATCACTAAGCTTAGGGGGTTTATGGCCCTGCAACCTAGTACTAGCCTCCCCCACAAAAGCCACAGTCGAGACGTCGTCTAGCGTACGCTTCCTAACTAAGACTTCCTTTAAAAACTTAGCGTACGCGGGGATTTGAGTCACAAGGTCAAGGAAAGGGACATTTACCTATAGCTCTTTGATGACATCTACGAATTTCTTAAACTTAGCCTCGGACTCTGCTCGTTGTCGACCCGGAAATGGTAGCTTGATCTGTATTGGGGGCGCTGGGGGAGCAACAGAAATACCAGAACTAACACCCGAATCATCTTTCCCAGATGCTTGAGTCCGGTAGGTTGGACGGCCATTTGCCGGTCGGCCATTTCTGCCGTTTTCCTCGGTGCATCGTAAAATGTACCGCTCCTCAATGTAATGGCACATGCGGTATCAGGAGGAGGGTTAGGAGGATTACCCTGCGATGGTAGATAGCCAGGTTGACGCGAAGCTTGTGAAGTGGCGAGCTGAGCCACTTGATTCTCCAAATTCTTAATTGTTGCGTCCTTAGCTTGATCGCTCTTCTGCATTTGGCCCAGCATAGCCTCCTGCGTCTTTTGCATCCCCATCATTAATTGTTGCATTTGCAACATCATGGCCTTAGTCTCGACCAAAGGATCAGGTCCCGGGGTAGGAGGTGGTGGTGTATAGGCTGGTTTTTGGTAATTGGGTGGGGGTGGTTGGAAATTTTTGTGAGGGGGGATGTAAGGAGTGTTTTGGGGTGGTTGGGTGGTCGGGTTAAGGACATTTGGGTTACGATAGGATAGG
Organism: Dianthus caryophyllus; assembly: GCA_023091065.1. Taxonomy (NCBI): domain Eukaryota; kingdom Viridiplantae; phylum Streptophyta; class Magnoliopsida; order Caryophyllales; family Caryophyllaceae; genus Dianthus; species Dianthus caryophyllus. The sequence continues at coordinate 8,926,480 of CM041520.1, forward strand.
AGTGATCGGTCGTAACCCGGCTGGTTTTGGTAGGGCAGGTTTTGATTGTAGGATTGGTAAGCATAAACCTGCTCGTGGGGTGCAGCATACCCCGAAGAATAACCTTGATCGTGCCCCGTAACAGCGTTCACATGAGCACTAGAAGACCCACCACCATTCATCATACTAATCTGCGCAGTCAGCGCAGCAACCTGACTAGTGAGCGCACTGATACTCTCCTTATCACGGTCATTATGCGCAGACCGTGAATTTCCCCTCGGCTTCCCAAATTGCGACGAATGTATCGCCATCTCTTCGATCAGTCCCCAAGCTTTATCATCATCGACGTTGTTAGCAAAACGTCCCTCCGCAGCAGAATCAAGAATAGAACGGCTCTAAGCATATAAGCCGTTATAAAAGGTCATAATCACGAGCCAATCGTTCAGCCCATGATGAGGACAATCCCGAATCAGCTTCTTATACCTCTCCCACGCCTCAGCAAGCGACTCGTCATAAGTTTGCTTGAAGCCCTGAATCTGACTCCGCATCTGATTGGTGCGCTCGGGAGGATAAAACTTTGAGTAAAAAGCGAGAGCCAACCCCCTCCAATCCGTAATACCAGCAGCCTCCTTGTCGAGGTCTGTGATCCACTCACGAGCTCGATCTTTTAATGAAAAAGGGAACAGCATCTCCCTTATCTGATTCTGAGTGATCCCAGCCTGCTTTATTGTCGAACAGTAGTCCGTAAAAACCTGCATATGTCGACCAGGATCCTCCGTAGGATAGCCACCGAACTGATTCCGCTCCACCAAATTTAGGAAGGCAGGGCGAATCTCAAAATTACCCGTCAAAGTAGCGGGCATCGTGAATCCATTAGGGATGGATTCCGGCTTAGGCACCGAGTGACTATAGAGCTTCGGCATAGTCACTAGTTGTTGAAAAACTGGAGTAACGGGAGGTGTGTCCTCTTCGTAGGACGATTGCGCTGCACTAGACTCCGCTTGCGACGCTTCCTCAATCTCACGTTCGTAGGTCTCAGCGATCTCTTTGAAGAAATTGCGCGTTCGGTGGAAAGTACGCTCAGGTTCAGGATCAAATGGGACTAAACCTGTAGGTGACCTGCGCATAAATAACTCAAGAAAACGATGAGAACGGTCTCAAGGAACGAGGTTCCTTGAGACAAGAGAGAAAAAAACCTGTAACAACTAACAATAACTAAAACTAACAAAGCCGTCTCCCCTGCAACGGCGCCAAAATTGACAAGGCTAAAGTCGTCACGCCTAAGTCAAAATAACCTAAAGTCAACTAACTAGTAGCTAGTGGCAGTAGGGTCGAGATCCACAGGGAAACAGCGTAGTAAAAAGCTAAAGTCGGAGTAAACAGGTCTAACTCTAGGGTGTGAAAAGAGGTTTATTTTAAACTATAAACTAAGCAAAGAGGAAGATAAACAAAGATCAATAAGGGAGAAGATTAGGGCATCAGGTTCATTGTGACAATGATTCAGGAACTCAACTCAAAAGTAAATAACAATCAATTGAAGCTATGCAAGTGACTAGGTTTAGGAATATGCTCTCTCGAGTCAATATTAACCTTAAGCAAATTTAGCGGGCTCTCGCAACTTACTAAATTCAACTTATCAAATACGCGTGAGTCTAGTTTCAATTAGGCTTTCGATCTTAAACTGAAACAACCTAAGTTCAATTCAATAAAGGCGTCCCTAAATTCAATTGATAATAAAACGCGTAGGAAGAAATCAACTTGCACAAGTTCAATCAATTTAAGCAATTAAAACATGTCCTGAATCAATCTCACAAATCACCCTAAACCCTAATTATGAAATTAGCTACGCATAACAGAAATTAAGGCAAACCAATAAAGAGAAGACATGATGAATAAAACAATAGCAATTGAATAAAAACCTGAAGTTTACGGAGTACTGACGATTACAATCAAAACCAATCTTGAAACCAAATAAAACTGGAGTTTTTAGAGAGAAACTAATGAAGAGCAGTAAAAACTAACCTAACTTTTAAGCATAAAATAAAACACAAACTAAAGATCGATGATTAGTTTCTCGTCCTAGGGTATATATATGAGTTCCCAAGCAATAAACCACGAATTAAAATAAAACCCGAAAAAATAAGCGTGGGAGCCGGCCGGCCGGCTGCCGGTCCACCAGACCGGCCGGCCCCTTTGTCTTGGGCTGGGCTTCCTTCTTTATAAAACACTTGGCCCTTGGTCTTGGGCCTTTATTTCTTTGTGGCTTCTTAGTCCTTTGGTCTTTCTTTGTCTTTCCCGAGCCTCCTGCGCGAGCTCGAGCTTGGTCCTGTCGTCTGAAATTTCGTACTTGCTCCAAATGTCCCGGGTTTTGGCTCAAAACCACCAAAACCTGCAAAATGTAAATGAAAGGCCGCAGTATCGAGAAATATAACAAATAGCTCGTAAAATCATAATGAATACGAATAAATGCAAACTAAATGCGACTAAACCGGGGGCATAAAATGTATATAATTAGCACGTATCAGTATCGTATCCGCAGGGAGAAGGTTGCAATGTTGGTTATTTTGTATGATTCTAGTCTCGGTTCGAGTGTGGGTTGGTTAACTAAAGCTAGAGCGCAAGAGTAAGGGATTAAACTTAGGGAAAAAGGTCTAGGGAGTCGGGGATAGGCAATGGGTAAGTCAAGGCCAAGGATGATGATCGGAATGAGTAGGTATCGCGCATGCTAAGGACAACGCTCGGCCTCTCGGTCTTAAGCTCCTCTAGGTCTCGAATGCGGGCTCTCGCAACTTACAAACGAGGGTCCTAATGTTTAGTCTCGCGCCTACCCTAGAACTAGGCTTTCGTTCTTAAGTTCAAGGGTGCTAGATACTCGCTAAAACGTGATCAAGGATTCAACGAGAGCAATCAAGCAAGACATAAACAAAGCAAGCGCAAAAACCTAACTCAAATGATCACAAACATCAACCAAAACAATCACCCATGCTTCACCATTCTTCCCTAGATAAAAGACTACTCACACATAGCGAAATTGATAACAAAAGCAAGAGCAATGGATGAAAACATGATCAATAACAATATAAAATGAAATGAACAACAAAGGAGAAGAGTATGTAGCAATACCTAATCAGAAATCGAAAGAAAAATGCAAGAACAAAGACAACAATTACCAAATAGGATGATCAAAACAACGTACTTGAGTCGGGAATTGAAAATACAAGAAGGAAAAATAATTCAACCCTAAGTTTTTGTGAGAAACTACTTTAAGATGTCTAGGAAATGCTCAGAAAATTTCGTCCAAAGATAATGTGTTTTAGGCCTTCAAATAGACGATCTAATTTAAGCACACGAGGCGTCACAACCCGTCCCAGGGGTCCGGGACAGGTGTCCCGACCGAGACACACATGTGGGCAGCTCCCTGAGCTACGGGACAAGCATCCCGACTACTTCAGCTCACGTCCTCTTTTGTGCACTTCTTTGCCTTCACTTGTACTTAGTTTTATTCTTGCTTTTTGTCGTCCCAAGGCTAAGGGACGAGGCTCACGAGTAGGGACGAGTCTTAGGATGATAAAGTAAGCTTCAAATCCCGTCCCAAGGTCCCGGAACACCTTCAATTAGCGAAACGAGGCTCGTGCGCAAGCGAAACGCAACGAAACCAACTCGAATCACCTCCAAACTTCACGAAACTTCACGAAACCTCCCGAATAGCATCCTAAACTCCAAATAGCTGCTTTAACCTACAAAATACACACAAAAACGCAGTAGAGCCAAAACGGAGCGAAATAGGAAGCGAAACGCATGTAAAAGCACGGAAAACGCGAAGTAAAGCTCGTGAACAAGGGGCTATATATACGTAAGTATATGACACATCACCAATAATTCAAAATGATGTGGAAAAATTAGGTGTCGAGCTGGTTATTGGTGATGTAATTGGACTTATAGCAGCTCTAGAAATAAAACCAACCTTGAGTAAGGAGATAAAAGCAGCGCAGAAAACCGACCCACAATTAGAGAAAATTTGGAAGGATGTACAAGCAGGAAAGGCTCCCGGTTTCTTAGTCCAAGATGATGGATCATTATGGTATCATGAAAGGCTTTGTGTACCCAATGACGAAAATATAAAAAGAAGAATCATGGATGAGGCACATAATTCCTCGTACTCAATACACCCTGGGGGAAACAAGATGTATAAAGACATACGACAAAACTTCTGGTGGAGCAATATGAAACACGATGTTGCTGAATATGTTGCAAAATGTTTGACGTGTCAGCAAGTCAAAATAGAACACCAACGACCTGGAGGACTCTTACAACCTTTACATATTCCTACGTGGAAGTGGGATTCTATAGCCATGGATTTTGTCACAGGATTGCCTGTAACATCTCAGGGGATGAATGAAATATGGGTAGTCATAGACAGATTAACCAAAAGTGCACATTTCTTAGCAACCAAAACCACGTGGAATTCTGAGCAGTTAGCTAAGAAATATATAAACGAAATTGTGAGATTGCATGGGATTCCCACAACCATTGTCTCAGACCGAGACACAAACTTTTTAGCTAAGTTTTGGAAAAGTTTCCAAAATGCCTTAGGAACTCAACTGAACTTTAGTACTGCTTTTCACCCTCAGACAGATGGTCAAACAGAAAGAACAATTCAGACCCTAGAAGACTTGTTAAGAGCTTGCGTCTTAGAATTTCAAGGATCTTGGGAACAACACCTACCCTTAGTGGAATTTTCATATAATAACAGCTATCATTCTAGTATCGGGATGACCCCATATGAAGCTATATATGGTAGAAAATGTCGAACACCTCTGTGCTGGAGCGATATTGACGAGTCAAAAATCACTGGACCCGACCTAATTTTAGAAACCACTGAGAAGGTAAGGATTATACAAGAGAAAATAAAAGCATCTCAAAGCCGACAAAAGAGTTACACTGACCTTAAAAGACGGCCGGTGGAATTTGAAGTGGGTGATTCGGTTTTTCTAAAAGTATCCCCTACCATCAAAGGAGTCGTACAATTTGGGAAACAAAGAAAACTAAGCCCTAGGTATATAGGACCATTTAAGATAGTACAAAGAATTGGAGACATGGCATACCGATTATCCTTACCCATAGAACTTTCCAGAATTCATGATGTTTTTCATGTTTCACTCCTAAGAAAATATATTCCTGACCCTAGGCATATTATCAACGTAGCCCCAACACAGATAAGAGAAAATTTGACCTATGATGAGCAGCCTATCCAAATTTTGGACCGCAAAGAAAAAGTTCTCCGTAATAAAACGGTTCCACTCGTTAAGGTATTGTGGGCATATCATGATGGAACCGAGGCAACCTGGGAAACAGAGCAAGAAATGAGAAACAAATATCCTCACCTTTTTCTTTAGAAGGTAAATTAAGTTTCGGGACGAAACTTATTTTAAGGGGGGTAGAATGTAATAGCCCTTGTAAAAATTAATAAAAATAATAATATTGTAAATTAGAAAGTCTACTTAACTTTTAAAACACTACTGATTTTAAGTTTGAGTGTAGTACTCCGTATAATACTCGATTTCAATTTAATTTTATGAAATTAATGAGTTTTGGAGAAGTAATTAATTTCATGAAATTAATGAGTTTTGGTGGTTAACAATTAAATTGAGATTGTAATTTTCCTCTATTTTGGTATTGGGCTCACGAAAAGAGTGATTCACAATAGCGAAGTGGCTCTTATTTTGAGTTTAATTTGTTTTTATCGTGTTAAAGTCATCAACTATAGGGGTCGTTTAAAGTTTGTAAAAAAAAAAAAAAAAGTCTACCAAGTACGAAGTATATTTTTTGTAAAATATGCTGTGGAAATTTTTTGTTTAACCAATTTTTCAAATGGGTTATTAAGTTTTTGTAGGGTGTTTATAGGTTTGTATTTTATATCTTGAAAAAGGGTTTGGAGTACAATTACAGATTTACGATGATAGTAAATGTACTCAAAATGCTAAAAAGAAAAAGTAGTTGCTCCAAACGTCTTCATGGCTCAATCGTGGTTTGCCCCGAGGGTCGTAAGGGCTTGGCCGTGGCATGCTTTTGAAAGCTTCAAGCCTTAAGGCTCGAACTAGGCCCGACCCTAGACACGTTTGGGATGGGTTGTGGCAAGGCCCTAACACCTTTTGGAGTGAGTCACTTTTGTTTTTGATTACTCCCTTTATTTTGAAAGTTTATCGAATTTAAATTGACACGAAAATTAAGAATGTGCAAATAAAAAATAATGAAAATTTGTGTAATAAGTCACTTTTTTTCCATCACATATATTGATTTTTTTTATTGTTTTTGTATATTTAATATTTTTACTAACAAATTAAAAAATTAATTTTATGTATGTATTGTATTTGAAATGATTAAATAAATATGATCACATACGACTAATTTTACTCTTTTATTTTTCTCAAAGAAATTGTCATTGAAAAAAGTTAATAAACGAGAAAAAAATGATGATTATTGTTATCATTAATATTATAATGATTATTGTTGTTGCTGTTGTTGTTGTTGTTGTTGTTGTCGTTGTTGTTGTTGTTATTATTATTATTATTCGTTTTGATTGGCTTATTTTATTTTTCCAATACAAAATTTCATTGACTATATTTTTTTTCCACGGTAAAAATTTTTTTATCACTAATATTGAAAATTAAATTCAACTCCACAATTAATATTGCTAAATTTAGATAAAATAAATGACAACTACGTTAGTTAACTAAAATCACGTTTATCAATTGTGATAAAATACCCAACATTATTATTCCATCCATCTTTTTCATTTGGCTTTATATTACGGAGTATTTTATAAAAAATTTGTCCAATTAGCTTCACTGCCCTTTAGAGCAATCACAATGGTATGTTCTTACCATTGAGTTCTTCATCAAGAACTTTAAAAATAAAGTCCATGCATTGTGGAAGTGCTTGGGTTCTTCAATTTAAAAAAAAAATAAAAATTAGTGGGTCCAATCAAAAACAAAAGAAAAAGTTCATCCATTGTATAAAAAAGTTCTTAGGCATAGAGGTTGGTGAAAAATCCAAATGGCATATAAGAACTTAATATAATGTTCTACCATTGCTATTGCTCTTAAAGAATCATTTTATCTTACACACCCCATATTTTATCACACAAACCTAGTTTTTGTTACTCGCAAAGTCGCAAGTCACAGCCAATATTTGCATGATTAGACTATTCTGTTTTTTTTTGTAACGTACCTCACTTTTTTCACATTTTATTAAAAATAGTGAAAAAATAAAGGGATATTTCCCACGGCACCCCTGAGGTTTGCAATTTTTCCGAAATACCCTTTGTTTTTGTGAAAAAAAAACTTTAACTGACCATAACTTGTAGTTACGAATTCAAATTTCAATCATTATTGTTTTCAAAGTAATTGTCTTTTCGAGCTCTTCAATTTGACATAAAAAAATTCATGTTTAAAACACTTACTTTCAAGTTATGGTCGGTTAAAGTTATTTTATCGAAAAAAATTTGACCGACCATATCTACTAGTACCTAGTTGCGAATCTGGAAAATTCGATGTTCAAATTGATCGTCTCAACAATATCTACGGCTTAGGCAAAACGATTGTCAATTTCTAAACTCGTAACTACAAGTTAAGCTCAGTCAAAGTTTTTTAGCATGAAAAGAGGGGTATTATGGGCAAAGTGACAAACCTAAGGGGTACCATGAGAACTATCCCAAAAATAAATATGGCTGAACGGAAAAGATAGATAGAGTAGTAACATTTTTACAAACTCTCATGTGAGATGGCCCATACTACAATTTTATTGTCAAACTTGACACCTGACGGTCCTAAGTCGTATGTGTGGATACCCATATCCGTACCCTCCCGCACAAAAACCCTGTGATGTAACACGGACTTTTATTACGCATGTTTAACGCTGACTTAAACGGTTCTAACTAATGTCGAATTCATTTTGAGTCGTTTTAAATGTTAAAATGTTTAAGGTCGCTTCACATCACACTTAAATAAACGTTCATTTTGTCCATTTGGAGTCTAGCTAGGTCCTCGTCCTGCTTCATTTGGCATGAGCTTCGCATTTGCACGACAATTGGCCCTTTTACATTAACAAGGTCTAATTCAGCATTCCTAAATTCCTAAATTTAGGCCCGGTAGCTAAAACCGCTATTTAGCATCCTCTTACACAAAATACAGCTTCTCGTCTTAGCTTATTTCACAAATCTATGCAAATACACCCTTTTTCATTTTTCCGGTCTCAGTTCAAACTGAGCCTAAACCCAAGCCTTTGGCCCGCACTCCAAAGCCCTGAACACCACAAAATATCTCAGGATTATCCTAGCTGTTTTCTTGAGCCACACGCCCAAATTAGCACGTAATCTTTCAAAGATTTCACAAACCGAAACTAGGAAATTAGGCCTAGAACCACACCTCCAAACCGCACAAATTTTATGCGGTTGGGAAACCGCATAAGCTTATGCGGTTTGCCTGCAACCGCATAAGCCTATGCGGTTCCTCGGCTTGTTTTTATTCCCTGCTTTCCTAATTTCTCTGAGGTTTTTAGTATATATAGAGCCCTATACCCGACCTCATAACACACAATTTGCAATCAGAATACATCTCTCTCTCTCACAAAACACAATTTACAAACACAATTTCACATCTGACACACTTCTAAACACCCTCAAAGCCTCACGCACTCAAATCCTTGAGTTCAACACACCATCCCGTGTTGAATTCATCCTCCTTTCAAGTTCAAGAAGCGAAGCTCTGCCCAGATCTGAAGCGTCAGGACAAGGTAGGTACCGATCCACTTTGATCAAAGCTTTTTCTTATTTTCTATGGACTAACAAAGGGGACTACACTCTAGCGCCTCCGGCTTTGGCACCCGAGCGCGCTTGCCTTCCAAGTGTTCTTATTACTTCGGGTACACTCCATATCCGATGACACGCCAAAGTCGCATAAGCAACCGACCTTTTAAAATAAACCAATGGACAATTGAACTTTATTTTATTTGCATGCATCTTGCACCCTTTCTGTCTTGCATTAAAATCAACTTAAACAATGAATTCGACCTTTAACTGAACCGTATTCGTTAACAAGTTAAACATGCTAAACTGGGGGTTTTACTCAATCTTTTGCATCCAGATCTGCATTCTTTTACAAACTTATCGCACTTGTACGTAGCGATAACATTAGCTCAAATATCATCTTACAATGATTGTTCTAGGTCAGTAGAGGCTATTTTTACATAGGCTTTTCTAAAAGGTTTTCATAAATCATTATTTGAATTAACTCTTTTTCTAAAGTACCTCACCCCTAATCCAACTGGTTTCACAAGCCTTAGATCTAGGGGTGTCGGCGTGCTCCAAAATCTAAGAACATGTTTTTAACTTAGAACATGGTAGCAGGTTCCTATTTTCCGCGATAAATAGGTGGCGACTCCATAACAGTTCTTAAAGGTTTTTCTAACTTAATCTTTTTTAACTTTAAAATCCGCCCTTAAGCAAGACGCCGAGTTGGGTCCGATCCCGGGTTCCACAGGTTGGCGACTCATTGAGAGATCTTATTTTTAAAACTTAAAACTAGCTTTTTTCTTTTTAAAAATAAAGAGGTGAAACTTGAAAGCCTTGAACAATCCAAGTACACATATTTGAGCTATGCACATTCGTTTAGAGTCCATTCCTTTTGGAATCTAGGCACCCTTTACACCCTTGAGAAGTAGTTCCAACACGCAGGCTTGTCCACTCGATAAAGCACGTGCAGGACTAACTTTCCTCTCTCCTCCACGGCTTGCCAGAACGATTATCTCGACCGCTCCTGTTCTCTAGAAAACCTATCGCTCCGGCGTAAGGAAATAGAGGGGTTAAGTATCTGCCAAAGCGTACTCAAGGTAGTTGGAGGTGTACCCGACTGACTCATTTTTCACCCTTTTTGAGTCATACGTACAAGTTCGAGGCCATGCACTCCATGGTCCCTTTTCAAAACAAGCATATGCATTCATATCTTCGAAAACTCGCTTAAACGTTTCAAAGATAAATGAACCTAACATCTAACAAACTAACACTTTTCAAACAAAACTATCGCGAATTTTTGAAATAAACTTTTTCAAAATTTCCTTTTTCACTAACAAGCAAAAACCCGAGCAAGGAATAAAACCCAAGCTCGAGGATTTCAATCCCCTAGGTCATACGGCCTAGGTTCTACATTTAACATCCTCGGTTCGACTTGCTAATCACTCTCGAGCCGAATCCTTTCTCTTTTACACATCCGACTCGAGCTCACCTCGGCAAATCACCGATATCAGCTCGATGGGTGCAAAGCAAAACCTTTTAACATCGAGACGAGATGTGCGCACACATCCTCGTTTCAAAAGCTTTCCTTTAGCTAAAACTTTTTCGAAAACCTCCTTTTTCAAGCTTAAAAAGAGTTTTCTTAACAAAGAAATGAGCTAGAATGAACACTTAAAATGAACGTTGGTCTAGTCATGTCACTAACGTGCAAATTTAACCCACACAACCTAATCTATTCTCAACACGCTCGACTCGCCTAGCTAATTGCTCTCGAGTCGAATCCTTCTCGTCCATTTAGGCTCGAGCCCTTAACGATGAACCGTTAGGTGGGCTCGACAAAGCAACACCTTTTAACATCGAGACGAGATGTGCACACGCATCCTCGTCTCAAAAGCTTCCTATTAGCCAAACCTTGTCTAAAATCTCCTTTTTCAAGCTTAAAAGGTCTTCCTAAACAAGCTAAAAATGTACGCTTAAAATGAACATGAATCTAATAGGACTAACTAGATACACGTCACACAAACCAATCCACTCTCAACATCCTCGACTCGACTAGCTAACCGTTCACGAGTCGAATCCTTTCCATGCATCTAGGCTCGAGCCCTTAACGATGAACCGTTAACATGGGCTCGACGAATGCAAATCAAGCACATTTCAACGTCGAGACAAGATCCGCACACGCGTTCTTGCCTCAAAGACTTCTTAGGCACAACATTGCTCCTAAAGCAACACACTCTCATTTTTGAAATAAACTCTTTTCAAAAATCTCCTCACTTCTACAAAACAAACAACACACTCTCATTTTTGAAATAAACTCTTTTCAAAATCCTCTCATTTTTACGAAACAAACAACACACTCTCATTTTTGAAATAAACTCTTTTCAAAATCCTCTCATTTTTACGAAGCAAACAACACACTATCATTTTTGGAAATAAACTCTTTTCAAAAATCTTCACACTTTTACAAGACAATCAATGACATTCTCATCTTTGAAACAAACTCTTTTCGAAAATACCCGTGTTTTCTGCAAAACAAGCAAACCCTTTCATTTTGAAATAATCACAACAAACACCTTTCGAGGTTCTGGGTCGAACCAAATAGTCCTCCACTATTTCGATTCAACCCACTAAGCATTCTTCACCAATCACTCGGGAATAATCACCACATTCCCGAATCTTTTCAAAGCACAAATGGGCTACATGGCCCTCGGCCATCGTAACCCATTCATCTCAAAGCATTTTCATAAAGCAAAACCCAAGAATCTCATCGCATTCTTGGAGACCTTTTCATTCTAAGCGGCCCGCGGCCCTTCACATTTTTGAAATAACTAGTCTATACCTAGCTTGATTCGACCCAATCACAAATCTCTTCAACCGTCCAGGAATAATCACTGCATTTCTGAGACCTTTCAAACACGTTAACGGACTACATGACTCACGGTCATCGTACGCCAATTCCTAGCAAAACACTTTTCAAATAAAGCACTTTACAAATCTCTTTGGGCCAAACGACCCAAAGTCGACCCAATTCAACAAGCATCATCTTTTACAAGCAAACAAAACCCGAGAATGGCCAAGCCCAATCTCATAGACTTTTCATCGGACCAAATGATCTTGGCTCAATTCCTCTTAAGCAAAAAGTATGGACGTGTAAAACCGCCCATATCCCATCGCAACATCTTCAACCCAACTAGCTTTTCGCTATCATAGGTTCACCCCAAGCAATATTATCACAATCTGCAACCAGGCCCGCAACGACATACCGTTAACTTGGGCCAATCACACTCTTCAAAGTCGAGCCAGAAACGTGTCAACGCGTCTCTAATTCAAACACTTTCCAAACTTTTTGACAAAACACGACAAACTTCTTTCGCAAAATCCTCATCACGTTTTTGAAATAACCTTTTTCAAAAATCCGTCCTTCAAACCGAATGGCCCATAGTCATGACGGTTTGATCTAGACAAGCAGTCTCTTCAAAACACCCGAGAATAATCACTTTATTCTCGTGACATCCCAAAACATAAATGAACTACATGACTCACGGTCATTGTAAACCATTTATTACCAAGCACGTTCAAATCCGAGAGTAGTGACCCATTCTCGTGGACCTATTCTCAAAAACAAATCTAACGGCTCACGGCCGCTAAACATCTCTTTCAAAATAAACATTCTCGAAATCCATGGTTCAAATGGCCTACCGCCATTTTAATCCAAACATCTCTTTTTACAAGACGACAAAACCTAGGAATGAACTAGCATCATCCCGCGAATCCTTCACGGTTAGACCAAGTGGCTCATAGTCGCTTCAATCTAACCCTCTTTCAAACCATACGATTTAAAACTAACATAACCGTCTTCATCACATTTTCAAACATCCTCGATTCGATAGTCTACCGCTACTCAGAATCGACTCACGTTCATCATAATCCAATGACAAGCCCATAACGACACATCGTTAACACGAGCTTATCTGATTCGATCTAAAAACACCTTCACATCGAGCCAAAATGTGACAACGCAGTTTTGCTCAACAAAACATCCTGCTTTTCGCCGAAAACAAAACTTTTGCAAAATCAAAGACAAATCTAAGTATGCATGAGCCAAGTCCCGACGCGAGCATCAACCCCATCCGTGACACGTGCGTCTCGGGCACCCAAATAAGAATCCATCAAGGCGCCACCGACGATCTCACGGATCTCCTCAAGAAATTCGAGTCTTTTCAATACGGGTCGAAGTTTTTGACCATTGAGTCATTCTCTGTCAGTCTAGGGCAATCGAGTCTTCGTCGTACGACATTTTTAACAAATCGATAAAGGAATAAGTTTGCCTACAACCCAGCTTCCTTTTTACACACTTTTCCCATAAAAAACACAATTCTACACCAACATACATTGCATTCCAGGAACAACTATCCTAAGGAGGTCTAGGCCGGGAACGAAGGTCCAAGACAACAACAACAAAAGTCAAAGACAAAAGCAAAGACAAAGAAGGCTCTCGACGACTAAACACCTAAGGTTCACTAGTGCCTTGTGGTCTACTACTCACGCTTTTGGAGGAGGATCCATTAATTTGGAGCTCCACAGTGGTCATGAATTTGATCGCGACCAAAAGTACGAGTATTCCTGGATCGCCCTCCGCGTACTTGATCGCGTGCCTAATAAGCAAACGAACTTGTCAGAAGAGCCCGGCGTGATAGACACACGATCACAAGCGACCACCGAGCCACAGGGTTTGGCAAGGTCCGAGCTCCAGCCCAAGCTACATAGGGTGTGGGATATTCTCAAACCAAACGGGAATACAAGGTACAAAGGTCAAAAAACCAAAGTCACCAAAAAGCAAAAGTCTCAAAAGCTCCGGAACAAGGGGCAAAACAACAAAGCAAAAAGCTCAAGAAGTCAAAAAGCTTAAGAAGTCAACAAGCTTAGAAATCAATAAGCGAGGGGCCGAAACCCCAAAGGCAAGAAGTACCGAAGCCCAGAAACGAGTGGCCAGGTCCTTGAAATTCCAAACAAGACAGAAGTAGCAAGCAACCAGCCTAGATCAACTAAGGAAAACTCACCCTTAGGATGCAACGTATCAAGGTCAAACACATAAACACCCCTTGGACCGGCGGGTCCCTAAACACGCACCATTCCACAAAAACAAACCCACCTCCCAGACCGGTGGATCCTTAAACACGCACCTTTCCACATAAACACCTCAGGCACGCCCTTAAACACCCCTTTCGGAACTACTCTAGGTTTGATTCCGTAACCACGGATACGTAGGCCGCTCTCCCGAGCTCAACCAACCTTTTACAAAAATCCACAAAATATTCCTCGTCCAAAGCTTTCCATGCTAAGGATGTGTCCACAAAAATCCAAGGCAAACTGTCTCTTTATCGAGGCGACTAAAACGAATTCGTCAAGGTAAAGTTGTCATAGACTTAGGAGTAGTACTCTGTTTTTTGGTCTAACACTGTTTTGCAGGAACAACAGCATCCCACCGCAGACAAGCAAGCACCACTGGGGGCTCCACCAACGCACGTGTTCCCGAATATGGCAACCATGCAACCGTCGAGTCTCAAATCACGCATACGATTCGTCTCTATTTTGCAAACTTTTCGGCATTTTAAGCATCGAGTCACACGTCGAGTCAATCCTCTTCCAATCAAACAATTTAGCGACATTTAAACCGCTCCTTTCAAAAACTCTCCAGTCTTCAAAACGCTCCCACGGAACGACGCGCTTTTTCAAACTTACACGAGGCAATGCACCCTCAAATTAGCTAATTACCTTTCAAAATTAACTCAATACTCGAGTTAATATGAAAGCACTTTGCAATTCACCTTTTGCAAACACACCCTTTAGCATTCAGAATGTATCTTTCGAAAATGCATCTCAAATCCTTGAAATGCATCTCGAATCTTCGAAGTCCAAACTTTTCCAAAAATTTAACTCGGCACTCGAGTTAATACATTTTGAGAAACAGCATTCTTCGAATTTAACTCACTCGAGTTAACACATTTTGAGCAAAAGCTCTTTCGAACTACGCCGGTTTGATTCCACGTTCGTGGATACGTAGGCAGCTTACGCAAAGCACAACCGAACCTAGCACTACACCCCACTCCGTGTTGAGATTCTACCGAATTCTCATCCTCGACAACTGGGGGCTTTTCAACCTTTGCACTCAAATGACCCTCCACGGTCTTCACAACTCTAGCTTAAGCTCACAACGTCAAAACGCTTTTTCATCTTGCATGAAGCCTTACGACCGACATTTCAAGCGTTCATTTTTAAAGCTCATTTCGACAACTAAAATGAATCTTTTACAAAAATGATTTTTCAACAAAAGCATTTTAATCCAAGCATCCCAATCGGGAATCATTTCACTTTCAAATCCAAGCCTACTAACTACGCAGGTCCACGGAAGCACAACACAGCACGGAAGCGAAAGACGACAAAAGCAACTACAAAGTTCAAGCCAAGCTACAACAAACAGTCATGTAAACAAGGGTTCACACAATCCTTATTACACAAGCATATTAATACAACTAAGGGTGAAGACGACGGTACTCGTCAAAGTCTACTGAACCCGAGCCACCTCAGCACGACCCTGACACAGCTGAATCACCTGCTCCGCCCACGCCACATTTTTCTCCTTTTTACCTTAATTTCAATCAAATTAAGTCGAACCACGGGGGAAATTTCAAAACCAAACACCATACTCTTCACTTTGACTCAGTTTTCATTCAAAACTTAGTCAAACTCGAGGGGGTAATCCAAAAACTCCTCCTCCTGATACACGCCCTATACTTTGACTCAGTTTTCATACAAAACTTAACTCAATCCATACAAAACTTAGTCATACTCGAGGGGGTAATCCAAAAACACCTTTATCCTACTGCAACCCATAGCCTTTTACATAGTTTGACTATCGTTATATACCATAACTCAATCAAACTGGGGGCTCATATACACCGGCGCCAATACCAAGACAACTGGGGGCTGACGCTTCCTAATAAGGATCAAGCCTATCAAACATCAAACCTTTACAACGAAAAATGGGATAATTTTTCGCATTTTTGAAGACACCCTCGCTATGAATACCCACATCAACATAAGCATCTACGGTTGAGCGACACCTCCAGAACCGCTACAAACATGAGCATGCACGCTAAAAGCATAACACTTTCATGTGTGCATCAGACAAGCAACACCCGAACGTAGGTCCAAGCACCAAGTACCCTAACATATCCAAGAAACATCCCAAGCACCATGCATTCCAAGTCCAAGAGACATGTATCATACGAATCCAAACGAATCACCAGATACCACGTTTCATTGTCGAAGCAAGCGAAATTGAAGATCTCGAAAGGAAAATTGCGAGTTCGAATATTTCCGGATTTGAAACCGTAACTTGTGCGAATGAGTTCACGCTTGAAGTCGCCAATTGATAAGGGATTCCCCGGAAGAGTCACTAGTCTACAGGCAATTTCCAGAGCATGTTTTGTTCCACGTTTTCTCCTCATTTTTTCTTCATACACGCAAGCTTTCATGGTTAAGGCGTCACCTACAGTCCGCCACAAGCGCTAGCACATACATTATGCGCTATGCCTTGGTTAAGGCGTCACCTACAGTCCGCCATACGCGTGTACTAAGCATTTAATACACGGTACAGAAGCAGAAACACGAACACTCTTCACGAGTCCTTACACCCTCTTACACGTCCCTGTGGAGTATCGCTTCCTCCCCATGGAGTCCACACACCTATACAGACATTTTCTACGGAGTCCAAGACATACCTTTCGACTTCCCCAGCAAATCACTAACATAAACACCAAGCGCCTGGTGATCAAAGACATTCAAAGACATCCAAGCAATTACACGAAGCCGTACACTTGAGCACATACACCTTCCTCGGACCATAATCCCGGCAAATATACACCTGCACCCCTAACAAGACGAAACACTATCACTCTCCCAAACAACCACAACTACACCTACGCTCCTCGGCGAGACCATACATATACACCCTTCCCTAGCAAACTAGTACTTCTCCAGCAAATACTACACTAAGCACCTGCGCTCCTCGGCGAGACCCAGTTCAACATCAACAACGGCATCATCAGCAACGACAACGGCACTACCTTCTCCTCAACAGAAGGCAATCACATGCAACTACAACTACATAGACACTCCTCGGCGAGCCTAAGCACATGCACTCTGCAATATACACCTAACTCCAAGCATAAATACTCTACAACAAGCACTTTACAACAAGCATTTAACTACAAGCATAAACGCCTCCTACGAAGTTTAAGCACAAACGCCCTACAAAGCACATCCAAGCATGAACCCATGGCACAAGAACACCCCTGCATAAGCATCACAACCTTTACAAATGCACTCCTACAAGACCATACATCCTACTTAACGCACTCTTCACGAGGTCATACATCCAAATTTCAGATACACTCACACCCTTGCACTTTAGCCCCCACGCATCGCAAAGACATGCGCTCTTTCACGAGACCATACGAAGACGCTACAAGCGGCACTATACGATACCCAACATATACAAGACGACGACATCAACATCAGCAAAGGGATTAGCAACAAGCACGACGACGCACTGGCAGGCGGCAGTTCTTATAATATGCACGGACCGCCAAGTCCTTAAAATGCGCACGCCCCTCCCCGCTTAGCCCGGTCCGAAGTCCTCGTCTCACCCATGGACACATGCTTCGTTCCGCTGATCATATCGAGACTGTAATGGTCCGGATATGGTCGTGGAGTTTGACTAGCGCTCTAGTCCGAGCTCAGTCAAACTGGGGGCTCTGTGGATACCCATATCCGTACCCTCCCGCACAAAAACCCTGTGATGTAACACGGACTTTTATTACGCATGTTTAACGCTGACTTAAACGGTTCTAACTAATGTCGAATTCATTTTGAGTCGTTTTAAATGTTAAAATGTTTAAGGTCGCTTCACATCACACTTAAATAAACGTTCATTTTGTCCATTTGGAGTCTAGCTAGGTCCTCGTCCTGCTTCATTTGGCATGAGCTTCGCATTTGCACGACAATTGGCCCTTTTACATTAACAAGGTCTAATTCAGCATTCCTAAATTCCTAAATTTAGGCCCGGTAGCTAAAACCGCTATTTAGCATCCTCTTACACAAAATACAGCTTCACGTCTTAGCTTATTTCACAAATCTATGCAAATACACCCTTTTTCATTTTTCCGGGTCTCAGGCCCGAAACCGAGCCCAAACCCAAGCCTTTGGCCCGCACTCCAAAGCCCTGAACACCACAAAATATCTCAGGATTATCCTAGCTGTTTTCTTGAGCCACACGTCCAAATTATCACGTAATCTTTCAAAGATTTCACAAACCAAACTAGGAAATTAGGCCTAGAACACACCTCCAAACCGCACAATTATGCGGTTTGGGGGAAACCGCATAAGCTTATGCGGTTTGCCTGGCAACCGCATAAGCCTATGCGGTTCCTCGGCTTGTTTTTATTCCTCGCTTCCTAATTTCTCTGAGGTTTTAGTATATATAGAGCCCTATACCCGAGCCTCATAACACACAATTTGCAATCGAATACATCTCTCTCTCACAAAACACAATTTACAAACACAATTTCACATCGACACACTTCTAAACACCTCAAAGCCTCACGCACTCAAATCCTTGAGTTCAACACACCATCCGTGTTGAATTCATCCTCCTTTCAAGTTCAAGAAGCGGCTCTGCCAGATCAAGCGTCGGGACAAGGTAGGTACCGATCCACTTTGATCAAAGCTTTTTCTTATTTTCTATGGACTAACAAAGGGGACTACACTCTAGCCCGCTTTGGCACCCGAGCGCTTGCCTTCCAAGTGTTCTTATTACTTCGGGTACACTCCATATCCGATGACACGCCAAAGTCGCATAAGCAACCGACCTTTTAAAATAAACCAATGGACAATTGAACTTTATTTTATTTGCATGCATCTTGCACCCTTTTCTGTCTTGCATTAAAATCAACTTAAACAATGAATTCGACCTTTAACTGAACCGTATTCGTTAACAAGTTAAACATGCTAAACTGAGGGTTTTAATCAATCTTTTTGCATCTGCATCTGCATTCTTTTACAAACTTATCGCACTTGTACGTAGCGATAACATTAGCTCAAATATCATCTTACAATGATTGTTCTAGGTCAGTAGAGGCTATTTTTACATAGGCTTTTCTAAAAGGTTTTCATAAATCATTATTTGAATTAACTCTTTTTCTAAAGTACCCTCACCCCGAATCCAATCTGGTTTCACAAGCCTTTGATCTAGGGGTGTCGGCGTGCTCCAAAATCTAAGAACATGTTTTTAACTTAGAACATGGTAGCAGGTTCCTATTTTCCGCGATAAATAGGTGGCGACTCCATAACAGTTCTTAAAGGTTTTTCTAACTTAATCTTTTTTAACTTTAAAATCCGCCCTTAAGCAAGACGCCGAGTTGGGTCCGATCCCGGGTTCCACAGTATGCCGCAAATTAACAATTTATAACACTTAATTCCTAATACTAAACAAATAGTAAAGCGGAAGTAAGGGGTCGAACCACAGAGAATAAGGCTAATCGAATTCAAGTCAAGCGCAGATGAAAGCAAATATAAAGTAACAGAGTGACAGATAACTAATAAAGGGGGGGTTTTTGTTGAATTATGAAACTAATAACCTAGCATACAATGAAACAAACGCAGAGAGTAAAAAGGAATGGAATAAAGGATGTTAAAAGGATCTCGGTTCAAGATAAAATCCACGGTTTAGAGTTAATCGATCACGGTTATCCGGTTCTAGTTTATACTCTTGACTACCTTATCGTGAATCATACAATTCTAATTCTCCTTATGTTTAGCTAATTAAAACGTAAACCGTTCTTAACTAACCCTAACCAAAAGACAACCTTAACGTATCCCGTTCAAGATTTAATCAGTCGGCAGCTTTAATGACAAGAGAATCGATAAGGAACAAATAGCACATACAATCCAGTTGTACTTTAGACGTTATGAAAATCGCTCCTAGGAATAAAAATCAACGTAAACCGTTCAACAATTAAACCTAGTCGTTACTAGCGTTAAGTTAATCAACGTAAACCGTTCAACTAACAAAACTAACAAATACGCAATGAATCAGACGACTAGTTGTACACCTAGCAATCACAAATCAATCACGCAAGTATAATTCAAAACCGAGCAATAATCAATAATCAAAACAAAGACTAGAACTTTCAAACTCACAATTAAAACCAACCGTTTCAATTACTTAAACCGAGATAAGGGAGATTAGTTACTCATACCGACGGTTACAAAAGGATTAGAGAGTTCAATCTTCAATCTCCCGATTTCTCCAAGCAAACTAAAACTAGATCCTCAAAACCTAACACTAGAACTAAAAACTAAGCTAAAATAAATAATGAAGAGGATGATTGTGTCGTATGATAATGAAGCCTTCCTGAAGGATATGTTACCCTTAGGTTAAGTAACATCCACTCTTCTCAAAGCCCAACAAATATTTTATTTTAAAAAAAAGCCCAACGAACAAGTTGCTCGCGGTCCGTTCGCAGGTTGCTCGCGGTCCGGTCGCGGTTTCTCCTCTGCTGTTGTCTGCCTCTTCTTCTCTTCAGCTCTCGCGCGTCAGTCGCGCATGGCTCGCCACTTTGCTTCTGGTCTGTTCTGCTCCTTCTAAATCCCGACTCGTTCCATTCTCGTCGTAGTACGCTTCCAAGCACGATTTAACGTCACAAACTCGCATAATACCACATCACTCGTAAGTCACAAAATCATCGTAAAATCACATTAAATCCTTCCGAAACGAGCTAAAACCGACGCTCCTAATACCTACTAAATACGACTCATCAAATTCCCCCACGCTTAAGCTTTTGCTCGTCCTCGAGTAAACTCAAGGAACGCCATTCCCTTCAAACCTACACTAGCTCTCAAGAGACGTGGTGGATCCAAAACAAAGCAAGTCGCACTCAAAATTCCAACCTCTAACTCCCTCTAATGGCTTGAGTAATAGCCATTTTCACTCAATCTCGCATCAAAATGACAGAAGTCCTCGAAATCTAGGAAATGCATACCCATCGACTCAACGACAAACGTGACAATGATGACAGAAACCCAACTACGCCCCTTATTTCTCCATCCTAGCCCGGCTTACTTGTGCTACTAACGTTCTCCTGTGACAAAAGACGTATGTCACATACACAAACAACCCACACAAGCAAGCTCCTAAACGCCTCTACTCCGGAAATAAGTCAAACCCAATCGCAAGAGAGGTGCCTACTGCTTCGTGCACCGCGATTATTTCACACCGTAGCCACTATCCTACCCTTCCGTCCTTCTTTGTCACCCTTCTTATGTCGCCACGCCGGTAAAATTGGAAGTATTAGAACGTATTTTTTCCTAAATCTCTCATTTTGCCTAGAGTGCCCGCCCTTGCGGGTTTCACTCTAGCTTTATTCACCTCACTCTAACTCTCGTGGCTCGCAACTCGATTCTTCATTTTACTCGGAGTGCCGCCCTTGCGGTTTCACTCCGCCCTTGGCCACATATCCCAATTTTGCCTAGGCGCCCTTTCGGGTTTTCACCTAGCGGGATTCACTTTATTTCTTTCTTTTTGTTCTTTTTCTTTTCTCTTTTTTTTTTTTTTTTTTTTTTCAAAACAGAAATAGAATAATACAAAAGCTAAAATATACACATCACAAGGATTCACTCCCCCACACTTGAATGTCACATTGTCCTCAATGTGATGAATTGAAGGACACAAAATGGGGGCAAAATCACAGAAGAAACATCTTCCTCAACTCGTAGTCACCGTCGTCAGCAAGACGATATCATCAACCAAAATCAAGACGAAAAGAAATCAACTTCACATCTCAAAAAATAGAATCAAGGCAGCAAGACTCATCGTACTGGCACATTGATCACGATAGGCATTCATCAACAGTCATCAGCGACGTAATCATATGCTCAAGCTAATCGACAACCACTTCACACACTCTTACCCTCAAGGTCTCTAAAATCAGCAGTAAAACACTCGAGCTATTCAAAGTGGTATCACAATATGACAACAGCTCCGCATAAAATGCCCACACGACCCACTTCAGTACCAACTCTAATAACAACAGCCGTGGCAACGACAATGACACTATCAAACTCCATAACCCAATGACTCTAACAGCAATCAGTGGTTTCCTCAGCAAAGTTAACCAAAAGTCGTCCCAAAATTCAACCACGACAGTCAAATACGATGCAATAACTGCCTAACTCGCCTAATGTAACGCAGAGACTGATTGTTCGCGTAAGAAAAAACGATTATATCCTAAATTTGTGCCGATAACTACTACCAAACAGCAAAACACTCACCAATTTGGAAAAGACGATGAGTGTTGATAGGGTCACGTGGACAGCACGTCCCACACCCAAAAACTCCTCAGAAATCAACTCAGAACAAGCAAAACGCAGCAATGGCTTTAGTGAGTCAAAGTTTTACAAGAACAACGAAGAATATAGGACTCACCGGGCAAAATCGATGCAAGAACTTCGTGTCGCGCTTGAGAAACCCAATCAGAACCCTAAATTCGACCCAATGGCTGCCCCAAGTCGAATGAATGGCATGAAACGTGAAAACCCCCAATTTTCGCAGTAACTGTCGAGTAAAGAAAGGCCAAAACGCACCAACAGTCAATTGAAAATCGACTTACCAATCATACTCGATGTGGTAAACTTGAAGGTACACCCTTATAACTCAATTAGCATCACAAATCCGACCCTATTGCACAGAGAAATCGACCCGAAATCGATTGAAATAGCAAAACCCTAAAACTTAGAAAAAAAATAGAGTCGAACGGGGGTGGAAAGGGGCTCCGGTGAGTGAGTACGGCCGGTGGTGGTGGAGTGTGGTGGTGCTGCTTCTCCTACGCTGCTCCTCTCTTTTCCTTTTTTTTTTTTTTTTTTTTTTTTAATTTTTATTTTGGTTTTAATTGGAAGGAAGGAGAGCAAGAAAAGGAAGAATAAAGGCCCAAGGATAGGGCCCGCGCCCCACCCGCCTCCTGCTCGCGGAAAATGAATCTGTCACTCCCCTTTTTGTTTTGTAATCTTGCGCGCCTCGCGCGCCATACTCGCCTCTGCCTCGCGTATTTGGATCTGTGAGCACTAGAGCTGGCAAGCTTGACCCGACCCGAGTGACCCGACCCGAACCCGAGCAAAAACCGACCCGATTGACCCGAAAATATTGTGACCCGGGAACCGACCCGACCCGACCCGTAACCCGACATGACCCGATAATCAGTGACCCGAATCCGACCTGCACCCGACCCGATGATGACTAATTCGATATCGACCCGACTAAATTGACGACCCGATAATTGTTACGCTTAATTTTATTGGATTGAAAGCAAATTATTATTTAGAATGATATATTTGACTTAATAATGAAGTAATTAAATAAAATAACGATCGAAATACTTATTTTAGTGGTTAAAAATTAAAATAATTCGATAAAATCGCTACTCCCGGAGCAATGACCCGACCCAAACCCGACCCGACCCGATACACTATTTGACCCGACATGACCCAACCCGATGACGACCCGAACCGAACCCGACTCGACCCGAAAGGGTACTTTGACCCGACATGACCCGAACCCGACATGACCCGACCCGACTTGACCCGACCCAAACCCGACCCGACTGACCCGATTGCCACCTCTAGACTGAGCACCACGTTTCCCCTTTTTTTTTTTTAATGAAATCACACACTAAGTACAAGGGGCCTCCGTTTTTGAGCTCAATTATCCTGAAACATTCAACAAACCGTCACGAGCACCCATTTAAATAAACGAAAACTAAACTAAAAATGTAGAAATAAAAGCAATAAATCAAGGGTTGCCTCCCCGATAGCGCTTGTGTTTAACGTCGTTCGCTCGACGCCTTTTTCATACTCCATTATCCAAATGTCATCTCAATAGCGGAACAACTCAACGCTCGGAGTAACCTGTCAAACATGCTAGCAAATCAAACCGTAAAAGTGATAATAGGAGATAAATGTCAAGTTAAAGCATGCTTGATCAAACAAATTATAAGCACAAGTCCTATCTTTTTCCGGGCTTCTACACGTAGGGTCTATGTCACGAAATGGCTCTTTATAAGATGAGTACTTTGTACATGAAATCGGGTGGTTAAAGAAGAAGTTATAAGTAACCTGAGGTATTAACTCTACTAAATTTCTTTGACCGATGAAGGGTGCATCTGTCGTTGGGAGAACATCAATTTTCGAAATTACCTCTTGCCTTACCTCATTCTTTTCACATTCTTCACCCTCATGCTCAACCTCCAAAGTCACACTCAGTGATTCCTCTGGAATCAAATCATCACTCAAATCAGGAGAGGGAACACAAAAGTTCGAGTTACAATCCTCATCTTCCTCATCATCAACCCAAAAACCATCATCGCTATCAACATCAGAAATCTTATGGGAATCACTAACTTCAGGTTCAACGGGAGCGGGAGTATCAAGTTCAATCTCAAACTCACAGTCAGATTCATCAAAATAAAGCACATGATCATCTCGTGCCTCAAGTCTGGCTATACCTTCCACTAATTGTGTAGCCTGACTCTTAAGGTTCTCGATACTAGCTTTAGTTTCGAGTTGGATTTGAGCCACATTAGTTTGAAAGGCCATCTGGGTACTAGCTAGAGCTCTAATCATTTCTTCCGTGGACATAGATGATTCACTAGGTCTCGGTTGAGGTCTCCTTAGAGAAGAATTGTGCAACTCCCATTGTTCCGTATCATGAGCCAAATAGAGGAAAAAGTCCCACTTCTCATCATAGCTCATCTCATAAAGGAACCTCCCTTCAGTCAGAGTATAAACATGTCCTGTAGTTTCCTCATTCAAACCGTTAAAAATTACATGACAAAGTTCCCACGTTTGATAAGGATGACGACAACGAATAACGTACTCATGGAGCCTATTAAAGTATTTATAAAATAATTCATGCTCATACTGGGGAAAATATTTAGAAGCCATCTAGTCTAAAAAAAAAAACAAAAACAAATCTAAAAACTAACTAAAATAAAGACTATATACACTACACTGCAAACACGATTAACGCCTATTCCCCGGCAACGGCGCCAAATTTGACGGTCCTAAGTCGTATGCCGCAAATTAACAATTTATAACACTTAATTCCTAATACTAAACAAATAGTAAAGCGGAAGTAAGGGGTCGAACCACAGAGAATAAGGCTAATCGAATTCAAGTCAAGTGCAGATGAAAGCAAATATAAAGTAACAGAGTGACAGATAACTAATAAAGGGGGGGTTTTTGTTGAATTATGAAACTAATAACCTAGCATACAATGAAACAAACGCAGAGAGTAAAAAGGAATGGAATAAAGGATGTTAAAAGGATCTCGGTTCAAGATAAAATCCACGGTTTAGAGTTAATCGATCACGGTTATCCGGTTCTAGTTTATACTCTTGACTACCTTATCGTGAATCATACAATTCTAATTCTCCTTATGTTTAGCTAATTAAAACGTAAACCGTTCTTAACTAACCCTAACCAAAAGACAACCTTAACGTATCCCGTTCAAGATTTAATCAGTCGGCAGCTTTAATGACAAGAGAATCGATAAGGAACAAATAGCACATACAATCCAGTTGTACTTTAGACGTTATGAAAATCGCTCCTACAAATAAAAATCAACGTAAACCGTTCAACAATTAAACCTAGTCGTTACTAGCGTTAAGTTAATCAAGGTAAACCGTTCAACTAACAAAACTAACAAATACGCAATGAATCGCATTTACTAG
Organism: Dianthus caryophyllus; assembly: GCA_023091065.1. Taxonomy (NCBI): domain Eukaryota; kingdom Viridiplantae; phylum Streptophyta; class Magnoliopsida; order Caryophyllales; family Caryophyllaceae; genus Dianthus; species Dianthus caryophyllus. The sequence goes on from CM041520.1 coordinate 8,952,091, forward strand.
TTGTACACCTAGCAATCACAAATCAATCACGCAAGTATAATTCAAAACCGAGCAATAATCAATAATCAAAACAAAGACTAGAACTTTCAAACTCACAATTAAAACCAACCGTTTCAATTACTTAAACCGAGATAAGGGAGATTAGTTACTCATACCGACGGTTACAAAAGGATTAGAGAGTTCAATCTTCAATCTCCCGATTTCTCCAAGCAAACTAAAACTAGATCCTCAAAACCTAACACTAGAACTAAAAACTAAGCTAAAATAAATAATGAAGAGGATGATTGTGTCGTATGATAATGAAGCCTTCCTGAAGGATATGTTACCCTTAGGTTAAGTAACATCCACTCTTCTCAAAGCCCAACAAATATTTTATTTTAAAAAAAAGCCCAACGAACAAGTTGCTCGCGGTCCGTTCGCAGGTTGCTCGCGGTCCGGTCGCGGTTTCTCCTCTGCTGTTGTCTGCCTCTTCTTCTCTTCAGCTCTCGCGCGTCAGTCGCGCATGGCTCGCCACTTTGCTTCGCTCGCTCGCTCCTTCTAAATCCCGACTCGTTCCATTCTCGTCGTAGTACGCTTCCAAGCACGATTTAACGTCACAAACTCGCATAATACCACATCACTCGTAAGTCACAAAATCATCGTAAAATCACATTAAATCCTTCCGAAACGAGCTAAAACCGACGCTCCTAATACCTACTAAATACGACTCATCAACACCAAAGTAAATACTCCATTAAACTTATCTGCCTCTTATTAGAATGTATTCTACTCTTTAAAAAAAAAAACAGTATTTAAGATAAAGTCGACACTAGTTATTGAAGTGTCGAATTTTGTGGAATTTCTTGTAGAGTAATGTATAGAATCAAATAATGTTATGCGAGATCATGAATGATACATATTTATGGGTTCAATAAGAAATCAAATGATCTATAGGTATTCTCGTTCTAACAAACATCTCGGCAAAATGTAACACTCCGTATGAATGAAGTTGAAACTACTTGAAAGAAGCGGTACTTATTTTACTGTTTACATGTGACAAAGTTTCATAACTGACCTTAACTATTTATTTTTTACTATCCATTTAATTATTTACCTAAAATCACTTTTTACAAGAAAAATTGATCTCGTACAAACATATACTTCCTCCATTCCATTAGATTCTTTACGTTTGCTTTATGCACGTACATCAATACTCGTTTTGTTTCGTTCATATCTTTGGATTCGTATTCTCGAAAATTTTAAAATTTTGATATTAATAATGTCCTCGTTAAAACAATTAAAACAAGATCACACATGACTATTTTTTATTTTGTATTTTAGAAGTTTTATCAAAGATTCTACACACGTATGAATAGTGTCAAAAAAGTGAAACGTAAAGAATCTAATGGAATGGAGGAAGTACGAAGTAATTGGATTGACATGAAGATTACAAATTCTTTTTTAAGACGGATAATCCGTCTTAAGCTTAAGACGGGTCAAATATTATTTATAAGACAAAAGACAAGTGGGATTGAAATGGTACAATATATTTGTTTTTTATGTGCAAGTGGAGGTACTTGACCCGTCTTAAGCTTAAGACGGATATATCCGTCTTAGGTAAGACTTACACCATGAAGAAATACTCTGTATAATGTATTGCTAAAAAAGACGTATTTTAAGATTTCAGGAAACACCTAGTGTTAAAAAAGGTCTTTTTTCTATACTCCATCTGATTCATCCTTTTGTTAACATTTTCTTTTTTGGGATAATTCATCCAATAGTTAACATTTCTATTTTTATTTTACTTTTAAACTATAAAAAGTCATTTTTACCCTTACTTTATCCATCTTATCTCATCACAATTTCCCACCATAGGGGCATTTTAGTAACTACAATACAAAGACCCCACTCCCCTAAAAATTTGATCCAAAAGTAAATGTTAACAAAAGGATGGATCGGAGACTTTTATTTAACCATATTTAGATATATGATGATCACTATTAGGTATTTGGTGACATTGATCTAAAAAACTGTCTGTTGTAAGACTTACTCCCTCCATTTCAGTGATTTGTTTACAGTTTGACTTTTTTTGTGAGAGAAATTTAAAGGGGGTGTAAACGAATGACTAAAACAGAGGTAGTACTCGTCACGAAAACAACAGGAGTGTACTCGAGTGATGGATTGAGAACACCCCATTGAATCGTCACTTCGGCACATTAAATCAAACTCGCAAATTCCCATGCTACCTACATTACTCTTTAACTCAAAAATAATTTTATAGCAAATCAAGTGTAGAACAAGTAGATCCAATAAATAAAAAAAAATGGGTCAAATATTATCGTGCGTGTGGAAATGTTTAACCTCAAAATTTAAAAATGAGATCGCCAATAAATCACCAGTAGCTGACCCATTTGATGATCACTCTGTGGTCGTCACCATTATCCGAGATGATGAAAATCGACAAGTCTCGAGTTCGAACCCTGAGAATGTTCGGGACGTTGATGTGGTAGATAAGAAAGAAGTGATAAGTAATAAAGAAGAAAAAAGTGGTATTAGTAGTAGTAGTAGTAATAGTATTATTAAGTGGATAAATGGAGAGTATAGCAGCATGCACTCCATTCTTTTGGTTGGTGAAGGTGACTTTTCGTTTTCTGCTTCTTTGGCTTTCGCCTTTGCTTCTGCTTCCAACATTGTTGCTACTTCTCTTGACTCTCATGGTACCTTCTTACTATATTCATTCTATTTTTGTTGGCGTACGTTATAGTTTTTACTCAGTTGTACCCTTTCTTATCATAAAATTTTCAAGACTTACTCTTCTATGTCACTTTTTTTCTATATTTTGTGAAATGAACTCAACTAAGATTCATCCATAAATTCATTTACAATTAACCAATTATTTGCTATTTGCTAATTGCTCAACAAATTAAATTACATATGAAAATATAATTATTATACTTTTTTTTTGTTTAATTTTGTTGATTAATTTTTGAAGATTAAGGTTTTTAGTATTTTTTTTTTTTTTTAAAAAATTAGGGTTTTGGGTGGTGGGCATGTCGTGGAGGAGAGAGGCAGTAGGCGGCAAGGGGGAGAGGCGGTCGATATAGGGTGACCATGGCGTCCGGGTCAGCGTGTTGGTAGTGTGCTGATGGCCGGCATCCAATGACGGTGGTGGGCTTGGGATTGTTAGACGTTTTTGGTGGGTCGGCCTATGTGGATCACGAAAGGACGCCGATGGTGGTTCAGGAGGCCGGTCATGGTAGGGGAGTAGGTGGGGTACAGCTCCGGCCGATGGTGGCCATAGTAGGTGTAGTTGTTGGTTAGTTTAGGGTTTTATTATTATTAATATTGTATTTTTTTAAAATTATTATTGCTACTATTATTATTAAGTGGTTGAGTGGGCAGCGGTGGCGGCACTAGTGATAGCACCGGCGGCGTCAGAGACCGTGATGGTGACGACAACGGTGTTTAAGAATTTCAAATTTTCAATACACTGTTTAATTTAGAGAGAGAAAAGCATTACATCAATAAACTAAAACGTGCAGATGACAAGGGAAAACCAAGTACAATTGAAAAACACCCAACATGAAATGAGAAGAAAAGAGTCGGATGAAGGGAGTTAATATTACTCGATAATTGATAAAGAGATGACCAATTATGTTGACAAAGTATTAATTTTGGCTAAAAAGTTTTAGAGTAGATTAAATTAAATTTTTAATCGACGGTTTATTTATATCAATTTTCAAATTAAACAAAAAAATAAACAAACAATTGAGCAACACTATGTGTGAGAATATGGAATTGGAATTTAATTTCATAATTTGACAATTTCCCATGTCTGAAAAGCTTTAGGAATTGAATCCAAAATTAATTGCATCCCATTTCAAAGCTAGTTTATTTTAAGATCGTCTCAAATTATTTTAGGTAAGAGGCAGTTATTTGAATTTCTCATTTAATTCTTTTTTACACTTACAACTAAAAATATAAAAATCTTAAAAGAAAATTTTAGAAGTTAATACGGTATTTATCAAACTTCATTTTTTTTTTCAAAGTTTTTAACAAATTTTAAGGTCATAAAGTTGTCAATTTCAATTTCAAATGTAACATTTTAAATTCTACAATTGAATTTTAGTATTTCAAATCAATTTCAAGTTCTCAAGTGAACCATATTACCTTTTTACTAAATATAAATATAGTAAGGTTACTGGTTATGTAGACCACTTGAATATTTTCTTCGCGATTAATTAGAATAGTTCTAGAAATTATTTGGTCGGCAATGTGGAAAGTATTTGCATTTGGCATGAAGTTGAAATTCATCAAAGCTTTTACTACCTCAGCTTTCATAAAAATGGGCAAATAAACGACTCCCAATTTTAAAATTAATGACATTTTGATTTCCCGTGTTTTAAATGGTGCAACTAAACAATCTCTAAGCGGCTATAAGATTATTATTCGATGTCAACCGGTGACGTCTGATTAAATTGTTAGACAATCTGATCCTATATACTCCGTATTTGGTGTATTTTTTGCAGAATTTCTAATTCAAAATTATAAGTTCTTCAAGAACAACAAAATGAAGATTGAAAGCAGAGGTGGTTTAGTCATGCATGGGGTGAATGCGAGAAGAATGAGTAAAGATGCACTACTTAGCACCGTCAAATTTGATCGTATCATATTCAATTTCCCGCACACCGGAGATTTTGGTCGAACTGAGCTTGATCTTCGGTAACAACAATGTCATTTCTCCTTACACCTCTTAAAGATAACGATCACTTTATAGTCATTCTTAAAGTAGAAAGGTAAAATATGCACCGATTATTCTCATTGCTTAATAGTTAATTATCGTATTGCAGCAAGAACAAAGAACTAGTTCGAGGGTTCTTAAGAAGCGCAAAGAGAATGATCGTTAAAGATGGAGAAATACACATCCGACACAAGACCAACAGATACTTTCACCTATGGAACATAGCCAATATTGGTTCGGATGAAGGCTTATTTCTGATTCAAAATCCCGTGTTTTACCGTCATAAGTATCCCGGCTATCACACCAAATTTGGGTTCAGGGGAAACAAGGACTTTGACTGCACTCCTAGTCGAACCTACAAATTCGGCCTACGTCCAAAGTTACTAATTGAAAACTAGACAGTTTTAAGAGGGTATGTAACTAGTACTCCGTATAATTAGTTAGTTTAGTAGTAATGTAGTAGTCGTTGTTGCCTCCCTCCTACGAAGTTTTTACTTTCGAAGATAGTCGAGTATGTCAAGAATGTATGGTCCACATCATGTGTACAAGGTTGTCGACAATTTGAAGGTCTAGGGGGTGTGAACTTTGGTTGGATCTCTTGATCGAAAGGTTTAATCGTGAATAAGGGTTGATTAAAATGGTCCAAACCTAAAAACCTGATTCAATCTAATTTGATATTTTCATATGGCTTGGGTAAATATAGTCGGATCCAAAACAACTCGTGGCCCGACCCAATAAATTTTGGGCCAAATTTTGGCCGTCAACTACAACTCACTCTCAGTTTTCATATACTTTTTCCGTTTCAACAGGTTATCATTATTTGACCGTTTTTGTGATACGAACAAGAGTACAACACGTCCGATTTATCTTTGATTTATCTAATTTTGAGCATTACTATGCAAAGAAAAACTATCTACACAATATATACACTAATGATCTATCTTGTGAAGAGAAGCTCTAATTTTAGACAACACACTAATAATAACCTCAACACCATCCTCAAGTTCTACCAAAGAAGCCTCCATAGACTCCAACCTTTTCAGCGCAACAGCAAGCGTATCGACGTTGATATCGACACCTTTCTGCAACGTAAAAACAGCCTGCACAGCAACGTCGACATCACTCAACTTATTCCCGTATTTACCAGGCAATGTAGCCGCTTTCCCTCTAGTCTTTTTCGTCAAACCAAGCCTGCAAAACATCCCGCGTTTTGCTGGTTTGGTCATCAAAACCCGAAACAGAGCTTCCAAAACTGACACATTTATAATGCTCACTGAACTCAGTACCCTGCACACCTCCGAAACCTCGTATTTTCCCAAATTTCTCATCGCTTCTGCCTCAAGCTGTCGTACTGACGCAGTTGCGCTACTCATCGTCTCTTTTCTGGTGCATAAATAGGCCGACAGTCGATCACTGTCAGCAATTGAATCGCAGTTGTTGGTCTGCAATGTCGCGTGAACATTGAAGACTTCTTTTCTCAGTGTCTGCATCATTTGTTTGGACGTACTGCACACGTCGACGAGCTTTGTCGTGGCTGCGACCAAGGGATAAACGTAGCCAGCGACGTGTAGGGTATGCTGAGCGCTGCGCAGTTTTAGTGCCTCGTCGACAAATTTGTACATTCGGGCTACACCTGATAAACCGACGCTTATTGTTTCGAGTTCTGATGTGCACAACTCTTCTGATTTCGCGAGCTTTTTCAGCTCGTCTTCGATTTTGTGCACTATAGGGTACGATTTCGGAGGAAAACTGGCTGATCTTGTAGTAATCATGGTTTTGTTGCTAAAAGAAACGGTCATTTTGAAATCAAAGTTTTCGGAGTTATTCTTTGAAGTGAAAGAAGAGGGAGTGTACTTCATATATGTAGTTCCGAAATACTCAGGGACATGACAACTACGAGGATCATTATATTAATACCAACAGAATATTTCTACGGTGATTTCGATGACAACATTATTACCCTATCCTTCTCACCCATTTGTTTATAATTCTCTAAAAAGAAAATTAACGGTAAACAATTCACTGGAACGGAGAAAATATTAGAAGAAGGTACAGAGTAATAAAGATTAATACACTCATAAATAATAAATATATGAAACTCCGACAGAGTGAATAAAAATATAAATAATACTCCTAGTTACAAAACTTTTTGAGGATTACATAAGAAAACATTTTTCTATGTACCAGAGAATTAAATTTATTTTCGATAGTTCAATAAAAGAAATTTCAAACTTCTATGTCTGTGTTCACGATGACATTGATACTGGTCATATTTTAGTTACAAGTTGAAAATTAAACAATGTTGTGATCCAATGCTCTAACGATAAAGTCTATAAATTATATCATATATTCTTCGTATTCGTATGCATACAATATTCTTACGGAGTATAAATAACCAGTATTATAAAATTTGGGAAATGATAATTCCAGAGGACTTTTGAACTGGGGCACGGGAAGTAACAAAGAAAACGTAGGGCCCACATTAGCAAATGATGCATATATGGTAGTGGAAGGGTTCAAACTTCCTCCGGAAACAATGTCACCCTAAAATTTATTGTCTAGGACATGTCCTAGTTTTGTTGGGTGAATTAATGGCAACAATTAGTTTAATATGCACAATGCATACGATACAACAACTGTATTATTATTATTATTATTATTATTATTATTATTATTATTATTATTGTTAAATGAATTGAGGGGGCGTTTGGTTGGAGGGTTTCAGGAAAGAGAAAGGGAATAAATGAGTCTGTTTCCCATTGTGGTTGTTTGTTTGTCAAATTTAGTGATTCCCTCTCCCCTTTTTCTCTATTCAGTAAACCCTCATTTGCTCTTATTTCTCTCCCCCCTCCCCCTCCTCTTACTGATTTTAATTACTCCCCATTCCCTACCCTCTTCCATAAATTCTAATCACAAATTTAACTTTAGTTCAGCAACCCTCATATTCTCCTATAACCCTTCATCTCCGACGACTCCCTGCATTCTGACCCACGTTCTACCGGCGACGAGACACTGACCTCCGACCGTCATCGGTGACCCATGCTTTTCCGGGAACTAAGCACCGCCCTCCCTGCCACCAACCTCCGACAGTCCCCCGACCGTACTCCGGTGACCCACGTTTTGTTATTTTATATTTTTTTTTTCTTTTTTAAGGATTTTTTTTATTATTTTAGAACAATGTAACTGTACTTTTTGTTTGGCAATTTACAACTATGTGAGTGGTAGAAATAAACAAACCAAAAATGTTCAAGAGAATCATACAGACATTCATTCATTCATACGAAAGGTAGTCAGGTACAATCAAAGAATAAGTACTATTGATATTAAGGTGTATTCGTATTGTGAACAATTATTTTGTTATCGCAATCAAATTTGCATTTTATGACAATGTTCGTAAATTATTAATTTTCTTGTTTGTAGTTCTTTGGAAAAAAATGTGATTTTAATTAAGATAAATTCAATAAGTACAATTAAAAGTAAAAAAATAACTTCAGTTAAAAAAAATAGTTTCATTCCCTTGATTCGTACCAAACAGCTACAAAGGTAATCCACAAGAATATCATTCCCTTTCCAGATTATACCAAACAGCAACCTAAATTCAGGGTAATCCCTTTCTTTTCTCCCTGTTTCTCTTTCTGATTCCTTTTCTCTTTCCACTGCACATACCAAACGCCCCCTGAGCTCCAACTATGTGGCCTTGTTTCAATACTAGTCTATAATCTATCTATAACTATATCTATAATCTATCTATAACTATATACTAAAAGAATAACCACTAACTCATCCTTATGCCACATGTTACTCTCTCAATGAATTTTTTCCCTTCAAAATGCTACCTTTCTAATTGGGCCTATTAATAATTATTTTTTCATCCTAACATTAATGCTATTAAGCCCAATTAATATTTCTACAAATCATTCCTCAAAAGACTAATCTTTTCCTATTAAAATATTAATCAATACCAACTAATTTAATTTTTTACAATATTTACTCGACTAAAATTAATTGTTAACACAATTATCACCTTGATGTACCTCTACATATGGTAAAAACCAACGTATTTTATTCCCCGAGGTGCAATTTATTACTTAGAAATAAAGGTCTTCAAAAACATAGAAAAAGAAAGTTACGAAAAGTAATAAATATTTATTGTTGCCATCAATATTTTTAGGTATTAGTGAATTACAATAATGTTATATAGTAGTACTTTTACGGGAAAAAAAAAATTGCTTTGAATTCCTATTAATAGCTAAAATTTAACACAAAATCTTGTGTAAGTTAGGTCTTACAATAAATTATTGTAAGTCAATCTCATTTGTACTTGATTATATATGTTTTGTACTATTTAAGTGATAATTATGATTAATTGTTACTAAAAATTTTTTGGTACCCCTATAAGTGACTTTAGTAGATCTGTTTCATGTTATTGTACCCGTTTAACTACAATTTGTATCTTGGTCTCACATTAACTTATTGTGAGTTCCGCCTCACAGGAGAATTACTGAAAATTTTATTACTGTGTACATATAAGTCTCAATTAATCATCAATGAATTCATTGACATGATTTTTACAGGATAATATCAGTGACAATGTAATTACAATGAACAATTATCTTATATAAGGAAAAAAAAACTACACTCACATTAAATATAAAATAATAACTACGATGTATATTAATCCATAAAAATTTAGACGTAAATCATGTATCATTTTCTTCGTGTCCAAATAAATACTGAAATTTTAAATCTCTGATTTATTTTCTTTGACAAAATTATTTTATTCCTAGAATTAAACTCATTAATCAAATGGCTATTTAATTTTTTTGCTATAAGAAATTTACTACAGATCCGTGCATTTGCACGGGTACTAAACTAGTATTATAACAATTTGGATCCTCTCCATTTCTTTCTCTCCATTTCCTCTCTAATACACTAATATTTTAATATATTTTCTCTCTCCTTCATTAAAACATTATTTTTACCAAATTATTATAACCCTTAGATTTTCCCAAGATCCGATCCTAACCGTCTAAAGAAAATGGATGTCCATTTCTTTCCATGAAATGGAGAGGATCCCCAAATAAGGACGCACTTGTTGCATGAACCGACCAAAAATAAAGAGTGTTTTACGAAACTTGGTTTCCTACAAACCATTTACTCCGTACTATTTTACTCCTTCCATTCATTTTCAAAGTTTCTATTTTTCTTTTTTATTCGTTCATATTTAAAGTTTCTACTCCATTTCTATCAATAATTTATGGTATCAACTGTAACCCCACAATTTTTTAAATTTGAATGGAGGGATCAGTAGTAGACTAGTAGCAACTAGACCTGTCAAAATTCGACCCGACCCGAAAAACCGACCCGACCCGACCCGTTTTTTTAGGGTCAAGACCCGTAAATTTTGACCTGTGGCCCGAAATGACCCGAACCCGAAATGACCCGTTAATTTAGGGTCAAGACCCGCTGACCTGCTCAATTCGATGGGTCAGGTGTAATTTCGTGTAACAAGACTTTTTGATCCTACAAAATTAATATTTCATGAAAAAAAATAATTTAATATTAACAATTATTACAACCTCAATATTATAAGTTGAAATATCAAAATGATGATGAAAATTATGATTGAAATATTATGAATATATTCATAAATAGACTATTTTAATTTTATAAATTACAAGAATGAATATATATTAACTTTAGTATTACATATGTACAATAAAATATGTACATAATGTAAAATAACAATAAAAGAATTTTTTTAATTAAAAAAATAATAAATAAAAAGGCGCGAAAAACGTATTTTTGACCCGTATTTTGACCCGAAACCGACCCGACCCGTATTTGAGCCGAACCCGTATTGACCCGACCCATATTTTGACCCGACCCGTATAACCCGAACCCGAACCCGACCCGCCCGACCCGTTTGACAGGTCTAGTAGCAACTAACAAGGCAAGTGTAGTTTGTAAATGCACATGGGTTGTTTGAGTGGTTTCAGTTACCAAAGACAAAGCACATTAAATTACTTAAATAGTGAGTACCATGGGACATTAATCAAATCAAAAATTGCAAAATAAAAATTACATATATGAACTAAATTTACAATTTACAATTAATTTAAAATAATGTGATCATAGTGTTAGTGTTATGATCAAAAGTATGGTTTTGTTTGGACAGGGATATGGAATCTCATTTTCAAATCATACAAGTTTTGGCCAATATCCTCTTGTTTTTTCAAGAGATGTCGCTTTATCGACCGCCACATCATCAGAAGCATGGTAATATCTTAGGGTGGTCTTCAATCGTACCTAAGTTTTTACTCAATAAATAATTACGGAGTACCTCATTATCTTAACATAAAGACACTTTTTTTTAAATAACAAAATAAGCAGATATATTGAACTTGTTCGTGTATGTTAATTTATATATATTGTCGTTACAGCGACTGTTCCCCGGGATCTTTGAATTGTAAGAAAGTTGCCGGAAAACTAGTCGTTTGTCTCAACAAAGACCCGTCATTGACAAGAAGAATTAAAATGTTGGTAGCACAAGATGCTGGTGCAAGAGGAGTTATATACATAAGTGATGAAGGAAAGGATTCGCCTCCTAATTCTGGTGAATTCCCGATTACACAAATCGGAGAAACCGACGGAAAGAAAGTCCTTCGGTACATAAGCTCTGATAAGTACGTAACACTCTCCTCTATATACAACAATGAATTATTAATCGTAGGAATCGATTCAATGTGTATACAAGTTTATCGTATATAGAAAACACTTTTGATGTACCGTATGTTACGACTCACAAACCAAAATTAATGAGCAGGAGGCCGACAGCAACAATAATACCAACCGTTATGGTAGCGAGATCCAAGCCAGCTCCAATTATCGCCGAATTCTCATCAAGAGGACCTGGAAAGAGAACCGAAAATATTTTAAAGGTAATATACCATAAATAAAAAAAAAAAAAAAAATGCTTTAGGTAATTTCTGTAATACCCTCATCTTTTAATTATCAGCTTAAACAACCCATCTAGTAAAGATGAGTAACATTTAACAATTGATGTTACCAACCATAACCTTGATAATCGGCCCAAACATAATTGGAGTAATTCTAAAAAGTGTAAATATATAAAGGACGAGTGGGCTATTATGTTTTTCGAATAAAGTTATATATATCCGTTTCCTAAAATTATTACGGCAATCATTTAAATCGAAAATTGTATGTATATTTGTGTGTTAATTAGCCCGATATAATGGCTCCCGGAGTTTCGATACTAGCGTCTCTCCCTCCATCTGACGAAGAACCAATTGCTAGTGCCGGTTCCCCAAATTTCGGTCTACGATCTGGAACTTCGATGGCATGTCCACATGCAAAGTGGTGCGGCCGCCTTCATCAAATCGGTATACCCTCAATGGACACCCTCTATGATTAAGTCCGCTTTAATGACCACAGGTATGTATATATATATATATATATTCCCTTCAAATATCACCAGCGATAATATGAATACACAACTTTTGAGCAATTCATGTGAATAACGTACCTTAAAAGGTGATCACCAGGTAAAATAATACTAGCGTATCGGTAAAATTAATAGCGTTTTTAACTACAAATTGATTGACTTTTTATATGTTGAACATCGATTACAAGTAATAATGCAAGACGGGTTTTCACAAACACTTCGGGGGAAATCGCAAATCCACACGAAGCGGGAGTTGGAGAAATAAGTCCCCTAAGAGCCTTAGATCCAGGGCTAGTATTTCCTACGACAACCCAAGATTATTTGCACTACTTATGTTACTTAGGTTTTTCTAAGAAGGACATTAAATCGATTTCGAGCACGAGTTATGAATGTCCTAAGGTGTCTAAGAAGCTGCTTATTTCCAAAATAAATTATCCGTCGATTTCAATTGGTAAACTCAAAAGAAACCACGGTCGAAAAGTTACTCGACATGTGGTTAATGTTGGATCATTATTAAACACGACGTACGTTTCAACGGTCGATGCACCCAAAGGTTTAAGCATCAAAGTTTATCCCGAAAAATTGACGTTTTATGAGGGTTCTAAGACGGCGAGTTTTAATGTTTATATCCACGGAAAACAAGCTAATAAAGGATATAATTACAGGTCTATAAAATGGTGTGATGGAAAACACATTGTGAGGATGGTTTTTGCTATAAATATTGTTGGTTGATTAAATTAATTAAAAATCAAATGTGTTATGTTGTTTTGATGGTTTACATTTGAATTTTTGTTGGGTTTTTCCCAGCTGCATTCTCAGATTATCGTTTTCCTAACCGTATTCTCACAGATATCGTATTCCCAACTGTACCCCTGAGTTTCTTTAATTACTCCCAATTGTACCCCTGAGTTTCTTTAATTTACCCAAAATCATACCTGAAATTATACCTGAAATTGAACAGAGGAAGGAAGGACTGCAAAAGTTCAACGATGAAGATGTTGCAGAACGATTTATGAACTGCAAAAGTTCAATAGCAAAAGGAAGGAGATGAAGAGAACAGAGGAAGGAAGGTGAAAGGGTTTCAAAGGGTTTTAAAAAAAATTGAATCAAAAGAAAGATATGACGGTTAATAAATTGACTCAACTTCTAATTTACAACTAATCCTTCCACGTAGGCAAATTAGGCGCTCCACGTAGGCAAATTACGCTTCCTAATTGGCATTTAACGGTGATAATTGACGGCTTAAGCATAATTAGTTATGGTTGGGAGTAATTAAGGAAACTCAGAGGTACAGTTGGGAATACGATATATACAGGGATACAGTTGGGAAAACCCAATAGTACAGGGGTACAGTTGGGAAAAACCCATTTTTGTTTGTTTAATTCATTTGATTGGATTTTGGAATGATTGATTATCTACACATTGTAATGATGTTGTTGGTTATATTAATAAAATAATGTAGGTTGATTAACAGAATTATTATATTTGTTTGGTGTTGAATTTCACCTCATTAAGCATCTAAGTATTAAAGATTCCACTTTTAAGTTTCAATAATTCTCCTGTGAGGTAAAATTCACATTAAATTAATTTGAGACGAAGGTCAAATTGCAGTTAAAAGTGTACAAACAAAAAAAAAAAAAAAAGTTGCTAAAGTCACTTACATGGGTACTACAAAAATTTAGTAACAATTAATCTTAATTATCACTTAGATGGTACAAAAACTATATAATGATGTATAAATGAGACGGACTTACAATAATTTATTATAGGGTCTGACTCATACAAGAATTTATAAATAAGTCTAAGATGAAACTTTTACAATTATATGACCCCACAATTTTACTCGTTAATTACGTATTTTCTTATTACGAATTATGAAATAAATTGTTATAACAATTGCCGAGAACATTGTTTATTGAAAGCGGATTTGGTGTTTTATTTATATTTTTCATTTTGTCTCTCATTTTCATATCCTTCTAACACTTCTTCATACACCATGAATGACACTTATGTTAGAACTAATTCTGGGCATACCGTCCATTTAGTCCGGCCTGTTTGGCCCGCAAATAAAGCGGGGTGACAACACATTTTCAAGAATTTACAAAGGCCCGACCCACGAATCTGTCCAAAGTCTGCTAGCCCGTTTTCGTAGGTCGAAAAATAATGCTAAGCCCGGCCCATGTCCAGCCCGAACCCAAATTTAATCACCTTTAATATAAATTATGTGTATTACATTAACACGAATATTTTGATGTCGAAATATACGGAGTATCAATTGAAAAAAAAAAAAAACAACGAGATTACAATATCTTACACAAAAAATTGAGGATTTATAATTTTTATATATCAATTGTTAATTTGTTATAGTAACATCGTGTCTCCTATTTAAAAAATAAATACTCCGTATAAATAAAGAGTTTCAAGGATCAAACAAAGAACCGTTGGCCCATGGTAGAATATCGCCAAAGTGACGCCATAAAACGGGCCAAAAAGTCAAAAACATTCCTTCGTCCTATTGTCCGTACAACGCCACATCATCCATCACATATAATCGGCCGTTTAAGCAAATCACCAACATTATTTAATCAATCATAGGATTATGTTTTTTGGTATTGAATAAAATTACATTTATTTAGTATGTCTTATCAGCTCACGTGTCCCGTATAGAAATTTTAACGGAGTGGTAAATATGGGTGCAGTTGTGCACTCGCTCCAATTAGGGTGAATATAAGAGACTTTTTGGTGGGTCGTGGAGCGAGTATGAGTATTAAAATGGTACTCTGACATGTGATGGAGCGAAGATGAGTTTCTTTAAAATCTCATCTTGCATGTACTCGCCTCACCCGTCTCGTTTATATATGTCTCACCTATAAAGTATAAATAATACGGAGTAAAATATTTTAGTTCGATGATCACAATGCTCTAAATTGATGGAGCGGGTATCACGTGTGTTTGGGGTAGGTTGGTGAATTATCTGAGTGGGTGACAGACGCTTCCCCTTGCTTTTACCATGCTCCGGTAATACCCCGTTACACGCGTGAGACAGTTTTATGTGAGCATTTTGCAAAAATTAATATATTATGCGCATCTCAATTTTATTTACATTATTAATATTTTATGATCTCCAATACAATATTTTGAACGCTATTTTTTAGAATTTAATCATTTTTCTTGGTATAAAATAGTAATTTTTAGAAAATAATCTTTTATATTAAATGTGAGTATGTTAGTTACATAGTACGTACTGCAACGTACTTCGTGTATTAAGATTTTATAATCGGACGTGGATCGGGTGAAACGTCACCCACATCCATCATCCGGTTTATTAACACCCCCCCCCCAATATAGACCGCATCCAATCCATCCTTCATCCGTGGATGAAACGGATGGATCGGGTGAAAACCGGTGAACCCAATTTTTCAAAAAAATATTAAAGTTTTTGCCGATAAAGATACAATATACATCAAACTTAAAAAATTTCACGAAAAAACTAGTTTCTTATGTTACATATTTAGTACTTAGAATAAGATGATAATTTTTGGGCCTTACAGTTTTATTTTACATTTATTGATTTAGTGATTAGCTTCATTTTCAATTTTTTAATAACCTAATCTTATATACTCCGTATATGAATTAAAAAATTAAGGTTGTATATAGATTTTTTTAGACGGGTGATAACGGGTAGGTGATGGACCAGATGGACCTTCACTAGAATCCGACCCGGTTTTGCACTTCATCCATCCATGCATCATCTATTTTTCACCCACTTAATTCGGGTTTTACTCCATCTATTTACATCAGGTAGATCGACTATTATACGAATTCGGATGAAATTGTCATTGTCATTCCTAATCAAATCTGTGTAGTGAACTCAATCATACGACTATACGAGTCAAGTCTAATTCTTAACGAAGAAGTCTTTGGCTAATTCGTCTTCTTCTGTTTAAACCAAACACATTAAATTATTTTCACGTACTCATGGGCCCATGGCTAATTCTTAACGAAGAAGTATTCATGCATGCAACTCGTGCCACAAAAAGACAAATTTTAATACTAATAATAAAAAAAATTACGACGCTTTATTGATATGCTTTTACCCTTTAATAGTGATCCATTTTGCATGAGATAATCACAAATTCTTGTTTAAGACAGAATCTGCCTTAAACTAGTTAAATCCAATATCTTCACAAAAGACAGTGATGCTTAAAGTTGTTCTCCCCCACTAGCTCTTTCTGTCTTTTCCCCATATTTGACCGCTTTCTCCCAAGAACAGAACCCGCTTTGGCTTATAATTAACACTGAGATAATAGGGCCATTGCATGGCTACTTTATCTGACAATAATTTACTTTATATCTATTCTTCTTTAATTTAATACACTACTCCGTATTTTTGTTCTTCTTCTTTTAACACCAAGAATCATATTCCTACCTTTATTAATTATCCTCGCTGTTTTTAATTATAGAGATTTGATAAAAGCTGTATTAAAGCCGATAATTCCTCTAATTAATTCAAAAGTATGAAGTAAATTATACTCCGTATATTTTTGTTTCTATTATTTGTTTATATTTTTATTTTGAAAGTCGACAATAATGAGTTCGTATAATATTAAAAGTTAATTAATTTTGCTCTATCATATCGTTTACCTAAATCTGATATCCTTTCAATTTAATGATTTTTTTGAATTTATTTTACTACAAAGTACTCAATACAATATAAAGAGTATCATAAATTTGTGTTAATTACTTTCCTAAATAGAAAGATAAACAAATAACAGATTCGGATAAAAAACTCATTTTACTCGCTCGTATTTATACTTCCAAATTTATTGGAAGAAAGAATAAAATAATACAAGAATTAATGTTATCTTGATTGGCAATTGGTTTTAATTAATTCTTATATTAAAATAGAAAAAAAGAAAGGAAAAAAAAGCAAGGAAATTGAAAAATAAAAATAATAATGTAAGACCGTAAGCGCTGCTCTTTCGCTTTTGGAAATAAACTTATATGAAATAAATCAACTTATAGGGAAATTGAATAATATTATAAGAGTTGAACTTATAAGACCATCATCATCCAAAAATTACAATAACTAAATCACCATTCACTTTTCACTCTTGGACCGTTTTTCTGACTTTTAGAATTTAATCGAATCAATCGAATCAATTGAATGAATCGAATCGAATCGAATCGAATCGAATCGAATGGAATGAATCGAATCGAATCGAATCGAATCGAATGCAGTCAATTTATAACATACCAAATGAATCGAATCGAATCGAATCGAATCGAATCGAATGGAATGAATCGAATCGAATCGAATCGAATCGAATCGAATCGAATCGAATGGAATCGAATCGAATGAAAATAAAATGGAAAAACAGCGCCCTTAATCCATTTTAATTACTTTGACCCCACTTACTTTAGTCTACACCTTATTTCATACCAATTTTTTCAAGTTTGCACATTAAAATCATTCAACTAAACTTGAAAACTAGAAAACTACACTTAGTCCTAGGTTCTACACACTTCTCTACTACTCATTGTCTTCCTCCTCTTCAGTCTACACCTACGATTCAAGCATTGTCAAGCATCCACTGCCTCGCCCTTCTCTCTCTTTCATCTGTCGATCTGTCGTCAACTACCGCAACATACACCGCTTGTCACATCGAACCACCGCAACTCTGCTCGTCCTCCTCGATTAACAGGTACATGATTATCTTTATGTATAGCTTTTGATTGAAATTAGATGCATGTTTATTTATTATTGATTGAATTGTGCAATATTCATTTGATTTCTATTTTACTTCTTTGGTAATCTGAAATTTAATTCTCCACTAATAACTCATTTAAATTTGATTTTAGATATATATTTTTAGACAAAATGATTTTAGTGTGTAAAAAAAAAACTGATAAATTAGAAATTAATTCTTCACTAACTTGATTATTCATAGTGAATTTTGTTTTTCTGTATACAGCGTCATATGACGTTGGCAGGGGACAAGTGCTGTAGAAGGACAAGATGACACTGTATTTCTTTTGTTCAACCAATAGGAGCCCAACTAATTAATTTAACCAACTATAAAACTCTATAAACATCTTTAATTTGTACACTATAAATAATCCAAAATCCAAATTATATCTTAAGTAAGCATAACAGAAAATTATTAAATGGGTCAAGTACTGTCTTCCATATGGAAATATCTAGGTTATGGCACTACTACTACTACTACTACTATTACACCACTTTTGAAAAAAGATCAACAAAATCACCACTACATTACGATCCCTGATACTGAAACCGAACAAGTGGTCTCGAGTTCAAACCCTGAGAATGCCGTTCCTTGCTTCGTTGTTGACTCGGGGAACGCTGTGGTTCAAAAAGCGGAAGAAGATTGCAAAATTATACAAATACAGGAAATAGTAGAAAACAAATTAGTAGTGAAAGAGAAAAAGGAGATTAACAAGGGTTATGGCACTACTACTAGTAGTAGCCGCCACCACTACATTACAATCCCTAACACGGAAACCGAACACGAGGTCTCGAGTTCGAACCCTGAGAACGTTCCTTACGTTGTGGTGGACTTGGGAAATGTGAAGGAAATAGATAGTGAGAAGTTAATACAAGTTGTGGAAGAAATTACCGTGGTTGAAAAAGAAATAAGTAAGAAAGAAGAAAGTGGTAGTAGTAATAGTAGTAGAAGTATTAAGTGGATAAATGGAGAGTATAGTAGCATGCACTCCATTCTTTTGGTTGGTGAAGGTGATTTTTCATTCTCTGCTTCTTTGGCTGTCGCTTTTGGTTCTGCTTCCAACATTGTCGCTACTTCTCTTGACTCTCATGGTACCTTTGCTTCTTATATATTATTCCAAATTTTGTCGTCGTTATTTCTTTCTTTCAGTTATTTATTTATAATTTATATTTTAGACTAAATTGCGTTAGTTGACGGTTTTCTTTATTATATACGGAGTACGTCGCATAAATTGATAAAAAAAATGACCATAATGTCAATAGAACAATCATTTTGGCTATATAAAATTAGAGTCGTGTAAATTAAATTTTAGTGTTAGTATCCAAAAAATTTTCCCAAATCAAAAGGTCTCACATGGATCGAGATACAGAGAAGTGTTAGTCAAGGGGCTACCCTGTTATTAACAATTGGTTTTGGTTTAGAACCTCTTTCAGCTTAGGAAGTGTTTCTCTCAAGGTAGCAAGTTAAACCATCTTTCTGCATTTTGCAGGGAGTTGAAATTTATGAGAGTTTTTACTTGCCCATTTCTCATAAAAATGGGCAAATAAACAACTCCCAATATAATAATTAGTGAGATTTCTGATTTCCGGCGTTTTAAGTTGCATAACTAAACAACCTCTGAGTGGCTATAAAGTTATTATTCGGTGTTAACCTGACGTCTTATTAAATCTGCATTTAGTTTGATTTAAAACTCGAAATTGCAGAATATCTAATTCAAAGTTATAAGTTCTTCATGAACAACAAAAAGAAGATTGAAAGCAGAGGTGGTTTAGTCATGCATGGAGTGAATGCTAGAAGAATGAGTAAAGATGCTCTTCTTAGCACCGTCAAAGTCGATCGTATCATTTTCAATTTCCCGCACACCGGAGATTTTGGTCGAACTGAGTTTGATCTTCGGTAACAACAATGTCATTTCTCCTTAGACCTCTTAAAGATAACGATCACTTTAATAGTCATTCTCAAAATAGAAAGGTAAAATATGCACTGATTATTCTCATTGCTTAATAGTTACTCATCATATTGCAGCAAGAACAAAGAATTAGTTCGAGGGTTCTTAAGAAGCGCAAAGAGAATGATCGTTACAGATGGTGAAATACACATCCGACACAAGACTAACGGATACTTTCACCTATGGGACATAGCCAATATTGGTTCTGATGAAGGCTTGTTTCTGATCCAAAATCCCGTGTTTTACCGTAATAAGTATCCCGGCTATCACACCAAATTTGGGTTCAGGGGAAACAAGGACTTTGACTGCACTCCTAGTCGAACCTACAAATTCGGCCTACGTCCAAACTCCAAAGTTACTAATCGAAAATTAGACAGTTTTACGAGGGTATGCAACTAGTATAATTAGTTAAATCGTAGTTAAGTAGTAATGTAGTAGTCGTTGTCGTTGCCTCCTACGAAGTTTTTACTTTTGAAGACAGTCGAGTATGTCAAGAATGTATAGTGCACATCATGTGTACAAGGTTGTCGACAATTTGAAGGTCACGGCGGTGTGAACTTTGGTTGGATCTCTTGATCGAAAGGTTTAATCGTGAATTAGGGTTGATTAAATGGGCCGAATCTATTGACCTCATTCGATTTAATTTGATATTTTCATATGGCTTAGGGTACTATCTAGTTGAATCCAAAACAGCTCATCGCCCGTACCAATCAAGGCCCAACATAAATTTTGGGTCGAAATCTGGCTGTTAGCTACAACTCTCGTTCATATATTTCTTTCGATTCATCGGGTTCTTTTCATTTGATCATTTTTGTGATAAAAACGAGAGTATAACACATCGATTTATCTTTTTATTTAATTTTGAGCATTACTATGCAAAGAAAAACCTTCTACACAATATACACATTAATGATCGATAATCTTGTGAAGAGAAGCTCTAATTTTAGACAACACACTAATAATAACCTCAACACCATCCTCTAGTTCTACCAAAGAAACCTCCATAGACTCCAACCTTTTCAGCGCAACAGCAAGCGTATCGACGTTGGTATCGACACCTTTCTGCAACGTAAAAACAGCCTGCACAGCAACGTCGACATCACTCAACTTATTCCCGTATTTACCAGGCAAGGTAGCGGCTTTCCCGCTAGTCTTTTTTGTCAAACCAAGCCTGCAAAACATCCCGCGTTTTGCAGGCTTGGTCATCAAAACCCGAAACAGAGCTTCCAAAACTGACACATATATAATGCTCACTGAACTCAGTACCCTGCTCTCCTCCGACAACTTGTATTTTCCCAAATTCCTCATCGCTTCTGCCTCAAGCTGTCGTACTGACGCAGTTGCGCTCCTCGCGCTTCTCATCGTCTCTTTTCTGGTGCATAAATAGGCCGACAGTCGATCACTGTCAGCAATTGAATCGCAGTTGTTGGTCTGCAATGTCGCGTGAACATTGAAGACTTCTTTTCTCAGTGTCTGCATCATTTGTTTGGACGTACTGCACACGTCGACGAGCTTTGTCGTGGCTGCGACCAAGGGATTAACGTAGCCAGCGACGTGTAGGGTATGCTGAGCGCTGCGCAGTTTTAGTGCCTCGTCGACAAATTTGTACATTCGGGCTACACCTGATAAACCGACGCTTATTGTTTCGAGTTCTGATGTGCACAACTCTTCTGATTTCGCGAGCTTTTTCAGCTCGTCGTCGATTTTGTGCACTATTGGGTTCGATTTCGGAGGAAAACTGGCTGATCTTGTAGTAATCATGGTTTTGTTGCTAAAAGAAATTGTCATTTAGATATCAAAGTTTTCGGAGTTATTCTTTGAAGTGAAAGAAGAGGGAGTGTACTTCATATATGTAGTTCCGAAATACTGTACTCCACAAGGGGAAACTCAGGGACATGACAACTAAGAGGATCATTATATTAATACCAACAAAATATTTCTAAGGTGATTTCGATGACAACATTATTACTCCCTCTGTCTCACTCATTTGTTTATACTCCCTCCGTTTCAGTGAATTGTTTACAGTTTGACTTTTTTGTGAGGGGAAAAAAGTCAAACTGTAAACAAATGACTGAGACAGAGGGAGTAATTATCTAAAAAAAAAAAATTAACGGTAAACAGTTCACTGGAACGGAGAGAATATTAGAAGAAGTTACAGAGTAATAAAGATTAATATACTCATAAATATATGAAACTCCAACAGAATGAATAAAAATATAAATAATACTCCTAGTTACAAAACTTTTTAAGGATTACATAAGAAAACATTTTTCTATGTACCAGAGAATTAAATTTATTTTCGATAGTTCAATAAAAGAAATTTCAAACTTCTATGTCTGTGATCACGATGACATTGATACTGGTCATATTTTAGTTACAAGTTGAAAATTAAACAATGTTGTGATCCAATACTCTAACGATAAAGTTTATAAATTATATCATATATTCTTCGTATTCGTATGCATACAATATTCTTACGGAGTATAAATAACCAGTATTATAAAATTGACTGTCTAGGACATGTCCTAGTTTTGTTGGGTGAATTAATGGCAACAATTAGTTTAATATGCACAATGCATACGATACAACAACTGTATTATTATTGTTAAATGAATTCAGCTCCAACTATGTGGCCTTGTTTCAATACTAGTATTATTATGGTACCCAAATCTAGCCACAAATTCGTAGACATAATAAGGAAGCACTTGTTGCATGAACCGACCAAAAATAAAGAGTGTTTTACGAAACTTGGTTTCCTACAAACCATTTACTCCGTACTATTTTACTCCCTCCATTCATTTTCAAAGTTTCTATTTTTCTTTTTTATTCATTCATATTTAAAGTTTCTACTCCATTTCTATCAATAATTTATGGTATCAACTGTAACCCCACAATTTTTTAAATTTGAATGGAGGGATCAGTAGTAGACTAGTAGCAACTAACAAGGCAAGTGTAGTTTGTAAATGCACATGGGTTGTTTGAGTGGTTTCAGTTACCAAAGACAAAGCACATTAAATTACTTAAATAGTGAGTACCATGGGACATTAATCAAATCAAAAATTGCAAAATAAAAATTACATATATGAACTAAATTTACAATTTACAATTAATTTAAAATAATGTGATCATAGTGTTAGTGTTATGATCAAAAGTATGGTTTTGTTTGGACAGGGATATGGAATCTCATTTTCAAATCATACAAGTTTTGGCCAATATCCTCTTGTTTTTTCAAGAGATGTCGCTTTATCGACCGCCACATCATCAGAAGCATGGTAATATCTTAGGGTGGTCTTCAATCGTACCTAAATTTTTACTCAATAAATAATTACGGAGTACCTCATTATCTTAACATAAAGACACTTTTTTTTAAATAACAAAATAAGCAGATATATTGAACTTGTTCGTGTATGTTAATTTATATATATTGTCGTTACAGCGACTGTTCCCCGGGATCTTTGAATTGTAAGAAAGTTGCCGGAAAACTAGTCGTTTGTCTCAACAAAGACCCGTCATTGACAAGAAGAATTAAAATGTTGGTAGCACAAGATGCTGGTGCAAGAGGAGTTATATACATAAGTGATGAAGGAAAGGATTCGCCTCCTAATTCTGGTGAATTCCCGATTACACAAATCGGAGAAACCGACGGAAAGAAAGTCCTTCGGTACATAAGCTCTGATAAGTACGTAACACTCTCCTCTATGTACAACAATGAATTATTAATCGTAGGAATCGATTCAATGTGTATACAAGTTTATCGTATATAGAAAACACTTTTGATGTACCGTATGTTACGACTCACAAACCAAAATTAATGAGCAGGAGGCCGACAGCAACAATAATACCAACCGTTATGGTAGCGAGATCCAAGCCAGCTCCAATTATCGCCGAATTCTCATCAAGAGGACTCGGAAAGAGAACTAAAATATTTTAAAGGTAATATACCATAAATAAAAAAAAAAAAAAAAAAATGCTTTAGGTAATTTCTGTAATACCCTCATCTTTTAATTATCAGCTTAAACAACCCATCTAGTAAAGATGAGTAACATTTAACAATTGATGTTACCAACCATAACCTTGATAATCGGCCCAAACATAATTGGAGTAATTCTAAAAAGTGTAAATATATAAAGGACGAGTGGGCTATTATGTTTTTCGAATAAAGTTATATATATCCGTTTCCTAAAATTATTACGGCAATCATTTAAATCGAAAATTGTATGTATATTTGTGTGTTAATTAGCCCGATATAATGGCTCCCGGAGTTTCGATACTAGCGTCTCTCCCTCCATCTGACGAAGAACCAATTGCTAGTGCCGGTTCCCCAAATTTCGGTCTACGATCTGGAACTTCGATGGCATGTCCACATGTAAGTGGTGCGGCCGCCTTCATCAAATCGGTATACCCTCAATGGACACCCTCTATGATTAAGTCCGCTTTAATGACCACAGGTATGTATATATATATATTCCCTTCAAATATCACCAGCGATAATATGAATACACAACTTTTGAGCAATTCATGTGAATAACGTACCTTAAAAGGTGATCACCAGGTAAAATAATACTAGCGTATCGGTAAAATTAATAGCGTTTTTAACTACAAATTGATTGACTTTTTATATGTTGAACATCGATTACAAGTAATAATGCAAGACGGGTTTTCACAAACACTTCGGGGGAAATCGCAAATCCACACGAAGCGGGAGTTGGAGAAATAAGTCCCCTAAGAGCCTTAGATCCAGGGCTAGTATTTCCTACGACAACCCAAGATTATTTGCACTACTTATGTTACTTAGGTTTTTCTAAGAAGGACATTAAATCGATTTCGAGCACGAGTTATGAATGTCCTAAGGTGTCTAAGAAGCTGCTTATTTCCAAAATAAATTATCCGTCGATTTCAATTGGTAAACTCAAAAGAAACCACGGTCGAAAAGTTACTCGACATGTGGTTAATGTTGGATCATTATTAAACACGACGTACGTTTCAACGGTCGATGCACCCAAAGGTTTAAGCATCAAAGTTTATCCCGAAAAATTGACGTTTTATGAGGGTTCTAAGACGGCGAGTTTTAATGTTTATATCCGCGGAAAACAAGCTAATAAAGGATATAATTACAGGTCTATAAAATGGTGTGATGGAAAACACATTGTGAGGATGGTTTTTGATATAAATATTGTTGGTTGATTAAATTTAAAAATCAAATGTGTTATGTTGTTTTGATGGTTTACATTTGAATTTTTGTTGGGTTTTTCCCAGCTGTACCCCTGTACTATTGGGTTTTCCCAACTGTACCCCTGCGTATATCGTATTCCCAACTGTACCCCTGAGTTTCTTTAATTACTCCCAACCATAACTAATTTTAACCCTAACCCGACCCGTATGCTACCCGGTTTATGGTTATCCGAACCCGAAACCCGCCCGACCGACCTGTTTGACAGGTATAGGGGGGATCCATTATCCACTATTTCATAAGATTGACGTCTAAACTAAATACGGAGTACAAAATAAATCCAAAAATTATAAAGTTGTTGATCAACCATAATGAACACCAGTCGATTTGCAGAGAGGGCAAACATTGTTGATCACGAGCCAATTCTTGAGACAACCGCTATGAAACTCGTGGAAGAACCATAATGAACACCAATGGAAGAACCGCCCACAAACCCATCCAAGCATATTGAACAAACATTAGATTCTTCATCCTTATCGACGTGGGTCTTAGTCTGCAAGTGTTTTTCAGTCATCTCCTTCCGCCATTCTTGCGCAGAGTTACGTTGTCGTAATCAGTAATGTTCAGATACTCCTGTGGTTGAACCAAATTCACTGAAATCTCTATATCTTCGTCGAAACTAGCGCTGTTGTCGAGGTACTCGTCTTGTTGACCAATCAACGCATCCAACAATACCAGCACCGCCTCGCGTCCGCTCACTTCAGTGATGTTTATATCGTAACCCTCCATTCAAATTAATGCAAAAAGTAAAGAGTTTCTGTTGCCACAACAAAATCAATTCCAAACTCCTACGATTCAAGAACGAAATATATGCTACTTCTTAAGAATTTTATTCTTGAAAACTCAATAGTAATTTCGAGGATTTTTTTTTTTCAAGATTTAAATTGAAATTGGAATTGGAATTTGGGATGGATGGAAAGAAAAGCGCAGGAAGTTGATGATATAGGAGGAGTTAAATAGTAACGGTAACTTTCCAAATTTTCAAATTTGGTGCGTTTTTTGGCGCAAAGAGCTAAAGACCGTTAAACGCTATCGAAATTACGCGGTAACGTAGGGCGCTTAGCGGCGGGTAAATTTTCTGGACATATATTGCCCCTTTTTTTTTTTTTAACTATTTTACCTTGGGGACAGGTAAATTGGTTGGGATAAAATAAAAAAAGTACTCCGTAGTTGATTTGATAACTCCCGCAGTTTAAAAGTAATACGAAGTATTTAAAAGATTCTAGCCGTTTTGAAAGCTTTTATTAATATATAAAAATTACCGTAATTTTAAACTCCGGTGAATATTATATGAAATGATCGAATTGTCGTTAATTGATGTAACTCAAATAGAACCTAAAATTAAAATATGATTTTACTAGAAAAGTCATGAGTTTTGATAAACTAAAGTAAGCCACGAGTTCTAATAAGTTAATATTTGTTGTAACAGATGCAAAGAAAAAAAAGAGAAAAACGAAACAACAAAGAAAGAACGCACAGATTTACGTGGTTCACTAACGTTGTGTTAGCTACATTCTCAGGGCGGAAGGGAGAGAGTTTTATTAATTTTAGAGGAGTTTTCATATTATAGATTTAGAACGGTATGATAAACATATGAATTAGGGTGACCTAATACAGATTTGACCTAATTACGGTCCAGACAAAACCATAGCCCAAATTTATTGCCAATAATAGTCACTCGAAGTGGCAACAAATAGATTCAAGACCTATATCCAACAATATATTCCGTATTATTTTAAAAAATGTTTTTTCAATTTTAAAATTCGTTGATGTAACTGAGTTAACGTTGTTTCAACTATAAATCTTTTGACGGTAAGAATTGACTTGTAACTTGAATTTGAATAATACATTATTGAACTTGAATTTGACACTAAAAACACAATTCTATATCATAATAATTTGTCGAGTTACAAGAAATATCATCAAAAGTTTCAAAAACGGTAGCATCAGTCATCATTATCACTTAACAGTCCAATTTTTATAGTGCGTCTAACATCAATAGCTAGTATTAATCGTTAACTATGTTCAATTTGACTCCATATATAATCGTCTAACATCAATGGTGAATGTTTAAACAATAGTCGAATCGAGCTCACCTAAATCCGCCTAACCAATTTCCGATACATGAAGACTCTAAGACTAACCTTCTGTGTTCTGAATTCTGATAACCTTATGCCTTATATAACTCACTACTTGACTTCAAAGTTTAAAGGATGGAGTTTCACAAGTTAATACTTCTACATTCAGCCAATGTAAGCGCGATATCCAAGAAATTAGTCAGGTTTATTGTCGTTTTGTATCTGATAACATGAATCGAAAAGAGGATTTTTCGTACTAATGTATTGAAAATGTTACTGCATAATAGAAAAAATAACAGTCTGAAAATGGAGGACAAACATAAGATTGAATTATAAACCCGTAACGTAGCACGTCCACGAATATCTGTTTTCAGTGCGAGAAAGAGTATCATGTTGAAAGGACCGTAGTATATCTAATATAGACAGCGGAAGTCAAAAGAACAGTCCTTATAAGATCTATTGCATTTAAAATGATACAAAAAATAATTGGTAGAAATGTATACCTTCATGAGAGTACAAAGTATTATATAACTCTGAAAATACAGAGTCCCTAGTGTATCCACACCGATAAATATAATAACGTTCTCAACCCTTGAGACGACTTGAAAATACAGAGAGAACTCTTTCCCTCGGTACTATACGTATGAGAGTAAATAAAATGAGATCAATTTCTTTCAACTCAAACACACGAAAATGATGCTGTGTTCTTTTGTTTTAGATGCTCCCTTTTCTTATATTTTTAATAATGCCACTACGATACTGTCATTGTTGGTTTTTTTTTTTTTGTATAGCAAAAGATGCCTAGTCAAAAGTCAAAACAATCAAAAAATGTTTAGAGAAAGGCACGTAGCATGTGGATGCATGGTGTCAAAAAAAAAGCTTACTCATACTTATTAAAATTGACACACTACTCATTATTTAACATCTCATACAAACGTATTTTCAATATTCACTATATTTTCCGTGTTAGCGGAACAATATAAAAATATATCGTCCAAATTATTTCATTCAATTATCCCAATAAAAATGAAATAACCATAAACGTCAAATATCGACCGTAAGTGTGTGACCACATAGGTTCAACATTAAACCAGTAGTAATTAATCTTACGAAACGATTGGGTTTGAGACACAATTCCAACAATCTCCCACTTGACCCAAAGTCAATCGCATTAACTACTAATCGAGGTTGGCGTCTAACAACACTCCTCAACGACTGGATAATGTGAAAATCAACATCCAATGTAGGCGAACCTGAGCTAAGGTTAATGTATTATTTCCTTCCATCGTTTCAACCCCGGATCACTCTAGGGTATGGTTTATCTGTCAAACCCTACTAAGTGACCACTATGTTACATGTCAATCATTAATGGTTGGTAAATGACTACAAGAAACTCCTTTCTTAAATCATTCTTTTGCCTTGGCCAAGGTCTTTATACAACCAATAAGATTAATGACAACATAGAGTTCTAACTCATTACCTTGAGCTAATGGATTCCATCTTGACTCACCACTAATTAAACAGATACTTAATTATACCCAATGACCATTCATCTAGTATTTTTACACACTAAATGTCCGGTATCAAAGCACAATAAGTAGTCTAATAATTACAATGATGATCTCAGGTCAAAGGAAAACATATACTATTACTCCTTAAGAGAATTTTCATATTGACAGATTATAGGTAATATTATCCATTAGAAAATCTCACTTTTGGTCAGTTCAATGATCATATCTCCATATGCATCATTTATATATATAACTTAATGAATGAGATCCATTAATATTCATCCTAAGAATACTGCTATACATATATTGATCTCTCCGGATTATTATAGTCCCATAATAACAATCCTATGACCAAGAACAATTTTAGACTAAACTCTATAATACTTGACTCTCATTATTATAATCTCCATTATAATGTCAAGTATACCAGTTTAATCAAGGACTCATTATAAAATTAACTCCTTAACAATATAATGATCAAACGCCATATTTATTAATCACCATTAATAATATACATCATATAACAAGTGTTCAACGTGCTTCATATATATTGATCTCTAGGGTACAATTCTTGTAATTTACCACTTGACCTAGAGCCAATCAGATATGAACTTTTTCATCCTAACAGCCTCCTTGGCAGCACCACAAGCAGCAATATATTCTGCCTTGGTCACCAAGTCGGCTACAGTTTGTTGTTTGGAACTCTTCCAACTCACTGCACCACCATTTAAGGTGAAAACATAACTGGAGGTAGATTTGCTATCATCCTTATCTGATGCAAAACTAGCATCAGTAAAGCCAAACAACTTTAGCTCACAGTCTCCATAAATAAGGAACTGGTCCTTAGTCCTCCGCAAGTACTTGAGGATAGACTTAACCACTTTCCAATGTTCCTCGCCTGGATTTCCTTGAAACCTACTCGCTACTCCTAGCGCGTAAGCAACATCAGGCCTTGTACATGTCATGGTATACATGATAGCTCCCACTGCGTTTGCATACGGGACTCTACTCATGCGCTCTCTTTCCTCTAGGGTCTTAGGACAATCTTCTCTAGAAAGAGAAATTCCCGTCCCTATTGGAAGATAGCCCTTTTTGGAATTATCCATGTGATACCTCTTCAAGATAGTATCAATGTACATAGATTGGGAGAGCCCAAGCAGCCTTTTTGATCTATCTCTATAGATTTTTATTCCGAGAATATAAGCCGCTTCTCCCAAATCCTTCATAGAGAACTGTTCTGACAGCCAAATTTTCGTCTCTTGCATTGCTGGTATATCATTTCCTATTAACAATATGTCATCGACATATAAAATCAGGAAAATTATTGTACTCCCACTAACCTTCTTGTACACACATGACTCCTCTTCACATCGCACAAAATCAAAAATTTTGATTGTCGTGTGAAAACGAATATTCCAACTACGAGAAGCTTGCTTCAATCCATAAATGGATCGCTGCAACTTACATACTTGATCATGAGCCGATGGCGATATGAATCCCTCAGGTTGGGTCATATAGACCTCTTCCTTCAGCTCTCCATTTAGAAAAGCTGTTTTCACATCCATCTGCCATATCTCATAATCATAATATGCAGCTATGGCTAACAGAATCCGAATAGATTTGAGCATTGCTACAGGAGAAAAAGTTTCCTCATAATCAATACCTTCCTTTTGATTATACCCCTTAGCAACAAGACGGGCTTTATAAGTTTCAACTTTACCGTCTGCTCCAATCTTTTTCTTAAAAACCCATTTACATCCAATAGGTTTTATGTCCTTAGAGCTATCAACCAAAGTCCATACTTTGTTGATTCTCATAGACTCCAATTCGGATTTCATGGCCTCTAGCCATTTCTCATGATCTGAACATGTCATGGCCTCTTTAAAGTCCTTAGGATCGTCATCAACATGAGTGATATCATCAGCATGAACATCATCATGTACCAATAGATTTAATCGATCTGGTGGATGACGCTCCCTAGTTGACCTTTTAAGAGGTTGGTGTACTTCTTGACTTTGTCGTTCATTGATACCGAAATGGGTTCTTTAAGCAGCTCATTTTCCTCAGCACTAGAGGTTGATATCCTTGGCGGCAACTTCAAAACGTCAAGAAAAGGTAACTCAACAGGCATCACATGCTTTTGAGCTACTATCGACTCATCAGAATCTTGAATTTCATCAAGATCTATTTCTACATCACGACTTCCTTCTTCAAGGAATTTCCTTTCTAAAGATTCCACTTCTAGCCAAAAATACTTTGTGCTCAAAGGGATGATAGAAATAATATCCTATAGTTTCTTTAGGATAAACTATAGGATAACCAATAAATCGACACTTATCAGACTTTGCTTCAAGTTTGTCTGATTGCAGTCGTTTGACATAAGCTGGACAACCCCACACCCTTAAGTGTTTTAGGTTAGGCTTACGTCCTTTCCATATCTCATATGGAGTTCCATTGACTGCTTTAGTGGGAACTTTATTCAATACATACGCAGCCGCTTCCAAAGCATATCCCCATAGAAATATAGGAAGATCAGTGAATCCCATCATGGATCGTACCATATCCAATAAGGTTCGATTTCTCCTTTCTGAAACACCATTATGTTGTGGTGTTCCCGGAGAAGTCCACTGAGACAAGATACCATCATGTCGTAAATAATCAACAAATTCATCACTAAGATACTCACCTCCACGGTCAGTTCTTAACGCTTTGATATTCTTACCAGTCTGCTTTTCCACTTCACTGCGAAATCTTTTGAAAGTTTCAAAAGATTCAGACTTGTGTCTCATAAGATACACAAATCCATATCTGGACATATCGTCAGTGAACGTGATAAAGTAAGAATATCCATCTTTAGCTTGAACTTTCATTGGTCCACATACATCACTATGTATTAGTCCAAGTAGTTCACTGGCTCTCTCTCCTCTTCCGGTAAAAGGAGATTTGGTCATCTTTCCTAGGAGACAAGATTCACAAGTATCATATGATTTATAATCATACTGTCCAAGACATCCTGTCTTGTACAACTTGTTCACTCTTTTCTCTCCAATATGACCAAGCCTACAATGCCAAAGATAACTTTGGTTTGCCTGATTATTTCTCTTCCTCTTTTGGCCCGAAATAGTCATTATAGAACAAGGTTTAACTTCAGGTAAGACATACAAACCCTGTTGTAGATAACCGCTCGCATATAATTCATTACAGTGAAATATATTACAACGATTGTCAGAGAAAATTGTTCGAAAGCCACACTTGTCTAAAGACGATATGGAAACTATGTTCGAAACAAACTTAGGAACATAATAACAACTTTCTAACAACATAGTTTTGCCCGTAGGCATTATAAGAGAAATTTCTCTTACAGCAAGGGCGGCAACATAAGCTCCATTCCCTACTTGTAGATTCATTTCTCCTTTCTTCAACCACTTATTGATTTTTAAACCCTGCAACATATTGCAGATGTTAAAACTACTACCGGTATCCAATACCCATTTGGTAGTATCAATAGTTGCTAAAGCAATCATGAAACACTTTTCACAAGTATCTCACCCGATTTCTTGTCCTTTAGAGTAGCTTTAAACTCTGGACAATTCCTTTTCCAATGTCCTTTCTTATGACAGAAAAAACATTCAGCATCCGTCTGATCAACCTTCACTTTCTTACCCTTAGATTTCTCGACAACATCCTTGGGTGCAAGTGAATTTTTATTAGCACGCTTCTTTCCCTTCCACTTACTCTTGGAAGACGTGCCAACCAGATTCACAGATCCAGATACCTTCACCTTCCCAGATGTGATTTGATGTTCAAAATCGACCAATAAATTGAGCAATTCATGAAGATCACAATCCATCTTATTCATGTTATAATTGACAATGAACGGTGAATAGGTATTATCAAGAGACTGCAAGATCAAGTCTTGTGACAACTCTTTGCCTAACGAGCATCCTTGCTTCTCAAGCTGTTCTACAAGATCAATCATCTTTAGAACATGGATCCCGACAGGCTCTCTGCAGGTTTCAATTGATTTGAACAGGACTTAGATATCCGATATCTAGTCATTCTACTTTGAGACCCATACATCTTTTTCAGATGTTCAATGATCTGTGACGGATTCATAGTTTCATGCTGTCTCTGAAGTTCAGGACTCATTGACGCCAAAATAATACACTGAGCCGTAGTACTTTGTTCCAAATACTTTCAATATGCATCTGATGCACCGGCATCAGTTACTCCCTCTAAGGGGGCTACTACAGCAGGCTTATTGATCACATCGATGAGCTTTTCATGCATGAGCACGATTCTCAGGTTGCGGTACCAATCATCAAAATTGTTACCAGCCAACTTATTAGCATCAAGTATGCTCCGCAGTGATATTGTAGCCATTTTATTATCTGATTAAGACTGAAAAACAATATTAACATGAACACAGTTATACTTCATTAAGATATGGACTTTATCAAAATGAAAAATTAAACTTCTAAAACATGAGCGAGCCCCTTGGTAGTCAAGTCGATTCTCACACATAATTAAAGTTTACAAATTTTATCCAATAAAATAAATACTGGCTCTATACTACATAGTCCCCTGGAAGTCAGGTCGTTCCTATTAGCATAGTTGAGTTTATCCACCCTAGTGACAGAAAACTAATTAATCTTTTACCCTCTGGGTAGTCCAGACTATAAGTAAAAATTAAGTAATTTTGCTTCACCCTTGTATCATTCATACAATAGACAATACATTATTTATTTCTGAACTACAAGTCCCCTGGTTGTCAGGTCGTTCCTTGTAAACAAAAATAAATTTTATTATCTACTTGATGGAAAAGCCAATTAACAAAATATACCAAATTTTATCAATAAAACTCAATATTTTTAAATGGTCAAGATTTTGTTACTAAAACACCTTTTAATAACATTAGTGATTATATCAGTTATATAACCACAAAACTACTCAATAATTATAACTCAATAATAATTATTGATAACATAATATTAATTATCATAACAATTCCAATAATTGTACTGATAAAAAATAAAAACAGAAAGAATATGCAATCTAACATCCAATATACCAATTAAATGCAAACTCCTGCTCTGATACCAATTGAAAGGACCGTAGTATATCTAATATAGACAGCGGAAGTCAAAAGAACAGTCCTTATAAGATCTATTGCATTTAAAATGATACAAAAAATAATTGGTAGAAATGTATACCTTCATGAGAGTCTAAAGTATTATATAACTCAAAATACAGAAATTCACTAGTGTATCCACACCGATAAATATAATAACGTTCTCAACCCTTGAGACGACTTGAAAATACAGAGAGAACTCTTTCCCTCGGTACTATACGTATGAGAGTAAATAAAATGAGATCAATTTCTTTCAACTCAAACACACGAAAATGATGCTGTGTTCTTTTGTTTTAGATGCTCCCTTTTCTTATATTTTTAATAATGCCACTACGATACTGTCATTGTTGGTTTTTTTTTTTTTGTATAGCAAAAGATGCCTAGTCAAAAGTCAAAACAATCAAAAAATGTTTAGAGAAAGGCACGTAGCATGTGGATGCATGGTGTCAAAAAAAAAGCTTACTCATACTTATTAAAATTGACACACTACTCATTATTTAACATCTCATACAAACGTATTTTCAATATTCACTATATTTTCCGTGTTAGCGGAACAATATAAAAATATATCGTCCAAATTATTTCATTCAATTATCCCAATAAAAATGAAATAACCATAAACGTCAAATATCGACCGTAAGTGTGTGACCACATAGGTTCAACATTAAACCAGTAGTAATTAATCTTACGAAACGATTGGGTTTGAGACACAATTCCAACACATGTGGCCTGTTTAAAGGAGTACAACGTGGACGACTTACAGGTACATTTATACAACATTCACTAATCATCATTTTCTTCTGATTTCTAACGTTTTTCTCACTGAAATTGTACTCCGTATCATGCTCGTGTTGCAGGCGATACCGAAGGAGGACTGGTTTTGTTCCCATGGCTGAAACTCCGTCAATAACGCTCTCAGTGATTTGGTAAAAAGATGTGACCAAAATCTACCGACTAATCTTGAAGAGGTCACCGGAAACAATCTTGATATCAAATGGCGGGTTTTGAATGCCAACAGAAACAACCTCCCGAGGATGAAAAGTCTCTTTGTGGAGGCTGTTTCCGTCTTCCATGTGAATTTTCCGTCAACTCATCTCGTCTAAAGATCTAAAGAAAATCTAGAAGGCACAACCTTAGGCCATATTTTTTGGTTTTCTACAAAGTTGCGTACTAATTTCAGAAAAATCAAACTATTCAATTACACGATCGTGTCGTTTGAATCTTACTGTTGATGTTGTAGGAAAATTTTGAATCAATTATGTATGAAGGAACGGAGCAAGACCTCATTCCACTTGGTTTACTCGTAAGTTTAATATTCGCAAATTTTATACAAGATTTTCACTCTCGAGAGAAACCAAAATTGTCGAATTTCTGAATTCGATTTTTGTATGCACCAGGAGGAAGTTAAGGAAGACAGAGTTCAAGGGTATGCATTGTGCTGTGCTCAGAGTCAAGTAAGCATCAACCGTTTTGTTTTTATTCTACTGTAAATTACGGTTTTGTTTCTAGTCCCGTAAAATTTCAGGAGCTCTAATACTTTACTCTGCAGCTCGACCATCGTCTCTGCTGCCGTGTTCCGCGTGTTCAGTGAGCAGATTGCAGAAATTCCCTTAGTTTCAACT
This sequence comes from Dianthus caryophyllus, assembly GCA_023091065.1. Classification (NCBI taxonomy): domain Eukaryota; kingdom Viridiplantae; phylum Streptophyta; class Magnoliopsida; order Caryophyllales; family Caryophyllaceae; genus Dianthus; species Dianthus caryophyllus. The sequence goes on from CM041520.1 coordinate 8,987,546, forward strand.
AAAAAGGACTTTTTAGGGAAGGTAATTAATCATTTAATGATGTACGAGGTATTTCGTATTCGTGTCTAACACTCGACACAAAAAAAATGCCATAAACACTAGCTAATATTACGAGACGTGACTCATATTTCACTTGATAATATTCATTTGTTCTAGGGTTATTTCCGATGCATCGAAACATGGCTCAGAAATCACGGCGTACATATCCTTTTTGTGCCTGCTTCTACTTCAACGAGATCGATGTGGATACATAAATTTGGTTTTGATACTGTGCCAGCAAAGGTGAGTCGATCGCTAGAGCTTTTGTACATGTGTATTTTTGTTGGTCGTCGACATTGTTATTTACTCACTCGATCGTTTCGATTATTTTACAGCTCGAAGGGGTACGGATTTCGTATCCTCTTATGCATTTCGATGAAACTTCGATGGTGCTTAAACTTTTAAGGCAGCCATCGACTTAAGCTTTTGGGTGGCCCGGTCATATGCATTTATGTCGTCTGAATACAATCAACTTTGATGACGAAGGAAATAAAATTAAGATCCATTCAATTCCTCATATCGTCTAATTGTATTTATAGACTATTAGGACCTATTTTTTCTTATTTTCAACTCTGTAAGTTCTATTCACTCGATCAGTTCAGTTCAGCTCAGCTCCATTCAGTTACTTATATCGTCTAATTGTGTATTTGTATGGCTGTTAGTTTGTTGTGAAAATATAATATCATCAATAATCGATTGATTTTACTGTGAGACATATATTTATGTGGGACATGGAGTACGCGTATTGCTTGAATTGAAGCTTCATTGACGTGCTCGGAAATAAGATTTTTCTGATTTCAATCAATGCTTACATCCACGAGTATGTCGGCGATCCCTGTCCATTGATGAATTATAACAATATAACGATATACAGAAGAAAATTTAAAGAATACTATAAATGCGAAATGTCCACTCATTTACGAGTTTGTTCAGAGCAAGTTATTATTAATTAAAAGTATAGGTGATAAAGGGGTTTCGGAAAATTGGTGTCTGGGGTTATGATTATGAATCAGAGACGACATTAGACACCATTCGATCCACACATTAGCCTTACTCAGGCTGTGCAGTGGAGACGATGTAATACAAATGCTGTAGTGAATCTGTTTTATATTCGTTGGAAGTTTCAGTAAACATCAACTTATGATAAGGAAACGGAACAACCTATGTTCACTTGCGACATGTTTTGTAATCCTGCAGGAGTATATTGACTCGATTGTATGTTTTTAGATTGTTTGTTTTCTTTTCAGACCGTTATTATGTCATACGAGTTCTACTTTATTGTATAGTAAGAAGTTTTCCTGAATTTTGGTACGTCATCTGTGCAAAAGAGTTAAGAGCTACATAGAACATTAAACAATAACAAACTCAGAAATTCGATTACAAAGTTGAATTTTCATTAGTGATCACTGCACTACTTACATAAAACCGATTGATGAAAACGTAATGAAATCATCCATTAAATCATATACAAGCATTATATAGAAACATAAGATTGAATTATAAACTAAAAGACAAAATAAATCCTAAAAACAGAAAGGTGTTCGTCAACCATAACAAACCCCAGTCGATTTGCAGAGAGGACAAACATTGTTGATCGCTAGCCAATTCTTGACACAGCCGGTATGAAACTCGTGACTACAATCGAGAACTGCAATAGTAGAACCCTCTACAAACCCATCCAAGCATATCGAACAAACATCAGAATCTTCGCCTTTGTCGAGGACGTGGGTCTTCGTCTGCAAGTGTTTCTCGATCATTTCCATTCGTAGTTCTCGCGTAGCATTGTCATTGTTGCTGATGTTCAGGTACTCTTGTTGTCGAATCGAATGCTCTGAAATCAGGAGTTGCATCTCTCTGTCTAATTCATCAATCAATCTCGCGCTATTGACGAGATAATCGTCTTGATGCTGAATAAAGACATTCACCGAAATCAGCAATATCTCGTCAACGAACTCCATTGAAGCTACTCAAAAATCAAATTCCACTGTAGTTTCTACAGCACAATCAACTGCAAACTCTTTCGATTCAAGAACGAAAGACTAACGCTGATGTTCAGATTCTTGAAAGATGGGTTAAAATTTCAAGGGGTTTTTCAGAGATTTGATTTGAAATTGGAGATTTCAGAAGCTTTGTTTAAGATTTGAAATTGGAAATATGGGATGGAGGGAAATAGAGCGCAGGAAGTGTTTATAAAGGAGTAGAAACAAGAGAGCAACGGAAACTTTCCAAAAATTTAAATTTGGTGCGTTTTTTTTAAGGTAAGTGAAGGCGCGAGAAGACCGTTACAATGGCGGTTAATAATGTTTTGGACATTTATGCCCTTTTTACCGTTTTACCCGGCAAATTTTATGTAACACCCGGCAAATTGATTTAATTTACTTGGTGAATAACCATTATTAATTTATTATTAGGTTACATATTTTCATATACACACTCCGTATTATATTATAATTAACCCAATCATAGATTATTTGCATTATATACATATATACTTCCTCCATTCCATTTGATTCTATACATATTCCTTTTTTGGCAATTCTATTCATTTGTATACATTTCTAATTTGGTCCATACTTTATCAAATAAAAAGATTAAATTACCCTCACTTTATTAACATCCACCCACTCACCTTAAACAACTGGAAGGGCATTTTGGACATTGTATACCTCACCCCACATATTTTTGTCTCACCTGAAATTTTGTGCAAAAAGTAAATGTATACTACCTATTGGAATGGAGAAAGTATATCCCTATAACTGAATTAACATATTTACAAAAAAAAATTAAAAAAAAAATGACATATTCATTTATATAAACATTGGTAATATGCTCCTCTTTTTCTATGTTACAAGATTTTGATGTTAATAAAAAACAATTGATTGAGAACTCTCTCTTCTCTCTCTGCCATGGCAAAAAAGAAAGGGGGAGGGAAACCTCGCGTAGTCTTTCAATCGTCTTCTAAGAAATCTGATTCTCTCACAAGCTCGTCCTGGGATAAGTGATACTCATGTCTCAACGGTGAGTGCTGCTGTAGCAACTTCTGAAGTGTCGTTGGGGATCGAGGTGGTTAGGTCGTTTATTCCTTTAGATCTGCATCAAATGGATGTGGACCGACAGGATACCCCTGTGGTGGCCAGTAAAGTCGCTTCTCTGCGATTGGAGAAGGCGGATGTTGAAGAGGAAGTGAACTACTGGAAGCAATCTTTGGTGTGTTTTATCTTGGGTGCGAACCCACCGCCGGAGGTAATTTCTGGTTATATTCGACGTATGTGGACTGTGTATGAGTATGATAAGATATCCTTCATGCCCAATGGGGTATTCCTTGTGCACTTCAAGTCATATGATAAGATGAAGGAGATCCTGGAGAAGGGATATCACTTGTTTGCTGGGAAACCACTAATTGTGAAGCCCTGGACCGAGGATTGCAAATTGATGAAGGATGATGTGAAGGAGGTCCCAACTTGGGTCAGGCTGTATGGTTTGGAACTCAAGTTTTGGGGAGAGAATTGTATGGCGAAAATTGTGGAACTGATTGGTTCGCCATTGAAACCAGATGCATCAACTGTTTTGAAGAGCCGGCTTGGGTATGCTCGATACTTGGTAGAGGTGCAGGTGGGGAAGGAATTACCATCACAAATCCAGTTCTATGATGAGTTGGACCAACTTCAGGAGATCAAGGTGGAGTATGAATGGAAGCCCACCAAATGTGAGCAATGTAAGATGTATGGCCATGAGGTGGAAAATTGCAGGAGGAAGGTTACACAACCACCTAAACAGGTGAAACCCGACAAAGCGGCTCAATAAAAGCAGATAAGGGGAAACGGGTTATGGCTCCTGAGGCGACCACACCAGTTAGGAATAGCTATGATGCATTAATTGGACTGGCTGGGGAGGATGGAGAGCCTTCTAATAGGCCTGTCACATTTGTAGAGGTGTTAAACTCGGCTATACAGAAGTCTGTCACTAAGTTGGGACCTAGTACCCAGCTTGGAGATGGATAGTCTTGGTTGTTGGAACATTAGGGGCTTGAACAAGCAGGCTAAGCAGGCTGAGATACTCCACTTCTTGGGTGTCCAGCAAGCTGGCTTGTTTGGGCTCCTGGAAACTAGGGTAAAACCTAGTAATAATACTAAAATTATTAGTAAAATAGTACAACAGTGGTCTCTTGCTACAAACTATATAGCCATCATAAGGGTGGGAGAATATGGTTACTTTGGAAACCCACAATTGTTCAGGTTACTGTAACTAAGGTAACAGCCCAACTGATCCATGGCAGGTGTGTGATGCTTGGATCACAAAAAGTGTTCTGGGTCACTATTTGCTATGGTTATAATGATAGTAATGATAGAAAGGAGCTTTGGGAGGATTTGGGGAAGCTAGTCCCTACTGAGCCCTGGATAGTTCTTGGTGACTTCAACAATATTTTGTTTGGTAATGAACGACTAGGGGCACCTGTCCACAGATGTGAACTCATGGACTTTCAGGCCTGTGTTCACAGATGTGGGCTCAGAGATATGAAGCAGGTGGGGAAATTCTTCACTTGGAATAACAAACAAGATGAGGAGAAGAGGGTGTGGTGCAAATTGGATAGAGTGTTAGTCAATGATGATTGGTGTTGTGAATGGCCTGACTCTTTTGCTGATTTCAAGGCTGAGGGACTCTATGATCACTCTCCATGTGTGGTCAGGCTGGAGACAGTGAATACAAAGAGGAAAACATCCTTCAAATTTTTCAACATGTGGACAAGGCTGGATGCCTTTGAGGAGATTGTAAGGCAAGGATGGAAGGAGGATGTGTCTGGGGTAACAATGTATAGAGTGGTAAAGAAACTCAGTCTTCTGAAACCTGCTTTTAGAGACTTGAATAGGAGACACTTCCATGATGTGGAGCAGACCTGTGATATAGCCACTCATGGGTCAGATGACTTGGCAGAGTGCACTAGATAAGAATCCCACCGATACGCAGAGGCGAGAGAGTTAGAAAAGGAGGCTACTGCAGCAGTGCAAGAGAATCAACAGAGGGTTAGGAGTTTCCTGGCCCAGAAAGCAAAAATGGATTGGATAGGGGAAGGGGACTTAAATACGGCTTATTTTCATGCCAACCTCAAGATGAGGAGGGCTGGGAATAGAGTGGTAAAGCTCAAAGATATGGATGGGAGGGTGTGTGAGACCCCAGCAGCCATTGAGGAAGCATTCCTACAATTCTATGCCTCATTACTTGGGAGTTCCAAACCAACTACAAATGCAGCGATGAAATAGTCGTGGAGGGAATGCAGTTACTCAAGATATGAGTGCTAGACTCTTGAGACCTGTGGAGAATGATGAAATCAGAGAGGCAGTCTTCTCTATCCCAGATAACAAAGCCCCTGGACCTGATGGGTACTCAAGTGCTTTTTACAAGAAGGCATGGAATGTTGTGGGGGAAGAAGTGTGTGCAGCAGTGAAGGATTTCTTCACTAATGGGCAACTGTTAAAACAGATAAATGCAACTATGATAACTCTCATACCTAAATCCAAGAACCCTCAATCTGTCTTGGAATTCAGGCCAATAGCATGTTGTAATGTGATATACAAGATTATATCTAAGGTCATCTGTGGAAGACTTGCAGAAATTCTACCACAAATACTCTGTGAAAATCAGAGTGCTTTTACAAAAGGAAGGTCTATCCTTGGTAATATCCTGATTTGCCAAGATCTTGTTAGGCTTTATAAGAGGAAGGCTTGTTCACCACGTTGTCTCTTTAAAATTGACCTGAAGAAGGCTTATGATTCAGTGGAGTGGGTGTTTGTAGAAGAGCTTTTAAGGTCACTAGGGTTTCCTGAACAGTTCATAACCATGGTGATGAACTGTATCAAGACACCTACTTATACTTTTCTGATTAATGGTGTACAATTTGGTTTTTTGAAGGGCAAGAGGGGAATAAGGCAGGGAGATCCTCTTTCTCCCCTTATTTTCACTGTAGTTATGGACTACCTTAGCAGAACCTTAAAAAGGGTGAGTAAATGCAAGGACTTCAAGTTTCATCCCCTGTGCAAATCAATGCAACTGACTCATCTGTGCTTTGCAGATGATTTAGTTTTGTTTTGTAAAGGGCAACTTCCTTCTATGCAGTTATTGTTGGGGGGTTTTGACATTTTCTCCATGGCATCTGGTTTGGAAAGAAATAATAATAAGTCTGAGTTCTATACTAATGGGATCAAGCAGGAGGTGATTGATGAGTTTCGAAGGTACACTGGTTTTGCTCTTGGAGATTTGCCTTTCAGATATTTGGGAGTCCCAGTTTCTCCAAAGAGGCTCTCTGTTTTAGATTGTGATACACTTGTTGAAAGGATGGTGAGTAAGATAAGAGGATGGGGAGCTAGAAAATTGTCGTATATGGGGAGATTGACTTTGGTCAGAGCTGTACTGAACACACTTCATCTCTATTGGGCTCAGATTTTTATTCTACCAGTAGCAGTGATCAAAAGAGTGGATAGTATTTGTAGGAACTATTTGTGGGAAGGCCAAATACATCATAGTAAGGGATGCCCTGTAGCTTGGGAAGAGGTTTGTCAAGATAAAGAGGCTGGTGGTCTTGGGATTGTCTGCAACAAGTTATGGAATCAAGCTGCAATTGGAAAACTCGCATGGTGGATTCACACTAAAGCAGATCATGTCTGGGTGAGATGGGTGCATCATGTATATCTCAAGGGAAGTGACTGGCTTGAGTACAAGACCACTCTGAACTCGAGCTGGTGCTGGAGGAAAATATGCACGGTGAAGGACAAGATTAAGGCTGGACTGGTCAGTGATGGGTGGTTGATTCAAGGTCAGCAATACAAGGTAAAGAATGCCTATAAATGGCTGCAAGGGGAGAAGGAGAAGCAAGGCTGGGCTGTCACAGTCTGGTCTAGGTATAATCTTCCACGACACATGATGATCTCTTGGTTGGCAGCAAGAAGAAGGCTTGGTACTTTGGATAGGCTGGTCAGGTTTGGCATAGCAAGCGACAAGACGTGTTATCTCTGTCAGGCTGCAGATGAGGATGATCAACATCTCTTTTTCGACTGTGAGGTTAGTAAACTGTGGCTTCATAGTGTTCAGCATTTCGTTGGATTACGTGAAGGAAGAATAGCTGATTGGCGGCTACTCCACAAGCTACGAAGAGGATCGAGATTTCAACGACAGATTTATCTCGCTTTTATAGTGGGTGCGATTTATTACATATGGAAGAGTAGAAACGAGAGCAAATTTTATAATCGTATTACTAGACATGATGTAATGTTTAAGTGCCTCTGTGAGGAAATTCGTTGTCGAGCAAATAGTATAGCGATGAATCTAAAGCATAGCGATAGAATGTGGTTTGATAATCTGTATAGTAGAGGATGAGCTACTATTATAGGTTGTACATAAAGAAATTTTGATATCAATATATTTACCTTTTACCAAAAAAAAAAAAAACATTGGTAATATGTTTACAAAATTTAACTAATACTCCCTCCGATTTAACAGGTTTTTAACGTTTGACCAAAACCCCCTCACAAAAAAAGTCAAACGTTAAGAACATGTTGAATCAGAGGAAGTACATTTAAGATAAATTCTTATTTGAGAAGGTCTCATAATAATATTATTACGGTCTCTCACAGGAGACTTACTGATTCACAAATCATAAATTTTATATTCATATATTAGGTTATTTTTAAAATATGGGTAGCATATTCAAAAGTTTCAATTGACTTATATAAAAAGTTGAATAAACATGTTCACAATTATACCATAACTAGTTTATTGGCCCGTGCAATGCACGGGTCTTTAATATAAACATGCCTTATTTTATTTTATTTTATTTTATTTTTTAGTTTGATTATGATTTACAAACACCTTAAAATATTAGTATTAGTATATTCAAATTGTTTTTCGGATTGAAAGTGAGTGAGACTTCCATGCTGTTATTATTTAACTTAATTTTGTTACTTCGTTGATTTTGTTATACTTTAAAATATTTTAGTAAGTACAATTATTTTGTTATATAGTACGAGGTATGTAAGACTATAGATGATGTAAATTATTTTTTATTTACTTTATTCGATAGCCTAGCTTTCTAAATTGGTAAAACACGTGTTTTATTAAGAAATACTTCGTATATTGTAATAAAATTTAAAAAGCTAATAATTCATAAAATTAAATAAATAAAATATGATTTCATATTTAGTATAACGTATAGTTAGGTATCCAAAGTCCACTTCCTTTAGACTTAATCTCGGTTCATTTCAGTTTGATATAATTTACTTCTATATCAAACTGAAATGAACCAAGATTAAGTCTAAATGAACGGTCCATAAATCATACTCAAACATTATAACAAAAATATATATATATTAGTATATTAGACTAAAATCAGAATTAGGGTTTTACAAATCATATATATTCCAATTTCAATTTGAATGTACTAATATTATTTTTTGTTTACTGTTTGAGTATGATTTGTAAATTGTTTAAAATTACATAGTATATTAGTAGATTCGACCTGATTTTGGGGTTGAGGGTATGTGTGACCATGCTATTATTGTTTAACTTGATTTCGCTACTCCGCAATATTTTTAATAATTTAATGTGGTTTAGTAAGTGTATTTTTTCTATTTATTGTCACGGAGTATAATAAATTTTATATACATAATAACACAGTGCATGGAGTAGTACTCTATAGCCTTTTTTAAAGATTTCTTTTTTTTCTGATATTGACATACGGAGTACTTTAAAACCTCATAGTATTAATCTAATTAACTTTATTACTTTGTATATTTTACGTCAGATAAAGATGATGTAAGCTAATTCTATATTTATTTCAATTATGTGTTTACCTTTTTATTTTAGTAGGTTGAGTTTTCTAAAATGCTCACTTAATTATCCCATCTGATACAGTAATTTTTTTACCTTTTTATTTTTGGACATAGTATGGTAAATGAACACTTTATACAAAACTAAAATGTAATCTAATTATTATCCAAAATCATTTAGACGGAATCGACATTCTTAAGAAAACAATAATCATTCTTGATCAAATTATTTTATCATATGCAAAAAATTAATATTTAATTAAAAAATAAAAAAGTAAATAAATGAATAAAATATAGGGGTAAGAATTATATTGTGCTAAATCTAAAACTTATAATGCGTAAAATTAAATTAACAAAATCTAATAATATAGTTAGTAGACAACATAATTAGGTGTACTCTTGTTCAATGGAGGGAAATCATACATACAATATACATACAATATGTAGTTGCATACTTGCATGTTGAAACAAAACAAGGGGAGTATTGAACACCAAGTATGAAGTACGGAGTTTTCATACGGAGTTTACGCAATTACGCAAATTTTTGACCTTGTTTGACTATTCACACTTTTATTAAGGTAAAGGATATATACTTATAATAAGCATAAATAATTTAAATATTACAAAAATTTAAGTTACCTATGATAACATCGACACATTAATATTGTAAATTCAAAATATTCACTAAATGAATTTTAAAATTTACAAATTAATGATATTTACATAATATTAGAATTGCAATATTTTTAAAATTTAACCGACATATTTGGATATTTAAATTGACTTGATGGGGCATGGCAAGTCGGCAGCTGCTAAGGCATGTAGTAGCCGGCCGACGTACCCTCGTCCAAACTTTGGGCCCTCATGAAAGATGTCTGGCCACGGCCAAACATCGTCGGCCGGCCAAGCAAGTACGATCAAGGGGCTGAGGGGACAGGAGTGTCAGAACTTGTCCCCCACTTAACAAATCAAATCCCCTATAAAAGAGGGAGCATTTGCAAGGTTAAGGATATAGCAAAAAGCACACAAAAAAGGTATTATTAAACTTTCTCTCACTACTTTTCAACATAAATTCAGATCCTAAGCTTACTTAAGCATCGGAGGGGAAATCCTCGGACGCCCCCGAGGCTAGGTTTGTAACACTGTGTAGGACAGCCGGAAAAAGAAAGTCAAGCCAAGAAGTTGTACTTTACGAAGGCTTGAGCACGCGATTAGTTGCAAGTTGTAAATTTATTTAAGTTTTGTAGCCCGAAACAATTGGCGCCGTCTGTGGGAAAGTTCCTTAAAAGTCATGGCAGGAGTTAGTAAAAACCCAGAAAAACAACCTGAAATTCCAGAGCACCCAAGGACGTCCGCTGGTGATGACTCGGAGAAGGAAGAAGGCACCATACCGCTCACACCAGAGGAGAAGAGGATGATGGATGCATTCCTAAAGAAAATAAGAAAAACTCCAACGGATCAACTGAAGGATGATGGGCTTTCCCAGAAGACAGTCCCTCGGGTTTCCGAGCCGGAGACCTCAAAGAAAGTGACTCCCAAGAAATTATTTGGAAGTGTAAATACCCATCAAACAGTGGAAAGCCAGACAATGCGCATATCAACGGAGGAAGCCGAGTCAAATGGGGACTCAGAGCCTTCGGTGCAGGAGATCCCAAAAGAGGCAAGGCCGAGACATAGGCCGAAGGGGGGACTAATGACGATAAAATCTCCGCTAGCACCATCCGTGCTGAAGTATCCATTGCCCAAGATAAAGGTACCGTCCTTAAAATACGACGGCAAAGCCGACCCCGACGAACACCTGGCTGCGTACGAGGGTCACATGATGATGTACGACACATCAGACTACGTATGGTGCAAAGTATTCTTAACCACGCTAGCCGGCCTCGCGCAGACATGGTTTAGAAACCTTCCCATGGGGTCAATAGACGGATATGAGGAGATGACGAGGTTGTTTAAACAACAATACGCCGGGAACCGACGAAGAGAGAAAACGGCCGCTGAACTTTTGAACATTGTGCAAAAAGAAAATGAGGGGCTAAAAGATTACATTGCCCGTTTTGATCGCGAATCCCAGCAGATACGAAGCCTCGACTCTAAGATTGGCGTCCACGCATTGACTGTCGGCCTTAGAAAAGGAGAATTGAGAAGCCTGATGATCAGAAACCCCCCTCAGGATTTGCTTAAAGCAAGAGAGATGGCCGACGGATTTGTGAGAGAGGAGCAATTCAATCAAACGTTTGACAAAAAGGCCGAGAAGGTAGAGAAGAAGCGAGAAGAAGGAGGCAGCCAAGAAAAATGGCAGACAAGACCACCAGTAAAGCCGGTCAGCCGCAATTCAGACAGGCCTGGGCAGGATAGGCTAACTTATGGAAAGTTCACCAGCTTGAATAAATCGAGAGCCGCGGTCTTCGAACTGGCTAAGGATGAAGCACCTTTCACGGTACCCAAACCTATGGTTAACGGCGGACAATTCAAAAATCGATACTGCAAGTATCACAGAGCTGAGGGGCATGACACAGAACAGTGCTATACGCTGAAAAACGAGATAGAACGACTGATCCGGCAGGGACATCTTAAGCAGTACGCAAATAAGAAGAGAGATAAGGATGATAGGGATGAGAGGGGGCCAGACCAGCGTAGGGGAAAGCCGAGGGTTGGAGAAATACATATGATATCCGGAGGTGAAGAAATCCCATTCTCAGGCAGGAAGCGCAAAGCTGGTCAGCGAAGGGGCAGCTATCAGGAGATATATGCAGCCGGCCATGATAAACTGAAGATGCCTACGATCACCATAACCACGGAGGATTATGAACGTGTCACGTACCCACACAATGATCCGTTAGTGGTAGCCGTGGATATTAATCATCACCTGGTTCACCGCTGCATGGTGGATACCGGTGCATGTACCAACCTTCATTACAAAGAGGTATTCGACAAGTTGGGATTGGAGAGAAAGAGGCTGACACCCTACGTTGGGTCCCTATATGGGTTCGCCGGGAATGGAATAAAGCCAATGGGAACGATCGTCCTGCCCATAACGGTAGGAGAGGGGGACGTAGCAAGGAACCTCACGGCCGTTTTCGTAGTAGTGGATGCACCCTCCGCCTACAACGCTCTGATTGGACGGGTTACGCTAGACGAAATATGCGCTGTAGTCTCAGTGCGGGCGCTAGTAATGGGCTATGTTACGGATAACGGCAAAACAGGAAAGTTGTTCGGTGACCAGAAAGCCGGCCGATCATGTAACACTTTGTCGACGAAAAAGACGGCTGATGAAATAGTGGCCGACGTTAAGATAAACCTTGACGAACGGCCAGATAAGGAGGGTTTGGATGTTCAGCCTGGACCAGAAAACGAGACGAAGGAAGTAGAACTTGCCCCCGGTCGGGCTGTGATTGTGGGAACGGGTCTTAACAATGGATTCCAGGAGCAACTGATCCACATCCTGGGACAAAGCAAAGATGTTTTCGCCTATACGGCCGCGGAGATGCTAGGGATCGATCCCAACGTAATAGCCCACCATCTGAAGGTCGATCCGAGTTTCAAAGCAGTCAAGCAACGTCTGCGGCCGATGAGTGCCGAAAAGGACAAAGCCGTTATGGAAGAGGTTGGCAAATTATTGGAGGCAAAGTTTATAGAAAGATGCGACTACCCGGAGTGGGTCGCTAATGTTGTAATGGTGAGAAAGGCCTCAGGGGCATGGAGAATGTGTGTTGATTTCACCAGCCTGAACAAAGCCTGTCCTAAGGATTGCTACCCTCTGCCGAGGATAGACCAGCTGGTCGATTCCACGAGCGGCCATACTACATTAAGCCTCTTGGATGCATTCTCTGGCTACCATCAGGTCCACCTGTGTCAGGAAGACCAACGACGTTGTGCTTTCATCACCAGCCACGGAGTGTTCATGTACAGGATGATGCCTTTTGGGTTGAAGAACGCGGGAGCCACGTACCAACGGCTAGTAGATACGGTGTTTTCAGAACAGAAGGGACGCAACATAGAGGTGTACGTGGACGATGCTATTGTAAAAAGCAGGTCGGACGAGCAACACTTAGACGACCTGAGAGAAACTTTTGAATCACTGAGGAAATACGGGATGAAGCTGAACCCCAAGAAGTGCACTTTCGGTGTCCGGTCAGGCAAATTTCTTGGTTTTTTGGTCAGTTCAAGAGGAATAGACGCAAACCCTGAGAAGATTCAAGCGATATTGGACTTACCTGCTCCCAGGAACATAAAGGATATCCAGACCCTGACTGGAAGGATGGCCGCGCTGTCCAGGTTCATATCAAGGTCGGCCGACAAGTCGACCTCCTTTTTCCAAGTGCTGAAAGGAAACAAAAAGTTTGAGTGGGGGGCCGAGCAGCAAGAAGCGTTCAGCCAGTTAAAAGCACATCTAACAACCCTGCCAACTTTGGCACGTCCAATCACGGGAGAGACCCTGATCCTCTACATCGCCGTAACAACAAACACGGTTTCAGCCGTCATTCTGAGAGAGCAAGAAAAACAACAGCAGCCAATATACTTCGTCAGCCATGCGTTAGGGCAATCGGAGAAAAATTATCCCTTAATTGAAAAAGCGGCCTTCGCCGTGGTTATTGCCGCACGTAGGCTAAGGCCATACTTCGACGCTCATCCCATCGAGGTAAGAACGGATCAGCCGCTGGAGAAAGCCTTGGAAAGATTCGAAAAATCAGGGCGGCTGCTCAAGTGGGCGGTAGAACTTTCTGGTTTCGGGATACGTTATGCCGGCCGGACGAAAATCAAAGCCCAAGCCTTGGCCGATTTTCTGGCAGAGTGCTCACATCCGGCCGATGTTACCGAAGCCTGACGGATCGCGGGCAATCAGACACGGACGGCTCAGCCACCATCCATGGGTCCGGAGCCGGGGTTCTCGTCATTAGCCCCGACGGTCATGAATTCGAACATGCGTTAAGGTTTGCTTTTCCGGCCACCAATAATGAGGCAGAATACGAAGCTGTGTTGGCCGGGCTGGAGATCGCTCAGGCAATGGGGGCAGAGAGGATAATGCTAAGAATAGACTCACAGTTAGTGGCAAACCGATTGAAAGGAGAGTACGAGGCAAAAGACGACAGCATGTGCCAATATCTGGGAAAAGTGAGAAACCTCACGTCAGCCTTAAAGCTCTTTGAGGTCAACCATATACCAAGATCAGAAAACGGCAAGGCCGATGCGCTGCTCAAGCAATCGGGCGCGAACCGCCGACAATAAATCTAAGACCGTGACGGTTGACATCAGGAAGAAAAAGGGAGTGCTGACAGTACATGCGTTGATCGAGGATAGCGGCTGGATGAGGCCAATAAGACTATACAAGCTGACCGGAGAGCTCCCAGCAGACAGGACGGAGGCCGCCAGGATAAAACGAGTCGCTCCGCGATTCGTCATCCGACACGAAGAAATTGCATGTAAGGTCTTTCACTGCACTCTAATCCCGAGGTGCGAGGGTTCGATCGAGGCCGCTTTTGAAAAAGCATCCACTCTGGTGTTTGTGGGCACCACGTGGGGGGAAGAAACCTGGCCCATAAGGCCCTTCGTGCTGGCTTCTACTGGCCGACGATGGTGAAGGATGCAAAAGAACTAACTCTGAAATGCCACAACTGCCAAATCCACGGCCCGGACATCCACCTGCCCGCCCATGATCTCCGTACGGTGCTTAACCCCATTCCTTTTGATCAATGGGGCATGGATATTCTAGGCCCATTTGCAACGGCCACCGGAGGTAGGAAATATGTTATAGCCGCCGTAGACTATTTCACCATGTGGATAGAGGTCGGCGATCGCCTCCATAATGAATCGTGATTGCACAAGTTCATATGGAGAAATGTAATCACCAGATTCGGAGTGCCCAAGGTCGTAGTCTTCGATCACGGCCGACAATTCGACAACCCCTCCATCAGGTCCTGGCTAGGGGGCAACGGTGTCATCGTGGCATACTCATCAGTCACCCATCCTCAGAGTAATGGGCAAGCCGAGGCCGCAAATAAACAAATGTTGAACGGAATGAAAAGGCGGCTGGAGGACCTCAAAGGAGCTTGGGCAGATGAACTTCCCAGTGTCCTATGGTCCATCAGGACAACCGCAAAGGAGGCCACCGGTCATACACCTTTCAACTTAGTGTACGGCTCTACTCCCCATCGAGATACAGATCCCAAGTCCAAGAGTCTAATTCTATGACCCCGTCAGCAACGCCGCGGCAAGAAAAGACAACCTTGATTTCCTCGACGAAGTCAGAGATGGAGCAGGGCTAAACTTAGCCGTCTATCAAACAAGAATGCGACGGATATACAACCGCCGCGTCCATCATAGACAATTCGAGGCAGGGGACCTAGTACTCAGAAAAGCTGCCGCAACGGGAAGAGGAAACATACATGGAAAGCTGTCAGCCAGATGGGAAGGACCGTACAAGATCACCATTGTAAAACAGCCAGGCACGTATTTCCTAGAGGATATGGACGGCCACGAGCTACCAAACCATTGGAATGCAGATACACTCAAAAAATACTATGTATAAAAGCTGTAAGCACGAACGTGCGAAACATGTCGCCGCCGTCGCGTTTAGCATTTTCGTTATTTACTTAGCAGTTGTCATTTGTTGTAGGAAAAATTGACAAAAACTAAGCAGGGGGCAAGGAGAGGGTATGACCCTGATAAATCACATATTTTGATTCAGAATTGCTGAGTTTACTTGTGCAGAAATTAAAGACCGGCCAGATCTGTGGTGAAAAAGTCTGGTCAAGCGACCGTGCTGGGCCACCGCCGCATATATCTGTGGCCGGAGAAAGACCGTCCAAGGCTGTGAGCCTGGACGGATCCGGCCGCAGATGCACGCCGTGGAAAGTCATCCAGGGCGTGTGCAGACCGGCCGCATATATCTGTGCCGGGAGAAGACCGTCAAAGTGTGAGCCTGGACGGATCCGGCGATCTGTGTGAAAAGTCTGTCCAAGGATCGTGTGCAGACGACCGCCGCATATCTGGCCGGAGAAAGACCGTCAAAGGTCGTGAGCACAGACGGATCCGGCCGCAGATCTTGTGGCCGTGAAAAGTCTGTCAAGGATGTGCTGGACAAAGACCGCCGCATATACGCGCCGTAAAAAAACGGTCCAAGGAATAAACAACGCTGGCGTACGCAAAATATGCAAGCAAGAAACATAAACTAAATAAAGCTTGTTTCTTACAAGTCGATCAGATAGCGACCAAGACAAGTATAAAACAGGAGAAAAACCTATAGGAGATTTGATCAAACTATCCTACTAAATAAGAATATCTCGGCAGAAGCCGTTACATACAAAGAGTAGGTGAAAAGTCAGGCAAATCTACAAACATGGTAGGAACAATAAACAAGTACGCGGAGTCGGCGGCCGTCACCTAAATCAGTGACCGCCTGCTAACAGCCTAGCGCAAAAGAGTACAAGAGTACGAGCTAGACTAAAAAGAAGAAAACCTAAACCAAGGTTAGTCTTCGCCGAGGCACAGTATGAGGAGTCAAAACGACCATACTCTTGTGGATATTAGCGGCGGAAAAATTGATGACCACAGACATGAAGAGTCTGATGACGACAGCCCGAGTTCCTACGCAGGCCCGGACTCGCTTGGGCCCGTTGAAGAGTTACCGTTGCCTGTCTCATTTTCCGGCTCACCCTCGCTGTCATCAGTCCGCAACTCCCAGCCAGGCACCGGCACTTCAAGGCCAAGGCCCAGCCTCTTGCGCTCGTCATCCCTCTCATCCTCGAGTTCTCTATACCTATCGAAATCGAAGTAGGGAGAGACCCTCTGGATGAGAGCCTTGCCGTCCTCATCTCCTCGTTCATACCCACGGTTGAACCCGTCGGCGTATCCTTTCTCATAGCCCTCCTGAAGAAGCCGCTGTCTCTCCAAGTCGAAGGCAGCCACTTTCTCTTGCAGCTCTTTAAGTTGAGCATCTTTGTCCATCAGCAAGGACGCATCAGGCCATCAGCAGCCGCCTTAGCCTCGACCTGTTGAAATTTGGCTGTCAGCTCCGACAACCTTCTCTCCGCCTGGTTCGTCTTCGTTTCGAACTCAGCCACATTCCTTATCAACTTCTCGTTCTCAGAGCGAAGAAGTATGTAGTCAGTCTTAACTTGGCCGAGCTCCTTCTCAAGTTTGAAAGCGGCGTACGACCTCCTCGCCGGTGCGCGGAAGAGAGAGGATTTAGTTGCATCTGCACG
Source organism: Dianthus caryophyllus (assembly GCA_023091065.1). Taxonomy (NCBI): domain Eukaryota; kingdom Viridiplantae; phylum Streptophyta; class Magnoliopsida; order Caryophyllales; family Caryophyllaceae; genus Dianthus; species Dianthus caryophyllus. Next base: position 9,004,605 of record CM041520.1, read on the forward strand.
GTCGGCTGACTTAATCAAAAGATCACCCCCATGCTCCACTGACTCCGGTTGCCGCCAACGATCCTCGATCCATTGTTAAGTTTGTTCGGTGACCTCACGAATCGTCGGTAGATCTGAAGTTTGTCACCGGCCCCGACACCGGGGCCCCCCACGGCAATGGTAACCTTCTTTTTATCCAGCCCGGCCACCTTCTGCAGACAAAAGAAAGAGTTCAGATCCATCTCACCGAACTTTAGAATTGACGATACGCTATCCGCTGGGACATCTAGGACGTTGCACCCAGACAAAAATCCTTCAGAGAAGGGATCTGAACTAACCTTTCCCTTGTCAAGGGGCCCGGACTGAGGCGGGGGCTGAGACATGGGGCCGGCAGAGGAGGCGGGCCGACTGCTCTCCTCGAGCTCATCTTCAAGATTAACGTAATGACGCTGAGGGGTATGAGAGCGTTGAGGGGAAGACATTGGCTGATCTTTTGTCGACCGCTCCACCTTGGGTGGAGGACGACCGCCTGTCTTCTCAGTCTTCTGCTTCTTAGCCTCTTTCGGCTTCTTGGAGCTTATCGTTTTCCTTTTAGGGATTGACGAAGCAGACATGGAAGGCGGTTTTGGCACGAAGTTCTCCATAACGGTCCTTAGGACTTCTTTTCGGTCGTTCGTTTCGGCGATCGGACGAGCAAGGATGGGATTCTTTTCTGAATCAAGGCCGATACGTTCGTAGTCGGCGGCAGTGAGTTCACGATAGGAACACACGAAACAACATACGTTAAGCGAAAATAAGGCATACAAAAGCAAATAAATTACAAGGTCGGCCGGATTACGGATCCAGTGGTCGGATCGGCCGACCACGCCAGGAACTCGTCCGTGAAAATAACCTCGGCCGGGGGCAGCCAATACCTAGGCTAGTTCCCCTCGTCGAGTCTGAAATAGTCCAACACTCGTTCAGTTTCGGCCGACCGAGGAATTTGTTTGACTCCAAGCACAGAAATAGGACTAAACTCCTCGGCCGTCTCGAAACGACGATGAACTTTATTCCTGAACCTGCGAGGGATGGCCCACGGCTTTGGGCTGTAGATATTGAACCATCGGTCTTTCCAGTTATGGACGGACGACAGTTTCTTATGGATCGTCTGATATCCAGGCTCGTACTTAATTCCCCAGTAGCCTGAGTACTCATTGTTTGACCCCTTGGACATTGTGAGCGAGTGCATTATTCGAAACGCGTCCACTGACAGGGGAAGATCAACGAACAGACACGTCCACGTAAACGCAACCATTGTACGGATGGCGAAGGGGTTGAGCTGACATAGTGCCACGTTCGCCCTCTGAATAAGCAGCTCAATGAAGGGGTGGAGAGGGAAACGAAGCCCAAATTCTAAGTGCTTTGTAAAAACGGCCGTATAACCGTCGGGAGGTTGGGTAACCGTATCATCTTCCTCTGGGATCTCGAACTTCCACCCCTCACCTAGGTTGTAATGATCAGCGGCCAGCAGATGGCCAGTCTTTATTAACATCAGGTCTCTATATGGGCCTTCTGGTTTCTGCAGCATAGGGGCTCTATACAAGGCTCTATCTAACTTATTTACCCTACGCGGCTCGGCGTGAGACGTGGAAGCCTCAGGAATGTCGTCCACAGGGAATACTGGGTACAAGAGGGCGGCCGACCGGTTCGAGTCATCAACCTCGTAATCGATAACATCTAGATAATCCTCAGAGTGCGGGTGGGGAGAGTCCGCTCGATGTGAAGGCCATGATAAAATAAAGTAAGAGCGGATGAGTTACCTAAAAAAGAGAAGACGGCAGCAACAAACACAGCAGGGGCAGCGGACGGTTAGGTAGCAGAAGGGATGAGAAAAGCCAGAGAAGTTGAGAATTTTTTAAGAAAATAAAAGAGGTAGGGCGCAAATGAGGGGTTTTGGGGGGTATTTATAGGGAAAAGGTGAACAGTGGCCATTCAACCCCCACCACACACGTGTCATGCACACAGAGGAAGGAAGTCAAAAAGCCCATGGGTGGCATAGTGCACAAGGCCCAATTGGGTTGGCGCCAAAGCCTAGAAAATTCAAAATATTTTCAAAACCTAGAAGCTTGTTAGAGAAGCAAGCACTCCAGGTAGCAGCTCACCATGCACTTAGATCACGAACAGCTCCCACCTTCTGAGAAAGCCGTTCAGGGGCAAGTTGATGGGGCATGGCAAGCCGGCAGCTGGTAAGGCATGTAGTAGCCGGCCGACGTACCCTCGTCCAGACTTTGGGCCCTCATGAAAGATGTCTGGCCACGGCCAAACATCGTCGGCCGGCCAAGCCAGTACGATCAAGGGGCTGAGGGGACAGGAGTGTCAGAACTTGTCCCCCACTTAACAAATCAAATCCCCTATAAAAGGGGGAGCATTTGCAAGGTTAAGGATATAGCAAAAAGCACACAAAAAAGGTATTATTAAACTTTCTCTCACTACTTTTCAACATAAATTCAGATCCTAAGCTTACTTAAGCATCGTAGGGGCAATCCTCGGACGCCCCCGAGGCTAGGTTTGTAACACTGTGTAGGACAGCCGGAAAAAGAAAGTCAAGCCAAGAAGTTGTACTCTACGAAGGCTTGAGCACGCGATTAGTTGCAAGTTGTAAATTTATTTAAGTTTTGTAGCCCGAAACATGACTTATGCACAAAATTAAACAAAATAAAATTTTAAAATGAAATTGACATACTACAAAATTAAATTGACATACTACAAAATTAAATTGACATATACATACTGAAAATAAATTCACATATTCGTTAAAAAGGAGTGAAATGTTCGTAAAATATATCCAAGATACATTTAATAAATATTATTTTATTTATATTTAAATAATGCTATTTTTTTTTTATTATACATCAAAAATGGTCTCTATTTACAGATCAAGGTACAAAAAAATATGAATTGTAGTCCAATTAATTACTACTCTAATGTAAAAGATTTTTGTTAATAGTTCAAGTGGCCATGCGCCCCATGTAGACCTATCAAACGGGTCGGTCGGGCAGGTTTTGGGTTCATGTAACTATTATACGGGTAACATACGGGTCGGGTGTATTTCGGGTTCGGGTAGTATACAGGTCGGGTGTATACGGGTTCCAGGTCGGGTTAGGGTCAATATACGGGTTAATCAACGTCTTTTTATCTATTTTTTTTTTCTTTTTTTAGGTATAACAGCTTAATTTTCACTAAAAAAAACTACTCTCTTCATTTATAGTCCAACTTTACATGATGTCAAAACACAAATATTAGGATTAGTGAAAGTTGTCCCTTGTAACTGTACTTCATTAATCATTACTGACAAGAATGTGAATTACTAATGTGAAGACTTTAGGTGGTATTGCTACGTATTTCACTATTTCCCTCCCAAATTTAGAATTTAGAATCGCTTATTTTCTTCCCAAATTTATTCCTTGATTTTACATCCCACCAACTCAAAAAATTTAAACTTTTCAGCTTCCCTCCAAATGTACTATTCACACTTTTAGGTTGCTTTAAAAAAAAAAAAAAAAAAAAAAAAAAAAAAAAAAAAAAAACAATCATTTTTATGGTGCCTCCAAACACCAACTCTAGTTGATATATTATTGAAAAATTAATTTTTTTTTTTTTTTAAATTATAAGTTCTACAATCAAAAATTTTAAAATAAGTTTATAGATTCGTGTGTGTCTATTAAATCAATATTTATAATATTAGATCCATATATGTAGTTTAAAAATTCTATTTTCAAATTTAAAATGTTATCTCGAACTACCGACATAAAATTATATCCTATTTTTTTCTCATTTTTCTCATTTATTCTCCACATATATTTTGTTTCAAAATTTAATAATGATTTCATATGCATCAAATTCATAATGTCAAATGTAACTAACAAACACTATTAAAATGATTGATTCTATAATTATTGAATAATAAAGATTATAATTTAAGTGAAAATTTTCAATTATGAAAAATTTATTAGGTGTGAAATGTTTAAAATTAATTTGTAGTAGAACTCAACGGGTTAACCCGCTACGGGTCGGGTTTTGACCCATTGTTTTCGGGTCATTTCGGGTTCGGGTAGATTTTGGGTTCGGGCCGAAAAAGGCAGGTTTACTTCGGGTCATTTACAGGTCGGTTTCGGGCGATTTATCGGGTCGGGTCAGATTTTGACAGCTCTAGCCCCATGCCCATAGATGGAGGAAATAAAGTACACTTTATAGGTCGAGAGGGTTCCTTCCTAAAATCAATTAACAATAAGATAAGTAGCCTGTAGCCCCTAAGCTTTATAAAATACTCAATTCTTTTTTCCATGATCGATGTGAAATTTACATATGGATTAATTTTAAGGGAATAGCCACGATCCTTTTGTAACATTAAATAATATTCGGTGATACCGTTTTATAATTGGTGTTAGTAATTGTTTCACCATATTCCCTCCTTTTTTTATCTATTATACTAAAAATTGATTCATGAAACAATTTACTCCCTCCTAACCATTTTTTTCTTCCCATTTATTTTTGCACGTGGATTAAGAATTTTTTTAAAAAAATCCAAAAAATAAATGCAAATAGACTATTTGATTAGAATAATATATTTTCACTAAAAGCTAAAGTCATAAAAATAATTTAGTTAATAAAAATGATATAAAAATCAAAAACGAAATGTAAGCGAATAATTTTCTTAACAAAAACTTACGGAGTACTAAAAAAGAAAATGGGAAGAAATAAGTGGTATTTTCCAAAATTGAATATGGGAAGAAAATAGTGGTTAGGAGGGAGTAGTACAGTAAATAAAATGGATAAAAATAAAATGTAATCGAAAAATTTTCTGACTAAAAGTATGGCAACAAATAAACCAATTTTTTTGGGAGGCGCAAATGGAAGAAAATGGTGAGATAAAGAGAGTATGCGTAGGCGTAGTTATTTAATTTTTTACGGGTGTTCAATCCTATGCCTAGTGAGCATAGGATAAGGGAGAAAAATATGAGGGAAAGTGATATGGCGCCACCCGGTGGCATCGATTTCAGTACCACCCTATTTTAAAAATAAAGAAAATAAATATATCAACATATTTGTGTCCTATTTTTGATGTAGATGTTTGAGGGTGAAAATGTCGTTTTCAAAGATTAAATATTTTGAATCAATCTCCTTTTTTTTTTTTTTTTTTAATAATGTTTACCACACTAACTCTTGTCAATTACTCAATATTTATCATATATTTCAATATATTTTATCATTCTTATACACTTAGACTCATATTACGGAGTATTTTTTTTTGAATAATATACACGCACTTATATTTTATAAAATTATGTACTTTGTACATCTCATAATATTATACATGTTCACAAATATATTTTTAGTAGACATGACCGTTATGCTATTAAGAAATCATCGTAGTATAATTAAATTAAATTAGAAATTAAAAATCTAATTGCTTGAAATGGCTTTATATAAAGATTGAGTATGACGATATAATATTATTTACTCCTTATAAGATTAATTTTATCCATTCAATCGAATTATTTATAAAAAAAAAATCGTTAAACTTGATATATATAGTACTCCCTATAAACTTAAATTGGTTAATGTAACAAAATCATAATGAATTACGACTATTAATATTAGTTGGTTAAAAGTAGACCTGGCAAAACAGACCCGACCCGTTTGACTCGACCCGAGACCCGAAAATGACCTGATAATCATAACCCAAAGTCGACCCGAAACTCGAAATGACCCGACCCTACCCAAACCTGACCCGCAATGCCTTGACCCGAATTTGACCCGAAACCCGAATTAACCAGATACAAAATACTCTTCATGACTTCAAATAACTCAAAAAGAGCTTATTTGATATCGTGAAATCAATTAACGCCAATTATATACATAGAAAACTTTAGAAAGTAACCATCAGACAAAAAAATCGTCTTTTCTTACCAAAAATTTGCATTTTTCCCCAAATGAGAGCTGACCTGACCCGACCCAAATTGACCCGAACCCGAAACGACCAGATAAAAGGCGACTCGAAATAGACCCGCAACCCGAAATGACCCAACCCGATGATGTATGTCATTTATATAGCTTTTATGCCCCCGACATACTTGCATTTAGCTCGCATTTACTCGATTCCATTACTATTTTAGGAGCTATATGCTTTATATTGCGATACTGTTGTTCCTCGTGTGTATTTTGCAGGTTTTGGCGGTCCTGAGCGAAAACCTAAGGTTATTGGAGCATTTACGAGTATCGTGACGTCAAGACGAAGCCCGAGAGTTGATTTGGAGGCCATACGATGATTTGTGACGTCAAACCTATAGGTTCAGAGCAAACCTATAGGTTCTGGATACGTGAAACAAGAACAAAAGTTGCTGGAGTTGCTGGAAGTCCTTAGAACCGCACGGTTCTAAGCAAACCGATCGGTTTACCCCCTAGAACTGCACGGTTTTATGAGCCAAAGTTGCTGCCAATTTCTGAGAACCTTAGAACCGCACGATTTTATGAGAACTGATCGGTTCTCACCCCTGAACCGATCGGTTCAGCCCCGAACCGATCGGTTCACCTGCTTTTAAACTCCGGATTTTCGTGGCCTATAAATAGAACTCGAAGTTAGGGTTTTGAGCATGCTTTTTATTATTGTTTTCAGCCTAAATTTAGAATTAAGCTTTCTCTCCTTTCAAACTCAAAAACTCATAGGTTTAGATTTTAATTTCCTTGCAAGACACGATCTTTTACATTGCGATTATCGAATTTCTCCAGGTTTAATCTATTGTTCTTGTTTTATCATGTCTTCCTATTATAATCGCTTTGTTCTAATTTCAATTATGCATAACTAATTCTCAATTAGGGTTTAGGGTGATTGTGATTTGGATTCAGAACATGTTTTAATTGTTTATATTGATTGAATTTGTGCAATTGATTTCTCCCTGCGCGTTTTAATCATCAATTGAATTTAGGGACGCCTTTATTGAATTGAATTTAGGTTGTTTCAGTTTAAGATCGAAAGCCTAATTGGAACTAGACTCACGCGTAATCGATAAGGTGAATTTGAATGCGTGGCGAGCCCGCTAAATTTGCTTAAGGTTGAAATTGACTCGAGAAGGCGTTTCCCAAAACCTAATCCAATTGCATGATTTCAGTTGATTGAATTTCCTTCTGAGTTGAGTTCTGAATCGATGTCACATGAACCTGATGCCCTAATCTCCCTCTCTTATATCTTTTATATCTTTTTGCTCTTCGTTCTTAGTTTAGACCTTTAAAAACACCCTCTTTCACACCCTGCGAGACTGACCTAGATTACTAAGCATTCCTTTGACTTCTCCTTCTCTGTGGATCTCGACCACCGCCACTAACTACCCAGTTAGTTGACCTTAGGTTATTTTGATTGAGGTGTGCGACTTTAGCCTCATCAATTTTCTTGACCATATAGGAAAGCGGTTTAGATAGTTAGTTTTGCTTAGTTTAGGTTATTTCTTTTTCTCCAATGACTGTATTTGATTTCCCTCAATTTGATAATGAACCATTTCATGAATATATTGTTAGATTTAATAATTATGTTAATTATATTGGTTCGTTTGGTCTTTATTGTTACATTTGCGAGAAAGTTTATATTATTAGCACGGGTATGAACTATGAGTCTCACAACTTCATTCACCACGTGAGTAATGGTAGAATCTCCTATATGCCTGAATATGAGATTTGGGACCTCTTTTGGGATATCACGCGTCAAACTCTTATTTCCGAAATAAAAGCTGACTTTAACGAGGTTCTTGTTACGTACACGAAATTAGTCGAGGAAATGAAAGGTGATTGTGAGTCATATGAATGTTCCCCCGCTCCTTGTTATAATACCTATTCGTCTCAAACTTGTGCTTTAACTAGCCCATATGCGTCCTTGTGTAATGATGATTTGTTTGATGACGATGGTTATGAGCTTGTGCATGATTGTGAATCGCCTAATCCGCTTGAGATAATTGTGAATGACACTCCTGAACCTGAACCGACTCGTCCCCTTGTTGATGCGTCTATTGAGTCTGTTTCCATTGGATCCTTGTCAGGGATCCTTTGGCGATCTTCTGCAGTGTATTGAGAATGATGCAGTGACTCACGATCGTGGAAGCTGAAGTGGATGAATTAGAAGCCTGCTATATGCGGATGAAGTAAAGGCTTTCGGTTCCACGGACACAACAAGTCGAGGAAAAACTTCGTATGCTCCTCGAGGTTCACATTTCCGTAGTCACGCCGTTGTCCCGATCTAACGTTATCAATGCGTTTTTGAGTCACTATGTTGCAAGTGAATGTATTGTAAATGTTGCCAAAGTGCTCAAAATAATTTTAAGTAGACTCATTTATATGTTGAGTCGATCATGCCGCATTTTATATACATGTATTTCCTTTTGGTGCTACATTTGCTTTTGTTTAGCACATGCGAGACTTTGATCGACTTCTAAGAGCTTTAAATGGTTTTGACTCTAACCACTTGTTTGGCGGGAATATGATGAGGTAACATAGTCGTGCGGGACTATAAACCCATTTGACTTTCAGGGAAGCTGACTTGGAGATGATTTTGTAATTTGTTGTACTTTGTTTTGGTTTTGGTTTGCTTTTGACTTTGACATTTTTTTTTAGTTTGCTTTTATTGAGCGCGTGAGGATGAGGGTTTTATATTGGATTTAGTACGCAGGTACTTCAGGACTCTGCGTCCTTAGTATTTTGAGCAGGCCTCTGAAGAAGGCCTTGGCGAGCCCCTCTATTTGCTCGGCCTTACTTTTTCTCGCGTGCTACTCGAAGTACTTCATGCCATTTGGGTGAAATGGACGCATATTCGTGGATCATAAGCCGCACTCCATGCTTCGCTTCGGTTTGGGGGAGCTCCGACTTGATAATGTGAGCTTTCTTACTCCTTTTCCCTCGTTTCCTCGCTTTCATTTTCCTACCCCCCGTCTTTTATTTGTCCTTCTCTGCTTGTGGTTGTGCTGTTTTCCACATTGAGGGCAATGTGTGATTCTGGTTTGGGGGAGGAAAGCTCTTTCGCGCTTTTCATTTGCATTTTCCTTTTTGTGTGCTTTATTTTAAAAATTTTGAAAATTCCAAGCCTATTTTGGGTTGCATTGTCAAGTTTGGAGAATTGATTAGTGTGCTTATTTTGATCTTTGGCATCTCCTAGTTGAAAATCCATCGTCGTAGCTTGCACTATATGTTTGTTTCCTGTTAATAGATTGCGAGCCTCAAACGCTAGCCCACTTGTATTTGCTTAATTCTTTTCGCTTTTCGTTTGTTTACTTTCGATATTGGTATTCTTGCGAGGCGATGGTTTGTGGAATGTATGGAACGTTGGCTTGTGGAATGAAATGGATGGATGCTAATAATGTTGGAGCAATGCTTCGATGCTTTCGGAGGGGACTCATTGATTTGAGTAACCACAATGGCCATGAATTTGGTTGTGACCGAGAGTATGAGCAATGATGTAACCCTTAAGGAAATATGTATACCCGAGCACGATCTTTACCGAGTAAATGTCAAGCTAAACGGTATAACATACGAGGGATGCTCCACATTTGCGCGAAAAAGAAAAAAAAAGAAAGAAAAGAAAAGAAAACAATGGAATGTTGTGGAAAGGAAAGTGGTATGTTCGGTTGGCCATGCTTGAATCCAATTATCGTAAGTCTATTTTTTGCGAAAGTGTGAGAAGCTAGTAATACGATGTTGGTGTAAATGGTTGAGACTTCTGCTCTATTTTCGGTGAAACAGACTATGGTTTGTACGTTTATGTGCATGGGTCGTCCACTTTGAGATGCTAGCGTGATTAATTTGGATACTTTGATTTTCTCCGACGCTGTTTGCTTGAGGACAAGCAAAGGTTTGGTTTGGGGGAGTTTGATGTATGTCATTTATATAACTTTTATGCCCCCGATATACTTGCATTTAGCTCGAATTTACTCGATTCCATTACTATTTTAGGAGCTATATGCTTTATATTGCGATACTGTTGTTCCTCGTGTGTATTTTGCAGGTTCTGGCGGTCCTGAGCGAAAACCTGAGGTTATTGGAGCATTTACGAGTATCGTGACGTCAAGATGAAGCCCGAGAGTTGATTTGGAGGCCATACGATGATTTGTGACGTCAAACCTATAGGTTCAGAGCAAACCTATAGGTTCTGGATACGTGAAACAAGAACAAAAGTTTCTTTGGAGTTCTTTGGAAGTCCTTAGAACCACTTGCGGTTCTAAGCAAACCGTCAGTTTACCCTAGAACCGCACGGTTTTATGAGCCAAAGTTCTTTGCCAATTTCTGAGAACCTTAGAACACTTGCGATTTTATGAGAACCGATCGGTTCTACCCTGAACCTATCGGTTCGACCCGACAAATCGGTTCACACCTTTTAAACTCCGGATTTTCGTGGCCTATAAATAGAACTCGAAGTTAGGGTTTTGAGCATGCTTTTTATTATTGTTTTCAGCCTAAATTTAGAATTAAGCTTTCTCTCCTTTCAAACTCAAAAACTCATAGGTTTAGATTTTAATTTCCTTGCAAGACACGATCTTTTACATTGCGATTATCGAATTTCTCCAGGTTTAATCTATTGTTCTTGTTTTATCATGTCTTCCTATTATAATCGCTTTGTTCTAATTTCAATTATGCATAACTAATTCTCAATTAGGGTTTAGGGTGATTGTGATTTGGATTCAGAACATGTTTTAATTGTTTATATTGATTGAATTTGTGCAATTGATTTCTCCCTGCGCGTTTTAATCATCAATTGAATTTAGGGACGCCTTTATTGAATTGAATTTAGGTTGTTTCAGTTTAAGATCGAAAGCCTAATTGGAACTAGACTCACGCGTAATCGATAAGTTGAATTTAGTACGTAGCGAGAGCCCGCTAAATTTGCTTAAGGTTGAAATTGACTCGAGAGAGCGTTTCCCAAAACCTAATCCAATTGCATGATTTCAGTTGATTGAATTTCCTTCTGAGTTGAGTTCTGAATCGATGTCACATGAACCTGATGCCCTAATCTCCCTCTCTTATATCTTTTATATCTTTTTGCTCTTCGTTCTTAGTTTAGACCTTTAAAAACACCCTCTTTCACACCCTGCGAGACTGACCTAGATTACTAAGCATTCCTTTGACTTCTCCTTCTCTCTGTGGATCTCGACCCTACTGCCACTAACTACCCAGTTAGTTGACCTTAGGTTATTTTGATTGAGGTGACGCGACTTTAGCCTCATCACCCGACCCGAATCAATACACCGATCAAACCCGAAATGACCCAACCCGAAATGACCCGACCTAGACCCGACCCGATTGACCCGTATGCTAGGTCTAGTTAAAAGTGACAGTATTATTAATATGAGCGTCAAATTGATAATTTGATGTATATATAAATGCAACAATTTGATAAACTACCACTTTAGGCCCTGTTCTTTTCAGCTTAATTTCAGCTCTTATAAGTTCAGCTCAGCTCCTTCAGCTCCTATAAGTTCAGCTCAGCTCCTATAAGTTCAGCTCAGCTCCTATAAGTTCAGCTCAGCTCCTATAAGTTCAGCTCCTATAAGTTCAGCTCTTATAAGTTCAGCTCCTATAAATTCTATTATGTTTTATTTTTATATAACTATTATTATTGAATAATAATAATATGTTTCTCATAACTTTTTTTTGTGGAATAAAAAAATTAAGGGTCGAAAATGAAATAAATTAAGGGTCGAAAATGAAATAAATTGACACCTATAAAACATTTCTACAAAATGCAATACTAAAATTCTCGAGAAAATAAATATAGTATATTAAAATATTTAACCGAGCCAACTTATTTATAATCAACTATATATTGAGATATTTAACTATACTAGACCGCAAAATCGATTTTGAACACTATTGTTTATTATTAGTAAAATTAATCATTTTGAATAAATTAAAAGATTTTAATTATTGTAATCATCATCATCATTACTACAAATATCATTGTTATTATTGTTATTAATTTAATAAATTTTTTCATATTATATTGATATTAATATTAATATTTAAATAATTATTATTATTATTATTATTATTATTATTATTATTATTATTATTATTATTATTATTATTATTATTATTATTATTATTATTATTATTATTATTATTATTATTATTATTATTATTATTCAAAAAGTTTTAAATTCTAATAAATTTAACTCCAATAAGTTTGACTCTATAAATTCAAACTCTATAAGTTCAATTTCAGCTCCTATAAGTTCAATTTCATTTCTTATAAGTTATTTCAATTTCACTCTATAAGTTAGACTCACATAAGTTAAATTCTATGTAGAAAGAACAGGGCCTTAGTCCACAAACTAACATAATTTCTACTTCGTAATTTATATTGATACACCAATTTTTGTGAGCTTAAAGTAAGGGGAATTAATTTCATTTAATCAGAATTTATACCTCACAACATACTATGTATGATACAATCTACCACATCATAATGAATTCCACAAAAAAAAAAAAGCGTTAAATACTCCGTATATTTGATTTGTTTTTCCATTTGCAAATTCTAATTATTCCCTCCATCCATTTTTAAAGTTCCTACTTTCCCTTTTTATCCATCCATATTTAAAGTTCATATCCCCTTTTTTACCCATATCCTATGGTTAATATCATTTATGACCCCACAATTTTACTCGACTTTCATTTTTTACCCCATATTCTAATTTTTTTCTTAATTGTTGTGCTACCCCCTCCTATGAACTTTAATATTGGATGGATGAAGTACTTTATAAAATATTAGTAAATCTCAAAGAAGATTTTGTACATATTCTAATTTGGTTATTATTTTTAAAAATCTTAATGTCAAAAGTTACTAAAATGCCCTTTAAATAAATCAAATTTGAAGATTAAAAGTTTAAAAGGAAAACCAAAATATGAGCATTAATTTACAAATATACCCTCGGTGGTACTTAAATTGAGTACCACCAGGTGGTAAAGTTTCGATCATTTTCCAAATATGAGAAATTCTTTCATTTTCCACTCACTAGTGTTATGCCCGTGCAAATTGCACGGGTATGTTGTTTATAAAAATCATGTAGGACCGTACAAATAATGAAGTCGCAGTATGATGGGTTTAATAATGAGCCTTTTAAAATGATCAAATGTGTATATATATTGCTGAAAAACACATAAAAAACCGATATAGTGTGACAAACAATCATAACTAATAAAAAAACTCAAAACATTACAGAAAAAAGTTGAAAAAAAAAAGTACAATATTAATAATGAAATTTAAGTTGTTTGTGCCCGTGTATATAAAATTTTATCAAAAATAATATGCAAATTTAAACTTTTTATTGATGAAATTGCATGACAGTTGTTTAAAATTTGCACTTTATGAATATATTTATCCGTGCAAATTTTAAGCAACATACCCGTGCAATTTACCCGTACATTTTGTTCAGCACATGAGCTGGTTTAATTTGTACTTTTGTTATCGATAAATGTTTGTTTATGCCCGTGCAAACATTTTATTCGTTTAAATCTAAAACAACAAATAGTTGTTATCGATAAAAGTTGTTTATGCCCGTGTAATTTGCAGGGGCATATAATTGTAAACATTTAATGCCGTGCATATTTAAGTTGTTTGTGCCCGTGTATATAAAATTTTATCAAAATAATATGCAAATTTAAACATTTTATTGATGAAATTGCATGACATAGTTGTTTAAATTTTGCACTTTTTGAATATATTTATCTGTGTAAATTTTAAACAACATACCCCTGCATATTTAAGTTGATTGTGCCCGTGTATATAAAATTTTATCAAAAATAATATGCAAATTTAAACATTTTATTGATGAAATTGCATGGGATAGTTGTTCAAAATTTGCACTTTATGAATATATTTATCCGTGCAAATAAATTTTAAACAACATAACCGTGCAATTTACCCGTACATTTTGTTCAGCACATGAGCTGGTTTGAAAACATCTAATATATGTTTACTGTCTTTCAAATAAGTTCACGTTATTGTTGATTCAAATTCCACATGAACTTGGTCTTATGTTCACAGATATGAATTTGATCATAAAGGAGTATGAATTAAACAAATCAATTTGCTTTTATGTTCATTTGATCTAATATAATACGGAGTAGATCTACTGAATGAAGTAAATAATCAGTATTTGTTTATGATATTAAATTTTTAATTGTAATTTTTAATGGTCATTATAATTTATATTTGTACATATATATTCAAATAATTATGTAATTTTAAATCTTAAGTTATGTTGGAATTTTGTAAAATATGAAATGTAGTTGACCATGATCTATTTTAGACTAAAGGATTTGAGGTTCGTGAAATCGTAGAAATCCATTATTGACCGTGCTCCTTGGTGACTATAGAAATAACGGTGTTGACCGTGATCTATTTTTTGGTCGAAATTAGGCCGTGTTTGACTTGGAATTGACTTGAGAGCCGCCTCATGCAAATTGTTTAACATCTTTGAGATTTTATATGTGAAAATATATTCGTATTAGTAGTAATTACATTTAAATAACATTATGTATATATTTTAGTGATTAATGTATATTAATATTGATTGATTGAAAATGATTAATTGGTTGTGTTTTTAAATGGGAGAAGCAGTAAAATTAAATATCCCATCCCATTAGAAATGATAGGACCTACACCAAAATAAACTTTCAACCACAAAGTGACACCCCACTTTTTAAACAACATTTCTGTATAACCCTAAATGTTGTTTTATAATTTCTCAATGAATTATTATAATTTCAAAAATTGTTGTTTAAAGACACAGAAATGTTATTATAAAACAATGGATATATTGTTGATTATAATGTACAATATAACATTCAAAACATTTATCAATGTTTACAAAAAAAAGTTGAAAAAAAAAAGTACAATAACGAATTGAAAATTTTAAAGCATTTGCAAAAGTAAGATGAAAAGAAATAATATAACAATAAAATGGTACATTATACGGAGTAATCAACAATATATCCATTGTTTTATGTCCGTATTTTAACATTTATGCCCGTGCAAATTATACAAAATATAATTTAATTACAATGTATATTGTTAAATGCTAAATTATAGGGAGTAAGCACTTTATCAGTTTTTAGACAAAGTAAGATTTTTAGAAATAATATAACAATAAGATAAGATGATACATTATAATCAACAGTACATCCATTGTTTTATGTCCGTATTTTAACATTTATGTCTGTGCAAAGTATACGAAATATAATTTAATTACAATGTATATTGTTAATTGCTAAATTATAGGGAGTAAGCACTTTATAAACATTCGATGTCCAATGTATGTTTGAATTAAAAAAAATCCGATATCCGATATTTAAAATATTTGGATTATATCTATCTAAAATATCCTAAATCTTAAAAAAAAAAACACAAAATTAAAAATTAAAAACCTTTACGGAAGTAATTTCTATTTTAATTGTATTTTACACCTATCCATTATAAAAACCTTTAAACTACTAAAAAGCACTCTCCCATTAAACCCTAAACACTCTCCCATTAAATAAATATTATTTAATAATTTTATTTTACTCTCACTCATTCTCTCACCGTCATTCACTCTCTCCCTCTTTAACTCTCTAACTCTCACCAAGCAATCTCAATGTTTATCCCTCTCTCGATCATTCATCTCTACATTTCATCCAACTTTTACATCATAGTTTTGTGAAGGTTCTTAATCTATCATTTTTCTTAAGTCTCTGTTAAGTACTTGGACATTTTTTTTATGTTTTTGGTTCATTTTTTTAATGCTTTTTATTCAAAATTTTCTAATATTTTGGATAAAAATCACAAATTTGGTGGAGTTTTTAAGTTGCTCTTAAATTCATATTTGGGGTTAGGGTTTTTCATGTATGTCGATTTTTTTAATCTTAATGAAGAATGATTTTTGGTTTGTTGTCATTCCTCATTTTTTTGATAAAAAAATACTCAAAAAAGGATTTTTTTTCTATCAGTAATTCTCCTGTGAGGCTGAACTCACCCTAAGTTAATGTGAGACAAAGGTACAAATTGCAGTTAAAGGGGTACAAAAACATGAAACGAATCTACTAAAGTCACTAATAGGGGTACTAAAAAGATTTAGTAACAATAAATCATAATTATCACTTAAATAGTACAAAAGCTATATAATCGGGTACAAATGAGGCGGACTTACAATAATTTATTGTAAGGCCCGACTTACACAAGAATTAGTGTTTTTCTATAAAGGTCTCAACTTTTTTTTTTTTTTTTTTTATTGTTGCTCTATTCTTGAAATGATCTAATAAAATAGATCAAGTTAATAAAGTGAGAATAAAACGAAATAATCTAACATTTTTTCATTTTTTGATGATTTAACAAAAAAAAATTTGCATTTTTTATGGCAAAGATGACGACTTTAATGCTTTTTCTGGTAGATCTTATATTTATTTGATCTAATTTGATAGATTTGGTAAATATAAAAGGAAAACATCTAATATTTGCTTACAATGTTTCATCTTATATCATAACTCGAAATTTTAAATATTTTTTTTGCGTAAAAAACTCGATTAAGGTTAATGAACCTAGAAAACATAAAAGTTCTTATATTTGAGACGAAATGTCAATCATTTGTCGGAAATATCCGACTGAGAAATTGTTATATATGGTTCGGAAGTGGTTATGTTCATTTGATGTCATGTTGGATAGACCTTCGATAGATGTTGAGCTTAGTCTTTTAGACTATCTTTATCCACAGACCCATCTTTAAACTTCAGACTGTGTCACCTCAGCTTTCCACTAACTTTTTATTTTTCAGACTTAGACTCATACACTCTCAGACCCACTAAAAATATATACATTATTCTCAAACCCATTTCAGACTTTACCACCTCACATTTTCACTTTAAAATTATTTTACTTATTTTTATTTTATTGCTTTATTATTTACATCTATTCTATGATAACATATTTTTACGCATAATAAATCCGACATTAAATAAATATTTTGATAATTTTTTTTTAATTACTGATACACACACATATTAAAACCCAAAATCTAACGTTCCAAAGTACGGAATAAAATTACAAGAAAACATAAAATAAATTTTGCATTTTTTTTTTAATATTATTAACCAAATTTTTTAATATAAATAATTTAACATGATACTTTTTTTTTGTTACATGACCAATTTTATTTGAGTAAGAACATTTTAATATAGATGAATTGATAAAATAATATTAAAAGCACTATTCCTTCGTATGAAATGGAGTCTTGGAAAATCAATACCCTACTTAAGATTTTGTTAAGTCTCAATCACTTCACCCCAAGTCTTACCAAACTTCCTGACAAATCTTACCCTCAGACCTCCCTCATACTCATGCTTAAGACTGGGTTAAAGATAGTCTTAGTCTATCAATTTTGTAATTGTAATTTTGTAATTTTGAATTGTAATCTATATTTATGTCTAATTATTTTGTTAATTGTTAAGTTGATAATGTAATTTATAATTCTTAGTCTTTACTCTTTAGTTATGTTATAATTATGTTATTTATTTGAATCATATTGTATTTTTATGTGTAATTATAATTATAAATTGATGTGAATATTAAAAAAAATGAAAAATAGAGAAGAAATAGAATAATAAACAGCGTAAAAAAAATACTTGGAACATTGAAATTAATTATGAGACTTTAGTGGTGGGCCCACTTTGAATGTCATCAAACAACCACAATTTGCCACCTGTTACTGTGGTTGTTGCTTTGTATATTAGATATTAGGGGGCGTTTGGTATGTGCAGAGGAAAGGGAGAGGGAATCTGAAAGGGAAACAGGGAGAAAGGAATCAGATTACCCTGGATTTAGGTTGTTGTTTGGTGCAATCTGGAAAGGGATTGATAATCATGTGAATTACCTTTGTAGCTGTTTGGTAAGAAACAAAGGAATGAAACTATTTTTTTTATCTGAAGTTATTTTTTTTAACTTTTAAAATTTTACTCAATTTATCTTAAAATAAAATCACAATTTTTTTAAATAAACACCCAAGTTCATACTTGTAATATCACTCAAAATCATAAACACCCAAACTCATAATCAAAATAACAAAATTCATAAAAAAAATTGTAAAGAATAATGTTTACATTGAAATTTATATATAGAATTTCATATATAACATCACATAACAAAACTAAAAAAAAATTAATAAAAATAAATAAATAAATAAAGAAGGCAAATCTGGAAAAGGGGAGGGGAAGCAAGACAAGGGTACGGTTGGGACCTCAAGCAGTGAGGGGGCCATAAGAAGCGGTAGGGGGCATGGTGCCGGAAAAAAAATTAAAAAAAAATTAAAAAAAAAAAAAAAGGAAAACTGAAGACACGCGGTGGAAGAGGCGGAGGAGGCTGCAATTGGGGTGTCGCCGGAGTGGACGGAGGTTGTCGGAGCCGGAGCCGACGCTGGAAGGAGGAGCAAGACAAGTGTACGGTTTTTTTTTTTTTTAAATGATGTGAGATAGCAGAGCTAGAAGAGAGGAGGAGAATGGTGGGGAATAAAATTTAGTAAGAGGAGGGGGAGGGGGGATTGAAATTAGGAGGCAAAAGGAGATACTCAAAAGCCTTATGATGGTAAGGGAATGACAAAAAACACCAAACAAACAATGACTAAGGGAGTCAGTGATTTTGTTTCTCTTACCCTTTCCTGAAACCCCCTTACCAAACGCCCCCTTAGATATTAGATTAGATAGGAAGTTGGAAAAAAATATTTTTTTAATTTAATTTTCATGAATTAAGGGAGACTTTAACAATAATAATTTGTATACTTAATCCTATTTTCCTAGATATTGTCGGATAAGAAATATATTCTTAATAGGAAAACTTAATTAATTAACTACATTAATTAACTAAACTCTTTATTTATAAATCCTACATCGAGTCTAAGTAGAAGATTTGACCTATTAGACTATATAAACACTATATTAGCATCTTTTGTTGTCATAAAATAAGAGCAACAAAAAGAAATAATTCTCATCTTGTTCATCAATCGTAAGTACACAACAACCTTACAAAATTTTATTTCTCAATAATGTCTTTCATCCAAGATACTAATAATCTTGAGTTATTTTCCTCCGATATTTCGATACAATATCCTTACGACCTTAACATTACTCAATATTTGGCCGACGGTACTCATCTAGTTGTATCTCGAGTCGACCACGACCAAGATTATTTCATGGACGAGTTTATGTGCTTCTTAATTTTCGGCCCTAATCACCGTAAGGTTGAACTCGACAAGTGGACCTATCACTTCGGAATATTTGGTTTAAACGACGATGATCAAGGTTGTCTTAATAAAAATTCCAATGATTTCAACAAAAAGTCGTGTTCTGAAGATGTTCTTGATAAATGTCGTAACAAGAATGTCGATAACTCTGGATTGTCCCGTGCTAAAGATGTCAATCAATATGTTAATAATAAGTTATTATTCGACGACGACGATGGTCTTTCTGAGCTGCCATGCACGTTTAACTACTTGAACACGCCTGAAATTGAAGAAGTTAATCGAAGTTATAACATCTTCACCGATGATTTGTGGACTGTCCTGTCGCGTTTTCGTCGTTGACCATGATCGCTATGCCTCGACTTTATCCACAACGCTGGTCAAGTCTATTAGTTCGTGTTTAGTCATCTTCGAGAAGCGGGTTTTGGTTGAGTTGGTTCATGCTACTAGGTAGCAATAGGATTGCGATATTATCCCATATATTTATCGATTTTTAATTTTTATAAGCAATCTTTTATTTTTAGGCTTTTATTAAAGACATATTTTTGGTGGTACAATGATGTATAAGCTAAATATAGATGATTTAGACTGAATCGGGAACAATTTCATTCAATTCTCTGGCTGCATTTAGAGCTACGAAGACATTAAGCGATTGATAAATTGATAATTAGACTAATTACATAAAAAGGGCTGGTGATTTGGTGAAAACCTTAGATTTGAAGTTTACAGAACGGAAAACAAAGTATACGCTGCAAAACAGAAAGCACAGTTCATCAGATCAACCATAACGAACACCAGGCCAGTTGATTTGCAGAGAGGGCAAACATTGTTGATCACGAGCCAATTCTTGACACAGCTGCAAGTGAAACTCGTGACCGCAACCGAGAACACCAACCGAAGAACCCAGAGGCGGATCTAGACTCGAAGGTTTGAGGGTGCGAAAAAAATTTGTACAGAAAAATATACTCCAGTAAATAACGTCGATTTTCAATGGATAATAAATTTGTTTTGAACCCTTAACCTCAAGTTCTTTAATAACTCTCCTAACCAACAAATCACACTACAATTTCATAATTAATAAACTTTCTACTAGTATTTATTTTTGGACTTTGGGGGTGCTGTTGAACCCTTGGCACCCCCTTTGGATCCGCCTTTGGAAGAACCCTCCTGAAATCCATCCAAGCATATCAAGCAAACATCGGACTCTTCTTCACCCTTATCGACATGGGTCTTTGTCTGCAAGTGTTTCTCGATCATCTCCATTTGCTGTTCTTGCGTAGCATTGTCATTGTTGCTGATGTTCAGGCACTCTTGTTGTCGAATCAAATTATCTGAAATCAGGAGTTGCATCTCTCTGTCAAATTCATCAATCAATCTCACGCTGTTGACGAGATACTCGTCTTGATGCTGAATGAAGACATTCACCGAAATCAGCAATATCTCGTCTACGAACTCCATTGAACATACTCAAAAATCAGATTTAGCTGACACTAAAACACAATTCTTGATAATATATAAAAACCTATTATTAAGTCTCAACCATCACCTTAGGGTTTTGGTTGAGTTGGCTTTCTAATATGGTATCAGCCTAATCGATCCTCTAATCCAAACTTTGTTCTGACTGAATTTCGCGTTTCCGCTGGTATCAGAGACCTCAGGTTCGATCCTCCCTCGCCACACAGTTGACTATGTCATGTGTTTCTCCACGGATTGACGCCTTCGGGCCTCCCGCTTTCGAGCCCCGTGTGATTCATTTATCCACGCGTCGACGCTTTCGAGCCTTCGCGTGCGGGGGAGTGATAATATATAAAAACCTATTATTGAGTTTCAACCATCACCTTAGGGTTTTGGTTGAGTTGGCTTTCTAATAATTCTGACACTAAAACACATTTATTGAACATGAATTTGCTGACACTAAAACACAATTCTATATCTTAATATTCATCATTAACTACCCTAATTACTGAATTACATACGCTTGGAAAAAAGAAAGTGTTGCATTGATGATAGCTACCCTAATTACATAAACGGGTTGTTGAAAACCCAACCAAAATCAGCAATTAAATCATATACAACCATTGCATACAGCAGCAAAAGATTGAAATCTAAACTGAATACAAAATAAAACAACAAAATATAAACCTCTCCGTCAACCATAACGAACTCCAGTCAATTTGCAAAGAGGGCAAACATTGTTGATCACGAGCCAATTCTTGAGACAACCGTTATGAAACTCGTGACCGCAATCGAGAACACCAACGGAAGAACCACCCACAAACCCATCCAAGCATATCGAACAAACATCAGAATCTTCACCCTTATCGACGTGGGTCTTAGTCTGCAAGTGTTTTTCAATCATCTCCTTCCCCTGTTCTTGCGCCGAGTTGTTGTTATCAGTAATGTTCACATACTCCCGTGGTTGAAGCAAATCCACCGAAATCAGATAGTGCATCTGTCTGTCTATATCTTCATCGAACCTGTCGCTGTTGTCGAGGTATTCCTCTGGTTGACCGATCAACGCATCCAACAATATCCGCACCGCCTCTTCTCCGCTCACTTCAGTAACGTTCATACCATAACCCTCCATTGAAATTAATGCAAAAAGAATATAGAAAAGCAGAGTTTTCTTTCCACAACAAATCAATTCCAAACAAACTCTTACGATCAAGAACGAATTGAAATACTACTTCTGATGGCTTTGATTCTTGAAAACTCGATTGTAATTTCGAGGATTTTTTTTCGCGAATTAAATTGAAATTGGAATTTGGGATGGAGGGAAAGAAAAGCGCAGGAAGTTGATTAAATAGGAGAAGGAATTAGAGAGTAACGGTAACTTTCCAAATCTTCAAATTTAGTGCGTTTTTTTTTGGCGCAAAGAAGCTGAAGACCGTTAAAACAACGAAATTACGTGGTAATGTAGGCTCAATGGCGGTGGGTAATTTTTTTGGGACATTTATGCCCTTTCTGTTTTTTACTATTTTACCCATTTTTTTTTTTTTTTTTTATTTTTTACTTTTGGTGAGTCTATTTTATCTTTTGTGTGTGATGTAAAAAAATTTAATTTGTGGACAGGTAAAGTGATTGGGAAAAAATAAAATAGTACTCCGTAGTTGATTTAATAATTTCATTCCCTGCAATTTAAAAGTAGGATTTATATTTTTTTTTTGCCTTTTGAAAGTTTTTTTTAAAGTCTCCCATTTTTTATGAGAATTATATAGAGATTTTACTCGTTGTAATT
This sequence comes from Dianthus caryophyllus, assembly GCA_023091065.1. Taxonomy (NCBI): domain Eukaryota; kingdom Viridiplantae; phylum Streptophyta; class Magnoliopsida; order Caryophyllales; family Caryophyllaceae; genus Dianthus; species Dianthus caryophyllus. The sequence continues at coordinate 9,027,096 of CM041520.1, forward strand.
TTAAACTCAAGTGAATTTTATATGAAATGATTAAATTGTCCTTAATTGATGTCACTCAAATAGAACCTACGATTATAAATATGATCTTACACGAAAATTCATGAGTTTTGGTAAACTAAAATAAGCCACGAGTTTTTGATAAGTTAGAATTCATAGCCAAAATTGTGTTTTTTTTTTTTTTTGAGAAAAGATCATTATCATTAATAAAAAGTCATACGACATCTACAACATATGTCAAACTCAAACGGATACAACTCGATAACAATCATAGAAAATAAATTCTTGTTCAAAGACTGATCCACTTCAACAGAGTCTCCATCATCGGTTGGCCTCAACAGGCATTCATCCATAAGACGTCTTTCAACCATAAGAGGGTCTCCGAATCTTCCTTGACGAGTATCGATTTCTTCTGACGTGATTAAGTGTAGCCATGAATCGGACAATATTTGTATAATCATATAACGATCAATAACAATGCTGATCTTCTGACTCATAAGAGAACACCCATAAAGGGAACAAACCCACCAAAAGATGGGAACAAACCCATCAATAGATGGGAACAAAACTCCCATGAAGAGAGACTCCGTATTTATTATACTCGCTTTTTTTTATTATTTTCTATAATTTTAATTATACTAATAATATCGATAATCTTTTTTTCTTCTTTTGGTGCATGTGGAGGCACGATGCTACGGGTAGAGGATTCGAACTAAGGACGTAATGTCGACGATATGTTCGTTCTGTTGCTTTTGAGCTTTATTAGGATTAATTCAAGTCTCTGTTTGGCCGTTACATTCGCTTTACAATAATAGCTAAAATTAATAGATTTTACAATAATATACGGCATACGACTTTTGCTCGTCAATAGGTGGTGTCTTCATCTCAACTATAAATCGATTCAATTACTGATTTATTTCTTTGGAACATTTACCAGGAATAATCCAACCTATTGGTGGTCTTCCAAAAATAAACCAACCTATTAATAATCCCACAATAAACCCATTTATTCATACCCTCTTCCATTATTAGACCCACTTAAAAAAATGACCTGTAGAAACAGGTAACAATACCATGGGGCCCATTTTTGTTTATTTGCTTTTCTTTTGCTTATTTCCCCTCTTCCAACGGTCTTCTTTCTTAATTTTTTTGTTTTAATTTTTTTTTTTTTGTTTTTGAAATTCATTGTTTGAAATTCAATGAAATAGTGTTCATCTTCATCGAACGCAAGGAATTCAAAAAAGTAGTATTATTATGGTTGTTAAGAAAGGTGTTTAAAATTGTAGTAAGCTATACCAAATGCCAAATTGTAGCAAGGAAATTCGACAACATGTTGATCATTTAGTAGAAGTTGAAAATTCAACAACATGTTGATTTGTTGCCTGATAATCGTCAATACATAGGAAAATATGTTCTTCAATTACAAACAAAGTACATTTCAAACACAAAACGTAGAAAAACCAATTCCATCCGATAGTCGTGAAATACATAAAACGTAGACAAACTACATGACATAGCAAAATCAATTGCTAATTTCATTGAAGTTACACTTGATTTGATGAAGCTTGAGTAGACATTCCCATTCCATCCGGGGCCGATAAAAAGCGTAATGGTCCTCCCGGAGTATGTAGATCCCGTTAAACACAAAACGTGCAAGGTTTTAGTGATTGATGTAGAAGCTAACAGTGAACTCATACAGAATGCGACAATTTCCATTTCTAAATTTTGTAAGTCAACAAAAACTACGGATTACGTTACTGTACGCATTTCCGCTGTCATCGAACAACACTCCTGCGCCTTTTGGTGCCTGCAATTGATTCACACATTCAACTACTAAGCATGTTTTGATGTTGAAAAAAGAGATCAGTAATACAGAAAATAAGGGTGTACCATGACTAACCTTATTCCCCCTTTTTTTACCACCTCTTCCACCTCGATAACCAGTGCCACGACCTCTGCCAACTCCACTTGTCTCTCCTGTAGAAGCACTGCCACCACCTCTCCCATTCATCCCACCCCTACTTCCTTTGCCACTTGTAATTACTCTTCCTCCTCTCCCTACCCTCGTAGGGTGTGCTGTAGCTTCATGATGTACTGTAGAAGAAGACGGTGTGTTTCCCATTGTAGTGGCAGTAGCAACATTCTTAGGCCTTCCTCTACCTCTTTTAGGTGGTGGTGAATTGGTTAACATACGATCTCTGTCTGGACACTTTCTCTTATTGTGTGACTTAGACTTACAAATAGAACATGTCATTTCCATACCATGCCTAGTTAAAGTCCCACGCTTTTTTGGATCCTCAAAGGGATCTCTTCTTCTATTCTTCCTAGGCCTTTCTGGACCAATCTTAATTGGTGGAGGATTCAAGGGTTGGTGCACTTTTGGCCAGTGCCTCTCCCCTGGACATGGACTAATTGATCCACTATAGATTTTGAGGTACGGTTTTGTTGTATAAGCCTCATGGACGTAGTCCTCTGCTTTATGGTCAATGCTAAATATAGCAGCAACAGCATGGAAGCAAGGGATACCTATTAACGAAAACATATACCAGCAACAGCATTAAAGCTACTCTTAAGTCCCATTTCAACTTCAACATTTACAAAGAATAAGATACAAAGATACAAAGATACAACAAAGACATAAAGATACAAAGAAGAATAAAGATACAACGGAATAAAGATACAAAGAAGAACGACATACAAAGAAGAACAACATACTGGCGAAACAAGCCAAAAACAATAAAGCGACAACAAAATGAAAGCAGCAAAGAACCAAAAAATATAAGCAACACCAACAAAAAAACGTAGCAGCAACAGCTACAAAAAAAATGTAGCAACATTTACCTGTTAAGTCCCATTTCCTGCATGTACAAGATCTTCCTTCCAAGTCCACAACAAAGGGGCCTTGAGTGCCATATTCAACTTGAAAGACAGTAAGAGTAAACCAGCAAAACTCATCCTTATCCACCGAAGTAGTCCTAAAACTTCTACCAACATACTTCAATTCAGTATCAACTCTCTTGAATGATCCACCAAACCACAATTTCAAGGTGACAGTTCCACATACGTAACCCTAAACCATTAAAAAATATACAACTTTAACCAGTAAAATCAACACAAAAAACTCAATTCAATAAACCCATCAAAACAAAATTTGAATGTTCAATTACAAAACTAAGAAATTAAATAATTAAAATTAAATGAATACAATACCAAAAACTAGGTCAAATTAAATTTAGCTCATGAAAAAAAAAAAAAAAAAAACTCAAACACAATTAGGACTTCAAAATTACCTGAGACATGATGAATTAGCGAAATGTTGAAGAAAAAATTAAAACTTTCTGAAAGGAGCCATGGAAGTGTGGGTTTAAAATAGGGAAAAGGTCAATTTCGTCAATTTCAGAAATGTTGAAGGGTCAAATTGAGTTTAAAATAGGGAAAGGAGCCATGGAAGTGTGGGTTTAAACTTTCTGAACAATGTTGCAGATGTGTCGAGCACAATGATGAACGAAAATGACGAAGCAATTTGAGAAATGTTGAACGAAAGTGACGAAGAAAAGAAGAACAGAAGAAAAGAAGAAAAGAAGTGAAGAAGTGGAGGTGTGGGTTTAAAATAGGGCCCAAAAATTATTTTACCGGCTAAACAATTACTAGGTAAACGAGTTTAGTAATAGAAGAGGGTATGAATAGATAGGTTTATTGTGGGATTATTAATAGGTTGGTTTATTTTTGGAAGACCACCAATAGGTTGGATTATCCCTGGTAAATGTTCCTATTTCTTTTTAAATTAGTGAGTTTGATTTCTATTTTTCTCACAGATGCTCCGCACACGAGTACATAATTATTGTTGATGTAATACTGCGCCAAAACAAACATTAACCATAAGAAAATCTCAATTCAAGTAAAAGAATTTCAATTTTCATTGATGATATATACACTGTTTACATAAATTGTTGACGAAAATCGAACCAAAATCACTAATTAATCATATAAAAACATTACATAATGCAACATAAGATTGACGTCTAAACTAAATACGGAGTACAAAATAAATCCAAAAATTATAAAGTTGTTGATCAACCATAATGAACACCAGTCGATTTGCAGAGAGGGCAAACATTGTTGATCACGAGCCATTTCTTGAGACAACCGCTATGAAACTCGTGACCGCAATCGAGAACACCAATGAAAGAACCGCCCACAAACCCATCCAAGCATATCGAACAAACATTAGATTCTTCACCCTTATTGACGTGGGTCTTAGTCTGCAAGTGTTTTTCAGCCGTCTCCTTCCGCCATTCTTGCGCAGAGTTACGTTGTCGTAATCAGTAATGTTCAGATACTCCTGTGGTTGAACCAAATTCACTGAAATCAGATAGCGCATGTCTTTGTCTATATCTTCGTCGAAACTAGCGCTGTTGTCAAGGTACTCGTCTTGTTGACCAATCAACGCATCCAACAATACCAGCACCGCCTCGCGTCCGCTCACTTCAGTGATGTTCATATTGTAACCCTCCATTCAAATTAATGCAAAAAGTAAAGATTTTCTGTTGCCACAACAAAATCAATTCCAAACTCTTACGATTCAAGAACGAAATATATGCTACTTCTTAAGAGTTTTATTCTTGAAAACTCAATAGTAATTTCGAGGATTTTTTTTTTCAAGATTTAAATTGGAATTGGAATTGGAATTTGGGATGGATGGAAAGAAAAGCGCAGGAAGTTGATGATATAGGAGGAGTTAAATAGTAACGGTAACTTTCCAAATTTTCTGGCGCAAAGAGCTGAAGACCGTTAAACGCTATCGAAATTACGCGGTAACGTAGGGCGCTTGGCGGCGGGTAAATTTTCTGGACATATATTGCCTTATTTTTTTCTGGACAAACCTTCTGTGTTCTGATAACCTTATGCCTTATATAACTCACTACTTGACTTCAAAGTTTAAAGGATGAATTATAAGATTGAATTATGAACCCGTAACGAAGCACGTCCACGAATATCTGTTTTCAGTGCGAGAAAGAGTATCATGTGGCCTGTTTAAAGGAGTACAACGTGGACGACTTACAGGTACATTTATACAACATTCACTAATCATCATTTTCTTCTGATTTCTAACGTTTTTCTCACTGAAATTGTACTCCGTATCATGCTCGTGTTGCAGGCGATACCGAAGGAGGACTGGTTTTGTTCCCATGGCTGAAACTCCGTCAATAACGCTCTCAGTGATTTGGTAAAAAGATGTGACCAAAATCTACCGACTAATCTTGAAGAGGTCACCGGAAACAATCTTGATATCAAATGGCGGGTTTTGAATGCCAACAGAAACAACCTCCCGAGGATGCAAAGTCTCTTTGCGGAGGCTGTTTCCGTCTTCCATGTGAGTTTTCCGTCAACTCATCTCGTCTAAAGATCTAAAGAAAATCTAGAAGGCACAACCATAGGCCATATTTTTTGGTTTTCTACAAAGTTGCGTACTAGTTTCAGAAAAATCAAACTATTCAATTACACGATCGTGTCGTTTGAATCTTACTGTTGATGTTGTAGGAAAATTTTGAATCAATTATGTATGAAGGAGCGAGCAAGACCTCATTCCACTTGGTTTACTCGTAAGTTTAATATTCGCAAATTTTATACAAGATTTTCACTCTCGAGAGAAACCAAAATTGTCGAATTTCAATTCGATTTTTGTATGCTCTAGGAGGAAGTTAAGGAAGACAGAGTTCAAGGGTATGCATTGTCTTGTGCTCAGTCAAGTAAGCATCAACCGTTTTGTTTTTATTCTCTGTAAATTACGGTTTTGTTTCTAGTCCCGTAAAATTTGGGAGCTCTAATACTTTACTCTGCGGCTCGACCATCGTCTACTGCCGTGTTCCGCGGGTTCAGTGAGCAGATTGCAGAAATTCCCTTAGTTTCAACTAAAAAGGACTTTTTAGGGAAGGTAATTAATCATTTAATGATGTACGAGGTATTTCGTATTCGTGTCTAACACTCGACACAAAAACAATGCCATAAACACTAGCTAGGTGATGGGTGGCTGAAATCTGGTAGAATAAGGGAGGAACACAATGCCATAAACAATGCCATAAACACAATGCCATAAACAATCGAGTTGTACACCCGAAAGTATTGTATAGGAACTTAAAGGAGGAAGTTAGGATAAGGGTAAATAGCGTGGCGTCTAATCTCACATTAAACGATCGTACATGGTTTGACAGGATGTATGGTAGAGAATGAATTTTGGCTATTGTACTTAGTTTGTAAAAAGGAATGTTTGATTTCAATGAAATTTACCTTTTACCAAAAAAAAAAAAATATTACGAGACGTGACTCATATTTCACTTGATAATATTCATTTGTTCTAGGGTTATTTCTGATGCATCGAAACATGGCTCAGAAATCACGGCGTACATATCCTTTTTGTGCCTGCTTCTACTTCAACGAGATCGATGCGGGTACATAAATTTGGTTTTGATACTGTGCCAGCAAAGGTGAGTCGATCGCTAGAGCTTTTGTACATGTATATTTTTGTTGATCGTCGACATTGTTATTTACTCACTCGATCGTTTCGATTATTTCTACATTTCGAAAGTGCAGTTTCGTATCCGCTTATGCATTTCGATGAAACTTCGATGGTGCTTAAACTTTTAAGGCAGCCATCGACTTAAGCTTTTGGGTGGCCCGGTCATATATGCATTTATATCGTATGAATACAATCGACTTTGATGACGAAGGAAATAAAATTAAGATCCATTCAGTTCCTCATATCGTCTAATTGTATTTGTAGACTATTAGGACCTATTTTTCTCTTATTTTCAACTCTGTAAGTTCTATTCACTCGATTCAGTTAAGTTCAGTTCAGCTCAGCTCCATTCAGTTACTTATATCGTCTAATTGTGTATTTGTATGGATGTTAGTTTGTTGTGAAAAATATAATATCATCAATAATCGATTGATTTTACTGCGAGACATATATTTGTGTGGGACATGGAGTACGCGTATTGCTTGAATTGAACTTCGTTGACGTGCTCGGAAATAAGATTTTTCTGATTTCAATCAATGCTTACATCCACGAGTATGTCGGCGATCCCTGTCCATTGATGAATTATTACAACATAACGACATACAGAAGAAAATTTAAAGAATACTATAAATGCGAAATGTCCACTCTTTTACGAGTTTGTTCAGAGCGAATTATTATTAATTAAAAGTATCGGTGATAAAGGGGTTTCGGAAAATTGGTGTCTGGGGTTATGATTATGAATCAGAGACGACATTAGACACCATTCGATCCACACATTAGCCTTACTCAGGCAGTGCAGTGGAGACGATGTAATACAAATGCTGTAGTGAACCTGTTTTATATTGGTTGGAAGTTTCAGTAAACATCAACTTATGATCAGGAAACGGAGCAACCTATGTTCACTTGCGACATGTTTTGTAATCCTGCAGGAGTATATTAATTGACTCGATTGTATGTTTTTAGATTGTTTGTTTTCTTTTCAGACCGTTAATACGTCATACGAGTTCTACTTTATTGTACACTAAGATGTTTTCCTGAATTTTGGTACGTCATCTGTGCAAAAGAGTTAAGAGCATTAAACAATAAGAAACTCAGAAATTCGATTACAATGTTGAATTTTCATTACTGATCACTGCACTACTTACATAAAAATCGATTGGTGAAAACGTAAAGAAATCACCCGTTAAATCATATATAAGCATTATATATAGAAACATAAGATTGATTATCAACTAGAAAACAAAATAAATCCTAAAAACAGAAAGGTGTTCGTCAACCATAACAAACCCCAGTCGATTTGCAGAGAGGACAAACGTTGTTGATCGCTAGCCAATTCTTGACACAGCCGCTATGAAACTCGTGACTACAATCGAGAACTGCAATAGTAGAACCCTCCTCAAACCCATCCAAGCATATCGAACAAACATCAGAATCTTCGCCTTTGTCGAGGAGGTGGGTCTTCGTCTGCAAGTGTTTCTCGATCATTTCCATTCGTAGTTCTCGCGTAGCATTGTCATTGTTGCTGATGTTCAGGTACTCTTGTCGAATCGAATGCTCTGAAATCAGGAGTTGCATGTCTCTGTCTAATTCATCAATCAATCTCGCGCTGTTGACGAGATACTCGTCTTGATGCTGAATAAAGACATTCACCGAAATCAGCAATGTCTCGTCTACGAACTCCATTGGAACTACTCAAAAATCAACTCCAAACTCTGACGATTCAAGAACGAAAGACTAACGCTGATGTTGAGATTCTTGAAAGATGGGTTAAAATTTCAAGGGGTTTTTCAGAGATTTGATTTGAAATTGGAGATTTCAGAAGCTTTGTTTAAGATTTGAAATTGGAAATATGGGATGGAGGGAAATAGAGCGCAGGAAGTGTTTATAAAGGAGTAGAAACAAAAGAGCAACGGAAACTTTCCAAAAATTTAAATTTGGTGCGTTTTTTTTAGGCAAGTGAAGGCGCGAGAAGACCGTTACAATGGCGGTGAATAATGTTTTGGACATTTATGCCCTTTTTACCGTTTTACCCGGTAAATTTAATGTTACACCCGGCAAATTGATTTAATTTACTTGGTGAATAACCATTATTATTAGGTTACATATTTTCATATACTCATATTATATTATAATTAACACAATCATAGATTATATGCATTATTTGGTAATTTTAGAAATTAAAACAAAGTGATACTATGTATATCCTTATAACTGAATTAACATATTCATTTATATAAACATTGGTAATATGTTTACAAAATTTAACTAATACATTTAAGATAAATTCTTATTTGAGAAGGTCTCATAATAATATTATTACGGTCTTACACAGGAGACTTACTGATTCACAAATCATAAACTTTATATTCATATATTAGGTTATTTTTAAAATAGGGGTAGCATATTCCAAAGTTTCAATTGACTTATATAAAAAGTTGAATAAACATGTTCACAATTATACCATAATATATACTTATAATAAGCATAAATATTACAAAAATTTAAGTTACCTATGATAACATCGACACATTAATATTGTAAATTCAAAATATTCACTAAATGAATTTTAAAATATACAAATTAATGATATTTATATAATATTAGAATTGCAATAATTTTTAAAATTTAACCGACATATTTGGATATTTAAATTGACTTATGCACAAAATGAAACAAAATAAAATTTTAAAATGAAATTGACATACTACAAAATTAAATTGACATATAAATACTGAAAATAAATTCACATATTCGTTAAAAAGGAGTGAAATGTTCGTAAAATATAACCAAGATACATTTGATAAATATTATTTTATTTATATTTAAATAATGCTATGTTTTTTTATTATACATCAAAAATGGTCTCTATTTACAGATCAAGGTATAAAAAAAATATAAATTATAGTCTAATTACTACTCTAATGTAAAACATTTTTGTTACTAGTTCAAGTGGACATGCGCCCCATGTTGACCTGTCAAACGGGTCGGTCGGGCAGGTTTCGGGTTCGGGTAACTATTATACGGGTAACATACGGATCGGGTGTATTTCGGGTTCGGGTAGTATACAGGTCGGGTGTATACGGGTTCCAGGTCGGGTTTGAGTCAAAATACGGGTTAATCAACGTCTTTTTATCTATATATTTTTTTTCTTTTATTTGGTAAAACAGCGTAATTTTCACTAAAAAAACTAATCTTTTCATTTATAGTCAAACTTTACATGATGTCAAAACACAAATATTAAGTTTAGTGGAAGTTGTCCCTTGTAACTGTACTTCATTAATCATTACTGACAAGAATGTGAATTACTAATGTGAAGACTTTAGGTGGTATTGCTACGTATTTCACTATTTCCCTTCCAAATTTAGAATTTCGAATCGCTTATTTTCTCCCCAAATTTATTCCTCGATTTTACATCCCACCAAATCAAAAAATTTAAACTTTTCAGCTTCCCTCCAAATGTAGTATTTACACTTTTAGGTTGCTTTAACAAAAAAAAAAAAATAAACAATCATTTTTATGGTGCCTCCAAACACCAACTCTAGTTGATATATTATTGAAAAAATAATTTTTTTTTTTTTTTTTAAATTATAAGTTCTAAAATTAAAAATTTTAAAATAAGTTTATAGATGCGTGTGTGTCTATTAAATCAATATTTATAATATTAGATCCATATATATAGTTTACAAATTCTATTTTCAAATTTAAAATGTTATCTCGAACTACCGACTTAAAATTATATCCTATTTTTTTTCTCATTTTTCTCATTTATTCTCCACATATATTTTGTTTCAAAATTTAATAATGATTTCAGATGCATCAAATTTATAATGTCAAATGTAACTAACAAACACTATTAAAATGATTGATTCTATAATGATTGAATAATAAAGATTATAATTTAAGTGAAAATTTTCAATTATGAAAAATTTATTAGGTGTGAAATGTTTAAAATTAATTTGTAGTAGAACTCAACGGGTTAACCCGCTACGGGTCGGGTTTTGACCCATTGTTTTCGGGTCATTTCGGGTTCGGGTAGATTTTGGAATCGGTAGAAAAAGCGAGTTTATTTCTGGTCATTTATGTGTCGGTTTGAGCGATTTATCGGGTGGTCGATTTTTGACTCTAGCCCCATGCCCATAGATGGAGGAAATAAAGTACACTTTATAGGTCGAGAGGGTTCCTTCCTAAAATCAATTAACAATAAGATAAGTAGCCTATAGCCCCTAAGCTTTATAAAATACTCAATTCTTTTTTCCATGATCGATGTGAAATTTACATATGGGTTAATAATAAGGGATTATCCACGATCCTTTTGTAACATTAAATAATAATCGGTGATACCGTTTTATAATTGGTGTTAGTAATTGTTTCACCATATTCCCTCCTTTTTTAGCTATTATACTAAAAATTGATTCATGAAACAATTTACTCCCCCCTAACCATTTTTTTCTTCCCATTTGTTTTTGCACGTGGATTAAGATTTTTTTTTTTAAAATCTAAAAAATAAATGCAAATAGATTATTTGATTAGAATAATATATTTTCACTAAAAACTAAAGTCATAAAAATAATTTAGTTAATAAAAATGATATAAAAATCAAAAACGAAATGTAAGCGAATAATTTTCTTAACAAAAACTTACTAAAAAAGAAAATGGGAATAAATAAGTGGTATTTTACAAAATAGAATATGGAAAGAAAATAGTAGTTAGGAGGGAGTAGCACAGTAAATAAAATGGATAAAAATAAAATGTAATCGAAAAGTTTTCTGAATAAAAGTATGGCAAAAAATAAACCAATTTTTTTTTGGGGGCGCAAATGGAAGAAAATGGTGAGATAAAGAGAGTATGCATAATTATTTACTCCCTTCATTCACATCCATTCACATCTCTTTCCTTTTTGGGCCATTCATATCCATTCACTACATTTCTATTTTGGGCCTATTATTAGTCATTAATTAAAAACAAAACACAACTCAAAACACAATTACCCACTAACCCAAAACACAATTTATCACTAACCCAATTTATTAATGACCCACTCTATAACAGAATTAATCCAACAAGTACTCCGTAACAGACTTTTCGCGGGTAAATTTTTGGGCCAAATCCAAAGCTTTCCCAACCCCCAACTGTATCTCATTCATTGAATGAGGTATCTCATTCAATGAATCCCAACCCACTACTCTAGATCCTTCCTCTCTCCCAAACCCTAACTCTCTCTCTCTCTCCTTTCCTTTCCTGCGGCCTCTCACTCTCTCCCTCTCTCCTCTCTCTCTCTCTCTCTCCATTTTTTCGAACAATATCCACTGGATTCAATTTTTTTACAATTAAACTGCCCTTTCTTCTTCATCTCTTCATCAAACTATCAAAAAAATAAAATCATCTTCACCATGAGTATCCCTCCTGATGTTTTCAATGAAGATAGTGAAGGTGAAAAAGATGATTCTGCATATGAAAGGTGTATTTGGGTTCCCGACTTGTTTACTTAATCTCAAAAAAAAAATTGCTGTTGGAGGGAAAAAGATATCTGAAAAAATTGAATTTGGAGGGAGTGGTTATCATCCACTTGTTTACTTAATCTGCCTCACAATTTGCTATTAAAGCCCACCTGTATCCTTAATTGTCATGACCTTATGTTTTCTTAATAATAGTGTAATGACATCATGTTGGGAATGGATGTGAATGGAGGGAGTAATTTTTTACGGGTGTTCAATCCTATGCCTAGTGAGCATAGGATAAGGGAGAAAAATATGAGGGAAAGTGATATGGCGCCACCCGGCAGCATCGATTTCAGTACCACCCTATTTTAAAAATAAAGAAAATAAATATATCAACATATTTGTGTCCTATTTTTGCTGTAGATGTTTGAGGGTGAAAATGTCGTTTTCAAAGATTAAATATTTTGAATCAATCTCCTTTTTTTTTTTTTTTTTTTTTTATTTATTATTTTTTTTTTTTTTATAATGTTTACCACACTAACTCTTGTCAATTACTCAATATTTTTCAAATATTTCAATATATTTTATCATTCTTATACCCTTAGACTCATATTACGAAGTATTTTTTTTTTAATAATATAAACGCACTTATGTTTTATAAAATTATGTACTTTGTACATCTCATAATATTATACATGTTCACAAATATATTTTTAGTAGACAAGACCGTTATGCTATTAAAAAATCAACGTAGTATAATTAAATTAAATTAGAAATTAAAACTCTAATTCCTTGAAATGGCTTTATATAAAGATTGAGTGTGGCGATCTAATATTATTTACTCCTTATATGATTAATTTTATCCATTTAATCGAACTATTTATAAAAAAAATCGTTAAACCTGATATATATATATATAGTACTCCCTATAAAATTAAATTGGTTAATGTAATAAAATCATAATGAATTACGACTATTAATATTAGTTGGTTAAAAGTAGACCTGGCAAAATAGACCCGACCCGATTGACCCGACCCGATAAGGCTGACCCGAGACCCGAAAATGACCTGATAATCATAACCCGAAGTCGACCCGAAACTCGAAATGACCCGACCCTACCTGAACCTGACCCGCAATGCCTTGACCCGAATTTGACCCGAAACCCGAATTAACCAGATACAAAATACTCTTCATGACTTCAATGACTCAAAAAGAGTTTATTTGATATCGTGAAATCAATTAATTAACGCCAATTATATACATAGAAAACTTTAGAAAGTAACCATTAGACAAAAAAATCGTCTTTTCTTACTAAAAATTTGCATTTTGCCCCAAATGAGAGCCCGCCCGACCCGACCCAAATTGACCCGAACCCGAAACGACCTGACAAAAGGCGACTCGAAATAGACCCGCAACCCGAAATGACCCGACCCAATCCGACCCGAATCAATACACCAATCAAACCCGAAATGACCCAACCCGAAGTGACCCGACTCAGACCCGACCCGATTGACCCGTTTGCTAGGTCTAGTTAAAAGTGATAGTATTATTAATATGAGAGTCAAATTGATAATTTTGATGTATATATTATTAGTAGAAAATATGTAAATATTTTATACGGTATATTTTGGTAATTATTGTGTAGTCCAAGCCCATACTTTGTAAACTCCGTATATATATTGAATGAAGTAATGAAACCCGACTCAGGGGATTATTGAATTTACATGGTATCGATCTAGGTTCTCTAGCCCTAATTTTCGTTTCTCCCTTACACTGCCCCCTGCGTCTTCTTCTCTCTGCTCTGTTTTACCCTATTTTTCGGCTCTCACCTCTGCCCTTCCATGGCTGCCGAAACAGAGCCCAAGTCGCAGTCCAATTCACTCCTGCACCCGGTGTACACCGTCTCCAACATCCTTCACAAGGTACGTCCTCTCGATGGCACAAAAGTCACATACGCTTGTTGGGTCGATCTTTTTATGTAGGTTTATATCGGTATATAGACCTTTAAAATCACAGGATTATAATGAAAAACTTTATAAGATTTAAAGTCATAAATTGAAATTGCATAAATAAACAAAAGATTAAGAAAAACAACCTTTAGTCCTTGCTTAATGGCCTAAGATTGAATATCAAGAAGCTTGATATCTCCTAATAGTTGCACCCAAGATTGCTTAAGATATGCCCTTAGTTCTTGCTAGAAAACTTTAGAGAGAAGAAAACTGATTTTCTAATTTGTGTGTGTGAATTATAATGAATGAATTAGTCCATTAGGTTGAGCCAAAAACTCTCCTAATATACACAAAATTTCGGCCCTTACCTCTATTATGGGGAGTAATTTTTCTTTCCAAAAACCAATTCCTTGTTGACCAAGGAGTCAAAGAGCAATAAGGCTCTTTACTGGAGGTTTTCTTTAGCTTTATAATATAATATAATATTACTAGTGTCATAAATATGATCCACTATAATATATCATTAAATTATTAATATCCATATATTTATAATTTTCTAATTAATTATAACAGTTTATAACCAATTAGCTTATATTATATTCAATAATTAAATATAACATTTTATATTGAATTTACGAATTACTTTTAATTCGTCTTAGCTAATATCATTTATTCCTTATTAAACGGCCGTATCATTATCACACTTGACTAACATTTTAGTCAAAAACACCGACTAACCTTTTAGTCTTTTAGTAAGGCATCAATATGATTATTTTCTCAAATAATCACATTTCTTAAACACATCTTTAAGTGTGACTTTTTAGGGACCAGTTGATCACCGCCATCTGTATGACAATAACGTCAAACTTATCTAGCAAGCCAACCGTTATCGATAAACGTTAATCAACTGATTGCAATACAAAATGTACCTTGTGAACCTGTAGAGGTTTACTTATGTTATTGCACTAACTGTGGAGGACACTAGCTCCAACATTTTACTCTTCACGTGAGTGGGTATCGTGTGTACAATGAATTGAACAAAAAGGCTATACCAAACCCTTTGGTACACGACTAATGAGAAGCCTCCACGTGGATTATAAATAAATAAAATTAAATTAAAATAATTATAGGTGATTAAGTTACCTCCATCATAATTAGATTTAAGTTCAAATTTTAAAAAAATTCAAACTTCTCGCAAGACCATCCATATTCTATTTTTATTTCATAAATATTTGTAATCACAGAAGAAAAAATAAAAATATCTTAAAAGGTTTTGATTTTATTTTAATTCGATGAGTTCTATTAAAAAACAATTGAAATAAAAATTTCATATATTTATATGCGAATATTCTTTTCAATAATATAAATAAACTGTTGTGTGCTGTAAAAAATTAATAATTTCTTCGTTAAATGAAATTAAAATCGATTAAAAAAAAGTTAATGTAAAATTCGACTATAATTTGTAGTCTTTTGATTATAATTTTTATTTTTTTTATGAGAAATATTAAGTTAAAATAAATTATGTTCATCTTCAATAAATAAAATTAATCTTGGCGCAAATCCTTAAATTAATTTGGTGCAATTAGTAAATAATTTGGGCGTTATTATAATTTGCTAATCTCTCTTAAAATTTTCATTTCCAACATTTATTTTTATAAGTCCCACAAGTCCACATGGCATGAATTGGGTGGATATGTACCAAAGCCTTTGGTACACTAGGTGTACCAAACGCTTTGGTACACGACTAATGAGAAGCCTCCACGTGGATTACAAATAAATTAAAAAAATTAAAATAATTATAGGTGATTAAGTTACCTCCATCATAATTAGGTTTAAGTTCAAATTTTAAAAAAATTCAAACTTCTCGCAAGACCATCCATATTCTATTTTTACTTCATAAATATTTGTAATCACAGAAGAAAAAAATAAAAATATCTTTAAAGGTTTTGATTTTATTTTAATTCGATTCGATGAGTTCTATTAAAAACAATTGAAATAAAAATTTCATATATTTATATGCAAATATTCTTTTCAATAATATAAATAAATTGTTGTATGTTGTAAATATTTAATAATTTCTTCATTAAATGAAATTAAAATCGATTAAAAAAAAAGTTAATGTAAAATTCGACTATAATTTGTAGTCTTTTGATTATAATTTTTATTATTTTTATGAGAAATATTAAGTTAAAATAAATTATGTTCATCTTCAATAAATAAAATTAATCTTGGCGCAAATCCTTAAATTAATTTGGTGCAATTAGTAAATAATTTGGGCGTTATTATAATTTGCTATTCTCTCTTAAAATTTTCATTTCCAACATTTATTTTTATAGGTCCCACAAGTTCACATGGCATGAATTGAGTGAATATGTACGAAAGCCTTTGGTACACTAGGTGTAACTGTAGCATCTGAATAGTGACTTTAAATGTTAAATAGTGACTTTAAATGTTTAATAGTCACATTTAATCACTAACTAGCGTAACACCCGTGAAAAAATCACGGGGTTGTTTATAAAAATATGTTTACAAATTTATAATATTAACAGAAATAAATATTACTCGTACATAGAATGTAATCGGTATATAGATATACATAATTTATTATAAACACTTAGTTTTAGTAAGTAAAAAGATAAAAATAATTAAGTCCTGTGGATACCCATATCCGTACCCTCCCAACAAAAACCCTGTGATGTAACACGGACTTTTATTACGCATGTTTAACGCTGACTTAAACGGTTCTAACTAATGTCGAATTCATTTTGAGTCGTTTTGAAATGTTAAAATGTTTTAGGTCGCATCACATCGCATTTAAATAACGTTCATTTTGTCCATTTGGAGTCTAGCTTGGTCCTCGTCCTGCTTCATTTGGTGAAGCTTCAGATTTGCACTACAATTGGCCCCTTACATTAACAAGGTCTGATTCAGCATTCCTAAATTCCTAAATTTAGGCCCGGTAGCTAAAACCGCTATTTAGCATCCTCTTACACAAAATACAACCTCACGTCTTAGCTTATTTCACAAATCTATGCAAATACACCCCTTTTCATTTTTCCGGTCTCAGCCCAAAACCGAGCCCAAACCAAGCCTTTGGCCCGCACTCCAAGGCCCACGCACATCATAAAATATCTCGTAAATATCTCAGCTCTTTTCTTGGCCCACACGCACGAAATTATTCTGTATCTTTCAAAGATTTTATGCAATCAAACTGAAAGTTGACCTTAAAACCACACTCCACAAACCGCATGACCTCATGCGGTTTGGGTGGCAACCGGCATAGGCCTATCACGGTTTGCCTGTCACAACCGCATAAGGCTATGCGGTTTCCTACTGTTTTTATCCCCGATTTCCTAATTTCTCCGAGGTTTTTAGTATATATACAGCCCTATACCTCGACCTCAAATCATACTTTCAGATCACATTTTCACACACAATTCACACACCACAAATCCTCTCTCACAAAAGCCTCAAGCACTCAAATCTTTGAGTTCAACACACCATCCCGTGTTGAATTCATCCTCCTTTTAAGTTCAAGAAGCGGCTCGCCCAGATCTGGCATCGAGGACAAGGTAGGTGCGGATCCACTTGGACCAAAGCTTTTTCTTATTTTCTATGGACAAACAAAGGGGACTACACTCTGGCGCCCCCCCCCCCCCCCGGCTTTGGCACCCGAGCGCGCTTGCCTTCCAAGTGTTCTTATTACTTCGGGTACACTCCATATCCGATGACACGCCAAAGTCGCATAAGCAACCGACCTTTTAAAATAAACCAATGGACAATTGAACTTTATTTTATTTGTATGCATCTTGCACCCTTTCTGTCTTGCATTAAAATCAACTTAAACAATGAATTCGACCTTTAACTGAACCGTATTCGTTAACAAGTTAAACATGCTAAAGCGAGGGTTTTAATCAATCTTTTGCATCTGCATCTGCATTCTTTACAAACTTATCGCACTTGTACGTAGCGATAACATTAGCTCAAATATCATCTTACAAGGATTGTTCTAGGTCAGTAGAGGCTATTTTTACATAGGCTTTTCTAAAAGGTTTTCATAAATCATTATTTGATTAACTCTTTTTCTAAAGTACCCTCACCCCGAATCCAATCTGGTTTCACAAGCCTTAGATCTAGGGGTGTCGGCGTGCTCCAAAATCTAGGACATGTTTTTAGCTTAGAACATGGTAGCAGGTTCCTATTTTCCGCGATAAATAGGTGGCGACTCCATAACAGTTCTTAAAGGTTTTTCCAACTTAATCTTTTTTAACTTTAAAATCCGCCCTTAAGCAAGACGCCGAGTTGGGTCCGATCCCGGGTTCCACAGTTTGGCGACTCCGCTGGGGAGATCTTATTTTTAAAACTTAAAACTAGCTTTTTCTTTTTAAAAATAAAGAGGTGAAACTTGAAAGCCTTGAACAATCCTTGTATACATATTTGAGCTATGCACATTCGTTTAGAGTCCATTCCTTTTGGAATCTAGGCACCCTTTACACCCTTGAGAGGTGGTTCCAACACGCAGGCTTGTCCACTCGATAAAGCACGTGCAGGACTAACTTTCCTCTCTCCCCTCCGGCTTGCAGAACGATTATCTCGACCGCCCAAAGGTTCCTCTAGAAAACCTATCGCTCGTAAGGAAATAGAGGGTTAAGTATCTGCCAAAGCGTGCTCGAGGTAGTTGGAGGTGTACCGTGACTCATTTTTCACCCTTTTTGAGTCATACGTACAAGTTCGAGGCCATGCACTCCATGGTCCCTTTTCAAAACAAGCATATGCATTCATATCTTCGAAAACTCGCCTAAACGTTTCAAAGATAAATGAACCTAACATCTAACACCTTTTCAAACAAAACTATCACGATTTTTTGAAACAAGCTTTTTCAAAACTTCATTTTCACTAACAAGCAAAAACCGAGAAAGGATTAAAACCCAAGCTCGAGGATTTGATCCCCCTAGGTCATACGGCCTAGGTTCTACATTTAACATCCTCGGTTCGACTTGCTAATCACTCTCGAGCGAATCCTTTCTCTTTTACACATCCGACTCGAGCTCACCTCGGTAAATCACCGACATCGACCGACGGGTGCAAAGCGAACGTTTAACATCGAGGCGAGGCCAGCGCGACGCATCCTCGCCTCAAAGCTTCCTCTAGCAAAACCTTTTTGAAAATCTCCTCTTTTCAAACATAAAAGGTCTTTCTAAACAAAGAAATGAGCTAAAGTGAATGCTAAAAATGAATGTGAGTCTAGTGGGTCAGTCGTGTCACTAATGCAAAGTGAACTGCAGGCCT
Organism: Dianthus caryophyllus; assembly: GCA_023091065.1. Taxonomy (NCBI): domain Eukaryota; kingdom Viridiplantae; phylum Streptophyta; class Magnoliopsida; order Caryophyllales; family Caryophyllaceae; genus Dianthus; species Dianthus caryophyllus. The sequence goes on from CM041520.1 coordinate 9,046,286, forward strand.
CACCTGACTACTCACCATGAATCGCATCATCACCCCTTCCTTCAAACGCTCCTCAAAGATAGCTAACCTCAACAAACTGGAAACCCTCCTCACCGCATTGATCACCACCAAAAACATTGACAACTTGAAGGCCTTGCATCAATTCGAAGTTGCACGTTTGGAACAACGCTCCAAGGCCGACAAGCATGTCTCCCTCCACACTCGTCACCCAACTCCAAAAGGACGAAGAAGATTTTACCCAATATCTCGTCAGTTGGAGAGGATTACTTGCTCGGGTTCAACCCTCCGCACGAAGACGAACTCATGTACACATTTCTCGGTAGCCTACGACCCGAGTGGCTAAACATTTTGATTACTACGACGCGAAAATTTGAAGAACTCATTGAAATTGCCCTCGAGCCCAAAGCAACCCCACAATCTATGACAATCCGGCATCTTCCTCGGATCGGCCAGTCATGGATTGCTCCTACTTGGTCACACCCACCAACAACCAAATCAATGGGGTGCAGTTCGGTGATGACGAAGACGAAGAGTGGCCACCCACTAACAAAAGCGGTAGCTCAACTCTCGACTACTCCTTCCTCGAATAAAAACAAAAGCAACAAGAAGGGAAAGAAAAAGAAGGGCAAGCGGTCAAAGCAAAGATCAAAAAGAAAGAGCGAAGCGGTCAAAGTAAAGATCAAGAAGAAAGGGCAAGCGGCTGAGAAGGAAAACCAAGACGAGGTTTCACACCTCACACGCTCTGGTCGTCCTTATCAAAATATTTTCGCTGCATTTGAACATGCCGTAAAAGCAATCGCGGTAGAAAGGCAAGGTCGTAGCCGAAAGAGAATACCTCTACAAGTACGCCTCCACGTTGATCCCACCACCTAACACGAATGAGGTGCTTGAAGCGACTCGCTCGCACAAAGCCGATGTTTCCGTCTGGGCCCTTTACGAGACTCGGTGAACATAGGAATGCATTCATCCGCTCTACAAATAGCATGTGCAGACGCCGAGATCTCCCCGATCAAATGGTCACCATGTCACTAGGGATTGGTTCTGGGGCTATCACCTTCTCAAACGATGATCTCCCGCATTTGGATCAAACCACAACCTCGCCCTATACATCAAGTTGAATGTATGAAGAAAACTTTGCCGTGTCCCTTATTGACAACGGCTCTGCGATCAATGTTCTACCATTGGCCACCGCACATCGCCTCGGCCTATCCGATAAAGACTTCACCCCAAGCATGGGCGGAGTCAAGGCTTTGACGAACCCGACGTCACGTGAAAGGAACCATTTCTCTTCACATACGCAGTGGTCCCATAGAAAGAAAAGTCGAGTTTCAAGTCATCGACATGACCCCTTCCTATAACATACTCCTGGGACGACCATGGATTCACTCCACCAAGGCCGTAACTTCTACTCTACATCAAAAGGTTAAGATCCCTCTCAACGAGGAAATCATAACCTTGAATGCCTCAAACTTCCGAGCCCTTTCGATGCACCAAAAGAGCCCGGTCTGCCGAAATTGTGGCTGAACCCGCAGAAGACTTATGTGGTTTCGACTTCGAAGTTGGCGCCATCACACGTACACCAATCAAAACCTACAAACCTTTCAGAACAAAGAACAATAATAGCCTTTGGCTCACCATGGGCCTAGGCTACAAACCCAAGGACGGTGACCAAGAGCGAATGGTCAAAGAAGTCCAAAAACGAAAGTCAACACACAAGGTTACCCTACGACCTTACATCCTTGACTTAGACGCATATTTCACCCCAGGAGGAAAAGTCGACGGAAATACCTCCCTTCGAGACCTCATCCACACATCCGAAGCCTGCTACTCTAGTGAGGTCGAGCATAATGCACCTCGGACCTCACCGGGCATCAAAAATGAAGAGATCGTCGCCACTATCATGCGTGATCGACGTTTCGACCCTAACCAACCGGTGATAGCGCCATCGATAAAACCCTTAATGGATGGTATAAAACGCTGAAATGGACTGACGCACAAGGTCATCACTTCCAGCTTATCACCGGTGAAGGACCACTTTTCGACCATGTCACTAACCTCAAAAACAAAGAGGCAAGCACCCCAAGCAACTCAAGCACCTCAAGCAACTCAAGCAGCTCAAGCAGCTCCTCAAACAGCGAAGACGATGAAGAAGAAGAAGAAATTCTCTTAACTTCTAATGCTCTAAGTGTCGGGTCATCTGTCGACCCATCTATCCTAGACTCTAGCTTTAGTTTAGACTTTCTTTTTACGGAGGCTAGCTCCAAGCAATTTTCTGAATTGTCGAATAATTCTTCTCAAAATAATAAAATGAATAAATTTGCTTACGCCTTGTCTCAAGCTAAAACAAACAACAAAGCACAAACATCTAACAATCAACAAACAACAAACAAATCAAAAGGCACTAACTCATGCGATAAAAATGAACAATCTCTAAACAAATACATTGCAAACATTGTCTCTCCCAAAACACAGGACCCTATCATCGAGGAAACCATAACCATAAACGTGGGAACCCCCGAAGAACCAAGGGAACTACAACTAGGAGCCTCACTAGACGAACACGAGCGCACCCAATTTACACAACTCCTAAGCGAATTCAAGGACGTATTCGCTTGGTCATACAAAGACATGCCCGGCATCGAACGAAGCATCGCCGAGCACCGCATCCCCATCAAACCCGGTTACAAACCCATCAAGCAAAAGCTAAGAAGACTACGTCCCGAATGGTCCCTTATGGTCAAGGAAGAAATCGAAAAACAACTACAAGCCGGTTTCATCCAAGTCATCGAGTATCCTGAATGGGTCTCAAACATGGTCCCAGTCTTGAAAAAGAATGGCAAAATTCGAGGATGCGTTGGCTTTCGCGACTTGAACAAAGCCGATCCCAAAGATGACTTTCCATTACCCCATGTGGGCGTCTGATCGACAACACCGACCACGCCCTCCTATCCTTCATGGACGGCTACGCAGGCTACAATCAAATCAAAATGGCTTGCGAAGACATGGCAAAAACGGCCTTCATTACACCGTGGGGGACATACTGCTACACAGTTATGCCCTTCGGCCTAATCAATGCTGGCGCTACATACCAACGCACCGCTACAACCCTTTTACACGACATGATGCACAAAGAAGTCGAAGTTTACGTCGACGATATGATCGTAAAATCAAAGGAGAGAAGTGGTCACATCACTAACCTCCGCAAGTTCTTCATTCGCCTACGACAATACAAAATGCGCCTCAACCCCCAAAAATGTACTTTTAGAGTTAAATCCGGTAAACTACTAGGACACGTAGTGAGCCAAAGAGGCATCGAGGTCGACCACTCGAAAGTCAAAGCAATCCTCGAAATACAACCCCCGAAGAACCTCGACGAGATTCGAAGTTTCTTAGGCCAAATCCAATACATCTCACGCTTCATCAGCAAACTCACCATGATATGTGAACCAGTTTTCAAGAAGCTCAAGAAAACCGACCACGTTGAATGGGACGAGGAATGTCAAAAAGCATTTGACAAGGTCAAAGAATTAACCCGCCGGTTCTACAACCACCCCAAGAAGGTTTACCCTTATCCTTATACCTTACAACAACACCCACCGCCATGGGCGCCATGCTCGCTCAAGAAGTCAACGGCGAAGAACACGCGATCTACTACATCAGTAAAAAGTTTCTCGACATTCTGAACTTCGATACTCATCCGTCGAGAAGAGTTGCCTAGCCTTAGTATGGTCATCCAAAAAACTCCGTCACTATATGCTAGCACACCAAACAAGGGTATATTCCACAATGGATCCCGTAAAATACCTCTTCGAGAAACCTGTACCTAACGGACGAATGGCCAGATGGACATTGCTCCTAGCCGGTCGACCTCAAGAAATCATTGCCCTCAAAGCAATTAAGGGACGAGCAGTCTCCGATTTTCTAGCCGAAAATGCAATCACCGAGCAACCAATCATAGACACCACATCCCTTCCAGACGACGGGATTTACAACATCGACCACGAACAATGGGAATTATACTTCGATGGTTCATCCAACTATCGAGGTTGCGGAGTAGGAATACTTCTCATATCCCCAAATGGCGAACACACACCCTTATCCATTAAAGCTGGACTTCGACGTAATAAACAATGCAAAGAGAATCACGAAGCATGCTTGCAGACGGTCTCCAAGCGGCGCTTGTACTCAACGCCCGCAACATAAGAGTCTATGGGGACTCCTCCCTCATAATCAACCAAGTGTCCGGAGCATGGAAGATACTTAACGAAAACCTAGCATTATACCAAAACAAAATACAAGAGCTCATAAACGAATTCTACCACGTAGAATTCATACACCTCTCACGCGAAGAAAACCAACCGCCGACGCCAGCTATCCAAACTCGCGTCCCTAATCAACATACCCAGGGATGGAAACTCTACCCATTGTCGTGGAAAGACGAAGCGAACCCGCATACATCGTGACATCGAACCGAGGAAGAACAAACCGACCCTTGGTACCAAGCAATCATCAACTACAAAACAAGCGGCGAATACCCGCCAAACACCGACAAGCGGGCCAGCGAGCCCTACGCCTATTATCATCACAATTCGTCTTTGGAAATGGGGAAATTACTCAAAAGACGCCTCAAGGTACACTCCTCTTGTCGTCGACCACAAAAAAGGACACGAAATCATGTCCCAAGTACACGATGGCGGTCACGGACCACATGAACGCACGAGCCATGTGCAAACAAATCATAAGGCTAGGATGGTATTGGACTACCATGGAAGCTTATCGCGTAAAATATGTCAAACATTGTCATAATTGCCAAATCTTCGCGAACATACAACACATACCACCTTCACCGCTATACGCTTTAACATCACCATGGCCGCTTCTCCACGTGGGGCATCGGCGTCGTTGGCAAAGTACAACCCGTAGGAGCGGAGGACAACGCTTCATCCTCGTGGCCATCGACTATTTCACCAAATGGGTCGGCGCATCGCATCTGCGCAAGCTAGGCACAAAAGAAGTCGCAAAATTCATACAAAACAACATCATTTGTCGCTATGACATACCACACGAGTTCATTAGTGACCAAGGCACGCCTTTCAAAGAGAAGTCGAGCCACTTCTTCTCAAATACAAAATACAACGACACAAGTCATCACCCTATCGATCAGCAAACCAATCCAGCGCGGTTGAGGCAAAGAAACAAAACCGTCGTATCAATCCTTAAAAGATGATCGACACCGCCACGATCGGCCCCACAAAATCCCATTTGCATTATGGGGATATCGCACCACAATCCGCACACCCACGTATGACACCTATTTCCTAACCTACGGAATGGAAGCCGTTCAACCCGTAGAAATCGAAATGCAATCCGCCGGATCCTCATGGAAGACGAGCATTCCTGGCCGAATGGGCACGCGAACGCCATTTAACAACTCATTCTCTTAGACGAAAGGCGACTACATTCTACTAAATGCGGTCAGAATGTATCAATCTCGCCTACAACGCGCCTACAACAAACGGGTCAAACCACGAAACATTAAAGTGGGTGACCTAGTACTCAAATCCGTCCGAGCACCATTACCAGTCGACCCAAGGGGGAAATTCAAACCCAATTGGGCGGGCCGTGCTGGTCAAAGACATCCTTCCCAGGAGCAAGATCGCTTAATCGACCTTGACTGGCCAAGACTTCCGACTACCAACAAATCTTGATCAACTCAAGAAATACTACCCTTAAACAAATTTGCAATGTACTTCACAAAAAGGACAAAACTCGCTCTCGCATGAGTGAACTACGCTCGGTTCGATTCCACGCTTTGTGGATACGTGGCGACTTTGCAAAAGCACAACCGAATCACACTAACTCACGGTTTGATTACGTATTCAAACGCAGATATCGTGGCGACTTATCAAAAGCGCAACCGAACCTTCTTAGCACCCGCACCCGAAGCTTAAAAAGGTCGAGGGTTTTGCACTCACAAAAGACACGCTCAAAACTTAAAAAGGTCAAGAGCACAGTCAACACAAAAACAAAACACAAATCTAAGTCCAAAGCTTAAAAAGGTCAAGGACTTTAAAAACGGAACAAATCAAACAGGCGAATCCAAAGCTTAAAAAGGTCGAGGATTTAAGACAAAACAATTCAAAACGCACAAGTCCAAAGCTTAAAAAGGTAGAGAATTTGAGACAAAATACAAGTGTTCGAAGCTTAAAAAGGTCGAGAACATTTCAAAACAAAACAAAGAAAGCAACGAGACAATGCAAAAGCAAATAAATTCTATTTTATTACTTTATTTAGAATTCTTCAAAGCTCAGAGATGAGTTAGGAACAAGCCTCCTTAACCCTTTATTCGAATTTAAAAACATGCGTTTGAATAAAGAAATTTTCTAAAGCAAAACAAAAACAAACTACTAGGACGTTTTCCGTCGTTTGGGACTAGCCTCTTCATCCTCAAGAGGTCGATCCGCCACAATCTTCGAGCTAAGAATGGGAGTAGACCTCTCAAAACCTGGGGGCTCGATCGGATCCTCATCACCGCTCATTTGGGGCTCCTCGATCCTTGGCCCTAGGCGATCTTTAACAAATCACTTTCGGTCCAAGTCTCTCACTTGCAGGTCTCAAGTAAGCACACTGCATCAACAACACAGATCACCATAATCCCTCGCCACGCACTACTTCATGCAACAAGGAGGCTTTGGCCCATTCTTCTCTCCTCCTCTCGATTCTCCCGCTCACGAGAATCCTTGGAATGACACCAACGCCGTATAGAAATCCGTGACACGAGTAGACTCTATATGCTCTGCAAGACAACCAAGTAACACGATCCGAGCCACCCTCGGATCCAAGCATCAATCATCTGGTTGTTTAGGACAACAACCCTCCAACCTGCGTATCCCGATCCTAATAGTCTCCGCTGTTCCGATTTGCCTCTTCTGCCGAAGAGGATTGAATCCATACACCCGCTCAAACCCGCACAACATCAACCCGCGAGCCGCGTTCGCTGCCAAGCGGTCTTGGTTACCTCGTAATACCCCACCACGAAACATACCAACGAATGCTGCTCTCCCTCACAAACCCCCGGTAGTAGTTGAGTGAACGCTCCCGAGGGTTAGCCCAATCCATCTTCCGAGACGTCGTCCCTGCAGCCTTGAAGGCACCACCAAGGGGAAGAGCCCTATACACGCTCAACCTCTCCTTGAGCCAAACGTTGAGAATCCTAGCGCAACCCCTGTACAAGCTCAGACGATTAGCATAACGGTCGTCTAAGCCCAGTATGGTCTCCGCCAGGATCAACGCAGAAGGATCATGTCCGCTCTCCATCTCTTCGACAACACGAGCATACCTCGCGTTCCCGAACACTCCATCTGGCATGGACCCTGCAAAAGCATAGCGATGAACCAAACAAAAAGCAAGGGCCCTCCGCCTCGAGCGGTCCGAAATACTAGTGTCAGTTCTATTCATATAATGTTGACACAACAGAAGCATATTCACCTTACCTCCCTCGAACAAACCTGCAGCATGAGCATCTGTCATCCCAAGGAAGTTTCGCAACATCCCGTTATAACAAAGCTCGCTCCTCACAACCACAGGAGTCGTCCGTTTCGACCACCCCGCAATGGCCGCAAACTCCTCCATCAAAGGACACACCTCCCCCCCGGGAAACCTAAACACATGCAAATTAGGATCCCAATAATCCAAACACGAGTCAAGGAAGTCTAAATCAACTTTCATTTGACGAAAGCCAATAAAAACACCCGCACCATCATCATACACCGCCTTCTTCATCCCCGGACTTAATGAGGAAGTCCATCTCTTCAAAAGAGCATCAAAATGCTCAACCATTTCTTTAGAACACAAAAACTTTTATAAATATACCTAATATATTTATGAGAGCAAAAACCTAAAGCAAAAGCAAAGAAGAGAAGTGATTGTGAATGAAGATTATGGCACGCACCCCCTCTCCTTATATAGGAAAACAATATCCGAAATATGGAAATACAGCGCTAGCAGCCAGGCCAGCAAACCGCATGGCTCTATGCGGTTTGCACCCCAAACCGCATAAGCCTATGCGGTTTTCCCTTGCAACCGCATAAGCCTATGCGGTTTCAGGGGTTGGTTTTCCTCAAATTTTCCTAATTTCGTCTTTCCTAAAACACTACAACCTACTTTGAGCTACGACACCATCATTACGCTTCACTTTAGCAAATACGATTCATACCACGAGTCAAAACACAAACATTTTCGACATTCATGCAAGCTCATTTCGCATCTAAAATGAACTTTTCACAAGAACGTTTTCACAATCTAAAACAAAACATCAAATGCATCCCACTCCTGAATCATATCATTTTTCAAACAAGACTACCAAAGCGGGTTTATCGATGACAATCAAGTTCAAGCTACCGCAACAAGTCCAAAGTTCAAGCCGCAACGGCATGTACATAAAGGTTCATACAATCTTTATTACACAAAGTCACTTTCGGGATGACGACGACGATACTCGTCAAACTCACGCCGAATGGAGCCGTCTCGGCCAGACACAACGACAATGCTGACTGCTCGTGCCATCCTCCACCGGTTGGCCACCCTCCACAACTTCTTATGCACCCCTTCGCCACCTACAAACACAAAAGCACGTTATAATTTTCTCCATTTTGCCTTAATTTCACACAAATTAAGTCAAACTTAGGGGAAATTCCAAACAAGACCCAAAGATTCTCCATTTTGACTTAATTTCACCCAAATCAAGTCAACCTTAGGGAAATTTCAAATTAACAGCTCATCTTCCATTTTGCCTTAATTTCACTCAAATTAAGCCAAACTCGAGGGTAACACAAAAACACGCATCTCACTAGTTTGATCATCGCTATATTCCATACCTCGATCAAACCGGGGCTCACTCACATACACAACAAACATACGTGCCTTCTTCACCGCTCGTCAGTTGTCCATGCCCGTCGGTGGTCACCGCAATCGTCGGCAAAGTGAAAGTGACGACGCACACCCGACTCGTCGTACTCAGCGGTGGTAGGAAGTCGCCAGGTCGCTCGCCATCTCCTGATCAAATTCCTACAAAACAAGTACAAACGCACACGTCAGTGAAATTTTTCGCAAAATTACCTTACGCGACCCTCAACAAAGATCAAACATACCTCAATCGCCCACAAGCAAGCGAGACTCAGAAAAGTGGCCGTAGTCCTCCCGGAGACAGAAGACTCCACCGACTCTCCTTCCCCGCATTAACGCCATTCGATGCCGAGCGGAAACCCTCGCCGAATAGGACCCTTGGCGGGTCCCTAGGCACCACCGAGTTGGCCACCCCGCCTCAAAGGCCAAGCGCTCTCAAGGTACCAAACCGCCCATACGGCGTCGCCAAGTACAAGCGCCGGTCTCTCGCGATCGCAAACCTAGCTCCAATGCCCTCAGGAATATTCCTGTACTGGCCCCACGGGAACGGCACGAACTACAAACACAAAAACAAAAACAAACACTCATAAATACCAATACAATCACTTTAAGTACATTCTATTTAAAATGGTTCAAGCACAAACCTGATCAAACTGCATCTGGTTCAGAAGCACCCGAACATCGTCATACGACCGCTTAACGCAAAGACGATTACATCGCATTCCCAAGCACGTATCACGGTACTCTCTCACGATCGTCAGAGCGTGCGGGGGCAGCAGAAAAGGAAAATGGCTAAGAATCCATGACTGCACACCCAAGGAACACAAAAAAAAAAAAAACACGTTACAAAGGCAAAGACAACGAAAACAAAACAACAATGCACCCGAAACAAAAATGTAATGTCGTGCCTCCATCAAGAACCCAGCGAGACTAAGGGCGGTCTCGACCCGATCCATGACCAAGCGGTCTCACGGCATCCATGCGTAAACGAATGCACAAACCCAGGGCGGCGTCGCGGTCGAACGTCCCAATTGCATTCCACCCAGAGATGCATAAGGACCGACGTCCGACGCCTCGCCTTTATCGCCAAGTACACTACGACGAACCACCACACCCACATACGAGCATTCGCCGTCACTCCACTCAGGGGCCATACTCGGTCTTCCCCTCAAAATACTCCAAGATATAGCTCGTCTTGAAAGTATAAGGCGCGACCTCAAATCCCCTCCAAACCACCGCCGATCGCATCAGACACAACCTCGACCACAACGGACAGCGCAAACTCAAAGCTCATGTCACGATCTCCGAACGGCAGCCCCGTTATGACCGCATACTCAGACAAGGTAATGCCGGCCTCAAAGCCGGGCATATGGAACGTCGTCGTGGTGTCCCAATACCTGTCTAGGAAGGCCCTGGTCAACATCAGATTCGCCGTCTACTGCTTCCTTGCACTCACCCTCTAATGGCCGACCAACGGGCCAAAAGCACTACGCAGCACCCAAGCCTGCGCTCCCGGCGCAAGCTTCTCCTCAAAAACACACATTACGGACGACACGCCCGAGAAAGTCCTCATCGGACCTTTCTGCCAACCCATCGTCGCTCGATAGGAAACGTGTCTCTCCGGGGCAAGTAAAAGATTATGACCATCCCGACTCTTAGCGACGCCTGCTCGCACGCGTGATTTTCGCGGCCTAGAGCTACTCGCTCTGGCGCAACCTCCTCGGCCTCCCCAAAGAACATCCATCTCGACCTCCACCATCCACAAACTCCTCGAGCAAACGATCCGCCTCCTCCTCCTCAGGATCAGGCACAGGGACATGCCTCCCACGACCCCTACCTCGTGACTGCCCACGTCTCGTGGACAAATCACGAGGGTCGGCTTCCCTCTCACTACGTGTACGCCTCAAACCACTCGAGCTAGAGGCTCCCTCGGTCCTCGAGCTAGCACTCCTACGGGATTTCGACCTCGTAACACGACTAGAACTCTCCCCTGCAACCAAACACAACCAATACATACAGCTATAATACACGCAAGCATACAAACTTGGCATACTTATACACAAATACACACAAATAATACACGCATAATACATATACATCCTTTGACACATTACACTATACGCCTCACAGAGCATTTTAGGCCTAATTCACAATTAAGCCGAAAACCGTTCTCTACACTTCAAAATCACAACTTTATGGTTTCTACGCGCCATAATAGTCCCCAACAACAACCCATTACAAGCAATTGCGTTTTGGTCATTCCGATCAAAAACCCCCAATTCGCCTTAATTACTCCGTATAATTACGACTTAAGACGGCGATTTGAAGGCCCTAACTCGAATTTTTCGCAAAACTAACGCTATAGGCATGCTATACACGCTATGGGCATCCTACACCGAAGTTTAATTGAAATTCCGGGTCGGAAAATCCGGGTTCGTTTTCGGGCCCGAAACCTAATTTGGACGTTTTACACACAAAGACGGTCTAAATCACAATCAATTCACACATACACGTTCGCATGGCATAATGCAACACAATGACGTCAATTTCAAGCATTCAAACGGCAAATTTCAAGCAAAACTCGGGTTTTCATTCAAAACCCGTCTTTTCAACATTTCAAGGCAAAACTAGCTAATTGCAACAACGAATAACGTAAAAGCAAGTTAAAATGGAGCAATACCTCGTTCCATAGCAAAGCAACGCAAGAAAAACAAGCAAGTTTGGTTGAGAAATCGGAAAATGACGTTTTTATGAGTTAGAAACCGAAAGTGAGTGAATAAGCATGCTCACGGCTCAACTCGAGCCTTATATAGCCTCTACTGACCAGCAGGGTAACCGTAAGCTTATGCCGTTTGTCCCCTGAACCGCATAAGCTTGTGCGGTTTGGTCCCTTGGTTTTTCTCGGGTTTTTCTCGTTTTACGCCTACTTTTCGATTCCTAATTCATCTTAGCTCAAATGCAACTTCAAGTACAATCCATGCTTAGGTCAAGGCATCACTTACAACCCGCCATACGCGTATATTAAGCATTTAATGTACGGTACAGAAGCAGAAGCACGAACGCTCTTCACGAGCAAACACGTCATCTTTCTTCCTCAACGGAAGATAATCATATGCAATAACAACTACAATTACACCCACGCTCCTCGGCGAGCCCAAGCATAAGTACTCTACAACAAGCACTCTACAACAAGCATTCAACTACAAGCATAAAACGCTCCTCGGCGAGTTTAAGCACAAGCGTCCTACAAAGCACATCCAAGCATGAACCCATGGCACAAGAACACCCCTGTACAAGCATTACAACCTTTACAAATGCACTCCTACAAGACCATACATCCTACGAATGCACTCTTCACGAGGTCATACATCCAAATTTCCAGATACACTCACACCTTGCACTTTAGCCCCCACGCATTTGCAAAGACATGCGCTCTTTCACGAGACCATACGAAGACGCTACAAGCAAAGAAGACTATACGATACCCAACATATACAAGACGCAGCGACATCAACATCAAAGAAAGGCATTAGCAACAAGCACGACGAAGGCACTCTCGCAGGCGGCGAAGAGTTCTTATAATATGCACGACCGCCAAGTCCTTAAAATGCGCACGTCCTCCCGCTTAGCCCGGTTCAAGTCCTTGTCTTACCCATGGACGCATGCTTCGTTCACGATCATATCGAGGCGTAATGGTCCTGGATATGGTCGTGGAGTTTGACTAAGCGCTCTAGTCCGAGCTCGATCAAGCGGGGGCTCTGTGGATACCCATATCCGCATTCCTCCCAACAAAAACCCCTGTGATGTAACACGGACTTTTATTACGCATGTTTAACGCTGACTTAAACGGTTCTAACTAATGTCGAATTCATTTTGAGTCGTTTTGAAATGTTAAAATGATTTAGGTCACATCACATCGCATTTAAATAACGTTCATTTTGTCCATTTCGAGTCTAGCTTGGTCCTCGTCCCGCTTCATTTGGCATGAGCCAGATTTGCACTACAATTGGCCCTTTTACATTAACAAGGTGCGATTCAAGATTCCTAAATTCCTAAATTTAGGCCTGTAGCTAAACCGCTATTTAGCATCCTCTTACACAAAATACAACCTCACGCCTTAGCTTATTTCACAAATCTATGCAAATACACCCCTTTTCATTTTTCCTCGGTCTCGGGCCCAAAACCGAGCCCAAACCCAAGCCTTTGGCCCGCACTCCAAGGCCCTGCACATCATAAAATATCTCAGAAATATCTCAGCTCATTTCTTGTCACACACGCACGAAATTATACAGTATCTTTCAAAGATTTTATGCAATCAAACTGAAAGCGACCTTAAAACCACACTCCACAAACCGCATGACCTCATGCGGTTTGAATGGCAACCGCATAGGCCTATGCGGTTTGCCTCTCAACCGCATAAGGCTATGCGGTTTCCTACTGCTTTTATCCCCGATTTCCTAATTTCTCCGAGGTTTTTAGTATATATACAAATTTCTATACCTCGACCACAAATCATACTTTCAGATCACAATTTCACACACAATTCACACACCACAAATCCTCTCTCACAAAAGCCTCAAGCACTCAAATCTTTGAGTTCAACACACCGTCCCGTGTTGAATTCATCCTCCTTTTAAGTTCAAGAAGCGAAGCTCTGCCCAGATCTGGCATCGTGACAAGGTAGTGCTGATCCACTTGGATCAAAGCTTTTCTTATTTTCTATGGACTAACAAAGGGACTACACTCTAGCGCCGGCTTTGGTCAGAATAATTCGTGTTTTTGAAACACAATATTATAAAAGAATTTAATTCCTTAGATTAAATTCATCCTTTTTACTTATAATAAAAATGCGACTGAATTTTTTTCGCTAAACATGTAACACTCCATGTTAAGTTAAGCCTTTATAATTGCGCAAATCATTAATTAAACATCCTCGCTCACTTATTTCCCTAACACATTATACTACAAGTTATTTTGCACCTAAATTAAAACCGTTTTGAATTACTTTGAATTTGAACTTTATTTTTGCATTTTCAAACTCGATAAATCAAACAAAGAATCTACGACAATTTTCAAAACGACAAATTTTGGCACGCAAATCGAGGTCAAACATTGACTAAAAGACCAAGCCACCTAATTGTGATTAAGTCACCTAATCTTTTCTTAAATATACTTAGTCATAATCCTAATCTAATTAAAAACTAGTTAAGCCTAATCATTTTGATTATTACTAACAAAACATATAATAATAATATCAAATTACTATTCCACCTTGATTTAACTAACACATTCACTAAAACTCGATATATTGAGTTACAATAAGCCTAAACTGATAAACTTTTTGACGTTTAGGTATAATGATTTAATTCGATAACATTCAACGAAAAAAATATATATTTCAACCAAACGAGATTTTTATTAAAAGTTTCGAGGATCCTAGACCCAATTTTTGTTTTGATCACCCTTCAACGTTTTTCTTCATTTTTATTTTCGATCTTACTTCAAAACATTATTTTAAGACTATATATTTCATTTCGAGACTTTTCGCGTGCGCGCAAATCAAAAATTTCAAAAACGAAAATCGGGACTTGTATGCATGCATGTTGGCCGAAATTCTTGGCCCTTGGTCAAGGTTATCTCCTTCCATTTCTTCCTTGCTTTAGCACCATGTCTAATCCATTCTTACACCCTATATTATTCATCATCACATAATAGCTTCTTCTAGTTTTAATGTGAATGCAAATTGAATCTTTAATGCTTACAAAAATAAAACACAAACTACTACTACATACATACACTCACACGCACAAAACAAACAAACACAACAAACACTTAGCTTATTTTTCTCTCTAAATAAAACCATACTCAAGAACACAAGTAAGAAACAAACTCATGTTCAACCTTGAAGCTCATATGAACTTCATCTTCTTCCTCTTTATTTTCTTCTTTAATCAATTATTTTCTTACTTTAAATTCTTAGAACACCTAAATTAATTCCTCACCATTTATAACTTGTCATCACTTCCTCTTTTAGCTCATAAATAACTATGAACATAAATCAAAACACTTAAAATATAAACATCACCTAAAACATAAAATGATACTACAATTTAAATTTTTAGTTTAGTTAGTTTAGTTTAAAATAAATTACTAACTTATTTATTTTCATTTTTATGTACTACTCCTAACCAAAGACGAGGAGCAAGGTGAAGCCATCGACTTGAGCATCTTTGACCATATAGTGGATCCGGATAATTGCTAGAAAAATCATACCGAGTAATTAAGGTGCTTCCCGCACACTTATGTGATAAGCGCCTCGTACTTGATTTTATTGTTTTTGATTTGTATGTATGATGTTTTATATCACCTAGTGTTCACATGTTAAATTAGGAGACAAAAATCGAAAAATAACATTTGAGCAACACATACATATCACACGGCCTACCCTCCATTTTTAGTTTAATTTTTCGTTTTAATTTTTGTAAATTGCATGCTTAAAATACTCGTAACAAGGTGAACATGAAAATATAATTAGTTTATGTTTAGGACTTAAAATGAATTTGTTATGAATTTTTAAGTGTTTTAAGGTGTTATGTGTGTTCTTGAAATTTTTGTGTATTTCTTATGTTTGAATGATTTTTATTTATGTGTGTTAATGTTTGTATATGATTTTTACATATGTTAAATACATAAGTAATATTAAGTAAATTAGTTGTTGAATTAGAAGTATAAAAATCAAAAAAATAAAACTTTGAACAATATATATATATACACGGTTTTGTTAAATAATTTGGGCCAATTTTTAGTTTTAATTTTTCTAAATAACATATTATGATTAGTGTAGTTAAATTAGACTTGTATGAAAAATTTGAGAAGATTATATAAACATATGAAAATTTGACTAAATTAAGTCCTTATGAAAAATATTAGGAACTCATCACATATTCATATGTTCTTCATATAAATGACTAGTTTTGATTCATAATTTTTTTATAAAGTTAAAGTTAAGAGTTGTTTTAATCCATTAGTGAATAAACACCTAACTAAATATATAAGTTTAGTAAGCTAAATCTTTAAAATACAAAAGTTAGAAATCTAAAGTAAGTAAAAACACTATTCATAGTCATAATAAAATATTTAGTGAAATTTTAACTTAGTTTAAATCACTTTAGTATAAACTAAATAAATAGATTATAAAAACTTTAAGTCGAAAACCGATAAAATTAGAAAACTAAAATAAATTGCTAAGTATATAATAGGCCACGGCCTTGGTGATATTTTTGGACCAAAAAAATGCTTTTGTCACTTTTTTATTTTTATCACTTAAGTAATTTAAATTAATTAAAGTAATGAATTATTAATAAGAATACAAAAAGAAATAGATAACTAAAATTAAATAGGGGCTACGGCATTTCTAGTATTTTTGGGTCAATTTTGGTCAAAATGAATTTATCACTTAGTCACTAAAATTGAATAGTAATTAGTTTTATATTTTATTATAAAATGAATCGTTAATAAAAAGAATCGACGAAACCGATTAAAATAAACGTTACACGTATTAAAATGAACAATGTCGAGTGTTACTACCTATGCTTAAATGTGGATGTGGATATACGGACTATTTAAAATGAACTACGACAACCTCACTAAAAATGGAAACCGCTTAAATTTTAGCTAAGTATACGACTAAATCTAAACCGAGTTTCACTTTTGAAATATCATTTAAATCACCAAGTATAAAATAAACTTAACCACTTTGATTTAAATATGTTTCAAAATCACTAAATACAAAATGAACTTAACGAGTTCGATTAAAATATATTTCAAAACCGCTAAATGCAAAATGAACTTAACGACTTTAAACCTAGAATTCTATACTTAGTAAATAAAAGGGTTAGTTTTATATTTAGAAATATCTTAAGTATAAAAATACGAATAAAATACAAAGTATAAGAATACGAATAAAATACAAAGTATAAAAATACGAATAAAATACAAAGTATAAAAATACGAATAAAATACGAAGTATAAAAATACGCATACGTATAAAAATACGTCATTTAATACGAAATACTTAAAATACGAATACGTATAAAAATACGATGAATAGTAAATACGATGAATAGTAAATACGATGAATAGTAAAATACTATGAATAAGTAAAATAATGAATAGTGAAAATATTTAAAATTTATGAACGGACTCAAAATAAATATTTAAGTTTTCTATGTGCTTCCGCTACTCAAGAACTCGCTAGAACTAAATTTTCAAGTATACAAGTTCGACGTTATTAATTATTATGAACTGTCACCGTGAAATAAAGAAAGCGAAAATGATAAAGAAGGTAAGTGTGAATACTCGGGTTAATGTCGTATTTGCGAATCTATTGTGCCATCGTTAGAAAGGTAGCGCATATGGGGACACTTGGCACCCTATGAATTGTCGTGGTAATCTAATGACTCTCTCAACGTTATTTAACGTGACTTTCGCCTCTATGAATCGAATTCGCTCACGGGCCCATATGAGGTAATTGGAAAATGACCATTCCCACCCGGAATCTGGTCAGAGTGTAATAGTCGCACTAATAAAGTGGTGTATGCATACATTAGACAAGGGATTTGGTCAGTCCTTATTACCTACTTGATATCTTTAGCTTGAATGACTTGACCGTTGAATGTTTCCGCCCTTCACCTTCGCAGCCTTGCTTTTGTAAGGTTTTGCATGTTTCCATCCTAATCGGTTGTGGCTCATGGGACAACGTGTGATAGATTATCCATGTTGTATTGAATATTAGGTAGTTATCACGTACGCTACTTAGTGTTTGATTTGATGTGCAGTCTGAGCAATAGTGCACTTTGATAGAAGATTATATGGGTAATTATCTGTGAGAGTACACGAGCCACTCAGTAGTCAAGACTCATGAGTATATGTTGCTATATGAATATAATTGAAAAGGGTCGACTACCCAATATGAATGAAATGATAATAATTTGCCTATATGATTATGAATTGAGATAAATTGATGATTCAATTGCTATGTTATATGATTTATGATATGTTATGTTTTATGAATTGTATTATTGTATGTTTTATTTCATACGATTTAATTACATGAGCATATGTTAATTATTATGTGTTTACCGCTATGGGTTTTATGTGGCTTAGCGTGTGCGGGTCATAATCGAGTTTTAACTGTGCGTTCAGTAGGTACCCAGAGGCTTTATTGACGCATCTACACAAGGGATTGAAGGCCTTATTTTATATTTTGAGAGAATGTAATCAATTAAACTCTGTTTTATCTATGACTCTTATTATGTATAATGAGTTGTAATACGATGACAGCTGGTTTTGTAATAAATAGACTTAATTAATATTCCGCCTTAGTTTAATTAAAGTCACGAAAAACCAGGTTGTTACATTGGCTGTAACACCCCGTGTTTTTATAGCAAAATATTATGAAAGAATTTGATTCCTTAAATTAAATTCATCCTTTTTCCTTATAATAAAAATGCGACTGAATTTTTTTTCGCTAAACATGTAACACTCCATGTTAAGTTTAGCCTTTATAATTGCGCAAATCATTAATTAAACATCCTCGCTCACTTATTTCCCTAACACATTATACTACAAGTTATTTTGCACCTAAATTAAAACCGTTTTGAATTACTTTGAATTTGAACTTTATTTTTACATTTTCAAACTCGATAAATCAAACAAAGAATCTACGACAATTTTCTCAACGACAAATTTTGGCACGCAAATCGAGGTCAAACATTGACTAAAAGACCAAGCCACCTAAATGTGATTAAGTCACCTAATCTTTTCTTAAATATACTTAATCATAACCCAAACCTAATTAAAGTAGTTTAAGCTTAATCATTTTGATTATTACTAACAAAACATATAATAATAATATCAAATTACTATTCCATTTTGATTTAACTAACACTTTCACTAAAACTCGATCTATTGAGTTACCCTAAGCCTAAACCGTAAACTTTTTGACGTTTAAGCATAATGATTTAATTCAAGAATATTCCACAAAAAATATATATTTCGATCAAACAAGATTTTATTTCAAAGTTTCGAGGATCCTAAGGCCAATTTTTGTTTTGATCACCCTTCAACGTTTTCTTCATTTTTATTTTTGATCTTACTAACCATTATTTTAAGACTATATATTTTATTTCGAGACTTTTCATGGCCAAGAAATCTAAAAATTTCAAAAACGAAAATCGAGCCACTTGTTTGTCAAGTAAGCCGAAATTTTGGGACCTTGCTTGGTCCAACCTTAGCCTCTTCCATTCTTCACTTCTCTTACACCACCATGTCTCCTTTTTGCACCATGTCAAGTCCTTCTTACACACACCTAAGACTTACACTCCTATATTACTTTCATCATCACTTTTAATTACAATTAAATTTAATGATTTATACAACTAAATACACAAACACATTCACACCTTATATTACATTACTAGTATACATACATACTACTACTACTTCTACATAAGCTTACAACAAAAACAAAACAACAACTACTACTACTACTACATACATCACACGCACAAAACAAATACAAACACAACCAAAACTTAGCTTATTTTCTCTCTAAATAAAACCAACCCAAGAACACTTGTAAGAACAAACTCATCCTCAAGCTCAAGATCCTTCATGATCTTCATCTTCTTCCTCATGATTTTTCTTCTTAAACATTTAATTTCTTGTTTTAAATTCACTTAAGCTCCTTAAATACTTCTTCACTACTTATAGTTATAAATCACTTCCTCTTTTACTTACAATTAATTAAGAACATAAATCAAAATTTATAAAATATAAACATCACCTAAATATAAAACACTACTACACTTTAAAATTTTAGTATAGTTAGTTTAGTTTTAAAATCAACTACTAACTTGTTTATTTACATTCTTATGTACTTATCTTAAACAAAGACGAGGAGCAAGGTGGAGGAGTCGATCTAAGCCAGTTTGATCATATCATTGATCCCGACAACTGCTAGGATCATTTTCATTAACCTAACTAAGGTGCTTCCCGCACACTTATGTGATAAGCGCCTCGAATTTGATTATATGTTATTGTTTTTGATGCATGTATGTTTTATCTTTATCACCTAGTAATCACATGTTAAATTAGAAGACAAAAATCGAAAAATAACATTAGTGAAACACTAACATGACCCACGGCCAACCCTTGATTTTTGGTCTAATTTTTCGTTTTAATTTTTGTAAATTGCATGCTTAAAATACTTGTAATGAAATGAACATGAAAATATAATTAGTTTATGTTTAGGACTTAAAATGAAATTGTTATGAATTTAAATGTTATAATGTATTTATGTGTGTTCTTGAACTTTTATGTTTATTCATGTGTTAAATGATTTTCATTTATGTGTGTTAATGTTTGTTTATGATTTTTACATATGTTAAATATATAAATAACATAAAGTGAATTAGTTATTGAATTAGAAGTATAAAAATCAAAAATCAAAATTTATGAGTATATATACATATACACGGCATACATGAATTATATGGACCAATTTTTAGTTTTAATTTTTCTAAATAACATATTATGATTAGTCTAGGTAAAATAGACTTCAAGTATAAAAATTTGAGAAAATAAAACGATAATATGAAATTTGAGTTAAAAATGTTCATATGAAAAATATTAGAAGTTCTTCATATATTCAAGTGTTCTTCATTTATGTAACTTGTTTGATTCATAAATTTTATAAAGTTAAACTTAAATGTTGTTTTAATCCATTAGTGAATAAACACAATACTAAATATATAAGTTAAATAAGCTAAATCTTTAAAATAGAAAAGTTAGAAAATTAAAGTAAGTAAAAACACTATTCATAAATGAAATAAAATATTTAGTGAAAATCGTAAACTAGTTAAAGGACTTTAGTATAATTTAAGAAATTAGTTTATAAAAACTTTAAGTCAAAAACCGATAAAATTAGAAAACGAAAATAAAATGTTAAGTATAAAAGGGGCCACGGTTTTGGGATTAATTTTAGACCTAAATTGATTTTGTCACTTTTTATTTTTACCACTTAAATAAATTAATTAGTTAGAGTAATGATTTATTAATAAAAACAAAAAGAAAATAAATGTGTAACCTAGGTTGAGTACCACGGTTTTACTATTAAAAATGGGTCAATTTTGGTCAAAATGAATTTGTCACTTAGTCACTAAAATTGATTAGTAATTAGTTTTATATTTTATTATATAATGAATCATTAATAAAAAGAATCAACGAAACCGATAAAAATAAACGTTACACGTATTAAAATGAACCTTGTCGAGTGCTACTACCTATGCTTAAATTTGGATGTGGACATACGGACTATTTAAAATGAACCACGACAACCTCACTAAAAATGGAAACCGCTAAAATCTTAGTTAAGTATACGACTAAAGTTAACCGAGTTTTACTTTTGAAATGTTATTTAAAATGACCAAGTACAAAATGAACTTAACAACTTTGAAACTAGGATTTTGTACTTAAATTTAAATCGAGTTTTACGTTTAAAATAAATTCTCAAATCACTAAATACAAAACGAACCTAACGACTTTGAAATTAGAATTCTATACTTAGGAAATAAACTTGTTTTGTACCTAAATAAAATATCTTAAAGTATAAGAATACTAAGTATAAAAATATAATGATAAATACTAAGTATAAGGAAATATACTAAGTATAAGAATACATGTACGTATAAAATACGAATAAAATACGAAGTATAAAAATACGCATACGTATTAAGATACGTACAAATACGAAATACTAAAATACGAATACGGTGAATAGTAAATACGATGAATAGTAAATACGATGAATAGTAAATACAATGAATAAGTAAATACGATGAATAGTAAAATAATGAATAGTGAAAATATGTAAATTTTACGAACGGTCACAAAATAAATCATTAAGTCTTTTTATGTGTTTTGTTTACCTGAAGAACTGCTAGAACTAAAATTTCATTCTACAAAGTTGGCCGATATTTTTAAGTTACAGAATTCCCACCTATTTTGAATGAGCGAGGAAATAAGAAATTGAGAAAATGAAATACTTGAATAAAATACTTGGATTGTTCGCCATGTCGGGACTCTTGAATTCGAAGTTAATGAGGTAGTATGCCTATGGGGACTTTGGCTCCCTCCCGTAGTTGCTAAAGGCGATCTAATATTTTTATATAAAGTATTATTTCGGTCTGGGATATACAACCTCAGGGGATGGGGCATGATTGATATCTCCGTGAGCCCATACTACAAGAATTGGAAACTCCACCACCCGGGGTACCCGCCTAAGGTGATAGTCGTATTTTTAGGTGACTACTTACTCGAGGGCGAGTATGATCTGAACCTATCTATAGTGGTGTATGCATACATTAGACTCGGGATTTGGCCGCCCTTATCGCTTTAGGTATCCTTAGCCTGCTCGAGCACGCCCGCTTTGTTCGCCCTCGACCGCTATTGCGCGGACGTCTAGTATGTCGACCACGCCCAACTGCTTTGGCCCGCCCACTAGGATTTAGTGTGTCGACACGCCCAACTGCTTGGCCCTGTCTACTATCGCGAAATTACGCCTGCATGCTTCCGCCGCTAATGAACTTTCACTAGTTAACATATGTTGAATGTATTTCCTTGTTTGTTTGATGATTATCTAATGACTTGGTTGAGTATTGGAATGTGATTTTGTTGAGTATGATTATTTGTGAGCGTGGTTGGTTATTTGATTGGTTTATACTCGTATTGAATCATCATGATCTCCTTATGTGTTTTAATTGCATACTTGCTATTTGTTTTCCTTGTTTATTTATTATTCATTATTTATACTGCATATTGCTTAGAAACTGCATGTATCGAAAGAGTGTGCGGGAAAATGATGAGATGTTAATGCAGGTACCCCGAGTCTTGACCGTTGATCTATCAGGGGATTGAAGGCCTTATTTTTGTAACCTATTTTGAGAGAATGTAATCGAATAACTCTGCTTTATCTTAAACTCGTATTATGTATACAGAGTTTTATGACGATAACAGCTGGTTTTGTAATATATAGACTTAATTAATTTTCCGCCTTAGTTTAATTAAGTCACGAAAAACCAGGTTATTCTGATTGGTATCGAGTCGCTTCATGACCGTGAATAACTTAAAGTTATCTCATCTAGCGAGACGACACCTGGGCCAGACATTCATATCGTATGTCAGGCATAGACTTATAGGATCAAATAATGAATTAGAAATCTTAGATCGCTAAAACAAATAACTTAGATCACTTTAAAGTGTGAGGATGGGTAGAAACTTTAAGTACCGACCATACGCTAAAATCTTCTTAAATAAACGAGCTACTACCCTAAAATAAAATACGCTAACCATAGTATGCTTGCTACCTGCTGATGTGACTGACTAAAACTAACAACTATCATCGGATATAAAATCGAAATAATAAACTTAACTCTCGAGAGGTGAAATGCTGAAGAAGTACCAAACTATACGAAGTGAGGGCATCTACTAAATCCTTAACCAATTTCACTAATGAAATTCTTAAACCTTTTGATCCTGTTTTTGTTCGATCAAAATTTATATTCTCTTAATAGCCATTTTATTTCATGCAAACAATACTTTTGTTGTTTGACTCCTTTCCTTAAAATCCCTCGTAGATGTCATCAACCGGCGATGCACCATCATGTGGAGACGGAAGGAATCACCGTTCGATCAACTGGAAGAAGAGTGCCCTCCGTGCCATTCCTGTGCGTTCTATTACTCCTGGGCTTGGACGAAGTACCCATGACAGAGTTGCGGCCTACAGGAGATTCTTAGGAAATCCTCCGCGCAAATTCGCAGGAGACCGCGACACTTGCGTGAGTTGGATACATGAGATGGAAGCGAAGTTCGTTGAGGCAGGAGTTCATGAAGAGTGGAAAGTACGTCTGACCGAGAGATTCCTCAGAGGCGAAGCTCTTTATTGGTGGCTTACGGTGCGCCACATATCTACAGTTGGAGGAGGAAAGTTTCACGGGTGGTTTTCCTTCAAATGCGGCCTCAGACTCGCATGCCGTGCCATTACTGAGGGACACACCTTTGATGATGATGAGCAGGAAGTCAGCGATGCGGAGTCTTCAAATGGACTCTAGATCCAGTTAGCCCTATTAACTACTAGTTCGAACAACTTTTTGTAAAATCTCTAATTTTTAACTACCTAACCTTAGAGATTTTGTATGGCACTATTAGGGGTCGTTGTCCCTAACTTCTACTTTCCGTTACCTTCCTAGAAAATGTGCTAGATGCATTTTGCTACTCAAGTCAATGTAACCTGTTTTTACCTTGTATTCTATAAAATGTCTCTTTTAGAACTACTCAAATTCATACAGTTTAATATTTTCAGAATGGCTGCAAACGGTATCCCAGACAATGACCTTAACCAACAATTCCTCGAAGAAGAGGCAAGAAGAAAAGGCTTCGAGGATGCAATCACAAAGATTGCTCAAGGCATGTACCAACATCAGGGTGGCGGAAACAACCAATCCGCATTTGAGAGGTTCTCAAAACATAGACCTCAACCATACTCAGGCTCCGTCAATCCTACTGTCTTGACGGAATGGATTGAGGAAATGGAGAAGCTTTTGGAACTAAGCAAGACGCCACCTAATGAAAAGGTGAATGTAGTAGCGTACTACTTGAAAGGGGAGGCCAATAGCTGGTGGCGCCTAATCAGATCCACGTTCCCCCTAAGGATCTATAATTGGAGCGAGTTCAAGACCCTATTGGAGAACAAATACTTTGGGGAGGAACTAAAATGGGACAAGGAAGAAGAGTTCCGAAACTTGAACCAAGGTGATATGTCTCTGCAAGCATACACCGAAAAGTATCAGGAGTTATCCAAATTTGCTCCCAAGATAATAACTAACGAGGAGGAACTCGCAACCAGGTACGTAAGAGGTATGACTTACGGTCTGAGGACAAACATGAGCGGATTCAACTGTAAGAACTTTGCAGAGGCCTACGAAAAAGCAACAAGTATTTGGGCCTCGATCCAGAAGGGAAAAGTCGAAGAGAAAAAGAAAAAGAAGGTTTTCACTCCTCCTGTGGCAAGTGCTAGCTTCATTCAGAAGCCATTCTATGGTCGCCCGAGCTATCAGAGTTCAGACAACCGCACAAGGACCAGGCGAGATCCCAAAGATTTCAACCGAAACCCCACCACATTCGTCGCAAGGAACAACCAACAAATTCCTGGGGCTCCGACTTTACAACCAAGCCAGTGTCGTAGATGCCGACAACCGACCCACCCAGGAAAACAATGTAATGGAGAACCAGTAGTATGTTTTTCCTGCAATGTAGTGGGACACAAGTCAAATGAATGCCCAAGGAAGGGTACGATTACAAAGGCAAACGCGGGACCACCGCCAGCCGTGAAGGTTCAAGGGCGTGTGTACCTTTTAACCGAATCGGAAGAGGGTGCTGAAGACGTTATCGATGTTGACGACATCACCGGTAAAATTCCTAGTTAACTCTATACTTACATTTATTTTACTCAATAAAGGAGACTCACTATATTTTGTTTCCTCCAATTTTATTAAACAAATCAAACTCACAAGTCACAAGCAAATCAAAACCAATCTACCCCTACCGAAGGGCAAGATATGTCTTGTTTTTCAAAATACGATAATGTACGAATTACAATCCATCACACAAATTTCCTTTACGACCTCATTTTGTTTTGACCCCCTATATTTAAAATTCGTATCAATCACTTTTGAAATACTTTTGAAACTTCGTGATTCAAACTTTTCATTCCTTTATTTCTAAAATCTTTGAAATTGTTTCGTTTCTACTATATCCTCTATTTTAGAAAATTTATACAAAAATTTTATGTCATCCATTATTATAAATTTTCAAATCTTACCCGAAATATGATTTATAACATTTCCGTTTCATCTAATAACATTATAATAATAGATTTAAGAAAATGAGCTATGTCAACAAGATTATCCATAATTCTCTAAAATTTTATTAACCATTCAACGATAACCTGAATTCCCTTAATTTCATTAAGGCTCATATTCTCCTCATGACCACTGCGACTTTTATCCATTTTCCCTCATTGCCGACCCTTTTCCTAAGGCTATATATTTTATATAAGTGGTCATTAAAAGTAACAATAATAATATTAGGTATATACGTTTAAAGTTTCTTAAGGGGGTAGGCATATATTTTGACTATATTAAAGTCCTACTAAAATCTGAAATTTCTTATTTTCAAACTATTTTATGGTTAACACGTGTTCTCAAAACTAAATAAGTTATTTTTATTCCTAAGACTCTTAATATTTTAACTTCATTTAAAATTCGTACAAAACTTCTAGACCCTACCTTTTTTGTGAACCTCTTTCATGTCATTTTCAGAAATAACATTATAGTAACATTGCTATACTTATTTAAATGCCTCATTTATAAAACAAGCACGATCTTATTCTCCAATATTTTCCCTCTATCCGACGCTTCGATATTAATTTGAAAACTCAAACTTTTCAACAAGTCTTATTCCAATAAAACCAAATATTATTATCCAAATGCGTAAATCTCAATATTTCTCTCTAACTGCCTTGTTCAACCTCGAGCAGTTATCCACTCTATCCAAGTTTCTGTGGACTAAACTTTTCTTAAGGGTAGGATCAGAACACCCGTGTTTTTATAGCAAAATATTATGAAAGAATTTGATTCCTTAAATTAAATTCATCCTTTTTCCTTATAATAAAAATGCGACTGAATTTTTTTTCGCTAAACATGTAACACTCCATGTTAAGTTAAGCCTTTATAATTGCGCAAATCATTAATTAAACATCCTCGCTCACTTATTTCCCTAACACATTATACTACAAGTTATTTTGCACCTAAATTAAAACCGTTTTGAATTACTTTGAATTTGAACTTTATTTTTACATTTTCAAACTCGATAAATCAAACAAAGAATCTACGACAATTTTCTCAACGACAAATTTTGGCACGCAAATCGAGGTCAAACATTGACTAAAAGACCAAGCCACCTAAATGTGATTAAGTCACCTAATCTTTTCTTAAATATACTTAATCATAACCCAAACCTAATTAAAGTAGTTTAAGCTTAATCATTTTGATTATTACTAACAAAACATATAATAATAATATCAAATTACTATTCCATTTTGATTTAACTAACACTTTCACTAAAACTCGATCTATTGAGTTACCCTAAGCCTAAACTGGTAAACTTTTTGACGTTTAAGCATAATGATTTAATTCAGTAACATTCCACAAAAAAAATATATATTTCGATCAAACAAGATTTTATTTCAAAGTTTCGAGGATCCTAAGGCCAATTTTTGTTTTGATCACCCTTCAACGTTTTTCTTCATTTTTATTTTTGATCTTACTTCGAACCATTATTTTAAGACTATATATTTTATTTCGAGACTTTTCGCGTGCGCGCAAATCGAAAATTTCAAAAACGAAAATCGAGCCACTTGTTTGTCAAGTAGGCCGAAATTTTGGGACCTTGCTTGGTCCAACCTTAGCCTCTTCCATTCTTCACTTCTCTTACACCACCATGTCTCCTTTTTGCACCATGTCAAGTCCTTCTTACACACACCTAAGACTTACACTCCTATATTACTTTCATCATCACTTTTAATTACAATTAAATTTAATGATTTATACAACTAAATACACAAACACATTCACACCTTATATTACATTACTAGTATACATACATACTACTACTACTTCTACATAAGCTTACAACAAAAACAAAACAACAACAACTACTACTACATACATCACACGCACAAAACAAATACAAACACAACCAAAACTTAGCTTATTTTCTCTCTAAATAAAACCAACCCAAGAACACTTGTAAGAACAAACTCATCCTCAAGCTCAAGATCCTTCATGATCTTCATCTTCTTCCTCATGATTTTTCTTCTTAAACATTTAATTCCTTGTTTTAAATTCACTTAAGCTCCTTAAATACTTCTTCACTACTTATAGTTATAAATCACTTCCTCTTTTACTTACAATTAATTAAGAACATAAATCAAAATTTATAAAATATAAACATCACCTAAATATAAAACACTACTACACTTTAAAATTTTAGTATAGTTAGTTTAGTTTTAAAATCAACTACTAACTTGTTTATTTACATTCTTATGTACTTATCTTAAACAAAGACGAGGAGCAAGGTGGAGGAGTCGATCTAAGCCAGTTTGATCATATCATTGATCCCGACAACTGCTAGGATCATTTTCATTAACCTAACTAAGGTGCTTCCCGCACACTTATGTGATAAGCGCCTCGAATTTGATTATATGTTATTGTTTTTGATGCATGTATGTTTTATCTTTATCACCTAGTAATCACATGTTAAATTAGAAGACAAAATCGAAAAATAACATTAGTGAAACACTAACATGACCCACGGCCAACCCTTGATTTTTGGTCTAATTTTTCGTTTTAATTTTTGTAAATTGCATGCTTAAAATACTTGTAATGAAATGAACATGAAAATATAATTAGTTTATGTTTAGGACTTAAAATGAAATTGTTATGAATTTAAATGTTATAATGTATTTATGTGTGTTCTTGAACTTTTATGTTTATTCATGTGTTAAATGATTTTCATTTATGTGTGTTAATGTTTGTTTATGATTTTTACATATGTTAAATATATAAATAACATAAAGTGAATTAGTTATTGAATTAGAAGTATAAAAATCAAAAATCAAAATTTATGAGTATATATACATATACACGGCATACATGAATTATATGGACCAATTTTTAGTTTTAATTTTTCTAAATAACATATTATGATTAGTCTAGGTAAAATAGACTTGCTATAAAAATTTGAGAAAATAAAACGATAATATGAAATTTGAGTTAAAAATGTTCATATGAAAAATATTAGAAGTTCTTCATATATTCAAGTGTTCTTCATTTATGTAACTTGTTTGATTCATAAATTTTATAAAGTTAAACTTAAATGTTGTTTTAATCCATTAGTGAATAAACACAATACTAAATATATAAGTTAAATAAGCTAAATCTTTAAAATAGAAAAGTTAGAAAATTAAAGTAAGTAAAAACACTATTCATAAATGAAATAAAATATTTAGTGAAAATCGTAAACTAGTTAAAGGACTTTAGTATAATTTAAGAAATTAGTTTATAAAAACTTTAAGTCAAAAGCCGATAAAATTAGAAAACGAAAATAAAATGTTAAGTATAAAAGGGCCACGGTTTTTTTGGGATTAATTTTAGACCTAAATTGATTTTGTCACTTTTTATTTTTACCACTTAAATAAATTAATTAGTTAGAGTAATGATTTATTAATAAAAACAAAAGAAAATAAATGTGTAACCTAGGTTGAGTACCACGGTTTTACTATTAAAAATGGGTCAATTTTGGTCAAAATGAATTTGTCACTTAGTCACTAAAATTGATTAGTAATTAGTTTTATATTTTATTATATAATGAATCATTAATAAAAAGAATCAATCTAAACCGATAAAAATAAACGTTACACGTATTAAAATGAACCTTGTCGAAGTGCTACTACCTATGCTTAAATTTGGATGTGGACATACTGACTATTTAAAATGAACCACGACAACCTCACTAAAAATGGAAACCGCTAAAATCTTAGTTAAGTATACGACTAAAGTTAACCTAGTTTTACTTTTGAAATGTTATTTAAAATGACCAAGTACAAAATGAACTTAACAACTTTGTAACTAGGATTTTGTACTTAAATTTAAATCGAGTTTTACGTTTAAAATAAATTCTCAAATCACTAAATACAAAACGAACCTAACGACTTTGAAATTAGAATTCTATACTTAGGAAATAAACTTGTTTTGTACCTAAATAAAATATCTTAAAGTATAAGAATACTAAGTATAAAAATATAATGATAAATACTAAGTATAAGGAAATATACTAAGTATAAGAATACATGTACGTATAAAATACGAATAAAATACGAAGTATAAAAATACGCATACGTATTAAGATACGTACAAATACGAAATACTAAAATACGAATACGGTGAATAGTAAATACGATGAATAGTAAATACGATGAATAGTAAATACAATGAATAGTAAATACGATGAATAGTAAAATAATGAATAGTGAAAATATTTAAATTTTACGAACGGACTCAAAATAAATCATTAAGTCTTTTTATGTGTTTTGTTTACCTGAAGAACTGCTAGAACTAAAATTTCATTATACAAAGTTAGACGATATATTTAAGTTACAGAATTGCCACCTATTTTGAATGAACGAGGAAATAAGAAATTGAGAAAATGAAATACTTGAATAAAATACTTGGATTGTTCGCCATGTCGCGACTCTTGAATTCGAAGTTAATGAGGTAGCTGTCTATGGGGACTTTGGCTCCCTCCCAGAGTTGCTAAAGGCGATCTAATATTTTTATATAAAGTATTATTTCTGCAAGGGATATACAACCTCGTGGATGGGGCATGATTGATATCTCCGTGAGCCCATACTACAAGAATTGGAAACTCCACCACCCGGGGTACCGTCTAAGGTGATAGTCGTATTATTAGGTGACTACTTACTCGAGGGCGAGTATGATCTGAACCTATCTATAGTGGTGTATGCATACATTAGACTCGGGATTTGGTCGCCCTTATCGCTTTAGGTATCCTTAGCTCTGCTCGCACACGTCCGCTTTGTTCGACCGCTATTATTGCGGACGTCTAGTATGTCGACCACGCCCAACTGCTTGGCCCCGCCCACTAGGATTTAGTGTGTCGACACGCCCAACTGCTTGGCCCTGTCTACTATTGCGAAATTACGTCTGCATGCTTCCGCCTCGCTAATGAACTTTCACTAGTTAACATATGTTGAATGTATTTCCTTGTTTGTTTGATGATTATCGGAATGACTTGGTTGAGTATTGGAATGTGATTTTGTTGAGTATGATTATTTGTGAGCGTGGTTGGTTATTTGATTGGTTTATACTCGTATTGAATCATCATGATCTCCTTATGTGTTTTAATTGCATACTTGCTATTTGTTTTCCTTGTTTATTTATTATTCATTATTTATACTGCATATTGCTTTAGAAACTGCATGTATCGAAAGAGTGTGCGGGAAAATGATGAGATGTTAATGCAGGTACCCCGAGTCTTGACCGTTGATCTATCAGGGGATTGAAGGCCTTATTTTTGTAACCTATTTTGAGAGAATGTAATCGAATAACTCTGCTTTATCTTAAACTCGTATTATGTATACAGAGTTTTATGACGATAACAGCTGGTTTTGTAATATATAGACTTAATTAATTTTCCGCCTTAGTTTAATTAAGTCACGAAAAACCGGGTTGTTACATTGGCACCCGAGCGCGCTTGCCTTCCAAGTGTTCTTATTACTTCGGGTACACTCCATATCCGATGACACGCCAAAGTCGCATAAGCAACCGACCTTTTAAAATAAACCAATGGACAATTGAACTTTATTTTATTTGTATGCATCTTGCACCCTTTCTGTCTTGCATTAAAATCAACTTAAACAATGAATTCGACCTTTAACTGAACCGTATTCGTTAACAAGTTAAACATGCTAAACTGAGGGTTTTAATCAATCTTTTTGCATCTGCATCTGCATTCTTTTACAAACTTATCGCACTTGTAATGGCGATAACATTAGCTCAAATATCATCTTACAAGGATTGTTCTAGGTCAGTAGAGGCTATTTTTACATAGGCTTTTCTAAAAGGTTTTCATAAATCATTATTTGATTAACTCTTTTTCTAAAGTACCCTCACCCCGAATCCAATCTGGTTTCACAAGCCTTAGATCTAGGGGTGTCGGCGTGCTCCAAAATCTAGGACATGTTTTTAGCTTAGAACATGGTAGCAGGTTCCTATTTTCCGCGATAAATAGGTGGCGACTCCATAACAGTTCTTAAAGGTTTTTCCAACTTAATCTTTTTTAACTTTAAAATCCGCCCTTAAGCAAGACGCCGAGTTGGGTCCGATCCCGGGTTCCACAAGTCCCCTTATAAATACAACTCCACCCGTTTTCCAAGAGTCAAAACTCGTTCATCATAACTATATATGACCGTTGATTTAAAATCAAAATGGCCCATAAGTTTAGGGCTACCATGTACGACATGTCGACATGTCATGTTCGATTCGATAAATGAACGATAAGACACTATGATTTAAGAATTTTGAAAAATTGCAAAATGTTATCTGAATAACTAAAACGACAAATAAAATTAGTAAATAAATTATGTATGAATTCTATATCATTTAATAAAATAAAAGGGATATTCTATCGTGTACCCCTTTGTTTTTTCATTTTCTACGATATACCTTACATTTTATAACATTCTATAGTGTACCCCTAAATTCTACTCCGTATATTTTATCTCTAATATGACCATTATTTATCTTTTTGTTGATTTAACTAGTTAAATAATTCATTAAACCTGATAATTTATCATTTTCCTTCCTCGATTTACTTTTATTGATATTAGTGAAGAGAATAATGATGTTTATATAGATATTGATGATAGATGTTTGCAATAACTTATTGATATTAAGAATGGACAAATTTGATGTGAATTGGTTGGCGTCAATAACAAATATCGTGGTATTATACAAATAATGGTTTAAAATGATAAATTATTGGTTGAGGGAAGACATTAGGAGTACGGATTGGCACATTGACAGGTTTAATTGACATTTCAAATTTATGTAGTGTTGAAATTGGTTATATTAGAAATAAAACAAAAAATTTAGGGTTATACGGGAGAAAAAGTAAGAAAGTCAGGGCTATACCGTAGAATGCTTAAAAATGTAGGGGCATAACATAGAAATCAGAAAAACTGATGGGTACACGATAGAATATCCCAAAATAAAATTATTTTGTTTATAATTGTCTATATATAATTTAAGTAAGCAATTACTCCATAATATATTGAGAACACGCATTAATTATGATCTTTACTCGAACTATGACTTATTTGATCGACCCAAATAACTAAATTATAAACTTTAACCCGATTCGATTTTGTGTGATCGAGCGGCTTACCAAACTACGGAGCGGCTAAATGAAATATATATTTCGTAACATTTTGACTTGTGATAATTAAACAAATTTATTTTGTGTAATTATCTGAATAAAAGTAAAGTACTAATTAATATAGTAATTCTGTTACTATCTAATCATTATTATATAAATTTAAATTAAATTTTATAATGTAAATGAGTTGTTTTTTAGTTTTGTTTTTAAATCTATTAACTAAGTTTAATACGGAGTATTAAAATTATTTTTCATGCAAAAATTTGGTTAACTTTAATTTAAATTATTGTTGTTTTTTTTTTAATTCCATCAAGGAATAAAATTTTAGTTTACTTGAATGTAGTTTTCTTTTTGCGAATTCACTATTTATTTAGATATTATGATATTTTTAAAGAAGAAAATTTCTTGTGTGAGACGGGCCTAACGATAAATTTATCGTAAGTCCTCTCACACAAGGGTAGTTACTAGTTAGGTTTTTTTTTTTTTTTTTGCTTGTGACTTACACTAAATTATCGTTAGGCCCGTCTTTCAGGAGAACTACACTTTAAAGAATATTTAGATATTGTGATTATATACAAAAAGTTGATCAATTGACATTTTATTTCTATGTATTAGTGATATTTAGGGGGGAAATTTGGTCAATTTTATATTTGTGTTTTTTTGTTTGTCTTTTTAAATTCCATTAAGGAAGAATCTTTTATTGTACTTGAAAGTAATTATCTTTTTGCGAATTTCACTATTTATTTAGATATTATGATTTTTTTTTTTAAGAATATTCAGATATTGTGATCGTATACAAAAAGTTGATCAATTGAACTATATTTCCCATATAAATAGAATAAGTTTTGATATCGCTCTAAAGTTCTATTTCTTTCAATTTTGTTGTTTTTCCCAAAATATTTTATAATTTCTCCCCTAAATATCACTAATACATGAAAATAAAATGTCAATTGAGTAGAATTCTTTCACATTATTCTCAACAACTTTTACATACAATGAAAAAAGTTGTGTAGTTAGTGCATTAACGTAATTAATTATACTAAAGATTACACGATATCAGCAAATACTTAATCGAAAAATAGATAATATTCAAATAAAGTATTTGGAACACAATTTGACCCATATTTTGTCCGTGTATTGTATCAAAATTCTTATCACCAACTCTAATATGATCCAACTATATGACAACTTAAAAAGACTTAACTTGTTTCACATAGTTGTATGTTGTATTTATAGTTTATAGTCATAATATAACAATTGATTGTCAAATTTAAATATATAAAAAAAGAACTTCTACGTAGTAAGGGTACACCGTATTGGCTAAGCTAACCAAAACAACACTTTAAATTTTTAAATTTGTATACCAACCTACCAAAACAACAACGATGAAAACAAAAATATTTACAACTTCATCATCTATCTCTGACATTATCAATTCGTTGTCGCGCGCTACACTCACGATCGACAACGAAAATGTAAATGTGATGTTGTTAGATGTAAAAATGTACAATTTATAGAGCATTAGAGTTTTTTTTTGTTTTATTTAAAATGAAAAATTTAAGTGAATTTGGGAAGACATTATTTTCACATAAAAAAAGTGTGCAGTTGGGAAGATGGAAGAATTTTATTGATAATAGTTACTTCACCATATTCTTTATGTTTTCAAAGTGGTTATTAATTGTTATTAACAAAAAGAAGTGTTTTTATTTAATTTACTCAATGGGAAGTAAATTAAAAAAGAAAAAAAAAAGTTGATTTATTTTCAATCAAAACCGTCATTTGTTGATTGTACTAGTAGGTAGTTTTACCTTTTAAATTTGAGAAAACAATTAATTATATAATACTAGAGCTGGCAAGCTTGACCCGACCCGAGTGACCCGACCCGAACCCGAGCAAAAACCGACCCGATTGACCCGAAAATATTGTGACCCGAGAACCGACCCGATCTACCCGATGATTTAATTCGTGAACTGACATGACCCGATAACTGTGGACTAACCCCACCTGCACTCGACCCGATGATGACTGACCGATATCGAATTCGACTAAATTGACGACCCGATAATTATTAAGCTTAATTTTATTGGATTTAAAGCAAATTATTATTTAGAATGATATATTTGACTTAATAATGAATTAATTAAATAAAATAATGATCAAAATACTTATTTTAGTGGTTAAAAATTGAAATAATTCGATAAAATCGCGCTGACCCGATAATGACCCGACCCAAACCCGACCCGACCCGATACACTATTTGACCCGATATGACCCAGATGACGAATTAACCTGAACCCGACTCGACCCGAAAGGGCACTTTGACCCGACATGACCCGAACCCGATATGACCCGACCCGACTTGACCCGACCCAAACCCGACCCGACTGACCCGATTGCCACCTCTATATAATACTAATTGAGCCCCCGTGCGATGCACGGGTAATATAGACATTGGTATTATATTAAAAAAGATATTTTAGAATATGAGTATGAAGTCCAATATGATATGATTGTGAAAATGATTTAGAGGCGTAACTTATTATAATACTAGTTTAGCTCCCGCGCATAAATGCGCGGTTTATTTAGTTAGTTATTTTTTAGAAAATATTTGTTGTAGTTGATAAAAAAGTTTTACATCAATACTTATGAGAGTAATAAATAAAAATAAGGACATAGTTTAGATTTGCTGATATGCATGTTTATAAGAGATATTGCAATTTTTAAATACAATAGTTAATTAGTTAATTGAAAATATCAACAATTAATTTTTGTTGTGTAATACTTAATTATTTATATTATATTATACACTCTTATTGAAAAATAATATGAATGCAATTTTACCTTAATTTCTCCGTATATTTTGAAACAATTGAATAGTAATAATTGAATAAATTAAATAATTAATAAAGAAAATAGTCTTTTATGTAATTAATACAATGTGAATGCAGCTGTTAAAGGAAATAATCTTACCTAAATTAAACTTATTAACATAATTTCTTCCTAGATTTTGAAATAATAAAATAGTAATTGAATATGCAATAATTAATTAATATAGGAAATATTCTTTGGCAAAATATTTCATATTACCTATGTTTGCATTTTAGTTATTTATTATTTATATTTATTTTATATTTATATTTATGTAATTATGACATAAGCAGAGGCATTTGGCGGGAAAAAATTGCGTAGAATCACGACACGTGGCATTTATGATGTCAGCCTAAACTCCCTTTTAGTATAGTAAAGATTGAATAAATTAATGAAGGTGTAAATATTAAGAATATATACTCCGCAATATATAAAAGGTAGGAGTTTATAAGTCTAAAATTACCTGATAATTAAAATATTACGGAGTATAAAATTAAATTAAAAAATTATATTGGTCAACGAAAAATGAAACAACAAAAAAAAAGGTTAACCAAACTGCTTTGAAAAAAAAAAAAAGGAAAATGCTGCATTGGTAAAGGAAGAGGTTGTCATGTACGGAGTAATTAATTACTCGGTAGTTTTATTGTTTGCTGACATTAATAGTCAAAAGACTATTTTGCCCCTTTGTTTTCTATTAAAGGGCTAACTTAACTATGTTTGTGGACAACTTTACGCAATTTATGAGAGAACTCCATTTCACAGTTGGTGAAATATTAGAGCGCCACCTCAGCAAAATTAAACTTGTCTTTAATATATATAATGATAATGATAATGATGATAATGATAATGATAATGATAATGATAATGATAATGATGATAATGATTAATATCTTGTCGTACGTGTGAATCCGGCGTAGAATAGTGAATAAACTATATTTAAAAACTTCGTAAACATTATGAATAAGCTTAAAACATCTGAATTCTTTATTTTTTTAGGAGTGGGACTGTGTTTTGAATAAGATTAAAACATTAAAACATTGGATTATGGTCAAAAAATTAAAAGTTGAGGCTATATTTAGAAAATCTGTAAACATTTGATTATTTTTAAATGCCTAAGATAAATGAAACACAGGAAAGGAAAAGTGTACGAAATGACCGACTTTCACTAACAAAGTGAAAAAGGTTTAACGATATATAAAAACTTACCATATTTAAGCTAATTGTGATCACTATCAAATATATTGTGATCACTATCTAATTGCAAAGAACTTTTAACTTATTTTCAAATTTCATTTCAATTCGGGCCACTTTATTTCGCCTGGGCTTCACTTATTCATCAAATTCATCTGGCCTACCCAAATTGATCTGGCCTGGCCTGATTCAAATTTCATTTCACTAATTCAATTCGATTCAGTTCAATTCATTTCAGTTTCTTAAAAGTCCAAAAGAACAGGTTCTAAGTTACAAAACTTGCTCATAAAAAAAAGGTAACAAAACGGGAATATACGAAAATTGAACGAACTACAATTTATAATAGGCCACATCCAAGTGACCATCAAAATTCTTGAACTATTTCCAAAGTAAACATCTTCCCCGAAATGTATATTTCCTATGTAAAACAACAAAAACGATTGTATTCTCAATGGTCACTCCTTTAATACGTTATTGGACATCATCAATTAGATGAACTTTCACATTCTATCAATATTCAATGGTGAGTTAAGCCTATATATACACGTACGTACACCCTAGAGTTGTCAGAGATATAATACAAACAACTACAAGCACTATCTCTACATCTCACAAAAAAAAATTAAAAAAATGGCATGCTACAAAATAGTTTCAGACAAACAATTCATGTGTTGTAACGATTCAGAAATGCAGCTGATGGTGTACGAAATCGACAGCATTCACATTACTCCTGTTCAACACAAGCACTGGACACACGTAAAAACTGTCGATTTCAGAGACGGGCAGGAATATAAAGCGCTCAAACTTAGTGATACAGAAATCGTCCATAATCGTGATTTAAAGAGACTAATGTCTGATTTAATGTCATTGAGAATGATGGTTAACCGCGAAGGACTTTGCTTTCTTAAGGCAGAAACTAACGTCTCTGAAACCCATGGAGTTGGTTATTACAGAATGTTTGATCTCTTCGACTGGTCGAAATACCGTGTTAATTCACGGGTTAATACCAGGTGGGGTGTATGTGATATTTTGACAGGTCGACCTGTCGCTGATAATTATTGGAAGGCTTTGCTGGATGAAACCAAGGCGGAGTTGAAGGATAATAAGCTGAATCACGTAAACGAAGTGGCGGAATTAAAATGTAAGCATATGAATGAGTTAGCTGAGCAGCGTTCATACACGACAAGATCGATTCCCAACTGTTCGAAGACACAAGCAATTACATCTTTTACTCCGCCCAAAATGAGCAACGTAACATAATAACCTAGACATATTGCCCTATGTAATTTATTCTGTAATCATCTTTATTTTATATGAGATATTCATAATCTCATATTACTTAAATAATATCGACATATTCCAACACCAACATAGCTGATTTTTTCTCTAGATTTGTCCCATTTCTTAGGCAAACTGCATCAAATGTTGGCAATGTTGCAGTTTTCTGCACATCCGAAATTACGATCCGCCGGTTGTACTTGTTATCCTAGAATTTATCTTTGTTAGGATTAAGGTGTACCTGTTTCGATGGAGTAAGTTTTAAGAAAGATCGTCTTTCGATAAAAAGATACCACATTTATGCTGTTGGTGAACATAATTAAATTGTGACTACTTTTATATATCTCTTAATAGCGGTTACGATATATTCAATAATGATCACTTTTAGCTTAATTGTGATCATTTTTTAAGTATCAAGAGATTGATATTTTACTACTCGTTTTTTTTAGCCATGTCGCTGTTGATTTCTTTTTTAGCAATAATTCTCTAATTTAATTGTTTTTAAGTAGCGGACTGATATAGGACAAGCACCATGAGCCCACCCCAAAAGCTAGCTCAAGGGGGTGGTAGACACTTGCCCTATATAAACTCCACATCAACCTTCCATACGGTCGATGTGGCCATGTGGGCTCTTGCAATGGCACAATCCTATAACATTCGTCCCTCCTTCAAGACTAACGTCCTCGTTGGGTCACGGCTGTGTTGGGTCAAACGGCTGGCTCTTCTAGGCCACCCATTCCGTAGGCCACCCACTCCGAGTCCGTTGACCTCCAGGACCAATATCCTCGTCCCATTCCGAGGTGGGCTCTAATACCAGTGATGTAGAATGAAGATTTCACTCTTGAATCTTTAATCAACTGATAGGGGAGCTAAGCTCTAAACCCTAGATCAATTTTTGGAGAAGACAAGGGAAATACCAGGAACACAAATGCAGAGAGAAAGAAGAAGATAAAAATGAAGAATTGTAGGAAAATGAATGTGTATTACTTCCTCCATTCCAATAGGTTCTATACGTTTCACTTTTTGGACAATATTCATAATTAAGTGTGTAGAAATTTCGATATAACTTTTAACGTACAAATAAAAAAAAACATTCAAGTGTGATCTTGTTTTAATTGTCTTATTGAGCACATTATTAATATGAAAATTTTAAAATCTTCAAGAATACGAAACCAAAGATATAAACGAAACAAAACGAGTATTGATGTACGTGCATAAAGCAAACGTATAGAACCTATTGGAATGGAGGAAGTATTTCATAAGCTGTATTTCTTACATGTGTATTGTATTTATACTACAAGCATGACAGCTGTAACAAACTTTTTCCTTCTTGTTACAATTTTTCCTTGTGTTATTACAACAACCTCTAATTTACAAATTCTGATGTATTGATCCTACTACAACACGGACTCCCTTCAGCTAATCACTCCTTATACTCCGTAATATCCTTCGCTAAATTCACCACACAAAAAAATTAAATCAAAGATGATTGTAATTTCAATTTCCGAAACCAAAGAGAGCCTTAATTGAGATTTTGTTGAATAAAACGAACTAGAAGTCTAGAACATATTTGAATTGCATTCAAATAATTTATCTAAAAATAAGGGGTTTTTTTTTAATCAAATAACAGTATTTATTTATGGTTATTTGTGAGATAATACTTTTATTTTTATTTTTATTTTTTATTTTTTTTTGCTTTTTGGTAACTTTTATTTTTAAATTTTGTTAAAAGGTATCAAATTAAGAATTCCGGCGATAAAAGTCAATTTTTCGGTGAAAGAAGCCAATATTCCGGTGATAATTTTTATTGGGTATTGATTAATTGTATACGGATTTTACTCACGTTGTATACTTTTTTCATTTTTTTTCCCTTTCCTACCCTTTTTTACTCATTTGTATACAAAATCCTCTCTTTTGTTTTTTCTAATTTTTCTTAAACTAATTTCATACAATTATTTCAATTATAATCCTAAATTCATACAATTAATTCAATCTAATATATATATATAAAGCAGAAACCATGGTCTCTATGGTCGACATTTGTCACAATATAATTGGTCTAAAAAATTAATATTAGTACTGTATTATTTATAATTCTACTATTGCTAGGGTTTTATATGAAAAAATATTAACATATGTAACTTAAAATATAAAACTAAATCTACAATTGAAATCTTTACTATATTAGAACTTTCCAAAAAAAAAAAAAAATTAATTGAAGATGTTTTTAATTGAGAAGAAAAATAATAATTTCAAAATAAACAATTATATGACACATAATTACCTTATTTAATTTTTAGGTAAGTCCTCATCCCTTTTTGTATATATATACATCAAAAACTTTAGCTAGATCTTTTTAAGTACGTACTATGTTAAATAGTTTTACTTTATTATGTTTTAATTATGATTATAATTTGTGTTAAATTTATTTTTTACGGTGTATTTTATAAGAGTGTTTATAATTTGAATATTTTTATTTCTTAATTACTATGTTTGATACTTAAACATAGCTTGATTAAATTACTGCTGATTTTTTTTCTTTGTATGTTGTAGATTTATAGTTTACGTTCAAGATTTGATGTTTTTTATTGAACAAACTTGATTATAACCCAATAGGAAAACTAATGAATATGTAACATGAAAGGTAAGAATATGTAACATGAAAGGTAAAAGTGATGTACAATATCTATCGATTATCTTATTTTTAAATCAAGTTATTAGATATGGTTGTATAATAATATTTGTAATGGTTAATGCATAATCTTTTAGTTAGTTTAATAGTATTAAGTTTTGATTTGATTGTTAATCTCAATTTTGTATAAGAACATCTGCTAATTAAGGAAAAAAAAAAAACAAAAAAAAAAACATGTTTAGTATAGTGATAGGGTAAAGTTTGATTTAATTACAAAATTCCAATTTCATTATTACCCCATTTTAATGTAACAAAAAGAGAATATATGTAATTAACAAAAAAAAAAAAAAAACAAAAAAAAAAAGAAAAAAAAAAAAGAAGAGGATGGTGTAGTATAATTAACATATGTAATCTAAAATATAATACTAAATCTACAATTGGAATTCTTAAAATTGTAGGATAGCAAAATTGAAGAATACATATTTTGCCTTAAATATATTGGATTAAATATTCAAGTTAAGGGAAAAAAATATAAGTTATATTTTAAAAGATTAAAAAAAATAAAAAATGAAAGAGCAAAAGAAATATGGTAATTCATAAAATTTTAAAAAGTCAAATAATATTTGATTTAATAAATAAGTTAAAGGAAAAAAAAATAGTATTAGGTAAGTATTATAAAATATAATTAGCAAATAAACGAAAAACAAATATGATAAATCATAGATTTTAGAAAATTATCATATTAAATACGATAAAAGCCGAAAAGAACATGGCCTTATTATTTATATTTTAGAAATTTTGTTATATTAAATATCATAGAAAATTATATCATAATTGGTAAATATATAAACTAGAAAAAATATATAAAAATTACATTTTATACTTATTTTTAAATCTTAATAATAATGATAGATAGCCCGGACGGGGACGGGCACGCCAACTAGTTATAATTCGATAATCAATTCAACAAAGTAATGATTTCTATTTAATTTCAATCTATTTCATAAAATTATGTGTAATATTATTAATTTTGATGAATTTAGGTTAAAAATTAAATTAGGGTTTACATGAATTTGGGTACAAATGGCGGTGTTACAAGAATGGGGCTCTTAGCAGCTGCAGCAGGCACCGTAGTTGGCTTGACATTTGTCGTCTTTGGTTTTTTTACGGCTAAATGTTCGCTCATCGAAATAGCATCAAGCGATTCTTTGGTGATTCCCCTTTCTACTCTAGCAGGATTAGTTGGCAGCTTGATCGATTCTTTACTTGGTGCAACTCTGCAGTTCAGCGGTTTACATGAATTTGGGTTTACATGAAACCCCCAAAATCCCAAATTCATGTAAACCCTAATTTAATTTTTAACCTAAATTCATCAAAATTAATAATATTACACATAATTTTATGAAATAG
Source organism: Dianthus caryophyllus (assembly GCA_023091065.1). Classification (NCBI taxonomy): domain Eukaryota; kingdom Viridiplantae; phylum Streptophyta; class Magnoliopsida; order Caryophyllales; family Caryophyllaceae; genus Dianthus; species Dianthus caryophyllus. The sequence continues at coordinate 9,088,704 of CM041520.1, forward strand.
ATTGAAATTAAATAGAAATTATTACTTTGTTGAATTGATTATCGAATTATAATTGAATTAATTGTATGAATTTAGAATTATAATTGAAATAATTGTATGAAATTAGTTTAAGAAAAATTAGGAAAAACAAAAGAGAGGATTTTGTATACAAATGAGTAAAAAAGGGTAGGAAAGGGAAAAAAAATGAAAAAAGTATACAACGTGAGTAAAATCCGTATACAATTAATCATATTCGTTTTTATTTGGCAAATGAAACCTAATAAACTTATACTCCATATTAAGTTCTATCTCATTCTACTCTCCCTTCAATATAATAAGATTTACCCAAAAAAAATTCCCCTAAATTTACGTTCCACCAAATTTATCAATCTTCCATCTAAAACCTAAATTCAATTTTTTCCTCACAAATTTTCTACCGCTTTAACGTTCCCCGCAAATTCCAAAAACTGTTTTCGTCATCAAACACGTGTAACACGAGAATAAAATGCAATTGTGGCTTACCTTATGTAAATTGGGTTTTCAGAACCTCATAAAATTTGGGGAAAGTAATGAAATTGAAATTATCAAGTAAGATAAAACATTAAAAAGATGTCAAGTAAGTATGATGATGAAAAGTTAAGGAAGTAGTGAAAGAGTTGATTAAATTCAAGCAATTGAATTTTAAAGCTTCAAAATTGAAAGTTGTCAACCTTAAAAAGATTGCAAAAGAAGATGATGAGGAGAATATAAGGAAGTAATGAAATAATTAGTTAAATTGAAGAAGAAGGAGAAGGAGAAGGAGAAGGAGAAGGAGAAGGAGAAGGAGAAGGAGAAGGAGGTTATGTATGTCAATTTAGGTTAGTTCAATGGTGATTTGTTGTGTGTTTACGAGAAATATGAAATTGATGGAGAAATATATTAACTTATGGTAGGGTTTAACAAAATAAACAAATTGAAGGTAGTGTTTAACAAATAAAAGGAAAGAAAACGAAGGTCAATTGTCGGAAAATTGACTTTAGTCGTCGAATTCTGTTATTAGGTACTCTTTAACAATAATTTAAAATAAAAGGTAGTAGAAAAAAAATTTAAAAGTACTAGTTCACAAATATTCTAAATAAAAGGTACTAAAAAAAAAAAAAAAAACCACCTAAAAATAAGTCTAAAACAACATGATTTTACTCTTGATGGGTTGAACCAACTCGGATCTTGTTGTTAGTGAGAATTAAACCACGGATATTTAACATTAGTTCAAGACATTTTTGGACATAACAATATGTTATCCTTCTTAATAATCAACTATTACATAGGAGTGAATCAAAAATTCTTGTGTAATTCAGGTCTTATAATAAATTATTATAAATCCTGTTATAAATATAGAAAAGAGAGACACAAGAAAGAGAAAGGAGAGAATAAAAGAGAGAATAGATGGAATGAGAGAAGAAAATTGAGGGATAAAAGTTATCTCTATTATTCATATGGGAGCATGTATATATAGTACATGTGGAGTAGTTTACAAACAAACCCTATTTACATTGATTTAGAATATGGGCTATTAGCCCAATGGACATCCACAATAATGAGTTTCATAACACTCCCCCTTGGATGTACATTACTGAAGATCATGCCTCGTTAAAAACCTTTTTAGAAAAACCCGGTGGGAAAAAACACTAGCGAAGGAAAAGAGTACAATAATCTTCAAATATGCATAATCAGCTGCCTCATTAAAACGTTTTCATGGAAAACCCAGTGGGACAAAACCACAGATAAGGAAAAAGAATACAGCGCGTTCATACTCCCCCTGATGGTTACATCACTTGAATTTATTGTCAAAACAACTCATGATGTAGCCAAATTTCTTGAACTTGAGTAATTGTCTTTACATTCTGACCAACTTTATAGGTGGCTTCAATTAATAGAAGTCCTTGATTGCTTCAACTTTCATAGTATGAAACTAGTAACTCATAAATATTTTCACCTCTTCACTTTGAATAACCTGTCACTAGACCTGGCAAACAGATCGGGTCGTGTCGAGTTCGTTGTAACAACCTGGTTTTTCATGACTTTAATTAAACTAAGGCGGAAAATTAATTAAGTCTATTTATTTCAAAACCAGCTGTCATCGTATTATAACTCATTATACATAATAAGAGTCATAGATAAAACAGAGTTTAATCGATTACATTCTCCCAAAATATAAAATAAGGCCTTCAATCCCCTTGTGTAGATCAACGATCAAGTCTCGGGGTACCTGAGACTGTTTCCAAAAATAGCTTTTTCAGCCCCGCACATTCTAAGCAACACATATATACATACAATAATGCAGTTCATAAGCATAACATAAAACAGTTCATTTAACATGGCAATTAAATTATCAGATCATCTCAATTCATATAACATAACAATTAAATCATCAAATTATCTCAATTCATAATCATGTAGGCAAATCATTATCATTTCATTCACATTCTGGTAGTCGAATTTTTCAATTATTCATATAGTAATATATACTCGCGAAGTCTTGACTACAGAGTGGCTTGTGTACTCATAGATAATTACCCATATAATCTTCTATCAAAGTGCACTAGTTACTCGCACTGCACATCAGATCAAACACTAAGTAGCGTACGTAATAGCTACCTAACATCCAACACAACATGGATAATCTAAGATGAAACACGACCATAAGCCAACAAACCAGTAAGGATGGAAACATGCATTAACACCAATAAGATGCTAACGCGCAATAGCGTGCCGGTCACATCAACGGACTTTAAATTGCTAACGATATCAAGCAGGTAATAAGGAAGATCAGTCCCTTGTCTTTTGTATGCATACACCACCCTATTGGTGCGACTATTACACTACGACAGGTTCCCCGGATGGGAATGGCTATTTTCCGTTACCTCATATGGGCCCGTGAACGAATAGATACCCAGGGCGAAAATCACGTTAAATAACGACTAGGAGAGTCATTAAATTACCACTGGCAATACTTAGGGTGCCAAGTGTCCCCATATGCGGCTACCTTACCGACCCTGACCCTATAGCGTTTAACATCGCAGACACCCGAGTACTAATCATACAACGTAATAATCGAAGGGTATAATCTCATGTCAGGCCGTGCCTTTTGATTCAAATCCTAAGTTGTCGAAGGAATATCGAGTATGAGGAATAAATTCCTCACAATCGGATTCAACCCAAACAACCGCAGAGAATCTTAGGGTTCCCAAGTTAGAGCGGACGGTCAAAGTAAAGTCATCGAAAGGGCAATTCAAACGAGAGGTGCGTATTATTCTATACATGTGAGGAAAAACGGTAACATCAAGTATTCAACACTTAATTCATTCCTTCTTTTATTATTCATAACACATGATATAATTTTTATTAGTTATAACATCGTCGAACTTGTATAATGAAATTTTAGTTCTAGCAATTATTCAGGTAAACAGAACACATAGAAAATCTTAATTATTTATTTTGAGTCCGTTCGTAAATTTTAAATATTTTCACTATTCATTATTTTACTATTCATTGATTTACTATTCATTGTATTTACTATTCATCGTATTTACTATTCGTCGTATTTACTATTCATCGTATTTCGTATTTGTACGTATTTTTATACTTCGTATTTATACGTATTTTTATACGTACATGTATTCTTATACTTAGTATCTTTTTCTATACTTAGTATTTATTATTATATTTTCTTTATACTTAGTATTTTTATACTCTACACATTTTTTTATACTTAGGATATTTTATTTAGTGACAAAACCAACTTTTATTTTCTAAGTACAAAATTCTAGTTTTAAAGTTGTTAAGTTCGTTTTGTATTTAGTGATTTGAAAAATTATTTTAAAAATAAAACTCGGTTAAATTTAGTCATATACTTAACTAAGTCTTTTTAACGGTTTCTATTTTTAGCGAGGTTGTCGTAGTTCATTTTAAATAGTTCGTATGTCCAAATCCAAATTTAAGCAAAGGTAGTAACACTCGAATTTGTTCATTTTAATACGTGTAACGTTTATTTTAATCGGTTTCGTCGATTCTTTTTATTAACGATTCATTTTACAATCTAATATAATCCTAATTACTATTCAACTTTAGTGATTAAGTGATAAATTCATTTAGATCAAAATAGGTCCAATTTAAGTGATAAAACCGTGGCCCATGTTGTACTTATACAATTCATTTTCGTTTTCTAATTCATCGGTTTTTGACTTAAAGTTTTTATATACTAATCATTCAAATTATACTAAAGTGATTTAAACTAACTTGAAATTTTCACTAAACATTTTTATTACATTTATGAATAGTGATTTATGATACTTTATTTTTCTAACTTTCTTAATTTAAAGATTAAGCTTATTTAACTTGTATATTTAGTATTGTACTTATTTACTAGTGGATTAAAACAACACTTAAATAAATCTTATAAGAATTATAAATCAAACTAACTCAAGAATGAAGAACTTATATGATTTTTCTCAAGAACACTTTTAACTCAAATTTTCATACTATCGTTTTATTTTCTCAAATTTTGGTGACAAGTCTAATTTACCTAAACTAATCATAATATGTTATTTACAAAAATTAAAACTAAAATTTGGTCCAAAAATAATAAGAAAACCGTGGCCTTGTATACTACACTTACAATTTTTATTTTTTTGATTTTTATACTTCTAATTCTATATCTTATTTCCTTTATATTATAAGTATAAATAGTATAAGTGAAAAACATATATAAAGACATTAACAAATAAGAACAACAAGCTTTCAATATACATATTAATCACATAACAAAATGTAAAAGAAAGAGCATCAACATATAAATCATATTTTTAGTACTCAATTATTATAGTCTTTTAAACATATGATTAACAAAAATTAAAACGAAAAATTAAGTAAAATAAAGGAGGAATGCCGTGGGTTATCATAGTGAGTGATGAGGATAAAGTCGCGTCTCCTCAATCAAAATAACCTAAGGTCAGCTAACTGGTAGTTAGTGGCAGTAGGGTCGAGATCCACAGAGAGACAGATGAAGTCAATGGGTTGCTAAGCTAAGGCAGGTCAATCTCAATGGTATGAAAGCAAGGTGTTTTAAGGGTCTAGACTAAGAACGATAGGTAAAGGCTATGAAAATATGAATAAGAAGGAGATTAGGGCATGGGGGTCATGTGACATCGATTCAGAACTCAACTCAGAAGGAAATTCAATCAACTGAAATCATGCAATTGGATTAGGTCTTGGGAAAACGTTCTCTCGAGTCAAATTCAACCTTAAGCAAATTTAGCGGGCTCTCGCTACGTACTAAATTCAACTTATCAATTACGCGTGAGTCTAGTTTCAATTAGGCTTTCGATCTTAAACTGAAACAACCTAAATTCAATTCAATAAAGGCGTCCCTAATTCAATTGATAATTAAAACGCGCAGGAAGAAAACAATTGCACAAATTCAATCAATATAAACGATTAAAACATGTTCTGAATCAATATCACAATCACCTTAAACCCTAATTGAGAATTAGCTAGACATGGAGAAATTAAGAGCAAAGCAATTGAATATGATAAGCATGATGAGATAAAATAAGAACAATCAAATTAAACCTGGAGTAATCGGGAATCGCAAAGTAAAAGGTTGAATCTTGCAAGAATAATCAAAGCTAAACTAAGAGTTTTTGAGTTGAAAGAGAGAAAAGTCTAAGCTCAAACTAAAGCGTAAAAATATAATGTAAAACGTCCTGGTAAACCCTAACTCAACTCTATTTATAGGCCAACGAAAACGCGGTGTTTAAGCCAGCAGAGCCGAGCGGTTCGGGGGGTGAACCGATCGGTTCAGGGTGGGAGCCGATCGGTTCTGGGGTGAACCGAGCGGTTCTAACTTGTTCAGCAGATTCCAGCAACTTTAGCCCTGTTTCATGTATCCTGAACCTATAGGTTTCGCTCAACCTATAGGTTTGACGTCCCAACTTGTCGTATTGACTCGAATTGACTCTCGGGCCGTCTTGACCTCACGATACTCGATAATGCTCCATTCAACCTCAGGTTTTAGCTCAGACCGCCAAAACCTGGCAAAATACACACGAGGAACAACAAGATCGCAATATAAAGCAAAAAGCTACTAATATACTAGTGAAACCAAGTAAGTACGAGCTAAATGCAACTGAATCGGGGGCATATAATCAATATAAATGACATGTATCAAACTCCCCCAAACCAAACCTTTGCTTGTCCTCAAGCAAATAGCGTCGGAGAAAATTGAAGCATAGCTAGTTAATCACGTTAGCATCTCGAAGTGGACGACCTATGCACATAAACTTACAACCATAGTCTATTTCGCCGAAAATAGAGCACAAGTCTCAACCATTCACGCCACATCATAATGCTAGCCTCCAATGCTTTCGCAAAAATTAAACTAACGACAATTGGTTTCGAGCAAGGCCAACCGAGCATACCACTTTCCACCATACCATTCTTACCACATCATTTCATTTTGTTCTTTCTTTTGTTTTCTCTTTTTTTTTTCTTTTGCAAATGTGGAGCATCCCTCGTATGTTATACCGTTTAGCTTGACGTTCACTCGGTAAAAATCGCGCTCGGGTACACATATTTCCTTAAGGGTTACATCATTGCTCATACTCCCGGTCGCAACCAAATTCATGGCCACTGTGGTTACTCAAATCAATGAGTCCCCTCCGAGGGCATTGAAGCATTGCTCCAATATAAATGAATCATTCCATACAAACCACAAACCATCTTCCAAACTTTCCACAAGCCAATTGCCTCGCAAGAATACCAATATCGAAAGTAAAAGAAACGAAAAGCGATAAGAATTAAGCAAATGAATGGGCTAGTATTTGAGGCTCGCAATCTATGAACAGGAAACAAACATATAGTGCAAGCTACGACGATAGAAAGTCGACTTGGAGATACTAAAGATCAAAACAGCACACTAATCAATTCTCCAAACTTGACAATTCAAAGCGAAAAAGGTTTGGAAACGCAAAAATTTTTAAAAAAAAGCACACAGAATGAAAAATGCAAATAAATAAGCGCGAAAGTGCTTTCCTCCCCCAAACCAGAATCACACATTGCCCTCAATGTGGAAAACAGCACAACCACAAGCAGAGAAGGACACATAAAAGACAGGGGTAGGAAAAAGAAAGTGAGGAAACGAGGGAAAGGGAGAAAGAAAGCTCACATGCTCGTGAAGGAGCTCCCCCAAACCAAAGCGAGGCATGGAGTGCGGCTTATGATCCACGAATATGCGTCCAATTCAGTCCAGCTATGTAGTGCTTCGGAGTAGCACGCGAGAGAAAGTAGGCCGAATCAGTGAGGCCTGTCTCATAAATACTAAGGACGCAGAGTCCTCAAGTACCTGCATGCTAAATTAAATAATAATCCCTCATCCTCACGCGCTCAATAAAAGTCTAAAATAATGTCATCAAAAGCAAACAAACCAAAGCAAAGTAAAGTACAACAAGTTACAAATAGTCACTCCGTCAGCTTCCCTGATAATAACAATGGGTTTATAATGGTCCCGCACGACCGTCGTCAAACTCATCAACTCACGTCAAATTGGGCCAAGGACGTTGGCCACTAGCAACAGCTTCATTTGGCGCAATAGCATCGGTTCGCCATAAAACTCGATCTCCACGAGGAAGAGCAGCATAATCCATCACGCAAGGTATTCCGTCGCGAAATGGCTCTCCAAAACAATTTCCGCGCCCACGCATCGCAGACCGTGGGTCTCCTCCTCCATCACCGGGATCATAGACATCCGCCCTCGTGAGCTTTCGTTCCCCCAAACCAAAATTAAAGCCAACATGCGTAGGACCTGCACAAGACAAAGCAGAAGAAACAACCTCCAAAGAGTCTCCAGGAGAGTGAGACGGAGGGGCAAGGTCAATAGCAAAAGCAGACTCAGGCTGCATAGGGGATCGAGGGAGACTAGACTTAGTGTACGTGAGCTTCTCACCTCCCACCGAGAATGTCAAGGTCTTGTTCCCTACATCGATTCATACCCTACAAAGATGCGTGAAAGCGTCTCCCTAGAATGATCGGGATGCTGGGGTCCTCGTGAATGTCTAAGACAACAAAATCTACCGGATATAGAACTTCCTATCTTGACCGGACGCCCTCGAGGATACCTAAGCGGTCTCTGGACACTACGGTCGCCATCCGCAGGTCATAGAGGTGACTCCTAGCTTAGTCATATTAAGTTTCTTGCAGATGGAGTAGGGAATGACACTCACACTAGCCCCCAAGTCGCACAAGGCATTCTCGCACCACATACTTCCCTATGAGCAAGCGGATCGAGAAGGTCCCGGTCACTCAAATTTCTGGGAAAGTGGAACTTCCCCGCAAAAGAGCACTACCCTCCCCACAAAGGACACAGCCTGCCTCATTAATCGAACGCTTCTTAGATATGACCTCCTTGAGAAACTTAGCATACGCAGGAACCTGTTTAACCAAATCAACGAAAGGGAGATTTACCTGCAAAGACTTGAGAATCTCAAAGAACTTACCGAGCTTGGGGTCCACATTAGCCGGACGCACACGGCCTGGAAAAGGAAGCTTGATTTGAATCTCCCGCGCCTTGTCGTTAACAATAAAGATCATACACTAGTCATTGCCGTGGTGTCCTTGTCTTTCCTTCTCCTCCGCCTGGCTTCGCCATCATAAACCGTACTCATCACAAGAAAGTAATAGCACATGCCGTGTCGGGAGGAGGGTTAGGAGGATTACCTCAGTGGTAGAGTACCCTGCTGACGTGAGGCCTGTGAAGCGGCGAGCTGCGCCACCTGATTCTCGAGCATTTTAATCGCCGCATCCTTGGCTTGCTCGCTCTTCTGCATTTGCTGCATCATTATCTCTTGTGACTTGGCCATCTGCATCATCATGGCCTTCAATTCACTCACACTCGAATCAGCAATGAGGAGGGGAGCAGGTTGAACCGGTGGTGGGACAAATGGGGGTCTTTGGTAGTTAGGAGGGATGGTTGGAAATTCTTGTGGGAGGGATGTAGGGTGGATTCTGCGGTGGTTGGGTGGTTGGGTTCAACACGCTTTGGTTACGATACGACAGAGTGATCGATCATAACCTGGTTGGTTCCGTAGGCGTGTTACGTGGGTAGGATTCGTAAGCATAAACCTCGCTCTTGGGGCGCAGATACCCCGTAGAATAACCCATGTCGCGCCCCCGCGACAGCCGCTCACGTGGGCACCAGAGGAACCTCCACCACGTAGCATACTAATCTGCGCAGCTAGCGCAAAGAACCTGATCGATGAGTGCACTAATACTCTCCTTATCCACGCATCATTATGCAGACCGTGAATTTCCCTGGCTTCCCAAATTGAGATGAATTCATTGCCATCACCTCGATCAACCCCCAAGCCTTGTCCTCGGCGACGTTATTAGCGAAAAGGCCCTCTGCACCGAGTCAAGTATAGCCCGGCTCTCAGATACAACCCGTTGTAGAATGTCATGATCACCAACCATTCGCTCAACCCGTGGTGAGGACAATCCCTTATGAGCTTCTTGCACCGCCTCCCACGCATCGCCAAGTGACTCATCAAACGCTTGTTTGAAACCTTGATTTGGCTTCTCATCCGATTAGTACGCCGAGGGTAAAACTTTGAGTAGAAGGCAAGAGCTAACCCATTCCAATCGCTGATCCCCGCAGCCTCCTTGTCGAGGTCCGTGATCCATTCGCGCTCGATCCTTCAATGAGAAAGGGAACAAAGATTTCCTTATCCGTTTTGTGTGATCCCTACCGCTTAATCGTGAGAACAATAGTCGGTAAACACTTGCATATGCCTACCGGATCCTCGGTTGGGTAACCATCAATTGATTCCGCCCACCAAATTTAAGAAGGCGGGCGGATCTCTAAATTGCCCCCGCAGCCGTAGCGAGCATCGTGAATCCAAATTGAATGGATTCCGGTAGGCACCGAGTGACTAGAAAGTTTAGGCATAGTCACCGGGCGGTGGAGATAATGGAGTAAATGGAGGTGTGTCCTCTTCGTAGGACGATCAAGGTAGCACCAGACGACGCCTTCCTCGGTATTAAGATCAACGATTTCAATTGCTTGCTTGCGGAGTCTATGTAACGCTCGTTCAGGTTCAGGTTCAAATGGGACAAGAGTCCGAGGTGACCTGTGCATAAACAAAACTACAAGCAAACGATAAGAAACGGTCTCAAGGAACTAGGTTCCTTGAGACAAGAGAGAAAAACCTAAGCAACAACTAAACAAACACTAACTAGCTAACCGTCACTGCAAGAATCGCGCCAAAATTGATGAGGATAAAGTCGCGTCTCTCAATCAAAATAACCTAAGGTCGCTAACCGTAGTTAGCGGCAGTAGGGTCGAGATCCACAGAGAGACAGATGAAGTCAATGGGTTGCTAAGTTAAGGCAGGTCAATCTCAAGGTATGAAAAGAGGGTGTTTTAAAGGTCTAAACTAAGAACAATAGGTAAAAGCTATGAAAATATGAATAAGAAGGAGATTAGGGCATGGGGGTCATGTGACATCGATTCAGAATTCAACTCAGAAGGAAATGCAATCAACTGAAATCATGCAATTGGATTAGGTTTTTGGGAAAACGCTCTCTCGAGTCAATTTCAACCTTAAGCAAATTTAGCGGGCTCGCCACGCACTTCAGAATTCAACTTATCAATTACGCGTGAGTCTAGTTTCAATTAGGCTTTCGATCTTAAACTGAAACAACCTAAATTCAATTCAATAAAGGCGTCCCTAAATTCAATTGATAATTAAAACGCGCAGGAAGAAAACAATTGCACAAATTCAATCAATATAAACGATTAAAACATGTTCTGAATCAATATCACAATCACCTTAAACCCTAATTGAGAATTAGCTAGACATGGAGAAATTAAGAGCAAAGCAATTGAATATGATAAGCATGATGAGATAAAATAAGAACAATCAAATTAAACCTGGAGTAATCGGGAATCGCAAAGTAAAAGGTTGAATCTTGCAAGAATAATCAAAGCTAAACTAAGAGTTTTTGAGTTGAAAGAGAGAAAAGTCTAAGTTCAAACTAAAGCAGAAAAATATAATGTAAAACGTCCCTGGTAAACCCTAACTCGAACTCTAATTATAGGCCAACGAAAATCCGGAGTTTAAGTCAGCAGAACCGAGCGGTTCGGGGGGTGAACCGATCGGTTCAGGGTGGGAACCGATCGGTTCTGGGGTGAACCGAGCGGTTCTAACTTGTTCAGCAGATTCCAGCAACTTTAGCCCTGTTTCATGTATCCTGAACCTATAGGTTTCGCTCTGAACCTATAGGTTTGACGTCCCAACTTGTCGTATTGACTCCGAATTGACTCTCGGGCTTCGTCTTGACCTCACGATACTCGATAATGCTCCACTAACCTCAGGTTTTAGCTCAGGACCGCCAAAACCTGCAAAATACACACGAGGAACAACAGTATCGCAATATAAAGCAAATAGCTACTAATATACTAGTGAAACCAAGTAAGTACGAGCTAAATGCAACTGAATCGGGGGCATATAATCAATATAAATGACATGTATCAGTGAGCAACCAATTTTATTTTTCGATTTTTGTCTCCTAATTTAACACATGAATGCTAGGTGATCATAAACACAATAATTATAACACATAACATTTAAAGCATGCGATTTACAAAATTTAAACTAGTGTGCGGGGGCACCTTAAATTAACTCGGTATGATTTTTCTAGCAATTATCCGGATCCACTATATTGTCGAATATGCTTAAATCCACCCCGTCACTTGGCTCTTCGTCTTTGGATTTCAAGGTACATACAAGAAATTAACTAAGTTAGTAACAAGTTTCTACTAAAATAAACTAAGACTATAGTTTTAGAAATTAATTTATTTTAGGTGAAGTATAGTTTTATTTTATTTTATGATTTATGTTCATAAAAATTTAGTAGGAAAAAGAGGAAGTGATTTAATTCAAGTTATGAAGAATTTTCATTTTAATGAATAGTGAAAATTTAAGTGGAAAAATTACTTAAAGAAGATGAAGATCTTGAATATTTCATTTTAGAACTCTACTTTAATTTTCTAAATCTCATTTAATAAGTGTTGTAGTAATATGATTTATATAGAAATGATCCTAGTTAAGTAGAGAATTAGGTGAAGTAAATTATAAACAAAAACTAAAGTGAAATAAATTTAGGAAATTAAAATAAATAAAAGAGGAAGATGAAGATCTTCATTTAATCATGAAGAACACTTAAGAACATGTGTTCTTACATGTGTTTTCTACTTAGCAAAATAAAAGAGTTTTGTTTTTAGAGAGGTTTTGTGTGTGTGTTTAATGGTTGTGTGGAATAATGAATTAAAGTAGTAGTATGATATGTATAATGTATTGAAAATGTATAAACGTTAAATTTAAATGGTCTAATTAAAAGTGATGATGAAAATGGTAGATGTGTAAGTAATATAGGTCTTGTGTAAGAGAAGAATGGAAGAAGATAAGCTAGGACCAAGTGAGTCAAAAATTTCGGCCACTTGAATAAAAATGGGGCTCGGTTTTCGTTTTTGAAATTTTCGATTTGCGCGCACGCGAAAAGTCTCGAAATAAACTATATAATCTTAAAATAATGGTTCGAAGTAAGATCGAAAATAAAAATGAAAATAAACGTCGAAAGGTGATCAAAACAAAAATTGGGTCTAAAGCCCTCGAAACTTGAATAAAAATTTATTTGGTCGAAATATTTATTTTTTTCATTGAATGTTAACGATTTAAATCATTATAATCAATCGTCAAAAAGTTTATCGAATTACATTAGTTATAACTCATAATTTCGATGTTTTGTGATAAAGTTAGTTTAAAAGAATTTGAATAGTAATTAGTTATTAATATAATATGATTTATTAAATAAAAATCAAAATGATTATTTTTGACAAAAGAAAGTTGATGTTAAGTGTTGAAAAATGGTGTAAGAAAATGGAAGAGGATAATTAGGTTGACTTTGATTTGCGTGTTTGAAAACGTTGACTTGAATTTCAAAGACGAGAAAATTCAAGGGTCCATTTTTATTCAAAAATCAAAAATGTTCGAAATTGAATTTTATGAATAAAAGGTTTTACTTTTATTTTTGTGAATAGTAAACATGACTTAACTACTTTGAAATTTGAAGGCGATAATTGATTTGTGATGATTTTTATAAAATTTTTGAAATGTGTTTCTTTTTGAATTCTGAATATAATACAACATACTTTATTTTTCAAAAGTTTTATATTTGAACTTAGGAACTTTAGTATTATTCGGCGAAAAAAATTCAGACGCATTTTTATTATAAGGAAAAAAAAGGATGAATTTAATTTAAGGAATTAAATTCTTTTATATAATTGTGTTACACAAACACGGGGTGTTACATTCGTGTTCGTGTCAATGATAAATGGGTCATTATCCTCCCAACCCTAACCCAACCCATTTACATAATCGTGTCAATTGCCTCAACCCTAACCTGACCCATTTATTTTTTTCATAACCTAACCCGACTTGTTTAACCCATTTATCTTTTGGTAGAACAATTTTAGCCCATTTAACCCATATAACCCATTTAAACTAACCCATATAACCCATTTAAATTTCTAAATTGGGCGACTTATGTATGAGTCATTAACCCAAATTTTAAATTTAAATATTTTGTTTTAATATTTTAGATAGTTTACTATCTTGATTAACCCAATTATGTCACTTTTAGATAATTAACGGGTTACGCGTGTCAAATTCGTGTCGGCAGACTTCTACCCTAACCCGACCCACTTAATTTCGTGTCGTGTTCGTGTCGACCCAATTACTTAAATGGGTCACTTTATCTCAACCCAAACCCGCTAACTTCGTGTTGGATTCGTGTCGTGTTATCGTGTCGTGTCACTCATTGCCACCTGTCACTTTTGTAATACTGCACTTTTACTTGAATGATCATATCATCAACAATAACGTATATGCATATGGTATGTGATTAGGTTCAAAAATATAGAAAGTGAAGTAATGCAATGATGTAAAGAAAAATGAAAGGAAAGTGCTTAACTAATGCAATTGATGACTCGATAATGCAAACTGTACAGTTTTATTTTCAATATCCATGATGGATTTCAGGTTTATGAGCTCATTAATAACCATATATATGTCGACTGTCAAATGGACTTATAAAGTCCAAATTAAATGGGCAATTGAATATTGCGCTTAAATGTGTATCTGTTTCATACGAATTCTTTCATGATCATGTGCTCGGATATGTGGAATCGTCATTCCTCATATATTACACTATAGGTGTAATTTGATTTTATAAGACTTCTTTTATTTTACCAACTTTTCACTTATTTTTCTCCCCCTAAGGTGGTAAAAATTATATCCAATATAGATTGCAATCATTTACATAACCACCTTAGAATGCAATTTAATTTCCCATATCAAATATTAATAAGATTTCATTAGTGACCATTATCGTAGGATTTTATAGGATATTTAGGGAGTATCAAGTGTATAATGCAATTGATTATCAAATTGCTGAAAAGATAAAAGAAACTGTGAATATAGAAGATCAAATTGTTCACATAATATAACCTGTGAATATAACACAAGGTACTCGAATATGTGACTTTCAAGCCACTAATGATATTAATTCATACAATTGAATTTAGAAGGTTTTTTCAACCTCGATTAATGTGAAATTTTATTCTTTAGATCTTCAAATGTTAATCTTGCTTAATTTTACATCAAAATTCTTCACTTGACTTTGATCATTTTATGTCAACTTTTGATAGTAGTTTGCAATTCAATGCAATTCTACATTAGTGAAGTTAGACATACCTTAATATGTGCACTAGTGCACTTACTTGTCAAACTTAACAGTAGTTTATAATACTTCAAGTGTAATCGTGCTATATTACTCACGATAGTCGATCAGTTTATGAACCTTTGTATGATCGAACATAATTATATGAAGTATTTTTCTAAACTCATGTAAAGTATGTGGTAATGAATAACCACTTTTACCAGCTTTATACTTAATCTTTTTTCCCCTAATTAAGATGGTAAAAATATCATCTTTAATAGAGAATAATGTATAATGCAGTTAGATTTTCTATGCACTGAATTAAAATGCATATTTAGAAGATGAAATTATTCATAAATAATTGAAATGTGATTGTGATAATATTAATTACTCGTACTAATTGTGAATGTACGATAAATTTACAAGTAACTTAATATATCATCAATCAAATTATTGGGAAAAAAGGTTGCTTACTTAATTAGAGTAGTCGTTTAGAATCACTAAAAAATTATGGAGTATGTACAATACAAAAATGGAGAATGAACGTGATAACTCCCAACTAGTACTATAGAGATTGTAAATAATATCTCCAATAAAGGTTGACTATTTCTCAATATAATCACTTCTTACATGATAATAAATATGAATTTTAACACCATAATGGACGCAAAAGAATTATGAATGTGGTAGATAAATCACCTAATATAATTGAGCACAAAATTTTCGACTGAATTTTGAGTATCATTTTAATCTCAAATATTATGTATTATAGAAATGCGGAGAACAAAAACAATATCTCCAATATCCATATAAGAAAATGTGGAAATTGTGAAAATATTTCCATAATATTATACTTAGTATAAAAAAAATATGAAGATTATAAACAATATCTCCAATATGTAATACAAAGTAAAATAATGGTGACAAATTTTTAAAACATAACATATCTTAAATATGCATAGTTGTCCATATATGCATCTTAGTTAATGATAACTGAAATGCTTCTCAAGACTTTTGAATGCACTTGGTAATAATGTGTCAATTGATGTTAGCTCCATCATTTGTTATATAAATAGAGCAATTGCTATTAAACTGCATTAAATTCTCTTGTTATAATAATAAACCTTAAAAGAAGAAATAAATCATCATATTATGATCATAATAATAACTTGTCAAAACTAAAAGATATTAAATTAATATCATTATGGTAGTAGAGAGCAAAAAGGGAAAGAAATAAAAAAAATTAATCATATAAAATATGCCAAATTTAGAAGAAATTAAAATAATATCTTTGGCATAATTATGAGTGCTAAATTTAAAATGCACTAATATACATAAAATTAGAATAACTATAATCAGAATTTTGATCTTTAAATCATAAGATCCTCAAAATCAATTAATTCAAAGTAAATATATATTGAATTATATGTCGATTCATTAGGTTAATTGATCTTGTTATTTAAATCTAACAATAACATCATACTGATGAAATAATTAGCCAAATGAATTGATATGGCTAAAAAATTGAAAGACAAATTTAATGTCATGCTTATGATGCTCTAAATTCATCTGATATGGAAAATAGATAGATATGAAATTATCGCCTCATTGATCAATCAATTAAATTAACCCAATGAGTTGATATGGCTAATTGAGGAGGAAGAAAAAAAAATATTCAATGAGTAATAAGATCGATGAGTTTATATGACCACTTGAGAAGAAAGACAAAAAATAATAATATTGTCTAATAATTAAACAAGATCAATGAGAAAATATGATCAATAGGAAAATAAAAGATTGATGTTATGGTCAATTAGTTAATATATGACCAATAACTTGATAACACTAATGAATTGATATGAATATAGATCAATGAATGATAAAGATAGCTAATAAATTTATATGATGCTCAATGAATGATAGAACTTCGTGCTGATAACGTGTTATAAATATAGAAAAGAGAGACACAAGAAAGAGAAAGGAGAGAATAAAAGAGAGAATAGATGAAATGAGAGAAGAGAATTGAGGGATAAAAGTTATCTCTATTATTTATATGGGAGCATGTATATATAGTACATGTGGAGTAGTTTACAAACAAACCCTATTTACATTGATTTATAATATGGGCTATTAGCCCAATGGACATCCACAATAATGATTTTCATAACAAGTCCGTCTTATTTGTAGTGCTATTTTAGTGATAATTAACAACTATAACTCGACATGAATGTTTATTACATATTATTTATCCCAAATAACTCAATATTAGGTGACTCAAATTAATCAAACCCAACCCACAAACCCGAAAAAAAAAAAAAGTAAACTCAAAATTAATCCGACCAAAACTGACTCAATCTGAACTCGACACAATTGACCCGTTTACCATGGCTATACTGCGTAAGCATTCGTTAGAGGACCCGGTCAAGTGCAGAGAAGTTAGTAGGCCCGGGTTGACCCTGAGTAGGTCATTAAACTAACTCTCCATACTGATTGTGTAATTCTGTAAATCTTACTTTATTTTTATTTGGGAAATTTCCCACGGTACCCTTGAGGTTTGACACTTTTTTAATGTTACCCAACTTTTTAACTTTGTGTCCATAGTACCCCTGAATTTTATGTTTAATGCACAATATAACCAAAATGATGACACCGTTAAAAATTGATGACGTGCCGCAAACTATTTTCTATTAATCTAAAGATTTAATTTATTTATTTTGCACATGGTAGCCTCGAATTTATAAGTTGTGCACATGGTACCCCTAAAATTTCTATGTTTTATACATGGTACTCATGAAAAATATTTTAAAAATTAATAATAATGGGGGAAAACTAATATTCTAAATAAATATAATTTAAATCATTTAATTTAACACCGTCATAAGAGATGGACAAATTGGGAATATAAAGCAAAAGTTGAAAAGTTGGGAATATAAGTTAATCTTATTTTCCTAGATATTGTCGGATAAGGAATACGGAAAACTTAATTAATTAACTACTTTAATTAACTAAACTCTTTATTTATAAATCCTACATCGAGTGTAAGTAGAAGATTTGACCTATTAGACTATATAAACACTATATTAGCTTCTTTTGTTGTCATAAAATAAGAGCAACAAAAAGAAATAATTCTCAATAATGTCTTTCATCCAAGATACTAATCTTGAGTTATTTTCCTCCGAAATTTCGTTACAATATCCTTACGACCTTAACCTGACTCAATATTTGGTCGACGGTACTCATCTAGTTGTATCTCGAGTCGACCACGACCAAGATTATTTCATGGACGAGTTTATGTGCTTCTTAATTTTCGGCCCTAATCACCGTAAGGTTGAACTCGACAAGTGGACCTATCACTTCGGAATATTTGGTTTAAACGACAATCATCAAGGTTGTCTTAATAAAAATTCCAATGATTTCAACAAAAAGTCGTGTTCTGAAGATGTTCTTGATAAATGTCGTAACAAGAATGTCGATAACTCTGGATTGTCCCGTGCTAAAGACGTCAATCAATATGTTAATAATAAGTTATTATTCGACGACGACGATAACCTTTCTGAGCTGCCATGCACGTTTAACTACTTGAGCACGCCCGAAATTGAAGAAGTTGATCGAAGTTATAACATCTTCACGGATGATTTGTGGACTGTACTGTCGCGTTTTCGTCGTTGACCATGATCGCTATGCCTCGACTTTATCCACAACGTTGGTCAAGTCTATTAGTTCGTGTTTAGTCATCTTCGAGAAGCGGGTTTTGGTTGAGTTGGTTCTTGCTACTAGGTAGCAATAGAATTGCGATATTATCCCATATATTTATCGATTTTTAATTTTATAAGCAATCTTTTATTTTTAGGCTTTTATTAAAGACATATTTTTGGTGGTACAATGATTTAGACTGAATCGGGAACAACTTTCATTCAATTTTCTTGCTGCGGTTAGAGACTTAGAGTTAATTTGCCGATTTATAGTCACCCCCTTCCAAAATATTCGTCCCATTAACCGCAAAATTGTTAATACGTACGGAAATAAGACATTTACATTTTTTTCATTAAATTATCTTTTATAAAATTTTATTTTCAATAAAAAAAGCTCACATATAGACGGAGTAAAATGCGGTCAAAGTAGCACATTGGAGACCGAAAAAAAAAAAAAAAAAAAAAAAAAGTGGGATGAACATTGGAATGGAGGGAGAACTTACGAGTAATACTATATTTGTCTGTGTTGTCAAATTTTCACTGATTCCGTCCACACAATAATCTACGAGTAATTTGTATACAGAATTTACCTTCTAAGTTATTGTGTAATATTGAAATGACAAAAAAAAAAAAACAAAACAAAAAAAGTGTAAAGTTTGAATATTTACAATGTACATTGTACGACAATTTAAATAAGATTTTACATTACTATTTATTCTAACATATATTACTAAAAGTTATGTTAAAAATTCTACTCCGTATTACTTTACTCCATCTGTCTAAGTCAATTATTAACATTTACTTCCTCCGTTCCAATAAATTGTTAACGTTTATTTTATTTTGTGAGAGAAAAATAAAGTACTCTCTCATTTAATTAGTTAAAAAGTACTAACAAAAAAAGTAAATGTATAAAAAAAATTTATGCGAACAAGTAACTAGGATCGAAAAAACAGATGTATTGTGGCTCTTTCATGCATATGTTGATACATCGCAGTGGCCAGGTTTAGGTCTGATCAAGTTGGGTCGGGTTCAGAGGGGAAGCCACGTAATAACAAAGGGCAACACATGTTACCCCTAAATCAATAAAAATATACAAATATATACTTTTAAGGCAAAAAATCAGATGTTATGTGCGAAAAATATTTTCGCTTTCCTTCTAATATATTTCTGGTTTCGCCCCTGGTCTGGTTATGTTGAGTACGTTTGCGCCATATTTGGTCAACTTGGTTTTTCGGGTCAAGTTGGATTCGGTTCGAGTCGTTATCAAGTCTAATAATTTCGGATTAAATAGATCAGATTGGTTTGGGTCAGGTTCGGTATGAGTCGGGTTATTATTGGATTTGTGCAATTTTATCGATTTACCCGTTACTTTTTAACTAATTAAATGATTATTTTGACCATTACTTAATTTAATTATTGCATTATTACGTTAGAGTTATCCAATTAGACACTAATTTTCTTTTAATTTAATCTAAGCTTAATATTATCAGGTCATATTTAATCGAGTCATCATCGGGTTGGGTCACTAATTATCTAGTCATGTCGGGTTACGGGCTATTGTTAAGTTGGATTGGAATGATTTCGGGTTGCAATATTTTCAGGATTTATTATATCGAATTTGCTCAGATTCGAATCGAATCACCCATCACCCGGGTCGGATCATAATTGCCGACTCTAAAAAAAATTACGGTAGTAGCTGATAGAGTAAAATGGTTGCAATATTTGCATGAGACACGTTTATTTTCCTCAACCACCTTAGTCACTACCAAAGCTCTCCGTAATTCACCACGTGTCAGCTCCTCGTCTGCTCTGTTTCTTCATGTTCATCACCTCATCACACCGCACAACAAAAATATACTCAATGTTACACATTCCACTTCCTCTTCTTCATTCCTCTATATATAACTCTCACTTTCCTACACATTTTGTACTTACAAAACAAAAACAAAAACAGAAAAACATTAATAACACAACAACAACAACAACAAAGAAACTAACATGGCTTCACAGCAACAGCAGAGGAGAGACAACACAACACACGAAAGAGAAATGCATGTTGAGAAGGACATTGTCCCCAACAGGGCTACCAAGTTCGAGGACTTAGCCAAGGCCACCGACGCCGCCGCCACGGCAGCCTCTGCCGCGACAGGGAAGGGAAGCACTGTGGTGGCGGTCGGGGTGACAGAAACTGGAAAGGGGAGAGGAGAGGGGGATAGGACTCATTTTGAGTCCATACATGATAAGATGGGTGGGTTGGAGTTCGGGTCGGTTGGAGGAGGAGCGGGTGGCGGTGTTGGTGGTGGTGAAGCGAGGGCGAAAGCGGGTGTTGGGAAGTTTGAGGAGAATAAAGGTGGTAGAAGTAGGATGAGTGAACAGGAACACTTGCCTTCTCCTCAAGCTCATCTTGTTGCCGAACAAAGGTTATTTCATATTCTCTCTGATCGTTCAAATTGTTAACACTTTGACCAAATTTTACTCGCACCAAATAGTATTGTCATATGTTAAAAATTTACTGATCCAATGCGTACTATTGCTAGTTTTTAACCATTATCGGGTCTCAATCATCACTTTTAGGATTGAGTTGATTTTCTAATATGATTTGAGGTTCGATCCTCTACATATGTATCACAATTACCATAAAATTTATTGATTTTGTATATCATGTGACAAATGTAATTTATGAATGTGTCAATTTCATAATGCAATCTGATGTTGGTGAACTTATTTTAGTGTTGCCAATTTCTTGGTTAAGTTACATGGAAGAGTTCATTTCAACTTTTGTTTATGTTTGTGAGCTCTATATATTGGGTGGCTTTATGATTCTCATAAAAGATGACGTGTTTAGTGAGCGTGTTTTGTGAGGGATCGTAGTATGGAGTAGTTGTTAAACTCTACCGACAGTAAAATTTAGTGAAGTATCTCTACTATCGACAGAAAACGTAGGCAGTATTCACACAACTCATGCTTGTGTTGTGTAAAAATATAGGTATGCTCAATCAAAGCAACATGGAGAAGGTACAGGGGTGGGAGGTCAGCAACGTGAGACGACTGGGCAGCAACATCGTGCTCAGACGGGAACTGCTGGTGGACAGTACGGAATGAGCACCCACACTGGTGGGCAGCAGCAGCAGCGTGCCCACATGGAGACTGGTGGTAGACAGGAAGGAACTGGTGGGCAGCAGCATCGTGCCCACATGGAGACGGGTGGTAGACAGGAAGGAACTGGTGGGCAACAGCAGCGTGTCCACATGGAGACTGGTGGTAGACAGGGTGGGCAGCAGCATCGTGCCCAAATGGAGACGGGTGGGAGACAGCAAGAGACTGGTGGGCAGCAGCATCGTGCCCAAATGGAGATGGGTGGTGGACAGCACGGTGTGAGCACCAAGACTGGTGGGCAGCAGCAGCATCGTGCCCAGATGGAGACGGGTGGTAGACAGCACAGAGCGAGCACAGAGACCGGTGGGCAGCAATATCGTGCTCACATGGAGACGGGTGGTAGACAGCAAGAAAGTGGTGGCCAGCAGCATCGCGCTCACATGGAGACCGGTGGTAAACAGCATGGTGCAAGTGCAGAAGGAGGTGCAAGGCGACAAGAAAAAGTAGGCGAACAACAACGTCATGAGCAGCAGCAGACACAGTCTCGAGAGGAGGTTACTCGATATGGACGTAGCACACAACAGGGTTCGACAGAGGCTGATCGAGCAGCACAGGAGAGGTAGTTGATTGTTCATACTTAATTCATACGGAGTACTTAATTGTGTTAATACAAAAGTACCAAGAATTGTATAGTTCAATTTATACTAATACTTGGAACCTTTGAAAATTGATAAGGTATGAAAAGGCAAAAGAAGAGGCTGCAAACGCAGCTTATGAAGCAAAAGAATCAGCAAAGCATGGGTTAGGGGCTGCAGCAGCTAAGGCGCAACAAGGCGTAGGAGTGACAACCCAGTATATCTCTGAAAAGACGGCTCCAGTGAAAGAGACAGCAGCTGAGAAGGCTGAACAAGCCAGACAAACTCTTTACAGTGCAGGCCAAAAATCCAAGGAGTACACTCAGCAAACTGCACAGCAAGCGAAAGATTACACTCAGCAGACTGCACAACAAGCAAAGGAATACGCTGCGCAGAAGGCCGAGGATGTGAAGGCCGGGACCCAACGTGCGACCGAGTACGCTGGTGAAAAGGCGGTTCAAGCCAAGGACACTACAGTCAGCACCACCACGGGTGTGGCTGGTTATGTTGGCGAGAAAGCGGTTGCTGCAAAAGACGTGGCAGTGGAGACAGGGAAGACGGCGGTGGGATATGCAGGGAAGGTGGCTGAGCAAGTTAAGGACCAGGCGGTTGTGGCGGGATGGGGTGCAGCCCACATGACGACTGAGCTTGCAGTGGAGGCTACAAAGATGACTGGGGGTGCTGTCGGGAAGGCGAAAGATGTTGTCGCAAGTGCTGCGCAGAAGGCAGCAGAACTTGTAGAGAAGCCTGTTGTGATGGCTAAGGACACGGCAGTTGACACCGGAGAGAGGATGGCTGATTACACAGCTAGGAAGAAGATGGAAGCAGAGAAGTACAAAGAACAGAAACATACTCAATATTCTGAGGTTAATACAAAGAGTTCACTTTAATTTGTTCCGGTAATCATGATATTGTACATGGTTACAAGCTTGTTTCAGTTTAGCGTAGCGTAAAATTGATTGTTTTTGGTTTATGGTATCGATGCAGGAGGAGGAGAGGTACCCCACCTCAGGTGGTGGAACAGGCCACAGTTTGTATCAGGAAACGACAGGAACAGTGAGGGAGAAGGCGAGGGCAGCTGGGGAAGAAAGCGATGAACCAAGTATGGCGAAAGGAACAGGTACGGGAGTACTTGGAGCGATAGGGGAGACGATAGTTGAGATTGCGCAGCATACAACAGATCTGGTCTCGGGGGTTGGGCCGGAAAGTGATATCAGTGAGAAGGATGAGCGTCGAAGGACCTAGACAAACCCCTGTGTGTGTTTTGCCTGTAAATCGAAGAAGTGTAGCTCGTTTTTTTTAAGGGTTATGGGTTTTTCTTTGTTTTGGACCTGTTTTGTAGCACAATGATCGTTAGAGTGTTTCTACGGGTGAATAAACATATATTTCAGCTGTATATTCTAAGAAGTACTCTATGTAACTTGGTGTTTCTGCTATACAATGTGTTTTGTTATTGCAGCAGTAAGTTGGTAGATTGTGTTTTGTTTATTTGCAATGTCATATGCATTTCATTTGCTACCCTGAAGTTTTTATGACTAATACAACAATGCCTCGTATTTTTGGTGTTGAGTATTGATATGATGAGAACTCTTTTATTTCTTTCGCTAGTTAAGTTAGCATGAAAACCCTGGTGATAACTGATAACTCTATTATATGGAGTACAACATTAGTTATTACTTCCATCTAGACCTGGCAATCGGATGGGTCGAGTCGGATTCGAGTCGGATATTTTCCGATTCGGGTTGTTTTATTGTCGGATTGCTTCGACTCATGTGCCTGCTTGGGTCGAATCGGGTTGTAATTTAACTTCGGGTTGTACTTTAACTTCTGATGTTGGATTTATTTACGGTTAATGTAAAAAATGATAATTTTTGTTAAAAATCATTCTACAAATATGAATAAAGTCTACATAAATATTGTTAATTACATGCAAAAATACAATAAATTTATTAATAAAGTTCATATCTAAGGTAAACAACTACTGATAAATGTGATATTTCAATTGAAAACAATCACAATATTATTACACATAATAATAAAATAATTTTTAGAGACGGTTTAACTACGACATTAGAAACTAAAGCTACGAATACATACAAGACCATTTTATAGATGTAAACAAATAATTTGCAATAACACAAAGAAACTATTGTGTAATTGTATATATTAGAGAATATTATATATTAGGATAGAATTATTAGTATATTACGATAACCGTAATATCCTTTAACTAATATAATTATTATACTAATAATTCTATCCTAATATATAATATTCTCTAATAGTATATCATTTGCAATAAAATAACGTAATTGATCAACTGTACCCGACTTTTTCTCAGTTGTACCCTTTTTGCTCATTATTTTTCCATCACCTACCCTTTTAGATCTTAATTTTCTCTCTTCTCTCACCAACCCTAAAAAACCCTAAAACAACCTAAAATCAATTAATTACTCCTTCAATTAATTCAATTCCTCCTACGATAAATTCAATTCTCAAATTATGGATTATAGGGACGATATATTTTAATTAATTTTCGAGTTTTTTTTTTATTTTAATTTTCTTTCATTAATTTGATTTTATATGAGTTATTTTGTGTGGTTGATGGTGGTAGGAATGGGGTCGTGATGCAAAGTGGGGTTGTCAATTTTGTTGGGCGCTGACCATGAGAGAGCGCGAGGCTGTGGGCGTCAGGTGTGGTAATTTAATCATGAAATTCACACAACTCAAAAATCATACTCCTAAATTTTGCGGTAGTTTTAGTTTGCTTTGAAATTCACACAACTCAAAAATCATACTCCTAAAAATCATTCTTTCGTGGTAATTTTAGTTTCCTTCACTTTCGTGGTGGGTCTTGAATTTCGCCGCCGCGCTCATGGTGTGGTAATTTTACGGTGAAGCAAAGCAAGCTACTTTAGTTTTAGACTTTTCGGTTTTCCTTCACTTTCGTGGTGGGTCTTGGGCGCGGCTACGGTGGCAGTGGGGCGTGGTGGTTGTCCTCGGTGGGTGGTGGGTGGTTCAGGCGTGGTTCAGGCGGTGGTTCGTCGGGCGTGGGCTTGGACGCGGCTACGGTGGCAGTGGGGCGTGGTGGTTGTCCTAAGTGGTGGTGGTCGTCGGAGATGTGCACCGGGCTTGTTGGGTGGGTGGTTGACCTAGTGTTTGTTGGGGTGGTTTAAGGGTGGGTGCGTTGAATTGAAAAGAATGTAGATGAAGAGAGGAGAGAGAAGAGAGAATTTGGGTAGGTTTTGAAATATGGGAAGAGAAAATGAAAAGGGCAATGAGGTCTTTTTTGGGTACAACTGAGAAAAAGTTGGGTACAGTTGATCAACACCCTAAAATAAAAGTAAAAATGAGAGTGAGCTAGTAGTAGGGCCCAATACACTCCCTCATCTGCCTCATCGCACAGAGCAATTTGGATCCTCTCCATTTCCTCTCTAATACACTTATATTTTAATATATTTTCTCTCTTCTTTATTAAAACATTATCTTTTACAAAATTATTACAACCCTTAGATTTTTCCAAGATTCGATCCTAACCGTTTATAGGAAATGGATGTCCATTTCTTTTCATAAAATGGAGAGGATCCTCACCCATTGAGGAGTACATGAGGAGAGATGATGAGGGATGATGATACCCTAACTCATGGATAAATATGCTCTAACCCCGAGGCATATGATTTTTACTTTTCTTTGCCATTTTTTTCCGATTTTATTCCACTATTAATATTAACTAGTTCCATGTCCCGTGAGATTCACAGAATCATTATTATATTTTGCATTTTTAAGTTGTAAATTAATTTACATGTTTGTATACTTACTATATAGATGACAATTTTAATTTATTGTCACATATATGAGAGTGTTGTATCAAATATAGTGAGTCATTTTGTTTTTAGTGCAATTGTCAATAAGTGTTGATATTTACCAAATTAAATAGGATTATTTAACAAGAATAAACCGACCTATGACTGATCTTCTAAAAATAAACCAACCTTTCGATAATCCCATAATAAACCCAAGTATTATTGTCATCTTCTATAATTGTACCCAATTACCGGCTACCTATTAACCAGGTTACTTTCATATTCACATCTATCTTCTTCATCTTCCTTCTACAATTTCTTCACCCTTCCGGCTACCTATGACTGAGTCGTTTTTTTTCCCAAAAAATACAAACACATTTGAAAACTAAATTAATTCAATGACTTCAATTCAATTAACTGAATCAACTCAATGGCATCAATTTTTTTTTCCAAGAATACGCATCAAATTGAAAAAAAAATCTTGAGGAAGAAAATTCTATGATAGATGATTTCACATTCTTTTGGGAAGAAAATTTGATGGCTTGAATGGCTTCGATTTATGAATTTGACACCCCAAGTTGGCATTTTGAATTTCATGAATTTCAAGTAAGGTTCGTTCTATGAATTTACTCACCTAATCCGGTCGACCATTCCGTAAGTGTGTGGTTGGAACTCCAAAAACTCCGGTGATATAATAAGAGAATAGAGGAGGGAGAGAATGAGATAGGATGAAGGTCGCCGATGGCGAGGCGAACAAGGTGGCTGGAGTTGCGAGGTTGGTGGCGATTGCGAGTTGCAATACCCAGGGAGAAAACAACAAAGTGGTGAGGGCGTGAGGTGGTGCATAGGAGGACGACAGCGGTGGTGGTTATGGCGTTGGCCGTTGGTGGCGGAGGTCGACGGCGTGGGAGAGAATATGGTGAGGCTCTGCACCTACAGTGGTTGTTCGTACTCTGAGCCACCGGTCGTGATCAGGGTCCACGGCATATACGACGGTGATGACCATCATGATGGTGGTGGCTTGAGGTTGTTGTGGTTGTTGTATTGTTGTTGGGTTGTTATTTGTTTGAGTTGTTATTCATGGGGTTTATTTTGAGGGGAAGGAGAAGGTAACCTGTTGCAATAGGTTGTCAACAGTTAAAAGTTTAGACGAGTTTATTTACGGAAGGATAGGGTAATAGTTGGGTTTATTGTGGGATTAAATGAAGGTTGGTTTATTATTGGAATACCACACATAGATTGGTTTATTCCCGTTAAATAACCCAATTAAATATTACACTTAATCGATTGCTACTACCAACCTAAAGGTTTTGTCTATCGTCATTGTTATAAGATATTGGTAACTATAATGACAGTATCATATCAATATATAATTAAGGATACGAATATTTAACTATGAGTTATTAGATTTATACGAAAAAAAAAAAAAAAAGTGATTAAAATTCATTGGCAAAAATCATTATTGGTTGCATATTGTCACATAATTTTTTTGGGAAGACAATCACATAATTTTAATATCAATATTAATGTCGTATATTCTTAATAGTGACATTGACTTATTTTCAGATGTTATATGTTTCGTATCTTGTACGTATTTAACAATATTTTGATATTTCGTAACCTAATCTCATTATTGGTTGCATATTGTCACATAATTTTTTTGGGAAGACAATCACATAATTTTACTATCAATATTAATGTCGTATATTCTTAATAGTGACATTGACTTATTTCCAGATGTTATATGTTTCATATCTTTTACGTATTTAACAATATTTTGATATTTCGTAACCTGATCATTTTCAATTTCATTCAATGGTTTTTTTTTTTTAATATAACGTGATTATGAAAGTATATTAATGTATGTATACAATGTCACTTTTACTTTTTCTAATTATTATAATGTGGTTACACTACAAGAAATTATACATGCAACTACATTGACTTTAAAGTAATTGTAACATTTTTTATTAGTCGTTATATAAATTGTATATTTAAAAATATAAAATTAATAGTAATTACTGAGTATAAAACTGTGTTTTATTAGAATGAAATGCAATTTATATATTTTAGGCTTTGATAAATTAATTGAAATAAAAAATAAATTTGGGTTTGATTAATAAAGTTAATAAAATGTCATCAAGCACTATATTAGATAATAAAATTAAAAGTTGCAATGGGAAAGATATATAAAAGGTGTCATTATGGATAATATTTAATAGTCTTTTGTATTTTAATTTTTATTAAAAATTGTATGTTTATAATGGTGACATGTGGCTTAATAAAAGGTGATTTTTTAGCAAATGGTGAGATATGGTTGTTTGATGGTTAAATGTAATTGTTCAACTTGCTTTTTAATTATATATATAGATATATAGATTTCAATTTTTCTGGTTTACATGGAATTTTGTCTTAGCTATGTTGTTGATGTAAAATTAAATCCGAAGCAAAAAATGAAAGATTTTTTGTATTTCGCCTCTTCATGAGTCTTTTTTTTTAGTTTCGATGGGGCTATTAAAAATTTGAAGCGTGTTTGTCATTTGTCGTGAATTTTAATGGGATTTTTTTGGTTTTTTTAATGTTGACGGTGATAAAGTTGTATAAATAATTTGCCTTTTATCTTCTCATTTAATTATGTCACTTTATTTCAATGTTTACTAATTACTTCGTATATCTTAATTGATGTTGTGTATAAATTTGGACTTGTGTTGAAATTCTGTTTTATGGTAAGTTCAACGATATCCAATGGTAAGTTCAACGATATCCTTGTGGCTATATTGATTACAGTTTTGTAATGGAAAATGAGTTTCTGTTAATTTTAATTTGTGAATAGAAGATATTCCATTCAGGTAATTATGGTTTTAAATCTCGGTGTCGGTCAACAATGCAGGGGCGGACCCACAACTTTTTTTTTGGTGTTGCAATTTTTTAATAGTAACTTATTTATTATAGTTACATTTTTTCCGAACAATAATATTCAATAATATAGTGACGTGTTAAAAATCCTATTTCATAACAATTTTTGTCGAGTTCAATCGTTTCATAAGACGAAGACCCATCCCAATTAAACTATAGAATCATAGAAAAACAAATTGAAAATGATGGTAAATTATTTGAAAATGTATGAAAATCATAGAACTAATTAATACTCCAACAATTAATGATGAAACATTGAAAGAATAAAAGGGTTTTTAAAAATGACAACAGTGAAAATTGAACACTTCACCTTCTACACATTCAATTCTTTCCCTTATGACTACCACCACTAAGCCAAATTATATTAGTGGTAGATATGAGTAGCACTTATTAAATATAACAGTTTTTCCTGACTTTGGTGTTGCACTTGCAGCCAATTGGTGTTGCACTTGAACACTTGACCTTCTACACATTTAATTCTTTCCCTTATGATCATCGTAGTTGTCGCAACCCGAAATGCACGTGCTGATCTTTTTTAGCATGTCACCATGATTATTTTGACATTTTGTTCTTCCAAGGCTTATTGGTGATCGTTTTGATAAATTTTAAGAATTTATTTTCGCTAATTGTGCTTTTTCTATGGTGTGTCATATGAAATAGTTGATCACCTAAACTGCACCTATGCTCTTTTCTAGATACTGACTAGCAAATAAGCTTCTGAATTTGCTGGTAAAAATGAAATGGATGGACATTTAACGGTTTTTTTTTTTTTTTTTTTTTTTTTTTTTTGTCGCTACAGGTTAAGAGTCACTCAAATATATAAGCGCATTCGAGATGTTTTACAAAGCACCTATGGATTACCATTTTTGTTTTCAACAAGTGAATGGTTTACTAACATGTTCGAAAAACTATTGTTGTTAACCAACACATGAAACTCTTACAAGACTATTTTCCTAATACATCTATGAAATATAAAACTATCATTTGAAAATACCGACTCTTTTGGATATATGGGTTTATTTACTACTTGTACATGCAACCCGAAAAAATTTATGATTAATGAAGTTCTTGCAACTCAGATTGGGCAATGACTAGAAGATTAACCCGACATTATGGTGTAAGTTTACAAAATTAAAGTTGACTTGATGGGTTAATTCATGACCACATCAAGGGAAAAAAAGAAACTATACTTTTAATTTGTAAATATAAAATATAGGTTGGGCTTCTCCGACCTCACATTACTTAATTTTTTTTATATCTTAAGCACTCTCTTATTACATGCTTTCCTCAATTTAACTACAATTGGTAAAATCGATGGGTTCGATATCCAACACTTGCTTTAAATATTGATCAAACAATAAAGACACGATGTAGAGCTAATATACTACGGAGTATGTTAATTTGACCTTATTTTGATAAATGATGAATGTAATACCAGACAATCGATTAAGATCAATAGTAATGAAATTATATACTAAAGGAACGCTGATAAGTAACAAAACAAAGAGACATAAACGCAAAAATGGAAATTAAAAATTAAAGCGGTCCCGTGAAACTCACGGGTCGCATCACTAGTTTATATTAAAAAAAAAATAGCGAAATATATAACATTGTTATAGTAGTATCAATCAAAAAAATATGTCTTGAGAAAATAAAATTGAAAATCTGGTGAAAAAATAAATTATTGAGTTTGTTTTTTTAATTTGAATTTTTTTTCTTCTTTAAAACTCTTCGATTTAACAATGAAACCTTACGTTTTAACTTCAAAACCTGACTTTTTAAGTTCAGAACCTAACTTTTGGAACTTTATGTTTTAAATTTTACAATCTCACATTTTAATTGGGCTATTACCTTTAAATTGGTTTGTCTCACAATAAGTTATGGTGAGACTACCTCATGTAACAATTAGTGTTTTTCATTATACCTTGAGCATAATATACTCTACAAGTCAATTTAAACGTATTCGACTCATTTTTTACAAGGTCTTTGTCGAAATACTGTCACACATAAAAAGTAACTCAAGGACCACCTGAACTTGAGTCACTTGTTTCCATTTTTAAATGATTATAATATAAATTATTGATATTTAATATTAATAAAATATGAGGTATAAGTAATGAAAAAGCTTAAAATATGTAATATTGTAAATTATAAATGATAATTCGATATTTAGATTAGAATAAGAGAATTTGAGGGAAGAGTAAAAGGAATTTTCAAAGTGTAATAAATTGCTCGATGAAGAGGCCTATTTATAGGGTAGAATTAGATAATCAAAAAAATTGAAACCAGTTGTTGATATGCAAGGGCTACTTGGCCCGTGGTCCGGGCCGTGCCTAACATATACGGCCTAGGACTACTACTAGTTATCATTAAACCCAACATCAAAATTTATTTAAAAAAATAAATCAGGTTCACTGGATAATGTTTCATGGTCTCGGTGTCGAAAAATTCGACCCTAATCCTTTTCTACTCAATGGTACCTCAAGCAATGTTTATATGTTACTCTAATTTATTTTTTATCTAGTTTAGTCATTTGTTTATATTGTTATTTTTTAAATAAACTAATAATTAATTATTTTTTTCATATAATAAAATTATGTGACTTAATGTTCATTTGATTTTGAAAGGATGTCGATTCCATCGTCAACGATTTTGAGTGAAAATTAGACTACATATCAATTTTCGTAATTGATTTTTCATATATGGAATTTACTCAAGTTGTATATATTTTTCATTATTATTTTCAACCCTACACTTTGTTACTCAAAAAATATACACAATTCTGTCTTTTTTCTTCTTTTTTTCCCTAACTAATCTTCAATCAAATTCATTCAATTTTTCAAGTTCTTTATCATTAACCCCAATAATAAGTTCTAATCGTTTTTAATTTCAACTTTTTTGTTTAAATTATCGATTTTTATTAATTTTCAATTGATTCAAGTCAAATTTAAAATTAGGGTTTGTAAAATGGATGGTTATAGGATATGTGAATGGGTGGTTAGTGGCGGTGGTTGATGGCCGACGGCGAGGGAATGGGCGGCGGCGTGGGTCAAGACGACGACGGCATAGGGTGGAGGGCGGTCGGTTGGCCGATTGACGGTTGGGGATTAGTGGTTGTTTTAGTGGTTATTTTTGTGGTGGTTTAAGGTGGTTTGTTGGTGGTGTGTTGGTGAGAGAATTGTGAATATTTTTTGAGTTAAAAAGGGTAGTATTGGAAATAATAATAAAAAAAAGTATATACCTTGAGTAAAATTTGTATATGAAAAATCAATACCCGCATTTGCAATTTGTTCCAAAAAAAAAAAAAAAAAGGTAGACTGATAATTGAATCAGGAGCTGCTCATCACTAAAATATTGATTGATAAATTCCACCGTATAAAGTTTATAAATAACTCTAAACTTAAAACAATCATGATATAGATCGTGTAAAATGTGAAGGATAAAATAAGGAGTAAAGTGTAAATAAAAAAACCGAAGTAGACCCAAAACTCAAAAATGTGAGTGGAACGAGCGAGAGTTTCAAAATTCAAAAAAAAAAAACACTAAAACAAGAAGGCCGTTGTAGTTTTCTACTCACCAAATTTCCTCCTACATCTTCTTCCATTTTTAGTCTTCTTATTATATCTGATCTTACTTGTTTTTCTTCAGATTATTTATTTTGATTCTATTAATAGTAATGCGCTCCCCCGACCACCGCCGACATGGTTGGCAACTCCCTCTTCATCCATTACAGGTACTCCCCGCCTACCTACTGTTACCGAGTTTCAGTATCACTCTCGTTTTCTTCTTTTGGTGTTTGACCCACTTTGACTTTTTTTTGTTATCCAGGTTGTAGGAATGGTGGTCTTCACTTTGCTGGCCACGGCATTTTACTTGTTTCTTGCTCCTTTCGTGGGCAACCGTGTCGCTTCCATCACTGTCTACTCCATCTTTTCCGCTCTCGTAAGTGAACAACACAGCTGACAGCATTGGTTTTTGTAAATCCGGGTACCTGAAAGTGATGTGGTTACTGACAGTGTGTGTGTGTGTGTGTGTGTGTGTGTGTGTGTGTGTGTGTGCGTGCTGTTATTAGGTGGTATCAGTCGTGGCGCTGTTTATCAGGTGCACAGCAACTGACCCGTCTGATAAAGCTAGACATCGTCGCAGCAGACGGAAAGTAAAAGTCAATTACTGCTTCCTGATCGGGCAGATTGTCGTAAGGGCTTTCAGGAAACTGGAACGTAAGATACTCAAGAAGTGTATCAGACGGAAATACATGTTTCATCCGAGCATTGCACCGCATCTGCACCTCCAACCGTTGCTCACTTTTCCGCTTGTCACGAAAGACGACTGTGACCACCAGCTGGAGGATGACCTCTCCTTTTGCTCCTTGTGTAACTTCCAGGTTCACAAACACAGCAAGCATTGCCGCACCTGTAATCGCTGTGTCGAGGGTTTCGATCATCATTGTCGGGTCTGTTAGTGACACTATCCATGCCCTTATATCAACCTCTTTTAATTTGCGTAGTTTCCCGACATCTGATTTTTGAAATGCTGTATCGATGACAGTGGTTGAACAACTGTGTGGGCAAAAAGAACTACTCTACATTCATCCTTCTTATGATATCGGTTCTGTTGATGGTTCGTATATAATCTTGTTTCCCCTTTCTATCGCTGTACAAGTCACTAGATTCGTTGATTTCATGAATTTAATTCCTTCGCATTGCAGCTGATTACGGAAGGAGGAACAGCAATTGCCGTCTTTGTTCGTTGCCTCGCTGACAAGAGAAGTATCGAGCAGGAACTCCTCCGGGAATTTCACGTGAAGTTTCCTAGAGGACTTCTAATTGCGTTCTCGGTAATATCCTGTCACCAATTTCACCCTAGGTTAACATCGTAGGATCATTCGCCAATGCGTTTCTACTGCACCAAACCTTGCAGGTGATGTTGTTTGTGATCACAGCATATGGTTCTGCAGCACTTGGTCAACTCTTTTTCTTTCATGTAGTCCTCATTCGAAAGGTATTTTTACGTAACAGTTGTCTTTGCACTGCGATTTAGTCGATATGTGACCCAATGTAGCTTGAAGTTATGTGCTGTTTAGAGACCATTGTAAGTGTATGCCCTGCGATTTAAGGCTTATATATATCGTAGTAGTGTCATGTGTGAGATTGAGATGCTTAAAGTTTTCGAGTCGAAAAATATCAGCATGATTCCATTGAATGATGTACAGACCAAATGTATCTTTCTCAGGGAATGAGAACATATGATTATATACTTGCGATGAGAGAGGCGAATCAGTTCCACGTGTTATCCAGTGATTCAGATACTTCATCAGATGATGACGATGATGACAGTGAATCCGCTTCACCCACGAGGCCAATTGTTTTGTCCCAGTTTGTGTGCAACCGACAGGCAATGATTCCGGTAAAGTATACTATATGCAACTCGTCTTCTAGTCATTTTTCGTTTTTGAAGCAAACCGCCTCATGAATCGCTTTTTCCAGAGTCCCGAACGAGTCACTGTGAGGATCGACACAGAATCGAATCAAACCCAAAGCTTTCGACCCAGCATTGACCCGTGGAAGCTGATACAGATGAGTAAGGAGAAAGCTTTGCTTGCGACAGAGAAAGCGAAAGACAAGTTGGCAAAAGAGAAGCAAATCGTGGAACGTGGTGATTCACTGAATCCTCTGCCATTAGAGATGAAAAGCGGGCCACTGGTGAAGTCACAGCGAGACGTGAACATCACTGGACTAAGCAGCTTAACACCTCTGATACTGAAAGGGCGGTTTCAAGGTTCGCCAGGACGGTTTTCCAGCCCAAGACGACGCTTTTCTGGCTCCCCAGCTGGTCTGCAGAATCAGAAATATAGAAATAATTTTGACCTGAAAATAACGGAGGTGTCGAGGGATTTGGAGTCGTACATTTCGAAGCAGGTTTTGTGCAGTGTTGTAAAAGATGGATCTGAACCATCTCCCAGATAAATGTATTTTGTCTGCAAGAGTAAATTCAACTATATATTCATGGCCTCCATTCTATGTTTGTCATTTTTTATTCCCTAATGAAAGCACAGGTTTTCGACATATGCGCAGAGGAAGAGAAAACACATGGATATCTTTGGAAATATACCACGAACGATGAGAAACTAGGCCATAATGTACTCCGTATATAAAATGAAGACTCGACAAAAGTCACAAAACTATACACACTTTGTATTAAACGACAGGACGTCGTTCTTTAGATACCAGAACGGAACTCATGTTGCAGGACAAAAGAAAGCAGACATTCTCACAAAATGGAGACAGGTCATCTGATTATCCAGATCTTATATATATGAATAGGTGATCAGACTCACCTGTCTTTCGGGTCTGTTCTGTACATAATACACTAAGATATCGGAAAGACATTGTTCAGAATTCAGATCGCCTCCAGAATGAGATCGGGAAAAAAAAAATCAAAAAAATTCACTGTGTTAGTTGGAAGAGCTCATGTGAAGCGCAACCAATGAGGCGTACACTCCATCTTTGATTCGGAGAAGACTGTCGTGCTTCCCTTTTTCTGCGATGACCCCGTTTTTCACGACTGCAATGACATCAGCATTCTTAATCGTAGATAACCGATGAGCAACGACCACAGTTGTGCGATTCACCATGACTCGATCCAGTGCATCCTGCACGACTTTTTCAGATTCAGCATCAAGCGCACTTGTTGCTTCATCCAGCAGTAGTATTCTCGGATTCTTTACTATTGCACGAGCAATTGCAACCCTTTGCTTTTGACCTCCGGATAATTGAACTCCTCGCTCCCCTACGACTGTGTCATAGCCCTGAAATGAAAAACGAGTTTTGGATGAATAATATGGATAAACTTTTGTCAAACATCTAAACTGAAAGTCGGAAGAAATCTCGGCGAACCTGTTGTAAACTGCTGATAAATTTGTGAGCATTTGCCAGTTCTGCAGCAGCGATTATTTCTGCTTCCGTGGCATCGCCTCCTTTTCCATAGGCAATGTTGGCGCGTATGGTGTCGTTGAATAGAACAGGCTCTTGGCTCACGAGTCCCATTTGTTGTCTCAACCACTTCAGCTGGAATTTCTGAATCTCCACCTCGTCAAGGGTTATAACCCCGGAATTCGGATCATAAAACCGTTGCAAAAGTGAGATAACTGTTGACTTTCCGCTGCCACTTTCTCCGACAAGAGCCACAGTCTGCAGGTTCAAATTAAGTCATGTCGCTGTTATAGTATGGTGGCAACAGAGAGCGGAAAACTAAGAAAATCGTTCAGTTCAAAGGTTTACCGTTCCAGCATGAATTGTCAAGCATAGATCTTGGAAAATCTGGATATCAGGTCTTGTGGGATACGTAAAGCTGACATGACGGAGTTCAATTTCACCCTTCACGTTCTCCAAGGTCGTACCAGACTCGTCACTAGGGTCTATCTTAGACTTACGGTCCAGAATTGAAAATACCGAAGCAGCAGCGTTCTTGGCTTTACCACTGTCCGGTGCCAAGGAGCTTGATTGTGATATTCCTATGGCCGCCATTGTTAACGCAAAGAACACCTGAGGATTATAAGACGCCTAGGTAAGAAAAAGTCGAAATTTACAAAAATAGATAGAAAAGATAAATACGGTCAGAGAACAGCAACTTACTTTAAAAACCTGATCGAAGGTTGTTTTACCATGGCCAACGAGCTGAGCGCCTGCATAGAAACTGAGAGCGTAGACGAAAAAGAGAAGAGCAAACGACAATCCGAAGCCTATCCCACTAATCAATCCTTGCTTTACACCCGCTGCTATAGGGGCTTGACATTTCGCTTCGTAAAGATTTATAACCTTCTCCTCTGCGCAAAACGAAGCAATCGTTCTTATGCTCCCAACTGCGTCGTTAGCAACTTGGCTCGCTTCTTCGTACTTCTTCTTAGCATCTGAACTGAATCCTTTCATGAACTTCATTTGAAGATACCCGTTGAGACCGATCAGAGGTATCAATGCGAGGATAATGAATGCCAAAATCCAGTTCGCTATAAACGCAATCAACAGACCGGCTATCGCAGTTGCTAGATTCTGAACAAGCAAACCAAGGGCGTCTCCTACCAAAGCCCGTACAATGGCTGCGTCAGTCGATAACCTTGCACCTATTGCACCACTTGAATTCTCTGGTTCGTCGAACCAACTCACCTCCATATTAACTGCTTTCTCGAAGCACATAGACCTGATTCGTTTTATTAGCTTACAACCAGCAATGGCAAAGAAGTACGCTCGAGCTGGATTTGTCACCAGTGACGCAATACCAAGCACCAGAAACATTAGCGCCCAGAACCGTGAATCCTTTCTCAGCTGCTGAGGTGGCTCGTAAAACATTTTGATCACACTCGAAAGTAGTATACTGAATATAGGGAATATGACTCCGTTCCCAATCGCAGATAGAGATCCGAGCACCATTGCTGGTATTTCGGGTTTGTTTAGAGCGGCAAGACGCCAAATTGAGACTTCTGGCTGATCTTTCGAAACAGGAAGATCAGAGCCCTCGGTTTCCGGCATAGTACTTTCTAAAGGGTCCATGGCGACTCCAAATACCATTGACAACGAGTGACGACTGCTGTGCACCCTTCCTGAAGATCCACGGCTCAATGATCGTACAAATGATCCTTTATGGCTTGATAGTCTTGATGTAATACTATTATCTTTAACATCATCAGCTTCTTCCGTCTCTTTTCTCATTTCCTGAAGACGTATCAGCTGAGAATATGCTCCTTCAGGATTCTCGAGTAGTTTTGAGTGTGAACCTGATTTTTTAAAAAATAAAAATAAAATAAAAAAATAAAAACAGAATCATCAATTTTGTAGAAGATTACGTAAGATTATGCTCAACACTGAGACATTACCTATCTCGACCACCTTTCCTTGGTGAATAACTGCAATCATATCCGCACTTCTCACTGTACTCAAGCGATGAGCAACGATGACAGTTGTTCTGTTTACCATAATTCTGTCTAGTGCTTCCTGCACAATCCTTTCTGATTCTGCATCGAGTGCACTTGTCGCCTCATCCAAAAGTAAAATCCGCGGATCTTTCAGTATTGCTCTAGCTATAGCAACTCTTTGTTTTTGTCCTCCGGAAAGTTGTGTGCCATGCTCGCCCACTAATGTATCCAAACCCTAACAAACAATTTGTCGGTATGAAAACGCTGACCTACTTCAGTTGTTTTAGTAATAATAATAAAGTTTAATGAAGAACAGTTTCACACCTGAGGCAATTTATCGATAAATTTGGAGGCGTTTGCTAGCTCAGCTGCAGCACGTATTTCTTCATCAGTCGCACCATCCTTCCCGTATCCAATATTGTCTTTAATCGAAGAAGCAAACAACACTGGCTCTTGACTCACGAGGCCAATCTTTTGCCTGATCCATTTTAGCTGAAATTCTTTGAGATTAATTCCGTCAATTAGAACCTGTCCAGCACTAGGATCATAGAATCTCTCTATAAGGCTGATCACTGTCGATTTCCCACTTCCACTTTGTCCGACCAAAGCAGCAGTTGTGCCGCTTGAGATGGATAGTGAAAATCCGCTGAAAATGGGCTCATCGGGTCTTGCCGGATAAGTAAAATGAACATCTCGCAACTCAATATCACCCTGAATATCATCCAAAACTTTTCCTTTTGGGTCGTAAGGATCAATTTCCGGTATTCTGTTTATCGTCTCAAACATCTTATACGCCGCTGCTTGACCTGCAGCAAATGCACTCATAGACGGCGATGCTTGCCCCAGTGACCTGCAACAATTAAAAAATGATTACTTATCGACAAGACTCAAAAATAAAATATACTCATTTGATAATTCAAATAGTCGACATGACAGAAAGAGTTCGCTTACATGGAACCAGTCAAGACAGCAATGATGACGTTGATCACAGTACCTCCGGTATAATTTTTTTCGATTATCATCTTTGAGCCAAACCAAATGGCCAGTGAATAGCTACCAAAGACGACAAGAAAAAGCGCACCCAACCCTGTCCCAGCAGCAACCCCCTCGTGGATACCTGACTTATAAGCATCGACGATGGATTTGTTGTAATTTTCAATAGCTCGCTTCTCTCCGGTAAATGATGCTACCTGAAGGATGATAAAATTCGAGTACATCACAAAAATGACTTTCAAAACTTTCAGAAGGCCGAATACTTATAAAAACACTAAGTATTTAATCACACTTCAGGCTTTAAACTTCACATAGTGTAAGACGAAATGAACAGATCCTTACAGTTCTTATTGAACCTATAGTCTGCTCCACAACGACTGCGGCCTTTGCGTAAGCGGTTTGTCCCCTGGATGCCATCCGCGATACAATAATCGTCATTGCAGCACCAGCTGCGGCCAGAAGAGGTATTGACGACAGCATGACAAGTGTCAGAAGCCAACCTTTGAAGAATGCAATCACGAAACCCCCGACAAACGTTGACATAAGCTGCAAAAACTTTCCAACCTGAACAAAAGGGAAACATGAGGATAAATTTTTAGACGCTGAAATATGTGTATATAAAACGGGAATAACAGAGGATAAATTGTACGGAGTATTACTTTCTCCCCCATAGCATCTTGAATGAGTACGGTGTCCCCCGACATTCTTCCAACAACTTCTCCCGTGTTGGTTTCCTTGTCGAAAAAGGCAACGTCTTGTCGGAGTATGGTTTTTAGATAAAGGTTTCTAATTCTAGCCGCCTGTCTTTCTCCCGTGATCATCCAACACGCAACCTCTGCCAAAAAAAAAAACGCTTCTAATCAATTAACTGAACATGAGGCCTTAAATACATTATATAGAAGACTCAGAAATGCTTACGAAGAAAAGCTGCGACTGCAACTCCAATAGCCAGGTAGACAAATTTGAGAGAAACCTAAAAGAAACCGAGAAAACAGTAGGATTACATTAAGTCTAGTAGAAACATGGAAACTCAAAAAGAGAAGGGCGAGGGATATGAACCTGCGAAACGACGTGAATGACATTGTTGGTTTTTTGATTTTGTCCAAAAGCGTCTACGACATCACCGACAATGATAGCCATCAAGGGCATAGCCACACCATTTGCGAGAGCACCGATAGAGCCAATGATCATCAACGCCTTGTCAGTAGAATCAGCAAACGTAAACAGTTTGTAGAAGGAGACTTTGTTAACCTCAGCCTCCTCGTCCTTTTTCTTAGGTGCATTGTTCTGATCCGCCATTGTATACCCCCGTCTCAGAAGACGGTTTGGGAGGTGGGTGGCCTAGTTTTTTATGATTTTACCTACAAATACATACATATATTTCGAGAAAGTGTTAAGAGTACTAAAGTACGACACTATGACCAAATTCGCGTCAGCTTGTGCGAGTGCGTGAAGTGGATAAGGGATCAAACGATTTCAATTTTCGAGTACTATAAAGAAAATTAGAAAGACATCGACAAGGTTGAATGAAAAGGTAATCAAAAACAATGTTGTAGTTTGATCAAGATTTATGATCCTCAATTTTCTCTAATTTTATCACATTTGATTTAAAATATTTATGATAACAATTGTTGAAGGGCAATTAAAGTCAAAGAAGACAAATATGAATGTAATTTGAGTGAGTATTTTTTTTCAAACAGATTTATGAATGTTTCTATGTTTCACTATTTCTTACTCTTCAAAGTGTTGTACTGTTTTGTGAACCCAGCCCTTCAAAGCCATTTTTTGGATCATCTCACACGTAAGACAAACCGTTTTTTCAATTTTCAGGTCGTCTCACCCGTAAGACAGAGTATTTTTTTTTTTTTTTTTTTTTTTTTTTTAAACAGATTTGTGTTTGTAGTTTTGAAGGGTTTTAGTGGGTTTTTATTTTTTGGATCGTCCCACACGTGAGACAAACCATTTTTTCAAAGAAAATCACCAAACTATCAATGTTAACGCCTTTTATCTCATTATAAATTTGTCCGTCTCATATGAGAGTATAACCGCATTATAAATTTATAAGAGAATATTTTGATCATATTACTAATAAAACTTAGGAATAAAACAGTTGCATGTTTAAATAGTACATCAAACCAACTCGTTAATATAAACTGTTAACGTTTGGCTTTTGTGTACTCCGTATGATTTTTTACTTAACATATAATCAACCAAATTGCTCGTATTTTATCTTCCTTTGTGTACTTTTCTAAATAAAGACGACACATTATTGTGATTTATTTAGGTATAATTGTTAATTTTAATCTTATATATTGTGTGTTACACAAGTGTTAGTTTTGGCTAGGCCTGACAAAACAGACCCAACCCGATTGACTCAACCCGATAAGACTGGCCCAATGCCTGAAAGTGACACGATAATCCCAACCCGAAACCCGAAATGACTTGACTCACAATGGCTTGACCCAGAATTGACCCGAAACCTGAATTGACTCGATACAAGTACTCTCGGTGATATCATGTAATCAATTATCACCAAGAGACCAAATATATACGGAGTACATTAAAATCTTAAAAATTAACCTTTTGACAAAAAAAAAAATCGTCTTTTTTTACTTAAATTTTGCATTTTGACCCTAAGGGGACTCGACCCGACCCAAAATGACCCGATAAAAGCCGACCCGCTATAGACCTGAAACCCAAAATGACCCGACCCGATCTGCTACATTGATCAGACCCAAAATGACCTGATCCGAACTGACCCGACCCAAACCCAATTAACCCGTTTGCCAGGTCTAGTTTTACACTATTAAGGCGAACTAAAGTGCTACATTAAAGGCAACTTTAAAATAGCCGAAACAAAGTCAAAGAAACAACAAATTCGTGCGAAAAAAGTGGAAGCAACAAATACCAACTTTTTAGTGACCCAAAATGATAAAAGCATCTATCTATCTAGTAGTGCGTATATAATGAGACTTTGAAATTCGCAAATGTTCTTTAATTGACAAGGACATTGGCATTCGTGTAATATGCCAAATTTTTAAAAATCGTGTTTTGTTACATGATACTCCGTATTTTAGTAAAATGTGTTAAGTGGGGATAAAAGTGATATTTTTATTTTGTTAAAGGTTACTATAGTTACAAATAGAGTTAAATGAGTGAAATTGCCAAAAAATGTAAATGGGGCTAAACGAGTGAAATGGAGAGAATATCACGATATTCACGACCGCTATTACGTATATTATGTTACCATAAGGTCAAGAGCAAATAGAGGGAGCCACTTTCCTAAATACTAAAATTAGTTCGACTCTTAATAAATATAGTACAAAAATTATTTTGAAAAATAATTACCTTATTTCAATAAAAGTGTTCACATTTTTAATTAATAATTGACTATGAATTTAATGTAGTCATTTTATATATTAGAAAAATGGAAAATGGTGTTTCAGTTGTTAGTAAAAAAATGATTTTTTAAAATACTTGTAACTTTCTGTATCTCGCAAAAACGCGAAAAGTATTGGAGCATATTTTCTTGTGTTTATACATACATGCACAAAATACAATAATACAGAGTATAAATTTGGTCCACAATATGTACCAAATAATATGAGAAGGCAATATCAGTAATTATCAAACTTTTGTATTACGGAGTACGGAGTATAAAGTCGTTATTTCTTCATGTGATAAAATAAGAAATTAAATTATTTGAATTAAAGAATCAATATATTCGATAGAGTGAGTAGCAACTAGCAAGTACTCCGTTGTAACGTTGATCGGCCCGTGAACTGTCACAACTGTTGGCCTCTCAATATCGTGAATTCCTGATTCATGAGAATCTTGACAGGTCAACTATTGTGATTTTATTTCACTATTTTATTTATTTATTTATTTTCTTTCTTCCAACTTTCTTTTTTCTACTCTTTTTTCTTGTTCATGAGTTACATGCATATTGACTTTAGAAGCAAAGTCTTTAAACAAATTATAATTATAATTTGCTTATGAATAGGTAGGTATGTTAGTGGAGCGAGGCGGACCGGATATAGGTTCTCCATACTCTTACCTATCGAGGTAAACTTTTATACATACCTATTGCACCACCTATGACGGGTACAAGTTTTCAAACTTGTAGTCAC
The DNA here is from genome assembly GCA_023091065.1 of Dianthus caryophyllus. Lineage (NCBI taxonomy): Eukaryota > Viridiplantae > Streptophyta > Magnoliopsida > Caryophyllales > Caryophyllaceae > Dianthus > Dianthus caryophyllus. The sequence goes on from CM041520.1 coordinate 9,131,667, forward strand.
CTCACTACCCACGGCGGGTAGACACTTAATATAGTTATAATATAAAATTAATTTTGAGTTAATTATGACAATAATTTTATGATTATAAATATTTTTATTAATAAAACAACACTACAAAATTACTATTTTGTGATGTAAGAAAACATTTATAAGAACTGAGTAGGCGGGTATGCAAGATCCACCCCCGTCCCACTACCCATGACGGCAGGGACGAAGCCAGGATTGCATTGTAACCAGGGCTCGCTGAAATTGCAACTTGTACTCGATAGCTATTAAAATATAATTAATCGTCGATTAAATTTTTTCACGCGAATTTAAAGATTTTACTTTTCATATAAAATTGTTGCCAATGTTAAAAAATAATTACGGAGTACATGCTTAATTTTTGTTATCTCAAAGAGAAACTCGATTAGGGTTATTCTTACAAAATAGTTCCTCCTATTTCTTTGTTCTTTTAACTTGATTAAAATATACTACCAATATATTAAATAAGTGGAAAGAATAAAGTAAATGAGAGAGAATAATCTAAACTGGTAATATATTTCAGTAGTACATCTTTCTTTTGATAAACACATTTGTCTAGATGAAAACAAATTTTTAGAAAACAATTGCAATTATTTCTATTCGTTACTCGTAAGACTTTTAATTCATTCTATAAATATAACGTAAACTTAGTTTTAGAAAACTTACTTTTTGACATATTCATGATTATGAGTTACATATATGCTATTACAAGAAATTTTAAAATTTTAATCCATTATAGCTTTGTCAATATTTTTTTGTTTTATGAAGTTGGAAGTCAAAACTAATATACCTAACAAAGTTTTAAGTCACATGTTTAAAATTGAATAGAAAATTTATAAATTGCTCAAAAAAAAAAAAAAAAAAAAAAAAAAAAAAAAAAAGTAAATGTTGAAAATAAGTGGGGAAAAAAAAAACTAGGGTTAAAAAAAAGGGGAGAGCAAAAAAAAGAAATTAAAAAAAAAAAAAAAAAAAATACTTCCTCCATTCCGTTTGGTTCTATACATTTGACCAAAACACGGTAATTAAGGTAGAAGAAAATTAAGTGGGGTAGACAATAAAATTACCAAACTATCCCTACTTTATTCTTTAAAAAAGGACATTGCAAGTGGGTTGGGTGGGGTATTAATGAAGGGTATATTGGTCTTTTAGTTTAATAAAGTACGGACCAAAATAGAAATGTATAGAATTGATTGGAATTTCCGAAAAAGGAATATGTATAGAATCAAATGGAATGGAGGAAGTAGAAGGCAAGGGTTTTCAAACCCCACACCTCAATCACCACAACAAAAGAGTTGATTAACCAACTCAGCTACAACACAAATCTGTCCTATTTAATGGACAATATTTACTTAACTCTTGAATTTCTACCCGGGCTGGAGCCGGGCTAGCCTACCCGTAGCTCCGCCCCTGCATGACGGGTACAATTTTAATACCTATACCCGCCTCACCAAGCCTCTACAAATCTCCACCCCAGCTGGAGCGGGTACGGGGCAATATCAACTAGTACCCCCATTGACATCCCTGCTTATAAATTTAGTTTTATTTTTGAAAAACAGTGATTCTTGTGTGAGACTGGCCTAACGATAACTTATGTGAGACAAAGATTAAAAAAAATAATAAAAAAATAAAAAGTAACCACCATCTAAGAGACGTCTCACAATAATTTATCGTTAGGCCCGTCTCACACAAGAAATTGTCTTTGACAAATTACCAGTATGTTATCTTCTTATCGCAATGACCGATTCGTTTGAGTTGTAAAATTTGCAAGTTAATTATGGGATTAATTGCCAAACACCACCTTTAAAAAATCTCATTTTGTCAAACACCACCTTTAAAAAAAAAACTTGTCAATTACCACCTTTAAAAAATATTTTTTGTCAAACACCACCTTTTGCCCTGTGTTTGACTTAGTCAACTGAATTCCGATATTTTTGGTCACCGGAGCACGTTTTTTTTAAGTTGACAAGACGAATTTCTAGGTTTTAGTGGTTAAATTCTTGGTTTGAGATGATGTATTTTGGGTTTGACGGATAATAATTCGAATTTGAGGGAAGTAAAAAGATGAAAACGAAAAAAAAAATGTTAATTCCGGTAAGTCAACGTCGGAATTTGGTCAACTCCGGCCAAAAGGTGGTGTTTGACAAAAAATATTTTTTAAAGGTGGTAATTAACAAGTTTTTTTTTAAGGTAGTGTTTGACAAAATGTATTTTTTAAAGGTGGTGTTTGACAATTAACCCTTAATTATGTTTACCATTTGTATATTTTGTACTCATATTATACTTCTTACTCCGTATTTGTTATGGAAGTACTTTTTGTTTTCAGTGTGAAAATAATTTCTAACGTAAATACTAATTAATCGCCTTCTAATAATTCATAGTTCCACCGTCATACTCATCTATCTTAAATTTTTTACAAATTTGTTATCCTATAATTTGTACTAAGAATTAACAAATGATTTGCATATGTGTACATATTTATACCCCAAGTACTACTTACTTTCATTTAATCATATACATGTAACATGTTTCAAAGTTCTAATAACTTGACGTGAAAATGCTAAACATAATAACCTCATTACTTAACACTCAGTATACCGTATATTATGGGATGAGTTTTGACTTTAGCTCTTATAAAAATATATTAAATCCAAAAATCTATAAATACATTTGACAATAATATATATTTCAATAATCAGAAATATCGAATAAATTAGTCAACTTATCATCCAAAATCCAAAATAAATAAATAAAACAGTAACCAAGCAATTATATATTTAAAAAGTCGTTGAAATAAAATAAAAAAATAACAAAAGTCGAAGATGGATCTTAGAGCAATAAAAAAAAAAAAAGACTAAATTACAGAAAATTAAAAGACTTATTGAATAAAAATAAAACTTACGAGAAATATATTTGAATTATGTGCAGATACTTTTCAGTTCCTCCTTTTGGTTTAATGAATAACACTTTAATTCTTGAGACCTTCAATAATTCCTCTGAATTTAATTGTATATATACTTGTTTTTCTTGTTTTTTTTTTTTTTAATTTCCTCTAGAAAACTTTTTGTAATTTCTATGTATGTTTATCTCTTTGTTTTTTTGTGTTTTGTTTTTGGTAAGTTTTTATGTTAACTTGTTAATGAAGGGGGTGTTGGTTGGTTTAAACATGTCTTAAAGCACAAGCATGGGCAGCTCTCTTGGAATATTAAATTACTTCCATCAACGACGCTTTCCCCTCGTCCTTTTGACCTTCCCTTTTCTATGAATATATACTCTCTTCACCCCGTTTCAATCATTTCTTTACACTTTTTATTTTGAAGTGTACAGTTCATTTGATTACATTTCTATAAATGTTTTTGATGAAACACGTGGGGAATGAGCCAACTTATTTAATCAATCATATAGTTTAGGTTTACCTACTTTAAAGCAAAATGAACCTCATTTCTAATTACTCCCTCCATTCATTTCCATTAGCATCCCTTCTTTTCTGACACTATTCACATAGGTGAATAATTTTCGGTATAACTCGTAATGTATAAATAAAAATATATAGTTATGTGAGATCTTGTTTTATTCGTTTTCATAAGTACAATATTAATATCAAATTTTTATATTTTTATACAATTTAGAACTATAAATATTGTCGTTACAAAAAGCGTCTCGGCAAATGTGAAAAGAGAAGGGATGCCAATGGACTTAAATAGAGGGAGTATATTATTATTTTTTTTAGTTTTTTTTTTCTCTAGTTCTCTTCTCACATTGATAAATGTATATAAAGTAAACGTAAATAAATCACTGAAACGGATGAAGTATATTTTTTATTTCATCTATTTTACATTTATCTTCACCCTTTATGTGAATTTGATACTTAATAACTTTACATATAAATACCATATTGATCATGAAAGTGGGAGTTGTTCACTTTATAAAGTCTAGACGTAGATCTTCCCATTGCCTACTGGCTTTGGAATGAAACCTCTAAGCCTTAGGGGGGGACTCTTTCCTACCATTTTGTGGATGTGGAATTGTGGATGTGGCTGGGGCTCGTCTTTGGTTTCACACTTCACTTTTTAAAATTATTAGTATAGAGTTATTGATAGATATTAGTCAATATTGTAAATTATTTACTTATTATTTGTTATCCATTTAGTACTACGTACATTATTTGTAGCCATTAGATTTGGTAATTAGTTCCTAATTGCAAGCTATTGCAAGCTTTCTCACTTGTATAGTTGTATATATTTAGTGGATGTTAATCAATAAAACTCAACCATTAATCTCCTTTAGTTATAAAATTTTATTTTCATCCGAAAATGTTATATAGTCATATATGATATTGTTTAATTTATTTTTAAAGTATAACATTGATATCCAATTTGGCATAAACAAGGAGTCAAGGAGTACTAGTTTGAAATGAAGATGCAAATGAAATTGACGTACAACAAAAACCAAAAAATAAACATTTTCATTTAAGCTGCTCACCATTGAGAGGGTTTGTAACTACAAAGTAAAGTTGTCCAAATTTATTACGGAGTATAAAATTATGTTATAAAGTATTATTGTTGATAATTGAAAATGTTCTAAGTGAATGAGTGATTGACGCTGTTAACCAGTTTTAATGTCCCATTTGTGTATTTATTTTTTTGGCGGATGACACTTTTATGTATTAATTAACCATTTTTTTCACTTCTTTCATTTTGACTGCTCCAAATTGACTTTCAAATTAATTTCTTAATTCATGCTTGAAAAAGATAGAATAGTAAATTGACAATTACACTCATTGGTAAATGTCAATTTCAAACTTATTATCACCTCATAATTATTACCACTAAGTTTGGTTTGGTTTATGCTTTCTACCACTATGAGAGTTGGTCTTGTTTATAAGGTTAGGGGCTACTCCTCCTATAGCCAATTGGTTTTAGGATGAAACCTCCTAAACCTTATAAGCGGACTCTCTCATACTCTCGGGTGTGGCCCAGGCCCGTGGAATTTAATATGGTATCAGAGCCTATGGTTGTGTGACCTGGGACTCTCGTTAAACTGGGCCCTTTGTGCATCTGGAAGAAAGGCAAGTGCCCCCAGTTTGCGTTGTACAGCTGGAAGAGAGGCAAGTGCCCCCCAGTCTGGTTTGAAAGTGGGCTCGCATGTGAGGGGGCGTGTTGGAGATGGATCCAGCCTAATATAAATTCCCACATTGCGTCCCACATCGGTTGTAAGAAGAGAGTTGGTCTTGTTTATAAGGCTAGGGGCTACTCCTCCTATTGCCAATTGGTTTTAGGATGGAACCTCCTAGACCTTATAAGCGGACTCTCTCATACTCTCGGGTGTGGCCCAGGCCCGTGAAATTTAACATGGTATCAGAGTCTCGTTCCTGAGGTCTCTAAATACGCTTCCGTTTTCTTGCCGGTGAGCAACAATGTTGCTTGCCGGCGGGACTCCGTTTGAATATTGATCAAATATTAATAAAATAATAATAGTAATAATAATAAATTCATCTATGCGTGTGCTTCTTGTTTTTTTACTCCGTAGTTGTTTCTGTTGAGTTGTTGAAGTAGTAAAAAAAAAAAAAAAATCTCAAAATAATACTCCGTGGCAATTGTTCATCAATAAAAATGATATGCATGGATTGCACTACTACTCTTGTTTGCAATTGATGCGTTCTTATTTATTCTCCCCTATTTTGGGCCTTCTTACTCATGAATACTTTTGCGGGTCTCATCAAAACGACTGACGAATCTATCGGGTTGTCTTGTGGTCGTCTTCATTTACAATTTTCAACTTCGTTAAGGCGGTACTGAATTAATTTACTGGCGAGTTACGCAATGAAAAAGATTTACTGGCGAGTTACGCAATTGAAATTGTCTGGCGAGTCCTATACGCATTTAAAGAATTGTCTGGCGAGTCCTATACGCATTTAAAAGTTGTCTGGCGAGTCCTATACGCATTTTAAAGATTGTCTGGCGAGTCCTATACGCACTTTATTTTACCACTATTGCCAAGATGAAGACTGAAGATGAAGATTTAAGATGAACACATACTTTTATTTTATTTAGAGCAAACTCATGGAAATTTTATCAAATTACCATGAGTTTGAGCGGGGGTATTAGAGTATTGGGCCTAATAGGCCTAGGGTTAAGATATGAAGAGTCTAGATTTAGGGTTTAGGTATTATAAATACATTTCCATATTCTATTGTAATCACACAATTCAATCAATAATAATATCTCTTTATATTACTCTGTATATTCTTAACAACCACCTTGCACTCAAACCTTAAATAAACATGAAAAAACAAAAATACTCTTAGTTAAACCTTCCCTTATATTATCATTTTGTGAGATTTTTGTTGTTTCCAATCTAAAAATAATACTGCAAAGCCGACAATGTTGTTCTTAGTTAAACCTTCCCTTATATAGATAGTGAGACGAATTCATATAAGAATTACTGCAAAGCCGACAATGTAGTTCTTGAACTTAATCTATTAAAGTGTGTTTGTTCACTTGCCATTTTTATCCAAGATCATTTATTCGTGTGTACCTCAATACCTGTATTAATCACTGAACAAATTTTTCATATGATGTGACCCTTTGTATTTGCTATCAGTGATAGTTAGAGGTGCAACAGTAAACAAAACTAGGAGGAAATCAAGTCTGATGTTGGTGCGCGATGGAGAATTCAATCGCAGAGATTTGGTATTGCCATCTATTTAACCTGTTATAATCGGTAAAATAAGTTTCAGTATATTATTGAAATGGTACGTTAATAGTTGAGATTATTTTGAAATTATTATAAGTTAAATTAATTTTAAAAGATGAATAATAAGCAAAATTATTTCTATTAATTATTTCAAAGTAATATTAAAATTTTAATATTTATATATACGGTGTAAAATTATTTACAAAGTATAAATATAAAATGTTGTATACTTATGTGATAGTCGTAAAGTATTGAACACGTACGTAAACAGGAAAAGGGATTTGGCAGATGGAGCATCATATAGAGTTCGGTTGCGGCGAAAGCTGTAAATTCGTTTCTACGTTAAACGACAGGCACACGCACAGCACTTAACAGTACTAACTACGGAGTGTATTTCTTTCCTTTCTCACTGTTATTCCCACGTTGCAGCTATTTTGTCCAATATTTCCCCTACCTTTTACTCATGTACTCGCATGTCACTCCAACAATTCCCTGGTTAAAAAGGATCAAATGTATCCGCTTTGACCAATTGAAGAATTTTCTCGAATTTTTGTTTGCGCAATCGATTTTTTCTTTTTGAAAAAAAAAAAAAAAAAAGATTTACTCAGAAAGTAGAAAAATACAACTAAAAATCTAAAATAATACCTCTGAAACGGTAATAAAATTGACAAAAATGGCATTTTCTTAATGAAATATGTTTATATACTGTATTATTTTCATTCTAGTGAATTGTTTACATTTGACTTTTTTTTTTTGTTGAGAGGGACTTGAGATAAATATATAAATGATGGAGATAGAGGAGGACTATGTTAATCTATAATTTAATATTGATCTAATTGTATGGTTGAACACAACTATCAATAATAATTTCTTCTTATGAAATCCTACTCTATTGTATATCTTATATAGATAACAAGGTAACATAATATAGGTAACATAATAATATAGAGTATATCGTAATTATTTTATTTGAGATATTCGTAATCTCATATTCCCTAAATATTATATGTCGATATCTCGACATCTCCTAACATATCCTAACAAATGGTTATAATTGAGAAAATTTGTTCTAAAGAAGAATGATAGCTAAAGTGAAGCAAAAACCGTTAGTCAATGACGGTCAATGGTTACTATTTAACGGAAAAGTAACTTTGGTAGTGAATCCCAAGTTTTTAAAAAGTAAGGTAGTTCCCCATAATTTGACCTAAATATAAGGTAGTGTCTGACGAAAAACCTAAAAAAATAAAGTGTTACATTTTCAAATTTAAAAATTAATTTCATTTCAATGAATTGACAATTACACAATTCATAGTAAGACGTTATTATCACCAAATTACAAAGCTTAAAATTCTATAAAAATCACAACAAAGACGCACAGGAATAGCTATTAAAAAGCATTTTCCATGTGATGAGCAATGTTTTGTCAATTTTAATTCTCCACGTACAGGACACCATTCAATTAATCGCTCAGTAGTCACTAGTCAGTACTCAGTACTACTCCGTAACATTCTGTGATACTCCGTAACAATTTGTTGGGAGTAAAAAGTCGTTTTGTATTTTACTAATTAGTACGATTAATTTTTTTTATTATTCAAAATAAAAATTTGTTTTATTTACGAGATACATAGTACTCCCTCCCATTTTTAATGATGTTCCCACTTTATATTCATTGTGAAAAATATTTTAATAAAGTGGGAATATCATTAAAAATAGGAGGGAGTATATTTTAAGCTTAAATATCAAATGTGTTCCCACGAAAGTAGCAGGTCCATAGCCGAGGATGCATCCCCACTCAAACGAATCAGCTCATCTCGAACGCAAAGAATGGCTTTCCAACTTTCAAGATCAGTGACCTTAGGTTTCACACTCCATACAGTGCTCCCATTCAGCATATAACAGCATAGCCAATCAATCCACACACTGGTCCAGTCCTTGGCTATGTCTCTCAAGTGTTTACCGAGTAAAGCTTTATTCCACGAGAGGATTTCCTTCACATGAAAGCTACCTTCTATCTTTTGGGGAGCAAATGTCTCTCCAACTCTTAAAAACCAGTCTCTTGCTATCCTCATTCACCTGCCACAGAAAATCCTTACAGATTTTGTTAATGCGCTTGAGCACCCCTTTAGTGGCCCTTTAGGCAACAAGAGAGCACCACACCAGAAGTTCTCAAGGCCGAATAGCATTGAGTTTATAAGTTGAGCTCTTCCTGTATATGACAGATTTTGATTGATCCAATTATGAACATGCTTTCATACCTTGTCAATTAGCTGAGAGTACATATCAATCTTCAAATCTGTGGACGCCAAAGGAATTCCAAAGTATCTAAAGGGAAACACACCCTCATTGAATCCCGAGCTACAAAGAATATATAATGGCTTGCTTAACTTCATTAGTCACACCTTGTTACGATGTAAATATTTTCTTACTTATTATTAGGAGATATGGTGTATAATATATATCTTGTATTAGGATATGTATCTGTCGTTTTTTAGGCAATTAGGGTATTCAGTTTCCTAATTCATATGGGAGACTAGGGTTCGTTGATAGTATATATATTGAATGCTTGTACACAGTTGAATATAATAATAACCACAATCTTCTCAAATTACTCTTGTTTCGGTTTCTATATGGTATCGTGAGCTTCTTTTACGATCCTAATTTTTTTTAATCTTTCCAAAGTATGACTGGAGAAGACAAACAAAAAGGAACCGGGGGAGGTCCAAAGACCATTCCCACAACTTCACCTTTGTTCTTGCATCCTTCGGATAACCCAAACTTGATGGTCACACAGATTATTTTCAATGGAAATAATTACGACTTATGGGCAGAGGCTGTCAAGAATGGAGTGGATGCGAAAAATAAACTTGACTTCATTGAAGGGAAAGTCAAGAAACCTGCTTGTATCGACGGAGAAGAAACCATCGAGACTGTGGCATGGAGACAGTGTACTGCGATGATTAGGGCTTGGCTTCGTAATGTGATCGACCCTAAATTACATCCAAGTATCACTTTTTCAGTTTCCGTTCAAGAGATTTGGGAAGAGCTTCGTGGCAGATATTCGGCGGGCAACGCACCAAGGGTTCATCAATTGAAATGTGAACTCAATGAATGCAAGCAAGTATCCTATTCGGTGGTTGAGTATTATACTCGACTAAAGACAATTTGGGATGAACTCGGGAATTACAGCAAGATCAAGGAATGCACCTGTGGAGCCGCCGCTTCAATTGCTAAGGAGAAAGAAGAGGAGAAAGTTCACCAGTTTTTAATGGGGTTAGAATCGAAGTTATACGGAGCTATTCGAACTAACTTGTTAATGGAAGATCCAATTGCAACCCTTACTCGTGCATATGGACTAATTCTGAGAGAAGAACGGCACGCATTAATGACGAAAGTCAAGGAAGACCGTGTGGAAGCAGCTATGGCGACAAGGACATATGCCGGGAAGGGCAAGAACGATGAAGATGCAGCGTACGTTCCACCACAGTGCACTCACTGCGGAAAGTACTACCACACCGAGGCTAATTGCTATGAAAAACATGGGTATGAGGAAGTTCGAGCCAGAGAAAGGGGTCGTGGTAGACGTGGAGGCATTAGTGGCCGTGGAGGACGTGGACGCGGCAGAGGCAGAGGAAGTTACCAAGCTCATGCCGTAAGTACAGAAGTCACAGGAAAAGGGACTGAAAGTGCACCATCAAATCTGCCATTCACGAGCGAGGAAATTGAGAAGCTAAAGATCTTATTGGGCGGGAGTCCAGATAATAATGAGAAACTCAAAGGTATGAAATTAACAATTGATTCTGAATGGATGATTGATAGTGGAGCTTCTCATCATATGACGGGAAGACGGGATTTGTTGATGAATCAATGGAAGGAGGAAGTGTCAAAAATCAGTCTACCCGATGGAAGAGTTGTAGAAGCAAGTGTGCACGGCCAAGTTCAATTAAATGACCATTTTGTTTTGAACGATGTCTTATTTGTTCCAAATCTCACTTGTCATCTCATTTCTGTCCAACAATTAATACGTGAAAATAATTGTGTAATAACGTTCTATTCGGATTATTGTGAAATGCAGGACCCGACTACGAGGACGATGATTGGACGAGGTGAGCATCGACATGGAGTATATTACTATCAGTTGCAGAAGGCAGAAGCGGTGCGGAGAGTGATGGTGACTAAAGATGCACGGTTATGGCATAGGCGATTGGGACATCCGTCGCAAAGTATTTTTTCTCGTTTTTCTAGTTTAATTGGGTGTAGTTTACATTGGAACTCGGATATTGTGTGTGACTCTTGTTGTCGAGCAAAACTATCTCGTTCTCCTTTCAAAATTAATAATAAGAAGTGTGATGTTTTATTTGGATTAATACATTGTGATATTTGGGGAAAGTATCGGGTAGCAAGCCTGACACAAGCTCATTATTTCTTAACCATTGTTGACGACCATAGTCGGGGAGTTTGGGTATATCTAATGAAAGACAAAAGCGAAGCAGGTGAATTTCTGAAATTTTTTTGTCAAATGGTAAAAACCCAATTTGAAACATGTGTTAAGAAAATTCAGAGTGACAATGGAACGGAATTGTTATCCGGTCCAATGCAACGTTATTATGAGGAGAATGGGATTACATTTCGGACTAGCAATGTAGATACACCACAACAAAACGGAAGAGTAGAGAGAAAGCCCCGTCACATTTTAGAGAAAGCTCGTGCTTTACGATTTGAGAGTGGGTTGCCTTTGTGTTTTTGGGGAGAATGTGTTTTAACAGCGGCCTACCTAATAAATAGAACACCCACACCATTGTTAGAAGGAAAGACGCCATATGAAATTTTGCATCGTAAAAAACCTTGTTTTGATAATGTTAAGGTCCTAGGATGTTTGTGTTATGCACACAATAAGGAGAGACCGAAAGATAAGTTTGGAGAAAGGGGGAAGCGGTGCATTTTCATAGGCTACCCACATAGTAAAAAGGGGTGGAAAGTGTATGACTTGAAGGAAAAACGAGTTTTTGTGACTCGTGATGTAGTTTTTTATGAGAATGTGAGTCCATACTTAATGTTTGGCAAGGACATGGACACACAAGATCGAGACGTTCCTGCACATATTACCAATGTAGATATCAGTTTTAGAGGGATTGGCCTTCAAACCTGAAATACCAGCAAAATGGGAGAGAGCAGACACAACAGCAAATTAAAATGAGGGATGGAGAGCGACTAGATGTATTGAGCGCCCTAAATGGGCATCTCTTGTAAAAAATTTCTTCTTGGTTGAAATGAAATATGAGCTAAATTCTTCCAAAAAAAAATATCAAATGTGTTAAAAACTTTAAAATCGTTCATGTCAGGAGGTCAGCCATGCCAACGGCCCAAGACACGGCTAACCATTGTACGCTGAGTCGTGGGCCGTGTTGTGGAACTTCATTTTGAAAAAAAAGCACGACACTATATCGCACGTGGCACATACACTTAACTGTTCCAAGGTCATACAGGTGTCTTTGGCAAGCCATACCACCATGTGGGCCATCACGTCACGACCTACTTTCAACTCTACATATCAACAAATATTATTACGAAGTAAATAATTCTTTAGAAACATACTCAATCCAAAATGATCCGGCTTAAAACGATTCAATATTATTAGGAATCGAATATTTTCTAATATAAAGTAATTTAATTCAAAATGAATTAACTGTGGACTCGAGCAATTCGTTCACTCTATATAATTAGAGGGATCATATAATCATAGCCACATGTTACAAATTAAAGTCTTAAACGTTAATGATTAAATTTTGAGTGGTGTCGTTTGGTAATAAGTACTTCAATTTGCTTTTCCTTGGTGCATGAATGAATGAATTACCACTTGCTAATTCACTTAATTAGCTGTGTATTAATTAAATGTAATGTTAATCATTGTTTTCTGTAACTCGTCAACGTATGTGTATTCCTTTTATGAGATAACGTATGTGTGTAATTTAACCAATCTTCGTCACTTTGTGTTTAGATAACCAACTTGTGTGAACACGCACTACTTGTCCTATAATTATAGCTGACTAGTTGTTTTCACATACGTAAAATTTTAGAAAATCTTGACAACTTTAACTTTGACGATAACTCTATCTTAAGACGGGTTATCCGTTTTAAGAAAACGGGTCAAATATTTATTCACTTGCACACATAAAACAAAACACTTTACTTTTTAATTTTCTATCTTATCATAATTATTTGACCCGTCTTAATCTTAAGACAGGTTACCTGTTTTATATAAGAATTTGTATAACTTCAAATTTTGTTTCGCTTACATTATAAATCTGAATTGGAATGTGCAGTGATAATTAATTTAGATTTTTTTTTTGATTCATAATGTGTTTGTTTTTCAAATCCGCAAATATTTTGACAATATTAAACACTGTGATTTGTGAGCTGTGACAAATAAGAAATGAATTTTAATATTACTTGGAGCAAATTAAATATAACTAGGTTTCTTAAATTTTTATTTAGTGGCCGAATTCAAAAGTTCAAACCCCTGTCATTGCTGTGAATGATGGTTACCTAACCATTGCACCACTATCATATGTTTCGTACAACCTGTAACAAAATTTAGGGATTATTTTGTTTAACACGGAAAGATAAAGTTTTCGTGAAAATTAAATTCACATGAACTTGTGGTCGATGTAAATTTTATAAAGTTGTTTGATTAATACTATGGAAGCGAATTCATGCGTGGGGCTTAGGTAAGTAATTTGACAACCAAATATGAGGTGAGTCAATTCATGGGAAGTTTTATGTCCATGGATTAGAGAAGCAACCAAACAACACCTTATTATATTACTCCATATGAAGTGAAACTCGTACGGAGTAATTGTAACTAATTTAAGTTGAACTTTTCTTATAATTGAATGAAATAGTGTTTGTCTGGTTACCCATTAAATTCATGGGATTTTTAATTTCTTAGAAATTAGTGGTCTTGTTTGGTTGCCAAAAAACACGAGAAATCTAAATTCCCTTTAAAATAGAATTCCTCCACAATGGATGAATTTACTTACCCTAGAAGGGTTTAGTTTTAAAAACTTGTTACGTTTATTTTTAAATACCGCAAGCGTATGGGTGTCGTAGCTTACGGGTCGATCTCATGGAAGTAATGTTTAATTAAATATTAGTTTGTTTAAATTTTAAGTCTAGCTGCGAAGAAAGTAAAAAGGTGGGTGAATTATAACTAAGAGTACGAACTAATTAAACACAATAAACTAAAAGGATATCTCAACAATATATGAAAACTCTAGCAATCGCGATCACACTAGTAATTGACAAGCTATTTCTAAGATTAATCGGTTGTTCAGTCGTCATTTGAATGAGACACTACCCAAAATGTACTCAAAGTACCGTTTCGCGGTCAAATTGGTTCTAATTGTCTCGTCAAACTCCTCGTTCCTACAAGTGAACTCGACAAGTAGAAGCATTAAGGTCGATAATTTCGTCGAATAATAATTATCGGTGTAACATTCCCATGAGAGGCCAAATAATCTTAATCGGGAATGTGTTCTAGTCAAATTCCTCGCTTCCGCAAGTGAAATCAACCTACTAAAACTAGGGCGTCAAACCAAACGGCTAACGGTCAACGAATAAACCCCAACTCTCGTCATAGGTTCAAGGCTAAAAGTCAATACCAATCAAATTCTCAAACCCTAATTTACTCAATAAAAATTCCCAAATAAATTCGCAAATACGATCAAACAACGATGATTATAGAAATTAAATCATGCTTGTCGAATTACTAACGATTCCGCGAACCCTAGATTAGAAAACTACTCACTCATGATCATGAAAACAAAAGTAATAAAGATAATAGCAAATATAATTAAATTAAAGAGATGAAGGAAATTAATACTCAAACTTGCAATTCAATTGAAATCGAACGACGAATCTGTAGAGTAATTCTTGAAATCAAAATTATAAAAAAAAAAAAAAATCTCCTTGAAGTTCTAAACTCTAAAGTATGTGAAAACTGAATAATAAAGTGTTTGAGTAATTTCTAAGCATAAGTTATTAAAACCTAATTTCCTAATAAATTTAGGAAAAATACGCGAATAAGTCTCCCCCACCTGGGGGAACGTTCTCCATGTCCGGGGGAGTTTCAGCCTCAATCCTCCAAAATTTTACTTCTTTGTTACCCCGCACGAGGAGTGTTGCGGCAGAATCTTGCCATTTTTCTCATCTTGATCTCCACGCCCATGGGACTATTCTCCACGCCCAGGGTGGTCGTTCTACACTTCTAGTCTTATTTTCTTGCTCTCCTCTCAAACTTTTGCTTCCTGTCACTTCTACATTCGTCGTCTAGTCGAAAATGCTCATTTAAACCTACAAAATCATAAAAACATACCAAAATATTGCATATATCGACAAAGCGGTAAAAGCGCATAAAAGCGCATAAAAGTGACATAAATGCATAAATCGGGGTCAAAACATGTCGAGATAGGCATTTAAATACCGTAAAATATATACTCAACAATAAATGAAAATTTTCACATTATTTTTACTTTTCATTTATCAACCAAACATTTTTATAGTATTTTCTTGAGATTTCTTAAATCTCATGAATTTAAATTTTCTAGGTAATACAATTCCTACCTGGTAACGAAACAAACACATACATATCTAGTCTATCGATGGTTTTTTCGTGGCTCTATTGTTTTCAGGTTTGTTAACTAGATCCTTAGTAAGTTTACATATGAGTCTCACATTTATTATGTGAGAGTTGCTCAGTGCTCACCTTATTAAGTTTATGCGTTACTCCTCTCATAACTAATTAGTTTTAAGATAGAACCATCTAGGGCTTATGGAACGAGCTTTTTTCTCCTTCCATTTGTGGGTTTAACCCTGGACCGTTCCTCGCTTCACAAGGTTCATAATTAAACATCCTACATTTGACATAATATAATGACAAACATATTTTGGAGTTGCTCAACATCCCATTGTTCATTTACATATAAAAAAAATCTCATATAAAAAGGTCTCGCAATATATTTGTTCATAAAACCTCTCACACGAATTAGTTATTTTTTATTTTATTAAATAAATTTTATTTATTATTTTATATATTTTTTAAGTGATTTATTTATATTCCCATATGTTTGACTGAGCAAGTTACAAAGCAATGCAAAGGAACTAAGGAAGTCAAGATTGCTTTTCCTCCAAGTTGGATGTATCGTTTCAACACCAAGTACGGAGTACTCGTTGACATGTAAACTTTATAAATGTGTGTGACTCATAGTAGAATGACGTCATCACTGACGAATTATCCAAAGTACATCACCATGATATGCCTGCTCATCGTCTGCATCCACCATTTCGAATATGCTCTTTGCCTTCCCCGCTAATTTATTTCTATCCTCAATTCTCGTTTACATTCTCCTTTTTTTTGGTTTTTATTACGTGGGGAGAGCGTAATCGCAACTTTCGGTGCATACTGGGTAAACTCCCGAAATACAGATGATAAATGGCAAACCAAGACGCTTGTGTCACCACCCTTTTTTACCTGAAATGGCAAGTTCGGATCTATTATAATTCCATATAGTCGTTATTGAAAAAAGTCTAATGTGAAATGTTCTAAAATTGTACTCATATTTGCTTAGATATCTTAACTTATTCTATAAGATAATAATACAGGATATATTCTACGTAATTTATATAGTATATTTAATAATATATACTCCGTACCATATCATTTATTTTCGATCTAATAATACTACAAAAGTCTACCCAACAGGCCCGTTCTTGAGATTTTTGGGGCCCTAGGCGAAATAATAGATTTGGGGCCCCATTAAATAAAATAAAGTGTAATAAAAAATAATACGCAAAGTACAATATTAATTATATTAAAAACCTTTTAACGAGTTATTCGAGAAAAAAATCATTGATGATAACATAACTTTACTCTTTGTCAAAAGTTAGTCATTCATGAAATTTGTTTGTTCCTTTATATCGAAATATAAATATTATTTTTAAACAAGCTTATGTTGAAGAAAATTAAACACACACACAAAAACTATGTTTTCCCACAACAACAATACAAATGCCATAAAACATTTTAACAACACAAATAGATTCTAACCAAGTGGTGGTTGCCCAGGTGGAATTTGGGTTAACCTGAAAGGTGCAACAAATTATGTGAGGTTTCAGGCTCAAATCCCACCTGGAACCAATTTCCCCACTTGGCCACCGCAGCCCCCGTCGGGGATGACTTACATGGTACATGTGGTGGTGCGGGAATGCATGTGCCCGGGGGGGACTCAACCCCATCGTCATAAAAAAAAAACACACAAATAGATTCACCTATTCAACACAAAATTATGTTAATTCATGAAAATTAAATTAATTAAAATCCTTAGAATCTTACCAATGTTCTTCATGGGAAGAGGAAAATTACTGCCAATTTTTTTTTTATGATACGAGTGATACACAAAAATAGAAAATAAAAATGATACTTAGGAAGAAGTGAGGAATTGCTACTAAGAGGATTTGAACTCGAATGGTGGGGGTGAGATTGTTATTGTAAAACCACCAAAGCACAAAGAATCTTATGCAAACTACTAACAACAATGAATTAATATACATTTATTAATATCTAATAAGCTAGAAGATTGGGCCCCCTTTACGCTTGGGGCCTAGTTCACCGCCCTTCTAAACAATCCTCAAAACCGGGCCTGCCTAGAAAATGTGTTCTGGTAATATCTGTAAGATAATATAGGTTACTAGAATACTCTATTATAAAAATATCGAGGAGCATTTAGCTAATATAGTCTAGAATATTAATATGATCTAAAATCATTTATGTAATAGTAATACAAATAGGTAATACAAAACATTCATTATGTGTGTAGTTTATAACTCTCATTATGGAGTTACTTGGTCTCACCCTCTACTCCAACATCTATGTATCACACTAATTCAACATATCAATAAAAATAACCAAGTTCGGGACTCACAGGTTCACGGCACAAATACTTTTGCGGCCAAAATTCGAACAGTCGTCCTGTAAAATATTACTCGTATTTGTTTGCTTTTCTATTTTGGAAGGAAGCGTGAATGAATCATTTTAATTTTGCAATACAAAATTAAAAATTTATCCAATTATCATCCATAATCATTTAAGCGAAATAAATACGAGCCTCCAATTCAATTCACACTATCATTCAACTCACAATTCAGTATAGGGATGATTATTCAATGGTTTTCGTCATCGTTCTCGCGAATCCGATTTATCCTCTGAACTTTGAACGGATCCAATTCTAATTTCGTGCGTGCTTCAAGAACTTTGTCAGGTGATTTTATTTTGGGTTTTTCTATAAAGTAACCTTGAACTTTTTCAAATCTCACAAGGTAACCCTACAAATAAAAAAACATCTTTGGTAACCCTGTACTTAATTAATTTTAATTACCGTGCCCATTAACTTTAATTCCGTCAAAATTAGATGTTAAGTGGGCAACATGGCTAGTGACATGGCATTTGTGAATTTACTTAGCTATAGTTTGACTAACTTGCTATTTTCCTCCAAAAAAACCCAAAATTTCCCTCCTAATTTTCTCTATTTAATCCATTTGTTCTTTATTTCATTTATTCATCCTTCTTCCTACCTCTTCAATCGTCTTCTTCTTTTTATTTTTTTTTTCTGGTTTTTTTATTTCTTCCTCCCATAGTCACACTAATTATACCTTGAAAATGTCTTCCTCAAATTGAAAAAATGAGCCAATGCTTGGGTTAGAATTTGAAAATCAATCGTGTAATCGATGATTAAGGAACGTGGTCATCAAAACTAATGGGTCCGCAAATAACCCCAGAAAAGCTTAGAAGATTGTAACTTTCGTAAATTAAACCATAAAAAACACAAAATCATAAAAAATAAACATAATTTAACATTACAAAATAAGGAAAAACGCTTATCCTTACATTTGATAGATTAATGAAGACGCATCCCAGGTTTTTTGGTTGATGATGATGGATGAATTTTGAGCCATAAACCCTAATTTTTCTAATTGATTATGAATTGGGAAAATGGAAGAAGTTGGGGAATTAGGGTGGGTTTTGATAAACTAAATGGATTTTACGTTTTTGAAAATAATCAGCCCACGATGCCATGTCAATAGCCAAGTCAGTTCACAAATGCCATGTCACTAGCCACCATGGCCACTTAACGTCTAATTTTGACGGAATTAAAGTTAATGGTCACGGTAAATAAAATTAATTAAGTACAGGGTTACGAAAGATGTTTTTTAATTTGCAGAGTTACCATGTAGGATTTGAAAAAGTTCAGGTTACCTTATTAAAAAACCTTTTTTTTTTTTTTTTTTTGTTTCGATTCAAGTTTTCTAGTGTTTGATTCGAGGTTTTTCGTGCTTAACCGTTTCAATCTAAAACCCTAATTCATGTCTAATTGTGCGATTCATCTTTTGTTGTAGCAAGCAGTTTAAACTATAAATTTACAGTAGTGGTTTTGGAGTGCACACCACTTGTTTGTTATAATGCCTCAATGAATTTTGTGAATAATGTTTTGGCTGCCATAGACATAAATTAGTGAAGTTGAGAAGTCGAAAGAAAGCCATTTCATTTTACTCTGCCGTCCTCCGATTGGTCCAAGCTCGCTCTAGCCAATCCAATTTCACTCCATCGTAGTCATTGGATTCTTAAGCAAGTTTGTCGATAGTTGAATTCTTTGTATGGTATTTGTTTGTATGTAGACCATCAAAGTCTTTTGATTGTATTCAAATAGGTTTGCGCCTTTGTCAGTATGCGTCGGAATGACTCGAGCTAAGGTTGTATTATTCTTCTCTTCTGCCGTACACTGGTTATCTATGGTATTCTAAGTGTATTTTTCTTGGATTTTGTTTGTGTTTTTGTTGCTATAATTGAATTTTTGGAGCAGTCAAGCAAATTGGTGAGGAAGGGTGATTGAATGATTGAAAAATACCCACATAAAATGACAGGTAAGAAGAATTTAAATAATAAAAAATAGAAGCAAAAAAATGGTGTAAGATTTCTGGGAATTTTGAAGAAATATGACAAATTTGTATGTATTTATTTGACATGACAAAGTCAAATAATATAGGGAAAAGTGGGAAGATTGAGAAAAATGGAAGAAAAGTTTATTTAATTGATTGATGATTATTGCGAATTGTATAGTGAGAAATATCAGCGTAATGTAGGATTGTGTATTCTTCTGAGTTTAATTGTTTGGTTAAGGTCACATTTAATCAACAAGATGAATAAGTTTTTTTTCCAGTTTGGGCTAAATTAGTAGTAAATGATAAAAGTAATCAACTAATTTTGTTC
Organism: Dianthus caryophyllus; assembly: GCA_023091065.1. Classification (NCBI taxonomy): domain Eukaryota; kingdom Viridiplantae; phylum Streptophyta; class Magnoliopsida; order Caryophyllales; family Caryophyllaceae; genus Dianthus; species Dianthus caryophyllus. The sequence goes on from CM041520.1 coordinate 9,151,702, forward strand.
TGATTTTGTGAAATTTGTTTGTTTTAGTTAAGTATGAAATGTCGGAAGAATATGCAAACAATGACGATGCCAAATTTGCAATTATAGAGTTGCGGAGGAGTGTGTTGGACGAGTTGAAATAATCATTATTGCTCAGGTTTCATGGTTATCAATCATAGATCTTTGAGCATTATGTTTGATTCCATTTCGACTTACTTATGCACGGACTATGAATTGCGTTCTGATAATTAGCGAGCCAAGATGAAAAACAATTATTAGCTCCGCAGCTAAAACTAAGGTACTTTTTTCCTAGACCTTAGTACGTTATTTCACGAATGTGCATGACTCGTACGAATGCTGATGTTGTTACTTTTTTTGATATAGAGCAGAGCTTGCCTTTTTTTCCCTAATATCGGAATGGGTAGAGTGTCTTTATATATCCGACGTTATCTAGCTGTTTGGTCTAACTTAAATTCAGGTAATTTGGTGATCAACTAATGTCAACTTTATCAAATTTAATTTGACGTCTCTCTTTATCTTTATATATCTTGAGAAATTATGAGTTAGAGTCGACATCCTTCCTGATGAAAATGAGGACAATAAATTCGGAATAAAGTGAGTACTTCGATTTTATGAACTCTCACTTTCATTTCGCATCTTGTGATTTCAGCAGCTCATGGCTTGCCTATGGTGGCTACAAAAAGGAAGGACCTGGGATATTCAGAAAGATAACTTAGGTGACATTATTAATTCATTTATGCGTAATTTATAAAACAGATTATGTGGAAATTACAAAAGTATATATAGAGAATTATGGCATCTTGTGTGATCATCCATGATTTTCACCCTTTTTCAGTTCACATTTTTCTTGCATCTTAATGAGTGACTAGATGATCCACTTCAAGAAGTAAGACTGAGGAAGAGATAATCGATTTCATACTGTTGGTTATGACCAAATTCTATGACAGACTATTAAAAAAAAATGGCCTGTACTAATGTAGGATGTACTTTGAATTACATGAAGAGTTGAATATATTTTCTGAATTGTAGAATACTGTGACTGGTAATGTAGAAAGTCTGATTGGAATTACTATTCAATATGGTGGCAAGTACTCCAGGCTTTTTGAATTAAGGTTCCGATCATACTTTGAAGAGGGCAAATATAGGAATTGTAAGCTAGCAAAATTCTTTAGCACGCCATGAAATATGTTGTTGTACTTTTACATAGGGACCGTTTCTAATGATGTTTTTTTGTAAGAAAATTTTAGTTTTGCTTTCATCGAGGGACATGGTGAAATCACAATAATTTCCTAGACATTCAGACATAATGACTCTCTTTAAGTAATATATGATTTAATAAATCGTTTCCTGTGATGCGTTGGGTATACATTCATCTTTTGTGCTGTGTTTCTTTATCTATCACGCAAATACTGTCCTGACTGATTTTCTTTCTAACGTTACTTTGTTCGTATTAGGATGCATGTAATATTTTAAGGTGAGTTGGCGCATAATGCTCTGATGCATTGTAAGGAAAATGATACGGTTTACGTTGGTGGACACTTGAGTCCATAACCATTTCCAATCGATCTTACTAATAACAAACCTAATTTCCAGGTACCGTAATACTTGCTTCTATATTTGTTTAAATTCCGTACGCATTGATTATTAGGTTTATGCCACCTTTGTTGGTCTAGCAATTTTTCTTGGTTTAGCAATTTTTGTTGGTTGGACATAAAGGGACTTATTTACCTCCCTTTTTTCTTGGATCTGAACTCTTCTGATTTAGGGAAGTTCGAAAATTTAACTGCATATCCAAACATCACCTGGATGTCTAGCTAATGATAGCTCTCAGCCATACGCTTTATATTCGTGTCAAAATCTGGTAGGCTTTGGTCCATTATATATGTTTATTTTGTTCACATATTTACTATTACTGCATTGTGTTTTTGCGCTGTTGTCTTGGTGGTTTTAACCATTGTTGCAATTTTATTATCCCTGCACTCACGTGTTGTTGTACGTAGTCGTCGTTATATTTGTTGTTGTAAATGCTTTGTATGATGTTGTTGTTTGTCACACTTTTGTTGCGTTATCACACTGTTGTCGTGTGGTTCTTGCTGTTGCCACAGTTTTCGCAATGTTTGCAACTGTAATACTACTACTGCTGCTGCATTGCAGCTGAAGTTGTTGTATGTTGTTGTTGCTGTCGCGCTGCTGGTATTGTTGCTGTAAGTGCTGTTTGTTGTCGCTGCTGTTTTGTTAGATACATGATATTTATTGAGTGTGTTTTTGTGAGATGTCTCACTATTTTTTTGCTTTAATTTTTCTGGAGGAACCTTGAATAATGGTTCTCCATAGTTTTTGACAAAGGCACATACGTTTTGACGTGTTAATATGCACATTTTAACACCAATTTTCAAACAATGAACTGTATACATACGTTATAAATGAAAAAAATAATGTACCGATACTTTAAATATATATTATTATTCGCCCCTTGCTAAAATATTATTTTATGTACACATTTTTCGTACAAAATAAGGCTAAATGCAACAGTTTGTTGCGTGGTAGAGTTGCCTTTGTTGTCGGAGACAATTATCAAACTCCAGCGTGTGAAATTTCCAAAGTCGGCTTCAGGGAATGTTTTTAAAGTTTTAGAGTAGAAAGATAAAAGAGATATGAAGACTAAAATGCTGACTGTACTGAGGTTAACAAAGATTTATATCGTAATGTTGGGGATCTTTCCGGTGTGGAGCTTTAGAAGTTTCCTATTGTTGTGGTGGTTGTGTACGTCGAGGTATTACATGTTTGATAAACCTTAAAGTTAGCTTGATGATAAAGGGTCAAAGTTGTACAAGTCGTTCGATGATTGCTTAGGACTAACAGGTTTGTATCGATTTTGCACAATATTGTTAATGCGTTATGCTCCCTACATACATATCCTCTACTAGGGAATTATTGACACTAATTTGTTTGCACTTTTCACTTTTGGTTTCAGCTTTTTTCATAGTTGTCGAGCTAAATCTTGGTGTTTTACACGATCTTGGATTTCATTCGTTGTTTGTACATAGGGCAAAACCAAGTGCTTATGGAGTTGTTACCTTGCCTTTCTCCGTTATTGAAGGAGTCAATAAAACATGAGTGAAGACTTATGGATCTGCTTGGGCGGGATTAAATGCTATGATGGCTATAACGGTTATCGTTTATACAATTTTTTCAATGAGTAGTGTTTCTTTCGGGTGATAACTTTAGACTTTTTCAGGTTTACTCACACTAGTTTGCATGCCTGGCCCCGCCCGGGCTAGCTATATTTACATTAAAAATTAATTTTATATAAATTTACATTATATTAAATACTTGTCCAGTTTATACATTTACTATTTATGACATTTAGCATTATATTAAATACTTGTCCAGTTTATATGTACTATTTATGACATATTTGTATGAAAATTCTTGAAATCATAATAAAGTATAATTGATAATCATACTTCAATTAATATAAAATTATTCTCAATGCATACATTATCAATGTATACTCTCATGGAAAATATTATTTTGATATAAAATTAATGATATTAAATCTATGAGTTCTTCTTGGTGTTTTATTTCAAATATAAACTCACAAATATTAAAATTTTCCTAATGTGAATCATAATATTTTTTAGGTAAGTTTTATTTTAAATACAAATTCTATGGTGTATCCGTTTCATAGTATGAGACAACCCAAAAGTAACTATATTATTTTTCAAACGTAACCTATTTATTTAACTTGAAAAGTAATTGAACCTTGCCTCAAAGTAACTCTATTGTACGTGAAACGTAACGATATTTTATTAAAAAAAATGTACATTAGAAACAAATTTTTACCGGTTACGATAAGATATAAATAAAAAAATAAATTAATTTATGTACATTTTTGCTACTTTGCTAGTGAATGTCGTAGCATTAAAATAATGTTGTATATAATTGATAATAATGACAAAAAACTAAAATAAGATGTATAATGTTGTTATGTGTGGGTGAAGTGTAGTATAACTATAGTGAAGTATTGATGGTGTCTCATAGTATAAGACGGCCTCACCGTAGAATTACTCAAAAAATTATATAAGGTAGTTGTTCGTAAAAAGTTTATTTTATAAGGTAGTTTTTTGTAATTTTTGCCCTAAAAAACTAACACTTCAAAAATAATCAATTTTCAAATAGATTTACGAGGATTATTCTACGCAATCCATTTGTTTCAATCATTTGTTTTCCAGAAAAATGCTCATTTGCCATGTACATATATATGATTTGATCAAAATATATTTTTTTATACATAAAACCGTCAATTTACATATCTAAAAACAAAAATGTAATAAAATGACCACCAGCTATTTACATAACTAAAAATAAAAAATTTATGTTTAATATGCAACGTAAGTACGTAACCAAAATGATGGCGCCGTTAAAAATTGATGACGTGTCACTAACTATTTTCTATAATATAAAGATTTAATTTCTTTTTTTGCACATGTTACCCTAGAATTTTTTAAGTTATGTACATGGTAGATATGAAATTTCTAAGTTTTGTACATGTACTCTTGAAAAATATTTTTAAAATTAATAATAAGTGGGGAAAAAAATAATATTCTAAGTAAATACAATTTAAATCATTTATATTTCACACCGAAAAGGAAAAATTAAAAATATAAAGCAAATCTCAGGATATATGGACACAAAATTAACAAGTTGGATACTACTAAAAAAAATGTCAAACATCGAAGAGTGGACAATATACTTTATTTTATTTTTGGGGTTAATTGAATATAACCCCTTTTATAACATTTTTTTTTTCAAAATATCCCCTTATATGTTGATTTTATAACATAACCACATTTTTGCTTCAAAATCAAAGTCGAATTTTGTTACTCAAAAATGGCAACCGAACACATTTTAAGCTACACCTCTTTCTAGATACAAACATGAATAACTAAAATATGTCGAAAGCTCTTGAAAAAAATTTATTTATAAGTGTGAATATTCATTTTTTAAAGTAACATATTTTTACATTGGAGGTAATTTTGAAGCAAAAATATTTTAAAAGGTGTTATAAAAAAGGAAAATTTAACGGGAATAAACCAACCTATTGTTGGTCTTCCATTAATAAACCGAGCTTTAAATAATCCCAAAATAAACTTACCTATTTACAACCTCTTCTACTATTGCACTCGATAACCGGTTACCTGCTCAACCGGTAAAATTTCTATTTAAAACCATTAATTATGTAATCTAATTGCAAATAGGATTTTTTCACCATTGATGAGGCTAGCTCCATTTTTTAACTCTTCCTCACTCGCGTCCATAGTTCATAGTACGACCATCTTACCTCTTCTCGACAATCACCAAAGGCAACCTTAACCACCGGAGCCGAACACGCCACCCACTGCCGATGCTAGAATTGAAAACCCCAAATTTCAAAATTAGGGTTTATATTTTTTCATAAAACAAAAAGGATTTATATAATTCCAAAATTGATAGAAAATTGGTGATTTGAGGCCAGGTGTGGCAGCAATGAGTAACGACAAAGGCGGTGGCGTCAGCTTGTTGTGTACAACAACAATTGATTCGTGAGAGTAGAGGGAGGTGGTGTTTGACAGGGGTGGCCGCGGTGACGGTGGAGCCGTGGAGCACGGTGACGGTGGAGCCGTGGATGGTAGTCAGTACGTACGCAGGGGGACGACCGTGGTGGTGAACGGCAGTAGCAGAAGTAGAGCGAGTGAGGCGGGTGGGTGGCTTACGCTCGTGGTGGCCGCCGCCAATTGGTGAGGCCCGGGATTCAGTGAGAGGTAGAGTTGTAGGGTGACGACTTTGGAGTTAGGATTCAATGGCAAGTAGAAAAGCTTGAGTTCAGTAAAAATGGTGGTTTTTATTGTAAGTGAAGAAAGGAGATGACCTGTAAAAGTGGGTCATTTAAAGGTTAAAATTGGCATAAGTCTATTTACGGAGGAGTGTTGTTATAGTTCGGTTTATTATGGGATTATTCAAAGGTTGGTTTATTAACGGAATACCGACAATAGGTTGGTTTATTCCCGTTAAATTTTCCTATAAAAAAACCATATAAGGGCGTTATGTTCAATTAAATAAAGAGGAAATGCAAAAGTAATTCATTATGTGTATTTGCGAAAAAGACTGAAAACTGTGAGGGAGAGGCAAAATGCAAAGGTTTGGTGTCAAGTTGATGAGTAGCTTCCAAAACCCTCGATTTCTCCATGGATTTCAACGTCTTCTACTTCATTCTTCTGCAAATTCATCCTCAAATTCAATTGATTTATTTGCAAATGACTTAGTAAGTTCTCTTGGGTTTTCTCATAAGCAAGCTCTCTCTACTTCCATCAAATTCTTTAATCAAAATCAAAATCGCAGATTGAATGACCAAAACATCAGCTTAAATGCTAATCCAATTATTTGTTTCTTCAAAGATTACGGTTTCAATGAAACCCAAATTCGAAGAATTGTTTCTGCAAACCCTGGATTGTTGTATTCTAAATTTGAGAAAACCCTAAAACCCAAATTTGATTTCTTCAAAGATGAGGATTTTCCTAAGAATGATGTAATTCAGCTTATTTCCGCAAATTCCAACATTTTATTGAGGAGTTTAGATTCTGTTATTGTTCCCGCAGTTCGAATCTTTAGGGAAGTTTTGAATAGTGATGCCGATGTTATGTCTGCGTTAATGAAAATGAAAGGTTGGAACTCTAGTGGTATTGTTCATTTGTTGACGAATGTCGATTTGCTGAGTAGTTATGGGATCCCCATGGGAATTATTAGGCAGCACTTGCGTTGGAAACCGCTGATATTTCTGCGAAAACCCGAAAGTTTTAGGGATGTAGTGAATAGGGCTGAGAAAAGTTTAGGGATTGGTCGTGACTCTCCTTTGTTTTTGTACGGGATTCAATTGGCGTCTTCATTTAGTGTGGAGAATATCGAGGCAAAGTTTCAGATGTTTTACAACTTTGGTTGGACTCGGTCTGATGTTGAGAAGTTTATAATGAAGAATGCTAGTTGCTTCACGATTTCCGAAGCTAGCATCAAGAAGAAGATGGAGTTTTTGGCGGTTGAGTTGGGATTTGACCCTGCATACTTGACGAGTAATACCTGCTTGTTTACTTGCAGTTTGGAGAAACGAGTCGTGCCTAGGCACAAGGTCATGTCGACTTTGAAGGAGAAAGGTTTGGTGGAAAAAATCCCCGCTTTTCATAGCATTGTCTATTTATCCGAGCCTGACTTTTTGCAGAAGTTTGTGTTGCCTTTTGTGGAAGTACATGAAGTTTATGTCAAGCATACTGATGGTAATTTGAAAACGCTGATGAAAGAGAGTGAACACAGCCTGTTGCAAAAGTGACTGCGTAGAGTATCCTGTCATCGTTTGCTAAATGAGGATGTATGAACACACAATGTTATTTCAAACTTGTAAAAGTTGTCAATTTAGTTAGTGTGGCGGAAGGTTTGCATTATTTTCTTATGTTTTGAGAACTTGATTCGGGACTGACATTGTTTTTACAAGATTTTACGAATGTGGACCGAAGGAAGAATAAATAGCCTCATTTGACAGAGTTGTCAAGTTTGTTCATGTAGGTTGTAGCTGATGGTTTAATTAGTTTTATTTTCTAAAACTCATTTGGCAAACGGCACTGATTTTGAATTTCTTTTGTTATTAACTTAATTACACTTGTAATCAATAACTGTCTCTGTTGATCGAGGAAGTTTTATTATCCGATGCAGCGATTCTGTTGTTAACTATTGAGGCTTTGCAATATCAAATTTGTGATATTTGGCATCAGCTAGCTAGAGTTTGATGTAATATGTGTTATCCGATGTAGTCAAGCTGGCGCCGACCAAATTACCGATGCAGCTTTGATTTAAGCATCCAATCGGAAAGGAAGTTGTAGGGAAATAGGGATGTTGTGTTTGCCTAGCACAATGGGTTAAATGACTCTGGAATCCGAATGTCATATTATTTTTTATCGTTCCTCATTAGACTTTCTAATGTGCCTTCAGTGTCCGATGTTTTGCTGTGTAAATTTTAGCTCTCTGCAGATGCCGACGGATTTCTGAATAACGTCTGAGCTAAGTGGTTTATCTTTGAATAATGCAGTCACCTTTGTTAAGGGTCATATAATCGTCTCACCTGGTAGTAAAATACCCTGTAGTTCAGCTTGGAGTTGCGCTCTCATGGTTTTCAGGTATCGAATGATCTGTTTTTTGTTTACAATACTCGAGGATCATTGCGAGATTGTATCAGCACTCGAAACTTTTACCTGTTAACTTTGCTTTATCTAAATCAACATGACGACGAATTTAAAATAATCTAACTGGATGCATACCTGACTTAAATGACGTGAGATTGAACTATTGTAAATTCTTCAAAAATCATGGTTTTATAACTCATAATATCATAAAATATGAATCTTTATACCCTACTACCCTAGACTAGATTGCAAGCATGTGAGATTGAAATAACAATTAGGCCCAAAATTAGAGATTCCAAAAGATCAATGTTTTTTTTTTTTTTTTTACAACGGTAAAACGGAGTGTTATTTAATTAAATGTATGGTACTTCGCCCCATACTTACAAACTACGAGGAGAACCAAAACATAATACAACATTACACTTAAGCAAAAGAACACTAAGCGGCGTCAAGTAGCAAAAAGTTTCCGGTGGACAACGACAGATAGTCCACGAGCTATTGCATCCCATTCGAACGCTACGACAATTCCCACGAGCCATTGGAAGGTATGAACAACAAGGCGACAAGAACAGGCTGCACTTATGCCACGAGAGCGTAGAAGATACAAGGTGAAAGCAAACCAAAATGGTTTACCTCGGGGAATCCAACCTGGTGATCGAGCTTTGACGCAAACAATCCAGAACCCAAGAAAAGTTGTATGCGAGTTGCAGAGTGTGCATATAGCCCCTCAACTAATCGCCTAACCACACATATCATTATATATAGTGTATCCATACGCTGTACAACTAAAAGCCACCTCAGAAGTCGGGACAGGACACCCCACCTCATATTATTATTACCACTATTAACGGTGACGAACTGACGATAATATAGAACATAAGCCTGCTTGTCAAAGGACAGGACACCTTTGACCCCTGAAATGGATGCTTCTCACCATGGGGAAGATCAGTCCACCGTATAAATTGGAAGCAGACACCCAATCTTAAAGTTGCGTTTATTACTAAAAAGAAACAAAGTAAACTCATAGACATTTTAGCTAGAACCACCGCCGCCATTTCCTACCACAATCACCACACAACCAAGTGATAACAGCCGACACAAACAGAGGAAGAATGGACTAAAACCAGACCATGACAAATAACAACGACCAGACGAAACACCCCCATAGCACAAGCTTCTAAAAAGTTAATGAAAAGGTTATAAGATGTGGTGTGAAAATGAGTCGAAGTTGATAATCTTAGGCTTTTTTAAGTTCAAAATTTTACATTTTAAGCTCATGAAATTGTATACACAAATTATTACTCGAATAACTATTGTAAGGCCATCTCATTTATAGTCGATTATTGCAATTTATATGTTAGGTTTTTTAGGTGAAACCTGTCACAAACTTACTGAATTTTATAAGAGAGTTATTGAAGCTTTTGTATTTGCGCATGACCGAGAGGGAGCTGTGAGAGAAAGAGCAAAATGCAAAGGTTTGGTGTCAAGTTGATGAGTAGCTTCCAAAACCCTCGATTTCTCCATGGATTTCAACGTCTTCTACTTCATTCTTCTGCAAATTCATCCTCAAATTCAATTGATTTATTTGCAAATGACTTAGTAAGTTCTCTTGGGTTTTCTCATAAGCAAGCTCTCTCTACTTCCATCAAATTCTTTAATCAAAATCGCAGATTGAATGACCAAAACATCAACTTAAATGCTAATCCAATGATTTGTTTCTTCAAAGATTACGGTTTCGATGAAACCCAAATTCGAAGAATTGTTTCTGCAAACCCTGGATTGTTGTATTCTAAATTTGAGAAAACCCAAATTTGATTTCTTCAAAGATGAGGGTTTTCCTAAGAATGAATTTGCAGAAGAATGAAGTAGAAGACGTAGAAATCCATGGAGAAATCGAGGGTTTTGGAAGCTACTCATCAACTTGACACCAAACCTTTGCATTTTGCCTCTCTCTCACAGTTTTCAGTCTTTTTCGCAAATACACAAAATGAATTACTTTTGCATTTCCTCTTTATTTAATTGAACATAATGCCCTTATATGGTTTTTTTATATCCGAACTGGTCCTTTTATTCTATAAATAATCCGAACTCAAATTAATTCACGAATAATCCCAACTATTAAGGTAACATTCCAATAATGAACTTTGGCCAATTTTAACATGCTTTAATCAATAAAAAAAGAATTGAAAACAGTTTGAATTTTACATAAAATAATAGTGAGGCAAATCTAGAGTCAATTTAAGCATTTTTTTTTACGTGTTAGAGTCGATTGAAATTGGCTAAAGTCTATTATTGGAATATTAATTCAATAGTTGGGATTATTCGTGAATTAAATTGAGTTTGGATTATTTATGGAATAAGAGGACCAGTTCGGATTATTCTTGGCAATTAATCCTTTTTATAACACCTTTTAAAATATTTTTGCTTCAAAATTACCTTCAATGTCAAAATATGTTACTTTAAAAAATGAATATTCACACTTATAAATAAATTTTTCTCAAGAGCTTTCGATATATTTTAGTTATTTATGGTTGTATCTTGAAAGGGGTGTAGCTTAAAATGTGTTCGGTTGCCATTTTTGAGTAACAAAATTCGACTTTAGGGGTGATTTTGAAGCAAAAATGTGGTTATGTTATAAAATCAACATATAAGGGGATATTTTGAAAAAAAAATGTTATAAAAGGTGTTATATTCAATTAACCCCAAAAATAAAATAAAGGATATTGTCCACTCTTCGATGTTTGACATTTTTTTTAGTAGTATCCAACTTGTTAATTTTGTGTCCATATATTCTGAGATTTGCTTTATATTTTTAATTTTTCCTTTTTGGTGTGAAATATAAATGATTTAAATTGTATTTACTTAGAATATTAATTTTTCCCCACTTATTATTAATTTTAAAAATATTTTTCAAGAGTACATGTACAAAACTTAGAAATTTCAGACGTACCATGTACATAACTTAAAAAATTCTAGGGCAACATGTGCAAAAAAAGAAATTAAATCTTTATATTATAGAAAATAGTTAGTGACACGTCATCAATTTTTAACGGCGCCATCATTTTGGTTACGTACTTACGTTGCATATTAAACGTAATTTTTTTATTTTTAGTTATGTAAATAGCTGGTGGTCATCATTTTATTACATTTTTGTTTTTAGATATTTAAATTGACGGTTTTATGTATAAAAAAATATATTTTGATCAAATCATATATATGTACATGGCAAATGAGCATTTTTCTGGAAAACAAATGATTGAAACGAATGGATTGCGTAGAATAATCCTCGTAAATCTATTTGAAAATTGATTATTTTTGAAGTGTTAGTTTTTTAGGCAAAATTACAAAAAACTACCTTATAAAATAAACTTTTTACGAATAACTACCTTATATAATTTTTTTTGCAAATAACTACCTTATAACGCAGTTTTTATTCATAACGGTACCACTTCGCTGAAACCCCAATTTAACCCACCGTCTTGTCACTCGTTATTTGGCATTCCAACACAATAGAGATGCTTAATAAAGGTAAACATGGTATTTTCAATATAAATTTCAAATAAAATTTGTCGAAAATTTTGAATTTTTAGACCGTTTTCAGGTGACTAGGTAGTGATATGCATAGCATTTGTAATATTTAGGTAGTGATCTGAATAAAAAATGTGTTATAAGGTAATTATTTGGAAAAAAAAAAAACATTATATAAGGTGGTAGTTTGCAAAAAGTTACGAGTAGTTTTATTAACTACGGAGTAGTTTTTTTGTAATTTTGCCTTTCTTTTTTTTTTTAATTAGAATTGTATTTACATGCTACAAAAGTATAAATTGATTTGGGGTTGAAATTTTATCGAAATGTAAACTATAATTATTCTGTGTATGTGAACTTAAACACTGTCATGTAAAAACTAAAAATTTGTCTTGCACTCTTGTTTGAGATGTTTTGGAATAATTATGGAGCGATTTTATGCATGAACTTATGTCGTCTTTGACGAATTATTCGAGAAGGGTGTGGGAGGAATGTCGTCGAGATTGAGAATCAGCAACCCTGATTTTATTTTACTTGAACTCGGGTGTGGGGGCGTGTACCGATTTTATGTTACTTGAGTTTTAGGACTTGAGGACCTTGTTTGGGGTTTGTGCTCATGTATATGACCGTCAATTTTACGTGTCATGATATTTGATGTGAAATTGATAAGAAATTGAGCCCATAAGAGATTTGAAAATAGGTTAATGATCACGATAAGGGTTGGAGACAGAATCGTATAATGATCATTCATCTGTCTCGCGTCCACCTCTGTCATGCGCAGCCTTTAATACTCTCTTTTCTTACAAGAGTTGGGTTCAATAGGTGAAGGAATGAGAAAAAAAAAATACGAAATCAGTTCGGTTACTTATAAGACCATGTTAATCGTCAAATGTGAAATCTTTTATGTTAGACAGGAGTACAAGTCTCTTTTTTTTTTTTTTTTTCTTCCTCAGTGTTACATTGTATGCACCGATTGAGTTATGGGCCCTTCTGAATCAATGATGAACCATGAAGGCAAACACAGGATCAGCAATTTACCCGACAGTGTTTTAACCATCATTCTCTCGTATCTTCCTACAAGGTCTGCATGAATCTAAATAGCACATATCACAAGTAAAATGAACACCTAAATTAAAGAAATCCAAACTACACACAAACCAAAACTCAATATAGAATTTTAAAATGCCCCATGAAATTCACAGGTCGCATTACTAGTTATTTTATTATATGTGGAAAAACGTCAATAGTGCTCAATATGAAAATAAAAAGGTAATTGAATAACTTGAACCGAGAGGGTAACAGATAAGTTAAAATAATTTTTTTTTTATCTTTTCAGCATTTTAATTTATTTTAACAATCTAGATGTAATTACAAATATATTTACGTTAAATTTATTCAATTGTAAGTTGTTTCTAAGACATCCGCTTAACTTCTCAAAATAACACTCGTAGTTAGTTCACCGGTCATAAAATTTAAGGTTTAAGTTGTTATTTGAATGATCTTATTATTACGGAGTATATGTTATACTTTGTAATACGATAATTTATCAATAAAGTTCATATGTTAGTTCTATTTATTAATTGATGTTTTTCGTATGCTTTATTGAATTATTGGTGAGAAATTTTATCAAAAAAGAATGGAATGAATTTTTAAATACATCGATAAATCTAGAACGATTTATCAATGTATGTGAGAGCCCTCAATAGAAAGAACCACCGGGACTATGGAGGGTTTGGTCTGCAAAACATCACAAACAGAAATTGATCTACGGCAGGCGAAGTTTACGGGATTACAGGCACCTCAAGTTGTTACGACTTACATGTAACAACTGCGTCTGTCACATAACAGGTAACAGAACTACACGCTTCATCTGAACAAACAACACAAATCACCTGCACGAAGATTTCATGCTTTAAATATGAACAAGTCAACAAACAACAATAACACCTGCGACTCTGTTCCGCCGCAGCAGACACATACAACTATCTTTTCATGTTCCTAGGCGGGGGGCAACCAATTAGGCATACGCACGCACATAATACAAAGACAGCTAAAGCTAACTCGCTAACTATCCTGAAACGGGTCTTACAATCAGAATACAAGCTTGGGGCGTTGCCTAAGGCCGTCCCTCCCCGCCATTATGCACAAACACATTTGAGAAATTGGCGTCATAAAATGAAGTTCCAACAATGAAAACTACAGTAAGAGAGTGACCTCAAGAATGGTCAGAAACTGTACAACTACTGCGGAAATATAATAATCTAAAATCTGAACGCTTTAATTACTATCGATAGTCACCACGCCAAGCCACCTTCATCTTGAGACCAGTTAACACCTGCCAAATTAGGAAGGAATATCGTCAGTCTGCCAAATTAGGAAGGAATATCGTCAGTCGTGGCTGTCGCACATTAGTCAAAAGGTACAAAACTATCAATCTGACAAGATATCACTTAAGTTAATACTCATATCAAATTTGGTATGCATGTGTAAACACTTTCACTGTTTATTGAACTTCATAAATTATTGTTTAGTCGTTTGAATTATTGACCGTCACCTTTCCCCCACAACTCAAAATAATGGAGATAAGAAGTACTCCGTAAATCCTAATGCGTAAACAGCAAATTAGTCACCATAATACCAAATGTAAAGCCTAATGAGTGAACTGCAAACAGATAATATAAGAAGCAAACCGATTAAATATGGGCAAATCGACAAAACATTACCAAAAAGACCAACTTGAAAACGCTAGGGACAAGAACGGCTGACATTCCATATCAAATACGGAGTAGTAGTCTTATATAATCCTTATGAGTTACTAATGATTACACCGAGACATTACCATAAAAACAGCACCACTACCTTTATCAATATGTCTAATTCTACGACAAGGTAAAATGTTGCCTCTAGAAGACAGGGAAAAATGCATGGAAATTTGCATAACAAAAAATACCAAAAAGAGTCAACTACACACCATGAAATATGTTAGCAACTGCCACAACGAAGCATATCAACCATACAAGTAACTGAACACAGAGCGTCATGGGGACGACAAACACCACAACTGATCAGTATCAAATAATTGCTTATGATATCAAAGCATGAAATATGACCAGGGTCCCTTCCATGTTAACCGGAGCTCTAATCATTGAAAAAAGAAATCGGGTACACTCCACATCCCCCGGAAAAGCGTCTACAGCCCCCATAAACATTAAATAATTTAAGATAATATTGCAAAGAAATGTAGTTATCTTAATAAAAACAAGACTTAATCAGGCCAACTCTGAGATTCATTTAGTCAATATTTAATACTCGTAGCAAACATTCACAAGTATCACTTCCATTTCATAGACATTTGCAAATTTAATATAGCGTCTAGATTATTTCTTTGGTCGGTCTCAATTATCTCTTATCAAAGCAGTTTACGGACACCATTTGTCACAACTTATGAAGTTCCTTAAAATTTGGGCCATTCATGAAAAAGGAATTCATCGTGGTAGAACGCACATTACACAAATAACCAATGCTCTATTGCCAAATATTATATCAATGTTTACCATATATGCACAACAGTGTATCTTTAGACGTAGAGATAAAAGTTAAAACCTAAATAGAATCAGACTGGTGTTTCCTTTCCTTTATAAAGAAACCAAAAATGTACTGTATTAATTTTCCTTTGACTGAATCACACATCATTGGTCATTATTGACATAAACTGGATTTTAGGTTTTCACTTATGACAACCAGCAACTCGTGCTTTAAATTAATGGTTTATAAACAAATTCATAAACTTCAGCAAGCATAAAGACTTTACCATACACCATCATGGAAAACGTTCCCCAGTCCTAAATTACTTAATGTTTCTATTAGTCTATGACCGTCTATCCCGTCTAACTGTGACTAGAGAGACTTGAAGGCTGAAGCAAATAATAAGATACACTTAACTAGGCCCAGTAGCAAGAATTTATGAAGAAAAAACATAAGATTTAGAAAAAGGTTTCATAAGCGAGAGTTTCCGTCAAAAAAAATTAATTAAAAGACCACCATCTTACTTGGCATTATCCACTTGAACTCGAAATTTTCCTACCTTCACCAAACCATGTACGCTTTCACAGGATGGGATACAGACAAGCAAAATTCATGAAAAGAATAGTTGAAAAGATTCGCCAATCAAGAGCATTTATAAGTCATACATCCCATAATACTAAATAATACTCCGGACATTTGGCGGACAAACAAACATATAGCACGACAATGATTCATATGTTTACCTGAAAGGGAGTTGGCATCCTGGACCGTACAATCAATCCTCCTCGGCGGAGGAACTATCACTATCAGAATCTGCAGTGATTTTTTATAAGCAAAATATGAGAAGTAAGACCTATGCAACTTGAGCGGAAAACTTTTAATGATGTATTATTCTGATGAAGGAGATGAAGCCATAAACATCAACAAAGCAACACTTAAACCATACCGCTTGAAGAAGATCCAGAATCACTACTTGAGCTTCTGGTACTATTGGATTTACTACCATTCCCACCGTGCTTTTGGTGATGAACAGGAGGCAACATATCGTTATCCTTCTCCACTGCTTAGTATCAACAAACAAATAAATAAGTGAAAGAATGCGTTATATGGAAATAGTGGAAAAAATAAGGTGGAGACTAAAACAATGAGAATCTATCCAAAATATTCAGTCTTCTGGAAGAAGCATACCAGATTCATTTTCTTTTGGTTCCCCAACTACAGATGGAGCTTGTTCCTGCATAAACAAATATAGTATGTACATCAGATAACAAATCCAAAATAGGTTTAGGCATTGAACTTTGTCAACTTGATAGCGTCGGATATTGAAAGACAACTCAATTTGAAACCTTGTCTGCGATTGGTTCTTCGTCAGCAACCTCGACCACCTCAGCTTTTTTCTTGATCTTATTGATGTTCTTTTTGTAGTTCATAACAAACCTATCTAGCTCCCAGAGAGTCTCGGTGTCAACACTATCAATGTCAACTTCAATCTCATCATCATTTTGGCAGAGTGACGGATTTCTTTTTCGTATAATCTGAACGACGTTGTCCAATTTTTCTGAAGGCAAATTTTGTAGTTCAGTACTAAGCTTCTGTTTCTCCAAATAAGTCATGTCACGCTTATTCGGGTCTTTGGCCTTTGGCTTCTTCGGAACAGGTTTCCTACCTCGAGTAGAATGAGGAATTTTGGGTTTTTCAACAACTGGATTTGTCATAGATGCTCTATCCACTGTCTTCAAGACCTCAACTGGAGGTGGTGGTGGTGGTGGTGGTGGAGCAGGCAAAGAAGCCTTTCTTGATGTCGGAGTTGACAAACTGGCTTCATGATCCGTCGGCGCCCTCAAATCCTGCATATACTCTGCTTCTACACTGCCCCACTTCTCCTCAAATAAGGTTAGTAATATGCCAGCCATTATATGGACATCATGCCCTTTTGGATTATACTTCATAGCATTTTGAAACGTAAGTCTTACATCCTCCGCGAATTCCTTAGGAGACTTGTACCAATTAGTATTTAGCCTAGTTTTGACGGTACCCAAATCCATTGGATGTTTAATAATGGTAAAATAATCATGCAAACCAAGTGCTTTCACATCAACGGGGTTATTGAACACCCATCCATGCTTGTGCTTCATCAGCTTATCAAGAAGCAACGTACAATTCTTAAATACTTTACTTGATTGGTTCCCCATCCCAATTCCAGCTCCATCCCCGTTCTTTTTACCCATGCTTTTTGGCTTTTTATTTTGTTCTGCAGAAGGTATTCTTTCCTTGCCTAAAATGAAATCAGAACTCTGATAAAACTGGTTTGCCTTTGGAGTTCGCTTTTCTTTCTCAACATTATCACTCGCACCTTGACTATTCTCCGGCACCGTCACTCTCAGCTGGTCTACTGGCCTGCCTTCATGCCAACCCACTGAGCCAACCTCGGAGTGAACTCTTTTTAATTTTCCAGCACCATTTTTACCCTCATCCACCAAAGGCCTTAAAGTGTTGCCAAAACGTTCAAGCTTCTTAACCAACCCCCTTACCAAATTAAGCTCTCCTTCCAACTTTCTTCTGAGTTCACGCCTTTCCTTCTTTGTCTTACAACCAAAACTAACTACAACATGGTTCTCCGGGAAACCCGGTTCACTTATTCCATTCCCTGTCGGCATATCACAATAATTCAAGTTATTCTTAGTACCCTGGTGGATTCGGTTCAGAGAAGTTGAGTGGTCAGGCAAAACTTCAGACCTGCTAAACCCACGTTCCCTCCTGGAATTCAGCTCTAATTGGGGTGGGAGAATAAGAGAATCTTCTTGAGGTATATCGTTTTTAAGCCCTTTCAAAGACTTCCTCGAGTAAACTTTACTATCAGCAACTTTCTGTCTATTCTTCAAATTACCTCCGCCACCTTCACCCCCACCAAAACCTGTTGCCATAAACCCGACCAGAACAACGGAATAGAAATCCCCTAGCCTAATTCACCAACCATCTTCGCCATGCTCAATCATCTGAAACAAGCAAACAGAATTTCAGATATCGACCGCAACACAATAACATACAGAAACCGACCACAACATTTGTTGTTTAAATCAAACTCGAAGTCATCAATATATCAAATTAATCGCAGGTATGAACTACGAAAGAAATGTAGTCAAATTAAACGATGCTTGGGTAAGACCACGTAGCGTATGGTCAACTGCTTATAGAGAACCATGTCGGTGATACATGTAATGTTGCTTGCAAGCAGTAGCGGATGCACATAGATGCATGCAGATCCTCAGTAAATGAGAAATAACTTTTATTTTTGTCGATATGTCAAAATATAAACATAAATATAAACTTCGCAGAAAGAAATTTTTCTGGATTCACCACTGCATTAAATCTGTGCGTTCAAGATTCCTAAGATGCAAAGGTGAAGTTTGAGGATCAGTCTACTAACTTTATCCAAAAAAAGCACTCTAAAATGAAGAAACAAATCTCATTTATCATAGTTTTTATACACATAATTCGCAAAGTTTATCTCCAAAATGAATGGAATTAGAATTTATCTTTTAGCATGATTATCCGAAAAATCAGTGCACCAAGTACGTCACTAATACACACGCAAAAATAAACAAACCCTCATCACCAACAATCCGATTACAAAATCGAGCAACATAAATGAGTTCACATAATCACAAGAGCATTGCATAATTCAATACAAAACTCCTGAAGTTAAACCAAAATCATAGATCATGCAAACAACCGTAACTAAAACCGACAAACCACCATAATTGCTCAAGATCATTTAATTTGTGGCAAAATCAAAGCAATAACAAGCCCACAAAACCCTAATTTAGCACCACAAAGTGAAATTACGCAGCAGAAATGACATAAAAAAAAAAACACCGAAACCCTAATCACTCACAAACAAAAAAGTACGAATGATTAATGGGTTCACAAAATCATGAAACCAACTTGTAAATCAACTCAACCCTCCTGAATTTAAACTTTTAAAGCAGAACACTAGATTCATGCAAACAACAATAACATAAAACAGATAAAACTACCACTATCGTGTAAGAACATTTCATCCATCCATAGTAAATGAAAGCAAAAACAAACCTACAAAACCCTAATTTAGCTCCACACGACCAAATTTAAGCGGCAAAATTAACCAATTCATCTCCAAATTGAACCAAATCACAAGTTATTCACTAGCACCTTGAACTACAAATTTTCACACACAAGAAGCAAAAACCCTAATCACCTACAATCAATCTCAATAAGGTTCATAAAATCACCAGAACATAGCATAAATCAACTCGAAACTCGGGAATTCAAACTAAAACACCAGATTCATGCAAACAACAGTAACTAAAAACGAAAAAAAAAAAAAAAAAAAACACAATTGCCCAGCAACATCTTTTCAGCAGTAAATCAAATCATAAACAAATCCATCAAACCCTAAATTTAGCTCCACAAAATCAAAGTTAAGCAGCAGAAATGACAAAAAAAAAAAAAAAAAAAATTATCAGCCAAAATGAACCAAAATCAGAAGAACATTGCTCAAATCAACTCAATACTCCTGAATTTCAAATCAAAAAACATCAGATTCATGCAAAACAAAAAGCAACTGAAAACCCACAATTGTGTAAGAACAATTCAGCAGCAAGTTAAATCAAAGTAAGAACAAAACAATACAAAAACCCTAATTCAGCAGCAGAAATGAGTAAAAGACAACAAAAATCGAAGGATTTTGTGAATCGATTACCTGAAAAACGAAGGAATATTTTGTTTTGGGAGAAAAAATTCAGAGTTTGTCTCACTAAAAAAAATTTCACAGTTTCTCTCTCTAAAAGAAAAAGAGTTGAGCTGGAAATCGGTGGACTTGCGATATCAAAAGAGTAAAGTAAAAAAGTTGTAAGAATTTTCGCACAGTGTTTGCGCGTGAGTTACACGTGCCAATGACGTATTGGCGTTTCTTGCACGTGATGAGCACGTGGTCCGTTACTAGGGACTGTATTTTTATAGGGGTTACAGTGTTTTTTGGTTGGCGCGTGTGTGGCTGTAACTGTGGGTGGGTGATGTAATCTGCTTCGTATTTGGGTTGTCTCATGGATAATATTCTACTTAAAAAAAAAAGAAAAAAACTAAATCTTGATGATTTTTACCCATTTTAGATTAATATCTCACAATAAATTATTATAAAACAGTCTCATTTGTACTCGATTATATAGTTTTTGTTACATTTTAATGATAACTACTATTAATTGTAACTAAATTTTTCTAGTACCCATAAAATGACTTTAATAGATTTGTTTTGTGTTTTTGTCCTTTTAACTATAATTTGTACTCTAATCTCACTTTAATTTAGTGTAAGCTTAATCTCACATGAGACTCACTGTTCTTTGAATTCAGGTTCAAGGGTCTCTTCTCCTCAATTTATTTTTATTTCTTATCAAACTCTTAAAAAAATTTCAAACTTATACTCCCTTCACTCCAGTGAATTGTTTACATTTTGCTTTTTTCCATTTTGTTTTTTTGTGAGGAAAATTTGAATGAGGTGTAAACAAATGATTGAAAAAGAGGGAGTAAAAAATTTAGAAATAAAATTATTATTAACTATTTTTGTTATTATTATAATCATTATTGTTATTATCATTATATTATTATTGTTGTTGTTGTTGTTGTTGTTGTTACTACTACTACTATTGTTGTTGTTGTTATTTATAATGTTATCATTAATTATACTGTTATTATATTATTGTCATCTTTATTGTTATTACTACCATTTCACAATTCAAATATATAATTATTACAATTTTCTGTTATTAGTATTAATTTTATTATTTAATTTTATTTTACTATAATATCAATAATAATATAATAATATGATCATAATATAGTAATAATATAGTAATAATAATAATAATAATAATAATAATAATAATAATATTTAAATAATACAGTAACAATAATATATTAATATTTATTTTATTATTATTACTATTTTATTTTTATTATTATTATGATTATTATTATAATTATAATTGTTATTTTATTATATATATTATTACAATATAATTATTATATTTATAGAAGTAATAGTAATAGTAGTAATAAAAATAATAATAATAATATAATAATAATAATAAAACATTAATATATTTTTATTACTATATTATTATTATATCATTATTATATTATACTATTACTATATTTATTATTCTTATTAATTATATTATTCTTATTATTATTATTTATATTTTGTTATAGATTAAAATTAATGAAATTGTCTAAAATCCATATTAATTAATAAAATTTTAAAAAGTTAAAAAAAAACTTAAGAATATTTAAGAAAAATTTAGACAACTTCAGATACTTATAAAAAAAACTTCAGAAAATTTCAGAAAAAATAAAGCGAAAAGAACAGTCCCTAATTTTGTTGTCATGTGTCCAATTTTTATGAAGGAAATTTTGATTAAATGTTAAGGAATAGGGATCAAATAAATCGAAGGGAGTATTTCGTATTGTTGTTCTACAGTTTAGACATGTTAAGATCACAATAAAATTAGAGGTATTAAGTATTCCTTGAATAGGATTAAATTGATTCAGTTTTATTTGAGCAAATCTTGATTTTGATTTTGGTTTCGATTTCGGTTTCGGTTTGAGGTGTTATCAAGGACACAGAATCCTAATGTAAAATATTTTGAAACGTAGTTGTAGCCTCCAAAATATCTCTAAACATACTGTTTGAGATTGCCCTTCAAATGATGATTCATTTTAAGATATTTAATTTCGAATTCTCGCCAATATATGCTTTAAATTATATATTGTTACCTTACGGAACATCATTGACAACACTCGTTAAACAAATCTCTATAAAATTTCTAGTATACGTAGGACGCTCATTTTGATGATAATATAATGTAGTATAATGTATGAATCTATCATATCATGGAGCCTCCTCTTATGAGACTATCGCTCTAGTCCACATATCAAAATGAAATCATGGTACTCGATATGTTTTTCTTTATATTTTTCATGTGCTCTCTTGTTTGTTTGTTTTTTTTCATAAAATAAAAGATTATATGGGTCTCGCAAGTGTAAATGACTCTTAACAAAAGAACTAATACGATATCTTTGGTTCAGTGCCACGAAACAAAATACGAACATATGAAATTTTCCCTTCAAATTCATCTGACATACAAATATGTGTTGATAGGGTAAGAATATAAATAATTATTGCAACATGAGGAGTTTGAGACCAGCAAAGAAGGGAAGGACGTTGCAAAAGCAAAAGTATATAGCAGTCATCTTGTCTTTGTAGTACAAACTATATGTTATCCACAAGTCCAATTTTTCCTTCAAATTTAAAAAACTAGATGTAGATCTTATTTTAGTGCAATGATAGTAGAGGTGGCCATTTGTCCGAACTTACCCAAACCTGCCCGACCGAGCCCGCCAAATGGCTCATGACTCGCTCGGCCTGACACCACCCGCAAAGGTCTAACCCAACCCACCCAAGTAACATGTTGCACCTTGGCCTCGAGTTTAAGGCCAGATACATAGATAATGAGCCAGGCTCGAGCCTTCATTTCCAAGCTCCGCCCGCCACCTAGTGAGCCGGTTACGGTCAAGAAATCAGACTTAGCCCAACTCAGCCCTTGTCTTGGTTTAACCGGTTGTCATATATCTACATATGGGCACTCATATTTGACATGAAAACTTATGTACTACAAAAATGTTCTTTTCTTGTACTCTTTTTCGCAAAAATAATCCATCGATCATCTTCAATTGTTTTTAATCAATATAACATAAATGGATGCATCAATAAGTTGAGTGTATGATTAACATATTCTTTATAAATTCGTTTATACCGATCCGCGTTTCTCTCTTATAATGTGTGTAATGTTTATTTTTAGTAAAAAAAAAATGAGATAAAATTTGTTCCTAGCGATTCATGATTCGTAGGATACTTGAGCGAATCCGGTAACCCTGGTTAAGTGTAGTAGTAAAGTCTGCTATTGATAATTTCACAACATCACAAAATTACATTAGACAATAGATTGAGAGTATCAATTAGGTAGCGCAAAAACAAACTTATACAACCTAGTTCTAATTACACACAAAAACTTTGTTGTAAGTATTTCACGTAAAATGTTAAAATAGTAAAAATAAAAATAAAAATAAAAATAAAAAGTAAGATAATAATATCATTAAAGAAAATTAAACTACATGTTTATATTTCAACTATGACTTAAATGGAAACAAATTCAAAATTTAATATCTTAAAATTAATTTAGGGTTAAATGTAAGACTTGTTCTTATTTGCCTATAAAGGGTTTGGATTAGCCTCGCCCAATCGTATATCTCTAAAGATAAACATTGGAATCTTTCCTTTTAGAGCTACCATCCCAATATTATTGTTAGCTCATGTTCTCGGGAAAAAAAAAAGTGAATTGAAATCACCTTCTCTATTCTTTCCCCGGATCCAGCTACTAAAAAGGAAACTCACTTCCGGGGGGCCTGCAGGACGAGCTATTAGCTCCGTGGTACAGCATGCCCTTGATAATTGCGTCGTATGGTTTCGATAATCCATCAATCTATTTCAGATAAGCCATTTAAAGTCTTTTCCCTTACTAATTCATCTGGTCTAGTTTTGTTTTCGAATTCTCAGGAACAAGATCAACCAAATTAGTTAAATCTGAATATAATATGAATTTATGAAATTACAACCAACCTTGTAACCATAAAAAACGTAACAAAAAAAACAATAAAACCTATTCAAAGTATCACTTAATATTTCAACAGTGATAAGTATTACATACAAATACATGTTCATGTTTGATTTAGACAAATTGACCTTGGTCAGAGAGGCATTTGTATTAATTGTCAGCAACGATGAGTGTGTCGCTGCATTAGCCAAAAAATTACGGCGCTATTGTTAATTGATAATGAGAATAAAAGCACTAAAAAAACATAAAGTTTAACTTAATAATCATAGCTATTTGTATTTAGATGTGGCTATTTAACAATCAAAACCTTTTATGTATTACACATATCGTTAAAGTTGTTTTCCAACAACCATAATGTTTTTGTTTTCATAGTATAGTACATTCCCTAAATAATTGTTGCTAATTGTTAGAGTTGCGCCACTTTTTAATAGTTAAACGCACTTATTATACTAGTGACAAGTCCGTTTATTCTAATTTACAAACACTATCAATCATAACTCATAATGCAATCCCTTATTATATTTTTTCATAATATACATCTTGTAAAGTTATGACGTAGCATATACTATTATAGTTACAATTGCAAATAGTAATTTTATATGGGTAGATTAAATATTTAGGATTTGTTACTATTTCTTCACATTCCAAAACGGATTTTGATTTAGATGAAAGTATGAGTGGTAGAGTTGGGTTCTGAGTTTTTTTTTTTTTTTTTTTTTTTTCTAAACGGCGCGTCATAGATGGTGCTTTATGTGAACATGAGAAGTGGTTTATTTTATGGAAAATTTGATATCAATAATCCAACCTATGACCGACCTTCCAAAAATAAACCAACATTTAATTAACCAATCCCATTATAACCCAACTATCAAACGATTATTCCCTAAATGAACTCCCCTTAAAATTAATTTGTTGGTAACTTGTAGAATCAGGTCATCCCTTCCTCTATGTTAAATCAAACACTTCAACCTCTTCTTCTTATTCAGCATAGTCCTTCCTCATTTCAAACCACCAAATTAATCATCATCATCATTAACCTCTCCTCGACAAACACCCTTAGTCTTCTTCTCTCGTATCGTGTTCATCCCCCTCGATGAAATAACATTTGCAACCTCTCTCCACGACAACCTTCAGTCACTCTTCTCCTTCGCCGCCACCAAACTTGGCACCAGACACTTCGATGGCACCGCGACCTCTTCCCCACACCCGTCATCGTCACAGTCGTAAACAGATCTAAACCATAGCGACGTCGATTGTCTTCTTCTCCTCCACCACCGCTCCCACGTCATCTGTCTTTCGAACATACTCGACATTCATCATCGACGTCAAAAGCGAGGCAGTCGTGGTAAATAAGCTGGTTGACGAGGAGGCGGTTGGAAAGGACGAGGTCGGTGTCGGAAGGAGGAGAGTTTGAGATGATGTAACACCCTACTCATTTCATTCTTATTTATATTTCATTTCATGTGATTTTCTTATTTTTGGTCTCGAGAGAGTCGTTCTTTAAGCTTATATATCGAGTTAGTAAGTCAGGTGTTACGTTAATCGAGGTGTGAGTCGAGTTAGAGGAGCTTAGTAGGTGGTTAGAAAGGGTTTAGAAGCTGATTTGGGGGTTTACGAGAGGTAGGCGCGAGCTAAGGGTCGCATGTAGGTCGCGAGAAGGAGAAGAATAAAACTGAGAGGATCTGAGTAGAAATGGTGACCCAGGCGCGAGAAACGCGCGGGTAGGGCGCGGGTCACACGTCGGCAACACGCGGGCCACACGCGGGCAGGCTGTTCGCGGGTGTCGTGCGTATAGATGTCTCCGAAAAATTTTAAACTTAATTTTCAGTATATGTAAAAGCTAATTAAGTTTTTAATTTCATATTTTATCACTCTAATACATAAAAACCTCTCATCTCTCTCATTAATATCTCATTAAAACTCATTCAAATCTCTTCCTTTTCGCTCTAATTCGCTCGTAACCCTAATTTCTCATCTTTCTTCGGTAAATCTTTGTCCTTTTATCGGTTTTAGCATAGTGGTTGTAGTATTAGTTATTATTATGTATTAGGGCATAGTTTTTATTGTTTTTCCTTTGTTTTTGTGATCAACCTTAAAGGGGAAGAAGAGCTCGGTGAGAAGGACATCATCTATGTGGAAGAGGAAGAAGGCTAGGCTTGTTTTGTGCTTATAAGGTAACTGGGTGTAGCCCTAGCCATATTTTGACATGTTTGAGACTGTAGAGTTTGTTTGGATGTTTTGATTGATTGTATGGATGGATACTTGTGACCTTTGGCTTGTTTGTGCTAGAAAGCTATGGTCTTTAGTTGAATTGGAGTCGGTCTCACATCATTGTGTCTAGTAACATGTACTAGGACGTTTGAATGCTTGATTTGACGAATATGAGGATGCTATGACACCTAAGAGTGATGGCTTTGAGTAGATTTTGTTATAATGCTATAGTTATTATTGAGTTTTATTTTCGCTATGACTCTTTTAGCATGTTTAGCATATATCTACATATTTTGATCATAATATTGTTGAGTAAGGTTACAATAAATGGATAAGTTGATGTTTGAATAAAAGATGGCTAAGATGATGGTTAAATGAGTTCAATTCACGTTAAATTGGACTTATTTGGATGCTTGAGTTAAGTTTGTGTACAGGTTACAATAATTTATGGGGATGGTCTAAGACATACATGATCAGGCAACATGAATGGGGATGGTCGAAGACATACATTATCTGATGAAATTCCTCTTCATGGTTGCTTTCATCATCCTTCTCTTGGCCCTGACATTCTTTTCTGTAATGAAATCATTGACATTAATTAGATTGCCTGACATCATCTTTTTATTCCAAGCTTGCTTGGCCTTGTCATACTCTTTCTCAATCATTGAAGGTCTTAGCTGCCGGACAGCATTAGCAACCTGTCCCAAAAGCACAGGATCAACGGTTTCCCTGCGTTCAGAGCTCACCTGAGAGCCCAAGCTCACCCCATTGCCCCAGGAGACAGATGCGCTGGATTCTCCTTCACCATCAACATCAGGTAGATCACCTGGTTTAGGGCACTGGCATGCTCCCTGAAAAACATAAAATTTTAGTAGAGATCACTATGATATATGCATTTAATAACGTTCATGAAAGGATGTCCTTATGGGAAGCTTTACAGAGACTTACTCTTCAGGGTCCTTGGGCTATATGTGGGGATTTTAACTGTGTATTATCTCCTTTGGAGATTGGGTGGTGAGGTTACTGTAAATGAAATAGTTACTTTTCAGAATTGTCTTGCTACGTGTGGTTAGTATGATGTGAAGGCTAGTGGATCATTATTTACTTGGAAAAACAAACAGAAATTGGAAACTAGAGTATATAGTAGGCTGGACAGATTTCTTATTAATGATGATTGGTTATTGGTTATTGTTATTCCCTGAAACTCATGCTTGCTTTATGCCTGAGGGGATGTTTGATCATTTCCCTTGTGTGGTATATTTTTCTAATGTGATTACCAAGAGGAAGAGATGCTTTAAGTTCTATAATATGTGGACTACTAAGCCTCATTACACTGATGTAGTGAAGAATACTTGGTCTGCTCATATTAATGGCACT
The DNA here is from genome assembly GCA_023091065.1 of Dianthus caryophyllus. NCBI lineage: Eukaryota > Viridiplantae > Streptophyta > Magnoliopsida > Caryophyllales > Caryophyllaceae > Dianthus > Dianthus caryophyllus. The sequence continues at coordinate 9,179,255 of CM041520.1, forward strand.
GATATGTTTCAAGTGGTTTCTAAATAATGTTGATATTGCTTACAAGCTATTGTTGTGTATTCAAGCTCAGACTGTGTTGTCTCCTAATAACTGTGATCTGATTAATGACGAAAAGAAAGCAGCTGAAGCTTATAGAGTGCTTAATGAGGCAAGCACTTCTTTTTTGCCACAAAACGGGAAACAAGATTGGTTGGCAGGTGGCGATATTAACAGCGCTTGCTTTCATGCTTCAATTAAAGCTAGTTACAAGTTTCACCCACACTTAAGAATGGCACAGAAGGTACTACTAATAAATGGCACATAAGGTACTAATAAATGGCACATAAGGTACTAATTAATGGCACATAAGGTAACCAAAATATCAAGAAGAAAGTTGATTGAATTTACCCCTCGATTGCAAGTGCATTTCAGAAGCTTCATGAACTTCACGAGTTTCGTCCAGGGGTAAAGGTTGATGACCTGATTATTTGGCTGCATGTTGAGCAGCTCCGCCCTGTGTCTGTACTCCTCCTCCACTCTAACCCATAGCGTGGCCGTTTTCCAAGTAGCCTGCCTATTATTGACCATTGGGAATGCTACCTCCCAAATAATGTTGCTGAAAAGCGTCTGCTCCGCATCTGAGCTGAAGAATGATATCTTTACACAAAGGAAAATGAAGCATTAGAAAAATACAAAGCTACGACGTATGCTAGCATTGAGAATGAAAAACTATCACCTATGCAGAGTAGCCACAAAATTGCACGCATTAAACTAACCAGTCCAAAAATTGCATCTGATGTATGAAATGGATGCTGAAATTGCATTAAAAACTTTCAAAAATGATGTATGAAATGGATGCTGAAATTGCATTAAAAACTTGCAAATGACCAAGAATGAAATTGCACTAAAAATCTGAAATTGCAGGCATTAAACTTAAGTGTTGAAAACTTGAATCATACACCACAAAAATTAGAGTGCTCAAAATTTTCAGTAGATATCCGTCTCGCCATGCTTAGTATCATACACCAAAGTTCTCATTTGAATAAAGTAATAACACGATAAACTATTTTTGACTATCATGGACTATACCCTCACAAGCTAAGACAATGAGTCTTACAAAGACAATCAAAAGCTAAATAAAAATGGATGCTGAAATTGCATTAAAAACTTGCAAATGACCGAGAATGAAATTGCACTAAAAATCTGAAATTGCAGGTGTAGAGTCCAAGGGCCCAACAATACTCTAGAGGGGGGGGTGAATAGAGGATTGTACCTCTTTAAAATTTTACGAAAATATTAAATGCGGAAATGTAAATTGCGTAAAGTAAATAACACAAGGATTTAACGTGGTTCGGCCCAATTGAAAAGCCTACATCCACCCCTTCTTCTTATTAATTATTTATCAAGAGCACCTACCACGGCCTAGCTTACAACAAATAATTAACAAACACTAGAGATCTACCCCGACCTTAGTGTGAAGCTTTTTTCTTTTAAACTCGAGAAATTAATCTCTAACAAGGTGATTATTTTTCTCGTTACAAGTCTCTCAATCAAATGAAAATACAATTCAATTGTCTAGAGAGTCTTATCGTAACTATGCACTTTTAAGAAATATGATTTAAGAACAAAAGTACAAGATTAAAAAGGCTTTCAAAAACAAAGTAAATATTTTGCAAATGTAAGTTTAAAAAAAACACAGTTCAAGTGATGAACAAAACGTTTTGCAAAATTAAAATTAAGATCGTATTTGAAAGACTTAGATTGATTAAAAATGCTTAGGAAGTATTTTACTCAATTGTATTGTGTTGGATAATTTTTAATCAAAATGAAGAAGAGTACTTATAGTACTCGTGTGACTCTAGGTCACAAACCAAAAGATAATATTATTTTTATTTAGCAAAATAAAAGATAATATTACTAAAGTATTATTGTATAACAAAACTTCCTCATAAAATAATTTGCTAGTTGTCAAAATATATTTAGGAGGATATTTAGTATTTACTTGATCTCCAAGAACGAATCTAGACATTTAATTCAACTAGGAGATGCAAGATATTATTATTAGATATTAGAAGATAATATATAGAAAATATATCTTTTAGAAATATAGTGTATATGACCGAAATATGGTCATATACTACAAAATAATTTTCGGCTAAAAGATAAATATTTAAGAATGATTTTCCAAATTATATTATCTTATAAAATCAGTTTAGAAGAGTAGAATTATCATAAAAGATATTTTGTAGTATTATAATATAATTGAAACACTTTGCACATCTTTTACAATTAGGTTATCATATATTTTATCAAATAAAATATACTCAAAACTAATTCTAAGATGAGTAAAGATATTTCCATATATCATCATAAAAATATAGAAAACTTATAACACAAGATAATTCTTTAGAGAATATTTCAGAAAATATTTATAAAACGTTTTTATGAACACTGCTACAGCACTAATGTTAGAGTAACATGAAATCATGTTAGGGTAACATTACTGCTGAGCTACGATTTGATAGTGCATAGCTTCGTTAAGTCACTTTACATGTTTCGTTCCTATAGTCTTGACTTGATACGAAGCTTGGCTTTAACGTTTCACATCCTCTTCTTCTTTTCACTTCTTTTCGAGCTTAGATACCTACGCATCATGGACGCAAACATACAAACGAGTAGCATACGATAGAAATAAATAACTTGACAATATCAAAACTAAACGTGGAGTCAACAGCAGGCATTAAACTAAAGTGCTAAAAATAAAATGTTGAAAACTTGAATCATACACCACAAAAATTAGAGTGCTAAAAATTTTCAGTAGATATCTGTCTCGCCATGCTTAGTATCATACACCAAAGTTCTCATTTGAATAAAGTAGTAACACGGTAAACTATTTTTGACTATCATGAACTATACCCTCACAAGCTAAGACAATGAGTCTTACAAGGACAATCAAAAGCTAAATAATCACTGCTAATTGCAACATATCCTATCTCTTCTAGCAATGTAAAGTCAATGCAGAAGACCTCTGCAACAAATTCAATTAAGCTAACAATACAAACAATCAGTCACCACAGACATTAATTTCTCCCAGCTCTCCAGAACCCACGTGAGCAAGTCCAGATCTTGAATCAACGATAAAATGTCTCATGAAGAAGGTGACAGAAGACACAGAACTTCATTCCCCCACACCCTAGAAACCAAAAAAAAAAAAAAGTATAAAATGCTTCCCTAAGACATTGCTTAATAAAACTAGTGCTCTACTCGATTTTCAAGACATGCTTACCGGTGTTCCCATTGCTAAGCCACACACTACTTAATTCAAGAAACTACACAGGCAACTTCCTGCATTATGATGCACAATCTCTCCCTCCTTTTTCATGCACTGTTTTCAAGAGGCGCAATTGGCAGAATCCTCTAATTACTTCCACCAAAATCTAATTTTACATAAACAGGAGCGAAAGACACAAATACATGTAGACATATAAGGGTCACAACATAAAGTCAATTCTCCTATGAAGTAACCAAGGGATATCCGCTCATAGAACTTGTGTTTATCCAAGTTTTCGATTCAAGTTTACCAGAGGCACTGTCCTGAAGCCACAGACTAGTAGACTACCTACTGTAATCAATGACAAATATAAGGTCCCAGAACGACATTGTCAATTTAACACACCATGATCCACAGTCCAGACACATTGTCACATAACAACTTAAAAATCCTCATCTTCAAACCTTACATCAACCATAATTACCAAAAATTATAATAATTAACAACAATAACTGATTAAAAATTTATAGCCAACATATGAAAACTAACTGAACAAAAAATAAAATATAAGAAACTAAAAAAAAACAAAATTATCGAAAATTACATTCTAGTAACATGATTATCAGAGTTGCAAGTGACAGTAACTGATTAAAAATAAGTAATGTCATCTTAAATTGCATTAAAAACTCTAAGCCATAACAGGATCCCAAAGTAGTAACATACACTTTTGCATGAATCACGAGCTTTCTTTCGAACTGGTTGGGCTATATATCCTCCTCCTCCGCAGCAGCTGCTGCCGCTGCTGAGACTATTTTTTTCTTTTTTCTCTGAACTGCTGCTGCTACTTTTTTCTTTTGAGTGAATACTTTCTCTTTTTTCTCTTGACGATTCCATGAGCCATGAATAAATATAGACAGGTGAGAAGTTAATTTGACGGAAAAATTGGTCAAATCTGGGTAGGGGTAGAAATCAACAGTTTAAGTAGGAGCGGCGACTGATGGACATGAAAGATGAGAAACGCCTAACATTGAATACTCTGTATATATTAATGGTGGTAGAGTTTGCAGCTTTACATCGGAAAAAGATCAGGTTTTTGTTGACAACCAAAATCTACTTCCTTTTTTTTTATGGTCAACTATATTAAAGCAAAGCATGTGAATACTCCGTATAAACTTCGGAGTTCGAGAGGTTGGGATACTTATCTTTTAGAATTTTTTTTTTTGAGTGAATTTCTTTTAGAATTTTTTTTTATATATAAGGGTTACATCTAAACCTGGCAAACGGGTCAACTCGGTCGGGTACGGGTCGAGTCTATTTGGGCCAGGTCATTTCGGGTGATTTTACATGTCGGGTCAGGTCGGGTTCGGGTCTCAAGTCATTTTGGGTGTGCTATAATCGGGTCATTTCGGGTATGGGTTAGTTGGATCGGGTCACTTTGGGTCGGGTCAATATCAGGTTTGAGTAATTTTGGGTTTGGGTCATTTTCGGGTTTGGGTATTTTTGGGTTTGTTTATTATTAGATGGCCTAACCTAATTAACCAAGTCAAACTTATTTAAATCGTACGAAGTATATCAGTTGTACATCTTATAGAATGATAGGGGTAATCGGGTGACACTCATTTCACCAAGAAACATATATAATTAATTTGAATCGAATCGAAATTGAACTAAATTAGGAACATTTAAAGAAAACTTAACTATTATAGATCTGTATGAGTCATTTTTTATCAGGTGATTTTAGATCGGGTAAATTTGGTCCACATGATTTCGGATCAGGTTAATTCGGATCGGGTGATCTCGGGTCAAGTTAATATTCGGGTAAATTCGGATTAGGTGATTTCGGGTCAGGTAGATTCGGACCAGGTTAATTCGGATCGGGTGATTTCGGGTTACGTTAAAGTTCGGGTTGGATACGGGTCGGGTCTCATAAGGTATCGGGTCATATTTGGGTGGGCCACTTCGGGTCTATTTCGGGTCTCAGGTTGACCCATACGGGTCGGGTCAATCGGGTCGGGTCAGTTTAGCCAGGTCTAGTTACATCTATAGTATCAAAAGCATTTTAAAAAAAAATCATAAATGAATTAATTATGTGTTTAAAGAGTACTAATGATGTTAGATACGAAAAGATTAAATATGTCACCCTGAAATAAGACCAGTGCAATGGGTTGTTTTATACCTCGGGAGGCACCTCTCGTAAATCACGATGTGGTCTAATGATATCATAAGACAATATTGCCAAAGCATCTAAAATCTTTTTGAAATATTTGCGTATAGTAGATATAGAATGCTTGAATCTATCTGTAACATCACGATACGATGCACCTATGAATTACGCTATTTGCGTATCTTATGGAATACGCGATTTGCGTCTCTTTATCATGTCTTTGAAACAAATACGCGATTTGAGTATGGTTTAAGGATTACACGATTTGCGTGTTTTTTTTCATGAAACACGCGATTTGCGTGTGTTCTCTACAAATTACACGATTTGCGTATGTAACTAGATTTTTTCTAGTTACTTATAAAATTATCTATTTTATTGCAAGAAGAGCTACACCGTCCTGTTTTGGGTGTAAACCGTTCATAGAACCCTCGGCTGTTCCAGTTGTTCAGTTAGAGCTTTTTAAGTACCCGGTCGTTCTAGTTGTTAGGTTAGAGTCTATGGTTTTGTTATTATGTCGTCACCGTTCCAGTTGTTCGGTGAGATTTGGCCAAATTTAGACAGTTGTTTAAGACTTCCAGTTGTTGTCCTACCATAGGGTTTGGATGATTCTAGTTGTTTCATTCGGGGTGATTCTAGTTGTTTCACCCAGTGCTCTGCTCTTAGTCTTGTGATCCTTGTTTGTTGTTACGTCATCTAGTTGTTGGTGGTTGTTGAGTTTAAATAATATAAAATGGTATATTGTATGATTGCACGTATGGCTTGTGTGCTTGTTTTGTTGTTTGTTACTCTGAGTATAGGCCGTAAGCCAGGTAAGCTTATTGTGGTGGTTGCTATGTCGGTTATTTTAAAGTATGACTGGGGAGCACCTGTTGACTCCCCACTGATTGTAAGTTTTCTAAAAATGTTTTCACGTATGCATGGGGATGAGTAAAGCGTGAGGATGTCGTGTGAGACGACTCTGTAGCTAGCCTTTGGATTTATTAGACTTGTATATTTTGATTAGACTTATTTTAAATTTAATGTACGGGTATTTATTCTCAGTTGTCTAGATTTTGTTCACTACACCATTTGAGTTCGGTGATGACCAGGATTCCACGGTGTTTCCGCCACCATGACTCGCTTTTATTTTACTTTCCTTTAATTAAATCTTAATTTTGTATTTTGTTCATTTAAAATAATCTGGGTTGTTACAGATGAGGTCAAGGGCTATGGTTGAGACGGAGGAGGAGGGAGGATGGAGGATGGTGGTGACTTAAATGAGGGGAGAGCGGTGGTTTCCGATGGGTTTGGAGGTGGGTGAGTTGATTGAATGGAGGAGTTTGTGGACTATTCTTGGTGTTAGTAATTTAGTACTCCGTATCATTTTTCAACTTAACTAGTCATTAATTCAACCACTCAAACGGCCCCCGTGCCACCTTATGTCGTCGGAGTCGCCTGCTTGTGTCATCTTCACCAAAGCAGGTCACCTTGCCGATGCTCAGTAATGCCAGTTCCAACATATGTTGAGGTGGGGCGGTTATCGAGGGTGAGCGGAAGGTGGTGGTGTTACACGGGGTTTAGGGGAAATGGAAGCAAAATTGAAAAAGGCAAAATTGGGGGGTGTTACATTAGCATGGGTTTTTCCAGCTGAGATGGTTTTAAGAGGGTGGTGGTGATTGAGGTCAAGGATGGTAGTGCTCAGTGTTGGAGATGCAAGAGGGTGTTAATGGAGGTTGAAGATAGTACGTTATGTGTAGTTTAGTAAGATTATAAGATGGTTATTTTTTGTTTACCTGTACAATAGGAATTTGATTACTTAGTGTATTTAGAGAAGATTATAAGTATAAGCGAGTTTATTATGGGATTAATCATAGATTGGTTTATTATTCGAAGACGACACATAGGTTGGATTATTGCTGTTAAATTTCCTTTAGTTTAATGGTTTGCCAACATTAGGAGTGTAGGAGTTGTCAATGGCGTCTTTGGACTAATATTTTTTAAAGAAGGGGGGTTACTTGAAGAATATAATTTTGTCACTCATATAAATATAGGGAGATAAGATTAATATTGAGATAAATAATTAACTTAATATATAAAGTTATTCAAACACTGAACAAAAAATCTATAAATCTTTTTAACTAGGACCGACATTGCATTGGCATTTATTAGCTCAACAAAGTAAATATCCAATGTAAGTTTTTTTCGAGATAGCCCAACAACAAAATGAGAACAATATTATTCGAAAACAATAGTATAGTACGATATTCATGATATTTTTGATGTTTTTATAATTGATAATTAGGATTTTAAAAAAACAAATAGAATAAACAGACGATTTTATGAGATATATTATTCTTATTTTATAATAATTTTTTAAAATTTTATTAAACATTCAAGTTATTATTTTTTTCCAATAAAAAAAGGGTTTTTTCACAGCTCCCACCTTTTAAAATACACTTCTTTAGAACTCCCACCTGTTACAATTTTTCGCCAAACTCCCACCTTTTACAGTTTTATGACAAAAATATTTTCAGACATCATCAATTGCTCATTTCGTGAAAGAATAATGAGAATTTAATGATGTGAGTTAAGACTAAATAATGAAAAATCAAAAATTAGAATCCAATAAACAAAAGTTAGGGTCTGCTATAACCGGTGCGCATTTTATTTCACATTTTATGGTGACGGTATGAGAATTTGGTGGTGTTTTTAAACATTGTACTGTGATTATATAAGATGAGAGTTTTGGCAAAAAAAATTATAATTGGTAGGAGTTTTGAAAAATTGTATTATAACATGTGGGAGTTATGAAAAAAACCTTTAAAAAATGATACATCATCCCTTTAATGGATGTCACATACGGAGTAGTTTCCTCTTATTTTTTTTTTCTAACACAATGAAACAAGTGAAAAAAACAAAAATAATGTACTACTCAGTACCATTTTAACAGTATATAAAATAAAATACTTTAAGTGAGATAAAAACGTGGGTCCAAGTGACTGCGACTTCCATGATTCTTCATACTATAAGACTACCTCCACCAATGTGCAAAGTAGGGATGGCAATGCGTGTCGGACCGGACCCAGATGGGTCGGGTATGGGTCTAATATTTTCATACTCAACAGATCTGGGTCAGGTCTGGGTCTATGCTAAGCGGGTCGGGTCTAGGTCAGGGTCTCGTCATGTAGACCTAGATCCGACCCATGGACTCGAATATAATATGTGAATGTTAATTTGTATTACCTAATTTTTCATTTTTTTTTTAGTATAATTTTTTTTCCTCATATGTCAATAATCTATTATACCTTATAACTAACTTCCAAATACACACACACACACACACACACACACACACACACACACACACACACACACACACACACACACAAAGTCGAAACCATAGTCTCTATGGTCGACATTTGTCACAGCATAATTGGTTGATAAAAAAAAATATTATTTTATTATATATTAATATATTTCAATATTCTTAGGATTCTAAATTAAAACAAAAAAAATTTAGTAAACATTTAAAGTAGAAAAGCTTACCTTAAATAAAATCAAAATATACTTAAAAATATCAAATTAAATATTTTACCAAATACTCTATATTCCAAATTAAAATTGGAAAAAAAATCAATATATTATATTTGAAAGGTGTGGAAAATAAAAATAAAAATAAAAATTATTATTTAATATTATGTTTTATAAGACGCCCTCAAATTTTCATATGAATTGGAGAGCTTTTAAGAAAAAAAATCACAATAATTCAAATCATATAATGAAGTCATGCTAATAAAACTAGAAGATTCATATGGTGTCGTCATCAAGTTCAAGGTGAAATTCCAACAATTATTGTACTTATTTTTATCATACGTTAAGTTATACATGTTCAACTTTATTTTACTTATTGTTTAGTGTATAATACATATGTTACTCTTTAGCTAATGAGTTCAATTATATTAGAAGTGATTTAAAAATCACAATACGAATCTATGAAATATATTAAGCACCAAAAAACTTAGGTCGATCAGATATAATTCTGATAGATAAAAAGGTAAGAATTTTTTTATTTTTTTATTTTTTATTTTTTATAATCTCATACATATATTTATTTGTATCGGCACCTTATATTTGTTTACTTTCAACGTATAATTAAAATATTTTATACATATGTACAGGGTGACTATATTCACAATGTTTTTTTTTATGACGAGGGGGTTGAGTCTTCCTCAGGTACATGTATTCCCGCACCACCACATGTACCATGTAAGCCACCCTTGACGGGGGCTGCGGTAGCCAAGTGGTGTGCTTATTTGGTTTTTTTTATTCTTTTGGGTTTCTGGTGAGGTTTGTGCATGGGACCTCACACATTGTTGCTACATTCACAATGTTTAATTTATCGGGTTATAACACTTTAAATTTTCCGTTAGAAGTTGGTTGGAGGGTAAATCTACTAAACCAAACATATCGAATTAATTTTAAGTTATATAAAAAAATTATGTTATATATTTTTTATATTACTTTTTTATAATATAGATAGATTTTTTATATTTCATCAAATTAGAATAGAGAGTATTGTTCGTTTTGAAATTCTAAATCATACGGGTGTATATAATACGAAGTAGCATATATATAGATCTCAATCTTCAAGATTTCAATGAAATAAAGTTAATATCTCATTAATTAAGATTTTTTAATTGAAAATAGAAAGTCCGACAAGGCACACAAACATCCAGAAGAACTCATAAACTTAATATCAAACTAATATTTTTCATGAGGGTAAACATTGATAATAATCTTATATTAATTTAAGTATGGTTAATAATTATACTTATTTATGATCTCAAGAATTTTCAAACAAATATGTCATAAATAATAAATATATAAACTAGATAAGTACTTAATAAAATGCAAATTATATAAAATTTAAATTTATAATGTAAACATAGTTAGCCCAGGTGGGACCGGGCACCAAAACTAGTTTATATATAAGAGTGGAACAAATAATGCGGATGTCGAAGATGAAGCCCAAAAACAGCTTTATGCGAGAGACAATAAATTAAAGGAGCAAGTTATAGTGAGATAAATGTTTGGAAAAAAAATGTTTTGTGCAAGTATCGAAGGTGGAGTTTACAACACATAGAGGTTAATTTTAATGATGAATCGGTGCCACAAGTAGTGGAATATCAAAAAAAAATTAGGGAGGTTGAAAGTGATGAACCAAATCTTGAAAGTGACGAGACAATTCCAGAAACCCCTCATAGTGTTAATGTCAACGAAATCATCCGTCGCCCGGGAGGTAGGGATGCAGCAAAAAAGAAACTTAAAGGTAAATCTGTAAGTTCCGAATCTTCTCCTATAAATCCTCAATTGTCTGCCCAACTTATGAGTATGCAGATAGCAAGAGAAGAAGGAAATAAAATAATGAAAGAGCGATTGAATTTTGAAAGAGAGAAGATTCGTTTGGAGACCGAAGATGAGTTAATTATGAGTCCGAGATGATGATATTTAATACTTTATTGTCTAAACATGACTTGAGCCCAAATGAAGAGAGCATGGAAAAATGACTTATGAAAAAATATTGGCCTAACAACTAAATTTATCAACGTGAATAATAATTATAATTGTATCCAAATTTGTGCTCGTAGTTAAATGTATTTGTCGAACAAATTTTTATATTTCTTTGATGTAACTTTTATTAATTTCAATTTATTTATTACAATATTTATGTTTTCTTGGATGTAATTTTTAGTTTTATTATTTTGCTTTGAAATTTGAAATAATATATAAATTGTCCACATAAAATATCATATATTAATATCGTCAAGTATATTTTGCACATTGAGAAATAAAATAATAATTTTTGAAATATTAAATTTTAAACTAGTTTTTCAGAAAAGTTCTTCAATACGTGCTATCAAATATCAATTAATTGAAATTAATAAAATTGGCCCATTATATGTCACACTTCATTTTGTAAAAATGAGAAAAATGAGTAATTCTATTATGAGGTCGCCTCATAGTATAAGACAAAGCATTATTCAATAATATAATTAATCATAATCTAATTAAATCTCTTTCTTTTTCCTAATTTTTAATTTTTTATTACCTCTCAACCATTAATGTTTGTAACATGATTTATCTAACACATGTTTATATCATGTTTGACCAGATTTTCGTTTAACCATTAACCACATATATATCGTTGTCGATCTACAGCTACTCTGTTCAAACGTAATTGCATTACATATGAAAAAGAACGTAATTAATTTTCAAAAGTAACCATGAATTCATTGTCTTATACTATGAGACGCCTTACCGTAGAATTTGTAAAATTCTTTAAATACATTTAAAAAAAAAAAAAAAAAAAGTACAACGGGGGTCGAGCCCTTAACCTCCAATTAAGAAGAAAGTGGACTACCTTACCATTAGTCTATTGTTTGTTACATGTTTACTTTGTGCATTGCTATTAATTATTTTTAAGCTTAGGGGCGGCCCCGGCCCCCTTTTCACACGTATAAAGATCCGCCCCTGCATATAGTTGTGAAGTTGTCTACATCAAGTACTTGTTAGCTAAGATGTATTACAATCACACGCCTTCTCATATTTTTTCTTTATATAAACTCACTTATTTTTCATTCATCTTATTACTTATAAATTTTTGGGTTTTTCCTAATCAGACTCTGTCTTATTGGTTTTCCTAACTGCACTTCTGCGTATATCGTACTCCCAACTGTACCCCCGAGTTTCTTAATTACTCCCAATCATAACTAATTATGCTTAAGCTGTAAATTATCACCGTTAAATGCCAATTAGGATGCGTAATTTGCCTACGTGGAGCGCCTAATTTGCCTACGTGGAAGGATTAGTTGTAAATTAGAAGTTGAGTCAATATATTAACCGTCATTTCTTTCTTTTGATTCAATTTTTTTTAAAACCCTTTGAAACTCTTTCACCTTCCTTCCTCTGTTCTATTCATCTCCTTCCTTTTGTTATTGAACTTTTGCAGTTCATCGTCGTTGCAACATCTTCATCGTTGAACTTTTGCAGTTTTTCCTTCATCTGTTCAATTTCAGGCATGATTTCAGGTATGATTTTGGGTAAATTAAAGAAACTCAGGGGTACAGTTGGGAGTAATTAAAGAACTCAGGGGTACAGTTGGGAATACGATATACGCAGGGGTACAATTGGGAAAACCCAATAGTATAGGGGTACAGCTGGGAAAAACCCTAAATTTTTTCAATTCTTCATCATAAATTTCATTTATATTAAATGTCTTCAAATGATTCAAACAATAATATATCAAATAATTGGAGTGAATTTAGCCAATATAAAAGTTTAGATGATTTTACTCAGTGGCACTTGCAAAATATGCAATTAGATTGCGTACTCGAAAATGCTTTATCTTCTTACCAAAATTCATTCTTACAACAACCAACTCCAACTCTAGAGCTCCTAGACAATATATTGAAAAAAATCGTGAAGTCGGTCATGAATGTTTGTTCAATGACTATTTCTCTAATAGTCCAGTCTACCCTCCAAATATATTTAGATGAAGATTTTGCAAGTGAAAACATGACTTTCTTCGTTTAGTTGATGCCATAACAAACACTGACCCTTATTTTCAACAAAGAGCAAATGCGAGTGGTAGATTTGATTTTTTTACCATTGCAAATATGTACTGGCGCGATAAGGGTTTTAGCTTATGGATCATCAAGTGATGCAATTGAATACATGCGTATGAGTAAAACTGTAGTAAGGGAGTTTGTCATACATTTTGTTGCACGTGTGATCTCTATCTTTGGCGAGCAATATTTTCAAAGACCAAACGAACAAGATGTAGCCATTTTACTTAATGTTAGGGAACTACGAGGGTTCCCTGAAATGATGGGTAGTACTATTGATTGTATGCATTGGGAGTGGAAAAGTTGTCCAACTACATTGGCTGGACAATTTGCTGGAAGAAATCGTAAAACAACAATCATTTTGGAAGTGGTTGCATCATATGGATATGGCATGCGTTCTTTGGCTCACCACCGTTCCGCTGTTTTTAATGAGATTTTAGAAGGTAGAGCACCAAAAGTTAAATTTCAGGTGAATAGTAATAGTTATAATATGGGATATTATCTTTTTAATGGCATTTATTCTCTGTGGGCCATATTTGTGAAATTAATTACCGCTCCTCAAGTTTATAAGCATAAGTTATTTGCTCAACATCAAGAGGCGGTAAAAAAAAATGCTGAACGTGCATTTGGAGTCTTACAAGCTCGATTTGGTTTCATTAAACGCCCTTGCCTTATTTGGGATGAACAATTGATGGGTAAAATTCTCATGGCTTGCATTATAATGCATAATATAATTTGTTGAGGATGAACGAGACACATATCAAAATCAGTATGTGTGGATAACTATATCCATACCCTCCTAGCAAAAACCCTGTGATGTAACAAGGACTCATGTTTTGACGCTAACTTAGAAGGTTTACTGATGTCGAGTTTTAGTTTAATCGTGTTTAATGCATAAAAGAGTCGAAATGTGAAATTTTGCTTAGATAAATGTCCGTCGGTTAATTTAGAGTCGTCTAGCCTGATTCACATAGTAGAGCATCACAAAGCATCCGAGCCCAATTCACGAAAGCAGCCCAAACACAAAGCATTGGGCCATTTCCCTAAGGCCCAGGAAAAGGCCCAATTCCGTTCTCCTAAATTCCTAAATTTAGGTGCGGTGACTAAAGTCGTTATTTAGCATTCTCATTTGCAAAAACTGACCTAACGATTCATCTTTTTTTAAAATTTCCTCTAGAATGAGTGTTCTTCGTATTTTTGGGCCTCAAACCCAAAGTCGAGTCCGAGTTTGCTTTTGGCCCACTTTTCAAGGCCCTAAGCCCAAAATTAGGCCCTCAAAGAGCTCTCCAGCCAAGTGCCTTGGAGCATAAGAAAAAAATTACACCGTATCTTTCTAAATCTCACGAAATCAGAACTTGTAAAGATTCGGAATATTGCAATAGAAAGGCCTCGAAACTGCCTAGCCACATGCGGTTTCCTCAGGGAGCCGCAAAAGCTCAACCTGCTTCCATGCCCTTCCTTACCCAATTACTATAATATGAGCCTTTACTCGAGGTCCCAAGGGGACATACACATCAACTCACAGCATTCATACACGCTAAACTCTCTGCAAATCTCTCACAAAAGCCCCACGCACCCCAAACTTCGAATTCTTCACAGAGCTCGTGTAGAATTCTATCCTTCTCTATTATATCAAAGCTTTGCCTACTTTACTTGGTGAATCAAGTAGTATTCGACCCACACATGAGTCGGTCTCTTTTCTTTAGACTAAAAAAGGGCTTACATTAACGCCCCCTCGACTTTGGCCTTGAGACCGTTTTTCATAAGCTTGTCTTACAATGCGGTGGATACTCTATTCACTCTGCACGCCAAAGTCGCATAAACAACGACCTTAAATTAAAAAGAACCAACGAATTTTAATTTGAGTTTATGCATTAGCAATCTTCTTTTTATGCATTAGCACGATACAATATATTCGACACTAACTAACCGTTTCTGTTAAACATCGTTAAAACATGATAAAATTGAGCATTTTAAACAAATTAAACAACTTTTGCATCCTACGTTATGTAAGCCGCCTGAGCACTAACAGCTTGCCCATAAAACTCCCAGTACTCAAGCGGTTTACGGTGGAAACCGTATGACACTAAGCGGTTTCCGCCTTCTCTTTTGCACGCATCTTTTTCAAACAATATCGCATATGCACGTAGCGAAATACTTTAGCTCAAATATGTTTAGTGAATTGTTCTCGGGCCAATAGTGGCTATTTTTAAAATAAGCTTTTCTAGATGGTTTTTCTAAAACAAATGAATTAATCTTTGGAAAAGTACCCTCATTGATGAGTCGTATTTAGTAGGTATTAGGAGCGGTGTTTTGAGCTCGTTTCGTGAGGTTTTAGTGTGATTTTACGATGATTTCGTGACTTAAGATTGGTTTGGTAATATCCGATTGTGCGACGTTATATCGTGTTCAGAAGCGTGCTATGACGAGGTCGGGAATTAGAAGAAGCGTAGATGGGTTTTTGTGATGTATCGAGAGCCACGTGCGGCCTTGGTTCGCGTGCTACTCGCAGCAGGAAGAGAAGAGATTAGAGAAGCAGAAAGACTAAGAAGAAGAATTGGTGGCCTGAAGCGCGATTAGGCGACCAACAAAGCGGAGTGGCAGTGACCACCACACAGCAGTGGCTCGCCAAATGGCTTCTTTGCTTGTTTGTTTCCGATTTTTGTTTTTATCCTTTAGAAAACTTATTTCCTATTTTAATGTTTTTTGGGGGGATTTAACCTAGTTGGACTTGATTGTAACAACCCGGATTTTCAAACAAAATAAAATAAAGAATTGAAAAGGATTTAAAAAATAAAAGAAAATAAAAGCGAGCCACGGTGGCGGAAACACCGTGGAATCCGGATCATTACTCACTAAACCAACTAAACAACGATAAAAAGGTAGGCCTTGAGGCCTAGAAGTGGGGAGTAAATACCCCTTACAAATCAAACTCCAAAAGAAAGTAAAATAACAATAACAAGACTAAACATCCTAACGAGTCTAATCCAAAAAAAGTCTAAACGATAACACATCTCTTCCAAGGTAATACACGGTCACATCCTCGCATCCACTCACTCAATCCCGTCTCGCGCATACCTATAAAAGAGAGGCAACAACCACAATCAGTGGGGAGTAACTAGGTGCTCCCCAGTCGTATTTTAACATAACAAAATGCAAACGACAATGCAAACAAGCTCACCTGGCCTACGGCCTAAACAAAATATACAACAACATGAACCACAACATACAACAAAGGAATCAACAGTACAATACAACAAAACATCACTGACAACCAAAGTGTTGTGACCCAAACCATCTCGCTCACAAGTCGATCCTTCTTCCAACCAATTGCGAGAGTAGCGGAGAAGGGTGAAGCAACAAGAATCACCCCGGGTGAAGCAACAAGAATCACCCAAACCCTATGGCGGAACAGCAACAAGAAGTTCCTCAATAATCACAAGTCTAAATTTGGCCAAATTCCACCGAGCAACAAGAACGGTGACGACATAAATATAACCATAGTCTCAACCCTTCTGGTTGAGAACCCATGATAGCTCTAGCTAAACAACAAGAGTAGCCGAGGGGACCATGAGCGGTATCCGTCCATCCTAGGACGTTGTATCTCCTCACACATGTGCCAGAACAGTACCCATGTGCAAACTTAACCCAAGCATAACCTGTTAACCTGTCAACCTGTCTCCAATACTCCAACACAACCATACAACCACAACATCCATACTCATACACGCACAAGTCACACTATCATCATAACCAACCATACATACGGAGTACAATATGATCAACAAGCTTTACAAGTCATATATTCGATTAACATGCTCATAATTCGTTATTTAGTGATCAAACAAAGCATAGACCGATTCATTTTAGCATAGTTAACATTATGGGACATGCCAAGACTCAAACAAGCGACAAACGCACACATACACACACATGCCTCACGACATGTGTACAAGTCACACTGACATACAGTACAACATAACTAAAGCAGCTCATACTCACAAAGTGCATTATTCTTAACCATACATCCACCTTTAGTGATCAAACACATTATGTTCTTCCATTTCATGCACGATTATTAACTAAATCATTGTCATTTTATGTGGGAAAGAATTGTTAAACATGCTAATATGTATCTCTAATGCAAACCAACTATTATTAACCAAGCTAAACCCTTAGTGGTACATACATTCATCTTTAATCATCATTATTGTAGGAAAAAGTGGCGTACCTTAATCGTTGCGGAAGCGGAGGATCGTTATGTTCACTCCTTACCCACGAAAAACCGTTTCACGGTGGCTACTAGAGTCACCGTATGTGCCCACGCCCCAAGTCCCGAGCCGCATAGCGATGGAGGGCTCAACGTGCCATTATTACGTGTTTACTGCTACCATTACCTTTGTGTTGTGTATGCTTTTTGTATATATATCTTTTTCATTCCTTCACATAGAAGGAATGTATATATATAATTATATTATGGGAGATACAAAATCTTTTTGGTATAGCAAGTAATAAAAACCGATTTTATTACTTAATAATTTCAGCCTTAATCACTAAGTTAAATGGCTGAATTAATTCTTTTAATTGCCACAATTAAAGTGGCCGTTTTATAAAATTCAATACTCCCACTCGGCCACATAACCGAGGTCGATACTCCCACTTGGCTACACAACCCAGTTCGACACTGCTGCTTGGTACATAACCAACTATGTCGAAAAAACACAACACACAATTTAACAGAAAACAACGAATCACGTCTCATACGGGAAATGAGGTGTGCGACCGGTTTTTTTCAGAAACAAGTAGTGTTATATTAAGTCTCCATCAAACTAACATAACACTTTCACAATGACGACTCCCTAGATCATTCAAACAACACCGCAGCATACTCTGTCCCTTTATGCTATAACATGTTACGTAGTTATATACTCAATATAACCGCCGGCCGGGCTTAACATGGTGTAATTGAATTGATCATTCCTCAGACACTAATGATAATCTATCTCAACTTGACAGCTTTTCTAATATGGTCCGTCGAACCCAATCCTTAAGGTCCTTAGGAGTCATACCAAGGTAGCGTCATCAAGTCTCGACATTTTACCACAGCTCTAAGTCAAAGGGCATCGTACCACAAAGACATTACAGTCTATTGGGATCACACAGTGATAAAGTAGGGAAAACTCCATCACTCCTATATCGGTCGAAAAACACACATAGTATGATATATGTGTCACAACATAGCTCCCACTGCGCTGGGCATGTCACTCTTCTATGTCGTGCGAATACTAAGTCTAGATACTACTCAAGTATCTAACCCGAGCCACTAGATTAAAATACTCATATCCAATCTGACACTCGGTATTCGGTTTGAGGCTTAGTGTGAAATTAGGGTGTTTTCACACTTCGACTACTAAGAGTCTCATCTTAGACAGACTAAGGCGACTACATTATGAGCCAACATCTTTTCGCTACTCCACAAGTATAAAGATAATTCACATATACACACTTAACTAGTGCTCATATGGCTCAGTCTCATCTTGCACGCTACTCAAGCGTCAAGGCGATTACCTGTGTGACTAGGTCAATCATAAAGCCTAGTGACACCTTATACGTACCTATACAAGCAACGTATGCGTTAGAACATCTAAACTACATAAGTTCAAAAGCTCTAGAAGAGTACAAACTCTTTAAGTCCATAACAAAAATGTGCACTTAACACACTATCTTTTGTGCACTCAACTCAACTTATGAGCTTGAATCACTTCTTTTGAAGACGGTCTCTAGTCCTATAAAAGACTTGTCAATGCATACTACAAAAGTATCGCATAAGGCTTGCTATATTATACCACACATACAACAAGTACAAAACTTTATCGTTAACCATGTACACAACATGTTAGATCGCAATATGAATCAATACTCATATATTTAATATTTTCATCTGCTTTAGACAAGATCAAAGATAAGGATAAATGAGTCACTAACAAAATAGAAACACAATCTAATTTTAATAGTACTCGAAATATTAATACAGATATAATTATCCACTTACAAGGCAAACAACCACATGACTTAAAGGGATAAAATATCATCACTGGCAAAACTCTTTAAGACATGGATAAATTCTAAGAATACACAACGTATGTAATTTTGACCAATTAAGACAAACTTAACCGATCAATCCATGTACTACTCTTTTCCAGCATAAACTCATTATTCTGAAAATAAGTAAGTTTTTATATCCATATAACTTAAAACATATTTAAATAAATGGACAACCAAAATTTAAAAGAACACTTAGACCAAAATCAACATATGAGAATGTCAATATATTCTTTCACCTTATCAGCTTGGACCATAACAGTCACGATATCCATTATCTCTCATATTAGTCATCCATCTCAAAATTAGGCTACATGCTCTTACTAAAAGAGTAGAATAAGAAGAATCGAAAGAAGCTAAAATCTCCCACTTTCTTCAGAAGAGCACATTTATCACATAAAGACTAACTTTATGTTTTAGGTGATTTCTCACTTTACACCAAAGTGAAAAATATTGCTCTTTAGTAAAGAATTAATAGACAAACTTAACCACTTGGATTATAGGATTGCTCCCACTATCCAAAAACACTTGGAAAAGTTACACTATATCCTTGGTGTCCATAGCAGTTCTAAAATTCTCCCACTCACCAAGAGATAGTTCTTGTAACTTATACAAGATAACAGGTCTATTAAATTTCACAAATACTCAGGAACCAATCCATAAGAAAAACACCACACTGCGGGTAGTACATAACTTAACATATATTAAAATGTAAATGAACCAAATTATCGTTCCAAAAACTATTTTGAAACTATCACCAACTAGCTTGACATTAACGTAAAAGATACACACCGCCATAAACAGTGACCTCTTTAACGTCTAAGCGAAATACACGACCAAAGTCGAAATTCCTCTGCGTATGTCAAATATACATGTTTTCTACTGAACACACATAGTTGCCGTTCTTAAGAAAACGTGTCATGATCTTTGAACTAATCAAAGAAACATTGACAATTGATATTGCGAAAGAGTTCTGACTCTTCGCATCAATTAAGTAACCACTCCTATATGAAAAAACTGAACAAACCAATTATTTCATAATAGATGAAAAATAATAGGCACATAACCATATTAAAATTATCATCTCCGAAAAGTAAGGTGAAATGGTATCACTTACATCATAAAATACGAATCCCGCAAAAATATCAAAATGGATTAAATGATAAGAGATTTTAGACAACATACAGATGGACAAAATTAAAAAGAATAACAAGCGTAAAAATAATAATAAATTCTGTCCAAAACGAGAGAAACATATTCCCCCCGAAAATTATGGCTAACACATTGCCATATATAAAATTTACTAAATCGAAAGCTTAAATTAGAATCCAAGACATTTCAGCAAACTAATTGCTAAAACAATGACATCACATACGAGAATTGTAGAGAATATTGTATTATGCAACACATTGCATAAATATAATCGAGATGATAAATTTCACCAACAAATGATGAACGTAAGTAGAATCATCTCATTACTACGAACTAGAAAATTGTTTGTCCACCTCTTATAAGCCCAAAAAAAAGGGATTAAGCAACTAATGCTTATGGACAAAACCTTTAAATCTTGTAGGATTAAAAACATAGTCAATTTCAGCTCGAGACTAACACAAGCAAATAGACACTTATATTGGCATGTACTTGTAACATATCAAGTACATCACATAATTCTCTAATCAACACTTCCACGTGCATTTGTCAAAAACAACATACAAATTCTTCATTCAAAATGTGATAAATGATTTAGGTGACCAATCGTCACCATAGGTAATGAAAAACTTTAGAGTCCACAGACAATTTATTTTCATTTAGGTGACCTAAAAAACGGGTGGTGAACGGATCACTCTAGAAAATATATAAAACCCCGTATACATTCTGCCAATACATTTCAAGTCACTTATGACAAAGAACTCATTGTTGGCAGAAATTACAACTTGTTAATAAGTACATAACTTATCAATGGTCAAATAATTCAAAACTTAAAGCGCAAAGCCTTAATTGAAGTTAAACCGAATGTGACATACACATTAGTTCTCGTTTTCTAAGACACGAATAGTGTCTTAAATATAGGTCGATACGCATTCAAAACAACACAATGTAGCATGCGTCGCAATCACATTTTTACAATAAGAATGGTATAATAAAATGGATCCTTAATAAATTCTACTCATTTAGCAGAATATTAAGCACCGATTATAGTAATCGACAGAATCTATAAATATTCTCACATTTGAAAAAACTAATTTTTCATCTGCTATTAGTGAACAAATCACTATAGAATATTTGTCGTCAACATTTACTAATAATGGACCTTAGGCACGTTTGTAAATAAATTACTAATATTCCTTCATATATGTCATAAGATCGAAAATTTCGCTAAGCTCATAATCATCTCAAATGACATATACTATACAAAAATTAATAATTTAATTAACTCAAAACGTAAATAAAATGAAACAAATTCATTCACCCCATAAAAGTAGCTAAACAAATTAGTACTTGAAAATAATCAATATTACTTAAATATTGACTAAGTTATATTTGCATAACGGATTAATTTGCAAAATACTTCAAATTGAGAGTTTAATCATAACTTATATGATAACTCTAACAAATTTACACAAAAACTTATTTGTGTACAACTTGTAATCACTAAGATTCCCAAGGATCCTAAAAGAAATTAATTTTTCATACGAGAGTATAATATATTTAGACATACATCTCCCACTTCGTAAAACAAATTTACGACACCAAAAATATATTACATAAACATATAGTCGGCTGCGTATGTCAACAATAAATCATCACTTTGATGATAAATGATTTAAAACAAATTTACACAAAATTCATATATCCACTAAATACAATATATCACTAAGATATAAAATTTTATGTAAAACAAATTCACATAAATAATATCACTTAGATATTATAAAATTTTAATTGTATGAAAAATAAAATAAATTAATTATATCAAATATGTAAAGCAGATTTACATTATATAAGTATCATTAAGACACAAATTCTAATAATCCGTAAAACAAATTTACATAAGTTCAATATCACAAAGATATAATTCTTGTATGTAAATTAAAATTGCAAGACCAATTATATCTCTTAGATATAATCATAAATCGTAATCGTGTATAATACATAATTATACAATAACGACAAAACAATTAACACGAAAGGTATTCGTATAGCTAATGCGGTAAAAAACTTGCACTTTAATATAACTAGCATATACTAAAATGTATACTACAACAAATGTAGTATATCTTCTACCCATAAATTGTTAAACAAATTAACTTAATTATAAATAACACTAAGTTATTTAATTTACATACATACAATTTGACAAGGCCATTTTAAAATATTACTTAAACATTTTAATTTTGGCAACATGTCAAATAAATTTACGAAACATATTCATAAAAGTCATTACAAAATTGATTTCACCAAGAAATAAATTTCGTATGTACAATAAATTTATGAAACACACTCATAAAGAATTATGAAAAAATAAATCACTTAGATTAAAATATTGTACATGAAAACAAATTACATGGTACAATTTTATTAAACTTAATCATAAGTATAAAACAAAATTATACTATGATTTACACTCCAAAAACATGTGAAACATATTCACAAAACAAAAAAAATAAATTAATATTTCTTGTAACATGGAACGAAACAAATTCGCACTAATGATTACGTTACACGAATTAGCATAAAAAATATCACTAAGATATTTTGGAAGGTGTAAAAATAAATTTACAATGTCTCGAATACGGAGTGAATTTCAAAAATACAACGAAACGTATTCGTATAATAGTTTAGCCAAAAAATGAATTAGCTATGTAAAAACAATATCACTAAGACATTATATAAAGTGTGTAAAACAAAATTACATAGCTTAATACGGAATACAATCAAACGAAACCTATTCGAATATAAGACACACTAACTAATCCGTATAGCTTTATATGACATATGAGTAAAATAACCGTATAAAACTAATTTATACAACAAATAAAATATACTCATATGTAAAAGAAACTCCGTAATAAATGTAAAATATAATCGTGCTCATATATATTACTCCGTATAACATTATATGACATAAGACTAAAAAAAACGTATACAATGGATTAATACAACATCACAGGAAAGGTACAAACATATAACCAACCATACGCATACCAATCCACCAAGGAACAAAAAACTTACAAAAGTAATGGTACCCAAAAAAAAAAAAAAAAAAAAAAAAGAAAAAACCAAGAAGAAAAGCAGTGAACTTCATCTCCATCATTTCTTTGTAAACAACCCCAATGTTTAACTAAAAAACACCATTAAACTCAAAAAAAAAGAGAAAAGCCAAGGATTTCATACAAAATTAATCCCAAAGAAAAAAAAAATCCTCTAATCCAAGAGGTTCAATTAAAACGGTTTCGAATAGATGGATGACAACAAATAGGGATCGACGCAGCCTGATCTCGTTTTTGTCATCGTCATCATCACTGAACAGATCGGCGAGAGGCGACTCTATTCGTCCGTTTCACGCTTCTCACGCGTGGCTTTAGTCTGACGCGTGACATACACGCGCCCTCCATTCGACGAGATGTTTCGGCAGCCCCACTTTGTGACGTACACGAGTCGTTCCCGGCGACACACGCGCGGTTCCGGTGTTGTGGAGGCAAGTCGATGGAAACGAAAAACAAAAGCAAGTCTGTTCCAATACATTAATTAGAACCGTATCAATGGGAAAACAAAAATATCTATCACAAAAGTCAAAGTACACAACTTTGATTAAAAAAAAAAAAAAAAAAAAAAAAAAAAAAAAAAAAAGGGAGGAACTTTACTGGTAAGATAAGAAACGGGGCATAAGACAGTCCGATTGAAAAACGAATTTACAATAAAATTGGGGTAAGGGCTAAACACATTAGCTCTGATACCACTGTAGGAAAAAGTGGCGTACCTTAATCGTTGCGGAAGCGGAGGATCGTTGTGTTCGCTCCTTACCCACGAAAACCGTTTCACGGTGGCTACTAGAGTCACCGTATGTGTCCACGCCCCAAGTCCCGAGCCCCATAGCGATGGAGGGCTCTACGTGATATTATTGTGTGTTTACTGCTACCATTGCCTCTGTGTTGTGTGTGCTTTTTGTATATGTATATTTTTTTTCATTCCTTCACATAGAAGGAATGTATGTATATAATTATATTATGGGAGATACCAAATCTTTTTTGGTATAGCAAGTAATAAAAACCGATTTTATTACCTAATCATTTCAGCCTTAATCACTAAGTTAAATGGCTGAATTTATTCTTTTAATTGCCACAATTAAAGTGGCCGTTTTATAAAATTCAATAATTATTATAAAGCCAAAACAAGAGATAAACCTAGGAGATCCATAACAACAAGTCACGGCCTCCACTACCTACCACACGACATCATCATCATTCAACACCAAATCATTTTTTTCAAGTTTTACAAACATGATTAGCATTAATTTATGTGTATTATGCAATTAATGAGGATAACATGACAAACCCTAGTATGAGGCCAAAGATTCTAGCATGATTTCATAACAAAACCCTAATCAAACAACATGAATTTGCACTCACAATATAGATCAACAATGTAGAATACAAGATCAACAACATATAGGCCTCATACATGTTAAAACACAACTAGATCACACCTAGTTACCTTTGTAGAGAACCAAAATCGTGCTACTCCTCCTCCTCTTCGACTAGGATAGTATCTCCTTCTTCAAAGCCCTCTTCTCCTTTGATAATCCAAGCCAAACACACAAATAATAAATACAAAGCAATACAACACATAAAATAACATAATAATGTAAAAATAAAGGAGATAAAAGGGATCCTATACCAAGGGAAAAGGTTAGGAAAGCCTAAGGGTGAATAGGATGGAAGCTTGCAAGAGAATCAATGGAGTTTGAATGATAATGGAGAGATATTTTGAGAGAGAAAGGAGAAATGAATGTGGATGGGAAAGAGGAATGAGAGATTAAGGGAGTGAAATCAGATTATTAGGTTGCTTTGATTAGGAGATCACAAGATATGATAATGCCTTGCTCAAGAATCTAACCAAAACCCTAAATCCTATCCGTGCAAGGAGGATTTGGTTCGGTCCAAGTTGGGCCGGTCCAAATTAGCTTCTGAAAAGTTGGCAGATGCAACGGCGTCGAAAAAATACGCAGTTTAGCCTTTTGAATCACTTGAATCGGAGTTCGTATGAGGAAGTTACACCGTTTTTAGCTAAATTTCTCCGTATTTAAGTACCGACTACAGAGTAGCTTAACCACGCGACAAGAAAACTGATTTTCTCGAGCTAAAAGAAATGAGAAAATCAAGAGAAATAATTTACGAATATAAATGAGACAAATAATAAATATTAGAAAAAGTCGGGGTGTTACAATCCTACCCACTAAAAAGAAATTTTGTCCTCGAAACTTGAGAACAAAAGAATACCCCCAAAGGTTTAAGAAAGCTACCTACTCTTATGGTCCTCAAGACAAGAATCGCTAACTCTACTCACCTCGATCACAAGGGCATAGACAGGCTCAACGACGCTTATATTAGCTCAATACCACCAACTGGTCGGATGTGGATCGCTAGTTTATGTAAACTTGTATACCATAGATACATCGTATGCTCGACCAACCCAAATTGACTATTATTAGCTTCGTATGTCCATATCAACTCAACATAGTATCTCAATCCAAAATCTCAACACACTCGAAACGCATTTTAGAACCGTGGACATCCTAACTAACGTCACCAATACAATTGCCGCACAAACTAATCCTCAAATCAATGCCAAAGGCAAACCTCATACCCTCACTCATGACGTGATCCAAGCTCAAGTCTATATCGCTTCTCATATCTATCCACACTCTCCACAATGAAATAACCATAATTATGTCATACCATATCGTCTCATCCCCAAATCAAAGGTATATTATCCAGTAACTATCAAAATGTGTCGTCAAAAGCTTACTACTCTCTCAACCCATTGTTATCATACACAAGTCTATCCATACCTTCTCGAACTTCACTACCTTACTGACCTCGGATTCTCTCTTCCGGTTAATGAATTTCCTTATACTTAACACATACACAAAACCACAAGGTGCACACTTGTCATTCCTACATTATCCTTTAAAGTATAATCCCAAAGTTTTATCGTGCTCACTATAACCATTAAGTTTTCCTCAAAGCCCATTATTATTGCTCACCACAATATCACTTCCCAATTCTCACTAACCCATGATTATCACACCCCCATATACCATCATAATCGAATCCTTAAAAATACTACCTATATAGATACCATCACTTCCTTTACCTCTACTCATCGCATATTAAACTTTTACTCACGAAGGCTATAACTCACAAACATTATCTCGCAGCGATTACGCTACCTCGCAAAGCTCTAGCTAGAAGTCACAAAACTAGGAATCCACTCAGGCCACCACAACCAACCATGTGCGCCACCTAACCGAACATCCATGCCATTAGCTACTAATCCACTAAGCTCCAACATCTAAGACTCTCAGAACAGCGATAACCTAGGAATTAAGTCTCGAGCTGGAGAAGGATAAATCACCCTACGGCCGCTAGTTGACAAGCAAGTGATCAGGGGAACTTAACGGGGACAAGATTGGTATTAAGACACCAAGAGTTCTTACAAAATTAGGATGTGAGTGGCAATCGAAAGGCATGGGAAGGAAAGAAATAGAAGATCGGCACCTTAAAAGTTAGCTCAAAGGCAATAGAACTGAAGTAGCCAGGCCACTAGAGGGAAACCTAAGGAATGGAATGACATAAGACCCGAATGACAAGACTAAAAGGTGATCGATAGGGTCATGGTATAAAAGTGATGAGTTAAGAGGAATAAGAAAGAAAAGAAGGAATGAAACGAACTAAGTAAAAATATGACATAATAAATCTTTTGCAAGAACTGCTCAACAACCACCAATTAGACAAAAGGAATTTTTAAAATGAAACGATGAAGGAAAATGAAATTATTCTTTAAGAGTTCACAAATGAAGGCATAAGACTCGTTTCCAACAAAGAACTCAAATTGGTTTCGTTATGAAGGAGAGACGAAAAGGTAATTCCCGAAAAGTTTGACAGATATAGAATATGATCAAAAGATACGATTGAAAGGAGAAGTCTTAAAGTTGAGTTTCAAAATGACAGCGATTTTAGAAAAAATGAAACCACTAAAATACCAAGTAGATTAAATAATATTTAAATAAACTAAATGCTCAAATTAGAAAACATAATAAAAGAAGGTTTAGGATAAAAAAGAGGTTTTGATTAAAAGTGGAAGCAGTAGATAGGTGTCAATCATTTCAAATTTGATTGAGTAAAAAGCCATCAAAATGTATTGACGCGTTTAAAAATGAACAGAAAAGTAAAACCATACTGATTAAAGTGTTTCCTCAACATAGTTACAAAATAAGAAAGTACAAGAAGGAAAAATAAACCATTGTAGCACAAATATACAAAAATAGGTTTTGTTAATAGAACTGACTGAAAACATTCTTGAAATAAAAGAGTTTAGAAATTATTTCATCACGATCTATTGAAAAAGATGAGGATGAACATAATAAGAAATTTTATTGGGGAAAAAGAAACTCAAACTGTAATCACGAGCTGATAGTTTTAAAACAACTGTATAATAAGATCAAGATTTAGAAGGATATACTAAGGACAAGTGTAGCTAACAAGCTGAAAGACGTCCCTATGAATACGGTAGGTGACTTAGATTAGGACCTTCCGCTGCGTGCTCTGATTGTAGGACCATACATTCACAATTCGGCTTCAAGTTTCTTGCTCCAGCTGATCAATAATACGAGTCAAAGACTTTAAGAGTTAAATTTCTAGATATTTCAAAAGGTCAGATAAAAGAGAGATTTTAAATTAGAATACTCAAATGATTAAATTCGTATAAACCAATAAATCAAAAAAAAGAAATTAAGACAATAAATCATCAAGAGATAGATAAATTAAAATTCTCAAAGGAATTGAGCTGTCAAACAAATATTGTTAAAAGCTAGCGTCATTAATAATAAAGGAAAATGCAAAAATACATTTGATAGGAAAAATAGGAGTATTAACATTCAATAAGAAAATAGAAGTATAGGGTATTTAATCTTAAAAGATGAGTTTTGAGGAAATCAAAGACGTCGGATAATAGCTAAGAATGTAATTATTAGAATAAAACATGTTGCAGTAAAGGAATAGGTTCAAAGAGAATGATTAAATCGAATGAAAAACCTTAACCAGTTATTTTGGGGATGAACAAGGAATATTTAAAGACATATCGAGTCAGTACACGGTCTTCCATGTCACCATTATAATTGTACCTGCATCCAAAGAAAACGTGTGGTCTAATGGTGGAGAACCTAAGTCCACCATTTCGACAACTACTCATACATATGCACAAATAACGTAGACCCCCTAATGTGTCTACCCAACACTCTCACTCGGTGTTCTAGGTCAAATCCTACTCACACACCTAAGAGAGTTGGGAGCGTATTCGCTCTGATACCAACTGTAACAACCCGGATTTTCAAACAAAATAAAATAAAGGATTTAAAAGGATTTAAAAAATAAAAGAAAATAAAAGCGAGCCACGGTGGCGGAAACACCGTGGAATCCGGATCATTACTCACTAAACCAACTAAACAACGATAAAAAGGTAGGCCTTGAGGCCTAGAAGTGGGGAGTAAATACCCCTTACAAATCAAACTCCAAAAGAAAGTAAAATAACAATAACAAGACTAAACATCCTAACGAGTCTAATCCAAAAAAAGTCTAAACGATAACACATCTCTTCCAAGGTAATACACGGTCACATCCTCGCATCCACTCACTCAATCCCGTCTCGCGCATACCTATAAAAGAGAGGCAACAACCACAATCAGTGGGGAGTAACTAGGTGCTCCCCAGTCGTATTTTAACATAACAAAATGCAAACGACAATGCAAACAAGCTCACCTGGCCTACGGCCTAAACAAAATATACAACAACATGAACCACAACATACAACAAAGGAATCAACAGTACAATACAACAAAACATCACGACACAACCAGTGTTGTGACCCAAACCATCTGCTCACAAGTCGATCCTTCTTCCAACCAATTCATGAGTAAAGCGCGAGAACTGGGTGAAGCAACAAGAATCACCCGGGTGAAGCAACAAGAATCACCCAAACCCTATGGCGAACAAAGAACAAGAAGTTCCTCACAAATCCCAAGTCTAAATTTGGCCAAATTCCACCGAGCAACAAGAACGGTGACGACATAAATATAACCATAGTCTCAACCCTTCTGGTTGAGACCCCATGATAGCTCTAGCTAAACAACAAGAGTAGCCGAGGGGACCATGAGCGGTATCCGCCCATCCTGGGGACGTTGTATCTCCTCACACATGTGCGTAGCAGCACCCATGTGCAAACTTAACCCAAGCATAACCTGTTAACTCATCAACCTCGTCTCCAATACTCCAACACAACCATACAACCACAACATCCATACTCATACACGCACAAGTCACACTATCATCATAACCAACCATACATACGGAGTACAATATGATCATCAAGCTTTACAAGTCATATATTCGATTAACATGCTCATAATTCGTTATTTAGTGATCAAACAAAGCATAGACCGATTCATTTTAGCATAGTTAACATTATGGGACATGCCAAGACTCAAACAAGCGACAAACGCACACACACACACATGCCTCACGACATGTGTACAAGTCACACTAAGCATCACGAGTACAACATAACTAAAGCGACTCATACTCACAAAGTGCATTATTCTTAACCATACATCCACCTTTAGTGATCAAACACGTTATGTTCTTCCATTTCATGCACGATTATTAACTAAATCATTGTCATTTTATGTGGGAAAGAATTGTTAAACATGCTAATATGTATCTCTAATGCAAACCAACTATTATTAACCAAGCTAAACCCTTAGTGGTAAATACATTCATCCTTAATCATCATTATTATAAAGCCAAAACAAGAGATAAACCTAGGAGATCCACAATGACAAGTCACTACCTCCACTACCTACCACACGACATCATCATCATTCAACACCAAATCATTTTTTTCAAGTTTTACAAACATGATTAGCATTAATTTATGTGTATTATGCAATTAATGAGGATAACATGACAAACCCTAGTATGAGGCCAAAGATTCTAGCATGATTTCATAACAAAACCCTAATCAAACAACATGAATTTGCACTCACAATATAGATCAACAATGTAGAATACAAGATCAACAACATATAGGCCTCATACATGTTAAAACACAACTAGATCACACCTAGTTACCTTTGTAGAGAACCAAAATCGTGCTACTCCTCCTCCTCTTCGACTAGGATAGTATCTCCTTCTTCAAAGCCCTCTTCTCCTTTGATAATCCAAGCCAAACACACAAATAATGAATACAAAGCAATACAACACATAAAATAACATAATAACAGAAAAATAAAGGAGATAAAAGGGATCCTATACCAAGGGAAAAGGTTAGGAAAGCCTAAGGGTGAATAGGATGGAAGCTTGCAAGAGAATCAATGGAGTTTGAATGATAATGGAGAGATATTTTGAGAGAGAAAGGAGAAATGAATGTGGATGGGAAAGAGGAATGAGAGATTAAGGGAGTGAAATCAGATTATTAGGTTGCTTAGATTAGGAGATCACAAGATATGATAATGCCTTGCTCAAGAATCTAACCAAAACCCTAAATCCTATCCGTGCAAGGAGGATTTGGTTCGGTCCAAGTTGGGCCGGTCCAAATTAGCTTCTGAAAAGTTGGCAGATGCAACGGCGTCGAAAAAATACGCAGTTTAGCCTTTTGAATCACTTGAATCGGAGTTCGTATGAGGAAGTTACACCGTTTTTAGCTAAATTTCTCCGTATTTAAGTACCGACTACAGAGTAGCTTAACCACGCGACAAGAAAACTGATTTTCTCGAGCTAAAAGAAATGAGAAAATCAAGAGAAATAATTTACGAATATAAATGAGGCAAATAATAAATATTAGGAAAAGTCGGGGTGTTACATTGATTGTCTCTCTATTATTATTTTCATTAGTTTTAATTAGTTTGTGTAATAATTAGGGTGATTTTCTCTCAAAACTATGTGTAACTAAACTCCTTATTTTTTATACGTCTGATTGAAGCGCCAATAATTAAACCGTGAGATTATCAATTCCTCTACTTTTTATTGGGTATTATTTAATTCCTTGTTTTTATTATTATTGATTTTAATCTTGATTAGGGTGTACAACTAATTCAGATTATTATTGATTTATTTGCTCTATTTGATTATTGTTTCAGTATGCTAAATTAATCTTATCGTAGTAGTAACTGTGATTGATTTATTATACTCTGTTTGTCATAATTTAATCATAAAAGGAATTGAATTTGTGACTCGAGTATTGATTTATTGTATTACGTTTGTCGAATGGCGGTTGCCATTAGTCGGTTGGAGGCAAGAGATTCCGGAAAATTGCTTAGCCAAACTGTACCTCCTAGAGAAAATGTCAGTGTCGTTTCATTGAGGGACGGGAGACAATTATAGGAGGTTGAAAATAAAAGAAAAAAAGATAGTGGAAGATGCGGCGGTTCGTGAAGAGATGGAGATTGAGGCCGAGGTAGATGAGGGTAAGATAGATGAAAGTCTGTTGTTGGTGTATGAACCAGAAGTTCCTTTTCCTAATGCTCTCAAGTCCACAAGGAAGATCGAGAAGGACAATGACATCTACGAGACTTTTCGACATTGTGAGGTAAACATTCCACTTTGACCCCATAATGTTCTCTATTCTTTGCACTATTGAAGACCTTAGGTTTGGAGAGGACTAGTGTGGTGGTGCAATTAGCCGATAGGTCTAGCGTCTATCCTAAGGGGGTTGTGGAGAATGTCATGGTGCGTGTTGATAAGTTAGTCTTTCCTGCATACTTTTATGTTTTGTACATGCAAAATGAGATAGATGTTATCCACGTGTTGTTAAGGAGACTGTTCTTAAAGAATTTTTATGTTTTGGAGAATGTCATGGTGCGTGTTGATAAGTTAGTCTTTCCTGCATACTTTTATGTTTTGGACATGCAAAGTGATTTAGATGTTATCCCCGTGTTGTTAGGGAGACCATTCTTAAATACTGAGGGGACTAAGATTGATGTTTCTAAGGGGTCCCTCACTATGGAATTTGATGGGGTGGTCGTCAAATTCGAGATTAATAAACCATCTTCACATTCACCTGATGTTCATTCATTGTGTGTTATAGACACTTCAACTAACCGTTATTTATCTAGATGCCGGGAGCCTCCACTTCCGAGCAAAGTGTCTAAAGTTTTGTAGGAATCTCCTACGGAACAAAGAGTTGTCCTCTTATGGGATCGTCGTGAGGATGTGGAGGCAACCAAGGACAAACCTCAAGCTCGGCTTGACAAGTTGATCAATCGGAAGGGGTTCGGTAAAAGTGCACTAGTTGTCCTTGGTAAATCTTGCGGTTCCTGTGCTCGTACTCCTACTTGTAAGGTAAGGTAAGGTAAAACTTCTATCCTTAAACTTGAGGCGGGTGATTCATCAATCCCGCGATATGTCGAGCCAACGACGTTAAACAAAGGCGCTTTCGGGAGGCAACCCGCAGTTTGTTGAAAACGAAAACAAAAAAAAAAATCCGAAAAAGAAAAGTGGACAAAATTGAATGTACGGATATAATGGTCGCTAAGTCCGTCGCAGATTGAATATCACTGAAACGGGCCTGGCAATTAACTGCGAACTACACACGTGTCAGGTCTTTATTTGTCAACATATTGTGGCAGATTTTTGCGATGGAATAATCCGTCGCAAATCTTTAGCATTGCCTCGTCTCTCTTTCTTCGTCTTCATTCTGACATTAAACAAAAAAAGGGCGACGATGCTGGGTTTTGCGACAATATTATGTGACCAATTACAATCGTCGCATTGCCGTCGCAACATCTTGTTTTGCAACATACTTACTTATTTTGCGACGCATTATCTCCGTCGCAAAAAAAACGTGTGTTTTTTTTTTTGTAGTGGTGGATTCGATACTTGCTCAACGCTAAATATTAGTTAGTAGTTTGTAGGATTTTTTTTTATTATTTTGGCGATACGACTTAGCCGTGTCAGTGCGCTTAATGACACGCTGCTATGTATTTATAACTAGACGGTTAAATTCTACTGGAGTCGAAGGTTTATAGACTAATTAGGGTTTATCAGTTGGATTTATATACTAAATTAAAATAACTAAGATTAAGGCTAAGACTAATGCTAAGACCGAAAGGGTGTAAATCGATAATAGGAAAAGTCTAGGGTTACAAGTTCACAATGATTGGAACCCACAATCAGCATAGAATAATCATGTATATTGACAATTATTATGTGAACAATTACCGTCCCCCTTTCTCTCGCCTCGTACATTCTAGATAGTGGCAATATGATTAAAGCACTCATGTACGACCCATTGGTCAATCCGTTTGTGAGGCTGAAACAACCATGATGCTGTCTTAGCTTTTGACCTACTAGTTCTCCTGATTGAATCTTTTGATTTAACATCTTAGCCTCTCATTATTCTTTTACCAAACTGTGAATAGTTTGGTAGATGATTTAACTTGCCTCCGATTTTCGGGATATTGCAGCTTAAATTTTTCTACTGAGCGCCGTGTAACTTCCAATCAATCCAATTTTTAGTCCTCTGAACAACATCTGAGCTTGCCCGATTAGCGTGGTTGGGAAGACTTTGCCTCTGCATATTCGGCCGCTCATTATCATGTGAATTTCGTTGGAGGCCAAATGCTCTTACAGATCGGTTGACCGATGTCATCTTAGACTTCGATACCTGGTATTCTATAATTGATAGGCGTTTCTCTTGTTTAATTTCTCCCACAAACTTGACCGATATTAAGGTGGTCGATTTGTATGTGGTATCCGAGTTCAGAGGTATTTTTTACTCACTCTCTATTTTCTTTTCTTTTATCAGCGTTCTATCTGCGTTGATAGTATCTCCCTTTTATTTCTCAAATAACTTTTGCACCGTCACTTCTCCATTTATCGTTGATCCTGTGGATGTGGTATCGGGTGAGATGATCGTCATCTTTGCTCCCCTAATTGGGTTTCTCTTGTGTTTCTCCCACAAACTTGACTGATGTGTCATATATTTACGTACTTATAGCCCCCTATTCACGAGCTTTACTTTGCGATTCTCGTACTTTTATATGCATTTCGGCTCCTATTTCTCTCCGTTTTGGCCCTGCTGCGTTTTTGTGTCTATATTGCAGGTAAACACGAATATTTGGAGGTTAGGATGCTTGTCGGGAGTTTCGTGAAGTTTCGTTGAGTTTCGTGAAGTTTTGAGGTGATTCGAGTTGGTTTCGTTGCGTTTCGCTTGCGTACGAGCCTCGTTTCACTAAATGAAGGTGTCCCGGGACCTTGGGACGGGATTTGAAGCTTGCATTATCATCCTAAGACTCATCCCTACTCATGAGCCTCGTCCCTAAGCCTTGGGACGACAAAAAAGCAAAAATAAGCTAAGTACAAGAAAGGGCCAAAAGTGGATCAAAGCTGAACATCACGGGATGAGTGTCCCGTAGCTTAGGGACCTGTTTTAGCCTTGTCCCGGTCGGGATGGCTGTCCCGGACCCCAGGGACGGCTTCCGACTTCTCGTGTGCTTGAATTGTTTCGTCTATTTGAAGGGGTTAAACATTATATTTTCGTCTGAAATTTTGACAGCATTCTCTCAACTCTCTAAACTAGTTTCTCTCCAAAACTTAGGGTTTAAATAATTTTCCTTCTTGTACTTTGAATTCTCGACTCAGAAACGTTGTTTGATCATCCTATTTCGGTATTGTTGTCTTTGTTCTTGCTTTTTCTCTTTGATTTTCTGATTAGGTTTTGTTATATACTTCTCTCCTTTGTTTATCATTTCAATATATTTCATTGTTGATCATGTTTTCATTCTTCTCCTTTGCTTTTGTTGTTAAGTTTATCATGTGTGAGTAGTTTATTATCTAGGGAGGAAGGGTGAATCATGGGTGCTTGCTTGGGTTGCTTTTGATGATCTTTTGAGTTAGGTTTTCGCGCTCGCTTTGATTGTCTTGTGTTTGATTGTGTTTGTTGATCCCTTGTCCAAGGTTTAGCAAGCGTTTTCCACCCTTAAACTTAAGAACGAAAGCCTAGTTTAAGATAGGGTACGAGACCAATCATTAGGACCCTCACTTGTAAGTAGCGAGAGCCCGCATTTGAGACCTAAAGGAAGCTTAAGACCGAGAGGCCTAGCTTTACCCTTAGCGAGAGCGATTTCCTACTCATTCCGATCACCATCCTTTGACCTAGCTTACCCCGTGCCTAACCCGACTCCCTAGACCTTTCTCTTCTAGTTTAAACCCTTTACTCTTTCGCAATAGCTCTAGTAACCACAACCACTCGAACCGAGACTAGAATCATACAAAATAACCAACATTGCAACCTTCTCCATGTGGATTCGACCCCGACTTACCCTTGCTACCCATTAGAGTTTGTCCGGTCTATTTTTGATTAGGAGAGTGCGACCAATCCTATCATTGACCGACACTGAGGTGGTCGGTGTGTATGTGGTACCAGAGTTCGAAGTAATTTTTTTTATCTCACCCTGACTCGCATCTTCTTTCTTCTAGATCTCATCTTCATTGACCGTGTCTCTCTTTTCTACCTAAATAACTTCTGTACCGTCACTTCTCATTTTTTTTTTTTAAATTCTCTTTATGAACTACAGTACTTTTCTCACCTAGTCCAGAGATAATTATAAGCTCCAAAGAGGTGTCTTGCTCGCTTCCCATAGGGTT
Source organism: Dianthus caryophyllus (assembly GCA_023091065.1). NCBI lineage: Eukaryota > Viridiplantae > Streptophyta > Magnoliopsida > Caryophyllales > Caryophyllaceae > Dianthus > Dianthus caryophyllus. The sequence continues at coordinate 9,215,297 of CM041520.1, forward strand.
CCTCTTCTTCCCCATATTTTCTTAATGAAGTGTTCATTGATCTTTGATAACTTCTTATCTTTCACCCCATAGATGGGCGCCAATGCATTAAGTATCAAGTTAAGGTAACCTTAATACACAGAGTTAATAATATTAAACGAATTAAGCTTACCAATGAATCTCACGGGTGAAAATTCTTTCCTTACTGTGTTCCGAACTCGCTGCCTGCGAGATGAGCAAACCTAACAAAGGTTCTGAGGAGAGCAAATGTATTTGTAAAAATGTATTTTATATTTGATAAATTATAAATAATTTTATTTTTTTCAATATGTATGAAAATAAACAATTGAATTGATTTTCACTTTTAATTTAAGTTATGAGTTTACTTGCTACGGAATACAGCAACAAGTTAAGGGGCCTAATTTTATTTTGTAGGAAAAGTTAAGTCTTTAAATCGTAATCCTAAATTTATACGGAAGATATCCAATAACAGTATCGTATTCGTATAAAAGAAATTACAAGTTTTATAACTATATATATATATATATATATATATATATATATATATATATATATATATATATATATATATATATATATATATATATGTAGAGTTAAGATCCGGTGAGAACTATAGACTCGGTGAGAACTGTGAGAACCAATAATGACCCTTAGATCTATTATCAATGAGCGTCTACAATTAAACAATTACGGAGTAATTCATTCAATCTAAAAGTACCCACGATTAACCATCACAACCACAAGTGTCACTGCTCATCAATCCATTGTTGACCACCACGACCACTACACCACCATCATCAATCACCACCGCCAACCACCAAAATCACTACCATTAGCCACCACACCCACCCACACTACCTATGTTAACCACCACAACATACACATAAAGTCACGGCGTCGATTACCGTGTCGCGGCTCCTGACCACCATATCAGCAACCACCGCTGCAACGACCATCAACTTTCAATTACTTGCCTGAATCTTTTATATACACACCGTCATCTCCGATGACATTAATATTTTTTTTTTTCAATTTCTTTTTCACCGCCTTATACTGTTAAAAATAAAGAGAAATATGTATTTGGGCAATTGATCTAAGGATAGTGGTGATGGTAGCTTTAGGTAGTGATGTTGTTGAAATCATGACGACATGTAACTGATGTAAGTGGGGTTGGGGCATTTTGTTGAGGTATGTATTAAATGTCTCTTAAATACACAAAATTAAACCTTAGGTACACTTTTTTGAGTCCTAGATACACTAAATAAAACCTCAGGTACACTGCTTTGAGTCCTAGATACATTTGTGTAATTACTTGTAGATAAATTAAATAATAGGTCGGTTAAAGTGATTTTCATTGTAAACACATTTTCTGTATCAATTGTAATTACACATTCTTCTACCATACACACACTAAAAAGTATTACTCCATATTTTATAAGGTGCACCAATATTTCTACTAGATACATCAACGAATTTACTAGATACACTAAAAAGTTAACTATTAAATAAATTAAAATATATTTTAGGTTCATTATAATGATTGATAGATACATTTCAAAGTTCAGTAGGTGCATCAAAATATAAAATAGATGCGAGTATATAATAACTTGATAAGAATTTAGGAGCGAGTATACACTAGAGGGCGATGAGATTCATGTCGCTTGTGAGTTTTTGGTGGTGTCGACAACTCAAGCAAGTAGGTCAATGAGATTTGCTTCGTCAACTATTTTCTTGTGGGGTCCACGGTGGAGAATAACGATATCTGTATTCACGATAAGTTTCTTGTGGTTTCAATAGCACATGTACCAAGATTCGCATCAACGACACAGTGCCAAGATTCGCATCAACGACGAAGGGCTGTGAGAATCGACGTCGTTGGTGAGTTTCTTGTAACGACGGAGGTTGTTGAGATTTCGTGTCGTCGGTGTGTTATTTCAAGTGTTTAATCCGTTACTTTTTGGTGGTCGTCATCGATGATGGTGGTGGATGATAGCAATTGGCGGTGGTCGGTGGTTTCAGGTTGTGGTCGTTGGTAATGGTGGTGGAGAACATTGGTTGGTGGTTGCTGAAGGTTTTTAATGATCGTCACTTTTAATTAATTGTGGTGGGTAGTAGATTGGTTTTGAAAGAAAGTTTTAATAAGATCTGACCCTTTATTTTACTATCATCCAATGGTTATCATTGGTTCTCACAGTTCTCATTAGGTTGATGGTTCTCACATGATCCTAAATCTCTATATATATATATATATATATATATATATATATTTATATATATATATATATATATATATATATATATATTATATATATATAGTGAAAGGTTATAGAGAGTCCACCTTTTAAGTAGAGTCCTAGAGTCCAATTTTGGGCCATTAGATTAGAGATGGATGGAGGGCTGAGATTTGTTCTCATTAATTAAAAAAAAATAGAAACAAAATAATTTTTCCAGCCAATTAGAAAATTAGGCTTCCTCTACTGATTTCTATGATGGACGACATTGAGCAAACCAAAAAAAACCATCCACCTCCCAAATTGATTTCTCTGCTTCTTCTTCTTCTTCTTCTTTCATTCGCTTTGGTGTATTTTATTCATCTTCTTTTATTGTCTTGCCATCATCTTCTTCCTTTATCTTATATGTTTTTTTTTTAAAGATTTAATTTTAACAAATTAGAAATTTCTATTTAAAATATCTGGGTTTTTCTTCTTCCAGGTATGTTTTTCATCCTTTTTCTTCTTCTTCATCCTCCTTCTTCATCCTCTTTCTTCATCCTCCTTTTTTTTTCCGGTTATATTATGCTCTTCTTCATCCCTTTTTTTTTTTTTTTTTTTTTTTTTTTTTTTGGTTTTTCAAGTTTTTTGATTCCAATTTTACAAAAACTGAAAATTTTACTTATAAACAACGGTATTGAAAACGAAATTCAGCTGTTCAGTTGTATTTGTTGGGCATATTATGCGAAGAAGATGTCTGGTAAAGAAGATGACAGTATAGAGACGGTTGAAAGGAGAACGAATCTAAAGAACTCGTTACAATATAAGGGTTAGTATTTCACAATTCTTTTTTTCTTTGTTAAAATGCTTTATTTGTTTATTGGAATTTCATTTTAGTGCTTGGTTCATTGAGCAGCAAGTTAGTTCTGAATTTGGAGTTTAAGGTCTATGTGTTGAAGTTTTAATTTTTTGTGTTGAAGTTTTAATTTGATTTGATAGTTTTTTTTTTCTCCAAATTTGATACCTTTCATTTCCCTAAACAGTTTCAGAACTAGGTTAATGATGTTGAGACGTCGAAAGATAACATGGTTGATGATGTTGAGACTTCTGAAGCAACGATTCATTGAAATTTTTGTACCTGGAACTTGATTTTCAAAATTAAAGAAGTTGGGAATGAAGTAATCTAAGTTGTTGCTGCTGTAGGCTGGGACATTACTTTCGTTCATTGAAATTTTATAAATTGTTATTGAAATTTCAAATAATCCTGTTGGTATTTCATTTTAACATTTAATTGAATTTTTCATTGGCAGCTTAATATCGGTGCTACAAACACGTATAGGATGATCAAAGAACATGTTAAAGGGTTCCAAAACATAGGGGTAACGCTACACCAGTTTAAAAATTTCCAGCGAGGCATGAAACTGTTTATTTATCTTTCAACTGAGGAGCACAAGTTTAATTATCTTTCAACGGAGGAGCACAAGTCATGCATCGAAATCAATTACTAAGGAGCAGGAGTATGAGAATTTACTTGGTTGTAAAGTGATATCTGAAATATCTATTATGCCCCCTAAGCAATCTAAAAACAAAGATAGTGGAAAACATATGTTGTCGAGTAAAAATGTCGATGTTGTTGTTGCAAGTAAACCCAAACGATTGTGCAAAAATTGTAAGCAACTAGCACACCATGACAAGTGAAATTGTCCATTCCCTTTTGTGGAAGATTAATAAATGTTTTCTGTTATTGAATTTGTATTTTGTAAAGTAAAGTTTGGAATTCTAAAAAAATTTGTTACAATTCGTTTTTTGGTTGTTGAAATTTCATTTAATGGAAAATGTTATTTTAGGATGTAGAAATGCTATAAAATTACTTAGTAACTGTTTAATTTTTTGAAAACAGTAGGAATAGCTGAAAGTAGTTTTTTTTGGTAAGTTATATTCAGAATTTTAGAAAATATGGTTGAAATTTCTTACAGATGTGTTAAAATTCTTGATTATTTTGAGATGGGATATATGAAAATATTTGATTAAGTCAGTGACAAATAAATGTGTTGAAATTTTCAATTACGTAGAATGTTGTTTACATTGTTAATAGTTTTTATAAAACCTGTTAAAATCTCAAATAAATGTGTTGAAATTTTCAATTACGTAGAATTTTTGAATTGAAAGACTTGAGTAGAATACAAAAGCTTAATTGTTAAAATTTAAACCACAATAGATAGATAATTTGAATTTGGTCATTGAAAACCAAAGTACAAATGAAAACAAATTAAGCGTTTCAATGTTGTCAGAGTGAAAAACAACCACATTACGTTGCATATGCCGGTACAATTGATGAACCTTCTACAAATTTAACATAAGACAAACAAAATACACTGACAGAAAATAAAAGAATTACAAGCACATAATGTGAAATTCCAATATAAAAAATAGAATTACAAACACATAATCAGTTGGCAACAAGGTAACAATATTTCTTTGACACTATGTTCGGCTCAGCAATGGCACCTCCTTCATAAGAAGCATGTGCATCATAATGAACAAGGCAGATTCTTTGTCATTTGGGTCGTCATCTTGTCAATTCAATTTCAGAAAACGCGGCTCAAAATTTGAAAACTCAGCAACCGCATTCCGTTGCATATACAAGTACAACTCATGAACCTCCTACAAACATAACGTAAAAGAAACAAATTACAGTCACAGAAAAACTTGCAACAAGTTGAAAAAGAAAAAAGGAATTGTAATCACATACGAATTATAAACAAATAATCAGTTTCACTTATAAACGCAAAAAGTGAAATTCCAACACCAAAAACGAATTATAAACACAAAAAATGAAATTCCAATTCCAGGAGCGTAATTATAAACACAAATAATGAACCACCTACAAGCATAACGTAAGAGAAACACATTCCATTGACAGAAAGACTTGAAACAACTTAAAAACTAAAAAACAGATTGAAAGCATATCATATGAAATTCCAACATGAGATAACATAATTATAGACACATTAGCAGTTTTTGTTATAACGAAAAATATTGAAATTCCAATAACAAAAAAGAATTATATACACTTAATCTGGAAATTTCCAATTATTTTTATGAGAATCACAAAAATACAGTAAAAATAGATAATTCAATAACAAAGTACCCCAAAAAATAAAAATGGCCAAATCAACACATTTAAAAAACCCCAATACACAAACTAATAAATCTAACCTAAACAACTAAAAATAAATAACAAACGATATAGAACTCACCTATGATTAAGCAAAAATAAGGATGAATGTGGAACCAAATCAAATTAAACAATAGCAAATCGAAAAATTAATTACAATTATAAGTTAAAAGATTCAACCTAATTTGAAAAACAAACATTAATCTAAACTAAACAACATCGAAAAAATTAAAAAAGCGAAAATATAAAATTAATTGAAAAAAGAAAGGAATGAGAATAACCTCTAATTAAGGCGGAAATCAAGGTATTTTCAAAGACGAAGAAAACTACCAATATCAATAAACCAAAAAAAAGAAGTCAGTAATTGAGTGTTTGAAGAGAGAAGAAGAAAATGGATGATGAAATGGAGATGAAGATGAATCTCTGAAATGGAAATGGAATAGTCAGTGGTTGTTTGAAGAGAGAGAATGAAATATTTGAAAAAAAAAGAAAAACTGATTTTGGTTGTTGTGTTTTGGTCTGAGACAATTCTTGGAATTAGGGTTTTCTTTTTTTTTTTCTTTTTTTTTTCTTCTCGTTTTTTGTTTTTTTTTTTTTTTTTTTTTGTTTTTTTTTTTTTAGGGGAACATTGTATTAATTGCTAGTTAAATCTAAGCCCTTGATCTAATCTAATCCAATGGCTCAAAATAGGACTCTTGGACTCTAGAACTAACCTTGGACTCTAAATAACCTATTTATATATATATATATATATATATATATAGGGTTGAGTTCCCATGAGAAATACCCCTTATATGAGAAATATGAGAAATAATCATAACCATTGATTGTTTTAATCTAAGGGTTGAGATTTATAGTTTTTTGGTGGGGGAGATTTATTTATTTATTTATTATTTTATTTTTTTTAATATGAGGGGAAATTTATTTATTTTTATTTTTTTATGAGGGTGGATTTATTTTTTTTGTTTTTTTTTTTCTTTATGAGGGGGGGTTTATTTATTTATTTTTTTTCTTTATGAGGGAGGATTTATGTTTTTTTTTTTTTTTTTTTTTTTTTTTTTCATTTTTTTCATTTTTTTTTTTTCTTTTTTTTTCCTTTTTAATTTTTTTTTAATATTTTTTTTTATCTTTTTTTTTTTGTTTTTTTTTTTTTAATTTTTTTTCTAAGCCATTTTTTTATGAATTTATGTTCTTTTTATCAATTTGATTGTTTGTTTTTTTTTTTTTTTATATTATTATCCTAAAAATCCAACATAAAGAAAATGAAATGAACCTGGTATTTGAATGAAATGAATCTCGTATGTAAATGAATTGAACCTCGTATGTAAATGTAATGAACCTCGTATGTAAATGAAATGAACCTCGTATGTAAATGTAATGAACCTCGTTTGTAAATGTAATGAACCTCGTATGTAATCAAATGAACCTCATTTATTCTTGAAATGAACCTCGTATGTAAATGTAATGAACCTCAGATATGTAAATGTAATGAACCTCGTTTGTAAATGTAATGAACCTCAGATGTAAATGTAATGAACCTCGTATGTAATCAAATGAACCTCATTTGTTACTGAAATGAACCTCGTATGTAAATGAAATGAACCTCGTATGTAAATGAAATGAATCTCGTATGTAAATGTAATGAACCTCGTATGTAAATGTAATGAACCTCGTATGTAACTGAAATGAATCTCATTTGTTACTGAAATGAACCTCGTATGTAAATGAAATGAACCTCGTATGTAAATGAAATGAATCTCGTTGGTAAATGTAATGAACCTCGTATGTGAATGTAATGAACCTCGTATTTAACTAAAATGAACCTCATTTGTTACTGAAATGAACCTCGTATGTAAATGAAATGAACCTCGTATGTAAATGAAATGAATCTCGTATGTAAATGTAATGAACCTCGTTTGTAAATGTAATGAACCTCGTATGTAAATGTAATGAACCTCGTATGTAACTGAAATGAACCTCATTTGTTACTGAAATGAACCTCGTATGTAAATGAAATGAACCTCGTATGTAAATGAAATGAATCTCGTATGTAAATGTAATGAACCTCGTTTGTAAATGTAATGAACCTCGTATGTAAATGTAATGAACCTCGTATGTTATTGAAATAATGTACATTCAGTTATAATAAAAATGTATCTCGTATGTTACCTAAACGTAACTCACTTTTTACTAAAATGAAAAAAAATGAAAAACGAATAAAAATGAAAAAAGATACAAAAAAAACAAGAAAATAAAATTACAGACATTAAACAACGAAAAAAATAAAAAAAATTTAAAAAAAAAAAATAAAGAAACAAAAAAAAATGGAAAACAAAAAAAATGAAATTAAAATAAAAAAATAATTTGAAAAAAAAAAAATAAAAATAAAAAGAAAAAAAAAAAAAACAAATCTCCCCTCAAAAAAAAAAATAAAAAACCAAATCTCCCCCCACAATAAAAAAGAAAAGAAAAATAAAAAAAAAAAAAAAACAAATCTCCCCTCAAAAAAAAAAAAACAAAAAACCAATGAATATCAACCTTTAGATTAAAACAATCAATGGTTATGATTATTTCTCATATTTCTCACCTAAGCCCTATTTCTCATATGAACCTAAATCTATATATATATATATATATATATATATATATATATATATATATATATATATAGGGTAGAGATCCCATGAGAAATACCTTTATATGTAAATATGAGAAATAATCATAACCATTCATTGCTTTAATCTAAGGGTTGAATTTATAGTTTTTTGGTGAGAGAAGATTTATTTAATTTTTTTATTTTTTTTTTTTTTTAATTTGAGGAGATTTATTTATTTATTTATTTTTTATTAGGGTGGATTTATTTTTTTGTTTATTTTTTCTTTATGAGGAGAGATTTATTTTTTTTTTTCTTTATTTTTTCTTTATGATGAGGATTTTTTTTTTTTTTTTTTTTTATTATTTTTCTTTCATTTTTTTCAATTTTTTTTTCAAATTTTTTTTCCATTTTTTTCAATTTTTTTTTAATTTTTTTTTTTTTCAATTTTTTTTTTCAATTTTTTTTTTCTTTTTTCATTTTTTTTTTTTAAATTTTTTTTTTTTTTTTTTTTTTTTAATTTTTTTTTTGTTTTGAAATGAATCTCGTATGTAAATGAAATAAACCTCGTATTTGAATGAAATGAATCTCGTATGTAAATGAAATGAATCTCGTATGTGAATGTAATGAACCTCGTTTGTAAATTTAATGAACCTCGTATGTAACTGAAATGAACCTCATTTGTTACTGGAATGAACCTCAGATGTAATCAATTGAACCTCGTATGTAAATGAAATGAATCTCTTATGTAAATATAATAAACCTCGTTTGTAAATGAAATGAACCTCGTATTTGAATGAAATGAATCTCGTATGTAAATGAAATGAATCTCGTATTTAATGTAATGAACCTCGTTTGTAAATGTAATGAACATCGTATGTAACTGAAAGGCACCTCATTTGTTACTGAAATGAACCTCGTATGTAACTGAAATGAACCTCATTTGTTACTGAAATGAACCTCGTATGTAAATGAAATGAACCTCGTTTGTAAATGTAATGAACCTCGTATTTGAATGAAATGAATCTCGTATGTAAATGAGATGAATCTCGTATGTAAATGTAATGTACCTCGCTTGTAAAATGTAATGAACCTCGTATGTGATCGAAATGAACCTCATTTGTTCTTGAAATGAACCTCGTAATGAATCGAAATGAACATCGTATGTAAATGAAATGAATCTCGTATGTAAATATAATGAACCTCGTTTGTAAATAAAATGAACCTCGTATTTGAATGAAATGAATCTCGTATGTAAATGAAATGAATCTCGTATGTAAACGTAATGAACCTCATTTGTAAATGTAATGAATCTCGAATGTAATCAAATGAACCTCATTTGTTATTCTTGAAATGAACCTCGTATGTAACTGAAATGAACCTCATTTGTTACTGAAATGAACCTCGTATGTAAATGAAATGAACCTCGTATGTAAATGAAATGAATCTCGTTTGTAAATGTAATGAACCTTGTTTGTAAATGTAATGAACCTCGTATTTGAATGAAATGAATCTCGTATGTAAATGAAATGAATCTCGTATGTAAATGTAATGAACCTCGTATTTGAATGAAATGAATCTCGTATGTAAATGAAATGAATCTCGTATGTAAATGTAATGAACCTTGTTTGTAAATGTAATGAACCTCGTATTTGAATGAAATGAATCTCGTATGTAAATGAAATGAATCTCGTATGTAAATGTAATGAACCTTGTTTGTAAATGTAATGAACCTCGTATTTGAATGAAATTGTAACACCCCGTGTTAATTTAAGCTAATTATAATTAGGAAATCAGTAATTAATCATCTTCGCTCACTTAATTTCTAAAACAATACCCTACAAGCTATTCTCGCACCTAAACTAAAACCATTTTGAATTACTTTGAATTTGAACTTTATTCTTACATATTCAAACTCGATAAATCAAATGAAGCACACACGACAAATTTCTCAACGACAAATTTTGGCACGCAAGTCAAGGTCAAACGTTGACTAAATGGCCAAGCCACCTAAATGTGATTAAGTCACCTAATCTTTTCTTAAATATAATTATTCATAATCCAGACCTAATTAAAGTAGCTTAAGCTTAATCATATTGATTATTACTAACACAACATATAATAATAATATCAAATTACTATTCCACTTTGATTTAACTAAACATTCACTAAAACTCGATATCTTGAGTTACACTAAGCCTAAACTGATAAACTTTTTGACGTCTGAGCATAATGATTTAATTCGATAGCATTCAACGAAAAAAATATATATTTCGATCAAATAAAATTTTATTTCAAAGTTGCGAGGAAAACTAGTACCCAATTTTTGTTTGAATTCGTTTGGGGTCTATTTTCATTTTTATTTTCGATCTTACTTCTAAACATTATTTTAAGACTATATATTTCATTTCGAGACTTTTCACGTGCGCGTAAATCGAAAAATTGAAAAACGAAAATCGAGCCCACTTGGCTCCTTTTGGCCGAGCAAGTCAAGGAGCAAGGCTCAATGCTTGCCTTCCTTTTTCTTCCTTCCTCTTACACCACCATGTCTCCTTTACTTCTATGTCTAATCCATCTTACACCCTACTAAAATCATCATCACTTAGTAACTAGTTAATACTTTGCATTCATACATAAACTTACAACCAAAACAAAACACAAACTACTACTACATTATACATACTACACGCACAAAAACAAACACAAACACAACCAACACTTCAACTTATTTTCTCTCTAATAAACTCAACTTAAAAACAAGTAAGCTTGTTCATAGTTCAACCTCAAGAACACATTACAACCTTCATCTTCTTTAATCCATTTCTTCCTTAAAACTTTCATTTTATTGCTTAAATTTATTAGCACACTTAAATAAGCTCCTCACCATTTATAATCATTAATCACTACTTCTTTTAACTAGTAAATAAACATGAACATAAATCAAAAATCATTTAAAAGATGTAAATCACCTAAACCTAAAAATAATACTACAACTTTAAATTTAAGTTTAGCTAATTTAGTTTTAAATTAACTTACTAACTTGTTTATTTCATTCTTATGTACCTCTCCTAACCAAAGACGAGGAGCAAGGTGGTGGAGTCGATTTAAGCCAGTTCGATCACATCATTGACCCGGACAACTGCTAGGATAATTTTCAATAACCTAACCTAAGGTGCTTCCCGCACACTTATATGATAAGCGCCTCGAATTTGATTATATGTTATTGTTTTTGATGCATGTATGTTTTATCTTTATCACCTAGTAATCACATGCTAAATTAGGAGACAAAAATCGAAAAATAATATTAGTGTAACACACTAACATCACACGGCCACCCTTCATTTTTTCACTAAATTTTTCGTTTTAATTTATGTAAATTGCATGCTTAAAATACTAAGACTAATATGTAAATGAAAATATAATTAGTTTATGTTTAGGACTTAAAATGAATTTGTTATGAATTTTAAGTGTTTTGATATGTTTATGTGTGTTCTTGAAATTTTTGTGTATTCTTGTGTTTAAATGATTTTTATTTATGTGTATTAATGTTTGTATATGATTTTCATATATGTTGAATATATAAATGATATAAAGTAAATTAGTTATTGAATTAGAAGTATAAAAATCAAAAATCAAAAATCATGAACACATATACATATACACGGCCAAATTAAATTACATGGACCAATTTTTAGTTTCAATTTTTCTAAATAACATATTATGATTAGTCTAGTTAAATTAGACTTGTATGAAAAATTTGAGAAAATTATATAAACATATGAAAATTTGACTAAATAATGCTCATATTAAAAGTATTAGTGTTCATCACATCTTCATTGTGTTCTTCATCCTATGACTAAGTTTCGATTTATAAATTTTATAAGTTTTTAGTATTTATCGTTTTTGTTTACTAGTTTATGTCACTTTAGTATAAACTAAATAATTAGTATATAAAAACTTTAAGTCGAAAACCGATAAAATTAGAAAACGAAAATAAATTGCTAAGTAGTTAAGTGCCACGGTTTAGGGTCCATTTTTGACCTAAAATGAATTTGTCACTTTTTATTTTTATCACTTAAGTAATTTAAATTAGTTAAAGTAATGATTTATTAATAAAAACAACAAAAGAATCAAATAGCTAAAATAAATAAAGGCTCTCGGCATCTATGTTATTTTTGGGTCAATTTTGGTCAAAATGAATTTATCACTTAGTCACTAAAATTGATTAGTAATTAGGTTTATATTAGTTTATGTATTAAATCGTTAATAAAAAGAATCAACGAAACCGATAAAAATAAACGTTACACGTATTAAAATAAATGTTGTCGAGTGTTACTACCTTTGCTTAAATTGGATATGGACATACGGACTATTTAAAATGAACTACGACAACCTCACTAAAAAGGGAAACCGCTAAAATCTTTGTTAAGTATACGACTAAATTTAACCGAAGTTTTACTTTTGAAATGTTATTAAAATTGACCAAGTACAAAATGAACTTAACAACTTTGAAATTAGATTTTATACTTAAGTTGAGATCGAGTTTCACATTTAAAATAAATTCTCAAATCGCTAAATACAAAACGGACCTAACGACTTTAAAACTAGAAATTTGTTCTTAGATTATATTGAGTTTTACTTCCGAAATAATTTTTCAAAACACTAAATGCAAAACGAACCTAACGACTTTAAAACTAGATTTTTGTACTTAGAAAATAAAATTTAGTCTTGTATCAAAGATACTCCTAAGTATAATAATGTGTATAAGAATAATAAAAATACTAAGTATAAATGAAATATAATAAAAATACTAAGTGTAAATGAAATATAATAAAAATACTAGGTATAAAGAAAATATAATAATAAATACTAGGTATAAGAATACAAATACGTATAAAAATACGTATAAAATACGAAGTATAAAAATACGTACAAATACGAAATACGAAAATACGAATACGTATAAATACGAGGAATAGTAAATACGATGAATAGTAAATACGATGAATAGTGAATACGATGAATAGTGAATACGGTGAATAGTAAAATAATGAATAGTGAAAAATATTTAAAAGATACGAACGGACTCAAAATAAATAACTAAGTTTTTCTATGTGTTCTGTTTTACCTGAAGAACTGCTGTTACTAAAATTTCATTATACAAGTTCGACGTTATATTTATATTACAAGTTTGTCATTACTAATGTTTGTGAACGGGTGAATGAGGAGTTGAGAAAACGAGTACTTGAATAAAATACTAGGATTGTTCGCCATGTTGCGACTCTTGAAATTCGAAGTTAACGAGGTAGTTGTTTACATGGGGACTTGGGCTCTACCGAGTTGCCAAGGCGATTTAACGATCTTGAGATTTTTATTCGGTGCGGGGTATCAACCTCAGGGATGGGGCATACTTGATATCACCGTGAGCCCATAGTACGGTAATTGGAACCGCCAACCCCATCCGGTGCGAGTCTCTGGTGATAGTCGAACTTTTTCGTCGGTGATACCTTTTGAATAGCGAATAAGTATGATCCTCGATAGGTAGTGTATGCATACATTAGACAAGGGATTGAATCATCCTTATTACCTTAGATATCTTTAAGCCTGGTAGTCACGTCCAAGTTATGTTGGCCCTACCGGCTACTGCGCGGATTATGTCTGCATGCTTCCGCCTTACTAACGAAGACTCATTTGTTATCACATGTTGAATGTATTTCCTTGTTTTGTTTGATGATTATCGAAATGACTTGGTTGAGTTTTGGAATGTGATTTGTTGAGTATGATAATTTGTGAGCGTGGTATGTTATGTGATTGGTTTATACTCGTATTGAATCATCGTGATCTCCTTATGTGTTTTACTTGCATGCTTGTTATTTGGTTTCCTTGCTTATTTAATATTCATAATGCATATTGTTTTAGAATTGCATGTATCGAAAGAGTGTGCGGGAAAATGATGAGAGTTTAATGCAGGTACCCCGAGTCTTGACCGTTGATCTATCAGGGGATTGAAGGCCTTATTTTGTAATCTATTTTTGAGAGGACTTGTAATCTAAATACTCTGTTTTATCTCTAAACTCGTATTTTGTATACTGAGTTTGTAAGACGATAATTTTGGTTTGTAATATTTAGACTTAATTAATTTTCCGCCTTAGTTTAATTAAAGTCACGAAAAACCAGGTTATTCTGATTAATTATCGAGTGTCTTGCGCCCGTGAATGACTTAAAGTTATCTCACATAGCGAGACGACACCTGGGCCAGACATTCATATCGTATGTCGGGCATAGACTTATAGGATAAAATAATAAACTAGGAATCTTTAGATCGCTAAAAATAATAACTTAGATCAGTTTAAAATGTGAGAAAGGGTAGAATTTTAAGGACCGACCAAATAATAATGAACTAGTTAGATGAGCGTTAGAATTTTAACTTTATGATTCTTTACTTGCTATTTGCTCTATGGCTAACTTTAGTCTGACAAAGGCCCTTAGGATGTCATCTTTCCGCTCTTTCCGTTACTACGCACCACAACGCCCGCCGATGATGCAACTAGGAGAGTACATACGTAGCCATTCCCTCCACATAGAGCGATATGTGGAAGCTCATGGAATCATGACGGGCAGGATCTACCACACGAGGAGCATTGGCATCAGTTTGACCATGATTGAGAGCTTTCATCCATACGATGAGTTCTGGGCACCTCTAGGTTGGCGACTTCTCTCCGATTACGAGCTGTACATGGATCGCATGTACCATCCAGACCCACTTCAGAGGGTGGAGGGACCACCTGCGTGGATGGAGTATGATGAACTACTCGACAGTTTGATGATTCAAGAATATGAGCGCGACTATCCTCCATTTTCACCCGACGCTATCATACCTCCAATCATATGGGAGAGGGATCTCACCTCTGGGAGACTTTTGAGGGTCGCAAATCATATTTAGGGTCATTCGACTCCAGTTTGTAAAATATTTGTAACCGTTTCTTTTAATCCTCCTAAGAACGATCTTAATATCGTCTTCTTTTCCTACGGCTATGGATGTTATATTCGGATGTGACGTTTGGTGAACTTATGTATTATATTCCTTTGAAATGTAATATTTTACCCATGTATATGTTTATATATATGGAGACGTTATGTTACTACCTGGTCATGTGCTTTTCTTAAATTCATTATTTTAAAATTTTACATACATGTTGTACTTCCAAATCTCATTTGAATTATCTTATCTAAATTGATTTCAGATGAGACTACCGCAGTGATAAAGAGGTACTCACGAATGGACACCAAAAAGAGAAGGCCCGCATGAAAGCCATGAGGCTCACGCGGACGTCAACAATTGAAGTCCTGGAAGAGACCACAGGACTCGAGCAATTCGGAAGTCGACTGGAAGACTAGGGCACTTAAGACCCCGTATATGGAACATCGAATTCCTGATCATCTCCGCCGATCCTCAGAACATACCGATGTGATCGAAGCGTTCATGCAGGGGAAACCTGAGACATTTGAGGGAATCGTGGGACACTCTACCCATGGATCGGGAGTATGAATGCGAGGTTCTGGAACACTCAGATTAGAGAGGAATGGAAAACCTCCACTAGCAATGCGTGCCTTGGCGAGGAGGCCAAAGCATGGTGGAGGCGACTACGACTCCCACCTATACTTGAGGGTGAGTACTACCTAAGTCGGGTGGATTTCAAACTTGGTTTGAGCGACATGACTTATGCTGTTAAGTATAAGCATAGCTTCGCGGAGGAGGAGCATCGCTACTCAAAATTTGCTTAGGATCTAGGGCTAATCTTTTGTCATTCTCGATCCAATTTCATATCTCTTGAGAATGTATCTAAACTTTTGTGTTATTTTGCTGAACTTGTATCTAAGTTTTCACCTTAGTTCATTTCATAGAGAATGTATTAGGAGGCTTTGTAACTTTTTGATGTAATCCTTTTA
This sequence comes from Dianthus caryophyllus, assembly GCA_023091065.1. Taxonomy (NCBI): domain Eukaryota; kingdom Viridiplantae; phylum Streptophyta; class Magnoliopsida; order Caryophyllales; family Caryophyllaceae; genus Dianthus; species Dianthus caryophyllus. The sequence continues at coordinate 9,231,228 of CM041520.1, forward strand.
CATTATCAATGAAATGTCTGTTACCTTGCGTTTTATTATGTGTCTATCTTGGAAACTACTCTATATTCATACAATTCAATATTTTTCAGAATGGATGCAAACAATATGGCTGACCCTAATTTCGCTCAACACTTTGCCGAGGAGGAGGCGAGAAGAAAAGGTTTTGAGGATGCTATCATGAAAATGGCACAGAATGTCCACCAATATCAGGGTGGTGGTAATAATCAATCTGCATTCGAGAGGTTCTCCAAACATCGACCCCAACCATATTCTGGCTCTGTCAACCCCACAGTTTTGACAGAGTGGATTGAAGAGATGGAGAAGTTGCTAGATCTTAGCAAGACTCCGGCTAACGAGAGAGTGAACGTAGTGGCCTACTACCTCAAGGGAGAGGCCAACAGTTGGTGGCGTTTAATCAGGTCCACCTTTCCCTTAAGAATCTACACCTGGAGTGAATTCAAGACTCTGCTAGAAAACAAGTACTTTGGGGAGGAATTGAAATGGGATAAGGAAGAGGAGTTCAGAAACCTGAGCCAGGGCGATATGTCCCTACAAGCAAACACGGAAAAATACCAGGAACTGTCCAAGTTCGCTCCTAGGATTATAACTAACGAGGAGGAACTTCAACCAGTGCGTAAGGGGGCATGACTTACGGCCTGAGGGCGAACATGAGCGGGTTCAAGCTGCAAGAACCGGAAGCCTCACGAAAGGCAACGTGTATCTGGGCCTCCATCCAAAAAGGGGAAGCCGAGGAGAAAAAGAAGAAGAAGACCTTTACGCCTTCTGTGGCGAGTGCTAGCTTTATCCATAAGCCAATGTTCGGTCGCCCCGGTTATCAGAATCAAGACAACCGCAATAGGAACCAGGGCAGGTCTCAGTTCTTCAACCGTAATACCACTCCTTACGTCGCAAAGAATAATTCCCAAATTCCCGGACCTCCGGCCTTCCAAGCAAATCAGTGCCGTTTCTGCCGACAACCTATTCACCCGGGAAAGCGTTGTAATGGGGAACCTGTGGTGTGCTTCCTGTGCAAAGTTGTGGGGCACAAAGCTAATGAATGCCCTAAGAGGAATGCTGGTAGTAAAACAAATGCAGGGCCACCGCCAGCCGTTAGAGTTCAGGGACGCGTTTACGTCTTGACCGAGTCTGAAGAAGGGTCTGATGATATTATCGATGTCGACGTCGTCACCGGTAAATTTTTGGTTAATTCTGTACCTGCTTTCATTTTATTTGATACCGGAGCATCTTTATCGTTTATATCCTCAAAATTTATCAAACAATCCAAACTCACAAATCCTGAACAAATCAGAACTAACATATCACTACCAGATGGTAAAAACATTCCTTGTTCTTCAAAATACAATAATGTAAAAATCTCAATTCACAACACAGACTTCCTGTCAGACCTCGTATCGTTTGACCTTCCTGAGTTCGATGTAATTCTGGGGATGAACTGGCTAGCTCGTCATAATGCAACGTTCAAATGCCACGACCAGAAGATCACTTTGAAAACTAACCAAGGGAAAGAGGTATCATATCAGAGTTTGAAGAGGAAAGGAGTAAAATTGGTGTCAGTACTGAAAGTTCAAAGCTTAGAGAGAAAGGGACATCAAGTATATTTCTGCAGCATTAACAAGGTCGAGGACGCCTTGCGCATCGAAGACATTCCAATCGTTAATGAATACCCGGATGTATTCCCTGATGAACTGCCAGGCATGCCGCCGGCCCGCGATGTAGAATTCTCAATCGATCTGCTGCCAGGCACGGCACCTATCTCAAAAGCACCCTATCGAATGGCACCGGTGGAGCTGCAAGAGCTCAAGAAACAATTAGAGGAATTAATTGAGCTAGGCTTCATCAGACCGAGTGTTTCGCCTTGGGGCGCTCCGATACTCTTTGTGAAGAAAAAGGACGGGAGTATGCGACTGTGCATAGACTACAGAGAACTTAATAAGGTTACAATCAAAAACCGTTATCCTTTGCCAAGGATAGACGACCTTTTCGACCAACTCAAGGGAGCAGGTGTTTTCTCCAAAATTGATTTAAGGTCGGGTTACCATCAGATAGGCGTTCGAAAGGAGGACATACAGAAAACCGCGTTTCGATCGAGATATGGTCACTATGAATTCAAAGTGATGCCTTTTGACCTCACCAACGCACCTGCAGTATTCATGGACGGATGAACGTAACTTTCCACGAGTATCTTGTTGTGTGTGTGGTTGTTTTCATACACGACATCCTAATCTACTCATAGACCGAGAGAGAACACGAAGAACATCTGCGCACCATTTTGGAGATTTTGAGAAGAGATAGATGGTATGCCAAATTCTCGAAGTGTGAATTTTGGCTAAACCAAGTAGCGTTCCTAGGCCACGTGATCTCCAAGGAGGGCGTAATGGTAGACCCAGCAAAGATTGAAAATTTGTCAAAGAATGGGTAGCGCCAAAATCGATCCACTAAGTCGAAGCTTCCTAGGATTGGTGGTTATTATAGGAGATTTGTTCCCTGATTTTTCAAAGGTATGCACGCCCAATGACTAAACTCTGCGAGAAGGACTCCAAGTTCTTGTGGAGCAGGATCGTGAAAAGGCGTTCAAGAACTCAAGACAAGATCGACTCATCGCACTTGCGATCGCTCTACCCACTGACGGAGATGAATACGAAGTATATAGCGACGCATCCTTGAATGGACTAGGGTGTGTCCTAATGCAACAGGCAAAGTAATCGCTACGCATTCGCATACTCAAAGTACATGAAAGAAATTACCCGACCCATGACCTTGAACTCGCGGCGGTTGTATTCGCACTAAAGATTTGGCGACACTACCTCTACGGTGTCAGCATAAAGTTCTACACTGACCACAAGAGTTTAAAATACATATTCACACAGAAAGAGCTGAATATGAGGCAGCGAAGATGGTTAGAACTGATCAAAGATTACAAGATTGAGTTACTATACCACGAGGAAAAGCTAATGTAGTTCTTAGATGCTGAGTCGTAAGACAATACACACTCTGAACAACATTTGGGAGATTCCTCGGACATCGTCCCAGGATCTAAAAAGGTGAGCTTAGACTGGTACAATCAGGCGATCTGGAACCTAAATGCAATGGTGGTTGAACCAGAGTTATATCATGACATCAAAGTGCTACAATGGGAAGACCGGCATTGTTGGAAATTAGGAAAGAATTCCATCAGAAGGAACAGAAGGGTTTGAAGTTTACACTGACGGGAGTCTACGCTTCAATGGCAGGTGGTGCATACCTAATAATGAAGACCTGAAACGCAAAATTCTTGATGAAGCACATAGCACCCGCTACTCAGTACATCCTGGCTCAGATAAGATGTACAAAGATCTGAAATTACGCTTCTGGTGGATCAGGATGAAGGCAGAGATCGCCGAGTATGTAGCTAGGTGTATGATCTGCCAGAAGGTAAAATTTGAACACCAAAGACCAGGAGGACTACTCCAACCGTTGGATATTCCCCAAGGGAAGTGGGATTCCATATCGATGGATTTTATCATGGGGTTGCCAAGGACATCGGGCAGCAAGGATGCGATTTGGGTTATTGTGGACCGCCTAACTAAAGCGGCCCATTTTGTTCCAATCAAGGAAACATGGGGATTGGAAGAACTAGCCAAAGCATACGAGAAAGAGATAATACGACTACATGGTGTTCCCCTTGACATCATATCAGACAGGGACGCCAGGTTTACATCTCATTTCTGGAATAAACTACAAGAGGTTTTGGGCAGTAAATTGAAGATGAGTACAGCCTTTCACCCAGCAACTGACGGTCAGACAGAGCGAACTATCCAGACACTGGAAGATATGTTGAGAGCGTGTACGATGGAATTTAATGTGAATTGGGAAAGGAGTCTACCCCTCATTGAATTCTCATACAACAATAGTTATCACGCTAGCCTGGGGTGTGCTCCTTTCGAAGCGCTATACGGGAGGAAATGTCGCAGTCCTGTTTGTTGGGACGACGCGAGTGACAATGTGGGCACCGGACCCCAAGTTATTCAGGACCAAATCGAGCACATTAAAGTCATCCGAGAAAGACTACAGGCAGCTCAAGATAGGCAGAAGAAGTATGCCGATCAACATCGTAAGCCTATCGAATTCCAGGAAGGAGACAAAGTATTTTTGAAAGTATCACCCATGAAGGGAGTCCGACGATTCGGCTTAAAAGGGAAACTGAGCCCTAAGTATATTGGACCCTACGAGGTACTTGACCGAATCGGAGAAGTGGCATATCGACTTGCTCTACCCCCTAACTTGTCAAGGGTACACAACGTATTTCACGTATCTCAACTGCGAAGGTATCGGTCTGATCCGAGTCACATTGTTACGCCCGATGTGATCGCCATCGAGCCTAACATGCTTTACTCTGAGAAACCAGTGGAAATTCTCGCCAGAGAGACCAAGTTCTTACGACGCAAATCGATACCCTTAGTCAAGGTTCTCTGGAGGGGACAGAAGACTGAACAAGCAACGTGGGAGACCGAAGCGTCGATGAAGGAAAAGTACCCGGAGCTGTTTAGCACAGGTAACCTTAACCACCCAGATTTCTTTAAGTTTCGGGGACGAAACTTCTTTAAGGGGGGAGGATTGTAACACCCCGTGTTAATTTAAGCTAATTATAATTAGGAAATCAGTAATTAATCATCTTCGCTCACTTAATTTCTAAAACAATACCCTACAAGCTATTCTCGCACCTAAACTAAAACCATTTTGAATTACTTTGAATTTGAACTTTATTCTTACATATTCAAACTCGATAAATCAAATGAAGCACACACGACAAATTTCTCAACGACAAATTTTGGCACGCAAGTCAAGGTCAAACGTTGACTAAATGGCCAAGCCACCTAAATGTGATTAAGTCACCTAATCCTTTCTTAAATATAATTATTCATAATCCAGACCTAATTAAAGTAGCTTAAGCTTAATCATATTGATTATTACTAACACAACATATAATAATAATATCAAATTACTATTCCACTTTGATTTAACTAAACATTCACTAAAACTCGATATCTTGAGTTACACTATGCCTAAAGCGATAAACTTTTTGGCGTCTGAGCAGAATGATTTAATTCGATAGCATTCAACGAAAAAAATATATATTTCGATCAAATAAAATTTTATTTCAAAGTTGCGAGGAAAACTAGTACCCAATTTTTGTTTGAATTCGTTTGGGGTCTATTTTCATTTTTATTTTCGATCTTACTTCTAAACATTATTTTAAGACTATATATTTCATTTCGAGACTTTTCACGTGCGCGTAAATCGAAAAATTGAAAAACGAAAATCGAGCCCACTTGGCTCCTTTTGGCCGAGCAAGTCAAGGAGCAAGGCTCAATGCTTGCCTTCCTTTTTCTTCCTTCCTCTTACACCACCATGTCTCCTTTACTTCTATGTCTAATCCATCTTACACCCTACTAAAATCATCATCACTTAGTAACTAGTTAATACTTTGCATTCATACATAAACTTACAACCAAAACAAAACACAAACTACTACTACATTATACATACTACACGCACAAAAACAAACACAAACACAACCAACACTTCAACTTATTTTCTCTCTAATAAACTCAACTTAAAAACAAGTAAGCTTGTTCATAGTTCAACCTCAAGAACACATTACAACCTTCATCTTCTTTAATCCATTTCTTCCTTAAAACTTTCATTTTATTGCTTAAATTTATTAGCACACTTAAATAAGCTCCTCACCATTTATAATCATTAATCACTACTTCTTTTAACTAGTAAATAAACATGAACATAAATCAAAAATCATTTAAAAGATGTAAATCACCTAAACCTAAAAATAATACTACAACTTTAAATTTAAGTTTAGCTAGTTTAGTTTTAAATTAACTTACTAACTTGTTTATTTCATTCTTATGTACCTCTCCTAACCAAAGACGAGGAGCAAGGTGGTGGAGTCGATTTAAGCCAGTTCGATCACATCATTGACCCGGACAACTGCTAGGATAATTTTCAATAACCTAACCTAAGGTGCTTCCCGCACACTTATATGATAAGCGCCTCGAATTTGATTATATGTTATTGTTTTTGATGCATGTATGTTTTATCTTTATCACCTAGTAATCACATGCTAAATTAGGAGACAAAAATCGAAAAATAATATTAGTGTAACACACTAACATCACACGGCCACCCTTCATTTTTTCACTAAATTTTTCGTTTTAATTTATGTAAATTGCATGCTTAAAATACTAAGACTAATATGTAAATGAAAATATAATTAGTTTATGTTTAGGACTTAAAATGAATTTGTTATGAATTTTAAGTGTTTTGATATGTTTATGTGTGTTCTTGAAATTTTTGTGTATTCTTGTGTTTAAATGATTTTTATTTATGTGTATTAATGTTTGTATATGATTTTCATATATGTTGAATATATAAATGATATAAAGTAAATTAGTTATTGAATTAGAAGTATAAAAATCAAAAATCATGAACACATATACATATACACGGCCAAATTAAATTACATGGACCAATTTTTAGTTTCAATTTTTCTAAATAACATATTATGATTAGTCTAGTTAAATTAGACTTGTATGAAAAATTTGAGAAAATTATATAAACATATGAAAATTTGACTAAATAATGTTCATATTAAAAGTATTAGTGTTCATCACATCTTCATTGTGTTCTTCATCCTATGACTAAGTTTCGATTTATAAATTTTATAAGTTTTTAGTATTTATCGTTTTTGTTTACTAGTTTATGTCACTTTAGTATAAACTAAATAATTAGTATATAAAAACTTTAAGTCGAAAACCGATAAAATTAGAAAACGAAAATAAATTGCTAAGTAGTTAAGTGCCACGGTTTAGGGTCCATTTTTGACCTAAAATGAATTTGTCACTTTTTATTTTTATCACTTAAGTAATTTAAATTAGTTAAAGTAATGATTTATTAATAAAAACAACAAAAGAATCAAATAGCTAAAATAAATAACGGCTCTCGGCATCTATGTTATTTTTGGGTCAATTTTGGTCAAAATGAATTTATCACTTAGTCACTAAAATTGATTAGTAATTAGGTTTATATTAGTTTATGTATTAAATCGTTAATAAAAAGAATCAACGAAACCGATAAAAATAAACGTTACACGTATTAAAATAAATGTTGTCGAGTGTTACTACCTTTGCTTAAATTGGATATGGACATACGGACTATTTAAAATGAACTACGACAACCTCACTAAAAAGGGAAACCGCTAAAATCTTTGTTAAGTATACGACTAAATTTAACCGAGTTTTACTTTTGAAATGTTATTAAAATTGACCAAGTACAAAATGAACTTAACAACTTTGAAATTAGATTTTATACTTAAGTTGAGATCGAGTTTCACATTTAAAATAAATTCTCAAATCGCTAAATACAAAACGGACCTAACGACTTTAAAACTAGAAATTTGTACTTAGATTATATTGAGTTTTACTTCCGAAATAATTTTTCAAAACACTAAATGCAAAACGAACCTAACGACTTTAAAACTAGATTTTTGTACTTAGAAAATAAAATTTAGTCTTGTATCAAAGATACTCCTAAGTATAATAATGTGTATAAGAATAATAAAAATACTAAGTATAAATGAAATATAATAAAAATACTAAGTGTAAATGAAATATAATAAAAATACTAGGTATAAAGAAAATATAATAATAAATACTAGGTATAAGAATACAAATACGTATAAAAATACGTATAACATACGAAGTATAAAAATACGTACAAATACGAAATCTTAAAATGCGAATCATTATAAATACGAGGAATAGTAAATACGATGAATAGTAAATACGATGAATAGTGAATATGATGAATAGTGAATACGGTGAATAGTAAATACGGTGAATAGTAGATACGGTGAATAGTAAAATAATGAATAGTGAAAAATATTTAAAAGATACGAACGGACTCAAAATAAATAACTAAGTTTTTCTATGTGTTCTGTTTTACCCAAGAATCACATTACTAAAATTTCATTATACAAGTTCGACGTTATATTTATATTACAAGTTTGTCATTACTAATGTTTGTGAACGGGTGAATGAGGAGTTGAGAAAACGAGTACTTGAATAAAATACTAGGATTGTTCGCCATGTTGCGACTCTTGAAATTCAAGTTAACGAGGTAGGCTGTCTATGGGGACTTGGGCTCCTACCGAGTTGCCCAAGGCGATTTAACGATCTTGAGATTTTTATTCGGTCAGGTATCAACCTCGGGGATGGGGCATACTTGATATCACCGTGAGCCCATAGTGCGGTAATTGGAACGCCAACCCCATCCTGGTACCGTCTCTGGTGATAGTCGAACTTTTCGTCGGTGATACCTTTTGTATAGCGTATAAGTATGATCCTCGATAGGTAGTGTATGCATACATTAGACAAGGGATTGAATCATCCTTATTACCTTAGATATCTTTAAGCCTGGTAGTCACGTTCAACGTATGTTGTCCCTACCGCCATCACTGCTTGATTATGTCGCATGCTTAGCCTTACTAACGAAGACTCATTTGTTATCACATGTTGAATGTATTTCCTTGTTTTGTTTGATGATTATCGAAATGACTTGGTTGAGTTTTGGAATGTGATTTGTTGAGTATGATTATTTGTGAGCGTGGTATGTTATGTGATTGGTTTATACTCGTATTGAATCATCGTGATCTCCTTATGTGTTTTACTTGCATGCTTGTTATTTGGTTTCCTTGCTTATTTAATATTCATAATGCATATTGTTTTAGAATTGCATGTATCGAAAGAGTGTGCGGGAAAATGATGAGAGTTTAATGCACGGTACCAGTCTTGGCCAGATTGATCTATCAGGGGATTGAAGGCCTTATTTTGTAATCTATTTTTGAGAGGACTTGTAATCTAAATACTCTGTTTTATCTCTAAACTCGTATTTTGTATACTGAGTTTGTAAGACGATAACAGCTGGTTTGTAATATTTAGACTTAATTAATTTTCCGCCTTAGTTTAATTAAAGTCACGAAAAACCAGGTTGTTACAGAAATGAATCTCGTATGTAAATGAAATGAATCTCGTATGTAAATGTAATGAACCTCGTATTTGAATGAAATGAATCTCGTATGTAAATGAAATGAATCTCGTATGTAAATGTAATGAACCTCGTTTGTAAATGTATTGAACCTCGTTTGTAAATGTAATGAACCTCGTATGTAAATTGAAATGTATCTCACTTATTCTAAAATGAACTTACAAACGAGGTTCATTTCAAAACAAAGAAACAAAAAAAAAATTGAAAAAAAAAAATCTGAAAAAAAAAAAATTTGAAAAAAATAAATTGAAAAAAGAAAAAAAAAAAAAAAAGAAAAAGAAAAAAAAAATATTTAAAAAAAACAAAGAAACAAAAAAAATGGAAAAACCAAAAAAATGAAATTAAAAAAAAATAATTTGAAAAATAAAAAAGAAAAAACAAAAAGGAAAAAAAAAAAAAATCTCCCCTCACAACAAAAAAAAAAAAAAAAAAAAAAAAATCTCCCCTCACAAAAAAAAAAAAAAAAAGGAAAAAAAACAAAAAAAAAAGAAAACAAATCTCTCATCACAAAAAAAAAGAAAAAAAAAAAAAAAAAAACAAATCTCCCCTCAAAAAAATAAAAATAAAAAAATAAAACAATGTATATCAACCCTTGGATTAAAACAATCAATGGTTATGATTATATCTCATATTTACTCACCTAAAGCACTTATTTATAAGTATGAACTAAATCTATATATATATATATATATATATATATATATATATATATATATATATACAACAATTATATTGTATGGTTAATTGTCAAACACAACCTTTAAAAAAACACATTTTGTCAAACATCACCTTTAGAAAAGAAAGTTGTCAATTACTACCTTAATTTTTTTTTGGTGTCAAACACGATCTTTTGGCCTGAGTTTGACTTAAGTCAACTAAATTCCGACATTTTGGTCACCGAAGCATGGTGGAAGGATGAATTTTTAGGTTTTAGTGGTGAAATTCTCGGTTTGAAGGGATGTATTTTGGTTTTGAAGGATGAAAATTAGAATGTGAGGGAGGTATGAACATAAAGATGAAGAAAAAACATGTGCTTCGGTAAGTCAACGTCGGAATTTGGTCAATTCAGGCCAAAAGGTCGTAGTCGATAATTTTCTTTTTAAAGGTGGTAATTGATTATTTTATTTTTTTTAAAGGTGGTGTTTGATAAAAACTCATTTTTTAAAAGTTGTTATGTGTTTGACAATTAATCGTGTATATACGGTTTTGCAAATTATATGGGCAGCTGTAGGCCCAATAAATAAACACTAATTCTTGGGTAAGTCAGGCCTTACAATAAATTATTGTAAGTCCGTCTCATTTGTACTTGATTATATAACTTTTGTACTATTTAAGTGATAATTATGATTAATTGTTAGTAAATTATTTTAGTACCTGTTAATGACTTTAGTAGATTTATTTTATATTTTTGTATTCCTTTAACTGCAATTTGTACCTTGGTCTCACATTAACTCAGTGTGAGTTCTTTCTTAAAATACTCCGTACATCGGACATCTATAATCTATAATTCTATATCCACCATAGTTCCATAGTGCGCCAAATCCACCCAAATTTTGGATTTCCCCAAAAAATACATCACTTGAGCGGGAACAAATATCACCACGTCAGCAATCCATAACCCAAAATCCGTGTGACAAATCTCCAAAACAAATCTCAACCGTCGATTCAACCCCCCTCATCAACGTCCCACATCACTTACACCCTCTCAAATCTCAATATAAAACCTCACGCCAAACTCCCTCACAACTCACCAACAACTTACACACTCAACCAAAAAACTCTCATACACACACACACATCTTGTATCTCAGACGCATCAATGGCGCGTACAAAGCAAACAGCAAGGAAATCAACAGGAGGAAAGGCCCCAAGAAAGCAGCTAGCAACAAAGGCGGCGCGTAAGTCAGCACCAGCCACCGGAGGAGTGAAAAAGCCTCACCGTTTCCGCCCTGGGACGGTGGCGCTCCGAGAAATCAGAAAGTACCAAAAGAGCACGGAACTATTGATAAGGAAGTTGCCATTTCAGAGGCTGGTGAGGGAGATTGCGCAGGATTTTAAAACAGATTTACGGTTTCAGAGCTCGGCAGTGGCGGCGTTGCAGGAGGCGGCGGAGGCGTACTTGGTGGGGCTGTTTGAGGACACCAACTTGTGTGCGATACATGCTAAGAGGGTTACTATTATGCCTAAGGATATTCAGTTGGCTAGGAGAATTAGGGGTGAAAGAGCTTGATTTGTTTTGTTCTTGTTATTAGGGTTTGATTACTACTTGTTGTGTTTATGATTAGATTAATGGATGTTTAATGTATGTTTAATCAATGTTTAATGGAGTAGATTCATTTGACAAATTTAACTTTTATTGTTATGTTTATGCTTACAACATTGCACAAGTTATACGGAGTATTGATTTAGTTGACTCGAAATTGTGTTAGGGAGATTATATTGTCACTTTTATATGAAAACTAAATCACTTAAATTATAAAATGTAATTATTAAAAAATTTGAATTGTAAAGTTCCATGAAAAAGGTATTTGATAAAATTGGGTGGTATAACGAAAATCTCTTTGACAATAGTTGTGCTCTTGATTTATATATTGATGATGAATGAAATTTGTTTGATATGAAAATTAACGGTGCTACAATTGAATAGAATTGATAAATCTACGTCTTAGTCCAACAAATGAATTGAGTGGGCATAGAGTGGGCTTGCCAAATGTATGTCCTAGTCCGTCAATTGAATTGAGTGGGCTTGGTGTGCCAGGTTACCCCAAAGCATTACTCGGACATGGCTTGTTCCAAGGTGTTTTTGAGTTATACTTCCTTTTATTCATTCATTTTTTATTTTTTGCATGCTTTTTAAGAAACATACACATGAAACTGTAAAGTAAAGATAACGTAAGTTTTGAAAGAGAATGTTTTCCATTAAAAAAAAAAAAATGTAAACAAATGAACGAATATTTTTACAAAGAAAAGTGCAAACAAATGGACGAATAGGAAGGAGTAGAATCAACGTAAAGAAAATGGTTCGATGAATCGAAGGTTGGGCTAGAGTTTGATTTTTTCAACGTGTGGTCCACGAAAACCCACCCTTCCAGCCCAACCCACCCTAGTCAAACCAATCCCAGCCTAGCCCAGTCAAGCCCAACTCGGCTCACCCCAGCCCAACACGACCCACTTAGGCCTAGTCCAGCATAGCCCACACGAATTCAGGTTTATATTTTCTTATAACCTTTTATTTTTACCTATAACTACTCCTACACTCTAACTCATTTTGCACACAATTCATTCTCTACTCTTATTTATCTCAAAGCATTCAAAGTTTAGCTCTCTAAAAATTCTTAATTATTCTTAACTATATTTTCTTTTTCACAATATTACATATATTTTATAATCTATTTGTTTACTCTCTCGGTCCCGGTTATTTGTTTACAATTTTCATTTATGGGTGCACAGATAATTTGTTTACACTTTTCACATATGTCTTTTGTGACCCACGTGTGGAGTGAGCTCAACTTCTTTAACCAATCACATTGTTTAATTTTACCTATTTTAAAACAAACTAGTTTTAACTCCCGTGATACTCACGGTTTTTATTTAGTTTCTTTTTTGGGTATAATGAGGCCAAATAATATGTTAATCAAAAATTTAAGATAAGAATTGAACTTGTTTTATTTGACATTGATTTCATACATGAAATTAACGACAATATTATTGTATGATTACATACTTTTTTACCCCAACAACACATCATAATCAAAAAATATTCAACACAAACACTCAACAAATGTCTTAAAAATTAGATATCATAAAAACATAACATAGGAGTTGGAATTCCATAACTGTAGGACAGGACTCGAAATTCTTACATACATGTTTCATCTTTCGCACTGTGGTTATTGTTGTTTATCTACGTTGAAAAGGTTTTTTAATACCCCCACCTATGAAATGGTTTACACTAAGAATACTTTCACCAATGTCTTCATGACGGATTGTTAGATATCGACATTCATTTTTAATTTAACTTGGAATTGAATATTCAGATGAGAAATACTTATGCAAGTAAATGGAGAATTCGACAAATTCAAGTGGAAACATTTAGTACAGAGTAACAATTATTTTTGGGTCGAAAGAAATTGCATACAAAAAGTCAAAAGTGGAGCTTAATATACTTAAAAAGAAAGGGGATTTGAAAAGTTTACTTGTAAATGCATGGAATCATAGACCTAACCGTGGAAATAATGACATGAATGTTTTGAAACGGGCGAATATGAAGGTGAAAAGGTCATTTAAATGAGTGTCATTTAAATGGTGGAAATGAATGTGAATAAATGAAAATGAATTTGTGTAGTGGAAGATGAAATGGATGAGCATGTTAAGGTGGAAGCAAATTGGTGAAGGTAGGAAGTAATGCCACGTGGATTTTTATTAAGTTTAGAGTCTTAATTAGAGATTTAAGTTACCCTTTTAATAATGTTATATAGATGAGACCTCATTTATACTTTTATTATTAATTTTTTAGTTTTTTCTTTTACATCTCTTCTCATATTGATAAATGTGTATAAAGTAAACGTAAACAAAGCACCAAAACGGAGGGAGTATTGCAGTTTATACTATCGATTATTTAATTAAGTTCTAAAAAAATTTGTACTTATAATTTAGGGTTTTTTGTCAGACACTACCTTACATTTAAGCCAACTTGTGAGGTACTACCTTACATTTTTTTTTTGGCGAAGAACTACCTTACATTTTTAAAATCTCGTGGAATACTACCAAACATCATTTTGCCGTTAAATCTAACCGTTAACCATCATTCACTTACAATCCTCCTTCCCCCAACTAACTCCATTCATTTTAACCCCATTTTTTTGGTTTCCCTCTTCAATTACTCTAATTTCCTCTTTTCATCTTTCTCCCTATTTTAATTAACTCACATACAATCCCAAAATCATCGTCAAAACCCTCAATTCTTTATTATTCATCTTCAAGACCCTACTATTAAGCTTGAAACTAAACTTGTGTTGTGCAATTAACACCAATTTCAGTGTGGGTTAGTATATGGTAAGCTTGAAACCCGTAGATTACCATACTATACAATTACTAACACAACATAAACCCTAATATCATTTTCAAATGTTTTTTCCTCCTAAGTTATTCAACTCATTCTCAAGTTCTTCAAACTTGAAGATTTTGTTAACTTCTTCACCTTCTTCAACTTTCAAACCGACATTTATGCATATTTGGGAATGGAAGGTCCTTGAAATGAAGAGCCAATTTTGGTGTGGGTTAGTGAGCTTGAAAGGTCAATGACGTTGGTACGCCGTGGAGTTCCACATCGACATTTATGCGTTTTCGACAATGAAGTGGGTGACTATTCACTAATTAAAGAAACCGAGGAAGAAAACGAAAAAATGAAAACTGAAATAGAGGAGTTAAGAATAAGGGGACAAATAATTGAGTATTGGAAAGCAACGAATGTAAGCAATTAAGTGAAAACTTAATTTAAAAATGGAGAAAAACTACATTTTAAAGAGTTGGAAGAAGTTGCCGTCAGTCAATGACGGTCAACGGTCATATTTAACGGAAAAATGGTGTTTGGTAGTGTTCCACAAGATTTTAAGAATGTAAGGTAGTTGTTCGCAAAAAATAAATGTAAGGTAGTACCTCACAAGTTGGCTTAAATGTAAGGTAGTGTCTGACAAAAAACCCTATAATTGATTAGTTATTTACTTATAAGTTTATACTTTTACTTGAATTTAAATTCTATTAATATTTTATTTTTAATATGGATCCAAACTCACCACCACATTTAGCAAATTTGCACAAGAGGCAACCGAGGGATTTTACAGTAATCTCGAAATACCATATCATAATAATATCGCATCACCAGGTCCACCCGGGTTTAACATATCTTCAATTTCTACACTCTCACAATTCCTGAAGGTTTTACTAGTTTTTCGGCTCACGGTAATTTAATTATTACGAAATTCATATTAAGATATTTATATTATATTTTATCTCGCAACATTTAATTATTTGTTCAATCGCCATATATTTATTTAACAATTTATCTTTTTTTTTTTTGTTTTAATCAATCGCCAAAATATTTTAGAAGTTTTTGTTATAAATTTCCACCTTTATTTATAATTGGAGTGAGCTGGTGAAATAGATAAGTATAAAGATATATGCCTCTTTATTTAGTCACTGTTGTTTCGCTTTATACCCTATTTATTTAGTTCACCACTTTTTAAATTTAAATAGTTGATAATTTAAGTCCATATTTTACCTATTTTATATATACTTATTCCCCGTCATTTTACACTTATCACGACATTTTTAGTACGTTTTGTATAATATTTTCTCCTTTTGCAATCTACTACGAGTTTATTATATTATTTGCAGGATGAAGATTTATAAGCTGAAATTGTCGTGGAGCAAACACGGGTCGTGAATTATGCGAGTTTGTGAAAATAAAAACTCGAGCAAGAAGGAACATTATGGACAAGCAATAAAATAAGAATTGGACCGGAAAGACTTGTATTGGACTAAGGCCCAAATTGTAATTAGTTTAGAAGAGAATAAAACAACTCAAACTCTGAGTTTAGTTTTACTTTTAGTTTTTAGTTCAGTTTTAGTTTTAGTTTTATTTCTAGTTTCACGGTACGTTAGTTTTCAAGGCAAGTTTAGGTTTAGGAAAAAACACAGTTTTCATTCAAGTTCTATACTTTTCCAAGATTGATGCTTTTTCCTTTCAGATTAATTCAAGATTAAGTTTTCTTATTCCTTTCTCTTACTTTATTTATTTTAATTATGTTTATTGTTATTGTTGTTTATGTTTTCTCCATAAGTTATGAGTAGTTAATTTTAGGGTTTATATCATCGCTAATTGTACAAGCATGTTTTAATTGATTATTTGATACGATTGCGAAATTGTTGGTTCGAGTTTGATTAGGTTTAATCACGATTATTAGACGATGATTTTTGATTGAATTTGACATGAGATTATTTATAGCTATCAACGGGAGTTGGGCGATATTTGGGTTGAGTGTTAAATTGATCAGTTTGAGTTGTCTTATACGGTTATAATTAATTCGAAACGCGGAAGCTGAGATTTAATTAGGAACACAATCTAATCAAGGTCATAAGAGCTTTCATGGGAGTGCGAGTTTGAGTAATCGAGATTTATCATCGGTCTAATTTACATGCGGGAGCGGAGATTAGACTTAGTTAGGAAGATTTATCGTTACTCGGGGGAGAGCATTAATATTCCGAAGTTGTGGTAATCTCACTTGAATAACAATTAAGCAATCGTGTTGTTATTTTTGAACTTGTCTAGCGATGATATGAACACTACCTTTTTTATTATTGCTGATTTCGTCTTCTTTAGTTATATAATTATTTTTAGTAGTTTAGTGACATTTGTTTAAGTAGTTTTAATCACCCATATAATTAATTTGCGCAGATAACTCGTAATTTGAGACGAACTAGTACTCAATCCTTGACCTCCCTGTGATCGACCCGTATGCTACGACACCCGTACGCTTGCGGTATAAATTTAAAACGTAACAATAGTTCATTTTTCAATTGTTAGGTACAAGTGCTCACGATAGTATTGAACAACCATCAACACCAACTTTCACCGCTACCGTAGACTCGGAATCGACCTCTTAGGTTTAGCTATTTTCCAAAGAGTTGAAGTTAACTCGCTACCCGACAAACCAAAAGAAATGCGATTTGAAGGTTCTTATTTACTTTGTCAGAAGAAAGATTAAAAAAAGTATATCAATGGGCCAAAAATAGGGGTACAAGGACATTCTCTCAGCATATAGGCGCAATATATGGCATTTCATTGGACAAGATAAACAAGTGAATAATCTACGACAGCCCTGGCTCATCACAAACCCAACTTTGGGCGTTCATGTCGTCTCAACCAGAAAGGGGGGGAGGGGGGGTTGGTATGCATTTTGTCTTTAATCGACAATCAATTGTTGAACTGTTGAAGTATGGCCAGATATGTCGCTATAGACGAAAAACCTTTTAATAATGGCGAGAGTCTTGCTTTAGAAAATTTTAATAAAATGCATTTGAATCCACAATATTCGAAAGTTCCACGAAACAATCTTAAAAGGAATATGCAAAAAACAATATTACATGATTGGAGGCAAATTGATTGAAATATTTGGTCAGTATAATGTGTTTCGTTAACTAGTGATTGTTGGTCGTCTCATCAATATTAATCTTATATTTGCATTACTGCACATTTATGTGATCCTTGCTATAATATTCAAAAACGTATTATTGCATATGATATTATGGATGATTGTCATTCTGCCGCTAACATTTATACTAGAATAAATCAGACTTTGATTTAGTTTAATTTAGATTCTAAAACTACTTGTATTTCGTTTGATAATGCTTCTCCTAACACTGCAACAATTCCTTATATTGTAGAAAATATGAACATATTACTTGGTGGTAAACTTATATATATTCGTTGTTGTATTCATATATTAAATTTGTCTGCGCAAGATAGTTTGTGTCATTTGTATGAAATTTTTGAACCAATCAAAAAAGTTTTAAATAGGTTTCGTAGAAATTCAACTATCACACGAAAGTTTAAAGATTTTTGTCAAAAAAACATTAAAGAAGATTTTTTTTTTTTTTTTTTTGTATAGATACAAAAACTAGGTGGAATTCCACCTTCTTTATGATTCGCGATGCTTTAAAATACAAGGATGGTATTATTTTAATTTTTAATGAGAAAATAATTAAAGCCAGTAAACAACAACGCATAAAACCTAAACTTTGGAATCTGTATGCAAAAGTTTGTAAACTTCTTGAATGTTTTTATAAATCAACTTGAGTGTTTTCATTCGTTTATGAGTCTAATGTGCATTTAGTATTTATGGAATGTTAAAATTGTGTGTGCTATGGATA
Organism: Dianthus caryophyllus; assembly: GCA_023091065.1. Lineage (NCBI taxonomy): Eukaryota > Viridiplantae > Streptophyta > Magnoliopsida > Caryophyllales > Caryophyllaceae > Dianthus > Dianthus caryophyllus. Next base: position 9,249,276 of record CM041520.1, read on the forward strand.
AATGTTCTAATATTTCTTTCGCTTTAGACACTACAAAAAATTGGGCGTCTTGCGACGAAATTATTCCGTCGCAACAGCAAATATTCCGTCGCTACATGAGCTTTTGCGACGGAATTGCTACAAAAAAGAGTAGTCGCAAAATTTGGCGCAAGCTAGAGACTTTGCGACGGTCTATTTGGTTGCAAAAATATTTGCGACGGACCTTGCGACAGATTTTAAATAGTATTTTTATATTTATTAATTTTATTAAATAATAATACGTAATTAAAATAGTTTTTTTTTTTAAAAAAAGGATCCGTCGCAAGGTTATATTTTTTATTTTCTTTTGTAAATGACCTATTTTCCGTTGCAAAATGCCGTCGCAATGGTACCGGTAGACCGTGGTTTCGACTATTTATTTATTTATTTTTTTTGTTTTTTTTGACTAAACTTGGTCAAAAACAAATTTTTAATTGAGCATTTCGATTAAATCATATCCGAAGATTGCCATAAATCATATCTGAATATTGTCGAACACAAAAATATACATAAACATATCCAAAGTTTCCCAAATACATAAACTTAAACGTTAGAAAGTCAACGGAAGTTTTAAAAACCGTAAATGTCAAATATCATTAAAAAGTTACACAACTTAAGTTCGTTCTCAAGACTCTAATAAATAGGAGTGGAAGCGCAAGCTCCACTACCACCTTCACCTCCGTCGTCTTTAACGAAGAAATCATCGCGAAAGTAGTTAGGTATGTCCGAATTGCAAGATTGAGTAGGAGGATCAAATTGCCGAGATAGCTCGTGTTGTTCTTTCCAACGTTCTAATTCTGTAATCCTTTGTTGGAGTTCTTCGTTTTGTTGTGTCATCCGCGGCAATACTCCCAGTGCATATGAAGACCCTCCAGCTCAAGTTTTTTTTCCGACCCCGTACTATAGAGACGTAGCTTGTCCTACACCATACACACAACCTTTGTTGTTGTGGCCGCCAACGACTTCATAGTAAAGTTGGTTGTCGTCAATAGGCGTTTCGGGTTGGGTTTCGATTATTTCCGGTTTTTTGCTTTTAAATTTATCCTGAAATAAAAAACATATCGTCAATTAAATTGTTAGTTAATATATGCAAGTAATTATAGCACACATATCCTTAATGTGAAATAGAAATAGTTTCTTACCAATATACCTACAGCTTTACGCGATATAAAACCGCCACTCTTTTTTGCTTTGGATTACGCAACAACATCCACAACAGGGATTTTCTTTCGATCATCAAACTCTTCGGTCTAAATCATCAAAACAACGATAATTATAATTTAATTAAAAAACGATATTTAATCATAACTCATTTAAAAATATAAATATAGTACCATTCTCTCCATTAGTTGGATCGTGTTCATTCAACCCATTGTGTGGTCACCCGACGATTTTCCTTCTTCACCATGTCTGGCAAGATTAGCTTTGGCGGCGGTTGATCTTTTCATGAAACCCTTTGACAAATTTTGGATTAATTATATAATCAACTACTTTTAAGATAATAAGAAATTAAAGTTTTTTCAAATAAAACTAATTGCATCACTTAAGTCTGTTTCACAGTATCTGGCTAATTCAGGTAAAAGGTGCTCAGGCATCCAGTCGATTGAAATGCCTGCACCGGCCTTGTGTACCATTTCTTTCAACTGCTTCTTCATTTGTTCTTCAAAACCGGCCCTACAATTAGCCTCATCGTGTACACAAAGTAGGAGAATTGATTCTACACCAAAAATATATAGCAACATAAATTTACAATATATTTATATAGTTCTTCAATTTTAAATACAAACGTTACCTTGAAATAATTCCATCATGAGTCTTTTTGTTCCTGCGACAATGCTTTCCATGTCGGAACAAAAGTATCATACTTCGCTTTAATAGTTTCTTAAATGACTTTTTTTCACTTCGGGATCACAATATCTATATAAAATAATAGTTCACTTACATCCTTATAAAAAAATTCATTATTCATAAAATTGACAATTACAACTACAAATATATTGTAATGGTTTATATATAAAAGAAGATTACCAAACTCCAAGAGAAGAATGTAGACGTGTGAGACCTTCATTAACTACCGGATCGGGTTGACGCACATACGATCCTTCAACAGTTTCGCTACAAACATTTCTTGCTCCTCTTGTCATCTTTAAAAATCACCCACAAAATGATGATAAAGACAAATATAAATACGTACATAGAACAAAACTATAATCACAATTAAAAATCATCAATCCTATGGTAAAACAAAACAAACAATTAAAATACAGATAACAAAATTGTCAACTATTTAATAAAACAAAACAAACAATCAAAATACACATAACAAAATCAACAAGCGTCTTCGTTGTCGACATCGTGATTAGATGAACCATCATCTTCAAGAGGAAAAAGATCGTCATCGTCGTTGTCATCGGCCTCATCTTCCTCATAAACATGTAACAACTCATCCTCATCTGTTTCATACATGAATTTTTTCACGAGGAAGTTGAAGAGAATTTAAGAGTTTTTTTTTGTTTCATAGAAATTTGATGTCATGCGATTTTCTTTTGGGAAGCATGTCACCAATTAAAGAAGTTATATTATCAACACACTTATGATCGAGATTGAATTCACATTTCATGTTAACAATGGAGAAGCAACTTCTAACAATGACACATCACTTCCCTCACAAACCGGTTCTTCAATTTTTTGTAACATATCAAAGAAAGCTCTAACTTCATTATTAGGTGTCTCATCAATTTGATCATTATTCAAAGCTTCCTCTCTAACTTGATCAATTTGATCTCGTAAAGCATTGTCAATCATTTCACGATACGGATTTGAATAAACCATTGTGCTCACACCACCATCATGATTTGAAAAATTCTCTTATGACAAACCCAATTATAATAGTTTTCACAAAATCTCATTCCTAACAAATGCGATTTAACATCAATTTCATTTTAAAATTTCCCATTTTTACATTTCATACAAGGGCACGGCATTTTATAATTGCGTAAACGAAAAGAATCTTGTTCCTTAACATGATTAATGAATTCCTTTACTCTGTTATCAAACTCAATTCGAAGTTTTTTTTATTGTTATCTAAGCGTTCATACATTCAACCTCGTTCAATTCTCTTCATCATGAATCTACACAACATTATATTGTAATAATAGTTTAGGGAAATTCTCATCTGTGCCCCTAAAGGATTCACTTTTCTCACCTATACTCCTGCCTTTTACGCTTTCTTAATTGTACCCTTAAACTTTATTATTTAGTCTCAAACGTGACCTAAGTCGTAATTAACGTCAATAATTAGCTCCGTTAGGTGCCAACATGACAACGATTTAGCGTGTTATTTGTACTCCTTGTCGTTGTTTGTCCTCATTAAATACTCCATCTTTCATCAAATTGGAGGGATAAAAATGACAAGGAGTCCAAGTCACACGCCAAATCATTGTCAAGTTGACACTTAACGGAGCTAAGTAACGTAAATTATGACTTAGGTCACGTTTGGGACACAATAATACAGCTTAAGGGTATAATTAAGAAAGCGTAAAAGACAGGGGTACGGGTGAGAAAAGTGAATCCTTTAGGGGCACAGATGAAAATTTCCCTAAATATAATTTAGAACTAACATTCAAAGTGACATACACGAACATTTTAATATATAACTAAAAATTAACACTTCAACATAAATTTCACCTTCAACCTTAACCCTAATTAGTAAAAATTGAAATTAATACGTATATATTAATTAGTAATATAACATTCCAATAATGAATACATCTAAAAACATCATCAAAATCAACTTCAACATAAACCCTAACTTGATAAAAAATCAAAATTTGTAATAAAAAAACCTATTTTGGGCTCTAATTCACAACAAAATCAATCTCATTCAACCTACCCATAATCTATGTTCTCTAAATATAAGTAATTTATACAAATAAATTAAATAAAGGTATAAAACATTAAAATTACACAAAAAATTGAGCTTTTTCAGTCGCAAAAGCTTGAAAACTCTTTGTAATGATAATACTGTGAATAGTAAGCAAAAAAAAGTAGAAATTTTGATGTAGAAATCGCCTTAAAATCTCCCAAAATTATGGCAAGTTTTTTTTTTTCCTCGTAATGAAGAAAAGCTACTAGAGAATCCGATAAAATAAGCCTTGCGACGAAAATTTCCGTCGTCAAGCGAGAATCAACGAGAGTGTAACACGTCTATGGACAGTGGCGTCCGAATAAAAATTCTGTCGCAAACTACTCTTGCTATTCCGTCGCAAATTTTTCGATTTTATTTCCCCCTTCAATTCATTTTTGATTATCTAAATGTTAATTTAGAAATAATATTAAAAAAACATTCGACGCAATTTCGTCGTAATTAAAATAAAATTTTTTTTAGAACCTTTTTAAATGGCTCATAAATTAAAATAAAATAGAAGTTGCGACGGAATTGCGAATCAAATTCCGTCGCAAAATATGTGCGCGCAAAGTGCTACGGAGTTTGCGACATAAATCTGTCGCAAAATATTCGCTTCAAAATTTTCCGTCGTTAGTTGCGTAGCTACTTATAATTGGTCGCATCTGAAAATATTGCTATGGAATTTGCTTTCGTCGAAAAAATTTCGGTCGCTATACCAGGTTCTTATTGTAGTGAGATTCTGTTATTATGGCTATGAAAAATAAATGGTTGAATTATTTACAAGCTAAGTTTTCCACATATATAGATTGTATTACTACTATATATGCTTGATCCTGTATGTGGTAAAAAAAGGAAAAGCTAATTAGTATTTTAACTGCTTATTATGATGCATTAGGTATTATTTATGATGTTGATAGATATGTTGATGAGTTTTATATATGATGTTTTAATAAAATTATATAATTTGTAATATACTAACATGCACCCAGATCAGTCCGTTACTCGCCCACCTAAGAGCGGTAGATTTGGAGACGCCATAGCAAGTATACTTGGTAAATTGAAACGAGCTACCACATTCTAATGCTCGCTTTGTACTAGAAAATTATTTTATGACGGAGGAATATATACACGATGATAATTTTGTTATCCTTCAATATTGGCGTGACAAGTCTTCCCATTGGCTTATATTAACCGCTATTGCTAGAGATATTCTTGTTGTTCCTGCTTCTACTGTTGTTTCCGAGTCAGCTTTTAGTTCAGGTAGAAGAATAATTACCGACTATAGGACAAGCTTGACTGCGAAATCCGTGAAGATATGTGTGTGTACAAGAGATTGGAAAAGAGCAACTGAAAGGACCCAAGACTAGGTAATTGATGACGAGAAAGAATTGGAAGACGATCCGTGGCTGATGTACACTCCAACGGAATCATCATCTGGAATTTCTGGGTCGGAGGCTTAATCTTATCATGCTCTTATACATCATTGCCATCAAAATAGGTAAGTCAGGTAAGTTAAGAACTACGTGGACTTTGATTCTTTCGAGACACGTAAACATCTAAATTATTACTCCCTCCGTCCCGATCATTTGTTTACACTTTCCATTTTAGGGTGTACAGGTCATCTGTTTACACTTTCCATAAATGATCATGGGTGACCCATATGAGAGGTGGACCCGTACTCCTTTAACCAATTACATTTGATAATTTTAAGAAAGCGGGACCCCCTTTGTACTTATATTATTATTTTATTAGTTTTTTCTCTACCTCTCTCCTCACATCGATAAATGTGTATAAAGTAAATGCAAACAAATCACCGAGACGGGGGGAGTATAATTTTAGAAAACTTTAAAATTATAAATTTTGATCTAAGCCCTTTATATTTTTAATTCTTTCTGTGTTATTTTAAAAAACTCAAAATATTATTGTAAAAAAAAAGTATTTTAAATATTTTTAAAAAAATGAAAAATAAATATAGTGGGCCTGGCCTGGCAGTCTGGCACGACCTAGCCCAGTCAAGACCATGGCGTGGGCCGAGCCTGGGTTGGCCTCTCGGAGCCCACGACCCACTAAAGCCCAGCCCATCAGCCTGTAGGCTGGAGATGGGCTCGCCCTTTACCAACACAGCCCAGATGGCCCAGCCCGACCTATTACCACTTTACCACCCCATGAAGTACATAACTATGAAATGAATCTCACGTAAAAAATGCTACAAATATAACATCAAAGCCTTATCCCCAAATATTTTGGGTTGGCTAACATAAATTATCTTTTGGAACCATCCATCCTTGTACCACGTATAACAAGGTTTTTTGAAAAAAAGAATTTAAAAGGAAAAAATAACTTAAAACAAATAAATTAATGACAGAGATCTTTTTTGAAGTATGATTTATAAGAATTGATAAAATAAAACAAAAGGTGGAAAAAGATGCTACAATTAACTGAAAAATATTATTAATTTTTTTTAAAACATATTTAACTAGCAAAGAATATTAATTTTATTAATAGTAAGAAGGTAAGATGAACATATACCAAAAATAACATACTTTCCAAACAACAAAGTTAAAAATGCAAACCAAAAGTAAATATCGAAAATGCAAATAAAAAGATTCGAACTCTTGACCTCAACAATAAAACTTGCATGAACCTTCGAGACTTCCACTAGACTAAATACTTGTAACGCCCCGACTCATTTCACATATATTTATAATTCGTTTCATATGATTTTCTTGTTTCCGTCTCGAGAAAGTCATTTTCTAAGCTTGCGTAATGAGTTAGTAAGTCAGATGTTACGTATATCGAGGTTAGGTTGAGGAGGTGTTTAAGAGGGGTAGCTGATTAGGGGTGCTTAGGAGTGGTAGGCGCGAGCTAAGGGTCGCCAGAAGGTCGCGAGAAGAAGAAAGAGCAACCGAGCAAAACAACCCTTAATGGCGAGCTGGGCGCTAGTGAGGCGCGGGGAAGTCTACTCGCGGGTTTCGTGCGAAGGGTGATTCTGTGTTGTTTTTTAAACTCAGTTTTAGGCTTAATTACCTAATTAAGCCCTAATCTCATATTTTCTCGCCCTAATCTCATATTTTCTCGCCCTAATACATCAAAAATCTCTTATCTCTCTCTTCTCTGTCGTTAATTTCTCATCAATTCTCCGTTAAAACTTCATTAAAACTAATTAACAAGTTAAATCGTTTTGCCCTGCTAATTTGCTCCTAACCCTGATTCTTTATCGTTCTTCGGTAAAATTTCATTCTTTTATTGTTTTTAGCATAGTAATTGTAGGATTAGTTATGATTATGTATAAGGGCATAATTTTTCTTGTTTTTTTTTTCTTGTTTTTATGATCATATATAAAGGAGAAGAAGAGCTTGGCGAGGAAGACACCATATACGTGGAAGAGGAAGAAGGCTAGAGTTGTTTTTGTGCTTATAAGGTAACTGGGTGTAGCCCTAGTCATATTTTGACATGTATGAGGCCATATAGTTTGTCTAGGATGACCGGGACGGAGGGAATAATGTTAGACTAAGTACATCAATAACATTTGTCATTAAAAGACAAATAGAAATCATCAAAAAAAATCACAACATTATGTTGCTCTGCAACATTCAGATTAGAAAATTTCTTCTCCCACTAGTGACTAGACAATTTTTTATTGGTTAATTGACGCATGAAAGAGAAAGCATGTTAGATACTCCCTCCATTCAATTCCATTCACAACATTTCACTTTTTCACATTTGTCGAGGCAAATGTCGGAACGAAAATATCTACAATTTTACTCGATAAAAAAAATCTAAAAATTGGATATAATATTGTACCCATAAAGACGAATCAAACAAGATCACACACGACTATATTTTCATTTATAGATTGTCGGGAATTTCAAAGATTCCCGAAATAATTGAATAGTGTCAATAAAGCAAATGTAGTGAATGGAGTTAAATGGAGGGGGTAGTTTATAATAGAATATTGAAAGTGAGTATCACCAAACAAATTATTAATAAAGTGAATAAATTAAGGATGAGTGTTATGGAGGTAGCTGAATAGTAAAAGGTGTGAAGTATACTATTTTTATATTTATAACAGCCAATTACCAATGTCATTTATGTATATATTCTTAAAGTATGAAATCGATTCATGGGTCTCTATTGCCATCAACTTAGAGTTCTGGTTGAAATGATTTCCTACGTAGCAGTTTAGCACGTATCAAAGTCTTGTAATCAAAGATTATTGTGGGTCGGTTCAAGTGAGGAAGCGAGCATGTAGTGTTACTCCATAGAGCTTAAGAATAACCATCAGTTTATTATATTTTCAGTCTATATGATTTTGACAATTTATATTAACATTACTTGGTTGTCAAAGTAGAATAAAAGCCCTAAAAATAAGTAGAAGTGACTAAAAGAAATGATAAAAAAGGGGCGCAGCCAAATATAAAAAAAAAAAGGTAAAAACAACAGAAGATGGTGTGATCAATATAAGATAAAACACTTTGCATGTCGACTAGGATGTGGCATATTCTCTTTCCAGACAATCAGAACTTTAATTTTGATTTTTTATTTAATTTAACAACTCCTAAATACTTCTGAGATCTTACCATCTACAAGTATGTTTTTAATAGCTCAAAAAGATAGATGGCATAATAAAAAGTTATGCTACACACGTTCATAGTTATCCAAATTAACATACCATTACCTCGGATACAACTAACACAAAAAGTGGTAACTCTTTCATATGTACGTACTACTTAGTGCATAAAATAAAATGATCGATGTATATATATAAGTAAATTGAATAACTATTTAGAACAAACAATGAATTATATTAAAAATAAAAGGACAAAGTTAGTTTAAAATATCGACTAATAAATTGCGAAACCCTTACTGTAATTCTGTCACTTGAATTGTTTACCTTTCTATTTAAGGAAGCGACGCAAATTGACAGTTTCAATAATGTTAAACTAAATCATCTTTTACTCAGTGATACTTAAAAGTCGATCTGTCAAGAAGAGAGTAGTTGTGCCTATATTATTTTGCATGAGTATTCGAGGAAAAATAAATAAATTGAATTAACATAAAAACGTTGATATTTGATGATTCCCGAAATAAGAAGAAAATCATTGAATCAAAGTGAGTAACTTATTTAATGAGATCGTTGTATACATACAATAGTATTACGGAGTACAATATAGGACTCATCATAGTATCAAACAAAGTACTTTATAAGTAATAAAGTCATCATCCAATGTTATAGTTTGTTTCCAAAAGATATGAATATCATCACTATTTGTGTGCAGGAGTAGCAGCAAATTAAAGCTTAGAGGAACAACCTTTTGTTTACTACACAACCATAAGAAAAATATTGTGTGTAGCACCTTAAGGGTAAGAAATAAAAAAGAGCAAAAATTACAGCATACATCATCGTCGCTGTCGACTATTTTTCGTCGGGATTATTATTCTCGGAAATCCATCTATTCACTTCACTGCAAACAAGAAGCTAGATCGATATTTAAATTTTAAAATGAGACAGCGTCATCTGGCAGTCGTGGTATGTAATGCACATAATATATATGGTTTAATTAGTGCAACAATGTTGGTGTTTCGGCATGATGTTGTGAGTCGGGCCCACCAGGGGAAATACGGTCGGACCCAAAACCGGCTTGAGCCCAAATCGGCGGGTTTCGTTGAAATTTGAGCACGTCGTGGAAGCCTAGGTCGTGCAATATTTGGTTGCTATTAATATTTGCAACTTTGTTGTTGTGGTGGTGAAGTATACGTGCATGGGTGCGTACGATGAAAAATGAAGCGTAAATAAGGAAAATTATTGTGAGTAATTTTGCATGAGAGATCTTAGAGGCCATGGATGAAATTAGGGATTTTTGTAAGGAATAATTTTTTTTTTTTTTTTTTTTGAAGAAAGTTATATTAGAGTTAATGAGATAGTGATAGGTGATGAAGGTGATCAAATGTTTGGGTGATATATATAGTGTTAATAACTACTCCGTAGTAGAGTATATATATATTTTTTTTTTTTGGTGACGAGGGGTTTAGTCCCCGCCATTCCAAATACACCACTCCTGATTACGTAAACCACCCCAAAGGGGCCGCCGTGATACCGCATGCTTTTGCACATCCGTGGGTCTCGAACTTGGGACCTCGCAATTTCTGCCATTGCAGGCTTTGAGGTTGCCCAAGTCTACCACTAGACTGCAAACACTTTGGTGGTAGAGTATATAGAGCACGCCGTTTAGAGAATTTTAATCACCAAATAATAATATGGAGTAATAGATTAGCCATTTTATTGTCATGAAAATATTAAAATAAGTCACCTAGCGAAATAGAGTTAATATGAATCTTGGAACATATTAATCCCGATTTACATTTTGACGCTACTGATGATTACTGGATTTTTTTTGAAATTGCCAATAATATATAAGTGAAAATAGTAATGTTTAATTTTGTTTAATTGATTTGTGTTCTTAATACATACAATGTTAATATTAAATTTTTATAATATATCATAATGTTTAACTATAGATATTATTATGACACAAAATGTACATTGATAAGTTTGTAAATCACAACCTATTCAAAAATATTATCTCATTATTCTATATTCACAACGCTATAGGTTATCACATGGTGGTATCGAAATTTAGTACCACCCAAATAAATTAAATGAGAATAAGTAAATGTAATAATTAAGTACTTATACTCAATAATCGATACGGAGGAAAAAGTTATGAAGGACATATGTAGTTATTTTTTACGGAATATAAATTTTTAATAAGAAAATTTATATAAAATTTGAAGAGCGCATTGTTAATTTTTAAATATATATTTGAATTTGAATTAGTTGTCTTAAGAAAAAAATATCAATTCTAAGACGTAAAGTTACCACCGTTTTTCCATGCTATTTTATATCTTTAACTTATAATTTTCGACTACCGTACGTCAACCTTCAATTCAAATTCAAGGGTAATTATTCTCTTTGTTCAAAGGCTTGAAAATTAATTTGGCTTTTAGTTGTATAACCAGTGGGTAGGGACTAATTTTTGTATTTCGATCATAAAATATAATTTTCATTTCATAATTTAACTAAATATGAAAATAAAGGAGCCTAAATAATTACTCTATAATCAAATAAGTAAATGATATTTAACAAAATCTAAAAGCTTATAAATAATAGTTTATCTAACAAATATTCACCTATAAATTAAGAGTTTCCAAAGAGTCACTATAATTACAAAATATTATAAAAAAGGAGGTTTTGTGGCTCAAACCTTAGTCACCACTATGAAAGGAAATATTTTATCATCGCGATAATACTAATTGTTTAACGTTTTTAATATACATAATATATTATTTATCATAAATTTTTAGTCAAACGTAAAACTTATAATAAGACTGTACTAATTAACGTAAAATTTATAATAAGACTGTTATAAAACTTAGAACTTAGAACCTTATTAGTGATAACTTGTTCTCACTTAGTTCACTCGATACTCCGTAGGATTTATTGTTCACCCAACTAATAAATGGTGTTATATTCTTTTGTCGGGGTTTTTATATTGAGCCGACTAAAAAAAGGAAACAAATAAAACATGTATTGAAATTCATATACGGCCACTTTAATTGTGGAAAGTAAATATATGAATTTACTTATTTAACTATGTGATTAAGGCTGATATTATTAGTAGATAAAATAAGTTTTTATTTACTTACTATGCCAAAAAGATATTGTATCTCCCATACATATAATTATATATAAATACATTCCTTCTGTGGGAAAGAATGGGGTGAGAAAAATCATACACAACACACAACGCACACAACAGTAAAACCTAATAGAGGCACGTTGAGCCCTCCATCTCTATGGGGCTCGGGACTTGGGGCGTGGACATATACGGTGACTCTAGTAGCCACCGTGAAACGGTTTTCGTGGGTAAGGCGCTAACATAACGATCCTTTGTTTCGCTTCCGCTTCCGCATCGATTAAGGTACGCCACTTTCTAACAGTGGTATCAGAGCCAATGTGTTTGGCCCTTACCCCGATTTATTGTAAAATTCGTTTTTTCAAACGGTATAGTCCTTCCCCTCTTCCTGTTCTGGAAATTTGTTTTCCTTTTATAATATGAACAAATCGTTTTTTATTCAAAAGATTTGTACGGTAAAAAATTTCGTTTTTCAATCGTTTTGCCTATACCTCTTCTTTTTCCGCATATTTCGTCTTTCTTACTCCAAAGTTGTGTACTTTGATTCGAGAAAGCCTTGCCTCTGTCTTTGTAGTTCTCGAGTGTGTCGCCGGAACCGCGCGTGTGTCGCCAGTAACGGCTCGTCGAATGGAGAGCGCGTGTTTGTCACACGCCGGACTAAAGCCGCGCGTAGAGAGCGTGACCCGACAAAAAAAAAAAAAAAATATGCCATCATCGATCCGTTCAGTGGTGGTGTTTTATTACCGGTTGATGTCGACGGAAAAGTGAGATCGGCGACCTTTAGTCTTCCATGTGTTGAGGACGGATTTTTCACCGACCCACTTGAGACAAGTGTTGTTAATGGTGGTTTCCTTAATTGGTGATTTTGGGCTGGTTTTTGGAAGATGAAGTTTTTCCTTTTTTTTTTTTTTTTTTTTTTTTTTTTATATTGTTTTGGTTTTTTTTTTTTATGTTTACAAGGAAGAAGAATAGAAGATGGCAGTGTAGTTGTGTACTGCTTCCTTTTAGATTTACTCGTATAACTTTGTGTTTTGACTTGTGGGCTTTGTGTCCACTTTTTGGTTTGGTTTTGTTTTTGGTCCATTAGATTCTCTATTTTTTGTTCCCTTAATTCTTTGTTTATTGCTCTTTATTTTTTTTTTTTACTTGAAGTGTGTCTTCATTGCGGAGTTCTAAATGTTATACGGAGTAATTTGGAGTGTTTGTATATAAGGGCGTTTATATGATTTATACGGAGTATTTTATATTCGTTATATTATACGGAGTATTGTGTCGTTGTATAAATTAGTTTTATACAGTTTTACTCTTGTCATCTAAACGTTGTACGGAGTAGTTAATGAGTTTAAAATACGAATAAGTTTCGTTTATCTTCACTCGGTATACTACTATGTGATTTTGTTTTACATATTTCTTTTTATAATATCTTAGTGATATTATTTTTATAATGTTGATTCGTTTAACTAAACTATTATACGAATAAGTTTCGTTGTTTTTTTAAGGAATTCACTTCGTATTCGAGACATTGTAAATTTATTTTTACACCTTCCAAAATATCTTAGTGATATCTTTTATGCTAATTCATTTAGCGTAATCATTAGTGCGAATTTGTTTCGTTCTATGTCACAAGAAATATTAAATTTATTTTTGTGAATATGTTTCACATGTTTTTTGGAGTGCAAATCATAGTATAATTTTGCTTTACACTTATGATTAAGTTTAATAAGATTGTACCATGTAATTTGTTTTCATGTACAATATTTTAAATCTAAGTGATTTATTTTTTTCACAATTCTTTATGAGTGCGTTTCATAAATTTATTGTACCTACGAAATTTATTTCTTAGTGAAATCAATTTTGTAATGACTTTTATGAATATGTTTCGTAAATTTATTTGACATGATGCCGACATTAAAGTATTTAAGTAATACTTAAAAATGACCTTGTCATATTGTATGTATGTAAATTAAATAACTTAGTGTTATTTATAATTAAGTTAATTTGTTTAACAAGTTATGGGTAGAAGATATACTACATTTGTTGTAGTATACATTTTAGTATACGTTAGTTATATTAAAATGCAAGTTTTTGACCGTATTAGCTAGCTATACGAATACCTTTCATGTTAATTGTTTAGTCGTTATTGTATAATTATGTATTATACATGATTACGATTTATGATTATATCTAAGTGATATAATTAGTCTTACAATTTTAATTTACATACAAGAATTATATCTTAGTGATATTGAATTCACGTAAATTTGTTTTACGGGTCATTGATTTTGGTGTCTTCGTGATAATTTTATCATGTAAATCTGTTTTACATTATTGATGTAAATTATTTTTCATACAATTAAATTTTGTAATATCTAAGTGATATCATTCATGTGAATTTGTTTTACATAAAATTTTATATCTTAGTGATATATTGTATTTTTATGTGCAAAATTTATATTTAGTTGATATATGAATTTTGTGTAAATTTGTTTTTACATTATTTATCATCTAAGTGATGTTTTATTATTAGCATACACAGCCGACTATATATTTATGTAATATATTTTTGGTGTCGTAAATTTGTTTTACGAAGTGGGAGATGTATGTCTAAATATATTATACTCTCGTGTGAAAAATTAATTTCTTTTAGGATCCTTGGGAATCTTAGTGATTACAAGTTGTACACAAATAAGTTTTGTGTAAATTTGTTAGAGTTATCATATAAGTTATGATTGAACTCTCAATTTGAAGTATTTTGCAAATAGATACGTTATGCAAATATAGCTTAGTCAATATTTAAGTAATATTGATTATTTCAAGTACTAATTTGTTTAGCTACTTTTTTGGGGTGAATGAATTTGTTTCATTTTATTTACGTTTTTGAGTTAATTAAATTATTAATTTTTGTATAGTATATGTCATTTGAGATGATTATGAGCTTAGCGAAATTTTCGATCTTATGACATATATGAAGGAATATTAGTAATTTAATTACAAACGTGCCTAAGGTCCATTATTAGTAAATGTTGACGACAAATATTATATAGTGATTTGTTCACTAATAGCAGATGAAAAATTAGTTTTTTCAAATGTGAGAATATTTATATATTCTGTCGATTACTATAATCGGTGCTTAATATTCTGCTAAATGAGTAGAATTTATTAAGGATCCATTTTATTATACCATTCTTATTGTAAAAATGTGATTGCGACGCATGCTAAATTGTGTTGTTTTGAATGCGTATCGACCTATATTTAAGACACTATTCGTGCCTTAGAAAACGAGAACTAATGTGTATGTCACATTCGGTTTAATTTCAATTAAGGCTTTGCGCTTTAAGTTTTGAATTATTTGACCATTGATAAGTTATGTACTTATTAAAAAGTTGTAGTTTCTGCCAACAATGAGTTCTGTGTCATAAGTGACTTGAAATGTATTGGCGGAATGTGTACGGGGTTTTATATATTTTCTAGAGTGATCCGTTCACCACCCGTTTTTTAGGTCACCTAAATGAAAATAAAGTGTCTGTGGATACTAAAGTTTTTCATTACCTATGGTGACGATTGGTCACCTAAATCATTTATCACATTTTTGAATGAAGAATTGGTATGTTGTTTTTGACACCGTACGTGGAAGTGTTGATTAGAGAATTATGTGATGTACTTGATATGTTACAAGTACATGCCAATATAAGTGTCTATTTGCTTGTGTTAGTCTCGAGCTGAAATTGACTATGTTTTTAATCTTACAAGATTTAAAGGTTTTGGCCATAAGCATTAGTTGCTTAATCCCTAAATTTTTGGGCTTATAAGAGGTGGACAAACAATTTTCTAATTCGTAGTAATGAGATGATTCTACCTTCGTTCATCATTTGTTGGTGAAATTTATTATCTCGATAATATTTATGCAACGTGTTGCTGTAGATACCCGTATCCGTACCCCCCAAAAACAAACCCGATGATGAAAAGGACTTTCATACATGCTTTTAAAAGAGTCGAAACGGTACAAAAGTGTCTAAAACGTATTAGTCATTTTTAGCGTATTAATTTGGACTTGCATAATCATGAAAGTAAATGTCAATTTTAGTCATCATGAGCGTAACACGAGCACAATATAGGAACGTCTTATTAAGCCAAGCCACAAAAACAAATTTCAACTAGCTACAAACGGCCAAACTTACAAAAACGACCCAATAACGCACACTAACACAACACACAAACCGGGCCAAAGTGCGTCCCGTGTCACATTTTCACAAAATCAAACTTTACAAAACCATAAAATAATATACCTTAATATTATTTTATTTCAAGCCAAAACCTAAAAACACGACAAAAACTGAAACACTAAACCAAATTCGGACCAAAAGCGAACAAAGACTTAGCTCATAAGTAAACAACAAAACATAATCATTACTTAATCAAACCTCCAAAAACCAAATGGCGGCATAAACAAATTTACCAAAACAAAAATGAAATCGCCGGTTGACAAAGGATTAAAAATACAATCGCTGTCAACAAAGATTTACTTTTTGTTTTGTACCAGCCGCCTTTTTAATTTTTCTTTAAAAATATCTAACTCAAGCAAACTTAAACGCCTGTATACAGGCGATTAAGTTTTGCTATCCCACAGAAACCAGCCAAACTCTATAAATACCAACCCACTTCATTCATTTTCAATACCCGGTTTTTAGCACTCATACACTATTCACAAAATCCACTCAAAAATACCGTCTTTACATTTTCGAAAGGTAAACATTTTACCTACGGGCTAGACGTTTGAGACTCGGACAATGGGGTTACATTAACCCCAAACCCGATATTGGCACTAGCGAAGCCGTATTCGTAATACGGTTGTAGCAATTCGGATTCATAATCCGTCTAAACCCCGCCAATATCGCATAAATAAACGACTCATTATCACTAAAGCAAACCGACGTCACTTTTATAATTATGCAAGTCCTCATTCATGCATTAAATAACGACTAGAATCACGGATCCAACACTAAATTGTACCGTTTCATAGAGTCTTTTAGCATGTCAAAACTGAGGGTTTTTCACAAATTCTAATACGAGGTCGGAAAATAACGTCTATAGTAATAATTTAGTCAATAAATTATTATTTAACGTACATTTCCTATAGCAATATGTCATTATTTTGACAATTTACATTATTTATGCATTTTAATCGAGTCATGTTTATTCGCACTTGTACGTAGCGTGACTTTTAGCCCAAATATCGAAATTAAGCAAATGTTTTCAAACTAGTAGAGACTACTCTTATGTAGGCTTTTTGATTACGGTTTTCAAAACTTATTTTGTCAAAACTTTCGAAAAGTAACCTCACTCCGAATCCCTTCTCTGGTTTCAAACCTCAGATAGATAGGTATCGACGCACCTTGAAATCTGAGACACTCGTGTCTTGTATTTCAAGACGCGTTGAATAGGTTCCAAATTCCTTTAATATTTGGTGGCGACTCCGAAAATACACTTTCAAAAAGGATTTTCTACTTTTCTTTTTGGTCACAAATTCATGCAATGATCTTCCCCATTTTTCTCAAAACTTCGCACTCTTTCCTGCGAGGCGCATTCCGCTTCCGGCAAGACGGGCGAGGCTGGCGCGCAGGGCGTCGATAGGACTATCGCTCTTTCCCGGTACCTTCAGTTGGCGACTCCGCTGGGGACGAGCATGATTTTTATTATTTTTGAAAAACTAGTTTTTCTTTTATTTTAAAATCATAAAGAAGTGAAGCTTGAAACTTTGAAAACATTTACGCTTTCGATATTTGGGCAAAATACGTTGAGTCGAATCCTCCCGATTCAAACCACACCCTTTGAGGAACGGCCCCAAGAACTCTCGCTCATAAGCGAGGTAACTCCGACACACCGCTTCTCTCACCCTCCACGATTACAAGTACGGCATCCGTGACAAACGATCGTAACTACCAAACTCGAACGCTCTAGGGTCTGCCTTGAATTCACACCTAAGACGTGTGTAGTCTTGCGGGTGCCCCTACCTAAACGTCATGAATGACCTGAGGGAACCTTACCCTATAAACCAAAACCTGTGTTTATATGTACAAGTGCGGTTATAGTACCTCACTATAGTAGTCTTTCAAAAACTTTCTGCATGCAAAAACTCTTCCTAGGCATTATACTTTTAAAATACGTCCATCTTTGAAATTGCTTTTTCAAACTTTTTTCAAAAAAGGTCATACTTTTAAAAACACGCCGTTAGGCTCTTTGACCTATAGTCATTTGAGTTTAATAAATAAAATGCCGCTACATTTAAAACCGACCTAGGATAACCACTATATCCCAGGTCTTTTTCAAAACGTAAATGAATTATGCGACTGACGTATCGTCATAATACATTTATTGCTAAAAGGTCTTTCATAAAGCAAAAACCCGAATATGTCAATTCATTTCGGAGATTTTAAATGAAATTAACTTTTAGAACATTAGATTTAGCTTTAAGTCGAGCGACTCTTTAGTCGTCCCGATTTAATCTTTTTCTCTCAAAAACAAAAACACGGGCTCGTTCAGATGCGAACCCGTTGATTTACTCTTTGAATCAAGTGACTTATCGTCATTTTTGATTTAAAAACCTGAGTCACACGTAAAAGGCGAACAATTGGTCGCCTTTTACCCAATTTTAACATCCTCAGGTCGGTTAGCCTATCGCTACTTCGGTCTGATCCTTTTTTATCGTAATCCAATGATAAACCCCGGGCAACATACCGCCAAATTGGGTTAATCTGATTATGATCATGCAAATTTTTCCTACCTCGAGAACAGGGACGTGCTAACGCGCCTCTATCTCAAAAGCTTCCCGTGTCCTTTTAAAAGCTAAAAACACGAGTTAAGTCGAGTCACCCACTTTTTACGCTTTTGTGTCTTCCTTTGGTCGTGAATGTGATTTTTCATTCGAGTCTTTTCCTTCTATTTTAGAATCACTAAAGATTTGAAAACTTTGTCAGGTCCACTCATTGAAAAACCCCGAACACCCGGCTCGCAAGCACAAGATGAATTTCCGTTTCAACCTCGCGAATGATGAAACTGCCTTTTCACCACCTCCTCCACTAATGACGATCACCGAACGCGTAAGGCTACTCGACCACAAGGTAGCCAATCTCACCGCTTTATTCGAACACCTGGCCGCCATGCAAAAGATCGAAACCGAGAAGAACGCAAGACTATTCGCCGAAGAATCCGCACGACACATCAAAAGAATCCGATCCCTGGAGGATGAAATTCACAAATACAAGCTAGCCAAAACTTCAGATCATGGCCGCCAGGCAAATGCTTCTCCCACTGCAACAATGACTGGACCGTTTGACGCAATAAACTCAAAGGCACTAGCAGCACGACCAATATTCCTAGCACAAACTCCCCGCTTCACCCAGTCATCATCGGTTGGACTATTTCCGTTGCAACAACGGCGAAGGTTCGATCCTCTTTATGTCTTACTCAAAGGCATTAGAAAAACTTCGTAAAGAAGAACATTCTCCATCTTCCGAAACCCACCACTGTCCCACCAGAGGTTAAGAAGCCGTTATCATGGCACGAGGACTCGTACTGCGAATTCCACAGGGGAAAGGGACATGACACGGAGAACTGTTTCCGCCAAGAACGTGATCCAAGACATGATCGACAACGAAACAATCGATAAGCCAAGCCTGACCCCTAAATCATCGAGCCAAAGATGACACCTCCCTTACTCGCCCCATTTTCGTAGGAGCTCATCCCATCCTCAATCATCCCTCCTGGCTCCAAGCGATCACGAGGTCAACGCCCTTTTCGACAAAGATCAACGCGACAACGGTAGCAACATTGATTACATTCGCCGAGCTGGGGCGAACAAAACCAAGACACGAAGACCTAAGGAAATTTTCACCCAAATCCTCATCAACGCCCGCGTCGGTCTCCCTTAAACCTACAAATACCGCCGGATTCCCTCCCAAACGCACAAGCAAAGAAGAGAGCATAGTCAAGGATATGACTAACCTACCCATAACCAACAAATTTTCCTTTAACACAACATGGCGAGACACCAAGGGATCCTCCCAAAGACAACTCATTGACCGTGATTGTCCGGATTGGCTACCAGGTGCCATAACTTTCTCCCACAGATCTACCACCCTTTCGAGATCCACACGACCCAAAGACTCTACATAACCGTAGAGTGCCGCAACATGATATTACCCGTTACCCTCATCGACAATGGCTCGCGATCAACATCCCGCCTCTAACAACCGCCTCTCAAGCTAGGACTAAAGGAAAGTGATGTCACCCTTGCTCCAACAACATAAGAGCGTGACGGCATTTACTGCCTCGCGAAGATAGAAGGTGTCATATCACTACCCATCATGACAGGATTCATCAAGACAAAACCGATTCCAACTCATGGACATCCCCTGCAGACAATATGTTACTAGGAAGGACATGGATTCACGCTAATGGGCCATAACATCAACTCTCCACCGTAAGGTTAAAATCCCTTTACAACGAGGTTATCACCATAGAAGCCTCAGATTTCCGAGCCGCCTCCATCACCAAGCTTGAAGAACATGCCACCCAATCTACCAGTGCCCAAGGAAGTCCCAATTCAAGCACCTGCACCTAGAGTCTAGGGTCCTGCGTCATCATGACGCCAATTTTCTAAAAATCGGCTAGGTTACTCGATCATTTTCCTAATGTAGTAGGTCTTAATACAGAGCTAGAGTCATTAAGGTTGTCCAAAGCTCCCTCGTCTGAGCTATCTTCAAATGTAACCGCTTTTGATAACATTAACAACATGAAAGTTTTTGGTTACTCTTTGCCTCATTTAAACTCTACTTTTTCTAATAATTGCGATAAATTTAAACTAAATAAAATTGCATTATATAGATACATTGCAAGTATTGTCTCAAAACCCGAACAGGACCCAATTATTGAAGACACAACTACCATCAACATAGGCACGCCCGAAGAGCCTCAAGAACTGCAGCTGGGGGCTTCCCTAAGCACAGAAGAAAGGGCCACCTATACCAAGCTCCTCGCAGAGTTTAAGGACGTCTTTGCCTGGTCATATAAGGACATGCTGGCATAGACCGCGAGATAAACACCAGCATCCCGATCAAGCAAGGTAGCGTGCCGGTCCAAGCGAAGCTTCAAGCGCATCAAGCCAGAATGGTCTCTCATGGTCAAGGAAGAGATCGAAAAGCAGCTACAAGCTGGGTTCATCCAAGTCATCGAATACTCAGACTGGGTCTCCAATATGGTGCCGGTTATGAAACGGCAAAATACGAGTATGTGCCGACTTCCGAGACCTGAACAAAGCCTGCCCAAAAGATGATTTCCCACTACCCCACATGGACATCCTAATCGACAACACAGCGGACCACGCCTTACTGTCATTCATGGATGGATACGCGGGATACAACCAGATCAAAATGGCAGCAGACGACATGCCAAAAACCACCTTCGTAACCCCCTGGGAACATATCGCTACGCCATGCCATTTGGGCTCATAAATGCCGGCTACTTACCAACGCATCGCTACCACCTTACTCCACGACATGATGCATAAGGTGGTCGTGGTATACGATGACGACATGATTGTAAAGTCAAAAGGAAGGGACGACCACGACACCAACCTCCGCAAGGTCTTCACCAGAATCAGGCAGGACAAAATGTGATTAAACCCACGTAAATGCACCTTTGGGGTCACGTCAGTAAATTGTTAGGCCACATAGTGAGCGGTAGCGGGATCGAAATAGACCCGACCAAAATCAAAGCAATAATGGGCATGAAGACACCGTGCAACATCGACGAAATAAGGAGTTTCTTGGGACAAGTACAATATATCTCCAGGTTCATCAGCAAGCTCACCATGATCTGTGAACCAATCTTCAAAAAGTTGAAGAAGGAAGAGCATACGAAGTGGGACGATGACTGCCAGCAAGCATTCGACAAAGTCAAAAGCCTGCTCACAAACCCACCTGTTCTTGTACCCCCACAAAAGGACCTGCCATCACATCGCATTTAACGACTACGCCAAACGCCATGGGTGCCATGCTCGCCCAAGAAGTCAACAACGAAGAACGGGCCATCTACTACATCAGCAAAAAGTTTCACGACTACGAAACCCGGTATGAACCCGGTCGAGAAAGTCGCTCTCACCGGCGTCCGGGCAACCAAAAAGCTCAGGCACTACCTCCTCACTAGCACAACAAGAGTCTATTCCCTAATGGACCCCCTCAAATACCTATTTGAAAAACCGATCTGAGCGGACGCGCATGGCCAGGTGGACTCGCTTCACGAGTACGAACTCAAGTACCTCCCTCTGAAAGTAATCAAAGGAAGAGCGGTTTCAGACTTCCTCGCAGAAAATGCTATCATCGAACAGCCCATGATCGATACAATGTCATTTCCGGACGATGGGATCTTCGCCATAGAAAAGGAGTACTGGCAATTATACTTCGACGGAGCGTCAAACTACCGGGGCTATGGAGTCGGAATACTCCTAATATCCCCAAACGGCGATCATACTCCACTCTCAATCAAGCTCGACTTCAGTGTTACGAACAACGCCGCGGAGTACGAGGCCTGCATTTATGGCCTGCAGGCAGCCATCACTCTCAAAATAAAGAACCTACGGGTACATGGAGATTCATTCCTCATCATAAATCAAGTGACAGGGGCATGGAAGATCATGAGCGAAACCCTCACCAAATACCAAGCAAAAGTACAAAAACTCCTAGCCAACTTCGACTGCATTGAGTTCTATCACCTCCCAAGGGAAGAAAACCAGTTTGCCGACGCACTGTCAAAACTCTCATCCCTCCTGAACATGCCACCAAACATGAAATTACTACCCATCATCGTCGAAAGACGTGACGAACCAGCATACATCCATACCATTGACCTGGACGAAGCCGAGCAGACAGAGCCGTGGTATCAAGCCATAATCAACTACAAGATGCATAACACTTCCCCACCCGACACCGATAAACGGGGACAGAGGGCTATCAGACTCCTAGCTTCCCAATTTGTGCTAGAGATGGGACAACTACTCAAGAAGACACCACAAGGGACACTGCTCATATGTGTCGACTACAAGAAGGGGCAGGAAATCGTCACGCAAGTCCATGATGGCGAATGCGGACCCCACATGAACGCTCGAGCACTCTGCAAACAAATCCTACGGCTAGGATGGTATTGGACGACCATGGAAGCAGACTGTATCCAATACGTCAAGCATTGCCACAACTGCCAAATTTTCAAAGAACGCCCAACATGTACCACCTTCACCACTATACAAACTAACCTCACCCTCGCCATTTTCAACCTGGGGCATCGACGTGATAGGAAAAGTCCACCCCATCGGAGCAGGAGGTCACCTTTGCTTTCGTCTTTGGTGGCCATCGACTACTTCACTAAATGGGTAAGCGGCGTCATTCCGGTCCCTTGGCTCCATGGAAGGCGCCAAGTTCATCCAGACGAACCTCTTATGCCGATATGGCATACCCCACGAGTTCATCAGCGAACAAGGTTCACACTTTCAACGCGAGACCGAAGCCATACTCACAAAATACAACATCCAGCATCACAAATCCTCACCCTATCGACCCTGCACCAATGGAGCCGTTGAAGCGGCCGAACAAGACGGCCGTCACCATACTTGAGAAGATGATCGACACCGCAAAGATTGGCCTAACAAAATACCATATGCACTGGGGATACCGTGATTACCATCCGAACCCCTACGGGCATGACCCCTATTTCTCACCTACGGCATGGAAGCCGTCAACCAAATGGAAATAGAAATACAATCTCTACGCATACTAATGGAAAGTAGCATCCCGTAGCGAGAATGGGCCCGTGAACGGTCCGAATAACTCATGCTCCTGGATGAACGCCGGCTGCATTCCCTGAGCACCGTGCGAATGTACCAAGCCCGACTACAACGAGCATTCAACAGACGAGTTAAGCCACGACACATAAAAGTAGGTGATCTCGCATTAAAATCGGTCCTGGCACCACTTCCAATCGACCCACGAGGAAAATTCAAGCCTAATCGGTGGACCCTACCTCGTCGAGGAAATCTTCACGCAGGCGGGCGATCAAACTAACCGACTCGACGGCCAAGAGTTCAACTCGCCACAAACCTCGATCAACTCAAGAAATACTACCCTAAAAATCCCTTGCAATGTATCTCAGAAATACAATTTTATAAAAACAATTCATGGACGGCAGGTCCTTAAACATGCTCATGGACCTACAGTCCTTAAACATGCTCATGGCGCATGCCCCTAAACCGCTTCTTCTCTCCACAAAATCAAACACAACTCATGGACCTAAGGTCCTTAAACATGCTCATGGGCCGGCATGCCCTTAAACGTGCACATTCCATAAGCAAACACAATTCATGGGCCGGCATGCCCCTAAACATGCATCCACCAAACACAATTCATGGACCGGCAGGTCCTTAAACATGCTCATGGGCCGGCATGCCCCTAAACGTGCACATTCACCACAAAAAGCAAACACAACTCATGGGCCGGTATGCCCTTAAACATACATTCTCGAACTACGCCGGTTTGATTCCACTTTTCGTGGATACGTAGGCAGCTTTGCAAAAAGCGCAACCGATATTCAACACAAAAATGACGCCTCCAAAGCTTAAAAAGGCTGAGGATATAGTCAACACAAAAACCGTCTCATAACCTAATGGGTTAACATAAGGCGATATTCAACACAAAAATGACGCGTCTAAAGCTTAAAAAGGCCAAGGACATAGTCAACACAAAAAATTCGTTTTTTAACCTAAGGGTAAAAAGAACGACATTCAACACAAAACGACAAACCCAAAGCTTAAAAAGTCGAGGAATAGACAACAAAAATATGCTTACATACTAAACCTATGAAATAAGATTTGAGCCAAGGAATTACACACAAAATAACAAGCAAAATGAGGCAGAGACGTAAATAAAAACCTGATTTTTATTAATCTTAAAAAGAACGGTTCCATTTTGGATTTTTCAAACATAGGAGCATAACTACGACCTTAGAAATACACTAACAAACACTATATATTACAATACGAGTCCCAGATGTACATCGGGTTTAGGATAGGTAATATATTACATAATACAACATAATATGAACATAATACTAACAAAGCACACATAAACTAAAACCAGGTTACTCTCCGGCCGACTCAAGACCTCTCCGGTGGATAAAGGGAGCACCAACCTCAACCCCAATGGCGATCCCCAACATTGCCATAACAACCTTGATCACCGACCTGGAATATGCCGACGGTAGAACACACTTTCATCGGTAGAGAGTAGCTCAACTCGAACCCTCGCCATCACCACCGATACGTCCAAGGTCGGTAGGGTCATAGCGGACATCCGTAAAGCCCGCTGAGCTCTAGGGCTCGGCGTGACCTCTTGTGGGGCTCTGCGCAATAGTCCACCTAGCGTGGGCTCGTGATACCCGAAGTCGCCCTAGAGTACCCGCCACAGCCACCTAGGGCGCGTAATCCATCCGCTCACCTGCATCGGCCATGCCACTAGTCAACATAAGCATGCCCTGCACCTTGGTGTCATGACCAGGAATGAACTGCGCCCACCCTATCCTGCCTCCTCACTCGCACGCGGGATGGATGTAAACACCCATGTCGAATCCGCAAAGGAGGACTCCAGACGAACCATCGCCAGCCTCACTTGCCGTCACATCAACTATTCCCCACCACGGTACCAACCAACGAATGGTCGATGACCCCACAAGTCCAGGGAAGTAATCGTCAGGGCGATGATGTGGATCCAGCCACCTAATATAACGACTAGTCACGTCCCGGCCAGGATGTGACCCAAAGAATATCACCTAGCACGCCAACCGCTCCATCAACCGCATCTGAAGCGATTAAGGGACACCCTCGTCACGCTCGCCCTATTGCAGGCACGATCATTCAGACCCAGGATCGTCTCAGCTAGGATCACGGCGGAAGGGTTACAGCCATACTCCATCTCTTGAACGACAGTGATTAGGCGAGGATCACCAAGCGCTCCCTCATACAAAGAATTAGGAAACATGTAACGGTGGACTAGCGAGAATGCCAACGCCTCTTTTTCTCGCACCAAAGGAGTTCGCCTCGTTTTCGCGGCTCATAAACCGCTTGCACAAGCGATAGAGGCTGATACGACTCCCAACAAATAACTCCTCTGTCTCCACACGAGTCATCTGAAGGTAGTTCTGCACGTGCCTCTTATATCCAGGCCCCGATCTAACGCACACGGGAATGTTAGTTCGCAACCAACCACCAATGGTTCGAATTCCTCGACCAACTGACGGACCTCCCCACTAGGAAAACGGAAAACGTGGAAACTCAAGTCCCAATAGTCGAGACACGCATCCAGAACTCGGGCTCCATTCGGCCGCCTGAGACCCAGGAGGACCCCAAACCGCAATCTTTCAAGTCTTCCTCTTCCAAACCGACAAGGACGCATACACCAACGACGCAAGTTTCCTTCAAAACTCTCCATAACTCGACGAATGTTCCGTAAATATTCAATATTTTTGGAAAATCGAGAATAGAAGACGAGAGGATGAGTGAAATGAACTAACTTAGCCCTCCTTTTATAGCCAAATTTGCAAAACGAAATACAACACAAAACTTAAACGCTGGTGAACAAGCGATTAAAATAAATCAAACAAAAACCACAAAACAAAATTCTAATCGTCAGAACAGCGATTAAAAATCAAATCGCTGCTTACAGCGATTTTCTTTTCTTTTCGACAAAATTATTCGATTTCTTACACTTCTTACACACCTACACCCTAAAATATTTAACTTATTAACCCCTATTACTTTTTACCGACCTCATGACCGACTAAAATTGGTCCCGTCAAGGCCGTCTCGATTCGTGGATCGATTCCCAGATTTCAGATTTTTCACTTTTTACAAAACACAATAATCACACAAAATTAAACACAACACAAAATATGATTTTCGTGATTCACGAATTTTCGCCTCAAAACGCCGCTTTAGCTCGCATTTTTACTATGTCAAAACGCCTTTTTACGAGTCTAAAATATGTCCTAACCAAAGATTTTTCAAAAAACTCTTCATTTTGCATTTAATTCAGTCATTATCGAGTCAGTCTCAATCGAGACGTATATATATGCTTTCACGACTAACAATGTTTTGCAGGTACGCTCGGCAAGCAAATACGCAAGGATTTCAGACCCGGCTACGACACAGGAATGCATTTTTTGCAACAAGACAAAATAACCAAATTAAACCCATAAACACCCACGAGTCCAAAAAAACAACCAACCATAACAAATCCTGATACATAAACCATTACCAACAAATACTAATATTCATAATACAAAGTCCAAAATATACAAAGTCCAAGCCTACTACGACTGGTCACGACGCTGCAAGACAAAGACGCAGGAATCAATCTCAAGACGTGCTCTATCCAGCCCCCCAGATATCGACCCTCCAGCTCGCCGGGACCTCGCCACCTCTAAGATGCGCAGCCTCCATTTCGACCCGCGATCTCGCCTCTCACCGTACGACCTGGCTAACTCTGTCGCGCAGATCGGCCGTCTTCTTCTCGCGCTCGCAGCGCCAACAACCTTTCTCATTCACAAATCGCCCGCCATCGGCTGTCGCCCGCCACACCT
Organism: Dianthus caryophyllus; assembly: GCA_023091065.1. NCBI lineage: Eukaryota > Viridiplantae > Streptophyta > Magnoliopsida > Caryophyllales > Caryophyllaceae > Dianthus > Dianthus caryophyllus. The sequence goes on from CM041520.1 coordinate 9,276,576, forward strand.
CCTGTGGACCTCACCGCCACCTCGCAATAATGCGAGAAATCAATTTAGCTTTCGGGGGCTATAATCAAAAACTCGCTTAACAGAGTTTGACTAAGGATTTTACACTAAAATCTTACTCAAATCAGGGCTATAATCAAAAACCTGCTTCAACAGAGTTTGACTAAGGATTTTACACTAAAATCTTACTCAAACTGGGGGCTATAATCAAAAACCTGCTTCAACAGAGTTTGACTAAGGATTTTACACTAAAATCTTACTCAAATCTGGGCTATAATCAAAACCTACTTTTCAACAGAGTTTGAATAAAGATTTTACAATAAAATCTTTTTCAAATCGGGGCTATATACTACATAATACTCATATCGCATAAAGAGGAGGGTTAATACCTTTCTCACGCCGCGATCCCACCTCTCAAGACCCGTGACGGTGACCACAGGAAGGCAAGAAGACGATCGAATGAGAGCACTGCGTGAACAACCAAAGAGTCCTCAACGAATCCGAGGAGGCTGGAACTCAAGGTCGTGGTCACGTCGCTACAAAACAAAAATGGGATAAATTTTTGCTTCCCGGAACCAAACAGATACAAGCGAAAGGATAATCAAGCATACCTCGATCACAAATACAAGAAGGGCATCGCCGTGCCTAAGTCACGTAATCCTCATCCCGCCGCAGAAGCGAGCCTGACTCGCCTGCGTGATACACGCCACGACGCCATTAGCGCCGCCATGCCTCTACTGAACAAAACCGGCGCGAGGAGCAGTGTACGATGAAGCCGCCGCGACGTCTGCTTGCAGACAGACGCCACCTGGCAAGTACCAAGACGATCCGCATCGGGTCTCAATGTACACCGCCATGGCCAAGGGGACCAAAGCGAAGCCGCAATCGCTTGAGGAACGCCAGAAATTCCTCCAAGGGTCGCGAACGAACTACAAAACAAAACCAAATTATAAACCACAAAACAAACACAAACCCAAAACAAGCTACAAAAGACCAAAGTACAAAACACGACCACCCTTACCTTATCCATCGCCATCCCGCTGGCGCATACGAGCCGCGCCATAGTTCAGGCCAATACCCCTCCGATCCACTGTCGATAGGCATGGAAAGCTCTGACATCGCTACCAACCTTGAACGATCCGGAGCAAAGAGGGAAGTGAGCATAGCACCAAGCCTGGCAAGCAAACAAAACACACGTTACTAAGAAAAGCGTAAACAAAACAACAAAAACTACAAAAGTCGAACCCTACCTCCATCAAGACCAGGGCCCAAGCGACACATCCGATCCTCGTCAATCCGATCAGTGGCGATCAAGGCCCTCGTAATCTGATCAATGCACCAGAGCGCGAGTCACCCACCAAAGTCACCTATCCGTGATATGTCCGACAGCCGCCATCAACACAAATTGCCGACGCCGCTTCCCCTTGTCGCCAAAGTGGGTGGCCGCCAGGAACCACCACAACCACAAAGACCCCTCGCTCGGCCGCTCGAGTAGACCCTTTCTTCTTCCTCCTCCCTCGAAGAAGTCAAGAAACCATATCAGTCACGAGGTCAAACGCAGTGCTCGCCCTTCCCGCACTTAACCCCGCCGCTAATCGACGCACGACTGTGGGCTATCAATAGGAGGTCGCCACGCCCCGCCAAGTACACCGCTCGCCATGAGGCACCCAGAATACCGCCCACGAAGAAAGAGTCACGCCTAACCTCAGAACTGTGCATGTGGAAGGTGTTGGTCGTATCCCAAAACCTATCCAACAACGCCCTAGCAGCTGAGGCGCGCTGCTCACCCGGCCGCCTCGCACCTCCCTCCACTTCGCACTGGTGGACCGGAAGTCGCCCCAAGCACTATGTCCCGCTCCTCCGGGTGAGCCTACCAAAGACGCCAAACACCGTCCAAAACCGCAGAAGGTCCTCATCGAGCCTAACGGAAAGCCGACCTTCACCCGGATCGACAAGTGCTCCAAGCGGACTCCAAACCGTAGTCACGCCATCCCGCCCAGTGGCCACCGCGACCACAACGCGACCGTGAGGATAGTCAAGCCTCGCGCCCAACTTCGCCAACCATCCCCATGAAAACCTCGGTCGCGGCCTCAAACTTGCACTGCATCCTGGCCGCGCCACCGGCCTCGCCCGCCTCACCTCGGCCTCTCCTCACCTCAGCTCATCTCAACTCGCTTCCCGAGCATGGCCTCAACTCGACTCTGGCCACAAAGGCAGCTTCGCAGAATGCGACAAGATCAAACCGAGCAATACAAGAAGAATGAGCAGCAGATCACGGCAGCCTCAGCAGCCTCAACCTCGACACCACTCACCATGGCCTCGCCAGAACCCCTCTCGCCACTCGAAGACTCCTCCGACTTGGAACTCAGAACGGCTCCTGACCCGAGCACGACCACGCCCGCGGAACCTCCACTGAGCTCCCTACTCCAACCTCTCAACAACACCGGCGACCTGCCTCGTCCGGCCACCACCTCTGAAGAACACGAGCTCGACGCCTTCGGCTGGCCGCCGCCTCACCGTGGTTACATCCACCTTACGCTTTCGCCTCGGGTTCCTCCGACCGCGACCACGCTTAACCTGGCTCCTCCAGAGCCGCAGTTCTCAAGAACGCTGCGGGCCACGCCCTCGCGAAGCCCTCGCAAAGAAGACCACGACCTCCGCCGCTTCTCTGAGCCACGGCGTCCTCCAAAGATGACCACGCGCCACGCCCTGCGAAGACCCGCAGCCTACGCCCGACTCTCCACCACGGCTTCCCAGAGCCTCAGACGTCCCCAAAGCAGCCGCCACGCCCACGCCTCGCAAAGACTCGAGAGGACACCTGGGCCTCGACCGACCACCGCCAGGAGACCTCGACGACCAAAGAAGAATGCCCACTACCGCCGCGTCACCGTAAGACCGCGTCCGCCAACGACGGCCTCTCACGCACCACATTAGCCGAAAAGCGGCGACTAAGAAGAACGCCACGACCAAGACCACTAATTAACCTACGGCCAGACCACCAGAACAGCACCACGCCCCAGGCCACCCGCGAAGGCCCCGACGACGCGACCGACGACTAGCACCACTAGCGTAAAAGCGGCAGAGACTCCACAAAGCGCCGCCGAACTCACTCCCCTGGCCGTAGAAGCTCTGGCGTCGGAGCAAAGGCTCAAGACGTCCGACCGAGACGGACCATCTGAAACCTCCAAGGGCGCAGTATCCCCGGGCAGAGCGTGCTCGCCTCGAACAAGAAAGTCAACGCCGCCAAAACCCGATCCATGTCATCGAAGTAGGCGCCGGAGGCCTAGGATCACCCGCACAAGGTTCAAAGACATACTCGAAACTAAGAACAAAGAAATCATTCTAGAAGGATCAAGACAAAGCAAAGAAAGAAGCCATAAGCCCATTTTTGATAGATATAGGCCAAAACGGAGCAGGCTAATGTGAAACCGAAATCCATGAGACGATACTTCAGATATACGCCCTACTCACCAAGTTAAGAGCAAGCACGCACAAAAGCAAAGCAGAGAATTGGCCAAAACAAAGCAGAAGGTGCCTTTTAAACCAAAAATAGCGTAAGAGGGAAAACGCTACGTAAAGCCGAACCCATATTTGCTGACACAAACCCAACCCATAAATCACAATAAGCTCATGCAAAAAATTTCATGCGAAAACGATGTCCCGAACACCTCGACTGAATAGCTTTTACAAAACACTTCCAAACTACAAAAACGACCTTTACTTGACCATAACTCAACCCAAAAAGCCCCCACTTCTCACAAAACAACCCCCTAGCCAACACAGACAACATACATTACCATACATTCCATTAACGGGGCACGAAAAGCGAGGAAAAGCGACTTTTTGAAACCTAGCCTAAACTACAAAAAACGCTCCAAAACACCTCCAAACAACGATTTCTGCAAAACAAGACTAAAAGTGTACCATACTAGCCATGAAAACACAATACAGAGAATTCTGCAAGTTTCTGAATCAAAATTTCACCAAAATTGGCCCTTATACCAAAACACACGAAAATTACGGTTTTCAGCCGCTGCATTACACAAGCCACCCAAACCTATACCCTAGCATACTACAACACTTCCAAAACAACCAAGCCAATCGGGATCGCTTTAAGTAACGAAACAGAGCAAAACCCCGACTTTACCCCCTTCTACACGGTTTTCCACCCAAACGAACCACTTTTCCCAAGACATTTCAACAAACCAAGCTCACCAACGCTGCTACATCGCTAATGGGTAAGCTACACCGGTTTCGAGCCATTTTCGGACGCTTTCAAAAATGACCAAAATACCCTCCGAAGTCGAAACGCACGAAAATCGAGGCCACAAGTCGGGTTTTCACGCAACGACAAAGAAGACAAGCGAGACAAGCACTATAAAAACCATGGCTAACGTTTTCAAGCAAGGACGAGAGCTAAACTCGAATCAAACCGACATTTTCGACCCAAACCCTAGAAAACGGTATTTCGAGTTAAAACCGACTCAAACAAACTTCAAAACCCGAAAAACCAAGTGTGTTGAATACGTACCTTGGTCCATGACGAATTATAGGAGTCGGAAAATCAAATTTTGGTCTAGAAAATCGCCGGATTGATTTTTAAGGTTATCGATTTAGTTTTTATTTTAGAAACGAAATAAACCTTCCTCCTTTCTCTTCCCCGACTTTTATACAGATTCACAAAACAAAAACGAAATCGCCAGTTTACTGGCGATTTTATTTTTGTTTCATGGGTTTCTGTTTGGTTTTGGGCCATTTCCTCGGCCCAATACACCTTTCAACCCATTTTTAAACACGATTTCAACCCAACCAACAAAAACGCGTAGCCTCCTCACGAGACGTTCATAAAAACCTAACCCTTTTTATGAGAAACCAAAAACACGTAGCCTCCTCACGAGACGTTAAAACCCAAAAACACGTAGCCTCCTCACGAGACGTTCATAAAAACCTAACTTTTTATGAGAAAAACACGTAGCCTCCTCACGAGACGTTCATAAAAACCTAACCTTTTATGAGAAATACAAAAACGCGTAGCCTCCTTAAGAGACGTTCATAAAAACCTAGCCCTTTTTATGAGAAATACAAAAACGCGTAGCCTCCTTAAGAGACGTTCATAAAAACCTAGCCCTTTTTATGAGAAATACAAAAACACGTAGCCTCTTCACGAGACGTTGATAAAAACCTAGCCCTTTTTATGAGAACCAAAAACACGTAACCTCCTCACGAGACGTTCATAAAAACCTAACCTTTTATGAGAAAAACACGTAGCCTCCTTACGAGACGTTCACAAAAATCTAAACCACTCTTATAAACCAAACCCCAAAAACGCGTAACCTCTTCTACGAGACGTCCAGCAAGGAAAGCAGAGCAAAGGAGCGCAAGCCGGTTACGAGCAAAGCAAAGGAGCGCAAGCCGGCGCAAGCAAAGCGAAGGAGCGCAGTTTAAGCGCAAGCCGAAGAGCGCAAGCCGTGGCAAGCAAAGCAAAGGAGCGCAAGCCGCCGCAAGCAAAGCGAAGGAGCGCGCAAGCCGGCGCGAAGCAAAGCAAAGCGAGCGCAAGCCGTGCGCGCAAAGCAAAGGAGCGCAAGCCGCAAGCAAAGCGAAGAGCGCAAGCCGTGGCGCAAGCAAAGCAAAGGAGCGCAGCCGGCGCTAAGCAAAGCGAAGGAGCGAGCGCGCGCAAGCAAAGCGCGAGCACAAACCGAAACACAAGCAAGGTGCCACCGGGAGTACTCAGCCACATGCAGCCGACATGCCCTTAAACATGTAGGACCGTCATGTCCTTAAAAACATGTCGCCCTCCTCGCATTTCCCGACGCTAAGTCCTCGTCTCTCCCATAAGACACATGCTTAGCGCCAGGTAGTATCGAGACCGTAATGGTCCTGGATACTATCTTTAAGTTTGACTAACGCTTTGTCCGAAGCTCGATCAAGCTGGGCTCTGTAGATACCCGTATCCGTACCCCCCAAAAACAAACCCGATGATGAAAAGGACTTTCATACATGCTTTTAAAAGAGTCGAAACGGTACAAAAGTGTCTAAAACGTATTAGTCATTTTTAGCGTATTAATTTGGACTTGCATAATCATGAAAGTAAATGTCAATTTTAGTCATCATGAGCGTAACACGAGCACAATATAGGAACGTCTTATTAAGCCAAGCCACAAAAACAAATTTCAACTAGCTACAAAACGGCCCAAACTTACAAAAACGACCCAAAAACGCACACTAACACAACACTCAAAACGGGCCAAAGTGCGTCCCGTGTCACATTTTCACAAAATCAAACTTTACAAAACCATAAAATAATATACCTTAATATTATTTTATTTCGAGCCAAAACCGAAAAACACGACAAAAACCGAAACACGAAAACCGAAATTCGGACCAAAACTGAACAAAGACTTAGCTCATAAGTAAACAACAAAACATAATCATTACTTAATCAAACCTCCAAAACCAAATGGCGGCATAAACAGCCCACCAAAACAAAAATGAAATCGCCAATGACAAAGCGATTAAAAATACAATCGTCGTCAACAAAGCGATTTACTTTGTTTTGTACCACCGCTTTTTAATTTTTCTTTAAAAATATCTAACTCAAGCAAACTTAAACGTCAGATACAAAGCGATTAAGTTTTGCTATCCCACAGAAACCAGCCAAACTCTATAAATACCAACCCACTTCATTCATTTTCAATACCCGGTTTTTTAGCACTTATACACTATTCACAAAATCCACTCAAAAATACCGTCTTTACATTTTCGAAAGGTAAACATTTTACCTACGGGCTAGACGTTTGAGACTTCGGACAATGGGGTTACATTAACCCCAAACCCGATATTGGCACTAAGCGGCCGTATTCGTAATACGGTTGTAGCAATTGATTCATAATCCGCCTAAACCCCGCCAATATCGCATAAATAAACGACTCATTATCACTAAAGCAAACCGACGCCACTTTTATAATTATGCAAGTCCTCATTCATGCATTAAATAACGACTAGAATCACGGATCCAACACTAAATTGTACTGCTTCATGTAGTCTTTTAGCATGTCAAAACCGAGGGTTTTTCACAAATTCTAATACGAGGCCTAAAATAACGCCTATAGTAATAATTTAGTCAATAAATTATTATTTAACGACATTTCCTATAGCAATATGTCATTATTTTGACAATTTACATTATTTATGCATTTTAATCGAGTCATGTTTATTCGCACTTGTATGTAGCGTGACTTTTAGCCCAAATATCGAAATTAAGCAAATGTTTTCAAACTAGTAGAGACTACTCTTATGTAGGCTTTTTGATTACGGTTTTCAAAACTTATTTTGTCAAAACTTTCAAAAGTAACCTCACCAGAATCCCTTCTCTCGGTTTCAAACCTCGGATAGATAGGTATCGACGCACCTTGAAATCTGAGACACTCGTGGTCTTGTATTTCAAGACGCGTTGAATAGGTTCCAAATTCCTTTAATATTTGGTGGCGACTCCGAAAATACACTTTCAAAAAGGATTTTCTACTTTTCTTTTTGGTCACAAATTCATGCAATGATCTCCCCCATTTTTCTCAAAACTTCGCACTCTTTCCTCAAGAGGCGATTCGCTTCCCACTTCAAGACGGCGAGGGCGGCCACAAGTAGCGCCGATAGGACTATCGCTCTTTCCCGGTACCTTCAGTTGCATAATACAATATTCTCACAATTCTCGTATGCGATGCCATTGTTTTAGCAATTAGTTTGCTGAAACGTCTTGGATTCTAATTTAAGTTTTCGATTTAGTAACTTTTATATATGGCAATGTGTTAGCCATAATTTTCGGAGGGAATATGTTTCTCTCATTTTGGACAGAATTTATTACTATTCTTACTCTTGTTATTTATTTCATTTTGTCTGTCTTTTTGTTGTCTAAAATCTCTTATCATTTAATCCATTTTGATATTTTTTGCGGGATTCGTATTTTATGATGTAGATGATACCATTTCACCTTCCCTTTTTAGCGATGATCATTTTAATGTGGTTGTGTGCCCGTTACTTCATCTATTATGAAATTATTGATACGTTCAAACATTTCAAATAAGGGTGTACAATCAATTGATGTGAAGAGTCAGAACTCTTTGATAATATTGATTGTCAATAGTTCTTTGATTAGTTCAAAGATTAGGGGACGTTTTCTTAGTACTGCAACTGTGTGTTCAGTAGAAAACGTGTATGCTTGACATACGTAGAGGAATTTGGACTTTGGTCACATTCTTCGTTTAGACTTATTAGAGGTCACTGCTTATGGCGGTGTGCATCCTTAAGTCTATAAAGTTGGTGATAGTTTCAAATTAGTTTTTGGAACGATAATTTGGTTCATTTACATTTTAATATATGTTAAATTATGTACTACCCCGCAGTGTGGTGATTTGCTTATGGATTGGTTCCTGAGTATTTGTGGAATTTAATAGACTATTATCTTGTATAAGTTATAAGAACTATCTTTTGGTGAGTGGGAGGATTTAGACTTCTTATGGACACCAAGGATAGTATAACTTCTCAAAATGTTTTTGGGATAGTGGGAGCAATCCTATAATCCAAGTGGTAGATTTGTCTATTACTTCATTCACTAAAGAGCATATTTTCATTCTAGTGTTGAGTGAAAGTCTACAACAAAAGTCTGTCTTTATGTGATAAGTGTGCTCGTCTGAAGAAAGTGGGAGATTTTAGCTTCTTCCGTATCTTCTTATTCTACTCTTTTAGTAAGAGCATGTAGTCTAATTTTGAGATGGATGACTAATATGAGAGATGATGGACATCGTGATTATTATGGTCTAAGTTAATAAGGTAGAAGACTAAATTGACATTCTCATTTGTTGAGTTTGGTCTAAGTGTTCTTCTAGATTTTGGTTGTTCATTTATTTAAATATGTTTTAAGTTATATGGACGTAAAGACTTACTTATTTTCTAAATAATGAGTTTATGCTTGAAAAGAGTAGTACATGGATTTATCGATTAAGTTTGTCTTAATTGGTGAAAATTACATACGTTGTGTATTCTTAGAATTTATCCATGTCTTAAAGAGTTTTGCCAGTGCTGATATTTTATCCCTTTAAGTCAGGTGGTTGTTTGCTTTGTAAGTGGATAATAATATCTATATTAATATGCCGAGTACTATTAAAAATAGATTGTGTTTCTATTTTGTCAGTGACTTGTTTATCCTTATCTTTGACCTTGTCTAAAGCAGATGGAAATATTAAGTATATGAATATTGATTCATATTGTATCACAACATGTTGTATACATGGTTAACGATAAGTTTGGTGCTTATTGTAAGTTTGATATAATAGCAAGCCTTAATACGATACTTTTGTAGTATGCATTGGCTAGTCTGTTATAGGACTAAAGATCGTCTTTAAAAGAAGTGATTCAAGCTCATAAGTTGAGTTGAGCGCACAAAAGATAGTGTGTTAAGTGCACATTCTTGTTATGGACTTGAAGAGTTTGTACTCTCCTAGAACTTTTAAACTTAGGAAGTTTAGATGTTCTAACGCATACGTTGCTTGTATAGGCACGTATAAGGTGTCACCAGGCTTTATGATTGACCTAGTCACACAGGTAATCGCCTTGACGTTTGAGTAGCGTGCAAGATGAGACTGAGCCATATGACCACTAATTAAGTGTGTCTATGTGGATCATCTTTATACTTGTGGAGTAGCGAAAAGATGTTGGCTCGTAATATAGTCGCCTTAGTATGTCTAAGATGAGACTTTTAATAGTCAAAGTGTGAAAATGCCCTAATTTCACACTAAGCCTCAAAACCGAATATCGAGTGTCGGATTGGATATGAGTATATCAATCTAGTGGCTCGGGTTAGATACTTGAGTAGTATTCAGACTTAGTATTCGCACGACATAGAAGAGTGACATGCCCGTCGCAGTGGGTGCTATGTTGTGACACATATATCATACTATGTGTGTTTTTTCGACCGTAATGGGAGTGATGGAGTTTTCCCTACTTTATCACTGTGTGATCCCTATAGACTGTAACGTCTTTGTGGTACGAAGCCCTTCGACTTAGAGCTGTGGTAAAAAGTCGAGACTTGATGACGCTACCTTGGTATGACTCCTAAGGACCTTAAAGATTGGGTTCGAAGGACCATATTAGGAAAGCTGTCTAGTTGAGATAGATTATCATTAGTGTTTGAGGAATGATCAATTCAACTACACCATGTTAAGCCCGGCCGGCGGTTATATTGAGTATATAACTACGTAACATGTTATAGCATAAAGGGACAGAGTATGCTGCGGTGTTGTTTGAATGATCTAGGGAGTCGTCATTGTGAAAGTGTTATATTAGTTTGATGGAGACTTAATATAACACTACTTGTTTCTTAAACCTGTCAGACACCTCATTTCCCGTATGAGACGTGATTAGTTGTTTTATGTTAAGTTGTGTGTTGTATTTTTCGACATAGTTGGTTATGTACCAAGTAGTAGTGTCAAACTTGGTTGTGTAGCCAAGTGGGAGTATCGACCTCGGTTATGTGGCCGAGTGGGAGTATTGAAATTCATATACGGCCACTTTAATTGTGGAAAGTAAATATATGAATTTACTTATTTAACTATGTGATTAAGGCTGATATTATTAGTAGATAAAATAAGTTTTTATTTACTTACTATGCCAAAAAGATATTGTATCTCCCATACATATAATTATATATAAATACATTCCTTCTGTGGGAAAGAATGGGGTGAGAAAAATCATACACAACACACAACGCACACAACAGTAAAACCTAATAGAGGCACGTTGAGCCCTCCATCTCTATGGGGCTCGGGACTTGGGGCGTGGACATATACGGTGACTCTAGTAGCCACCGTGAAACGGTTTTCGTGGGTAAGGCGCTAACATAACGATCCTTTGTTTCGCTTCCGCTTCCGCATCGATTAAGGTACGCCACTTTCTAACAACATGCAATAGATCTATAATTGTGACCTATCACATGGTAGTTGGTTGAAGACAATTGTTCGAGTTATAGATAACACAACATACATTTATTTGATACGAAGTGATTAATCGGTGCAACAAAGTTTATGATCTATATATAATTCTCTTGTACTTCGTGTAGTAATTGTTGCTCTTTGGTAACATGTTGTACCTTGGTTGCATACAAATTGTATAACGGTTTTTCTAACATGTGCATACCATGCACATGTTAAGAAACTCAATAAGGAAATAAACTAAAATATTCTTGTATTGTAATTTTTATTATTGCAATAAATAATTTTTTAAGGAAATAATTTCAATGAACATTTCCTTTTTAATTACTTAACATGTGCATGGTATGCACATATTAGAAAAACCGTATTTATAATTCGCACATGGGAACTCATATCATTTAACAAATAAAATACTCTCTTCATTTCAGTAAGTTGTTTACATTTACTTTATACATAGTTATTTACTCCTTCCGTTCCAGTGATTTGTTTACAGTTTGACTTTTTTGTGAGGAGAATTTAAGGGAAGTGTAAACAAATGACTGAGACAGAGAAAGTAAGAAAAAAGAGAGATAATGAATAATATGAAAAAGTAATGTAAAAAGTACAAAAATGATTTACTTTTCCTAAAGGAACCAATTAAACACCCCCACATGACATGATCAATGATCATTTATATAAATGTCAAATGACGTGTACACCTCAAAATAGAAACTGTAAACAAATTAGCGGGACGGAGAGAGTAGAAGAAATTGAATCATCGAACGTTTTAAACCCTAGAACATAATCCAAGAGCAAAGAACTAGAAATGACATTTTGTGATTACGTACTGTATGAACAAATTCATAATTATTACTACTATGATTTACAAAGATCCATGTTATAATCTCTATTCATTTCACCGCGCTATATGTACTGCTGAACTATTAAAACTATTGACACTAGTGTTAGAATATATAATCGATCTTGAGCCTCCAACCATCAGCTTAAGCTTTTGATTGAGTTGGTTCCTTACATGGTATCAAAGCCTTGTGACAAAAGGTCACAGGTTCGAATCTCACCACCCCTCCCTTTCAAAGTGGATTATTTCGCACCAGGTAGGTGGGCCTGTAGTTGCGTCCACGCTTCAAGCCAAAGGGCATTCGCGTGAGGGGGCGTGTTAGAATATATAATCGATTTTGTGCCTCCAACCATTGCCTTAACCTTTTCGTTGAGTTGGTTTCTGACAACTAGGTTAACAATAATTTAAATTTAATTTATAATCTGTAATAAATATTATTGTGCGTTAACAAACTCAACAACATAACTTCAACATCCATTTTAAATTTTAAAGTACTCCGTACTCCCTACCAAGTAGTTAAAATGCTTTGATGTTGTGATTAGTTGATCATATTTTTTCAATGATGCGACAATTCTACTATGAATATAGTGTCAAAGTACGTGGAATATGCTCTTGACGATAAAAGTTAGCTTAATAAAGTACAAGTTGCATTGACCTAAGCTATAAATAGGATAGAATGACTTAGATAAAATTACTCGTACACACAACAACAACAAAGTATATATAGATTCACAAATTCTCATATGAAACGGGTAACCCGTTTCATATGAGAAACGGGTCAAATATTTCACAAAAGACAAAGGACAAGTGGGGAAGAAAGATGTTCTTCCCCACTTGTCCCCTGTCTTTTTGTGAAATATTTGACCCGTTTCTTGTGTGAAACGGGTTACCCGTTTCACACAAGACTTACACGAATAATGCTGCAAACATGTATTCGTACAAAGTTGTTTCGTGGATGACCAAGGGGCATCGGCGGCTAGCCGCATTTCTTATTTTCATGATTAAGTTTTTATCTATACTCAGTTATTAACCATTTTATTTTTTAATAAACTAGTCGTTGGACTGCGCACGCAGTCCCCCAAGGCAGATTTTCTTCTCGTGTGAAATTGAATATGTTGATGTCGTTTATTTATTATTTTTGTAAGTGATCGTTAGTTCATTACTTTGTTGTACCTGAAATTTAGTTGTTGGACTCCGCGCTAGCGCACACAGCCCCCCAAATTAATGTCATGAGTTACTAGGCTATTTTGTTACTAGGCTATTTTGTAAAAATCCGGGTTGTTGGACTCCGCGCTAGCGCACATCACAAGTATTACTAATGTTGAGCAGTAGTTTTCTTAATTTTTACAAAATAGCCTAGTAACTCAATATGTAAACAAGTCTTTACATTTCAATACAAAGATGTAAAAAACAAATGTAACGAAAGTTATGAATAAATAAATAACTATATGCATGATAATTCTACATCTAACCACCGCATTTCAATTATTTGAAAACTGAAATTTTAAATTAAATACATATAGAGTATTTTAAAATAGCAAGAGCAAGCTAGAACAACATATTTCACCACTCTCATAAAAGTGAAGTCAACGTGGGATAAAAGAATTGTTTCCATGCTTAAGATCCATTTATTGCTCGATCCATTATTTATTTAATCATGAGTCATTGCTCAAGTCGTGAACTGTTCCTTGCTCTTCAGCCTCTTTTTCTTCACCTTTCATAGTACTCTTATTACCATAATTGCTTATGTTTTCCTTTCTCAACATTTTTTAGATATACAAAGATAAAATAGGAAAAATAAGTAAGAAGAATAAGTAAGAAGATAATTCATAACGGTTTTTCTAAAAAATGCGTTATCTTTAATTTAGACTTTAAATAACGGTTTTAACAAATAAACCGCTATTTTTAATGAAAACAAAAAATAACGGTTATTTTAGTAAAGGCGTTATTACTAATTAGAAAAAAAAAAACGGTTATATACAAATAACCGTTTTAAATAGTAATAAAAAACAGCGGGTATTTATTAAAAACCGTTATTTAAAAACCACTTTAAATAAAGGTTATTTGCAATAACCGTTTTTAAAAGTGTTATTTTTTAAAAAACTTTTTAAAACTGATTATAAATAACGGTTTTTATATATAACCGTTATTTATAATTGATTTCGTGGGATTTAAAAAAGAAGCAGTAAATATTGTTTTCATTTGGCAGTTTAAACGTTTTTTTTTATTTTCTCCCATAATTCATCTTCTTCATTCGTTTTTCAACTTCAACTTATTTCCTTTCAATATTTTTCAATTCAATCAACACTACAATTTCTCCCAAACTTCATCTTCTCCGTTTATTTTCCGTTTTCTTTGTTAGTACTGTGTTTGACGTTGGTCTAAACCCTAATTTAGTTGCTTTTAAGAGGTTCGTTCTTTCACTTTTATATCGTCAATTTACGTTGTTGAATTGATGTTGTTGTTGTTTGTTGTTGTTTGCTGTTTTTGTTGTAGTTTGCTGTTGTTTGTTGTTGTTTGTTGTTGTTGTTGTTGTTGTTGTTGTTGTTGTTGTTGTTGTTGTTGTTGTTGTTGTTGTTGTTGTTGTCGTCGTCGTCGCCGTTTAAATGTGAGTCCTTGATGATTAAAATATGTTTATATAGACAAATCGGAAGACCTATTCTATAATCATCAATTTAATATATTGTGATCGAAAGTATTCAATTTTGCTAATATTGGATTATTTTTTGAAATATTACTCGTATGTAACTATTGCATTGTTAGTTATACGAGACAAATGAAACGACGAAAATAAGGATAAAGAGGCGATGTTAATTGACTCGTAGTTTTAATTATGCATGGGTCATAGGGAGGCTGTCGTATGCGTGAAACCTTTTTATTTAAACTTTGTCAATAATCGATGGCAAACACACCATTACTATGTCATCTATTCTGTTCACCTTATTTTAAAATGTGATAATTTTTATTATGTAATTAAGAATAGTTGATTTTTCCACATGATTAAGTTATGACCATTATATTATATCAATAAAATTTAAAATCTCATTATTTAATATAATGTCAATCCTATAATAGGATTAGTTAAGTAAACTATCATGAATATTTTATTACAATACAACAATACATCAATTCTTGTGCGAGACGATCTTAATATCTTATATTATATTATTGTAATACCATCTCAATTGTAGCATTTGCTATCAGTGATAATTATTGTAATTAATAGTACTTAATTATTTTAACTTTCTTCATGACATTTATATCCCTTTTATTCACAATATAATTATAATATTTTTTTTTTACCATGTTACCTATTTATTTGCAATTTATACTCTGGACCCATACTTTTTCTGTCATAATGAATTGTTAATATTTACTTTATTTTCCTATCACAATATAAAGCAAATGTGAACAATTTATCGAGACAAATTTACGTGCCTAAGTCGTATGTCACAAATTAACAATTTATAACACTTAAATCCTAATACTAAACAAATAGTAAAGTGGAAGTAAGGGGTAGAACCACAGGGAATAAGGCTAATCGAATCGAAGCTAAGCGTAGACGAAATGCAAATACGGAGTAATAAAGTGACAAATAACCAAGTTGGGGGTTTTTGTTGAATTATAAAGCTTAATCAAAATCTAATAATTAAGCTAAGCAAAGTGAACAGAAAGGATGTAATCAAAGGTATTAAGGGGCTGTTTGGTATAGGGGAATAAAGAAAGGGAAAGAGAATCAGATTTTATAAATCCCTTTGTTGGTGTTTGATAGCACCTTTTTTGCATTCTCTTTCCCCTTCTCATTCCTCCAAATAGCTCTCCTATCATTCCTCCCACCCCCACCTCTTACTGATTCCCTTTTCCCTCCCACCTTAACCACCATCTACAACCAACCATAGTTGCCATCACCACTTTAATAACATCACCACCTAATTTCAATTTTTAACACTATAATAGGCTAACCAAAATATCACCACCCTTAACCACCGGCGCCGGAAACCACCTTCACACGACACGAAACTCAACACCTGTCCTCGAAACCGCCGCCAACTCCACCGAAACTTCATCCTCGTTGATGATCTGACCTCCCCAGTCCCTAATACACGCTCCACCGCCGGTGAAACTCCAATTTTTATTCGAAAAAGTCACACCTAAAATAAATGTTTCCGGGCAAAAGAAAGCGTTTTATGGGTGGTTGAGAGTGTTTTCAAGGGTAAGACGCCAAGTTGGCACCATAGTTAGTGTGTTAATGGAGTCTTAGGTGGTTTGGCCTTTTGGGGATGGGTGGTGCCTTTCATGCGGGTGATTTCCAAGGAAGAAGGTGGTTGTTTTATTAAAATCATTTTCTTAGTTTTGACTAACCAAACATGTAATATTGTCTAAGGGAAAACCATTCCACTCCCTTCATATCCCTTTCCTAAACTCTTTCCCTTTCTCCTTCCCCAACCAAACAGCCCCTAAAGGTCTCAACTCAAGTTAATATCCGCGGTTCAAAGATAATTGATCACAATTATCCGGTTCAAACTTGTATTCTTGAGTACCTAATCGTGAATCAAAGAATTCTAATTCTCCGTATGTTTAGTTAATTAAAACGTATCCCGTTCTTTAACTAACCTTAATTAAAAGACAATCTCACAATCCAGTTAAATATTTAATCAATTAGCAGCGTTAATGACAAGAGAATTGATAAGGAATAAATAGCATATACAATCCAGTTATGCTTTAGGTATTATGAAGATTGCTTCTAGGAATAATTATCACGAATCCCGTACTATAATTAAACCTTGTTTGTCACTAACGTTACATTAATCACAATCCAGTTAAATCAACAAAACTAGCGATTACGCGATTAATGAGAAGGCTAGTTGGCACCTAGAAATCACAATCAATCTCGCAAATAAATTAATAACAAAGCAATAATCAATAATCAAGAATAAAGTAGAGATCTTTCAAACTCTCAATTAAAAGAGAACCGTTTCAATCACTTCAATTGAGAATCAAGAATTAGCTACTCATGACCGACGGTTACAAAATCTCCAAAAGTTTCAATCTTCTCAATCTCCAAACTTGAATAATTTCTAAAAACTAAGTCTAAGAATAAAGATAATGATAATAGATAACAACTAGGTTAAATCTAAGGTAAGTAGAATAAGTTTCCTAAACATAAAATAAAAACCGAAAAATCGAATAAAAAGAGCACCGCCAGCGAGATGTAAGCGGACCAATTGGCAATGAGAGAAGGTCCCTTAGACTTTTATAAACCACACTAAACTATCTTCCACAATCAATATGGGACTCTCACATGTGGGCAATAACACTTTAACACTCCCCTCACATGTGAAGTCCCTCAGAAACCCAGGGTGAAACCATGGGAGCACACCGGAGTGGTATAAACAACCCGAACTCACGTGGGCGGCAATAACCCGAACCCAATCGGAGCGGCAAACCCTCAAAGAGGACCTCTCCGGTGGCATAATTTTTCAAGGGCCAGTTTTTAAACTTATCGAACCCAGGGCGAACCTGGGCTCTGATACCATGTTAGAATCATGTAACGGGACTAGTCAAACCCAAATGGAAGAGAGTGAGCCCGGTTTACAAGCCCTAGGGTATCCACATTTCTCAAAACCAATTGGCAATGAGAGGAGTTCCCTTAAACTTTTATAAAACACACCAAACTCTCTTCCACAATCAATGTGAGACTCTCACATGTAGACAATAACACTTCAACAAATCTCAAAACTACACAACTAACCTATACTAAATATGATTCATCACAAATGAAATATTTATTTACGGAGTAGTAACTAGTAAGTATGTAGCCCAATACCATAGGAGGCTACTAGGTCAACTGCTTATGCCTCTAATTATATCAAACTTGCATGATTCCATTATATTCCGAATTAGTTTGGATATGGTTGTATATTATTAGAAAACTTTAATTCTTCATTAAAATAAGTACTCCCATGCATAATTGTCAACGAAATACTAAGGAATCTACCACTCCAAGCAGACTAACCTATTAACTTGACTGAGAATGTCGTAGGTTTTGCTTAGTTTATATCGTTTTTATATTCCACTAATGCTTGTGGCGGCCACAAAAATATTAAATTTCTCACCAAATTATTATACGAATATTTTCTAAAATTGAATGTTGATTATTGATGTTTTTCCCCCAAAAAACGATAGGTTATGGAAAGGGGACCTATTCTCGTCATCCAAACCATCCTTTTGATTAAAAAGGTCGCACATAACATGTAATTTAGAATCTAATATTAAGTTCCTTGGTTCTTCTAAGTAGGCCATGTTGAAGTTTATAGGGTGAACGCATGTATCAACATGTGGAGGACTTGTGTTTTGATGTTGACCGTTCATAGTGAAGAACATGAACATTCTATCATAATAGTCTCTCCGTTTCAGTGAATTATTTACAATTTAATTTTTTTATGAGGGCAATTTGAGAAAATTGTAAACAAATGACTGAAATAAAGAGAGTAACAATAATAACAAAACCACTATTAGTTTTAAAGTTATTTGAAATCACCTAACAAAAATCATCTTCAATTATATTTAGTATCATTTATATTTAAAAATTCTTGCATTCTTATTTTATTAATCTCTATCAGCTTTAAATTTTGCTTAAAAGTATTGTTATATATCCCTTTGTGTCAAGTAAATGTAAATGACATTGTTGCATAATACGGAGTACGTAATTTATTACCACCACATCACCACACAATATTATCTTCAGTCTCTTTTTATTGGAGGGTGTAATTAGCTTATATTATTATTTTTCTTAGATAACACTCTTACTAAAGAAAGTTAAATGTACCTAAATTGGTATGACATTGAGAAAGACATTTTGGTTTATCTTCAAATACATCATCAACATATTGCTTTCGGTCAAAATATTTGTAACATATATTTGATTTTAGGGGTGTGTATATATGCATTAAAATGTTATAATACTTAGAAATAACATTACTGAGTCACAATTATATTACAAATTATTCTATTTACAAATTTAAATTTTTTTAAACTTATTTCAAAGGTCTGTTTTTCACATAATAATATTTATATTTATGAGTTTTTGTTTGCATTTATACAAGTTAAATTATTACACGAATTTTTGTATTCTCTCAAAATTATATCTTAATCTAAAAGTAAATTTGTTGGAGTGTTATTGCCCACATGTGAGAAGTCTCACATTGATTGTGGAAGAGAGTTTGTTGTGGTTTATAAAGTCTAAGGGAACTCCTCTTATTGCCAATTGGTTTTGAGAAATGTGGATACCCTTGGACTTGTAAACCGGGTTCGCTCTCTTCCATTCGGGTTTGGCCAGACCCGTTACATGATTCTAACATGGTATCAGAGCCTTGTGACAAGAGGTCACGGGTTCAAATCTCACCACCCCTCCCTTTCAAAGTGGATTATTTCGCACCAGGTATGGCGGGCCTGTAGTTACGTCCACACTTCAAGCCCAAAGGGCATTCGTGTGAGGGAGCGTGTTAGAGTGTATAAAACCGATATTGAGCCTCCAACCATCAGCTTAAGCTTTTGGTTGAATTGGTTCCTGATATATATGGTATCAGAGTCCGGGTTCGATAAGTTTAAAACTGGCCCTTGAAAAATTATGCTACCGGAGGAGGTCCTCTTTGAGGGTTTGCCGCTCCGATTGGGTTCGGGTTATTGCCGCCCTCGTGAGTTTATACCACTCCGGTGTGCTGCCATGGTTTCGCCCTGGGTTTCCGAGGGACCTCACATATATATGAGGGGGAGTGTTGGAATGTTATTGCCACATGTGAGAAGTCCCACATTGATTGTGGAAGAGAATTTGTGGTGGTTTATAAAGTCTAAGGGAACTCCTCTCATTACCAATTGATTTTGAGAAATGTGGATACCCTTGGACTTGTAAACCGGGCTCGCTCTTTTTCATTCGTGTTTGGTCAGACCCGTTACATGATTTTAACAAAATTAAATAGGAGTAGAACAATCTGTCGTGTTATTTTAACAAAAGATAGCATAGTGTCACAAAACCGAGAAATACATGTGAATCAAGTTTTTCGAGAGTTGGACACACGTAAGCTCACATGATACTAAGTTACTAACCATTGCATGTATCACATGTCACTTCAACAAAAGTTGTATGTATGACCCAAAAATTAAGCATAAAGTATTCATTATCCAAAATGTCGCCCGAAACAATAGTAATTTTCAAACATCAAAACAAAACCGCAACCATTATAAAACAAAAAACAAATATTATATACATTTTTGTTTATAATTGAAAGGGACTCACTAGTAGTTGACCACCATTTGTTGTCGAGTTATTATTATTTTTGTTACTAAAATGTCTTAGCATTGGTTACCTCCTCATATGCGTTTATGTTGTTGTCGAAAATTTATAAGAGATTGTTGATGTGTAGACTTATTATGATGGAGTAAAAAAAAAAAAAAAAAAATAGTGACCTAAAGGTAACTAATTTTAAGATAACATGAATTGAAAAATAAAATAAAATTAAGATAAGGCGAGGTTTGAAAGTAAAGTGACACACACACTAAAATTTAGAGCCATTACTATAATAATACTCCTTTCATCCTAAAATAATTGTCCCTTTTCAATAAATTTTTCCTAAAATAAGTGTCAACTTTCTAATTATAGTAAATTTTAATAAAGGATTGTGAAAAATTTTCAATTTTCATTAACACTCCTTTAATCCTCCTAGAATAGAAAGGGGACGCTTATTTTGGGATGGAGGGAGTAACAATTTAGGGCATGTTCTCCTCATTTTAAGTTTTTCTTTGGTTAAAAAATTTTCAGATAACCTACGAAAATTTCAGAATAATTTCAAAAAATTTCAAATTACTTTAAAAAATTTCAGATTTCTAAATAAATAAATTAACTAATAATAATAATAATAATAATAATACCTAAATTATATAATAATAATAATAATAATAATAATAATAATAATAATAATAATAATAATAATACCTAGTTCTGGTACAATCTGTCCTTTATACTTTGTTTAACTATTGAGCTAGTATGCAGGGACGGAGCCAATGTATGGCCCAACAAAGCTTGTAGGGTTCAATTTTTGAGCTTAAACCCACTTAGATAATAAATACTAAAGCTGTAAATGTATACATTGAAATTTAAGTGGTGTAGTGGTAGTTTTGCTATTTTTGTAACTCTTTGGTCTTGTGTTCGATTCTCATATTAGACATATGAGTGTTTTTTTTCTAGCTTCTTTTTTTTTTTTTGAAAAATAAAATTTTGAAACCTATTTTGTGACTTGACTATCATTCAACACCCCTATTTTTTCTTTTCTTTAATTTTGCCTTATTAAATTGTAGATAATATCTTAAAATTTTCACAAAAATAATTGGCAACTCAATTTTTTTTTCCTTAGACAATGTCTCTTATTTGAAGCAAGGTTGGTCTTAATAAATATGTATTGATTACAATTTTAATTTGTTAACTTTCAACCTTTTCATTATATCTTACAAAATTTTCTTTTAAATCATTCTTACTCGTTTTCATGATATAAAATGAAAATGAGTGTACTTTATCTTACGGAGTAGTTTTCTTTCCCCATTTGTATGTAATTTTTTGTTATAATAGATAATAGACTGATGGAGTAATATACAATATGTATTTGTTATGTACACATTAATAATCAAATAGTTTAGTAGGATATGCACCGTATGCGATATGATTTTGTATTGTCGTTACAGTCTTATCATGCTTGTGAATTGACTCGACGTCTTCATCTCTTGTGCACCCTACTTATAGTAATTAACTAGTCATTAAATTTTCGTAAACGTTTCAGCCCTGGCTGAAATCAAATCCTGGCTTCGTCCCTGCTAGTATGTTTCTTATTCCAAAGGGTGTGTTATATTGAATTGATGTGATCTGTCGGAACTTTTTGTGGGACGGGAGTATTGAAGGCCACCGTGTACCTTTTGTCTCTTGGGAGCGGGTGTGTCGTCCTAAATCGGCAGGAGGCTTGGGGGTTGCGTAATAGTGTTATCTGGAATTCGGCTTTGATTGGAAAATTGACGTGGTGGATTGCTATTATTAGGGAAAATAAATGATATGGTATATTATTAGAATATACCATATATGTTAGGATATATATTTATCTTAGAGAATAAGTTAAAATCTAGGTTTTCCTAATCTTGTGAGCTATTATTAAAAGTTTTGTGTATTCTATCAACAGTAATCCTACCGGTGGGCGACATCGTTAATTTAATTGCCCACCGGCAGGGCAGCGAAATTTTGTATGTAGATCCTCAGAAGCCAAATGGCTCTGATACCATGATAAGATATATAAAAGAGATGATTTATTATGAATTAGTTGTTGTGTTCAATTACATAAGATATGTGAACTATTTATAATAATAGCTCACAAGATTAGGAAAACCTAGATTTTAACTTATTCTCTAAGATAAATATATATCCTAACATATATGGTATATTCTAATAATATACCATATCATTTATTTTCCCTAATAGCTATCAAGGCTGATCGTCTTTGGGTTCGATGAGTTCACCATCTCTACTTAAAAGATTGTACGTGGTCAAACTATCATATCTCGAGGGATGTGAGCTGGTATTGAAAGAAGATTGTGACGGTTAAAGACCGTATTTTGGAGAGTTGTGGCGAGGAGGGGCTGGCTGGTGCTGTGTACTTGGTGCGGAAACAGTATAAGCGGCTAATGCCTAATATGGAGAAGGTTTGGTGGTATTGTTGTGTTACTTGTGTATGGTCTTCGGTCGTCGTCCCTAAACATTCTTTTATTGCGTGGTTTATCCACGTGAATGGTTTGCAAGTGAAGGAGCGATTATTTCGCTTGCGTATTTGTGATGATAATTTGTGTTGTATTTGTGGTTTACAGGTTGAGTCTCAGGATCATCTGTTTACTCATTGTGTGTTTACGTTGAGGTTGGTTCGTGGTGTATGTCATTGGTTAGGTATGGACATAGGTGATGATTGTTGGCTTCAACGAGTTGCTTCTTGTCGTTGATTCTCATGTTTATCGTAAATGCAACAAAAAGTTCAAGTTAATAATTCTAAAAGAAGATAAATTTAGGCGAAATTCGATAGATTAAATAAAAAATAATAGTAGCAAATATAATAACAATAACAATAACCCTAATAATAATAATAATAATAATAATAATAATAATTATTATTATTATTATTATTATTTCATATTATTTCAAAAATTTCAGAAAATTTCAGAAAACTTCAGATAACTTCAAAAACTTCAGATTATTTCAGAAAATTTAAGATTGGTTCAGAAAACTACAAACGAAGAAAACCGACCCTTAATGTAGTCTAAATTGACCTTTGATTACAAAATATAATTAGTTAATTACAATATGATGAACAAAAACAAAATGCTTAGGGATAAACTACGTGACCAGTACTTTCAATTAGAGTGTTACTGGTATATTATATTTTTGCTCATAAAAAACCCTAATCTCACATATTTCCTCTTAAAAATTCAGGAATAACATTGATAATTTATTGATTGCAAGTCTTATACTTGATTAAATAATTATCCAATTTGGTTATGACATTTCATAATATTTTCAATAACAATCTAATTTTGAGTGAGATGGTTCAGTCTATTTAATTAAAAGTCTTTTTAGTACTCTTTTTCAGAGTTTACTCAATCTTTTATTAAAGTTTGGTGTTTGTGTGGGTAGGAAATGACTTGTGCTATAATTGGTCATTTCACGTCAATTCATTATATGGTCACTAATCAACGTCTGCAGTCGTTGAAACCAATTTATGATAATTTTCATTTTCATTTTTGTTGATTTAAATGAAAGATTCCCTCAAAAGTTACGCGAAGGACTAAAATATTAATATTTTGCCCTCATCTACTTGTCATCCTACCTCATTTGATAAATATATAATTATTTACAAATAGATTGTGAGAGGGAAAAAATGAGAAAGTAAAAGTGAATGTTATAGTGAGATTGTAGATAACAACCTTTAATAATGAAAGTTGTATAGAACATATAAAATACATTGGCATTGCAATTAAATGATTTTATTTACTTTAAATCTACTCATACTTAATTTTGAATAGGAGTATTGTCAAATGTGAATAACAAAATAAGATTAGCAAAAGGGTGTAGTGGTTAAGTTGATATTATGGTTAAGGTTAATGTAGAGTGTTGCCGGGAGTGGTGGTGGATGTGGGAAATGGTGATTAATAACTACTCCGTAGGATATAGTTAGATTGGGTGTTAAAGTCACAGGTTAAGTTAGTTTCTTTATTTACGATAACCATGATCATTATCATTATTTATCAAAAGATTATGACCAATGCTATACCTTTTAATAGTGATCACATTATATATTGTACATACTAATGATCATATAGAGCCGTAAATGTAATCACAATATATATATTGGTAAATTCGTTTATCACTTTCTTAGTAAAAGACGTTTATTTTTTTTTAAAAAAATTCTTTAATAAACATAAAATAAACTAATAAAAGTTGGAAAACAAATGGGCGGCAAAGCATGCATCCAAAAAACTGATCGCCGCAACAGTATTAGTATGCTTGCTTTATTAGAGCATCTCCAATGGTTGGTTGTAGCTTGAATTGAACTTTAAAATTTCAAGTAGCTTTGCTCTTTGGCGGTATATCTCTCTAATGGTAGAATACAACGATTTGTAGCTTATATGGCCCCACAAAGTCATTTTCATCCAATTAGAACATTTTCTATTTTATTTTTTAAAACCAAGCTACGTAGCTTGGTACAGTTACAATGCTCATAAGCTACACCTACTTATCACAACTCCAATGATCAGCTACTAGCTTGAAATTTTTCTTAATTGCAAGCAAGTCCTTAAAAAGTAACCATTGGAGATGCTCTTATGCCTTCGATCTACCTCCTAATATTATAACTAGACTATTATTTTGTTAAAAAGAATCTCAACTTTATGTGAGTTTTTTTAAAGCATTGTTCTAGAATGATCTGTAAAAACATTAATATGCCACTTTTTATTTTTTTTGGTAGCTATAACTCAGAGACCTTATCTAATAAACTGACATTTATGAAAATGAAAGTGGTCATGACCACCCAAATAATAATAAACTAATAAGAAAAACTACTTTTTGACTTGACCGGTTATAAGAATTGGTCACTACAAGACCACCCGTTCTCGACCATTTTAGACATGATTTAACCATTCTTATTGGTTATATATTCACTTTTATGATGGTTACTAATGAGATGTGAAAAATAAAATTGGTCATGACTAACATTTGTGTATTATAAAAATATTATTTCTTGTTCATGACCACTTAATAGTGGTCATGCAATGAGGATGGTCTTAGCATCTACGAGAATTGTTAAACAATAATTAATTTGGCAGTCAAACAAAAGACAAGCATGATTAAAGTTAAAAGAAATGTTTTATGTTAATTTGGCTTATGAAATTTGGCTCTTCATTAATTAGGGGGGACCCTATAAACTTGAGAATCATAACTGCTGCCCTATATGCATCATGGACTCATGGTTGTAGGTATAGGGTACTATTTTTGAATCCATTGGTGTAGTAATAAAGTTTATTTGTAGAGAAGATGCTTTAGTTTTTTTAAAGTTAATTATGGTGTTGATTAATACTTCCTCCATTCCATTTGATTCTATACATATTCCTTTTTCGGAAATTCCAATCAATTCTATACATTTCTATTTTAGTCCGTACTTTATTAAACTAAAAGACCAATATACCCTTCATTAATACCCCACCCAACCCACTTGCAATGTCCTTTTTTAAAGAATAAAGTAGGGGTAGTTTGGTAATTCTATTGTCTACCCCACTTGATTTTCTTCTACCTTAATTACCGTGTTTTGGTCAAATGTATAGAACCAAATGGAATGGAGGAAGTAATTTATAGGTTGGAGTAGGTTAGTTAAACTAATATGATGAATAGTACTCCCCCCATCCCAATTTACTTGTCCCCTTTTAATTTTTGAAAAATCCCAATTTACTTGTCCCCTTTGGAAAAATTACTTAATTATCCTTAGGTTATCCTTATTGTGCCAATATGTATTTGCTCAAGTTGGTATACCAAGCCCTCCCACCCATATTATTTTAAGTGTAAAATTGGAATTATAGGTAACTATTGTGAAAAATAGTGACTCTTTTCTAAATTCTTAAATCTAGCATTTTAGTAAAAGGGGACAATTAAATAGGGATGGAGGGAGTATCTGTTAGGGTATTGCTCATATGCAGGGTTAGGTAGTCGGTAGAATTTAGGGTTTTGGCTAGCGTTGAGAAAAATATCCGAATATTCGAAAGCAGAAAATTTCGATGCGATATCTAATTCAATTTTTTGGATATCAGATCCGATATTTTAGAAATTTTGGATATCCGTATCCGAAATTTTCGGATATTTAGTTTGTCAATTTCTGATATCCGATATCCGAAAATATCCGAAACTTTAATTAACAATATATAAAATTCAAAGAAACCCTAAATAAATAAATAAGCCCAGTCAAAAAAAATAAACTGACATACTCCATTTTCTTTCTCTCTCCCTATCTCAAAACACAACTACTCACTCTAATATCATATTTTAGATCTCACGCCACCGCCTGACATCACACCACTGTCCCCCGCCGCGCACAAATGCCCCCGATGCACACACTCACACCACAATCCCTTTGATTCTCAGCCCACCCCCGCCATCGGTGCACAACAAATTCAAATCGTTTGACGTCACTGATAGGCTAAAGTCGTATCGCCTAATCAAAGATAACCGGACACACACACTATTGAGTAGATAGAGTAGTCGAGATCGATTTCCACAGGGAGAAGGTTGACATTGTATGTTATTCGTGGGTGGATTCTAGATTGGTCTGTTCGAGTGTTTGGTTTGGTTTACTTGAGCTAAGCGTGACATAAAAAGGGTAATAAGCTTATAAAGGAAGGTTTAGGAGTTAGGCTCGTTACGGGTGCACTCGGTTTAGTACTTTCGGGATAGAAATGATCAACTAGCTAGGGGTTAGACTTGTCCTCTCGGCTCTAGTTTCCCTCGAACTCTACTAGTGTGCTTTCACTCTTACTAGCAAAAGATTCATCGTATGTTTAGGTTCTCTCCTCAAACTAGGCTTTCGTTCTTAAGTTTGGGGATAAGGGATTAGCGATCATGGCCAATAATCGACACAAAAATAAAGCATAGACACACAAACCTAGCATAGCACTAAAACACATGAACAAGCACACACCGAAACTCACCGTTTCCCTAGATAAAGGACTACTCACTCATGACTACGATAAATAAGCAACTAAAATAAGGATTATTCATATTGCAACAATCAAAAGAATCAAAATGAAATTGAGAATAGAGATGAGAATAATTACCAACAAAGACAAGGAAGGAAATACCAGGAGTTGTTGTACTAAATGAAATTGAGAATAGAGATGACAATGATTACCAAAACACGGGATTATTGTTATACTATAATTGTCGATATTATTGTTGTTGTTATTAATAATATAAAATAAATACTCAATACGGTAATTAATTTTGTTGACAATTATGAGGTACAAAATACAACAAATTAACATTAACATCAAACAAAAACTTGAAATTAGCTTGTTGAAATGCTCCAAGTAAAGAAATACCAGGAGTTGGACTAAAATTTATCATCATGCAAAAGCCATTTGATCTTTTGGTCCTTTTAAACATATTCTTATGATCCATAATCATGTCGACCTCTTCGCCTTGTTCTTTACCCTGAAAATGATAAACAATCGACGGAAACATCGATTCATACCGAGGATAAACGTCCGCGTAACATAATTTTTGTTTGCTATCTTCTAACGGCACCGGTTGCCAACCAAATTTGTCACCAAAGTACTTGGCCACATAATAAACTAAAACATTGTACGCTCTTTTATCGAGTACTGAATAAGGCGCACCCAAGTCAATTACAAAATCTTCACCGCTCGTTTGATTATTTTTAAAGACGGATATGTCGATTGGTAGCCTAATTCCATCGACACTTATTCCATTCATGTTCAAGTGGTACCCGCGGCCACTATTCATTGAGATTACTTTGACCTGTCGAGTAACATCTCCACTTATTTGGGCAGCATCGCCAAAGTAGAGTGTTGACTTATCTTCTTTATCTGTAGTAAATGTGGGTATACAGTAAGAAAATCGACCTTTTATTTGACTGTCTAGTTGTTTAATGAAAGAGATCTTATCTGCGCCTAGCCCAAATATGCCGGCTATTAAACTATGGGGTCCACCCAATTTAACACATTTGGTTTTCATCGCGCATCCGAATACTATACCTTTGTAAACATCCAAGTTATGGGTGTCGGGATTTGTGAAATGGAAATCGTCTTTGCCGAAAAAGCCCTCTATTTTTTGGCCGGAAATGTAATTCTTTTGTAAGCCACATGTTCCCTTGTATTTGTAATTTGGGTCGGGACAAAGCGGATCAGAAACCGATAATGTCACATAATTTGGGGACTTCTTGAAATCGAACTTTTGACCATAGAATTCAAAACAATCATTGCAACCTTCACACTGAATCCACGTTGTAAAGTCGCCCGTGTCTAGAATTGCAAAGGTCGAGTAACCCTCGCTAATGTAAAGCGGAGTTATGTAGTAAGCAACTCTATTGTGAGGCCCATAAAATGGTGACACGATCGAGTTTGGGGACAACAACGAGTTATATGCGTAAAAGTTATGTGCGCGAGACAATGAAATGTTGACGAGGAATTCGTCTCTTTCTTGAGCACTAAAATGTTGGGGAAGTAAGGAATGTATTGGTATCATTTGCATCGAAAAACCATTTGCCATTGAAATAAGATGCATGATTACAGAGTGCACCAGAAAAATGAGTATCTTAGCCATTGTGATACATACAATGACTTTATTTGGCACATATAAAAATATATCTAGAAAAACGACGTGAGTCAGAATAAGTCTATTATGAAACTGTATCATGTGTAAAACATTAATAATAGAATTATTCAACACTCATTTAGTTGTTGACTTTTTATATTTTTGTAAGCGGTCTCTTTAATTTGTTTTGTAAGGGAAACATTGATTTTTGTTATGTAGTCTTCAATGAAATTTTGTTTTCTATTAATGCGGCATTTACTACTTTCTAAGGAAACATAAGTAAAACTATGATATGTCGTCTTCATTATGATATAAATTAATTATCGAATTTTCTTTTGTGTGCATGATATATTGGTATGCACATGCACTATAGGAGTAACTAATCCATTTATTTAGGTAAGATAATTAATAAATATAATTCTATAATAACTAAGTACCTTCTAGTAAAAGAGGAGAGAGAAATTTTAAATCAATTTACTTTCATTACTTTATTTTGCCAACAATAAAAAAAATATCCCCATTAGCTTAATTTCATATGATTTGGGTTAATTGGCCGTTTTTCATGCCGTTTTCAGCCCATTTCTTTTGGCATGTGGATTAAGGAATCTTTTTAAAAAAGATCGAAAAATCAATACAATTTAGTAGATATAATGGATAAAAAATGAAAAATTAAAATTAAAATGTAATTGAGAAATTATCGTAACGGAAATATGCAAAAATAAAAATGTGAAGAAATTCATAAAATTTTCTTGTTGACAAATGTGTTGAAAATGATGAAACAGATGAAGTATCATGTTTTTGGTAACTTACTATTGGAAAGACACGAGTTTGGATTATTTATGCATTTTGAATTAACTACGAGTACTAAAGTAGAAATTTACAATGCGCAGAGTTAATAACGGTCAAAGTTGACATCGCTTGTGACCAAAGTCAAATAAGGATAATAAGTCTGAGATGAAAGTAGGCAAAATTACAAAAAACTACCTTATAAAACCAACTTTTAGCAAATAACTACCTTATATAATTTTTTGGGTTATTTAACAGGAATAATACAAACTATCACTATTCTTCTCCCAATAATACATACTATCAATAATCCCGCAATAATACAAACTATTATACCTCTATTCTCAAAATAGTACCACTTAAAAAATGACCGTTTTCTTACCTTTTGGTTCCGGTAAATGTTGTGGGACCCCTATATTTTCTAATCCAAACTACTTATTATTCCATGCAATGTAAATTAAGTCAACTTGGTTTATTAAATTCATGTAAATTAGTAGTAGTAATAATAATAATAATAATAATAATAATAATAATAATAATAATAATAATAATAATAATAATAATAATAATAATAATAATAATAATAATAATAATAATAATAATAATTCCTTGGCGGGTAAGGTATGCTCTGACCCTTTGGAGATACAAGAGGCGTTTTTGGTTTTTATCGTGATTCTTTGAGGGTGATGTCGATCTGATGCCGATTAATGACCAGATTATAAGCAGGGGTGTTGTGTGTGGAAGTGAGCAGTATAATAGTTTGTTGCAGCCTGTGACCAGGGAGGAAATTCGGAGGATTATGTTCTCCATTCCAGAGGACAAATCCCCAGGACCAGATGGCTACACAAGTGGTTTTTACAAGGATGCTTGGAGCGTTGTTGGGGAGGAGGTCTGTGAGGCTATAATGGATGCCTATGAAAATGGGCATTGTGTGAAGCAGATTAGTGCTACCTTGCTGACTTTAATCCCGAAATGTAGTAACCCTACAAGTGTGACACAGTTTCGGCCCATTGCTTGTTGCAATGTGATCTACAAGTGTTTGTCTAAGTTGGTTTGTAATCGTTTGAGTATGGTTCTACCAACTCTGATAAGCAGAAATCAGGCTGGTTTTGTTAAAGGGCGGAGTATTATCGAAAATATCCTTATCTGTCATGATTTGGTGAAATTGTACAATAGAAAGGCAGTCTCTCCTAGGTGTATGTTCAAAATGGATTTGATGAAAGCATATGATTCGATCTCTTGGGCTTTTGTGGAGCAGTTGTTGTTAGCTTTCCATTTTCCAGAATCGTTTCGGAAGCTGGTCATGTTTTGTGTGACGTCCGTCTCTTACTCTCTGGTCCTTAATGGGTCTAGCTTTGGTTTTTTTAAGGGTAAGCGAGGTTTGAGACAAGGTGATCCCCTATCTCCTCTGCTGTTCACTTTGTGCATGGAATATTTGAGCAGGATTTTGCAATGTGCTACAGAAAAATTACCTTTTAAATTTCATCCGTTATGTAAAGAGATGGGGCTGACCCATCTAATGTTTGCTGACGATTTATTGATGTTCAGCAAGGGTGATGCAAGATCGATTCTGGTGCTCTTAAGATCCTTTGCCTCTTTTTCTGCAGCATCAGGTTTGAAAATGAACGCCTCTAAGTCCAATGTTTACTTTAATGGTGTGAATGATGTTTTGAGAAAAGAAATCCTTTCTGTTTCTGGTTTTGTGGAAGGTGCTATGCCTTTTAAGTATTTGGGAGTTCCAATTACAGCAGGTAGACTTAAAAAGCAAGACTGTAATTCTCTCGTTGATAAAGTTTTGAGTAAGGTCAGATCCTTAGGAGCGAGAAACTTGACTTATGCTGGTCGTTTGGTGTTGGTTCAGTCTGTGTTCAGTACCTTATTCAATTATTGGGCTTCAATTTTCATTCTTCCTAAGAGTGTTTTGACAAGAATTGCTGCAGTATGTAGGAATTATTTGTGGGATGGAGGAGTTGAACAGAAGAGGGTGCCGTCTATTGCTTGGGAGAAAGTTTGTAGTCCTAAAAGAGAAGGCGGTTTGGGTTTAAAGGATGAGATTAGGTGGAATACGGCTGCTGTAGGGAAGTTAGTATGGTGGTTGGTGACTAAAGAGGATCGTCTTTGGATTAAATGGGTTGATCACGTTTATATGAAAGGGAAGGATGTGTTGGAGTATGTGATAAAGGCTGAGGACTGTTGGTATTGGAAGAAAGTGATGAAGGTCAGGGATACGTTACGGGACGGTTTGGACTCTAATGTCTGGTCTGATGTGGGCTACACTATCAAGCTAGGCTATAAGTGGCTCTCCCCAAGGAAAGACACTATGGTCTGGTATCGGAAGATTTGGCAGCATAGGGGTGTTCCAAAACACCAATTTCTGGCCTGGATGGTTCAGCACAATGGTTTGAGGGTGAAAGCACGGTTGTTTCAGTTTGGGGCAGTGCCGGATCCTTATTGTTGTCTATGTGGTTGCCAGGTAGAAGACATAACTCATCTTTTTCAGTTGTGTGTATATGTTGTAAAGGTATGGAAGGATATAGCACGTTGGCTTGGATTTCAATATGTTGAAGGCGACAATGTATGGGAGATGGCAATGTCGAGGAGATGGCCTAAGATTAAGCGGAGGTTAATCAATTTAGCACATCTGGCCGTGATTTATTGTGTGTGGGAACAACGAAACACAGCTTGGACTGATCTTGTAATTGACGGCCAGAGTGTTGTAGTGAGGAATATTGTTGCGTGTCTTAAAACTCATGTGAATGTAGAGTCTTCTAATGAATGGTCTTTAGTGGATAAAGCATGGTGGAGTAGTTTGATGTAATCAATTGATATTGTATTTGATTTCGATATGAATGGAAAGCTTACATTTTAGCGAAAAAAAAAAAAAAAATAATAATAATAATAATAATAATAATCAAGATTAATAATAACAATAATGATAATAATAACAATAATAATAATAATAATAATAATAATAATAATAATAATAATAATAATAATAATATAATGAAGTGTGAGTTTTAGAATGAAGAACAGAATGAACGAAATAAGACTTTTCCTTTATTTAATTTTTTTTTATTGATTAAAAAAATTAAATTTGTTTTTACCTTTTTTTGAGATGGACCATTTTGAGAATATAAGTATAATAGTTTGGATTATTACAAGATTAATAATAGTATGGATTATTGAGAGAAGAAGACTCATAGTTTGAATTACCGGTTTTCCAGGTAGTAGGTTACCATGGACCATTTTGAGAATATAGGTATAATAGTCTAGATTATTGCGGGATTATTGATAGTATGGATTATTGGGAGAAGAATAGTGATAGTTTGTATTATTCCTGTTAAATAACCCTAATTT
The DNA here is from genome assembly GCA_023091065.1 of Dianthus caryophyllus. Taxonomy (NCBI): domain Eukaryota; kingdom Viridiplantae; phylum Streptophyta; class Magnoliopsida; order Caryophyllales; family Caryophyllaceae; genus Dianthus; species Dianthus caryophyllus. Next base: position 9,309,430 of record CM041520.1, read on the forward strand.
TTTTTGCAAATAACTACCTTATATTATAACACATTATTTTTTCATAATGGTACCTCTTTGCCTAAAACACCTATTTAGGCCCTGTTCTTTTCGGCTTATAGGAGCTGAACTTATAGGAGCTGAACTTATAGGAGCTGAGCTGAACTTATAGGAGCTGAGCTGAACTTATAGGAGCTGAATTTATAGGAGCTGAAACTTATTGGAGTTAAATTTATTAGAATTTAAAACTTATTGAATAATAATAATAATAATAATAATAATAATAATAATAATAATAATAATAATAATAATAATAATAATAATAATAATAATAATAATAATAATATAATAATAATAATAATAATAATAATTTAAATATTAATATTAATATTAATATAATATGAAAAAATTTATTAAATTAATAACAATAATAACAATGATATTTATAGTAATGATGATGATGATTACAATAATTAAAATCTTTTAATTTATTCAAAATGATTAATTTTACTAATAATAAACAATAGTGTTCAAAATCGGTTTTACGAGCTAGTATAGTTAAATATCTCAATATATAGTTGATTATAAATAAGTTGGCTCAGTTAAATATTTTAATATACTATATTTATTTTCTCGAGAATTTTAGTATTGCATTTTGTAGAAATGTTTTATAGGTGTCAATTTAAAGATAACTCAAAACGAGTCGGGAAAAAGGGTAAAAAAAGAGATTCGAGATGAAAGAAAAATAAAACGAATAAACCAAAATAACCTACAAAAAATTATAATGTTAGAATTATAATGTTGGTATTATAATGTTGGTATTATAATGTTAGAATTATAATCTATTACCAAAGAACATATAGTTAAGAAATATTGGTATTATAATGTTGGTATTATAATGTTAGAATTATAATCTTTATCTATTCACCAAAGAAAGAAGAGTCGTGGCATAAATTTGTCAAAAGATATTCATCGTTCGTCAAAATATTTAACCGCGAATTCTAAATTTAATGAAATCATAAATCAAAATGAACAAGTTGAATTCCAACAATTTATTTCATTTTCGACCCTTAATTTTTTTATTGCACAAAAAAAAAATATGAGAAACATATTATTATTATTATTATTATTATTATTATTATTATTATTATTATTATTATTATTATTATTATTATTATTATTATTATTATTATTATTATTATTATTATTATAGTTATATAAAAATAAAACATAATAGAATTTATAGGAGCTGAACTTGTAAGAGCTGAACTTATAGGAGCTGAGCTGAACTTATAGGAGCTGAGCTGAACTTATAGAACTTATTAGAGCTGAGCTGAACTTATAAGAGCTGAGCTGAACTTATAGGAGCTGAAAAGAACTGGGCCTTAATCCAAAAAATACATGTTTTTGTACCTTTTTGCCACTTGTTGTTTGTCTTCCCAAACACAACATAGATATTTCGTAAGCCTAAACTAGGTATTTTCGAATAAAATGAGAGAAAATTGATCATATTTGTCGAAAATTTTGAATTTTTAGACCGTTTGGTAGCGAAATGAAAAAAATTTGTAACATTTAGGTAGTGATCTAAATACAAATGACGTTATAAGGTAGTTATTTGCGAAAAAAATTATATAAGGTAGTTGTTTGCAAACTGTTGGTTTTATAAGGTAGTTTTTTGTAATTTTGTCATGAAAGTATTACAAAGTTTCTTGTTTTGCATATAAGTTTATCTGAGAACTTTTTTTTGGGGCAGATAACCGAGGCTGCAATCAGTAGTCTCGTTCCAGTAGAGAGCCCACTTCTAGTAAAATTTCCACTTCCAGATCCTGCAGATCGTTATTCATCCAGACCCAGTTCGTTACATTTAGACAAATCCGACGCAAAACAATCGAAGATGAGAATCCTCTATGGAATAAAAGGAGAACATGAGCTGTTAAAGTCAGATCAATACTCTATTAATCCAACACTTTATGGCCCATCAAATACCAACATGGCATGAAGTGATAAAATGAAGTAAAGGTGGACTTGGCCCAAAATAACAATATATTGTGAATGACTCAAAATCATGAAATGAGAAGAAGTGGAGCGCAAGGGAAGCTTTTGGTAAAATAGGGTCGAAAAAATAAATAATTAGCGTTTTGGGTTGATTTGAAAAATATTTAGAGAAATAGGGTCCACGTAGACTTGGAATATTACAGACCAAAAAACGCCATTACGGATGACTTTTTTAGTGAAATATAAAAATTTAAAAAAAAAATAAAAAATATGACGACCAAAATCGCCATTTATGATGGCGTTTTCAGCAAAATCGCCACCCCAGATGGCGTTTTATGTCAGAAATGACTAATACTCCATACAAAGCCGAAGGCAATGTATAGAGGAGGTAAAAACGCCATGTCGCGTGACGAGTTTATTAAATATTAAAAAAAAAAAAATAACAACAAAAGAGAAGATCTTACACAAGTTTCATCCTCACACATGTGACCCATAAAACCAAAGTCACCATTATACTGTATGAATTAATCAAATATTACCACCAATTTTCCTATAACTCACAAGATTATATTTGAAAAATTAATTGTAAATTGAAATTATGTTTTAAAAAGGGAGAGATAATTCAAAAAATATTTTGAGAGAGAGAGAGAGAGAAGTGTCCTGGTGTCGTCAAGTGGCCGGCAGTGGTCAGATTGCCGTAGGTGGTGGCAGGTGCGGTGGTTTGGAGTGAATAGAAGGGAAGTCTGAATATAAGACATGGGAGATGCTGGCTTGAATGTGGTGTTTTCGTTGTACGGAGTATTTGTTGTGTGTCAATATTCTATTTTGTTGCTTTTTCCTCCTCTTCATTGTTTGTAGTGTCGTTTCTGCCCAGAAAACGCCACTTGGGGTGGCAATTTGGCAAAAAACGCCATTCTAACTGGCGATTTCGGTATCGTATTTTTGGTCCGTGAATTTCCAAATAAGAGACTAGAAAACGCCTTTCTTAGTGGCGTTTTTTGGTCTGGTAATTTCTAAGCCTACGTGGACCCTATTTCCCTAAATATTTTTCAAACCGACCCAAAACACTAATTATTTATTTTTTCAACCCTATTTTACCAAAAGTTTCAGCGCAAGGCAAGGAGTAACACCTCACCTCAACAGCTCATCATTCTTTGTTTGTACTAGGAAAGATCTTTCTAGGGTGTGATGTATGAAAAACAATATAAATAGAGGAATATTGTAGCTTTGTAACACACAACAAAAACAAATACAAAAGCGCCATTTTCTTCTTCCTCAATCATCATCATCTTACACTCTAATGGCCATCACACTCATAATGGCTAAACTCTATATGGTATCAGAGCCATAGTGCTCTTGATAACCATTAGAGTGTAGTTTTTCCTTCTTCTTTTATTTTCTATTTTATTTTCTTCAAAAAAAAAAATGTCAGGAGGTGAAACACCAACCCTAACTCAAATTGATTCCTCAGACCCTTTGTACTTCAATCCATCTGATGATGTCTAAACTTTCAAGATCTCTCCCATGTTGAGTGGATTAGAAAACTATGGTCCTTAGCTTGGAAACGTCAGATGGAATTGGCCCTCTCAGGAAAAAGGAAGCTGGGATACGTGACAGGAGCTGTGACAATGCCAACCACTGATACTGTGAAACAAGACTCATGGACTGCCTCAAACAACATGGTAATCTCCTGGATTTTGTACAATGTGAGTGAGAATATCAAGATGATCATAATGTTCATGGACTCAGCCAAGGAGATCTGGGATTTGTTGGAAAGGAGGTACACTGTAGCCAATGGAGCATGAAAATACAAGCTTAGCAAAGAAGCCTATGAGACTGCTCAGAATGGAAGACCTGTTGAAGAATATTACACCCAACTTCAGATCTTGTGGGATGAACTGGAGAATATTAATGTCCTTCCAGTCATTGTCAACAAAACTGAAGAAATCAAGACATACCTGGCTACTGTGTCAAAGCAAACTGAAGAAAGAAGGTTGTCTCAATTCCTCAATGGTCTTGACAAAGAGTATGTCACCCTGAGAAGCAACATATTGCTCCAGACTACTCTGCCAACTGTTGAGAGTGTTGTAACCATGTTATTATAGGAAGAAACTCAGAGTAGCAATGTGGGTGGTGTGAAACACATGAAATGTCTGCTCTCATGGGAAAAGGTAAGACTGATGAAGACAAATGTAAACATTGTGGTAGAAACAATCACAAGTCAGACATGTGCTGGGAGATAAGAGGATACCTACCTGGACATCCCAAGCACAGAAAACAGGGTTCAAAGCCCTTTGGAACAGGAGCAGGAGGACCAAGGTTTTAGAGACCCTACCAAGGAGGAGTCAGTTAGGTCCAGGGAAATTTCACAACACACAAGGTGGCTACAAAGGGAAAAGAAAGATGGCTGCAGTAGTGGAAGCAGAACAGACAGGCCTGGCAGCAGCCATTGGTGCTGCTACTTTGCAACTGGAGAATTTGTTTAAGCTTGTTCCTGGGAATACACAAGGAAAAACATTAATAGGAGAAAGTGAAGATGAATTGCAGTGCAATTATGCAGGTATGATGTCTAGACGAAACACTAGACTTGTTCAAAATGAATGGATAATAGATTCTGGTGCTTCAAATCATATGACTGCCCATACTTATTTGCTTTCTGACATTAAACCCCTGAAAAAGAAAGCAAGAATAAATATGCTTAATGGTCAAGTAGCTAATGTGATGCATAAAGGTGATTTGAAACTGATGAATGGTCTGATGTTGAAGGATGTTCTTTATGTCCCTGATTTCAAGCAAAACTTGTTGTCTGTGCATAACCTGATCAAGGACAATAAGTGTGTAGTGACTTTCTATAACACATACTGTGCAGGACCCTACTGATAAGAAAATCAAGGCAATAGGAAGGGCAACCAATGGTCTCTACTACATAAACAATGATCAAGTCACAAAGATAGAAGACACTAGACTTAGAATAAGTCATGTTAATGATTGTAAAGTGTCTAAATTCAATGAAAATGAGTCTTTTAAGAAGTACAATTGTAATCTCATTAATACAAAAAGAAATGAAGAGAATTATTCTTTGTGGCATAAGAGGCTTGGTCATGCACCTATATCCAAACTCAAACACATCAAATGTCTAAATTTGATTTCTACAAATGAATCAACCATGTGTCTTACTTATCCCATGGCTAAGTTAACAAAATCTCCTTATTCTAAAAGTGAGACCAAGGTTGCCCAACCTTTAGACCTAGTTCATATAGATATATGGGGTCCTTCTAGGGTCACTTATGGAAGAAAGTTCAGGCATTTTTTGACAATTGTTGATGAGTACTTTAAACGTACTTGGGTGTATTTGCTTGCAAATAAAAGTGACTCTTTTGCTGCAATCAAATCCTTTTGTGGTTATGCAAAAACTCAGTTTGGTAAGCAGGTAAAGATCCTTAGATCTAACAATGTCCTGGAATTTGGAGATTAATTTTGCACAGCCTACTTTAATGAACATGGCATGGTTCACCAAACAAGTATTGTGGATAGACCACAACAGAATGGAGTGGTAGAAAGGAAACATAGGCATTTACTTGAGATAAGCAGATCTCTGAGGTTTCAATCAGGCTTGGCATTGAGCTATTGGGGTGATTGTGTTATATGTGCAACATATTTGATAAACAGACTACCATCAAGTGTTAGAGAGAATAAAACTCGCTATGAATTTCTCCATGGTTAAATACCAAAATATGATAATATGAGAGTATTTGGGTGTCTAGCAATAGCTTATAATCCTTTAAGAAATCAAGACAAATTTCAGCCAAGAGGAGTACCCTGTGTGTTTATGAGGTATCCAACAAATCAAAAGGGGTACAAAATGGAGGAGCCGATAACTAAGAGGAGATTTGTTAGCAGAGATGTTGTGTTTTATAAAAAGACATTACCCTACACTAAAGAGGGAGCACAGACTTGTGTCACTTATGCACCTGTGCTTAGACACAAAGTGGCAGAATTTTCTGAGAATCCTCTTATGACTGAGAATGATAGGGTGAGTAATGATGACTGTAACTCTCCTGAAGAAAGTGAAAGTCAAGAAGAAGGTACATGAGCTGTTAACGGTACTGATAATATAAGGGAAGAAGAAGAGGCATAGCAAGTTCAGCCTCAAGACACTCTAAATGAAAATATAAGAAGGTCATCAAGAGAAAGGAAAACATCAGAATGGATGAAAGACTTCATTATGGAACAAAAGAAGAGGAAGGCATCAGAAATGAGCCTTGTAACACCCCGGCCCCAACTAAAGGCCGAAATGTCACTCACGGTAGCTCGCCAGGCTGCGTACATCGCCCACAAACCAACACGGGTCCTTTCCAGCGCACTTTGTCCTCACTCGTGTGCATCCTAAGAGCTTCCCAGGAGGTCACCCATCCTAAGACTACTCTCCAACAAGCATGCTTAACTGAAGAGTTCTTAAGATGAGCCACTAGAAAAGAAGATGCATCTTGCTGATATGAGTAGTACTTACAATCCTTTTAAGCACTATGTCACTTGAGCCAACACATGAACCTCTTCAACGGGGTACCCGGCCCGAATAACCTCGGACAACACCGGGTGTTACAAGCCGGATAACTGAAATTGAGGTAGAGGAGAACTTTGCCAACATGGTAGAAAAAGTTGTCACGCAACATGAACCCTATTTATTTGAAGAGGCTGTTCAACACCAAGAATGGGTGAGTGCAATGAATGAAGAACTGGAAGCCCTGGAAATCAATGATACTTGAGAAATCATCTTATTACCAGCAGGAAAGAAAGCAATTGGGTGTAGATGGCTGTACAAGCTGAAGTACAAGCTAGATGGATCACTTGAAAGATACAAATCGAGGCTGGTAATACAGGGATGCAGACAGAAGTTTGGGGTAGATTACTCTGAGACATTTGCACCAGTAGCAAAAATGTCAACTGTAAAGGCTCTTTTAGCTCTAGCAGCAATGAAGGGGTGGAATACATGTCAAATGGATGAGAAGGATGCTTTCTTGCATGGAGATCTGAAAGAGGAAGTATACATGCAGTTCCCTAAAGGGTATACAGGCCAAGGATCAAGGATACAGCTCAATCAAAATCAGAAGGAAATTTCAAAGGGTGGAGCAAATGTTGTGTGCAGACTGAAGAAGTCTTTATATGGGCTTAAGCAAGCTCCAAGACAGTGGTTTGCTAAGCTCTTACAAACCTTGATTAGAAGTGGCTATAGACAATCACAAGCTGATCATTCCCTATTTGTGAAGTGCAAGGAGGAGAAGATCACTACTGTACTAGTGTATGTTGATGATTTGGTAATTACAGGAAATAATCAAGAGGAAATTGAAGAACTCAAGCAAGGGTTGAGCAAGGAGTTTCATATGAAAGATTTGGGCAAACTAACCTATTTCTTGGGTCTGGAAATTGCTCATACTAATCAAGGGATCTTCATCTCACAGAAGAAGTACACAATGGACATGATCAAGGAGTTTGGAGTATCCAAGGATAGGTGCTTGAGAGTACCATTGAGTGCAAATATCAAACTTGAACCAGAAAAGGGAAACCCCTTGCTTCACCCAAAAGAGTATAGAAAACTTGTAGGTAAACTCATATACCTAACAATCACCAGGCCAGACATCACATATGCTGTCCATCTCCTAAGTCAATTCATGCATGCACCAACATCACATCATTGGCAGACAGCAAAACGTGTGCTACGATACTTGAAATTGTTTCCCAGTCAAGGAATCATTCTGGCCAACAATTCAGCAGCCCACTTGACAGCTTATTGTGATTCAGATTGGGGATCTTGCTCCTTCACCAGAAGATCTACAACTGGATATTGCATCCTCCTTGGAAACTCACCCTTCTCCTGAAAAAGTAAGAAACAGAGTGTAGTATCAAGATCCACAGCAGAAGCAGAATATAGGGCGATGGCTTTGACTACCTGTGAAGTCACATGGCTTCTCTCTCTCCTGAAGGATCTTGGTCTCAAGGCATGCTCTCAGCAAGCCTCAAATGTGATAATCAATCTGCTTTGTCAATAGCAGCAAACCCTATTCTACGCGAAAGAACAAAGCACATTGAACTTGATTGTCACTTCATCAGAGAAAAGATACAAAGCAAGGTGATACAACCTATGTATGTTCCATCATGAGATCAAGTTGTTGATGTCTTCACCAAGCCTCTGAATATTCAGAGCCATTATCGTCTTTTCAACAAGATGGGAGTGAGAACAAATTCCCACTCTCATCTTGAGGGGGAGTATGGAAGAAAAGGAGAACATGAGTTGTTAAAGTCAGCCCAACACTCTATTAATCCAACACTTTATGGCCCATCAAATACCAACATGGCATGAAGTGATAAAATGAAGTAAAAGTGGAATTGGCCCAAAATAACAATATATTGTGAATGGCCCAAAATCATGAAATGAGAAGAAGTGAAGCGCAAGGTAAAGAGTAACACCTCACCTCAACAGCTCATCATTCTTTGTTTGTACTAGGAAAGATCTTTGTAGGGTATGATGTATGAAAAGTAATATAAATAGAAGAATACTGTAGCTTTGTAACACACAACAAAAACAAATACAAAAGCGCCATTTTCTTCTTCCTCAATCATCATCATCTTACACTCTAATGGCTATCACACTCATAATGACTAAACTCTATATCCTCTAAGCGTGATTGCTGCCATAGCTGGCGCTCAAGCAGCAGCTATGCTGTATACGAAGAAGAAAAATCATTCTAGTCCTAGTGACACATATCTCGTAAAAGATAAGATCCAGACAAAATCTCCAAGTAATTTGATTTCTCTCGAAGCAAAGAGAATTACCGTAGCAAAGACAATTGACAATACGAGAAGGAACAACAAATTTGTGTATGCAGTGAAACAAAATGTCTGCTGGTCCTTCTCAGGTGAGTTTCGTCTTCTTTGATATCGTCATGTACTTTAATACCTAGAAAATTGTTGTAAATTAAATGTAACGTTTGCTTGACGTTACACAATTGGGGTTACAAGTTCAGAATTTTGAATCCTATATATAGACATTTCAGAGGCTCTATTCTATTTGACTATATGTTTGATGTTTGAATTTCTTTTACCGATTTCGGTGCACGGCGTAAATTTCAGCTTTATAATTTTCCTAGTTTCTTACGTTTTCATTAATTAAGCTAGAACAAGTCTGACTGTTTAATCGTAAGAATAATTTTCTTTTAGTGAAAGTCAGTAGGTTAGTACTTGTCAGTTCGTCTGCGCATCGGCAGAATAATTGCATCCATGGTCTTACACGTTAGTGTGGAACTCGGGATCGGACGGGACCCAACTCGGCGTCTTGCTTAAGGGCGGATTAAGTTAAAAAGACTAATTTACAAAAACCTTTAAAACTGTTTTGGAGTCGCCACCTAATTATCGCGGAAATTAGGAACCTGCTATCATGTCCTAAGCCTAAAGACATGTCCTAGATTTTGGAGCACGCCGACACCCCTAGATCTAAGGCTTGTGAAACCAGATTGGATTTGGGGTGAGGGTACTTTAGAAAAAGAGTTAATTCAATTAATGATTTATGAAAACCTTTTAGAAAAGCCTATGTAAAAATAGCCTCTACTGACCTAGAACAATCCAAGTAAGATGATAATTGAGCTAATGTTATCGCTACGTACAAGTGCGATAAGTTTGTAAAAGAATGCAGATGCAGATGCAAAAAGATTGATTAAAACCCTCAGTTTAGCATGTTTAACTTGTTACTAAAACTGCAGTTCAGTTAAAGGTCGAATTCATTGTTTAAGTTGATTTTAATGCAAAATAAGAAGGTGCAAGATGCATGCAAATAAAATAAAGTTCAATTGTCCATTGGTTTATTTTATAAGGGTCGGTTGCTTATGCGACTTTGGCGTGTCATCGGATATGGAGTGTACCCGAAGTAAATAGAACACTTGGAGTGCAAGCGCGCTGGGTGCCAAAGCCAGCGCTAGAGTGTAGTCCCCTTTGTTAGTCCATAGAAAATAAGAAAAAGCTTTGATCCAAGTGGATCGGTACCTACCTTGTCCTGACACTTCAGATCTGGGCAGAGCTTCGCTTCTTGAACTTAAAAGGAGGATGAATTCAACACGGGATGGTGTGTTGAACTCAAGGATTTGTGTGCTTGAGGCTTTGTGAATGTTTTGTAGTGTGTTTGCTGTGAAAGCTGGGTGTAAATTGTGTTTTCTGAAGAGAAATTGATGTATTGTGGTTGTAAATTGTGTTTTTCGAGGTCAGGTATAGGGGTGTATATAAACTAAAAATCTCGGAGAAATTAGGAAATCCGGGGATAAAAACAAGCCAGGAAACCGCATAGGCTTATGCGGTTGCCAGGGCAAACCGCATAAGCTTATGCGGTTGCCACCCCAAACCGCATAAGACTATGCGGTTTGAAGGTGTGGTTTTCTGCGTAGTTTCCTAGTTCCGGTTTGATTATATCTCGAAAAGATTTAGTATAATCCTTACTTGCACGTTGATAGGCTTAGTCGCACTCGCCAAATCAAAAATAAACCTGACAAACCTAAGGGGTAGCTAGGGTAAGTCGGGGTCGAAATCCACAGGGAGAAGGTCGCATTTGTAGGTTACCTATGGAGTGTTTCAAGTCTTAGTCGGTTCGAGTGTTGAGGTTTACTAAAGCTAGAGCAAAGAAAGGGGTTTAACTTAAGGGAAGGAAGTCTAGGAAGTCGGGTTAGGCAAGGGTAGGGTTAGGTCTAGGAATGATGATCGGGTTGAGTAGGTAATCGCACTTGCTAAGGATATAGCTCGTCCTCTCGGTCTTAAACTTCCTCTAGGTCTCAAAAGCGGGCTCTCGCTACTTACAATTGAGGGTCCTAATGATTGTCTCGCGCCTCTCCTCGAACTAGGCTTTCGATCTTAAGTTCAAGGGTGCTAAAGGTTTGCTAAAACGTGATCAAGGTATCAACAAACAAAATCAAGCAGAGACAATCAAAGCAAACGCAAAAACCTAACTCAAATGATCACAAACATCAACCAAAACAATCACCCATGCTTCACCCTTCTCCCTAGATGATAAGACTACTCAAACATGACAAAAACGATAATCAAAGCAAGAGGAAATGATGAAAACATGATCAACAACAATATAAAATGAAATAGCAATGAAAAGAGGGGAAGGAGTTCAATACCAAAATCAGCAAAATCAAAGAACCAAAGGATGAATTCAACAACGAAAACCAAATAGATGATTAAACTAGAGCAATCCGAGACGGGAATTCAAAGTACAAGATATAGAAATAATCAAACCCTAAGTTTTTAAGAGAAACAAGTTTAAAGTGTCCTAGAAACTATGTAAAAAGATGATAGCGAAATATAATGTTTTAAGCCTTCAAATAGACGAAGTATTCAAAGCACACGAGGCGTCACAAGGGTTGTCCCGACCGGGATAGGGCTGTCCCGACCGGGATGGGGTGTGTCCCGTCCGGGACAACCCTTTCCAGCTTGGTTCCATGCTTTGCTCTTCGCTCGTTCTTGCTCCTAACTTGTCGTAAGTTGACCCAAAGCCTAGGGACAAGGCATGGCTCGTCTCAAAGGGTAGGAACGGGGTCTAGAGTGAATAATTGAGCTCCGTGTTCCGTCCCATGGTCCCGGGACACCTTCAAACGTCAAAACGCGGCTCGTACGCAAGCGAATCGGCACGAAACCAACTCGAAACATCACGAAACTTTGTGAAACTTCACGAAACCACTCGACCAGCATCCTAACCTCCAAATATGCGCGTTTCCCTACAAAATAGACATAAAAACGCAGCAGTGCCAAAACGGAGAGAAATAGGAGCTGAAATGCATGTAAAAGCACGAGAAAAGCTAAGAAAAGATCGTGAAGCAGGGGCTATATATATATAAATATATGACACATCAAACTCCCCCAAACCGAACAGTTGCTTGTCCTCAAGCAACCAAGCATGATAGAAAATAGAGGACAAAGCGAGCATAAGAAAACTTCCCCGAACAATCACCTTACCGCAAGTAGCTTAAGCAAATGGCAATCAATCCCGAAGCAGCATGGGACGTAGGAAATAGCAAGCTAACGGCTGAGAATTACAATACGGCGCAGAAAAAATAGCATGGCTTAAACTTAGGCTCTCTCGCAATCAAATCACGGACCTCTCGCGGTTTCCACTCTACTCAAATGATGAACGGGGCGATATATGTGATGACACTCACCTACTCGACTAGCGGAAGCACGCCCGCAATCTAATGTGGACCAAATCTCGCATTCCCGTACACAATAATGTCACAAAAACGAAGCAAACATGAGGGCTTACATAGGATATGAGGGTGTAAAGGCCAAAGAAAGGATAAGGGTGATAAGGTGGATCAAATAGTTATGGATTCGTGGAGCTAAGCCACTAGAAACCACTCATACTACTCAATGCTCGTCCAACCAACAAAGAACCCAACTCTCATGAAAAACGGACCGAAAGCAGCATATCGGTCTCCTTTACACATCAACGCAACATAACAAACGAATCACAAGTGCTCACTCATGTAAAACAACAACAACTTTTGCATTTTTGTGCACACATTTCCTTTCTTTTGATTTTGTGTGTTGTGTTTGTTTTTTCAGATTTTTGTGTTTGAATTTTTCTTCTTGAGCAAAAGAGCACACTCACATATGGTTGCGGAAATACCTCATAAAAGGTCGGGGAAACAGCAATCCCGACTCCAATTCACCAACACTCTCAAAGCCAACGACGTCAGCAAGTCGTAGCATGATCAAAACCCGAAGGACAAGCACAAGAGTAAGCAAAGCGGTCACTAGCAAGGCTAGGGTAGGCTATTTGGGCATGTAGCTAGCAAACTCATGTGTATAAGGGGTAATAGGATCAAATATGAGAGGATAAATGCAATGTATAATCAAGGTGAATAACAAGCAATCAACTAAAGCCTCATATGCAAAACAGTGACAAAATCGTGGGAAACACGGGATAGGGGCCACACTTATGCGTGTTGATGTTACGTACCCCACGAGGAGAACTACTCTCAATAAAGCACGGGGACCGGGATAGATGAACCGGCCTCAAGAGGCTAAAAGCCTCACAATATAGTAGCTATAGTCCATGAATGATAAAGCCAACAGTAAAAGCACGCCATCATCTGCAAACGCGTCTAAACATCCCCGAAAGCGCTAAACCAAACAATATAAAACATGCCAAAGCTCAAGCATACAAGGGAAGGGATGTCGGGAAAGAATCAAGGTAAAAAGAGCTCGCAAACAACGATCGGGATACGTATTTTTGGTATTTTTTGAAATTTTCTGATTTTTTTGTATTTTCTGAAATTTTCAGATTTTTTGGATTTTTGTGATTTTTTTGAAAAAAGAAAAACGAAAAAGAAAAAGCAAAAAATAAAGCAAAACGAAAAGCAAAGCGTTCCTCCCCCCAAACCAGACAACACATTGTCCCCAATGTGACCTAAAGCACATCAACGCGGGAACCTTAAAAAGAAGGGGAGAAAAACATAAACTAGTGAAAAGAAAACGTACTTACAATATGTACAAAGGGAACGCCCCCCCAAACCAGCATCAAAATGGGGGCGCAGCACGGGTACTAAAAATACCACCAAACACGGGCCGCTTCAGACGCGAACCCGCTACCATCACCAACGTCATCCAATCGGCCATCACCAATCGATTGGCTTGCAGCAAAGCCAACCATTATTGCAACCAAGGCTCGTAGAAGTCGATCAAAAATCTGCTCATGTGCTAAACAGAAGCAAATGTAGCACAAAAATGAAACACATTTATAGAAAAGTACAGCTAATGATCGACTCAACAAATAAAGGAGTCTATGAAAATTGTTCTCGAGCACTTTGGCAACAATAAAAATACATTCACTCGCAATAAAGGCACTCAAAAACTCATCGCAGCTGTTAGATTGGGACAACGGCGGGACGTCGGAAATGTGAACTTCAGGAGCATGGGAGTTAGTCCCTTGACTTGTTGTGTCCGTGGGAATGGAAGCCTTGTCTTCATTTGCGTATAGGAGGGCTTCTAATTCATCCACTTCAGCGCTCCACGACTTTGAGTCACCTGCGTCATTCTCAATACACGGTAAGACCGCCAAAGGATCCTCGGACAAGGATCCAATGGAAATAGACTCAATAGACGCATAAATAAGGGGACAAGTCGGTTCCGGTTCAGGAGTGTCATTCACAACTACCTCAGGCGGATTAGGCGATTCACAATCATACGCACGCTCATAACCATCGTCATCAAATAAATCATCATCACATAAGGACGCATGTGAGCTACTGAAAGCACAAGTTTGAGACGAATAGGTATTATCATAAGGAGCGGGGGAACATGCATAAGACTCATAAGGCTCACAATCATCTTTCATTTCCTCGACTAATTTCATGTACGTAACAAGAACCTCGTTAAAGTCAGCTTTAAGTTCGGAGATAAGAGCTTGACGCGTGATATCCCAAAAGAGGTCCCAAATCTCATAGTCGAGCATGTAGGAAATTCCACCGTTAGTCACGTAGTGAATGAAGTTGTGAGACTCATAGTTCATACCCGTGCTAATAATATAAACTTTCTCCCAATCAGAGCAATAAAGACCAAACGAACCAATATAACTGTTAAACCGGATAATATACTTATGAAATGGTTCATCATGGTATTGCGGAAAATCAAAAATTGTCATGACGTGGGGAAGAAAGAAAGTGACATATGGAAAAACAAAAGACTAGAAACAAGTAAAAAACAAAAACAAAAGCCGTCTCCCCGGCAACGGCGCCAAAATTTGATAGGCTTAGTCGCACTCGCCAAATCATAAATAAACCTGACAAACCTAAGGGGTAGCTAGGGTAAGTCGGGGTCGAAATCCACAGGGAGAAGGTCGCATTTGTAGGTTACCTATGGAGTGTTTCAAGTCTTAGTCGGTTCGAGTGTTGAGGTTTACTAAAGCTAGAGCAAAGAAAGGGGTTTAACTTAAGGGAAGGAAGTCTAGGAAGTCGGGTTAGGCAAGGGTAGGGTTAGGTCTAGGAATGATGATCGGGTTGAGTAGGTAATCGCACTTGCTAATAAGGATATAGCTCGTCCTCTCGGTCTTAAGCTTCCTCTAGGTCTCAAAAGCGGGCTCTCGCTACTTACAATTGAGGGTCCTAATGATTGTCTCGCGCCTCTCCTCGAACTAGGCTTTCGATCTTAAGTTCAAGGGTGCTAAAGGTTTGCTAAAACGTGATCAAGGTATCAACAAACAAAATCAAGCAGAGACAATCAAAGAAAACGCAAAAACCTAACTCAAATGATCACAAACATCAACCAAAACAATCACCCATGCTTCACCCTTCTCCCTAGATGATAAGACTACTCAAACATGACAAAAACGATAATCAAAGCAAGAGGAAATGATGAAAACATGATCAACAACAATATAAAATGAAATAGCAATGAAAAGAGGGGAAGGAGTTCAATACCAAAATCAGCAAAATCAAAGAACCAAAGGATGAATTCAACAACGAAAACCAAATAGATGATTAAACTAGAGCAATCCGAGACGGGAATTCAAAGTACAAGATATAGAAATAATCAAACCCTAAGTTTTTAAGAGAAACAA